>JAPUBQ010000025.1:437500-1802568 GCA_035578125.1 Mellilla xanthometata | reverse complement strand
GAGCACTTTGAAAATTCCCAACAACAGAGCCTACCTTCTTAAGCCCATACCAATTAGGAGAATAAATTTAGTACCTGTTCCATCCGAAAAGTGGTGCAAGAGTCCAGATGAGCGAGAATGCCCAGATGCCCATGATCCTCAGCAGAGCTCCGTTGTTAGTCATGGGCTTGGCGGCGATACCCTTGACGATGACGTTGTAGCGGTCGAAGGCGATCATTGTCATTGTCCATATTGATACGCAGCCGAAGAGTGAGCCAGCACAGCCGTATAATTCACATGCGAATGGTCCTGGAAAACATTTAAGGACGAGAAATGTGTAAATAGTTTGATAATTCTTTATTGGACACAAATTTAAACTAAAACTAAAGATAAAATAAAAACTAAGAACAAAAATAGTGTGCTATAATTGGCCTTAGCCTTATCGCTTAAAGCGATCTCTTCCAGGCAACCTTTGGATGGAAAGGTCTTAATAAAGACTAACATGAGTGAATTGATGTGATTAACTGTATTAATTGTGTTAAATTCGACTAAAAATTCGTGTCATTTATATGTAGATCGTATTCTGTTCGTCGAACTTCTTAGCCAAATTCTGGGGTTGGCAAATTTCAAAGGTTCTGACTTGGATTGTACATGTACTCGTAGTGAGCAATTGGGTTATTTCCTGTTTTTCTCATAGTTACCTTATGAAATGAGTGGTTTACACAGTTCTATGTAGTAGTGTGTATCGCAATCTTTTCTTTTGTTGGGATTTAGAAAACTATTGCATTTTTTTTGTTGTTTTTTTATTATTGACGGAGAATTTCAACTTACCCCACACCCAAGTTTCATTGTAGCAATTGATCACCATAGCAGGACACATAGCACACATCATGAGGAAATCCGAGAAGGCGAGGTTCACGACCAGAAGGTTTGAGGGGGTTTTGAGGGACTGAAAGAGAAAACAGATTTAGCTTCACTATTAAACCGTTAAAAAGGTAGAGTTTACTTTTCTCATTCGATTAATTTTGGGATTTCATTCGTGTAGCCTTTGTACCTTAACCTTGACGGCGAATGTTTTAAGTTGAAGGTCCTCTGACATGTAGAAATAAAAACATAAGGTATAGTTACCAACTGTTCTAAGACAAAGAACCGCACTTACAATTTAACGCCCCATTCGACACACAGATTGTTCAAGTATGTTTCATAAACTCCCTGACATATTGAACATCTTAAACAAATTTATTGTAATAAGTTATGTATCTTAAAGCATTTGATTTCGTCTCACCTTAGTTGTCATAAAGATGTAGATCACCATGCCGTTGCCAGCCATCGAGATGAAGCCAAGAACTCCAATGGTGAAACCCAAGAGGCTGTGCCATAGTGGATTCATAGGCGGAAATTGGTACCTGCGGAGAAAACAGATAAGGTTTTTTGATTATGGTGATGATTTATGCTATTCTGGTAAGGTTCTTATGGTTTCCTAGGAGTTTCATTAAAAAGCATTTGAAGTAACACGGAGTTAATGAAATTTCGTATTTTATAAAGGTTTCTTTCATTGCAATTGACTCCTTTTTGTTATATTCACTTGAGCAAGTTACAAAGTTCAGTATTCGTACCACCGAGACTCGCTTTGTACGTTCTTCCTATTTTTTGGCGAAGTAAGTAACAAATCGTTAGTTTAGATAATTTTCTTGTAGGTGCTCGAAAATTTATGAACGTAATACTACCAGATTTTCTGTTCCTCGATAACTTTAGTAGTCTTTTTTTTATGGTTCAGAGTGAACCCGCACATTGACCATAATTTTAGATACCATCAGATAAATTGTCTAACTTATGTTATATGCAGTCTTAAATAAATGGAACTTACCAATGAGGGTCTACCATATGCAGCATATCGGCAGGCACCTTGTCGGCAACAGTTTGGTTGGAATATTTGGAGATTTGACCTCCCCAGGCCTGGAGGGCCGCTACTCCGGGCCCCGCGTCCATGTTCAGTGATAGCGACATGATGGTTTTGTTGGTACAGACAACCTGGGAACCGTAATGTTCTTCGTTAGTCTATGCTACTGGTGTTATAACGGATTCTTAGTTGAAGATTTTTGTAGTCGACTTGTCAAAGATAACAAAAGGTTCTCGATTCCTCGATTATAATAACTCGCGTGGATTGAAACAAATTTTTTGGTTGCTTGTTTGAAATATAATGTTTTTCAAATGTTTCCATCTTTCTAGTCCGATTGTCAGGGTCTGATAATGGGAGCCCATAAACATTTAGAGCATTTCTCAATGTTATAGGACTTTTTATTAATTTTGTTATCTAAGAATTCTGTATTGGGTGACCGGCTAAAATTGGGAATGATTTACAGACAAGTACCAAATATTAAAAGGCGTATTAGGGGTCATACTCACTCAGTAGGTCCAAGGGAAGGTGTGTCTCATCGAGTCGGCTATAAAGCACTGAAGAAAATCGTCTAACGAACTACTCCAGTCTTCTTCGCCGCACTCGTGGCTTGCGCCGAGACGTCAGGAGGTTTACTCGATTCCTTCCCACCAACCACCCTCTTTTATACTGAAAACCTTATTACCCAAAACAAAATCGATATTCATAATTAGATAAAGACAATCTTAAGGTGAATAATTAAGTTCTTGGGCGCTTTGAGGGCTTCCCGAGATGTTTTCGTTTCGTTTTTGGGTTTTGTTGCTTGATTTGATTAATGGAGTTTTTTGGGTAAGTCGTGTTCTGTTTGTTAGTTTAGTTTACTGTTTGTTTTTTCTTTGTGGTTTTAGTGCGGACCAAGCTGTAGAAATTCTAACCGGTATCCTTGTTCCCCTCAAAATATGTTATAGTCTTCAAGGCGAGGGTAACCAGTTTTTTTTCAAACAAGTGTGGTTCTTGACCATATCAATTTTTTATATCAAGCCAGTTTCGGTCAAGCCTAGCTAGACTTCAAAATTAGTATTTTGTATTTGTTCCGAATGTCGTATTGCTCGTTTCAACTTATGTGAATATAAGATTATTGTTATTGAATCTCTTTAAACATGAACTGTCTGACCTTGGTCATTATTTTGTTTTCTTGGCAGTAATATCTTTCTTATTGTTTGCTCAATAATAATAACCTTATCTGTACTTCATTATTTCTGTATTTAGCCCCCGACGCAACGACGTGATATATAAGCTTCACATGTCTATATGCATCAAGTTGTAGGATCCTGGATATCTATGTTTGTTTACGTAACCGTCGTCGTTTGAGCAAAGCAAATCGAAGCAAATCTTAATATATATAAATCTCGTGTCACAATGTTTGTCCTCAATGGACTCCTAAACCACATAACCGATTATATTAAAATTCGCACACCATGTGCAGTTCGATCCAACTTGAGAGATAGGATAGTTTAAATCTCAAATTATAGTCGCAATTTTAATTTATTGCTAATTATTGTCTGTTATTATTTGACAGTCACAATTATCTGTTAACTCCAAATGACTCTAACAGATGTCGATACCTTTCGACTGGGTTGAGTAAGTAATCAATAGATGGCGCTGCTATGGTAAATCTACGAACGTGTCATATAAGCTACACTATCTATTTTTCATACCCCTAAGTGAGGCAAAACAACGTTTGCCGGGTCAGCTAGTTGATTTATATAGTTACTAGCGGCGCCCACGGTGTTACTCGCGTTAATCCAGGATAAAAATAAATTAATCCGGTATAAAAGTAGCTTTTTGTTAATCCATTGTGTAACCTATCTCCATATTCATTGTCATCATAATCGCTTCATGCGTTTGTGCGTGAAGGAGTAACATAGATTTTGAAGTTATTTGTATATGTTTGTTTACATTGCTATCGTCGTTTAAGTCAAGCGCCTTGTCATTTCTGCCAAAGTGCTGATGTTGTATTTCAAAATATAATACTTGAATATAAAATATACTTGACGTTTCTACATTGGAGCGGGATTTCCTACGCCTAGCAGGATTGCCTTGCAATATAGGCTCCTAGTAGTACTACGCAGGACGTAAGCATCCTACAGTGTACCGGTTAATTAAAAAGTAAGGTATGTAGATATAAGAACTCTATGTACGAGCACTTTTGTATTGATCCGAATTAATTTATCTTTATCTTATATTTTGAATCAAATTCATTTATATAGTTACTATTCTTAGTATCTTACCCCATGAAAAGTTCAGCATAGCAACTTTTTCTCTTCCACTTCTCTCTATCAGCGGTCATCTCTTATACTCTTACTCCTTTCTATCTCATGTCATCATTGTGTTAAGGAGTAAATTTAAAACCAGCGCTGGAGTACTTAATGCTCTCAGCATTATGCTAAATTTGCTCTATTTGTGCACACACTATAAGTGATAGTTACCTATCATAAATTATAGGTGTATTTTGTTTTGTGCATAATAAATGTATTTTCTTTCTTTCTTCTCATCATCACATCACACACTTCCTCTACGTCTTTTTTTTACAAAACCGCCTGGACCTTGCGCACGCGCCGTTTTCGCAAATTTCTTTCACCGTAATTCTTTCATACTCTATGGCTAGACATTGACAACTATCACATACTCTGTGGCCCGATGACGCGCTCTAACATTCCGATGTACGTAAAGGAAGATGACAGATGTGTGGAAGCGGAAAGGGCGTTATCTGTGGATTTTACGTTCTAGTTGTCGACCAATGTTGTAACAAGTGCGAGATTCGAGGGCACGCCCATTTGGCACGAGTGATGTGTGAATCATGCTAAATGTCAGAGGGAAAGTTAGGGGTTCCACCATGTTGAGATATGGGTGGATATTTATAATTGGTGGAATTGAAAAACAAACAAAATGCTATTGTTAATCTATCTACAAATTAAATCTTAAGACAGCTTAGTAGATATTTATATATTTTGTAGTAAGGAAATGTCTGTTTTTGACCACTGACCTTAAAATATAGCCTGTACATTCTGTGCCAATCTTAAACTATGTAACTTATCCCTGCGGTGTTATCAGATCTATAAAATAAAAGTTCTACAGTACATCCAAACGAAATGTCTATAATTCTGTATTGAATGTTTGAACTTAAAAAGTCATCATATCATCATCATCATCCAGAACCGGTTTTTTATACAGTACGGCTATAAGGCGTGTAACCATACTAATCAGCAACACTGCTCTAAGCTGTAGCATTGCTAGCTTGAAAAAACTGGCTCTCAGGGAGGTTGCTGAGACACACCGTTACGCGCTTAACGACAGATTATCCAACTTGAGGGTAGTTCTTAGACGGACAAGCAATAGAAAATAAGCCCTATCTATCGTTTCTTTGAAACAAAACGGGCCAACGTTTGGAACAATTTTGTTCAAGTTGTAGTGTAATTACACAACAACAAACAAGGGAATGTTGTTTCAAAACGCAGAACGCGCTTGTTCTTATACGTTTCATATCTGTAGTCCTACCAATATTATAAATGCGATAGTTTGTGTGTGAGCAAACGTGCAAGAGTGTATGTTTGTGACGTCTTCACGCTCTAACGGCTGAACTGGTTTTGTTGAAATTTGGCATGAAGATGGATTAGACTTTGGATTAGCACATAGGCTACTTATTATCCCGAAAACGATTGTGATTTCCGTGGGATAGGTAAATAACTTCAAAATATGGACCGATTTTGATAAGATTTACTAGGAAGATAGGTTAGACCTTGGATTAGCAGATAGGCTTTTTTTTATCCCGTATTAACGCGGGTGACACCGCGGAGCGCAACTAGTATTACATAACCTATGATTTTATCCTACGGATAGGACGTGTGTCTTATCAAAGAGCTATAATATCGGTTATTCCGTTCCACATTGAAAAACGAATATTACATCTCTGGTTTATAATCTAAATACGAACTATCCCGCGGCGCTGACCACACCTGGAACACTCGGTACAGGGACCGACTCAGGGACGTGAGCCGGACGCTGCACAAATCCACTAAGATTACACATATTATGGGCCCAACCATTTACAATAAATTACCTGAAAATGTGACCGATGCAACGAGTTTAGGTAGCTTTAAAGCTCGACTTAAACGCTGGCTTATCGAGGAAACTCTATGATATAAATGACTTTCTAAAAATTATAAAATAAGAAAAAATTAGTACTCGTATGTTGACATTGTTTTATTTTTTATTAATAGGTACACATGACATATTGAAATTCTTTAATGTACACATGTATATTTATATATATTTTTTTTATTGAAATTCTTAAATGTACACATGTATATTTATATATTTTTTTTGTTATAATGTTTTAAAATGACGTATGAATTGACCTGTAAAATATTGTTTTTACCAATAAATATGATTATGATTATCCCATTAAATCAATACCCATGGCCACCCTAGTCGCCCAAACTTATTTACTCCCAACGAAATGGGAGGATTAGTTAAAATTGATGGTCAAAGACTTGGAAGGGCGTTCTAAATCCGATTTAATTGTTCCACTACAAATTATTCGAATGGTATCCGAATAATCTGCTAAATTCAAAGTTTCGATGCTAGCTTGGTAACTACAAATAAATTTTGTCGAACTTTGTGTTATATTTCCTTGGTACATCCATAACTACAAGGATAAATTGTAACTTCATATACCTAATACACTAATGTAATCTGCTTTGTATATCTATACTATAAGAATCTTTGTCCTGACTCATCTATAGACAACGCAGAGCCCAAACGGCTGGTCCTAGGGTTATGAAATTTGGAGGGTGTGTTTGTTTTAGTGCATAGACGCGTACTAAGAACGGATTTTTGGAAACTCCACCCCTAAGGGGGTGAAAGGGGGTAAAACAGTTTGTATGAAACTTCTTTGTTTTTGAACTTATAGCAATGAAATTTGGGATATGTATAGTTTAAGTAAAATTAAAAATAATGGTATCAAGTTTTTTTGCCAGGGGTGAACTAAGGGTTTGTAGTGGGGGGTGAAAGTTTGTATGGAAAAATCTTTATTTATCAAGTTAAAGTCTTGAAATTTGTTATGGTAGTAGTTTATTAAATGGTTAAATTAAAATTATATTTTTTTTCGCCAGGGGTGCATTAAGGGGGATGCCATTGGGGTTGAAAGTTAAAAATGAAAGTTTTGTGTTTTGTAACTTAGAGGTGTAAAATTTGGAGTGTGTACATATTTTAGTACTTAAACGTGTACTAAGAATAGATTTTTGGAAATTCTACCCTTAAGGGGGTGAAAGGGGGTAAAATAGTTTGTATGAAACTTCTATGTTTTTGAACTTCTAGCAATGAAATTTGGAATATGTGTAGTGTATATAAAATTAAAAATAACGGTATCAAGTTTTTTTGCCAGGGGTGAACTAAGGGTTTGTAGGGGGGGATGAAAGTTTGTATGGAAAATTCTTTATTTATCAAGTTAAAGTCTTGAAAGTTGTTATGGTTGTAGTTTATATGATGGTTAAAATAAATTTGTAAAAATATTTGCTAGGAGTGCATTAAGGTAAGCCATTAGGGTTTACAGTTCAAAGGGCAAGTTTTGTGTTTTTGAAATTAAATACTTCTGAATTGGAATTTAAGTATGTGGTTAACTTTGTGATATGGTTCACGTATTCTAATTATTAAAATTAAAATAATGGGTTGGAGAAAACGACCTAATCTGTCGCATCATTACCAGAGCAGCTAAAAACAGAGGTTAACTAGATCTCAGGAATCGAATGCGGAAAGACAGATGCGGCTCATTTTGATATCGTAGCAATGTAGTGTTTATATAAAATTGGCACGGGAATAGGATACAATAGAATTTTTCCACAGGTTACGCGAAAAGTGACTTACACGCGGGCGGAGCCGCGGGCAACCTCTAGTCCAAAATAAATGATTTAATATTGTAATATTATTATTATTATTTCTAGATTAAGTTATGTTTTTACTAACTCAGTTGTCAGTGCAGGCCTGATCGCCCCAATATAGAATAAGAATAATAAGATAGTTTACAAAGTACAGTACAATAGCTAAATGTTAACGTCATGAAAAATCATCAATTCTGATAACTCGTAATTTTCCACATTACAGCCCGAGTAATAACAATTAAAAACGACATCACATTCTCAGAGCGTTTCTCTAATCACCCATGACTCAAAGTGTATTGGCACTAACTCTGCAACTTTTGAAACTAAGCGACCGTGGCGCCACACGTAAACAAACGCGCGAGATTTATAGGGCAAATTGTTAGTGCCAACTTTCGTCGTCCACAAAGGTTAAGTTTGCAAATCTTTCGTCACGAAATTATGTGACAGACTGGTTTTTGCGCCAATTGTTGTCACGGGACTATTTTTTTTTTCAGACAAAGGCAATGTCAATGGTTCGGGTGTTTCCTAATCTACTGAATCGTTCGAGAAGCGTGTTGCTAGGTCCATCACCTAGCAACACGCATCATACAGAGTTTTTTGCCAAATCATTTATATATCACTCAATTAGTTTGTTTTTTAAAGATGTAAGCTTGCTTACTTCATAGCATAAGCATAAGCAGCCCACTATACGTTCCCACTGTCGAGACTCGGGACCTTCTCTCACAAGAAGAGATATATAGGCCATAATCCACCAAGCTGGCCAAGAACGGGTTAGCAGATGACACACGTCTTCGGATATTGTGGTCTTCAAACATGCCGGTTTCCTCACGATGTTTTCCTTCACCGTAAAGCGAATGCAAATCTACACGTAACTTGAAAAACAAGTCATTGGTGTAGGGCCGGGATCGAACCAGGGGCCGTCTGATTGAAGAAGCAGACGTTTTTACCATCGAGCCACACTCGCTTATATACGAGTCACGAGTGAATCCAAGGAATGCCAAGCGTGTTCTTGTAACGAGATATCAAACGTTCATTTCGCGGCAATTTCAATTCAAATCAGACACGAAGATAACTGATCCAGTTTTGCATAATCCTCTACTTAATATAGACACGACTCAATCTACAGGGTAAATGGAAAAGCAAGTTTTTTTTATACGCTTTTTATTATTAGCTTCACCTGTATGTTTGTTTGTAACCGACTTCTTTGGGCGCGATTTTGACCCACTTTAAACGGCCAAATTTCGTTCAAACTTTGTAGATTTATTGAGGACCGATTACAATACACTAATTTGATATTTTTTTTGTTGTATTTTTGTTTGTTTGTAACCGGCTTCTTTGGGCGCGATTTTGACCCACTTTAAACGGCCAGATTTCGTTCAAACTTTGTAGATTTTTGCAAAAGCGTGTTTTTTAGTTTTTTTAAACTATTTTTATTTCAGACACATTTCACACACGGCTGGTTAACCCCATACCGAACCATTTCTAGTTGGTATGCTTGCTAACACAACTGATATACTACATATACATACATATATATTTTATATACATACTTATTTTAGCGAACCCTTTGCAAGTTTTCAGGAGAAGCTTGAAGCGATGTCAGCGCAGCCGAACGCACGACCGCCTTAAATCCCAAAAGTTGTGGGTTCGATTCCTGCCAATGAGCTCGAACTTTTGGTGAAGGAAAGGAGAAGGAAGGAAGCATTTATATATATACTAGCTGACCCGGCCAACGTTGTTTTGCCTTAAGTAATAATTTAAGGGTGAACAACCCTAAAAAAGAGAAGTGAAAAATGAAGAAAAGAGATCTATTCAAGTGAAACTTGTCTATTTAGAAATCTTATCTTATTATATATAAATCTCGTGTCACAATGTTTGTCCTCAATGGACTCCTAAACCACTTAACCGATTATAATAAAATTCGCACATCATGTGCAAGTCGATCCAACTTGAGAGATAGGATAGTTTAAATCTCAAATTATAGCCGCAATTTTAATTTATTGCTAATTATTGTCTGTTATTATTTGACAGTCACAATTATCTGTTAACTCCAAATGATTCTAACAGATGTCGATACCATTCGACTGGGTTGAGTAAGTAATCAATAGATGGCGCTGTACCCCTAAGTAAGGCAAAACAACGTTTGCCGGGTCAGCTAGTACCTATATTATAGTTTAGTTTGATTGGAACTCTGTGTGTGTTCGAAAGTCAGAGGACGATTTGTTAATTAAACTTTTTGTTTTGTTTCAGGTATGTACAACTTCCTGGCTACTTTGACTACAGCGCTTACGGTTCTGTAAATTTTAATTTAATTAAATTATCAGTTATTATAAGCTTGAGTATGGGAGTTAAATATTTTTAAGATCCGGCGTAAATGTATAAACAATTTTTTCCAATTTTTTTTTAACTTTGAGTGTTCAGAAAGGTTTAAGTTTCAAGAATCGATATCGTAAGTGGCCAAGCTCTGGTGTCGAGAGTCTTTAAGCCGCCCGAGGGCCTCCGACTTGGCTTAACGACTGCTTGTACTAAGACTAACAGCCGGGACCTTCAATTTAACGTGTCATCTGACTTACGGTAGTGCCCAAATGAAAATGGCACTTTGAAAACAACAGTCATGTTCATTTTTGCTAAACTTCGATGATCGCGTCAGATCACCTTAGCTTGCTGAGCTACAAGCGCTTAAATTATCAAATATTATTATTATTATTATCATTTATTATTAGTTGGTATAATTATTCTTTGGACGGTAAAGAAGTTTCATAAAAAGTTTAATATAAATATTAAACTTTTTATGAAACATACAATAGAACTATAAATACAAGGTTTAAATGATTGGTATAAATACATATATATATTTTATTGAATTGTAAAATAGATTTCTAAATGACTTGAACTGTTAACGATTTTATGTAATACTAAAATTGTACCTAACCAATAATCGTTGAGCTTAGAAATGTAAACCTAAAATCAATACAGCCTTGAGTACAACCTAGAAACGAAGAGTTACGAATCGATAAAATATCGAGGTTGTTTCGTTTTGTATTTATGAGTTCTGTACATCGCTTATACATATCTAGATATCTGTTTAGTATTGATGGATTGTCTGTGTCATTACATAATGCGTAGAGTTGACAGAACAAACGAGCAAAGTACCGTTGCTTTAGTCGAATTTAGTTTTGCGTCTGTATATTTGTACGAGTATTTAAGGCCGAAATTTTAGACCGAAATTGTCTTTTTTTCTTTATTACAAGTACTAAAAAGAACATGCAATCGCTAGTCGGATCACAGTAGCCGCTAAACAGTAGCTTGACGGTTGAATAACTGGTAATTTAGTTTGGGAAGCGATGGCAGCTCAGTCTGGCGAGCACACGCCTCACGTCCCGAAAGTTGTAAGTTCGATCGCCGCCAATAAGGTCGAGCTTTCGGTGTAGTGAAACATCGTGAGAAAATACCAAAGCATACATATAGTCCGGTCAAATTAAACAAAAAAATAAGAGTAAAAATACACAAATTCCCACCAAGCTGAAAATCAGTAAGATTGTTTGAAAGTTCCCCATCTTCCCCCTATAAGGAAAAAATATATTCAAGGTCACAGGTAAAAAAAAATATTTTTTCGCGATTTTCAGCAAAACTGTAAGGTTTTCCAAAAAAATATTTTAGACAAAAAATTATTTTATTCTTTTTTTTTCTACGAGCCACCGTTTGTTGAGATAAACCTTGAATTAAAAATTTTTCCTCACAGAGGAAAGATTGGGAACTTTCAAATTTCGTTTTTAATGATGTTTTAAACAATCTTACCGATTTTCAGCTTGGTGGGAATTTATGTAACTTCGAATGTCTAAATTGACCGGATTAATAGTGGTAGGGCAATTTTAATGCCCGCCTGACTAGCTACCTATCCTCAAAATGAAAAGTATCTTACGATGTGTTCCTTCAGCTTTCTTGAGAGCCAGTTATTCCAGACTAGGCATGCTCCAACTTGGGTCTGAGTGTCCCTCACCCGAAAAGTTACGCGCACTGTCGGTCAAATGTAATGTAATGTTTGGAAAAAAAACTGCCTTGAAATTTATTTCCTTACGAAAATTTTCCCATCTTAATTCTATCTGAAGTACTTCATATATTTAGCTACTTGGCTCATAGCCAGCATACCTTGGTTTAGAACAAAAGCCAGACCGGTGCGTATATCCATTTGTTTTAATCCCATATTATCCGGTTCAATTTCAATAGCGCCAATATTGCGTATCTAAAGCAGGGCTTAAGCCTTGAACGTAGGCGCAAGATTGCCAGTCTGTCTGTATTATATCGGATACATTTTAGAGAGTATCATGTATTGGTTCTGCTCAATTTTATTCCCGCTTCTCCATTCCACTACAGAAGGAGCAGGGGCATAGGCAAGAGATACAGATTCACTGTCGAAGTTCCGAGGATTCGCACAAAGCGTTTTGCTTCGACCTTCTTTGTGTTTTCGGTGAAGCTTTGGAACTCTTTCCTGTGTCTCTTTTTCCTGAAAAGTAAAATTTGTGGGTCTTCAAATCTAGAGTAAATAGGTTTCTTCTTCTTCAGAGTTTTCAAGTCCGAAACCCTCTGAATTGGCCTAACGACTGCTTGTACTAAGACTAACAGCCGGGACCTACCGTTTCACGTGCCATCCGACTTTAAAAGCGCCCAAATTTAAATTCCTTTTTTAAAAGACAGTCTTGTGAATGATCACCTATCCCAAGATTGTCCGCATTATCTTCTAGGTAAGCGTCCAACAACGTAAACTACAGCGTAGCTTTACATCAGGCAAGCTGCAGTCAAACTCAAAACTATCAAGGGTAAAAAACAAATCATTAGTAATCTACACATTTTGAATATGAATTTGAACCTATTGACTCAGACGGTACTTTCCATTTTAGATAGAAATAAATCTGATAAATCTGAAATATTCAGTGTACTTCCGCTATAATCTTAATCCAAATTAATTCCAAATAACTATTGCAGAAAAAACGATTAAAATACTATATTCAAACTTAAAGATAACAAGAAAAAAAAATAAAAAAACAAAGAAAAAAAAAACAAATTAATATAAGCAAAGAAAATAACAAAATATTTTTTGATATTTTATTTCCTTAATAGTAGTGAAAAATTCGTATCATTAATAGTACAATAAAATACTATAGTTGAATTGAATCCGGGTTGTCGCGGTCTGCAGTCCAACATTCTCCCGACGAGCCAGACTAGCTGAAAGTACCGACAAGTTTTTAATTAAAACACCCAAAGGAACAGTGTACATTAGTAGCGAAATAAACATGTCAGAGAGAGTAATGACTCATGTAGGTATGCCCGAATATAAATAGCTAGGTGACTAAATGTATGCGCAGACTTGGCTAGTGGCGGTGGTAAGCGACACTGTAACAGTATGGATACTCGATAAGTAAAATTTGGGGGCCTTAAAAGTCTAGAGAAGTAAGTAGAGTTACGTAATGACAGTAAGCGAGGGCATAGCCTTCGATACAGGTCTAACCTCATAGTACTTACACTCACTCGCCAAAGCGGTTACCTCTTCGATCAAATATATACCAGATTCAGTGTTACATACAAACACAGCACATAAAAATGGCATGAGTTTACTATACTATTGTATCTATTACAATATACTATAACAGCTAGTGCTCGTAAAATTTTATGACCGTACTCAGTGAGCGACAGAAAATTCAACTATATTACTATACTAATAACACTAATCTCCTCAAAAACTCAATTTTTTTTTTTTTTTTTTTTTTTTATAACTTATAGGTTTGCGTTTGACCACAGCTTGCCTGATGTTAAACAATACTATGGCCTACGATGTTACACGCTAACCTAGAAAATACCTATTAACTCTAGATTTGAAGACCCCCAGGTGGTACTTCTCAGGAAACAGAGACTCAGGAAGAGAATTCCAAAGTTTTGCAGTCCTCACAAGAAAGGAAGAAGCGAAACGGCTTGTGCGAAACTTAGGGATTTCGACTGTATATCTATGTCTCTTCGCTGAGTTTCTGCTCGTTCTGTAATGAAACGGAGATGGTGGTATTATATTATGCAACTCCGTTGCGCACTCCCCGAAATGTATTCTATAAAACACCGACAGACTGGCAACCTTACGCCGGTGCTCCAAACTATGAAGTCTAGATTTGGCGAGACAAGGTTGACCGATGAGCTTCTTGGCACGCCGCTCAATGGACTCCAACGCCTCAAGCTGGTATTTTGCTGATCCATCCCAAAGGTGCGAGCAGTACTCCATGCATGATCGAACTTGTGCTTTGTACAAGGTGAGCAACTGTTCCGGCTTGAAGTACCGACGCACCTTCGAGAGGATACCAAGCTTTTTGGCAGCCAATTGAGCTTTGGACTCAATGTAAGAGCCAAAATTGAGCGACGAAGGTAAAGTCACTCCAAGAAGTTCAAGTTGGTCTGTGATGGGGACGGATACATTATGGAAAGTCGGGGCCAGGTGGAAAGGCCTCTTCTTAGCAGAGAAAAGACACGCCTGGGTCTTAGCAGCATTGAAACACACCAAATTGGCATCGCCCCAGTCGGAGACTGCCTGCAAGGAGTGGTTCATGCGCTCGACCATGGTCTCTCTGAGAAGCTGAATATCGGCCTCTCTGGCGCGTGCATTGGATGTGTAGCTCTCTACAACCGTGCTATCATCTGCATAACCTAAGATACCGGGTTTCAGCAAATCGTTGATATGTAGCAGGAAGAGGGTTGCAGAGAGCACGGACCCTTGAGGGACACCGGCATTGATTGCCATTCGATCGGACGAGCAGCCGTCAATGACCACCCGTATCGAACGCTCCCTCAGAAAGTCTGATATCCAAGCACGAAAACCAGAGGGCAAGCCATAGGATGAAAGCTTGCTTATAAGGCCATCGTGCCAGACCCTATCAAAGGCCTTAGAAATATCAAGAGAAACCGCCAGGGCTTCTCCGAATTTCTCAATGGCCTCGCTCCAGATGTGAGTGGCGTACACTAGAAGATCCCCAGTCGATCGGTTTCGGCGAAAACCATATTGGCGATCGCTGAGGAGGTCATTTAGTTCTAGGTACGCCAAGAGCCTGCTGTTAAGGACACGTTCCATGCTCTTGCAGAGTATGGACGTGACCGATATGGGCCTGTAGTTAGCAGGGTCGGCACGACTACCTTTTTTGGGCACGGGCTGCACGTTAGCTAGCTTCCATGAATCTGGCACTTTACCAGTCTCAAGAGAGAGCCTAAAGAGGCGTGTCAGTATTGGAGTCAACTCGGGCGCACAATTCCTCAACACAATGGCAGGAATGCCGTCTGGACCACTAGCCTTGTTCACATCTAGATTGCGTAGCGTTTTGCGAACCTCAGATTGACGAATTCGGATTTCCGGCATTACCACCGAACAAGCCTCTGAAACTGGGGGTATCGCGCTACCAGCATCTAGACGTGAAGACTCCGCAAACAGAGATGCAAACAAGTTTGCTTTCTCTACAGCGGTGTGAGCCAGTGACCCATCAGGTTTCTGCAGTGGAGGCAGCGAGGGGCGGCAGAAGTTCGTTTCGACCGCTTTGGCTAGGGACCAGAACGCTTTACTACCTGCCGGGTACAAAGCCAGTTTGGCCCCTATTCGACCGATATGGTCAAAACGAGCCTTCTGTAAGACCTTTTTACAGGACTTGGCAGCCTTGTTGAAGGCTCTCTTCTTTTCGCGAATATCAGATGCCTTACGTTGTCGAGCACCAACCCATGCTAGGTATGCCTGATGCTTTAGCGCCTCGGCGCGTCCGCATTCAGGTCCAAACCATGGGCGTGCTTTACCAGAAGCTGCTACGTCAGAAAATGGAATGTAATATTCCATCCCTTTCCGCAGCACTTCGGTTACGGCATTGGCACAGGCACTGGGATCACTGGAAGAGAAGCATACTGGCTGCCAAGGGAAGGATGCAAAAAATGACCGCATCTCATCCCAATCTGCTGACTTGTATCGCCACACCCGCCGAGAGCCTTTTGGACTAAGATCGGGCGGAGAGTAGACAGATACAGATTTCACCAGACAATGGTCGGAACGACCCAGTGGCGATGAAATCGACACCGAATATCGGTCTGGATCAGTTGTCAGCAGAAGGTCCACGCAATAAGGCGTATGCGAGTCAACATCGGGTACCCGAGTGGCTCCTTGAACAAGCTGGGTGAGATCTAACGTAAGGGCAAGCCTTTTCGTCTCTCTTCCAGCATGGTTGGTGTCCAGGTATGGATATAGCCAATCCTGGTGATGGCCATTAAAATCCCCTAATAACACCAACTGAGCCGAGGGGTACTCATGCTGAGCTTCATCCGCCTTCTCACTGAGATAGTCGATAAGCCGAGTTGTCTCCGAGTCTCCACTATGCGACCGGTAGACACAGGCATAGAGAATTTTCTCAATGCCTGTGTCTACCAGTGTCCATAGAACAGAGAAGCTGGGGTCCTCAAATTTACGGAGACGCCGAGTACAGATGTCATCACGGGCATATAAACATACACCCGCATGCGGCCTGAAATTATACTCCAGGGAATAACCTGGGTATGACAGGTACGACGCATCGGGTGGACATCTGATCTGCGTCTCCGTGAGAAACAGTAGGTGCGGTTTGTCTGTCTCGAGGTGGTAGTGGACAGGAATGATGTTTGAGTGCAGACCTCTAATGTTAGAAAAATGCACTTTTAACGAGAGGGTATGGAACCGCTGTGGAGGACGTTTACTTTTACTGTTTCTCATTTTTTGATTTGAGTGTTAGTTAGGTAAGGAGTCGGCAGTGGAACGAGGCGTTCAAGAACTTGTACCAGTGAAGTACTATTAGGACCACAAACATTGTTGAGGGACTAGTCTGGAGACTGCGGGGACGCCCGAGCCCCCCCGAAAGTGTTCATCGCGCCCTCTCTTCCGGTAGCCAACCGGCACGATGACGCACTCCCGGGATTTTTCGCGAGTTGGCGGGACAGCCTCACGTGAGTGGCGAATTCACGATTGGGTCCCCTACTGACTGCGGTCGGCCAGCGGTGCACCGTGCCTCGGATCCCGCTACCCTCCGCGACTAGCCCATCGATGCTGTGATCAATAGCAATTCATGTTCGGCATCAGTTCTAAAAACGCAACTGCTCCGACCCGACTCCCTGAGAAGGTGTCACCGGACGACGAACCGGAACACGGCCAGGCCATTTGGCGGTTCGATTTAGCCCGGAGGGTGGTTACTAACCACGACCGAAGTCTACCACCAGTAAGTGTCACCTGTTTGGCACCACCCAAGGACCACGTGTGGGGATTCAAAGATGGGGTACTCTCCCACGGACGAGGGTGACTCAATCCTCAAAAATAAGACCACACTCTTACTTGTGGTCTTATTTTGCTTGCCGTTTATAGAGACATCACCTTAAATATAGTAGTACATTTTGATCGAAGGGTTACCTACTAAATTCATAAGTTTTAGTTTCTATCTAACCATATTTTTAATGGAAATATTTTTTTTTGTATTTGTCTTTTTACTGTGGTCTAAGATGTAATACGCTTGCCTAGAAGGAACCTATTGAGTCTAGATTTGAAGACCACCTTATTTAAAATTTTAGAAATTGTTGGATGTTTTGAGTACTCCTACATCCACTGATGTTAATTACATAACATGAAATTATTTCGAGTATCGTTTAGTAAATGTTTACAAACATTTGTTACCGCAAGTGCGGAAGCATCCTTACCCGCCCATACTGTTTATATGATGTTAACTGTCTGTCCTATTGAAAGGTTAGCCGTTGACTGATTTAAAGCATCGACGGCTAGTCTATTCGGAAGTTTGTACTTATCAATACAATTTAAAACTTTACACTTACAAAGTAGTCGTTAATATAGTTACGTGTCAGTAATTGTACTCAATTCAATTTCAAAATATCTTTATTGATAATGACAAAATACAATAAATAACAATGCCAGTGTACGTAATATCCTAGCTGTTATAGATAATATTATAAAATCATTTTAAAAGACAAGGCTTATCTAAAACTTACAATATGAGATTTATAGAATAAGAAAATGTACTGGTATAATTAAAACGTGCTTAAGTTAAACTCAGCGAACTAGAATAAATAGAATAGTAACATGGCCGATAAAATGGTTCCACGCGTAATCGTAAAACACCGCGGTGGGCGGGGCAAAACAGCTACCCGCGCGCCCGCGTGGCGTCTCATAGTGTGACTGCGCACTAATCGCGTGCGAGCTTTATTTGTGTGTGTTTAGTTGGGTAGCAATATAATTGTGTGCGTAGATGGACACAAATTCAAACCGGCAATTGTATGGAGTTACTCTTCCGTTTATTCTAGTTCGCTGGTTAAACTAGTCTACGAGTATAAACTACTCACTTCTCATAATGTACATATGTGATCTAATAACATCTACAATTTAATAGCTTTCTATAGTGAACTTATTAGTAATCAACTAAAGTGTACCATACAAATGACACTGTCAAATTGCTAGGTTAATTTTCTATGTGCTCTTGCATTAAATGTAAAATTTAATTCATAATAAAGGAATTTGGAAACTGAACTGAGTTAATATAGATAGATAAACAAATACTATAGATATACTACAAATAGATAGATAGATAAAAACTCCATACCATATTATCTAGCTAGTAAAAGATTAATCTATATCCTGCCTATATTCATCCATCCTAAGTTTGTCAAAAACGTGATATTAACTATTTAAAGTGATATAATGATATGCTTAAAACGATAGATAACTCTTTATTGGATACAAAAGTTTAACTATTCAAACTAAAATAAAAGACTAAAAATAGTGTGTCACAATTGCCAGCCCTATCGCCAAAAGCGATATCTTCCAGGCTAGTTATATTGAAATATTTCATTAAAACGATATGCTAGCTTGTATTGAATCTTAAAATAGTTTGTGACCCTTTAAGCCGGGTCTCATATGCCTAGCAGTAAATAGTAAAAAAAAGTCCGTAACTTTATATTTTTTATTTATTTATATAGTCTTAACCCATTAATCAGTCTGTGTATGTATTTGCTCTGACGTCACATTGCGTTTTTATAACATCCATCAAAACTGTGGGGTAATTTTACACCGCCGCGGTTAAGCTTAATATGCATGTATGGAAAAATACATATTAGGTCCTTACATATGAAATTGGTGTTTTGTATAGGAGGAACAAAAAGTCGAATATTTTTTAATATAATACATATATTTAATTAATCAAAGTATAAAAAAACAGGTTACTTTATCATGATAATTAATTTCTATTTATGTTTCAATTTAATTTTTATGTTTCCGTGTCTAAAAGGTAAAAATAAGACCCTATTACTAAGCCTCCGCTGTTTGTCTGTCACCAGGCTGTATCTCAGAAACCGTAATAGCTTGAAAGCTGAAACTTTCACAAGATATGCATTTCCCGTTCCGCTATAAGGTCGCGGCAAGGAGGGATCAAGGGAAAAATATCATATTTTGAAAAATATAATTATTAGAGAACATATGTACATGTTAATCGTCAACCATAGTATGGTTTCACGCCAGGCAAATCATCTGTGGTCAAATGAATAATGAGCTAATGGTTGACCACTGCCGCGCTTCAGGCACTCAAAACCGAATGGTGCGGCAAAATTTGATACAACTATAAAATAAAATAAAAATAAATATTAGGACACATTTCACACACAGCTGGTTAGCCCCATACTAAACCATTTCTATTTGTATTAAATTTGCTAACAAAACTGATATACTACATATACATACATATCTTATCTTAATATATATAAATCTCGTGTCACAATGTTTGTCCTCAATGGACTCCTAAACCACTTACTTAACCGATTATAATACAATTCGCACACCATGTGCAGTTCGATCCAACTTGAGAGATAGTATAGTTTAAATCTCAAATTATAGACGCAATTTTAATTTATTGCTAATTATTGTCTGTTATTATTTGACAGTCTCAATTATCTGTTAACTCCAAATGATTCTAACAGATGTCGATATCTTTCGACTGGGTTGAGTAAGTAATCAATAGATGGCGCTGCTATTGTAAATAGCCGACAAATTTTGTTGAGCACAAAGATATTGGCCGTGCTGGGAATCGAACCCGGAACCTTCTGATTGGCAGTTCGGCGTGGTGACCATTACGCCAAAGACAACCTCGTTGGCGTCTCTGCGCCGTCTAATACCGATATCGGCACAGGTTTTGGGGGTACAGACACACCCCGCTCTGTCTCGCGGGGACCCCGCGCACCCCGCACGGAAGTGGCGTGACGGAGTGGCGTGGCGGGGAGGTATTGTCACGCTAATGGCCCGTTTCCGTTACAAAATGGGGACACAATGTTATTTACTAATGATGATAAGGACGTTTTGTGTCCCGATCGCCGACCGAGCCGCGTCACGTTTTGTCGCTTGATGAGTTACTGATGTCGTTTGTATGTTGGTTTTCTTTTAAACGTGACACGTAAAAACGTTTTTTAAGGTTCCGTACCTAAAAGGTAAACACGGGACCCTATTACTAAGACTCCGATATCTGCCTGTCTGTCTGTCTCCAGGCTGTATCTCAGAAACCGTAATAGCTAGAAAGCTGAAACTTTCACAAGATATGTATTTACCGTGCTGCTATAACAACATATTATACTAAAAATATAAAAAACAGTAAGGGTGGTCCCCATATAATAAACGTGTTTTTTTCGTATTTTTTGCTATATATCAATAACGCTTGCTGTTAGTCACTTAAAATATTCACAAAATATATAAATGTATATTGGCTATCAATATAATTTTAAAATTAATAATAATAAATATTTAATGGGGGCTCCTATACAACAATGGTACGGAACCCTTCTTCCGCAAGCCCAACTTCCACTTGACCAACTATTTTTTGTTTTTTTTTTTAAAGATTTTTTTAACATTATAAACGCACTTGACTGACTAGGAGAAGTATGGATATGATTGTTTTGTATTGTATTTTGTTTTTAAATTATCTTTATTTACAATTGATTAATTATAAACTCAACTTATCTAGTGTACATATATTCCTAGAAGTGAGAAATTCAATAAATATATGTTAAATAATTCTTAAAAATATTCATTAACAACTTATTTATTAGAACAACTTATGTATTAGCAACGATCGATGTGGACAGTCTTTGGATGGGTTACCATGCACAAGACTGTCTTTTAATAGAAACATTTTTATCTGAGCGCTGCCGTAGATCGGATAAACGTTAAACTTTAGGTCCCGGCCACTAAGCTCATACGAGGGAGATTGCAAATAATTGCATCAGTCCCTATCTATATCTGCATACTTCAAATGTTGTCTTTGGACATCGCAGTGCTTCAGATTTAGTGTGACATTTATTTAATCTAATTGCTGTAAACACTTATCATTGGTCCCGAATAGATACCAAGGATTGAGTGACATATAGATGTAACATGCGATAGCAATGTCAAAATGTCACATATCTGCTAATCGCACTGTGACAAAATCCAGAGAGTTCCAGGTTTGATTGCCGGCACGACCAACATCCTTGCGATGAACTAAATTTGATGGCTGTCCGGGATAAAAAGTAGCTATGTGTTAATCCAAGGTCTCACCTATCTTCATAGTCAATCTCATCAAAATCACAATAGTTTTCAGGATAAAAAGTAGCCTATGTGTTAATAATATAAAGTCTAACCAAATCTTTCCTACCAAATTTCATCAAAATCGGTTTAGCCGTTTGAGCGTGAAGAAGTAACAAACATGCACACTCACAAAATTTCGCTATTGTTATTTTAGTTGGAAAGTGTGTCTAATATTTATTATCTTCTTCTCATATATATAAAATTTCCATGTCACAATGTTAGTTACCGTACTCCTCCGAAACGGCTTGATTGATTTTTACTAAATTTCATATGTACGTATTCATTAGGTCTGAAAATCGGCACCTATCTATTTTTCATACCCTAAGTGAGGCAAAACAACGTTTGCCGGGTCAGCTAGTTTTTTTTTTATAATTATTGTTCTATCAAGACAAGTCACATCCAGCAAACGAGTTATTTATAGTTTGGTACACAGATGTTGTATCTCTAGGTGACACACTAAAATGCTCGGATGACATCGGGTCAGCTTGTGAATTTAAAATATGTGTTTTTGATTTATAGCACGCGTCGGATTGTTGGGACCTTGTCGCATTCATGTTTATACTTGTTGAATCTATTGAGTCAGGCGTTAGTTGTCGGAAATCCAATGTAGATAGAAGAATGGTGGCGATTCAGCGGCACACACGACTTTAAATTCAAACTCTCGAGACCAGAGCTTGGTCATTTAGCTCATACAAAATTGCTAGCGGCACACACGAATTTAAAGTAGCCCCGTCTTTTTTCATCTTAGGTGGCCATAAAGAGACGGCACGTTCTGCAGCATAGTCAAACCAACGAAAATCACGTCAAATGTAGAAAATATAGGCGACTTTAGAACGCACTCACTTGTATCACCTCTAAAACTGCCTGCACATTCCATATTTGACGTGATTATAGTTGTTTTGTCTGTGGTTTAGAACGTGCCGTCTCTTTCTGGCCACCTTAGATGAAAAGAGACGGGGCTTCTTTAAATTTAGTTTAGTCGTGTGTGCCGCTGAATCGCCACCATTATCTGAAATATTAAGAATTATTAGATTATGAAGTAATTCCGCAGTGATCTGAAACCAAATTAGAATAAGCAAAGGAAAAATTTTAGTATTAAAAAAATAGGTATCTCCGACCGACCACCACGTCGTAAGAAACGTTATGAAGCTTTAGGAGCAAAAAGGCATTGGTGGCGATTCAGCGGCACACACGACTAAACTAAATTTAAAGAAGCCCCGTTTCTTTTCATCTTAAGTGGCCAGAAAGAGACGGCACGTCTAAACCATAGACAAAACAACTAAAATCACGTCAAATGTAGAAAATATAGGCGACTTTAGAGCGTACTCACTTGTATTACCTCTAAAACTGCCTGCACATTCCATATTTGACGTGATTTTAGTTGTTTTGTCTGTGGTTCAGAACGTGCCGTTTCTTTCTGGCCACCTAAGATGAAAAGAGACGGGGCTTCTTTAAATTTAGTTTAGTCGTGTGTGCCGCTGAATCGCCACCAATATATGCCTTTTTGCTCCTAAAGCTTCATTCACGTGTCTTACGACGTGGTGGTCGGTCGGAGATACCTAATTTTTTTTTAATATTAAAATTTTTCTTATTTGCTTACCTTAATTTGGTTTCAGATCACAGCGGAATTACACTAAATATTTCAGATAATAACTTATTGACTCAGGCGTTACTTTGCGGAAATCCTTTGTAAATAGAAGACAAAATTAAATATTTTTTTAGTTAGGCAGGCAGTTTTTTTTTAGTTAATTTATTTCTTCATATTTTATACTTTATAAAAATGTTTATATTTATTCATAATCTTTAAAAAAAAAAATTCGTCCGTTAATACCTACCTTGTACCTACTGTAAAGATTACGTAAAATAAGCTCAATAGTTTTATTTTTTGAAAAAAAAAATGCTATATTTATCCTTAAAAAAAAAGAAAGAAAAATTATGTCTACCCACAGCATCCACTAATACACTGTCATATTACTGAAATAATTTTTCCTTCACATTTTTTCCAAACAAACGTCATTATTTGAGAGCAGATCTACCTGTTTCATTTATCATTGTCACCACCTGCAAAAAAAGCGTGCCTCTCTCTATTCGTAGATCATAAATCTATAACGCAGGCTGAATCACTAAATATTTTCACATCTCAGTTATTTAGTCACTTTCTCTCCATTGCTTAATTATTATTTATTTTCCTTCCGTTATTATGTTTGTATTTTATTTTTGTAGTTTTTATGTTGTTTACTTGTTTCACCGCCTTCTTATGTAGGTATGTTTTATTTTTCCATTCCCGGTTGCCTGGTAGAAATCACCATAGGTGATAAGGCCGATATTGTACTCTACTTTTAAGTTTTTAATTTTAAATACTTACATTTATTTATATTATATTCTATTCTAGATCAATGATAATATATACTTGAATGGTCGATGTAAGCAATGTCTCGTATTAGCGCTGTTCGCCTCTGCGGTCACGGGACGCGGTGCTAGCAAAGGACAGAGCTATAATGTGTCTGTGCGGTAGAGCAGGACGGGCTACAGAGTTTGAAGGGGTGTCAGTGGTGGCGATTCAGCGGCACACACGACTAAACTAAATTTAAAGAAGCCCCGACTCTTTTCATCTTAGATGGCCAGAAAGAGACGGCACGTTCTGAACCACACACAAAACAACTAAAATCACGTTAAATATGAAAAATGTAAGCGATTTTAGAGCGCACCCAATTGTATCGGCTCTAAATCTGACGTGTTTGACGTAATTTTAGGTGTTTTGTCTATGGTTTAGATTGTACCATCTCTTTTTGGTCATTTATGACGAAAAGAGACAGAGCTACTTTAAATTTAGTTTAGTTGTGTGTGCCGATGAATCGCCACCATTGTTTTAATATTCGCGTGTTCGTCATCATTTCTGTTATTCCTGATTAAGTACTCGTAATTTACAGATAACTGAATAGTTAAGCTTGCCTGTAGAAAGAAATTCAATCTTTCACACGTATTGATTTTTATTGATTAGACGCAAAATGAGCGCGTAGTGCACTGTGCGGATAGAGCTATTTTCTTTTTTAATTTAGTTATTTTTTTCAATTTGTGATTTATCACTGACATGCTTCGGAAGAGGAGGAAAGCTATGCGCTGTCTAGTCGAATATTATTATCGTCGTTGATACATTCGATTTTCACTTTGACAAAGACCTTTAGTTATATCTGGAATTGTCATAGTGATTCATTCGCCTTTTTCAAGTCATCTCCGAATGAAATTTATTGTTTTAGCTTTGATCGTCGCACTAATTTGTTGTGATGACGCTTTGTTTCTAATCCTAGCGTATTTGTTCTTGTCGACTCTTATAAAAAACAATGAGAATGCGGTATTAGAGTAGAGAAATGTTAGACGGAGGGTATGCAATATATCATACAAGTATAAATAAAATAAAAAATAGGAAACCCCTGACTCAACATTAAGTGGCGGCGGCGATCTTGGTTTTGAAATTTATCATAATGTATGTTATAAACTAGTCGATCCATACACACACGCACACATGCTCTGTTACCAGTCGGCATTGCACAGCTCGATTTAATATAATAATAATAATAGTAAATAGATACAATCGTAGTTGTAAGTGGAAACGCAGCCAGTGTTATGGGCACCTTTGCACCAGGTAAGATCATGGGCGGGTTGTCCTAACATTAAATGTTTTAGACATGCATAATTTTTATCATATTTTATAAAGTGATAAAGTAATAAATAAATAAAAAATACTAAATAAATAATAAAGAAAGCATTTGAAACTTCGCTACCTCTTGCTCACACTCATTAGGAGATGCAAGCGAGAGGACATTAAATTGTAAATGTTTTCTTTATTGACGCTAAATGTATTATGTTGAAGCTATATATATAGCATATTAGCAGCCCGCACGGGCTATACAAGGGCTTGTGTGATCTATTGGGTTCTTATTAATGATCTCTAATATTTTTTGGAAACAAAATGAAACTTATGCCACTCGGGGATAATGTAGCTTCCCAACAGTGAAATATTTTTTCTAGTAGTTTCGAAGCCCATTCACGTCAAACAGATAAACAATCAAACCTCCTCTTTATAATATTACTATCAGCCAGTCTCGGCTTCGCACGGGCTATAAAATAAAACAAGTTGTAAAGAGAAACAAAATATAGCCTATGTTACTCGGGAATAATGTACGAGTAGCTTCCCAACGGTGAAAGAATTTTTCAAATCAGTCTAGTAAGTTTACGAGCGTATTCGCGTCGAAAAAAAACTAACTTTTCTTCTAATATATAAAATTTCTATGTCACAATATTAGTAACTGTCCTCCTCCGAAACGGCTTGACCGGTTTTAACCAAATTTTATAGCGTATTCAGTAGGTCTGAGAATCGGCTACTATCTATTTTTTAAGGCAAAACACCGTTTGCCGGGTCAGCTAGTATTAGTGTATACAAGTATATAAGTAGACAAAGCCGGCTTCAGTTTCATCTACCTATACGCTCTGCTTAAACTTTGTTCAGTCTTCTCGTAAGCTGCGGTGTAAACGGGTCAAGAGAATACGTACGCGAGTCATCGTCGATCATTTGCCGGAATTATTGAATAACTTGTGTGTGATCGATGTTGCTAGGTTACAGTTTACACTCATAACATAACGCTGTGGGCTGCATCGGCTCTATTGGGGCGCTATGAGAGCGAAATAGCATATTTTGAAAGACCCTATAAATCTTGCGTAATGAATATTGACGACCTCGTTGGCGCAACGGTTACCATGCCGGACTGCTAACCAGAAGGTTCTGGGTTCGATTCCCGGCCCGGCTGACATCTTTGTGCTTAACTAAATTTGTTGGTTGTGGGTCTGGGTGTTAAATATGTATCTATATAAATTATATATGTATGTATATGTAGTATATCAGTTGTGTTAGCTACCATAACACGAGCTTAAAATGGTTCAGTATGGAGTTAACCAGCCGTGTGTGAAATGAGTCCTAATATTCAATATTATTATTATATTCTTTATTTATGATTGGGCTACGGGCTTTTTCAGTTTTATCATGTTTAATTCAGTGTTAAGAATTGTAAATAATCCGCACGAAACGTTTCCCTTCCACATATATTGTGCGGACCATTAAACTGTGGAACTCATTGCCGGAATTCCTGTTCCCTCTGAACCTCACTGTCTTCAAGGCGAGAGTGAATCGGTTTTTCTCTAGGCAAGCGCGCTCCACCCTAGGTCGTAACATCACTTAACATCAGGTGAGTTTCGATCAAGCGCTTACCTATCCATCATAAAAAAAAGTTCTAAAACAGGATTACGTTTATTAAAATTCGCTCGATAGTTTTATTTTACAAATAGACCTTTTAAAATTTAAAAATGTTGTGCTACTGCCTGTCTAATCCCATTGCTGGGAGGCCTTTTCCCAACAATGGGATTAGACAGGCTTTTAATAATAACAATAATAATGTAAATAATAATGTGCTACTGAAAGCAATGAAGAAATTAAAATCTATTTTACTTTTTAGTAGGTAATTATATTATCTAGTAGAACGGACATAGATGGAGTGTGTGAATGAAGTCATGAGAGTGAAAGGAGTGAGTGTAGAGACGACGGCTGATAGAGGAGATTGGAAGAGGAAAATTTGCTGTCGACCCCACCTAGTGGGATAAGGCAAGGAAGATGAAGATATTATCTTGAATCGTTGTAGCTTATAATTTCAGAATTGTAAATTGTTATTTAATATTAATTTGTTTCGTGGAAATTCCACTGCTGCTCGGCTAGCGCTTCGCTCAATTTTGAATGACTCGGCTTAACTCGATCCAATAGCGCTTAAGTCGGGGAATGGTTCCCGACATACAGGTGACATGTTTAGGGGTGATAAAATACACAAAGGTCCCCCTCCTTTTCGCCCCTTGTTAAAAAACTAGCCTCACTTTCGTAGTCAACTGAAATGTGAATCTCAATTTATTTTTCTAATGCTGATATTACTAAAATAGTTGAGGTCAAAATAGATGTACTTGGCGGCAGAAAGCTTTTGCCTCGACTTAAAAAAAAGAAAAACCATGCATGATCGTTTGATCAAGAGAGGGCGTAATTACACGTGTCAGTAACATTCATTGACGACCTCGTTGGCGTAATGGTTACCATGCTGGACTGCCAATCAGAAGGTACCGGGTTCGATTCCCGGCACGGCCTACATCTTTGTGCTGGACTTAATTGGTTGGCTGTCGGTCTGGGTGTTTAATATGTATCTTTATAAAATATGTATGTATGTAGTATATCAGTTGTGTTAGCAACCATAATACGAACTAGAAATGGTTCAGTATAGGGTTAACCAGCCGTGTGTGAAATGTGTCCTAATATTTATTTATTTATTATTCTGGCTGACGATAGAGCTAGTCTAGTCTGGAATAACTGGTTCTCAAGGAGACTGCCAGAACGCACTGTAAGGTGCTTGGCTACAGATTTTTCAACTTGAAGGTGGTTGCTAGCCAGACGAGCATTAGAAAATGCTCAACCACAATGCTATGTTTTCCTTTACCGAAAGCTCAATGGCGGAAATCGAACCCATGTCTTGACGTAAGGCCGCTGGTCCAACTGAGCTGTCATAGCTTAAAATAAATAGCCAAGTGCGAGATGGACTCGCGCACGAAGAGTTCCGTACATTGTTGTATGGGAGCCCCCCATAAATATTATTTTGAATTAAATTATTTAAAAACGCTGCACAAATACTCACGAAATTCAGCCTAATTTAAGTACAGTCCATTGGGATAGAATTTGACAACCAGAGCTGTTACATGGTTGCTTTGGTTACATTAAAATAGTTTAAGTATTTATGTATTTAGGCTGCGAAATTTTCTGATCCACCCTCGTATGTTTGTTGTATGGGAGCCCCCCTCAAATATGTATTTTATTTAGATTATATAATTAAATTTGATAGCTAATATATGTACATTTGTATATTTTGTGAAAAATTTAAGTATTATTAGATACTTAAATTTTTGAATATTTGAATAATACCGTTATGAATTAATATTAGCAAAAAAATACGAAAAAAAAACACGTTTTCTTAATATTTTAATTTTTTATTTTTAGTATTTCTTGTTATAGCGGCACGGGAAATACATAAATTGTGAAAGTTTTAGCTTTATAGCTATTACGGTTTCTGAGATACAGCCTGGAGACAGACAGACAGACAGGGAGGCTTAGTAATAGGGTCCCGTTTTTACCTTTTAGGTACGGAACCCTAAAAAGAAAACTCACGTTGAATAGGTTCTACCTTTACTTCCAATAAATCTGAAGTTTTTCTTTTGTTATTGAATTTTTCCATAGTTATTTTAGGCAGTTACAACCTTTCCGCTAAAAGCAAACTTATTATTCTGCTTTCTATTTTCATTCAACTCTTTGCGTCTTTATTGAAACCCACGTCTGAAATAATAATCTCTGACATCTACTGGGGTATTCGTAACTGACGCAAATTTATAAAGCATTTTAGGGGAAGATTTCAATAGCGCCTGTAGCTCGGCTAGCTAAGGTGATCTGACACGATCATCGAAGCTAAGCATCGGTCGATGCGGACAGTGTTTGGATGGGTGACCAAGACTGTCGTTTTTAAAGTGCTATTGACATCTGGGCGCTACCGTGAATCGGTTGAAACGTTGAATTGTAAATCCCGGCTGTTAGTCTTAGTACAAGCAGTCGTTAAACCTCTCGAAAACTCTCGACACCAAATCTAAGAAGAAGGGTCGTTTATTATTATGTCTAGATAAAAACCTTATGTTTAAAGATAGTATTGCAATATCTAAAAAAAAGAGAAGTATCCGTTCATTGTATGTCAAACAATGCATCGACCAAAAGTCGATGCATTGTTTTCTGTTTTATACAATAATTTAGACGAATATGCAAAAAAGTAAATTAAGGCAAATACTGCTATCTTCAGAAAGGCATACGCATTTCATTTTATATACATATACTAGCTGACCCGGCAAACGTTGTTTTGCCGTAATAATTATTTCTAAATATACAGTAGCCGATTCTCAGACCTACTGAATACGCATATAAAATTTGGAAAAAATCGGTCAAGCCGTTTCGGAGGAGTACGGTAACAAACACTATGACACTAGAGTTTCTCTACGAGAATTCTCGAACCGAGAATTCCCGGGAAATTTTGCTTTACTCGAGACGAGAAAAAAGTGGTCGAGAAATCGAGAAATCGAGAAATTCAGTCAAAAATTTCAAAAACATAATAACGCGCCTGCGCTCGCGCCTGGCTCTATCACGCGGTGTGCGAGTGACCGACAGTGCCCCCCGCCCCTTCCCGTTTCGTTCGTAGACTGTCCATTTATAACAAATATTGAATAGTATATACAAAGACGTGGCGTGGAAGAGAAAAACAGGCTGTGCCGACCCCACCTAGTGGGAAATGGTAAGGAGAAGAAGAAGAAGAGTGTGTAAGGTACTAAATTTTATTGTGGTCACATGAAGGTTTTGTTTTTAGAAGATATTTTATTTAATTTTCCAACGAAAAAGACTAATCCTTATTGTTTGTAGAAATATTGATTAAAAAGATCTCGCTAGAGTTTGATTCGCTTATTTAAAATGTTCAAGTCACACGACGTGAAAATAAATATAAATATTGTTGATTATATCATAAAAAACGTAGTTTTATTGCTAAATCACACATATTTAAAACAAATCGTATTTCTCGGCAACCCGGGAATTCCCGGGAAAAAGTGGTCGAGAATTCTCGTGCTCCGGGAAATAAAAAAGGTCGAGAAATGAGAAACCCTATATGACACGGAAATTTTATAAATAAGATTATATAAAAAGAAATTTTATATATACGAAGAGCAAAAAAAAAAACGCTTGTCTCTGTTTGCCCGGTATAGGGATTCCTCTTTCACCGTAGTTAGAAAAATAGCAGCAGTTTTAAAAAATACCTACGCAATACCCACGTGTTTGATTGGTTTGCTTGAAAATCCTCCCATGGAAGGTATGGATACCTTTGAAGCTTTTGTTGCTTTGAACATATACAAGCGACATTCTCAGTTATTCTCGGAAACTTGTATAACGCGAGCCAGTAAAGAAACAGTGAAGTTTATGTCCTCTGACTTGTATAACCAAAGTAGCTGTTGCCCGCAGCTCCGCCCGCGTGTAGGTCAATTTTTTTGCGAATCGAATATTCCCTGAATTTTGTTTGCTACAAACCTCACGGAGCCCGAGACCTTTCCAACGAATGCTGTACCGTGGAAATCGGTTCGTGCGTTCTGGAGTTAGAGCGTCAGGAAGGGATACCAGACTTATTTTTATATTACTAGAGGCTATTATTTCAAAGTGGAATTTTTATCTGGCTACCGTGGCTCGGATGACACGTTAAATTCTCGGTCGTTTAAGGTGATCTGATGCTATCGTCGAGGTTAAACAACGGTTGATGCGGACTGTCTTTATATGGGTGATAATGCAAGATGCTGTTATTTCATACATGAAGATGAAGAATTCTGATTCTTACCAGATGAATCTTCATCTGGTTGCCATTTGGCGGCTTAAGCCTCCTTAAATTTTTGTGAAAGTTACAGCTTTCTAGCTACCATGGTTTCTGAGATACAGCCTGGTGACAGACAGACAGCGGAGGCTTAATAATAATAAGGAGGGTTCTATTTTAACCTTTTCGATACGGAACCCTAAAAATTACATGGGATACTAGAATTTTAGTAGGACAAGCAAAAAATCCAAAATATTTATAGTAAAATTATACGACATTTTAAAACAATTATTACAATTGTTCGAAGACCATAAAGTGTAATTTGAAATCGTATAATTAGAGAAACTAACAACTCTGTACCTCAGTCCTTTAATATATTTGAAAGGAAACTTCTAAACTAAACTGGAGCTAACAAATTTCGTCTAGCAAGTGATGCAGTTCAAATATTTAGTTCACAAAGTGTCACAAACTGCATAATGTGTTTACTGTGTCATATATTCAATTATTCACGACAGGAGGATAAGGTGTTCAGCAGATATACCCCTGTAGATTATACATCTCATTAATATATATATATGATAACTAGCTGACCCGGCAAACGTTGTTTTGCCTCACTTAGGGGTATGAAAAATAGACAGTGTAGCTTATATGACACGTTCGTAGATTTACCATAGCAGCGACATCTATTGATTACTTACTCAACCCAGTCGAAAGGTATCGACATCTGTTAGAATCATTTGGAGATAACAGATAATTGTGACTGTCAAATAATAACAGACAATAATTAGCAATAAATTAAAATTGCGACTATAATTTGAGATTTAAACTGTCCTATCTCTCAAGTTGGATCGAACTGCACATGGTGTGCGAATTTTATTATAATCGGTTAAGTGGTTTAGGAGTCCATTGAGGACAAACATTGTGATACGAGATATATATATATATATATATTAAGATTATTTTAATGGTATGTTAGATAGTTATTATCTATAGATTCCCCATCTCATTCTTCTTTTTCAACTTTTTCCCACTAGGTGGGGTCGGCACAGCAAGTTCTCCTCTTCCACTCGATTCTGTCAGCTGTCATATCCACATTCACTCCCTTTTCTTTCATATCCTCATTTACACAATTCAGCCACGTCTTCCTAAGTCGGCCTCTACTTCCGCCTATGAGATTATACATCTCATTAATAATAAATAATCATTATTTTTATTATTAAAAACTTGTCTTATCCCATTGTTAAAGGCCTAGGCACCCTCGTTCCATTTGTCCCTATCTAGCGCTATTGTGGACCAATCCGCCAGGTGTTTGACGAGATTGTCCCTTCATCGCTTTTTTGGTCTGCCGCGAGGTCTTATACAGGCCGGGGTCTATTGGGCGACAATTATCACATGCCAGATCATCTGGCATGGGGCAGACGTGACCAGCCCAATTCCACTTCAAATTAGCAGCTTTTAAATAATATATTATTATTAAAAGCCTGTTTGATCCCACTGTTGGGCAAAGGCCTCCCTACCCTCTTTCCATTTGTCCCTAGCGTTATTGTGGACCAATCCTCTTTTAAATAATAAAAGAAATAAATACTAGGACACATTTCACACACGGCTGGTTAGCCCCATATTAAAGCATTTCTAGTTTGTATTATGGTTGCTAACACAACTGATGTAGCCTAGAAGAGATCGCTTTAAGCGATGAGGCCGCCAATTGTGGCACACTATTTTTATGTTTAATCTTTATTTTATTTTATAAAGTTTTGTGTCCATTAAATAATTATCTAGTTATCTACTTTATAGCGATACATATTTTACACCCAGGCCAACAGATTTAGTTCATCACAAAGATGTTGGTCGTGCCTCTGACTCTGACTTGAACTCTGGTTGGCAGTCCGTCATGGTAACCATTACGCCATAGAGGTGAAAATATCATTATAAGATGTTACATTATTCTAATTTAGCTTGTCCCTTCAATTGATTGATTTCGTTTCCACGCTTGCTTCCAAAAGATTCGGGAACATATAAATCAATGTATTACTACAACTTGAAAGCTCGAACTCATTGGCGGGAATCGAACCCACAACTTTAAGAGACGTGAGGTGGCAATACGCCCGACTGCGCTGCCATCGCTTCAATAGTTGTCATCTAGCTTGTTAATATTTCATCTAATGTGTGTAATCCATGTGAAACCCACATGCGTCTAATAATACGCGAGCGGTGCATTTCGCGTCGTGCAAATATAGATTAAATGCACGACAGTTATTCTCAGTTATATATCAAATATTCACAGTTACGTTAATATGTCGACACTGGCTGCGGACCGTGGCTTTGCTTGCCTTTTGTTTTGTGATCCAGAGTCCATTATATATAGCCATTTTGATGTAAGGACATTTAGCTTAGGCCGTTTTACTATCGGGTCATTATGCTATTGAGCAACATTGCTATCGGGCCATTTTGATATTGAGCAGAGCTTTGTTATCGGGCCAATTCGATATTGAGTAGTTTTCTTATCGGGCCATTTTGATATTGAGTAGTTTTCTTATTGGGCCATTTTGATATTGAGCAGCTTTGTTATCGGGTCATTTTGATTTGATCAGCTTTGTTAACGGGCCATTTTGACATTGAGCAGCTTTGTTATCGGGCCATTTTGATATTGAGCAGCTATGTTATCGGGCCATTTCAATATTAAGCAGCTTTGTTATCGGGCCATTTCAATATTAAGCAGCTTTGTTATCGGGCCATTTTGATATTGAGCAGTTTTGTTATCGGGCCATTTTGACATTGAGAAGTTTTCGTATCGGGTCACTTTGTTATTCGTCTAGCCACTAACTCACGATTGCTATTTTAACTCCGGTTCTTACATAAGTGACAGGTGGCGCCTGTACAGATATCTGTTAGAGTGTGGGAAGGTAGCGAAATTATATTTCTGGTGGAGACAAAAAAAAAATGAAACTAGTTCTAGTTGCTATTTCGTGAAAAGAAAACAAACATGCACACATATTAGCGTCGTTATTCATAAGAGTGTTTCCCAGTTTAATGTCGCTATCAAAAATTTTAATGTTACCATGTTTTATGAGAAGTTGAGTGTACGATTATTCATATTATGATTAATTAATTTTTGGATAGCTGTAGTAAATGTTTAATGTGTTAATAGTGACGTGTACAAATATAAACTTAAATGATGTATTAAATTTTTTAAACATACTTTTTTTACTTTTATTAATTTAATGATCTACGAAGAACCTAATACTAAGAAAATATCTTGTATAAGTTATGACAATATTAAATTAAAGTTAATACCTATATAATAAACAAATGTATTATCGCATCCCTCTAATGTGATAAAACCGATTGTTTGACGGGCTCTTTTGGGGTGTATGTTTGTTATTACTTCACACGCTAAATGGCTTGTTTAATGTGGATAAAATTTGGTAGGGAGATAGTTTAAAGCCTGGATTAACTCTTAGGCTTCTTTTTATCCCGGATTAACGCGGGTAACACAGCGAGGCAGTTTAATAGCCATTGCAATGTTTTACCGCTCAGGGAAATTTCCACGGGCTGTGGACAACTTTTCCACCGAGAGAGGAAATTATCTATTTCCCCTTTGTAAATATTGTGTACTTTGAGCGGGAAATAGCTGAATAAAATGTCCACGATAAACATAATATAATAAAAACATTTTATCCCATTTCCTTCGTTACCATGTTATGTAAGGTGGATAAGATTATTATTTCCACTGACAGGTGGAAAGACTACAAATCCTCGTCCAGTGCTAGCTCTGCAGGTGAGAAAAGATACAAAAATACCGAACAATTCAGCGTGAAATTTCTCATTAGAAGATATCTTAATTCCGCGAAGTCTCGCCGCGTTTGCCGATACGTTTCGCTTCTCCCTTGTATCTCTTTGATGGTATTCATATAGAATTCTGACTAATCTATCGCGCGTTCTTGCTAAATTCTAACTATAGACTGAACTACACGGGTTTTAGATGAAAGCTGTGATTTTCTATTGAAATCTGTACAAGGTTACCTTGACCTTTTATAGTCAGGCGGCTTTAGTGTTTCTAGGCAAATACCTGGCGAGTACCTATAGATTAAATATATAGAAATTTCCGACAATATTCTGTGGCAGCGGGCATCTTGGGCTACGGCTGAACAGCTTTTTGATGCTGAACCGATTTTAATATTATATGGAAATGTGTACCTAATAGTAAAAGATAAAATGTTTCATGATAAACATATACTTTCTAAACTCTCTCAATTTGGGTTTAAAGTAAAAAAGCATAACTATTAGAAAACATAAACAAACGACTAGTCGTTGACAAAGTAGTCCTATATAAACTACTAATACAAGTTGAAACCCCTAAACACAGAAAGTTTTCACATGGGTTTTCTAAACTTAATTTATAACTTGTCATAATTTTTCGATAGTAAACATATTCCAAACTATCTGTTGCTCGCGGCTCCGCCCGCGTTAATGGCGATTTTTTTTGCGAATCGAATTTTCCCTGAATTTTGTAAGCTACAAACCTCACGGAACCCGAGACCTTTCCAACGAATGCTGTACCGTGGAAATCAGTTCGCGCGTTCTTGAGTTATAGCGTCGAAGGAAAATCCGACTTATTTTTATATAATAGATGTTAGTTCGAGACGTCGGATCTGCAGTTATGGAGCTTAAGTGGAGCTGGGCGGGACACCTGGCTAGGCGAACTGACGGCAGGTGGAGCAAGGCTGTGACCGAATGGTGGCCAAGATTAGGAAAACGCAGCGTCGGTCGTCCGCCGGCAAGATGGGTCGACGACATAATATCAGTCGCAGGTCGAATCTGGACACGATTGGCGCAGGACCGAGATGAATGGCATATCAAAAGAGAGGCCTATTCCCAGCAGTGGGAGAGAATCGGCTGTGGATGATGATGATGATGAATAGATGTTTATAAAAAAATACTTTTCTTCAGGTCCCATTTTTCGAAGAACTACCAGCGAATAGTTAGTCGACGCAAAAACATTCCGATATCGCGTGGAGTCCACAAATAACCGCATCAATGGCTCGTTCCGCCGGCGATAAATCAACTCGTGTCATGTTCGACTGCGACACCTCGCGCAATGACTGATGTACTGCCGCTGCTACGGGATATTAGCGTGGCTCTGCTTATACAGAGCTACCCCCTAAACAACACAGATATACTCCGCTCGGAGGTGGAGCACGACTAGTCTTTAATTAGTAGTTCGCGTTGTATAGTTCATAGTTATTTATTGATTACAAAACTTACACGTCATACATTTTCAAATAATTATTAAAACTAAACTAACTGGGTTGGCGCGTCGACCCGAATCGGATACCGATACTAAGAGACGCCACTGTTCTCGGTCCTGTGCCTTCTCCTGCCACTGCGTGACCTGAAGACTGCGCAGCTCCTCCTCCACTCGGTCTATCCAGCGATACCTGGGTCGTCCGACCGGTCGACGACCGCTCGCTCGTCCCAGGTAAGCTCTCTTCACTGCACGATCCGATTCCATTCTCTCCACATGGCCGAGCCAGCGGAGTCTGTGTGATTTTGTTTCAAATAATTATTAGATAATCTAAATTATTCACTTGCACGACACTGATATATTGTTTGTAATTGATGAAAAAGGATACTAAATTTCGGCACAGTCAACTTTGGCGAAACAGTAGTTTTTTTTTCGTTTTTCTTTTCTTTTCGTTTTTTATTTTCTTTGTGCTGTAACGAAGCGCTTTAAAATCAAAGATTTTATCCTCTAATCTTAAGCTGTAAAGCAAAGTTTACGCTGTCGAGATATGTTATTTATTTTACCCAAATAATTTAATATTCTTATAGTACTAAAATAAACCTTTGTTGTTCAGTATTTAGTCTAGGCTTTTACGCATTAAATATGACAACACAAAGACGGCAATTTTAAGCTTGGATTGCGCTAGATGCCTTTATTTTAAAAGGTATTGTAGTACGAACCGCTTAGACACACATACATTTTGTTCAACAAAGAATGAATGTAGATTTTATTAAAGTTTAAACTTCATTGGTGGCGATTCAGCGGCACACACGACTAAACTAAATTTAAAGAAGCCCCGTCTCTTTTCATCTTAAGTGGCCAGAAAGAGACGGCACGTTCTGCACCACAGACAAAACAACTGAAATCACGTCAAATGTAGAAAATATAGGCGACTTTAGAGGGCAAAAATTATATTCAATTATATAAAATTTCTGTTCAATTATATTAAATTTCTGTTCTTGTAATTTATCAATTTATCCCGTATGACTAATTCTCTCCTCAAAGTTTAATTTGTATGAAACACGATTCAACGAATTTGTATGAAACATGAGTACTGCAAGTCTTTATTAAGCTCGCCTAAAACTGAAATGCCTTTATTTTAATGAAGATTGACAGTAATACCTCGACGCGTAGGCTGCCCTAGAAATACAGTGTAACCTGGCCTAAGAGCGTTATTTAGACAAAACCAGGCCAGGAATACTGTGTAGGCTCGTTCTAATATTATTTACTTAATCGGCTTACGTTCTGCTCAGTTTGCGCAAACAGAAGCGACATTTGTCAAAATCTTGACACTCGAATCCATTTAATGTTCACGATACGATAAAATAATTGGCCAAGTGCGAGTTGGGTTCGCGCATGAAGGGTTCCGTACCATTGTTGTATGGGAGCCCCCTTAAATATTTATTTTATTGCAATTTTATAATTGAAATATAATAATTTAATTAGATAGACAATGTATTTGTGAAAATTTTAAGTATGTAGCACCTACCGTTATTGATATATAGCAAAAAAATAGGGAAAAAACACTTGTTTTATGGGGGTCCCCCTTAATATATTTTTTATTTTTAGTATTTGTTAGTAGTATAATATTGGGCATTCTGCCCCACCTTGTTGCTCGGCAAAACTCCGTTTTGCCATCGCAACATCGGTGTTGCAGAATGCCCAATATTATACGTTTGACATGTTGAATTGATTTCAAAAATATTTTTTCATTGTATTTGTCAACGAAATAAATGTTAGAACGCTGTCGTGATAACGCGCTCCAATTCAATGATCGAATTAACGCGTGTGCGTCTCATAGTGGTGGTCATAAATGTTTGTGTTCATATTTAATTTACTCATTATAAATCAAACCTACGCGCATTAAACATGAGATTCGTTAAACAGCCACAATCATTAATGATAAACACTATATGTGACAATGTTTCTAAGAACGTCATACGACATGGAGAATTATTACCTAACTCAATTCGATGCATTATTTGTGGACCGTCAAGTTGCGGAAAAACAAATTTATTAATTGGACTTCTTATACACGAAAATGGTTTAAAGTTTCAAAATATTTACGTTTATTCAAAAACTCTACACCAACCTAAATACATGTTTTTGGAAAAGGTTTTACAGCATGTGCCTGGCGCATCATTTCACAAATATCAAGGAAGTGATGAAGTTTTAAAAGTTCAGGATGCTAAACCTAACTCGGTGATTATATTCGATGATGTTGCTTGTGAAAATCAAAATAATATGCGTGATTACTTTGCCATGGGTAGACACAAGTATATCGATTGTTTTTATCTAAACCAAACCTACAGTAAGGTACCAAAACAGCTAGTGAGAGATAATGCTAACTTAATCATACTATTCAAGCAAGATGATATTAATTTGAAACATGTTTATGAAGAACACGTTAACACTGACATGAGATGGCTTGATTTTCGTGAAATGTGTTCTAAAATATGGAGTGATGAACCTTTCAGCTACGTTGTGATTAATAAAGATTGTCCTAAAAATAATGGGTGTTATAGAAACAAATTGGACACTTTCGTCGTTTTCGATTAATAATTCTATATAAATACTATTGCAATATCTGAATCATATTTAAAGACCATTAACTTCTCTAAGTATTTATTCTATATACAACTCTTACTCGAATACAACCTTTTTAATATAATGGAAACACAATTAAAAAGACAAATTGTTGATGCGGCAGAAGCTGTCAAAAGAAAAGTGCGAAAAATGAGAGATTTTGAAAATGATAAAAATCAAGCATTGGATTCAGTTTTTAAGCCCGTAACAGAACCTCTTAACCTTATAGCTAAGAATAGTAAGCAAGCCAAAAGTATTTTACCTGACACCAACGATTATATAAATATTCCTTCTTTTGACAAACGAATATTGGAGGATGACATTAGTATAAAAAATCATAATGCTAGTAATGCAGATGAAAATGAACCTGATAACGTTAGTAACACTTCGTATGAATCATTTGATAACAATGAAGACAGCTATATATCTTCCTGGTCAGTTTCTACAGAAGCGCCGTTAGATGTACCATTTGGTGTACGTATTGTAAACAAGAAATTAATGCTGGGTTCTGCTTGTGTAACTATTAACAACGATAAAATCACAGTAATGGGTCATGCATACCGGAAAACTCCCGGGTTGAAAGAGTTATTGTTCAATAAAGAAGTAGATTTAGACTTGGTAACTGAAAGTGATTTGTTGAATTACAAATCGATGCTGATCGATACAAATGCTCATCGTCGAGACTTCGACAGCGCGAAGCCAATCAAAAGTAATAAAGGTCAAAAATATATGCAAATTATAAAGCCACTTTTTACTCTCCAAAACACATACCAAGGTGGCAAATATAAAGGAAGAGGTTTACCTATGACAAAAATGTGGAGGAAAAATGTAGATTTCATATACTGGGATGACCCTAATGAACTAGTAGAGAGGTTGAAATTATTGATTGCTTCCAGAGATGCCGGTAACACAGGATTAGATAATGAAATTATATCTATTATTGAAGAGTTACGTGAAAATAAAATTATTAATAAATAATTGATATAAAGTGTGTTTCATTCATTTTACTATAAACCTTTATACACGAAAGACATCAAGCATGAATGTAGATAAATTTGGACACACCATTCATAAAAGATTACGTTTATCCGAAATACTTGAGTATAATAGTAATGCTTTAATACAATCTGAAAATGGAGATTATAATTTGAAAAACTCTAGACTCAGGGGGGTCAGATTACCTTTAGAAGCAGACGATGCAGTTAACAAAGAATATGTCGATCGATTTAAAGACAACCTAATACATGAACTTAGACAATTGTTTGAGGCACAACGTACAAGAATCATAGGAGATACTCAAAGTTCCACTGAAAAGACTTTAAAAGCCGGGTTATTAGAAATCTTGACTCATTTAGAAGACAAGTTTTATACGAAAGCAGAAGTCGATAACTTTTTTAAACTAAAAAAATCAGCATAATGACCAAACAAGAGATTGTAAATGACATACATAGAATGGCAAGGAAAAATTATCCACGTCGATCTGTTATACTAAAAGGTATTGATGATTTATGGCAAGCTGACTTAATAGATATGCAACACGTGAAAAGTTACAACAAAAAATATAGCTATATTTTAATAGTTATTGACTGTTTTTCAAAGTACGCCTGGACAGAACCACTAAAATCGAAAAATAAGGATTGTGTTACTCACGCTTTTAATCGAATACTCGCCAAAAGCCAACGCAAGCCTATCCACTTACAAACTGATTTAGGAACAGAATTTTATAACGCTGAATTCCAAACGTTAATGAAAAAATATCATATTAATCACTACTCGTCTTTTTCTACTAAAAAAGCGTCAATTGTAGAGAGGTTGATTAAAACTATTAAACATAAATTATTTAAACGGTTTAGTTTTAATGGAAATTATAAATGGCTTGGTTCAGAATTGGAAGATATAATTTACATGTATAACAATACAAAGCATCGTACTATAAAATGTAAGCCTTGTGATGTTAATAAACGTAACGAGTATACAATAAGAAACAATATAAAAAAAACAATAAAACAGGTATCCCGCTCGAGAAAACCGAGGTTTAAAATTGGCGATAAAGTTCGTATCAGCAAATACAAACATATTTTTGAAAAAGGGTACACACCCAATTGGTCAACTGAGTTATTCACTATCAAAAAGATTAACAAGACTATACCTGTGACTTATCATATAGAAGATCAACGTAAGCAACTAATACTAGGAACTTTTTACGAACAAGAACTTCAAAAGTCTAACTGTCCAAACACTTATTTGATAGAAAAGGTTTTAAAAAGAAAAGCTAAGAAACTGTATGTGAAATGGTTGGGTTTAAGCAAGGAAGAAAATAGTTGGATTAACAAAACTGACATTGTAGGTTAAATTAAAAAGTATATTTAATATAAATTTAGTTATTATCATTTCATTATGATTTAAACAATGCAAGGTGGTGGACTTGTTAATAATATAATTAATAATCTGCCTTTTGAATTACATTTGCCCGGTTACAATTATTGTGGTCCAGGCACTAAACTTCAAAAACGATTACAACGTGGTGACGTAGGTGTGAACAAGCTAGACGAAGCTTGTATGCAACACGATATTGCTTACGAAAATCATTCAGATTTATTAAATCGCCATAAAGCAGATTTACAATTACTTAACATGGCTAAACAGCGGCTAAAATCTAAAACGGCAGGAAAAGGAGAAAAACTAAGTTCGTGGTTAGTAAGTAAAGTTATGAAAGCTAAATTAAAATCAGGTGCCGGTATTAAGAGTTTCAACCATCTCTTGTCAAAAATAAGATCTAAAATTAAAAAACTCAAACCAAAAGATGATAAATCTTTAATTACCACAGCTCATTTGGTTGCAAAAAAAATTGCCAAGAAAATCCCAAATATTCGCATACCTCGTGTTATACCCGTACCAAAGACTGGAGGTATTCTACCCTTAATCCCTATATTTGCTGGTTTATCCGCCTTAGGAACTTTGGCTGGTGGTGCAGCAGGTATTGCTAAGACAGTTAACGATTATAAAGCAGCTCAACAAAATTTGAAAGAAACTGAAAGACATAACAAGAGTATGGAAGCTTTAGCTTTAGGCAAAGGTTTATATATTAAATCATATAAACAGGGTAAAGGTTTGTTTATAAAATCTATAAAAAACTAAATACTAAGCTACCTAAGCGTGCCCTTACTAACATAGATATTCGAAAGTATGCTAGAGACATCCCATACTTTCGAGGAGTATATATGAAAGATCAGCTACCGAGGAAGCCAAGAGACATAGAATGTGGTGTCGTTAACTTAGACAAATCCATAAATGAAGGTACGCATTGGGTAGCTTATATAAAAATAAATAATTATTGTGAATATTTTGATAGCTTTGGAGATTTAAAACCTCCAACAGAACTAATGAGGTATTTTAAAAACAATAAGGTGTATTATAACTACAAAAGGTTACAAAAGTTTAATACTGTAAATTGCGGACACTTGTGTTTGAAATACTTAAGAAATTTTTGGAATAAAAACTATAAATCATATGATCGTCTTTCATTTCAACCATTTGCAAAATGTCTCTCACCTTGTCGATTACAGGTAATTCCTCAGATTTATCTACCTACTATCCTAACTCTCTGCAGTTATATGGTCAATATGAATGTGCGTTGTTACATTTTTCAACATTTAATTCTATTCCAAATATTGATACAAGAAATAACAAGCTATATTATGGATCCAATCAAGTTATTGAGATACCTGAGGGCAGTTACGAATTGCAAGATATTAGCGATTATATAAAATCTGAAGTAAAAGATGCCACAATTAAATTAAAGTGCAACAACAATACTTTGAAAACTACTTTATATTGCACTAAAAATATAAATTTTGATAAAGAAGATACGTTTGCTAGTATATTGGGATTTAAAAAGCAGATTTTGAAAGCAAATAAATGGCATGTGTCCGAATTTCCAGTTAACATTTTGCCTACAACCGTGATCAGGATCGAATGTGATATTGTGAGTGGTTCGTACATAAACGGAGAACCCAGTCACATAGTGCATGAATTTGCACTCAACGTACCTCCAGGATATCGGATTATAGAAATACCAAAAAACGCAATATATTTTCCAATCAATCAGAATAATATAAGCTGCATACATATCAGACTGTTAGATATAAATAATAGTTTAATAAATTTGCGAGGTGAAGAAGTGCAACTTTATCTACATCTTAGAAGAAAAAATGATTGACTACAATAAATATGAATCGCAACAAATTAAAAACAACAGTACTTCTCAAGCTATCAAGCAAATAAGAGCTCGCTCTAATAAAAGAATAAAATTAACGGAAGACAATAAACTATTTCTTAAAACAATTGGCTTACTAAAATGAATATTTTAGATGTTTTGTCCACTCCTACTTATGACAACACAGTTGAAGGAATAGAATTTCATTCATACAAACCTTATGTAACAAGTTTTAATAGAAATGATGAAATTAGAATTCCTATAAATCAGCAAGATCTATACATACTACCATCAGCCAGTACCCTGTATTTAGAAGGAACCGTCATCGTCAAGAAACATGATCAAAAAGACACGGCTAGTAGTGTGCAATTTACAAACAACGCTTTGCTCTATTTATTCCAAGATATAAGGTATGAACTAAACGGAGTGGAAATTGATAAAATAAAAAATGTCGGTATTACTACTACAATGAAATCGTTACTATCGATGAATGAAAACGAATCAAAAATATCCCACGCTTGGGGTTGGAATATCGATGGTATAAAAAATGTAAATAATGGTAATTTTTCTGCTTCCATCCCACTTTGTAATATTCTAGGTTATGCCGAAGATTTTAAGAAGGTTGTTATAAATAGTAGACATGAACTGATATTGTTACGAAGTAATACTAACTTAAATTCTGTAATGCTTAACACAGGTGACGTAATAGAAGACGTTCAGATTAAAAAAATCATATGGAGAGTACCACATGTTAAAGTTTCAGACAAAGAAAAGATTAGTTTACTTAAAGTCTTAGAGAGAGATCGTTCACTACAAATGATTTTTAGAAATTGGGATTTGTATGAATATCCTGCTTTGCCTAAAACTACAAAACATACTTGGTCTATAAAAACTTCATCGCAAATAGAAAAACCAAGATATGTAATCATTGGTTTACAAACGGATAGAAAAAATAGCCCGTCCGCAGATATGTCGCGGTTTGACCATTGCAATATTCGTGACGTTAGAGTGTATCTAAATTCAAACTATTTTCCATATGAGAATCTAAATATAAATTTTGCTAATAATAATTTTGCTTTATTATACGAACAATACACAAGATTCCAACAGTCGTATTATGGACGTCGCTCGGAACCTTTATTAAGTGAAAAACAATTTAAAGAGTTAGCACCATTGTTTGTAATAGATTGCTCAAGGCAAACCGATAATTTGAAAGGAGGTCCGGTTGTAGATGTGAGAGTGGAAATTGAAAGCAATACGGATATACCAGATCGGACTTCAGCATACTGTCTTATTTTGAATGACTGTATAATTGAGTATAAACCCTTGAGCAATACTGTGAAAAAAATATCATGAATCCTGATACTATTATATTGGATGTTCAAGGTTTTAAAGACCTGAATAATAATTTTATTATTAAAGAACTAGCGGTGGCCACTCAAGAGCACACACAAACGTTTTTAATCAAACCTCCGTACATGTTTAAATACTTAACAACTGATGAAAAAAAGCAGGTCAAATGGTTGGAAAGAAATAGAGGTATTTATTGGAGCGAAGGATATATTGACTACAGAGAATTCCAACGTATAATCGTACCTTATCTGGAAAATAAGAAGATTGTTGTCAAAGGTCTAGAGAAAGTAACGTGGATAAAGAACTTGGGTGTAAAGAATTGTAGTATATTAGAATTGAATGAAAGCCAATGTCCTAAATTATCTATACTACATAAAGAATATAGTAATATTAAAAATAAATTAAATTGTTTTAAACATGTTAATCAATGTGCGCTAAAAAATGTCCTGTGTTTAAAAATGTATCTTGAGAAAAAGGATTGTGTGCCTAATGTGTAATGTAATAAGTGTACCTATACCTGTAGTTTTTATTAAAAAATAAAGAACTTGACATACGAATACTACTTTTGTTTTATTTATCATAAGCACACAGTAAATAAGCAAATTTAAAATAGTCTTACAACTAGGTAGGTGAAACAACACTTTTAAAATATAAAATCACTATCACTTTATTAAAATCTTAAATCAGTATCTATTAAAGTTTTAGAAATTTTCTTAATTAAACTTTCAGTCTCATCCATGATATTGTCTATATTGTCTTTCACAACATATTGTGCGTTAAGTATAACCTCACTGTCACTGTCACTGTCACTATTTACATGATTAAGGTCTATTATAGCTATTTTTATTAATTTTAGTCCTCTTTGCTCCACTCGTGTGGAGACGAAAGATTTCTTTGAATTTGTTTTTTTCTGTTGTTCTCGGCGGCGCTTCGCTAATTTTTTTTTCTCCTTGGATTTTAAATCAGCGTCACGCCGCCTCATCTCCTCAAACTCCTCCTCCATCATTCGTGGATCCTGAGCACATTGAAAAATGTCTTCGGGCTCTTCAAGAAACTGTAAAATAAAAATAAATCTTTAGTATATCGTACGAAAAAAGTTATTTGTTTTATAGAATTTTAAATAATATTTAACTTACCGACGACATGATTATTTTAGGTCTATTCAAGACAAAATATACTTATGATACCTATACCAATTTTGCTCGAAATGCAATATGACACTACATTACGTACTTACCATAGACCAAGAAAGTTAGATATGCCAATCAATAACATTGCACAATTAAATTAAGTATGTAATATGAATTTATTACAGTAAAATAAGCAAGTATGCATGTATAACGTGTTAGGTATTTTAGCGTATGGCATATCTACTAATTATTAATCAACGGCTTTAACAAGAAAAGCGAACTAAGCATTTTACCTCGTTTCTTGAAACTGAGTACAATGAACTGACCTACATAATTATAAAAATACTTTTATAGTTTTTAAATAAAGAAAATAATAAAATCTTAGTTAAACTATTTTATAAGAAAAAAAAAACAATAATAAATCAATATGAATTCGTTTTTATAAACTCTATTAAATTTGAATTTATCTAGTACTTATCTAAGGACAAATAAAAGACGATTGTAAAGTTATACCAACATTTTTTATTTATCTAACTTTTAAAATAAAAACTAAATTAAAATCTTACACAATTAACTATAGGTACCCATACTTATATTTAATGTTACCTGCTTACTTTATTCTAGAATAAAAAGTAGGCAATAATCCTGCTGCTACCTCCATACTAAAATTTCATGAAATCGGTACATGGATAATTTGATAGACATACCTACACACAAACTTCCATTATTCAATTAATAAGTATTTAATTCATTTTAAAGAATAGATGAATGGCCCCAAGCCAATGTGGAAACCTTATCTACACATATTGCTCGTTTGTCATCGTTGTTTGAAAGGGCTACTTTATTGATAGTTTGAGTGAATATTTCATGTTTTATTGATTTAAATATTACATTTTTCTTTTGGATAATACCACCATTAAATAAGATATTTTTGTAATCCATAATTTTCAAATCTTTCATGACACATGATTTCACACCTTTTGCTTTTTTAATAATTTTATCAGATGTTTTTATAGAGTAAAGTTTAGCCCTTAGCCCTACAAAATGTGTGATGGTCTGACCTCCCATTTCATCTTTAAATAAACCTGGAATTTTTTTGTTTTTTAATGGAATATTATATTCATTTTCTGGGGTAAAATTACTTGTATCAAAATATTGCAAAAAGTTTAATTTCAAATCGTCGTAAAAATTATTAGTGTATATTTTATAAACAAATGAATCCGTATCTGTATAACACAACTTCACTCGATCTTTATAAAAAGGTTTGATAATATTGTAATGAAAGTCATACATGTGTGACTTAGAAAGCTCTAAAACAGTAAAACCTATATAAATAGGCTTATCTAAAATAATCTGATCTGGTTTCATTTGTATTGCGACTAAATTTTCGGAGAGAACACAAGCACTATGGAAAAAAGGATTAGCTATGAGCCTCTCAGCGGATATAGATTTTTTGGTTTTATTATCTTGATCCGACCACTTATTGATTAAATGTACGCATACTCTATTTTCAGTGTTTTCTAATGTTTTTCCGAATACGCTATTATTCAACAATTTAAAAAAGTCTTGTTCAAAAGCATTGTTTGCGTTTTGTCTTAATCGAGTATTTAACTCTATGTATTTCTTTAAATAGGGACTCTGTCTAAAAGTAATGACCCTGTGAACTCTGCGTAAAATTAAACCATGCTCGAGACATTTTTTCAAATGTACGTAGTGTATTACATATTTATATTTATTACACAAATTTGCAATTAACTTTTCGGATTTACCTCCAGGCGGTATACATTTCTCGGCACAAAAAGGTAAATCGTTGTGAAGCTCATGTAAATAATCAGGATATAATAGATCAACTTCTAAAATGAAGCCCCATTCGGCATTGTTGTCTATTTCGCTTATACACAGATTATCTATTTCCTTTTGATCAAGGAATTTAAAACTAGAATAAGGTAAATAAGAACACAAAGAAAATCCATATAAGTTACAACAATCCGCGTAAAAAATATAGCAATCTGGTTTCGTAGCGTCATAACCTGGCGTGTGTTTATTATTTGCTTCTGCATATCGATGAGAGCACATGCACAACCCTCCTCGAATACCGCTTTGAATCATCCTCACAATCGCCAAATCAGACACAAGTTCCAACTCTACACCTGTTTTAAGTAACATTGCATCGAAGGATAAGCTAGGCGCGGTTACGTAAAACGCAGGGTCTAGTTTATAATGTTGCTTGCATGTTTTACGGAATTTTTCAAAAATATCAGTCAGTAAAAGTACGTCTGTTTTTAAGTATAAATCAGTATAATCTCCCATATTCGTAATGTCAAATTCTTTCCAGACAAGCATAGCATGTTTATAATCATCATCAGTAATATCTTCATTGGTCAGAGAATTATGAAAATGATGCCGAGGTGGTAATGATGATACTTCGTACCGAGACCAATGTGACATGAACTCATAAGGATAAACACCTTTTCGTGTCAATAAATTAAATTGTTTTTTGTTAGGGAAATGAGCCCTAAGAATGGCAAAGTCATCGGGATGCATAGTTTTAGCGAGCTTATCTAAACTCGATGCTAAAAAGTTGAAGGAATCTAAAAATCTTATTTGTATAAACTCATTGTTACTGATAGGTATATATTTAGTCAGTGTTGTATATTTTTCTTTAGTCTTAGGTATAATTTTTACGTGACCAGGAATTTCGGCTAACTTTTTTATAAATAAATGACAATCATATCCGCTTAAATTGTGAAAAAATATCGGAACAAACGTAGGTATTTTATATTGCAGATTACAATGACGATGCGCTGCGCCTCGGTATTGGCCTGTGATATGACAATGATCCCTAACCTTATCGTTCAACAGTAAATTTTCGCATATGTGACATGTGACATCATGTTTAAAATTATTAGCATCTCTTTCTGTAAATATCATAGGCTCGTTTTTAGACAGAGATATGTGAATAGCTTTAACATCTTTGATCAAATATTCCATAAATTTAGTAACACAGTCATCGCCTCTATAAGTTCTAAAACCTTCAACAGACATATTAAATGACGATACAATATTATAAGCGAACGCTGCCGGCACGTGCCGTTGCAAGTAAGATGTACTGGAGGTGTCTAATGACAGATTGACGTCATCGACGGGCTCGAGCAGTGTTTCGAAATCAGCATAAATGACGAATGGAATATTTTGTTTACGTTCATAATGACTAAATTTTAAAATTGATCCTTGGTCGGGTAAAACTGTGACAACTCCCCCACATACATGCGTATCGAATTGATTTACAGTCGAAAAAAATAATAAACAGTTTTCACAAAAGTATAATTTACCATGATGTTTACTAATCTGCCTTCTGACAAGGCGAGATAAATTGGTAATTAAACAAAAATGTGAACCTGTATTATTTTCTAAATATAATAAATGTATAGTTTTAGACTTATTGTTCGATGATCTATACAAGGGCCCGACTATTGTCTTATCATTTTTTAAACCATAAACAAATATATTTAAATTTGAATTGTTTTTCTCAAACACTGCTATATCTTGAAAGGAAATAGGAAATGACAAATTATTGATATTCAGTACATCACGGAAATGAGGATAAGATGATACTCTCTCTGGATGATGTTTTGTCGGGTACAAAGCTGCCACGATACACCATAAAAAGCAATACTGGTCGTTATTCTGAACATTCAAACAAGCTTTTTTATTTTTAATATATTTAGGCAAAGGAATAAAATATGATCCGCTAAGAGGCTGATATTTATTGATGTTTAATTCTAAATATGAATTGCACAAAAATGACCAACCACTATCTCTCTCCTGAAATTCTTCAATTTTTTTCAAGAGAGTCTCTACCATTGACTTAAAAATTAAATTGAAGTCATAATGTAAATGAATGGTTAAGTTTTTAGTATAAAAAGACTTTAATTCTTTTTTATCATTTTTTAATAAGAGAAAATACGAAAAAAGTTCGAAATTAATTTTAATCGAAGTATGTTTTTGTAGTGAGTTATCAATAAGACTTTTTACATCATTTCTAATATTTTTGAGAAATATTTCCGGAAGATTATTATCAATTTGATTATTCTTCGCCATTATTCTATAGCTTATGATTCTTCCTTTAAAAGAAGAATTAATTATCTCTACATTGTCACCCAGATGCGTTTTACTATTGTTTTTATGAGTGTTACTTCGTAGATGACCAGACCATCGACGATTGTCAATAAATACTTTGCACGCCGAGCAGCTAGGCATTTTGACGTTATTTAATGAAAGGTACTAATGTAATATAAAGAAATAAATCACAATCACTTACATACGTCTTAAAACAACGCCAAAATAAAAGTTTATGTGTATAGTCTATTACTTCTTCACAGTCATATAGCCTGAGCAGATTTTAATTAATTTTAGTATGGAAGTAGCCAAGAATCAGGATTATCACATATTCTACTTTTTATCTAGGTTAATGCAAGCAGGTACATACCACACAAATTTCATACAGAAGTAATGTGTTATATTAAAGTCGTCGTCTTCAGTCAGGCCTTCGAATTTGCATTCTGCGTTCCGTAAATCCTGAAATTATTGAGAAAATATGATTATTTTATATCAAATATGAAAATGTTTATAGTTAATAGACAATTAAATGAGTACACACATAAATAGAAAAGACACATATTAAATTATTTTAAACTATTATAATTTATAACTGTTAACTATTATAAAAAATACCTGATTATTCATTAGAGACCCAAAATCAAATTCGGTCTGTAAGTCAACTTGGAATGTTTCTCCTCATTACATATTACCGCCAACAATCTAAAACAAAACAAAATTATATTAGTCATGTATTTAACAGGAACCCGTCGTTGCGAAATGCATAAAATTTTCAATAATAATATTTTTTATCAATTATGAAAATTGAAACAGTTTACTATTAACTGAATATAAAGTTCAATGAAATATAACAGCTCAAAAAGATAAATCAAATTGGTTAAAATATAAATATCCGATTAATTGTTGTAAAATTAGTTAGTAATAAAAATAAATACCTGATTTTTCATTCGAAATCTTAGAAATTGGAATGTAGTACCTAGGTATACCAATGTTCTCCTTATAAGATATCACCACCAAAAATCTAAAACAAAAATATATATCAATTAATTATCGATGAATAAAAACAAAATAAAATGAAAATAAAATATGTATTAATACTTACCAAATATTAATTATTATAATATTATAAAGAAACTTCACGTCGGTCGTCGCATCAGTGTCTTTGTAATACGATAGTGATTGGTAAATCAACACCGGATACCGAAACTGTGTCGAAATTTCTTGAAATTGTGTATAAATTAGTGTCAGCATAAAGTACCTACCGCGAGGCTAAGCTGTTTCGATCAGGGGTGGCTATCGCATACACATTAACTTATTGATCTACTCTTTTAAATTAAAATTAATACTTGATTATAAATGATATTATTTTAATAAAATTGATTCAGTAAGTAGTGATAGGACAATGAAGCCATTAAAAAATATAATTGTTGGAGGTAATAGTCTTAATGACAAAAAAAAATTGCTGTTAATTTGACTAAATATTGACTTCGCAATAGAAACAGGTTTATATAATATTACCACAGTTTGCATATTGAATACTACACGTGTCATTAATTACATATCTAGTGTGACAGCCCTATCATTTTTGATTAGTTCGTTACTTATTTTTTGCAATTCTTTAGTTTTTGAATGAGGATAATACGACAAAGAATAGAAGTCGTATTTACAGTAAATCTGATTATATGACGAGTGATATTTAATATTGCTAGTAGTTTTAGGATTTTTGCTTTATAATCGTCCTCAATTCGAAGTGTGTATTCATCAACGAATCGTCGTCATCGTCTGCAAGTGATCCAGCAATCAAGAAGTGATCAAAGAAGAACTCCGCTGCCATCTTCATCAACGAGTCACTGCCACCGGCTTCAAGTGATCCAGCAACCAAGAAGTAATCAAAGAAGAACTCCGCTGCCATCTTCATCAACAAAGTCGCTGCCACCGGCTTCAAGTGATCCAGCAATCAAGAAGTAATCAGTTTCCAAGAAGCTGTCTCCCGTGCTTTCCTGTGCTGCACACTCCGACCTCGTAAAATGTAAGTACTGTAGTGAAAATAAGGTATTTTTTTTAATATAACACTGACGTATTTTAAAAAATAAGTCTGTACTAATTTTAAAAGTCTTTTAATTTTGTTAACATTTTGAAAACTATTTTAATGCATTGATCATTATTTTGTATTTTCATTTTATATTGGATGCATAAAATTGTTGTTTGTCTGACTTCTAAGTAAATGTATTTTGTGATTGATTATAGTCGTATGGATGTCTACTGAAATAAAAATTTGTATTCTAAATGATATATTTATTTTTCAGGTCTGACTCTGAGAGCGATTACTATAAATCAACTTCAAGTATTGAGAAGAACAAGGCGACTCCAAAATCCGCAGGCGACAATAAGAAACGCAAGCCGAGGTCATCGAATTCAGCTCCACCGAGGTAAATAGCACTTTTACTTATATTCTTATAATCATTTCCCTGTCCAATGACCAACTTCTCAGCTTGCGGCAATTGCTTTTGTTAGTATTGATTAAATGTACTTATTTATTTCATATTTACCTTTGAGCATCTCCAACTGTAAGCAAAATCATATTCTAGCTATACTAATTTACATTTAAATAAGCAGTCAGGTTCTCACCTTACAAAAACCAGATATTTACCTACTTGTGTTCATGTTACGGTGTGGTAAGATAATAACATAAATACAATTTAACATTTAATTTTATTTTTTGTTTCAGTAAAAAGCCAACTACGATTTATGATATCTTCGGAGTCAGAAACCAAGACGCGGACACAATGGCGGGTGAAGACGGACAGCACCAGCTGACATCGTACTTCGTAAATCGAGTGGGCAACGGATGCGAGCGGCGAGTAGCGGTAACTGAAGGTGAATATTACATCGATGTCAAGGTGTACAAGACGGAGGACGCGCGTTCCTCCGATTCCCTGGAGCTGTGGAAGAAGGCGCTCGTCCGCATCAAATTCCAAGCCGACACCGACGCTCCGCAGTGGAAAACTCTACAAAAATTTGTCAAGACCGCTGACTCGTTGTTCAAGAACCCACCTCGATTTTATGATAAGTAAAATGATAATGTATATACTTAATAATTATAAATAAATTTGTTTTCAGCAACCGATTGTTTTTGTACATTTGCAATGATTTAAGCGTAGGGAGTAGGTAGGTTTTTAAAGTTGCATTAGCAATCAATTTAATACTCATTTGAATATAAATCATAATTAAATATTTTTGAAATCAATTCAACATGTCCAAAGTATAATATTGGGCAATCTGCAACAACGATGTTGCGATGGCAAAACGGAGTTTTGCCGAGCTCCAATTCAATGATCGATCATTGAATTGGAGCGCGTTATCACGACGGCGTTCTAAGATTTATTTCGTTGACAAATACAATGAAAAAATATTTTTGAAATCAATTCAACATGTCAAACGTATAATATTGGGCATTCTGCAACACCGATGTTGCGATGGCAAAACGGAGTTTTGCCGAGCAACAAGGTGGGGCAGAATGCCCAATATTATACTACTTTTGTTGTCATAGCGGCACGAGAAATACATATCTTGTGAAAGTTTCAGCTTTCTTGCTATTACGGTTTCTGAGATACAGCCTGGAGACAGACAGCGGAGGCTTAGTAATAGGGTCCCGTTTTACCTTTTAGGTACGGAACCCTAAAAAAAGAGATTTATTTTACACATATTAAATAAAAACATATACATTTCTTATTCGCAAGCAAAACTAACCAAATCTAATAAAAAAAATATAGGTGCAGATAAGTCGACAGTTTAGTGCTAGTAAATGGTTTTTTTCCCAAAACTATGATCTAGCGGTTTTTAAAGCAACAGTGAACAATTTTTATCCTGGGCAAGCGCTTTCTACTTTAGATCGCAATTTTGCTTACCATCAAGTAAATTGGTTATTAAGCGCAAGCTCATTTTCGGTAAAATAATATAATTTAATAATGTAACCCAATCTTTTCTCTGTGCGGAAAGCTTAATTTTGGAATTATGAAATGTAGAGTAGAAAAAGAAAGATGGTAGACCACCTTATACGACATGACAATTTCATAAAAAAAATATCATAGAAGTAAACATGTAAGCTAAGAGAAGAAGAGAAAGACCTAGAAGGCCATTTTTTACCAAATTAAGAAAAAGGCAAAAGTCATGTCGTATAGGGAGGTCAAGGATTTGGCCGAAGATATCCTATAACTATAACTACCTGGAAATAACTCCACAGACAAGAGCCCAGCTCTTAAATATTGATTGATTGAATCTGACTATAGTCTGATTTTTACTTCGAAACGAAATATATAGATAATAGATTAGATCTGGCTGAAGCCCTCAAAATGATCCTCGAACGTTCAAAATCGAATTATCTCTCCGAAAACTTCTAGAAAAGGGTTTCATTTCATCGATAAAAAGTTACGACGTTTGGTCCCCTTTCTACAAAACTTAATGTCCCATCTTCTATTGCTTAGGACTTTTTTATTTAGTGTCAGTCTGATTTTTCTTGAAGCTTTACAAGTACGTTGTCCTTTTCATTACATTGTTTGTGCATTTTTATTTGTTAAAGGGGCTACAAGATTTTTTGGCCATTTTCTGGTACTCGCCGCGGACTAGAAATCATCTTCAAGGTGAAATTATTATTTATTTATTATTTGTTTTGTTTTATACATAATATTTTATTACATACCAGAAATATAAGTGGTATCATTAATAATATATATATTTTAAATAATGTATTTGTTATCATTAGTTACATTAATTTTGTTATTGCGTATACCTGGGCGAATACTGCATACGATCTAAGTTCGACTCCCCAAGATTTGTTTTAAATTTACTAACCAACTTAACGATTACCAATTTGTTTATTTATACCAATTTGTTTATTTATAAACCGAAACACAATACCCAAAAGACTTCATTCTGAATTCTAAACTAACTGACTTTAGGTACTATAGTCTTTAAAACACAGATTACCTCTCCAATCAATAGATTCTTTATTCAATCTTCCGGAAAACTTCAACTTGACATTTACAGAGATACATATGCATATACTGAGATGAAATGAATGAGATTTAACATTTTTATGCCACATGCAAAGTCATGTCTTGTTTAATCGTCTCAACCGTTATAATATTTAAGAACAATATCTATAAAAAATGCAATAATGTAGTCTTTAAATATTTTTTTTCTGTTTTTAGTGTATGTGGTTATAGTAACCACAGAAACACAGCACATGGTGAAAATTTCAACTCTAGTTATCACGTTTCATGAAAAAGAGCCTGTTGACAGGCGGACAGACTGATACACATAAGTACGGACAGCAAAGTCTCAAAAATAGGGTCCGTTGGCGCCCTTTGGCTGCGTAACCCACCAAAATGCGTACCGTTTTACCGCTGTATCCTTAGAATAGATATACGGAAGCGGCCTGATCTCGGGCTCACTTTAGCCTACTGAGTTCATCATCATCTGCCTATGCTCGTCCACTGCTGTACTTATGCCTCTTTCAAGGCACGTGACTTGGCTCGTTTCTGTTTCTCTACGCCTCTACACGTTAACTCTTCAGATCATCACTCCATCTTCTAATAAATAAAATAAAAATAACCTCTATTATCTATTACTCCATCATCTTATAGGGCGTCCTATACTACGTTTGCCGATTCGCAACATCTGAGTTACTTTGCGATATCTATTGAATATTAATCCGTGTCAAAATCAAACTCTACGAAGACAAGACGAGTCGCCAAAGTTTCGATTTAATTGTGATGCTTGTTTAAGCTTAGAACAGTTTAACAACCTTAATCGAACTAACTATACTTGATGAGATACAGAACAGACATGCCTTAATTTGTGCACCTTAGGGAGTATGTTAAGGGTAAATGTTCGGAAATGACAGGGTTATGCAAATTTACTATTGGTATAGGCTATTGTACAACCAATTTGTAGTAAGTACTTTTAAGTGAACGTCAAAGCGAAAATGTTTCGTAAATATTGTGCGTTCCAACGCAGTATGCATAGATAGACACTTTATTAAAATACTCACAAGAAAGAATATAAATTACAGAAAACGCTTAAAGTACTTTGGAAGATACTTGCATATATAGTGCTAACTCCGTGTAACCGTCACTCGATTTAACGACAATCTCTCTGAAGCGTCGAAATCAATTCGCTATAGTTAGTTTAGCTTGTATTCCATACAATGATAAATAATCTCCATTTAACGACCACTCTCTATAGCGCCATAAATGCACAGTCCCTTCATTGTCGTTTTATATAGTTTACAATGTATATACGTTCACCATTAAATCATCATTATTATTATATCATAAAAAATGCATCCTGTTCTTTGTTAATACAGCATGGCTAAGAAAACTTAAAATTAATTTCGAAATACTATAATAAGTTACAGGACAGCTACTTTACAGTAACTTTCCTATACAGGTACTGTACGTATTCGAACAAACAAGTATGTATGTATTTCTTGAAGGGCTTTCGTAGCAAATATAATTTGTCGTAGAGCTACGATCGTAGCACCGCGTAGACCCTCTACGCGGCAGGCTTGGAACAGTAGGTGGATAAAAAATTTAACTTTACGAGAAAAACTTCAATACTATGCAAGTATGAGTTTATCCAGCTATACATATTAACTAAGTGTAGTGTTATAGCTTGCGGAATTAAATAGACGTTTCAAGATTAAATTAAAATATTGAATCCAATTTCTGAGAACCGTTCTAGACTAGGCACGCTTCTCCTTAGACCATCGAGTCGCCAACTCGCGTAGATAAAAGAATAGAAAAAGAAAAACCAATTTATTGAGGCAAACACAGACTGTACGTCAAATTATTGATAATAGAATATTAAATTTGTCGTGCTTCCGAGAAAATATTGAAGTAGGTACAATGATGGTAGAGCATTTTAAGTGTTAACCTGGTATCTGCCCAAAGTGCTGTAGCCTTTTTAGCCAGTAATTCCAGATTTAGCATGCTTTGCCGCAGCTAGAGTGTCACTGACTAGTTAATAATATAATAAACTGTTCCACCCTGCAGGTCGAAAACATAGTTATAATATTTAAGAACAATCATCAATTCTTACCTATCCATACTACGTTTATTAGCATAAGTATACATGTTTCCACTGCTGGGACTCAGGGCTTTTTCTCACTAGGATAGAGATATAGCTCATAATCCACCACGCTGGCCAGATGGTGGGTTGGCTGATGACACACGTCTTCGGAGATTGTGGTCCGTCGGTTTCCTCACGATGTTTTCTTTCACCGTAAAGCGAGTGCAAATCCACACATAACTGGAATAAACAAGTTATTGGTGTAGGGCCAGGGGCAATCTGATTGAAAGGAGACGGTTTACCACCAAGCCACACTCGCTTATTAATAACTAACTACGTTTATTAAAATACATATTATGAAATATAAATGCAATCTAATTACAATAAAGGTAAATTTGTTGTAAAAGAAACTTAGAAATGAAAATAGGTAAAGCAATGATACCTTAAGTCGTTTAGGTTTAACCCTCTCTCTGAGCGTATCTCGTTGGGATTACGACCCTAGATCCCGACCTTTTAGGGTTGTTGCTACACTGAAAATATTATAGCTACTGTATTTTTTACATTTAATGTTGCAATTTTTAATAATTTTATTTATATTAAAATATATATTCAGTAAATTCACTTTACTATAAATGGGGCTCAGAATCGAGAGAACTCGTGGAGGAGGAATCGGCTACTATCTATTTTTCATACCCCTAAGCGATAAGGGTTGTTCAACCTTTAAATATATATATTTTTTTATTTTGTGACGAAATTTGCCTTTTTTTTTTAAATGCCTTTGTATTGCCAACTCATTACAATTTATTACTAGAAAAAGGTCCGTCCAAATAAAAAAGCTTGTATCAAATATTTATAATTTCTTTCAATACCCATTCTCTTCTGCACTAAATCATTACTTGGTTAAATAGGGAAAAAAATAGATATAACATGTTTGCGTGTATAACAATATGTTTGCCAAACACAACCAACATCCTATAACTTAAACAAGCTACGAGTACGTGAAGTGCCACTATTATGAGCAACTTAATCCGCAATTACTACCTGGTTAAAGTAGCAAGTTTATTATGGCATTGCGATATTTGACGAGGGTTGACAACCCTAATATACACGTGTTTAGCAATGCCGGCTGTGAGTGAGATAGAGAGGCGAGAGAGAGGAGAAAGAGAAGAAAGATTGAGAAAATGTATGGAAATACACAGATAGACGTGAAGATTAAAAAAAAAACGGAAATTATAATGTACTAGCGTCACGTCCCGGCTTCGCGCGGTCTCTAAAATAATCTAAGTTGTCAAGAGAAACAAACTATAGCCTATGTTACTTGTAGATAATTAGGCAACAAATGTAATTCTCTTCTTAAGTATTACGTATATCAAAATGTTCTTCTTATATAATTCTATAAAACTATTTAAGTGTTATTCTAAAATTATAATTATGATATAAGTTTTTGTAAATTGTTAAAAAATTTAAAACATTTAAATTGTAATATCGTTTCACTCCTAGGATTAGATATACACTAGTTGTGTTCTTTGTAATATTATTATTGAAATAAAGATTATTTGAACTTGAAAAAAAAATGACTTGGGGATAATATAGCTTCCCAACAGTGAAATAATTTTTCAAATCGGTCCAGTAGTTTTGGAGCCTATTCGCGTCAAGAATCAAAATCTTCCTCTTTATAATATTGGTATAGATACATATATTGCGAAGTAGTTATCTCTAATATGTCATTCGCAAAATATATACATAACTACTAAAGTTATATATAATTTGCGAATGAGATATCAAATGTCGCATGTACAAACAATCAACCGTACAATCCGTAGTTCACCATTCTGAGAACCTCCAAAGGGTCCGGAGAAAGGGTCACCTATTTAACCGAAACTTGTCCTTTTGAGGTTATATTAGTTTAGTTTGATTGGAGCTCGAATGTGTCTAGTTTCGAAAGTAAACGGACGATTTGTTGATGAGAGTTTTTGTTTTGTTTCAGGTATGTAAACATCCTGACTACTTTACCTACAGCGTTTATGGTATGGCCCGAATTCGTGGTCTTCGCGCAAGAAGTCTTACTAAGAAGTCTGTCTTCCGTTCTTTATATCAAGTAAGAATAGTATTACAATGTGTTTGTTTGTCTACCCGTGTCGGAGCCTGAAATGGTAAAATATAGGATTCTGTATATGTTTTTTGTTATGCACAATAGCTAAACTAACTACTTGAATACAACTCACCTGATGTTATGTGACAGTGGTCTAGGATGAAGCGCGCTTGCCTAGAAGAAACCGGTTCACTGTCGCCTTGATGACAGTAAGGGTACACTTATGCAGAAATAAAAAAAATACTAATCTGTGGAACTCTTTCACAATCTAAAGTGCTAAAAATAGATATTATATCATTGCCGCAGAGTTTATACAGAAAAGTACCACGCGGTTACTTATCACCATTAGGTTGACACCAAATTTTATTCTAAAAATGTGAAGTTTGACCCCCAATTCCCATAATATTCTTAAAGATTTAAACTATTTCAGTATCTGCCTTTCCGTAACTACCGAAAACTTAACAAAGTGTCGCCACTATCAAAACTGAAACTTCCCAAATCTGAGTAAATACGGCTCGAGCAGTAAAAAGTTTAAACTACCCTCATAATGGGGTATGCGGGGGACGATAGTGAGTTTGTCAACTATGTGGATTAAACTCGAGTAGTTTTGTACTGTTTTGGTGTTGTTTCTCTAGATATACTCGTATGTTAAATTCCTGCTTCTTTTATATGATAAAAGTAGTTAGTGATAGATTCTCGAGTCGAGCTTTCAGTGAGCTTTCGTGTTAGCTAGCCGAGCTACACGCGTTACACACAAAATGTGTACGGGGGTTTACTTTATTTTTCATAACTTATACTCTGAAAGTAGGTCTGAAGTTGCCTGAAGAGCGGGATGTTTTTTTTTTTTTTTGATTTTTCAAACTTCTTTATTAACATAAAATAAATACAAAGTATGTTCACACAGCGTTATTATGACTAATGTAACATTTAATCTTATAATCTAGTGTTTTGCAGGCTAATATCACCTATTTTAACTTATGTCTAACTATTGTAGGTTGAGTTTTAGTTCTCGTTAAATCTATAATTATATATAATTTATAATAACTAATTATAAAGCTACTCGCGGCATTGTGCGCACATCGAGTTGTTGGCAAATGAAATACATTGCATTCGATCTTAATAGTTTTTTTTTCGATTTGAAGACTTTTGTTTAAACGCATAGCAGATATTTGTACTTATAAAATGAGTTCATCTGATTCTGATATGAATTTAACGCCTGATTTTATAAGAGAAGTGGCTAAAGCGGTAGTGGAAAACCGTTACTACCTAAATCAAAACAAAGATACCTAAAATCGTAAGACGATTTTATGAAATGGCGCGCTGTAAGTTTTTTTTACTTTTCTTGTATTTGTAATGAAAAGCACAGTGTTCACCTCGGGTTAAAGACTTATTTATTAGTCCCTCGAACTATTGGCGCCCTCACTTCGTTCGGGGCGCCAAACCCCGTCTCGGGACTAAATAAGTTATTTTCATCCTTTGGGCAACAATGTACTATTAAATGTGTACTTAGATGACAAAATTAAATATTTAGTGTACTTCCGCTGTGATCCAAAATCCAAATTAAGACAAGTAAAGGAAAAATTAACTAATATTAATTAACTAAGATTAATTAAGATTAACGTTACCTATCACAATTCGGAAATTCTTAACTCTACACGTGTTCCGCCTAACCACAAGGCATCATCAGGAGTTGCTGACTCTTCGAACGACAAGTCGAGAGTCTCGACTCTCGACTTGTCGTTCGAAGAGTCACGTGTAGAGTTAAGAATTTCCGAATTGTGATAGGTAACGTTAATCTTAATTAATTAATCTTAGTTAATTTTTCCTTTATTTGTCTTAATTTGGATTTCGGATCACAGCGGAAGTACACAAATATTTAATTTTGTCTTCTATTTACAATGGATTTCCGCAAAGTAACGCCTGAGTCAATAAGTTAAATGTGTACTTGTCCAAACATCTCCACTACAATATAGCACGTCCTAAACATATTTTATCACGAAAATGGCTCAAGCGAAAAAAACGGAGAATTACCCTCAAGACATCTCGCGCTGTACGGTGCCGATAACAAGTTCGCCCGAGATTACGTACGTGGCTCGTGTTTGGAGTCGCCGGGGTATGTGCGGAGGGGTGTACGTTATGAACTGCTTAGTTTGTAAAGTGGTAATATGTTGGCGCTCTAATGAGCTTAACGCTGCTTCTTCACTTGAGTGGAAGTTGTATGTATATTGGGCTTTATATTACACATAGTTTTTTGTGTTTGGAAAGGCTTGAGTTTCGTAGTGCGGTATTGCTTGCGTTTATTGAAGATATAGACGCCTCTTATTTAATACAGGGTTTGAACTATTTCCATATATTGTCGAACTTGTAGAGGAAAAAGTTACCATGCCAGGTTTTGGGCTCGATTCCCGGCAAGGGCAACATCTTTACGCTTAACTTAACTTAAGTTAAGTGCAAAGATAAGCTAACACAACTGATATACTACATATACATACATACATATTTTATATAGATACATATTTAACACCCAGACCCACAGCGTACAAATTTTATTAAGCACAAAGATGTTGGTCGGGCCGGGAATCGAACCCAGAACCTTCTGATTGGCAGTCCGGCATGGTAACCTTTACATCAACGAGGTTGTCGAACCATAGCATGATGGTAGGGCATTTTCTAGGTGCTCGCCTGATGTCGCCTCAATAGACGTCACGGTCCAAGTCGCATAACATTTGAACTGCGTGTTGCTAAGCACGAAACCGTAGGGTTGTAATTAGCCATCTAATTATTAACCATCGATAGTAAGAGCGAGGAGCTAATTAAAATACTACTCGCATCGCCTCCATGATGATGGATACGTACGGTAATGTAGGCTATTTATAGTTGTTGCTATGGTAACTGGCTTTTTTAGAACAGGCGATAATTTTTTGGTATACTTCTATAAAAAATATATATAGAAGTTACTATGTAACCTGTTTTTTAAAGGCAATTACAAGAGCAAAATCTTGTGATATTACAGTTTTTTTACTACAAATCGTAAACGATAATAAATATCGAAAATATATTAGTAGCTTAGAGACTTAAGGTCTAAAGAATCATTGGTTCCAATTGTATTGTATTGTACCAAAATAAGTGAAAACCTTCTTCTAATGATTCTTTACTGAACGGCCATCAAACTATTTTTTCGATATGTTGTACCGTTTACGATTCATAGTGTTATAGAGACATCGATTCACTGTCTTAGTTCCAAGGATTCGGACAAAGCGTCGTTTTGCCTTCATTGTGAGAATCATCATAAAAAAAAATTGTGAAATGTCAGAAAAAGTCATGATGTATAATCAATTCTGTTTTTATTTTGGTTTGTCTATTGAAGATAAATACTATCTTGTGTGAAAAACAGTCCTTTTAGGGTACAAAAAAGAACCCTCTTTTTTGGCTTCAAAAAAGAGAGTCGAAACTATTCAACTCCCTTTTTTGAAGTCGATAAAGTAGATATAAAGGTACGACAAGTAAGTACTATTAATTCTTCCCTCCACTTCGCACTCTTGTGATTCATGCTCGCTTTTAGACGCGTGAGCTATGATTGAGTATGCTTTATTCAGGTACAAGCTTAAAATGCAGATCTGTCTTCATTTGCCCCGTTCTTTGTTGAGCTGGCACATCATAATATAGCCATCTGAGACAGACTGCGACAGATTCATCAACTTGACAGTGGTTGCTAGCCAGGCGAGCTCTAGAAGATGCTCTACCCATGATATGGTTTCAGAATGGAACTTTTGTTTAGTCTCAAATATAATGGACGACCTCGTTGGCGTAAAGGTTACCATGCCGGTCTGCTAATCAGAAGGTTCCGGGTTCGATTCCCGGCCCGGTCAACATCTTTGTGCTTAACCAAATTTGTTGGCTGTGGGTCTGGGTGTTAAATATGTATATGTATTTATATATAATATGTATGTATGTATATGTAGTATATCAGTTGTGTTAGCAACCATAATACGAGCTAGAAATGGTTCAGTATGGGGCTAACCAGCCGTGTGTGAATGTGTCCTAATATAAAAAAAAAGAATGGTTTTTTTTACCGAAAATTTTCCTTACAAAAAGCTCGAGCTCATTGGCGGGGATCGAAACCACGACCTTTGGAATGTAAAGCCGCTGCAGACCACACTGGTCTGTCATCGTTTCAAAACATATAAGAGTTCTGTAGTATGAGAGAATTGTAGTTACTAAATCATATGTAAATATATATAAATAACTAGCAGCCAGGCCCGGCTTCGCACGGGTTATAAAATAATCCAAGTTGCAAAGAGAAACAAAATATAGCCTATGTTACTCAGGGATAATGTAACTTCACAGCGGTGAAAGAATTTTTCAAATCGGCCTAATAGTTTCTGTGCCTATTCGCGTCAAACAAACAAACAAATAATGTTGATGGAGATAGACCCCTGTACGTATTTGTTCATTTTATATTCTGCTGTTCGTAGTAGAGGCTCCTTGATATGAGCAGATGAGTGTACGTCCATTATATTTGAGACTAAACAAAAGTCCATTCATATCATAATCCCCCACGAGTTCAATGGAAAACTTGCCGAAACTAAAATAGACCGAGTGTTATTATGTACGCGATATGTTTTAGAATCTCTAAAAAAGAAATTAGTTTATTCATCGTTTAAAGCTATGTAGTAGATAGATATACCCTTTATTGCAACACAAAAGGAAATACAAAACAGAGAGAAAAATAAATAATCAACTTATAAGTAGTGTTACAAGTGGCGGCCTTATCACTTGAAGCCATCTCTTCCAGGCAACCAAGGCATGGAGAGGAAATTACAATAAATACGATACGGGGTGTTCAACAAAGAGATTAAATAATAACTAAAAATACCTACAAATAACCAATACATAATAAGACCTACATAAAATACTTATACATATACATACAGTAGTATACATATACATACATAGTACCGAGGTTTGAACGGAGCCCCTGCTTCGCATCAGTAGACATTTCACGAAACTAATTTGTTTAAAATCAACGATTAAGAATATTTAATTTGTCAGATTTAATGAATCTATATGCCTATATTATCAACAAATAATCCTTCCAAATATTTAAGTTCAAACTTAAACTGTATGAAATACAACGACTGTCCCTCTTACCCCAGTTGAGGGGGAAGAGGGACGTTTTTACAATTTGGACATTTACACAAATATCGTCGTAACGACTATTAGTAGCGCAATGAAACTTTGTCTACGGGAAGCTAAAAGATAAAGACAAATTTTGTGTGTTTCAAAGATCTTGTAAGATTTTATCTGTTCTTCCTAGACCACAAAATACTTTCCCGAAAATGAAGTATGTTCCTCTTACCCCACCTCACCTTATCATAAATGTGTCCTAATATGTTTTACAAATAAATATATTAGGACCCATTTCACATACGGTTGGTTAACCGCATACTGAACCATTTCTAGCTTGTGTTATGGTAGCTAACACAAGTGATATCTTATACATTCATACATACTTTATATAGATACATATTTAACGCCCAGACAATGTATCATTGTTTGGAATACAAGCTAAACCAAATAAACGCTTTAGAGAGTTTGTTGTTAAATCAGTATATATCATAAATAAAAGAGTGACGTTACATGGAGTTTACACTGTACTGTATAGGGAGTGCCCTGGACTTTCACACAAAACACATAATAAATGGGGAATCGAACCCGGTACCTCGCGCTTTACAGCACCTACAAATTACTAGATAATTGATCAATTGTTGAACACAAATCTCTAATCGTGTCGGTTCGTGCAAACGAGTGGGATGGAAATAGCTGACCTTTCACCGGTCGTGTACCTGTGCCACAGTGCAAAGAATGAGGTACCACTACTTTGTTGAAAGGATTTTTTTATGTACAGTTTGCAGAAAAGCAAGGAACTTGGCTACTAAATGTTTTATTTTAATGTTTGTTTTTTTTTTGTTTATCTTTACGGGCTTTGTTCAAGTGCCAAGCAGTTTTATAAGTTGATTATTCTAACTTAAAATATTAATGGAATCTTAAATACTCGTAACTATTACATTTTGATTAAAGTAATGACTATTAAAACCTGCCGGGTTCGTAGATAGCCAAAATAAAAAACTCCTTTGCCCAACTATGGGACTAAGAGTAAATAGGCTTAATAATAATAAAATAACAAAATATTTGAAATAATGTATTGCTCATATGAATGCACGGAAAGCATAATTAAAATTGGTGAAATTTTGGCAGCAATTAGCACAGTCCTTTATTTTTTACATTTGGGTTTGCCCTTCATAACGATTTAACCGATTCACGCTTCACCTTTGATCACAATATTGCTTACGATATTGTGATCAAAGGTGAAGCGCGTCTAGAAGACACCGACAGACTCTTGCATCGCGAACCATACAAATATGTACTTTAACCCTTTAACCCTTTAATTAACTATGTTGTTTTTAACCAAGATACTAAAAATCAGACATAAAATTGACCTTCATTTTTTTTTTTTAATTTTGCGCAATGTACTTTATACGCAACACTCACATTATCGCAAAAAAAGTATAGTAAATTAATGTCTAGTTTTTTTTATTCATTTTTCCTAGACAGTAATACATTTTTATTACACAAATATATATTTTTTAAAACGTGAAACAAAAATCGTTCATTTAAGGGTTTAAAGTATCGAGTTGTCCCACTGTTGCTTTGTTACCATGTGTCTCGATTAATTATTTATAGATGAAGAAAAATCGGAGCGTTATTCTGTGTATACTTGGTGTAAATCACGTCGGCGCCGACTACACTTGAGTGGACAATTAATGTACAAGCTTAATTTGAAATAATCTATTATTATGAGCTTTTTAGTGTAGAACTGTTTTCCAGCTAATTTCCCTTCCAAACAGCGGGAAAAAGCTTTTAAAGTTATGGGCGTAGGTGTGTTTAGACTTGGATGAAATCTATTTAGATGTGGGTGTTAAATAAGTATCGATATAAAAATATATATGTATGTTTATGTAGTATATCAGTTGTGTTAGCTACCATAACACAAACTAGAAAAGGTTCAGTATGGGGTTAACCAGCTGTGTGTGAAATGTGTCTTAAAAAAATTATGTGTTTTTGTATGTAGACAGTTTGTATGTGTTTTGACAGAAATAAATATTTTATAATACCTGATTATGTAATGTACTAGTACTTAAAGAAACCCTAAATGTAATCAAATATGGATTATCGAATTATTTTTTAATACTCATTTAATGATTTTTCAAGGTGAAACGTTTTGGTAAAGATTTTAAAATAGTAAACTCTCTTATTTTATTCATTCACTTCTTTGTATTCTGTATGCATTTTTAGACTGTTGAGTAATAACCCGCTTTCTAACTAATCTTTAAATCATCTTAAATTTTTTTATTGAGTACACAAATCATAAACTTTGAAATGATGCATCAAAATATACATCGTAAACTGATCATTTATATAGCCTACCCAAGCGCTCAAGTCCAAGCGTTTATCAAAAATAAATACTAATAGCAACCTACTGAACCCTTTGATCGAGATATAAGTGTCGAGCATAAAATTCCAGTTTGATTGGCAGGCGATGAAGAACAGAGAGGTTATGCTTTTATCTCTGTTCAATGTAAGCTAGAGATCGAACCAGGGGTCGTCAGAATGTATTTATCGAAAAGCGTACATTTTCCGACCGAGTCACACTAGCCTTATGAATTCTATTATAAGATTTTGAATACACCTATAAGGGTTTTGTCCCCCAAGAGTACTCTAGGACTCTATATTACTAAGACTCCTTTGTCGTTCTGTCTGTCACTAAGCTGAAAAAAAATATCATTAACCGTGATTTAGTTAAAATATTTGATTAATTAAGTATGAATTGACTTGTAAAATATTTTTTTATCAATAAATATAATTATGATTATAGCTAGAGAGTTGAAATTGTCACAGATGTTTTTCTTTCGCCGCTATAAGGACAAATACAAAAAAATTGTCCAAGTGCGGGTCGGGTCGCGCATGTCGGGTTCTATACCATTATCAATAAAATCACATATTGATGAATCACTTTACTATAATTCCTAGAACAAAATAGCTTATTCCTTGTCGATATATTAGTATCGTTACATTCGATATAATATTAAGTGCTGCATACCAATAGAACAATAAGCTCTTCAGTTAAAGAGAGCCGCTGTCACGACCAAACCAAATTGCAATAGCAGTAAACGTCTCTCGAGTATGCGAATCTTAGAGATTATAACTCGTAGAGATAACATACCGTAGTATAAGGTATTGTATAGAAGCAAAATTATAATAAATATAAGGTATTGCAAAAATGCTTTGGCGCTGTTCATTATTGACAGATAAATAAATTGAAAAACATTGTCACGGACAAGGAAAAGCTTTTACTCGTCAAGACTAAACAAATTTATGATAGCGCAAGTAGTATTCAAACAACCTATTGGTTAAGCCTTGACGACCTCGTTGGCGTAATGGTTACCATGCCGGACTGCCAATCAGAAGGTTCCGGGTTCGATTACCGGCACGGCTAACATCTTAGTGCTGAACTAAATTTGTTGGCTGTCGGTCTGGGTGTTAAATAATAATAGTTAAATAATATGTATGTATGTATGTGTAGTATATCAATTGCGTTAGCAACCATAATACGAACTAGAAATGGTTCAGTATGGTGTTAGCCAGCCTTGTGTGAAATGTGTCAAACAAAAAAAAAGTAGTATTTATTGTGAATCATTAGATGGATAGATATATAAATAAAAAACTCAATTGCAAAGGCAGAGGACAATACTATAATAGAGAAAAGAAATCTTAAAACTAGTGCTAAACATGGCGACCTTATTACTAAAAGCGATCTCTTCTATTCTACCCTGATTATTACACTTCATTAGTACAGCGACTCACAGTTACTTGATAATAGATGACGTATTGTCGTCATTAAGTAAAATTTTCATATTTGATGAAAATTTTACTGTTGCACCAAGTGACATAATCGAGATACTGAATTTCACTTGAAGTGGAATACCTAATACTAAAATATTTGTTCATTCGCACGTATCTACACAAAGAGCTTAATGGAGTCCCGTTAACTACCGATTCTTCCTCTATAGTTAATATCTGTTGAAAATGTTACTGTTGCATGTGCAAGTTACATAATCGAGATACTGAATTTCACTTGAAGTGGAATACCTAATACTAAAATATTTGTTCATTCGCACGTATCTACACAAAGAGCTTAATGGAGTCCCGTTAACTACCGATTCTTCCTCTATAGTTAATATCTGTTGAAAATGTTACTGTTGCATGTGCAAGTTACATAATCGAGATACTGAATTTCCTTTGAGGTGGAATAAAAATATATGCTAATTCGTACGTATATAAGAAGCTTAGTGGAGTCCCGTTAACTACACTGATCCTCTCTCTATAGCTAATATCGTCTATGCTTGTAGTCTTAAATGGCTGTAATCACGCTAGGAATATAAATTTTATTACTTTGTTCCAACTCTAGTGATAGGCATGTGCTAATAGTGATGGGGCGAGGTCGAATCTTTTTTTTACTTGCCGAAGATTGGTTGAAAGAGGTGCCATTTGGTTTAGTTTTAAAACAAAATGTTGGTGGTAGGAAAAGTTTAGTTTAGTTGTTAATGTTAATTGGCTGTTTAAAAAAAAGGTTGGTATGAAGTCGTCAGCTTGGTTAATAAAGTCGTGCAAGCAATTGGTTATAAGGCGAATGTACCCAATTAAAAAACCATGTCAATTGAAATTGCGTTTTGATGCAATTCGATCTATTCTAGATTTTCTTACCAGTAATTTAAAAGCCAATATGGTGATTTAATTAAAATTTCTCTGATTGTGATTCTATATGATTGGAAGGATCTATGTTTGAATTATTTATGTAGGTTTTCATCATCATGAACCTATTCTTGTTCACTGATGGGCTTTGGCCTTTCACAAGGTACGCTTCTTGGCCCGGTACTATATGTAACAATAATAAAGTCACTTATTTGTTAAAATAATAGCTGTGTTATTTTTTTTCACATTTCTAAACATAATTAATTTGAGTTTTAGAAAAAAACTATTCTTAGTTTAATGTTAAATTAAATGCTGTGGTTTGGAAGCTCAGTAGGACTTTCCGACTTTGAGAAAGCTAGTTTCTTTTCCAGGGTGTGGTAACAAATAGAGAGATAGTTTTAGAAATCTATATGTATTATGTATGTACGTACGTACACTGCTGAGCATAGGCCTCTCTTCTTGTAGTACGTTAGTCATCTCGGTTGTGCGCTGCTCTCATCCATGTCCTGCCTGTGATGTTACGGATGTCGTCGACCCAGCGTGTTAATGGTCGACCGACACTTCTTTTGCCTCTTATACGCCTCCAGCCCGTCAATGTTTTGGCCCACTTGCCATCGCTCTGCCTCGCAACAGGAAGCAGAGCGATGGTAAAGCCGCAGAGAGGCCTATGCTCAGCAGTGGGCGTCTACAGGCTGATAATGATGATGATGTACGTACAATGTACATTACACATATACAAATGTAATCCAATTTAATTGTTTTAATTAGGGTATGTGTAAAGCAAGCTTTTACTCATCGGAAATCGATATAATCCTCCCAAGGCCGAATCGCGACTGCGAAGACGAAAGTGGGAAATCATAACCGAATATGAAACTGGTTCTATTAACTTTTATGTTTTCATGTACTTAACACCTGCTTAGGAAACCTTACGTTGTTAATACCACGTTTTTTTTTGCTCCAGATTCCTTTCATGATTTACTTATATTTATCTTCCTCTTTTTGAATTAATATTTATAGCATATTTCGAAAAATTTTACTAAAATGCTTCGTAAATTATAAGGCTACGATTTTTTCCAGTTTAATTAGCTTTGATTCAGTTTTAAGAATCGTTAGAACTCAAAAACACGATTACGGAAAATGCATGATAGTTTAGAAAAATAGTCGTATTAAACTTAAATTATGTTGTGCTTCTGAAGGTTATAAATATATTAAAACGAATCTTAATTATTTTTGTAGGTATATTATGTAGAATTAGCAGAGCTTATAATATAAATATTCGTAATTGTTGATTTTGTATGGATTTCTTTCGAGAAAAATCCACTGTCGAACGTCAGGCCCTCCTCATATTTGAGCCTCCGCTCAAATATGTACAACTAAATGGTGGATTTTAATTAAATGTTTTTCATAATTTCTTCAATATGAAATATCACATGAATCGCATAACAAATAAAATGATTTCAAATTTGGAACAAAGCTACCATTAAATCTGTTTTGACACTTGTCAAAACCGTCTACATTTGCTAAAAAGCCGAATTTCGGCAAACCGTCAAGTCTTCCGGCCGAAAATGTGGAACGTTTCAATCTCTAAAGACAATAAAAATCAAAACGAATGCGGTGAGTCGTCGGCGTTACTAATCGCTATTCGTGTAACAAAATCACAATGTGTAATCCATATTATCATTCTTATTCTATGATGGGAGCAATCAGACCTGCACTGACAACCCGCAGGAGGCGTATTGTGCATTTCCCTCTACCAGCCTACCCAAGCTATCGCTGGCATACCTGTCCCACTGTCATTGCGTCAGATGTTGTCGTACTTCTTTTAAAATAAATTTAAAATTTGTAATCCATAGTGACGTCACTATGTCTGACTGTTGGTTTTGTTTTTGGAAAATATCCAGTTATTCCAGACTAGGCATGTTCCACCTCGGTCAGTGTCGCCTAACTCGTGTGGTTATGCGTTCTACTGGTCAATGGCTTAGCTGTACTGTGTAAAAAAAAAAAAAAAAACTATAGTCTCTAGAGTCGACTCAAGAATACATCAATATGCTTTTTCGTGGTGTTTCAGACTAGGTTTGCTCCATCTAAGACCGCAGTGTCGCTGTTTCTTGTGGTTACGCGCCCTGATGGCTAAATGCCTAACTTTGGTTTGTTTGGTTGCTCGTATAGGCAAAACTCGGCGTTTGTTGCTAGTCAGGCAAGAACTAGAAAATGCTCTTTGTTCTCAACCATTACCCGGTTATAATCTTAAAACCATTATGCCACTATGTAACTCTTTAATCTTTTTATTTTGGCATAATTGTAAAAATACCATTGTGAAAATTTGGGAGACGCCATTGGTTCCCATAACACAGTTTCTATAAACTCTTCTTCTTAGTCGTAACATCATTACTGAAGGTCGTGTCTAAAACGGAGTGTCGATCGCTCGGTTAACAATGGTCTTCCACTTGTTCCTGTCCTCGGCGGTGTTAAAAGCTTCGGCAATAGGTAGACCAGTGAGCGTCTTTACGAGGTCTGACCAGCGGGCAGGAGAGCGACCTCGTGCTCTTTTTCCGTCAACTTGGCCAACTACCACGTACTTCTCTATAAACTTTTTCTATAGACTACTTCCTATTAAACCGAACAATTTAATAGGAATTCAAATACAAAGTAGTTTATAGAAACTGTGATATGGAAACCGATGGAGTCTCACAAATTTTCACAATGGTATGTTAACACGTTTGCCAATAAAATAAAATTTTGTGGCATTATTTATTACAAAGTGGCATTATTTGTAACCTTAGTCAAATGAATATATCTTGTTTTTTTTTTTATTTAGACCACATAACCCCTCGTCACCAATTTGTCACGCATTATGACACGTCATGTCGCAACATGACCTCCGTTTGACATTATCCTCCGGGACGTGCCGGCTTCGTGTTTGACAGCTGCCCGTACGCTTTTAGTTTGACACTGACATGTGTTTGACACGTCATGCGACTTTGAGAGTTTACGAAATCGTTTGTGTCGCGGGATCGCGTGATTTTCTTTGAGTTCTTTGACACTCGGATAAATATGGAGCGGAAATATTGTGTTTTGGGTTTTCTTAGTTGTGTATAGAATACGATATCCGGGATGGGTTATCAAAGGGAATAGTTAAAGAAATTTTATCAATTGGCCGGTGCCGCTAACTCGCTTGGTTCCGCGCCTTGCTGGCCTATATTATTGTTATTTGTTAAATTTACGCATATCAGAGTATATTTTTTAATACTAATGATATATTTTCAGATTGTCATACAAACCATGAAAATAAAATTTAAGACTAAATAAATGTCAACATTAATATCAATCATAATCAAATTACAAAAATACAATATTGAATAATTCATACGTTAGGAATCGGATACTTACTCGTATTTAAAACTATGACAATATTCGTAAACATATTATATTCACCGAAGTCTCCTGTATATATGTACTATGCCATGGACTATATAAGTCAAAAGTTAAAGATTACATTGGAATTTTCATGTATTTTCACTTGCATAACCAAAGAGAAAGCGAACATTTAAATTAATGTATTCTTAAACGATGCGAGTTATAGTCCATATGACTGTCATATCCCTAAATAGCGCAGCCAGAAGCCTCGCCTCTTAAAGTTTGCCTGCAGAAGCTGGTACAGAATTATTGATGATTTATTTCTGTACCAGATCTGCAGGCAAGAATATCCGGCAGAAATAGCTTCGGACAAATCGCGGCAGACAATGGAATTGGTCTCGGTTTAGAAGAGGTCACTGGATAAGATAAATTTAGCTGCGAATAAAGTTAGAACAGTCAAATTGTGGGTAGAATTAAAAATACGAGGAATTTCTCTACGACCACCATGGGTAATTAAATAAAATATGCCAAGCAGCTGAGATTATATTGTTGTTTCATTCTATTGTATTTTTTATTTTTGATTTCTTTTAATAAACAAAATGATGCTGATATGCAAAGGAGGTTATGAAAGAGAAAAGAAAAGAAACAGTTGTCAGCTAATAGAAAAGTGTGGAATCTATGTTGTTCTAAAAAGAGATAGAGATATAAAAGATATGATAAATCCAGCTAAAGTTATAAAGCGTAATAAAATATATATTATTTATAATAATTGCTCGAAAGCAAACATTATATTGTATGTATGTATATTCCTACATTCATTTATTATTTACAAAAAACCTGTATTCAGTCAACAAAAATAATCGTCGCGACACCACACTGTTCAATGCGTAATAGAAATGAAAATGTCAGGCTTGCTTTCTATAAGAGAGAGAGACTGACACAGAAACTTTTTTTATTTTTTATTTGAATTAGGTTTGCGTTTGACCTCGGCTCGCCTGATGGCCTGATGTTAAGCATCGCTGCGGCCTACGTTGGAGCACGCTCACCTAGAAGGAACCTATTCACTCTCAACATGCGCACGCCGCACAGCTTACAATAGCTTACTATAGCAAAAAGTGTCGTGACAACTTTTCGTAAGATTTTTTTCCGTCTAGTCCCCTTTCACAACGCGCGATAAGGAACTTTCCAAAAAAAAACAGACACTTTCAAAATAAACACCACCGTTTTAAGATAAAGCCACTGCGATCCGAACATTTCAATCTGTCGTTATCAACAAGTGGGAAAGTTCAAAGCGATATGCTTTCCAGACGGGCGGAAGTTTTTAAACGGTCGACGTAGTCAGATATTAAATATAGCGTTCAGGAATTCCACTAATAAATCAAATTGGCCCGTGCCGTTGTCTGTTGAGGATTATAGCTACATTAGTTGCGTGGGAGAGATTGGTCGGCTTTAGGTGTTGATGCTGTTTGAACTGCTGATTGTAAACAGACTGTATGTACATTAAAAATAACTAAAGAGTAAAAGGCTTATATTTTGTTCTCGTAAATATCCAAACATTAAATCTATAAATATCCAAACATTCAATTAATAAAAAACTACTACTATTTATTATTATTATTATTTTTTAATAAAAATAATAATAATCTTATATATAAAATTTCCGTGTCACAGTGTTTGTTACCGTACTCCTCCGAAACGGCTTGACCGATTTTTACCAAATTTTATATGCGTATTCAGTAGGTCTGAGAATCGGCTACTGTATATTTAGAAATAATTATTAAGACAAAACAACGTTTGCCGGCTCAGCTAGTAATAAATAAATATCCAAACATTCAATCCAGTGGTTTTTTAAAGTAGTCTAGTCAATCTGCTGATTGTAATTTATAATTATCTTTTCATTTTGACATTTTTGATTTTATTTCAATGTTATTATTATCATACTTTGTGTGTATTTGTAAATTAAGTTTTGAAATGTATGGGTCTTTGTTGCTCGAAAACAAAGAATTGAATTTAAGTTTTAATCCGAATTATTTTAAACCGAAATCGATCTCTACGGATCATATTAATACTAAATGTTTAAATGGCAGACATATGAAACGAGTACTAATCAAGGATAATAGAAAATGGATATGGTATGTCAGGAAGAAAATTGGTATATTGTTATGAAATATTGGCACAACTGGAACACATAAACCGTGACGTGACACGCCCAATGAAGTCGTCAAGGTGAACTGAAGATTACCTAGAAGATACTTTTTATAAGATTACTTATGAAGACCCCGGATGAGATACCTCTCAGGAAACAGAGACTCAGGTAGAGAGTTCCAAAGCTTCGCTGTCCTCACAATTAAGGTTGACTCAAAGCGTTTTGTACGAAACTATCGAATTTTAATTCTGTATTTGAAGTCTCTCTCTGTGTGTGTGTGCGTGTGTGTGTGCGTGTGTGTATGTGTGTGTGTGTGTGTGTGTGTCTGTCTATCTGTTGTTTTTGCGTCTGGGACTAGAACCCGCAATCTATTAAAATTTCAGTCATTCATAAGCGCAGATATAATTCTTACTCATAAATAAAAGTATTTACAAATTGATTCGAGCTTCAAAATGAAATAGCCCAATTTAACAGCGCGATGTGTTTTGTTTAGAGAATTTGCGACCATTACACTAACGCCAGTTATACATCATCCCATCATGTTTACATTACAGAACATAGTGCATGCTAGAGTGTGCTGTATATCACATTGAGAGTTAGGCTTAGTACATACGAGCGAGCGTACGTCAGGTCATATCTAGAGTAAATAGGTCCAAGGCCAGGTAAGGGTTAAAGACATTTATTTCTCACAAACATTACATTGATAACTTACGTGAGAACATATCTTATCCTAATATATATAAATCTCGTGTCATAATGTTTGTCCTCAATGGACTCCTAAACCACTTAATCGATTATAATAAAATTCGCACACCATGTGCAGTTCGATCCAACTTGAGAGATAGGATAGTTTAAATCTCAAATTATAGTCGCAATATTAATTTATTGCTAATTATTGTCTTTTATTATTTGAACTGTCAAATAATAAAAGACAATTATCCTTTAACTCCAAATGATTCTAACAGATGTCGATACCTTTCGACTGGGTTGAGTAAGTAATCAATAGATGGCGCTGCTATGGTAAATCTACGAACGTGTCATATAAGCTACACTATCTATTTTTCACACCCCTAAGTGAGGCAAAACAACGTTTGCCGGGTCAGCTAGTTACTCGATAAAAATTACTAACAAATTTTTATGTCGTCATTTGTTTTTTTTTTAATTCATCTAACAGTGTTAGGTATCCGAAACCAGCTGTTATATGCGTTCCCCGAAACGCGACGCGATGTTGTTAACACGACACGTCAACACGTGTTCCCGCTAATCTGTACACAGCTTTACATTCCGGATATCAACCATTCATCTTGTAGTAAAGAAGAAATCTCAACAAATTGTGTAGGTATACGAAAACTGGGTTCACTCATTGAGATTGTTGGGTAGAGATGGTGGATGTGGCATGTTACTGTGCTATGTTAAACTCTATATAACGACAATTATTATTATTTTTATTTATTATTATTATTATTTTCATACACACGGCTGGTTAACCCCATACTGAACCATTTCTAGTTCGTGTTATGGCAGCTAACACAACTGATATACTACATATAGTTCATATATATTTTATATAGATACATATTTAACACCCAGACCCACAGCCAACAAATTTAGTTAAGCATAAAGAAGTTGGCCGGGCCGGGAATCGAACCCGGAACCTTCTGATTGCGATTCCGGCATGGTAACCTTTACGCCAACGAGGTCGTATATAGAGTGGTCGTTAAATGGAGATAACGTATCATTGTATGGAATACAAGCTATACAAGCCAACTAAAGCCAATTGAATTCGAAGCTTTAGAGATTTTGTAGTTGAATCGAGTGACGTTACATGGAGTTTACACTGTATTATAAATAGGAAAAGTTTGATTGTTTTCCATAAAGTAACATAGGGTATATTTTGTTTCTCTTTGTAACTCAAATTATTTTAGAGACAGTTGCATAAATAAATGATTATTATTAGTATATTAAAATTATAATGGTTTTTCACAAGCGTCATTCGAAATGCCAAGTATTAAGTACTGATGCCATATTTTAAAGCAAATACTTTAACACCGATTTGTCTAGTAGTTATTTTTTCTAAGATTAACATACTTATTATAAATAGCTCTACCCAAGGCGTCATAGGTAAAATCTTTGCCAATGGGTGTAGTCTAGTGGTATTTCTAGGTATTTATGTTCATGGTATGAACGATTTACATCTATCTACAACTGTTGTTTAAATCGTGTTTAAAATGATGATAAGGTTTTATGTAGCTGATGTACATTCTCCATGTTTTATTAATTTGTTCATTTAATTTATCTTATTTTCTTGTATCGTAGTACATATATATTATTTTAGGTTTATGCTCAACCAACATATTATACGTCTTTATTTTGTTCATATGTTAAATTAATTAATTTAGTGCTTTTTATGTTGCTTTTAGGAATCGGACTCCATTTTTTTTTATCAAAAACTTATTAACAAATTAAATTAAAATCTAAAGACAAGTTGGATTTTGGAATGCACCCTTTTTATATCTCTAGCTACCTATATTGTCCATATTTGACGTTCAGATCGTGCCGTCTCTTTCTAGTCATCAAAGTCGTAAAGCGAGTGCAAATCCACACATAACTGGAAAAACAGTTCACATAAGGCCGGGATCGAACCAGGGGTTCTGATTGAAAAGCAGACGTTATTACCACCGAGCCACACTCGCTAATGCGCCTTGCGTAAGTGCTAAATATGCCTTACGAAAGTTTTGAAGTTTGAAGTTTTTAAAGTTAGGAAAATATACAGGGATATAATTAAAGCTGAATTGCCACCAATGTAGTGTAAGCTTTGTCGGTGAATCATTCACAATTCATGCTTCATCTCTTTCTCAATTATCTGTCGTATCCCGTCTTTTATGAGGCGTGCATATTGCATGATCTCCGTCGACATAGTAAAGCTAGAGACAATTCTATTTTCTATACCAATATTATAGAGAGGAAAAGTTTCATTTTTTGTTTGTTTTTTGACGCAATAGGCTCCGAAACTACTCGTCCGATTTGATAAATTCTTTCACCATTGGGAAGCTACATTATCCCAGAGTAACATAGGCTATATTTTGTTTTTCTTTGAAACTTAGATTATTTTATAGTCCGTGCGAAGCCGGGACGATCTGCTTGTTTAATAATACCAATACCAACTAACTACTACAAGAAGTAAGCTCCAACCCACTATCTAATAACTCTAGCCCACAAAACAGAGGGCAGTGTACCCGATACGCTGGTAGCATTACCACGTTAAATAGCAATGGTGATATGATGAGCCAGGAATCTCCCAACATTTTGGTCACTCGTTGCTCCGCTGAGTTTTGTAAAATGGGTATACTTTTTCTTATTTTGTTGGTTATTTTTTCGTTTTTTTTTTCTAAGGCTAATCCACATTTTTACTTCTTGTAGAAGTTAGGCGGTATCTTTGTTTAGAGAGCTTTTATGAGAATAGTATTAAAAAAGAAAACAGACCAATAAAAAGAGAAACGTCTAAAAAGAACACGACAAACCGCAAACGTATTCGTCACAATCCAAAAACCGCGGTCCGTTTTAAAACACGGAATAATCCACCGATGAATCAACACAGGAGGAACGCCGCGCGACTTCTGTTTATTCTGTGGCCGTGAAAATCTTCAACTACCCGCAATTCTTGAACCTTATTCTCTAATTCTTTAAAGTTTAAATTCCAGAGTGCACAGTAATGAAACATGCACAATATCATCATACGTATTGGAATGGTGCCAGGAGAGATTTTTCGGGGTTTAGGCTCGCGACAGACGGTCATTTTTTTTCTTTGTGATTGATGGCAATGTTTGATGAGTATTTTTGTAACTTCAGCTCGCTGTGATTGGCAACCGCTAGTGGGTATTGCTTCGATTGAGAAAGAATGACGCGGATTGGTGACGTCATTTGGTGATTGGGAGAATTAACATCAGTGTTATGACAGCTACACTTTGGCTCAAGGTGAAGCATTCCTATTTTTTTTTAGGCTACGATGGGGCGCAGCCAGGTTGTGTAGGATTTGTGCCTATTAAAACCCCCGGTGATCGACTATTTTTTTTTCTTGAGGAAATTCATTTATGCATCTCCCACCACAAGCCTGGACGAGGCGGGCGGGGTATGTCGGGCTTGAGGACCAGAGGGGCCGTCACTACCGACTAAAACCTCACGTTGTCCCATCTCACGACCTGTTTCTGTGCTTAACTGAGGACTCTGGGTTCTTCCGGGAAACACTCCGGAGACCTCCTTGCACTGCGCTGTGTGTGGCCTTTCCCGGTTTGTTGACCAATCCGCCAACGACGGTGACGGTCACACACCGTCGTCGTCCACCCCGGACTCGATGGAGTAGGTGTCGGAACCCCATCTCCGAACACCCTCGAGTCTGATGCCCCTTTTAGTCGCCTCTTACGACAGGCAGACAATTCCGCAGCCTTATTCTTTCAGCCAGGCTGCAGGGTTAGGGTGGAGCATTCCTAGTCTGGAATTACTGGCTCTCTTAAATTTTATGCGAATAAAGTACGGTAAAACTCAGTGTATTTGCCAACGAAACATAAATTATTGTATTGTAAAAATAGTAGGGTATTCTTAAAATTTCGAAGATGACAACTCTGTGTCAAATGAAAATAAATTACTCAACGGCCGTTTGATGGATGCGTTTGAAGTTTTAAACATTATTATTGTTTGGAAAATACATAGTTATTCATTGAAATAGAAATTCTAGAGGATTTTTTTATTAATAGATATTGTTTTTACTTGTAATGTATGTCAATATGTGTGTGTTTATTTTAATTGAGCCTTGTTAGTTAAGTTTGGAAAGAGGGTAGGGAGGCCTTTGCCCAACAGTGGGATCAAACAGGCTTTTAATAATAATAATAATAGTTAAGTTTGAGCCACTTGACGGTGGTACTTACTAATACACAAACTTTCGCATTTATAATATAAGTAGGATACCATTAGAATAATGCTCTTAAAGACCGGACGCATTTGCGCTTTGCGAGCACAAAAGCTCTACTCAAAATACTCATGTAATTGCTTCACTAATCCACTTGTGGCTGTAAATAAAACTAATTAGCTTCGTAGTGCGTGTTGCTATCTCTTTCTGGGTGCAGAAGATTATGGGATGTATGAATGAGACGTACTATATACAGGGCTATAAGTTGATAGTTGTTAGTTGGCTAAGTGTTGGGCTCGCGCATGAAGGGTTCCGTACCATTGTTGTATGGGATTAAATATAATTAAAACATGTTTACCCTTAAATATATATTTTTTTATTAAATTATTTAAAAACGCTGCACAAATGCTCACAAAATTCAGCCTTATTTAAATACAGTCAATTGGGATAGAAATTGATAATTTGACAACCAGAGTTGTGACACGGTTGCCATGGTTACATTAAAATAGTTTAAGTGTTCACGTATTAGGCTGCGAAGTTTTTTAATCCACCCGTATGTTTGTTGTATGGAAGCCCCCCTCAAATATGTATTTTATTTAAATTTTACAATTTAATTTGATAACTAATATACATTTATGTATATATTTTGTGAAAATTTTAAGTGTCTAGCAGCTACCGTTATTGATATATAGCAAAAAAAATACGAAAAAAACACGTTTATTGTATGGAGACCACCTTATATATTGTTTTATTTATATTTTAGTATTTGCTGTTATAGCAGCACGGGAAATAAATATCTTGTGAAAGTTTCAGCTATTAAAGTTCCGTACCTAAAAGGTGAAAACGGGATTACTAAGCCTTCGCTGTCTGTCTGTCTGTCTCCAGGCTGTATCTCAGAAACAGTAATAGCTAGAAAGCTGAAACTTTCACAAGATCTGTATTTCCCGTGCCGCCGCTATAACAACAAATACTAAAAAACAAAAAAAAAATGAAAATATTAAGAGGGTCCTCAGAACGTGATTTTTTCGTATTTTTCTGCTATATGTCAATAACGGTAGGTGCTAGACACTTTTACTTATTTTCACAAAGTACATAAAAGTATATTGGCTATCAAATGAAATAAAATAAATATTGAAGTGGGAAATAACTTATTGACTCAGGCGTTACTTTGCGGAAATCCATAATATAAGCAGGTGCGGTGAGCGCGGCGCCTCACTCTCGACTTGTCGTTCGAAGAGTCAGCATCTCCTGATGATGCCTTGTGGTTAGGCGGAACACGTGTAGAGTTAAGAATTTCCGATTGTGATAGGTAACGTTAATCTTAATTAATCTTAGTTATTTTTTCCTTTATTTGTCATAATTTGGATTTCGGATCACAGCGGAAGTACACTAAATATTTAATTTTATCTTCTATTTAAGTGGGGCTCTCATACAACAATGGTACGGAACCCTTCATGCGCGAGCCCAACTCGCACTTGACCAATTATTTAAAGTGTCTAAAAATAAACCCAAGCTTGCCTTGCACACTAGACTTCACACCTAAGCCCTGTCAAACTGTCCAATTAACCATTCGCGTACACTTATGAAATCGTAACTTGGATCGTAAACTCGTGCATATATTCTCGACGTTTACTATCCGACTTTACGCCGGATCGACATTTAACACTGTAATAAACTCGAAAAATATATTATCAGTTTACTAAAAGATAAACAAATGTGTGCACTAAACAAATGAGTAGAAGATTGGTTTTTGTTTGACACATTTTGATATGAATACTAGAAGTTATTCCGTGACGACTAGAATGAAGTGTTGTATTTCATTATTTTATTTTTATTTAGTTTTAATTGTGTGGCAGTGTTGGTGATTTTGAGTATTATATTTTTGGCATGTCTCTGTTTTGAAATATTCTCGACCTGTTGTTCGAATAAGATCTTTTGGTGTGGTATGGTATGTTCGGTTGCAGTGATTAGAAAGCCAGTTTTTATATATACATGGATATAAACATTAATGTTAACATTGAATTGGTACTTCACAAAATATATATATATATGTCTAGCTGACCCGGCAAACGTTGTTTTGCCTCACTTAGGGGTACAGCGCCATCTATTGATTACTTACTCAACCCAGTCGAAAGGTATCGACATCTGTTAGAATCATTTGGGGTTAACAGATAATTGTGACTGTCAAATAATAACAGACAATAATTAGCAAGAAATTCAAATTGCGACTATAATTTGAGATTAAAACTATCCTATCTCTCAAGTTGGATCGAACTGCACATGGTGTGCGAATTTTATTATAATCGGTTAAGTGGTTTAGGAGTCCATTGAAGACAAACATTGTGACACGAGATTTATATATGTGTATTAAGATGGATATAAACATTAATGTTAATATTGAATTGGTAGTTCACAAAATATATATATGATTAATTCAATCATTATCTACAAAAAAGGAGATATATTTTAATTCCCTTAATAATAAAAAAATAATAAATACAGGTTGATGATGAATACTACTACTACTATAATGATGATATATATATAGTCCTAGTCTTTTGCTTGTCCAAAGTTTTCCATTACAACTGAAAACAATGAAAAACAACGATACGTTACGTGGTATGGGCATGTGATGCGTAGAGAGGAGATGCATGTTACTAGGAGATGTATGGAAATGGAAGTGCAAGGAAGAAGGGCAAGAGGCCGACCGAAGAAGACGTGGATGGAGTGTGTGAATGAGGACATGAGAGAGAAAGGAGTGAGTGTAGAGACGACGGCTGATAGAGGGGAGTGGAAGAGGAACATCAGCCAGTGGGATAAGGCAAGGAAGAAGAAGAAGACGTTACAATGTCGTTAAATTTTTTGTCTCGAACAGAAAACTATAAAAAGAGTGTAAAGTGTAAGAAAACGTGTTAGAAATGTGTTACTAGTCTTGAGACACTAGGTGTAGTCTGAATCTTGGAATAGATAAGTAACGGACAGAACACATTGATGTGAAGTTCGATACGGTAAAACAAGTCAAAAGATCTTTACGTATACTGTATACATAGTGTATACGTAAATATGTAAAATAAGTAAATAAATATTAGGAACCATTTCACACACGGCTAGTTAGCTCTATACTTAACCACTTCTAGTTTTTATTATGGTTGCTAACACAACTGATATACTATAAAATTACTTTATAACGATACATATTTAACACCTATATCGACAGCCAAAAATATTTAGTCTCGATAACGTAAACCGTTTACGACTTATGGTGTTAAAACTGTTCAAGATTTTGCTTTTGTACGTGCCTTAAGACAGTTATTTTGGTTCGGGATGGGAAGTCATTAGTCAGAATCGTTGTATTATGTTCGTACTCTATCTGCATTTGTTCTCCTCTTATGTACCTATTAGCTGCGCCTCGTGGTGTTGCTCGGGATTCATTCCGGACAAAAAGAAGTTAACCCGGGATAAAAGTAGCCTATGTGTTAATCCAAGGTCTAACCTATCTTCACACCAAATTTGATCAAAATCGTTTCAGACGTTTGAGCGTGAAGAAGTAACAAACATACACATTTACACACTAACACACAAACTTTCGCTTTTAAAATACAAGTATTAGAATGATGATGTTTAAACTGTATTTTCAAGATTTTGCTCTCATACGTGCCTAAAGACACTTCTTTTGTTCGGGATGGGAAGTCCTTAATCAGCATCGTTGTATTATGTTCGTACTCTATCTGCATTGTTTCTCCTCTTATGTATATTATGTATATATGTGTGTCTACGTACATATGTAGCAGCTGTATACTAACGCGATAGAATACGTCGCTTTGCCTCCATTTCCTCGCATATTGCCTGCGAATTGAATTTCCATGGACTTTAGTGACACATTTCTGTTTAGAAGAAACTACGGTTGTTTCCAGACGACCTAAAGCGCATCGATAATATTAAAACTTTCCTGACAAACTTAAAAAACTTACTGATTATAAAATAGAAGACTTATTATAAAAAAAAAACAAATCAGTTAACATGGTTGCTCATCTCCTGTAAATAATTGCAATGCATAAACATAAGCAGGCCACTATATGTTCCCACTGTTGGGACTCGGGGCCTTCCCTCACGAGAAGACAGATGTAGGCCATATTCCACCACGCTGGTCAAGTGCGGGTTGTGGCGGATGACACACGTCTTCGGATGTTGTAGTCCTCAAACATGCTGGTTTCCTCACGATGTTTTCCTTTACAGTAAAGCGAGTGCAAATTCACACATAACTTGAAAAATAAGTCGTAGGTGTAAGGCGGCCGGCATTTGGCCAATTTTATTTTTATATTACAGTGTAAACTCCATGTAACGTCACTCGTTTTAACGACAAACTCTCTAAAGCGTCGGAATCAATCGGCTTTAGTAGTTGGTTTAGCTTGTATTCCATACAATGATACATTGTCTCTAAAATATTTAACAAGTTACTACGAAAGCGTATCGATAATATTAAAACTTGCCTGACAAACTTAAAAAACTTACTGATTATAAAAAGTTATTATAAATAGAAGACTTTCTAAATGGCGGAACGTTAAAAAAAAAACAAATTAGTTAACAGGGTCGCTCATCTCCAGTAAATAATTGCTATGCCTTATGGGTAATTATGTAACTGTAATGTGACATAATATTGCAATAAATTCTTTGACTTTTGACTTTTGATCTCTACTTAACGACCACTCGACCTTGGACGACCTCGTTGGCGCAACGGTTACCATGCCGGACTGCTAACCAGAAGGTTCCGGGTTCGATTCCCGGCCCGGCCGACATCTTTGTGCTTAACTAAATTTGTCGGTTGTGAGTCTGGGTGTCAGGGATATAAAATATATATGTATGTATATGTAGTATATCAGTTGTGTTAGCTACCATAACACGAACCTAAAATGTCGTCGGTGGAACTTATGAAGTCTGAACTGTGCAACTAACAAAGAAGCCGGTAAAACTGTCAAAAAATCCAAACACGTTCGGACTCGTCAGTTGATCGTCCGTTTTCGGGCGTCATCGGACGACGTCGGTATAGCAGTGTATGCGCTCTCTTCCATTTACTTACGTTTGATTTGATCGGCCGAGTTCGGCCGATGACGCCCGAGCATACTTCGGCCGATGACGGATTCGGTGTACGCGTGCCGTAAAAAAAAAAAACTCTGTATAACGCCATAAAATCTTCAGTGTCGTTATAATATAGAGTTTACACTGTATTTATGCGAACATATTGTTAGTACTCGCCATGTTTCCAAGGCCCCCGTGTCGAGACTCGAGCCGAGAGAATAATTGAATTTCCGCAATCGCTCATATCGCTCCCGTAAATTAATTAAAGCGAAGCGAAGCGCCTTTGTATCGCGGAAACTTGCGCGTATTGTCGGCTTTCTTCTGTTGCGTACTGGTGCAAGCGGTGAGCGGATAGCGGTTAACGGTATAATTCGATTTGCTTAAAGCCAAATTACCACAATTTGTAAAATTATTCATAGAGTTGTTCTTTAAGTAATTTTTTCAATATTATTTTACATAATATGTGATTTATTACAAAAAATCTGAAAATTCAAGAATTTGTTTTAATAAGCCGTATCATGTTCCTCTTCGCCCCGCGCATCCAAACGTAGCAGACGTGTGTGTCGAGTTATTTTTGACTTAATTTAAAATCCTTTTAAACAAAAATCTGAGTGCCAAAAATAGGATAACATAAACAGCTTAGAGTGCAACAAATGTTAATCGACTTCTGTGTGCCTGCAAGCCTGGTACATCACCCCACCACGTGAGTGCCTTCTCTGTCCCACCACCGCTGCTCTGACAAATAACAAAACAGACTGCGTGACGACACCAGCACAAACAGCTATCATTGGATTGACGACCGTCCTTCACCGGCTTCCAAGGTCACACACACTACGCTGTAAGCTAGAAGCCCCGCCCACTTGGACGCAGTAATAGTACACAAACCTGCACACACTCACAAAATCCAACGCTAAGCACACGTTCCGAGCAGCGCTGCTGCATCGGCCGTCGGCCGTATTTAGGCCTACGTTGAACACGCTTGGTTATAAAATATGCCCCAAGTTCAGCCTACGGCACGTGCCAAAGACAATAAGGAAGGGAAATCGGGTATTAAATCTGCTGATACCTCTCCGAGTCATTCTGGACGAAGCCAAACAAACCCTAGGAAAGTTAGAAAAAGAAATGCCCACTCGGACAATGAATACGACGATTACGAAATTTTTAAAAATGAAATGAAGGAAATGTTGTCCAAAATGTTCACTACCTTCAGTGATAAGCAAAACGAACGCATGAAAGCGATTGAAAAGCAAATCATTGAAGTAAAAAGCCACACATCACCCATTCCCGACATGGAAAAGTCCATCACCTTCATATCAGATCAACTAACAGATATGCAAAAAAAGATAGATGCCCTAGAACTAGATAAGGATAAATTGAACAAAGAATTGTTGGATTTGCAAGAAAAAATTGAAATTTCTGACAGACAGGCAAGAAAAACTTGTGTTGAAATCAGAGGTGTTCCACGGAAGCAAAGAGAAAAAAAGGAAGAATTATTCTCCTTGTTAGAAAACTTACTAACATCTCTTAAGGTCGAGTACTGTGCAGCGGATCTTCGAGATGTCTACCGAATTCCAAACAAAAACAACACCAGTGTCTCGACGCTAGTGGCTGAGTTTTCCAGCACGCTAATAAAAGGAAATCTACTCGGTAACGCAAGAAAACACAACCTCAGCTCGGCGTCCTCCAAACTCAGCACTAAACACCTCGGACTCGATGGAACCTCCACACCATTGTACATATCAGAGCACCTCACCCCTAAATCGAGACGTTTACACTACCTTGCGAGAGTACTAGCCAAAGAACTAAACTTCGCGTATTGTTGGACATCTAATGGAATGATATACATCAGAAAACGTGAAGGTCAACCGCACATTCTAATAAAGAACGAGGCTCAACTCGAATCTCTGAAGAAGTCTGCATGACTTACTAACTATAGGTTACCCGTAAGATACCTAACCACAAAATTTGTTTGCTGTCTATTTTTCTTAATAACTTTACCTAACATTATATTTTCTGCATGCACTAATAAATATAAAAATATAATCAAGATACTTAGACTATGGACATATATTAAGCTAAATAATTTATTTTTTTGTGTGAAAAATACTAGTGATTTTACATGTTGTAGATTTGAAACTAAAATTGTAACTAAAACTATCTACTTAAGTTATCTTATCGCTCAACTACATAAGCTAAATAGCTTACCAATTAATCGGACCCAATTTACTGAATTTTGTTCTGTAATATTTAAATATTGTAAACTCGGAAAAATAACTCCTTCTGTGAAACTAGCTTCTAACGCCAAATATACAAATAATATGTTTACAACAGCCGCTAGCTGTACACTCAAACCATGTACTTGCCTATTTATCACGTCGCTGTTTACCGATAGTGCAGGAATTCACTCCACTTGTCACTAATCGCAACCACACAATGGCAATTCATACTACAATTTACACAATCACAATTCCTAGTACACCTTATCACACCATCTTACAACACATTCCACACTTTACCAAAACATACTTAAAAGTAAACTGCATTTCACGGCTTTTAAACACATCGCCAAACACGAATATTAGCGATTTACACAACCAACGCCAGCAAAAAAAATGTACGACTGCCTGGCGCCAGTTACCATGCAAACTAATCAATCTATGGTGTGCAGTTTGCGCACGAGTTCTATATACTCGGTATCTAGCTAAGAGCATAGATACTTCTTGGAAGCGGCTATTCATAATGTTTTACATTGTGTGCCACACAATAAGCGCAGACAACTACTACTGCTTATTACACATTAAATTGATATGTATTTCAACTAAAAATATAAAACGTGAGCTTTTTGTAATTTATAATAAAAATTTCACACCTTTTTATTTACAAGATAAGACTCAAATTAACCATTCCTTATATTTGATAACTTTGATACTACTCAGCTATTTTCATTCACCAAAATCGTGTATACTACTAACACACTCTTTTAAATTTAATGCCATTTACAACTTAAATGGCTCACTTACAACTCGAATATATTCAGCACTCAGATATTTCATGATCTTCTCATATAGCAAAATAAGAAATGTTGTCGCATGCCACAGTGAAGCAGTAAATATAAAAATATTTAAAAATACGAGTAGTTTTAAACCAGCTTATTATTATCATAAATTTCACATTTTTGCAATATTTTCAGAATCGGAAAAGTTAAGCCTGGCTTTAAACGCATCTACCTGTCTTAATATTTGTACATTTGTCATATATTTAAATTTTAAATTATGAATAGTGACCTTATAGTAATAGATGATATCGACTCGACTGAAATTAATCATACATATCACACGTTAATTCCAGAACAATGCAAAGAGTTTCTGGGCATTAATGCGAACAAAAAACAATTTACTCTAGTTTTGCAAAATATTAGGAGCATCCGGAATGCAAAAAATTTTGATAATTTTACAGCGTTTTTGCAAAGATTGAACTTTGTACCAGACATTATTGTTTTTACGGAATGCTGGCTTGATCCATCTTTTACTAGCATAAATATAGACAACTATTACTGTTCGCATTCCAAACAAAACAAAAACCAAAATGACGGTGTAGTGGTGATGATAAAAAATGGTATACCGGCTAATGTAACAGAAGCTCCCCTGATAGATGGCACCGGTCTCCTAATTAAAATCTCCAACGTCTACTCGATCCTTGCCATTTATAGGCCTCCTTCTTTCCAAAGTATGACTCGTTTCCTACCATCACTGGAAAATATACTTTTAGAAATGAACTGCCAGACATCTGTTGTCGCTGGAGATCTAAATATCGATATTAAACTAACAACCTCGGATAATAAAGCCAAAGACTATTTAGAAATGCTTTCGTGCCACGGTTACACCGCTGGCCATCAAATACCTACGCATGACAAAACATGTCTGGATCATGCGTTTGTAAAATGTGCAAGACCCTGCTCTGTAGTTGTTTGCTGTAGCCAAGTAACCGACCACGACACTGTTATTATGAGCATTCCTGGCAAGCCCCCACAAATTGATATTCCCAAAACAAGAGTAAAAATTGATTATAAGGGTGTCGTATCTGAGCTCGAAAAAATAGACTGGACCAATTTTTATACACACACAGATCCCAATTCAGCTGCCGAAGATCTCGTTTGCATTGTAAATACTGCAGTAAACATGAACAAAACTATTATCACGATACGGAACTCAAAGAACATACGCAAAGATTGGATAACGCCCGGATTAATTAACTGCATGAAAAAGAGAGATGCACTATACTATAAAGCTAAAAAAAATCCTAATGACAAAGAAATGCTGAATAAATATAAGAAATATAGAAATCACTGTAATAATATCCTACAAAACCTAAAAAATACATATGACCTTAATAAATTGGAGTCAAGCAAGAGAAATAGTAAAAACCTTTGGGCATCAATAAAAGACATCTGCCACTTAAAATCCGCAAGCTCTAAAAATAGCGATCTACTCAATGCTGCTGCCAATCCTAAAGATGCTCTTAACAAAGTGAATCACTATTTTGCAACTGTTGGTGAAAACTTATCAAATGAAATCTTACACCAGCTTGCGACAACAGAAAATGAACTAGCTCAATCCATTACCCTAACATCATCTCCTGCAAATTCACTATATCTGGCTCCGACAAATCCTTTCCAAATATCTAAAATTATTGGCAGACTTAAAATAAATTCAGCTCCTGGACAAGATAATATCTCAAATCAACTACTCAAACTCGCCAATCATATTCTAGCAGCACCTATAGCTTTTATGTGTAATTTGAGTATTGAAACTGGTGTTTTCCCTCATTCATTCAAAACTGCGTACATCTGTCCCATCCATAAAGCTGGAAACACGAATCTACCATCAAACTATCGTCCGATATCACTTCTTACATCACTATCTAAAATTCTTGAACGCGTAGTAAACATAAATCTAATTAATTTCTTAGAAAATCAAAATCTTCTTTCTACCAATCAATATGGCTTTCGGAAAGCTAAGTCTACGGAGGATGCCGTTTCGTCTCTAGTGGATCACGTGGCTGGTAATCTAGACAAAGGCCAGAGATGCATTGGAGTCTTCCTAGACTTGGCTAAGGCCTTTGACACAGTATCGCGCCCCATACTTTTGAAAAATCTGGAACGTCTCGGAGTGAGAGGCATTGCACTCACATGGTTCAATTCCTACTTAACTGAACGGAAACAACGGGTCAAGGTTGATGAGCTGCTAAGTGACTGCGAAGAAGTCACATATGGAGTACCACAAGGCAGCGTGTTAGGGCCGTCCCTCTTTCTGGCTTACATAAATGACTTGTGTCAAATTAAAATACCTAACGCTAAAATTATCGCCTTTGCAGATGATACAGCAGTCATATTTCATGCCAGAAACTGGGAAGAAGTATCAAAAGTTGCCAATAGTGGCCTTAGGGAAATCTTTAGTTGGTTAAAATTGAATCTACTAACCCTTAACGCTTCCAAAACAAAATTTGTAGCATTCAGAGTGTCTAGCCGTTCTGCACCTCCCTTTCCGTTAAGCATCAAACTTCACTCATGTTGCATCACAACTTGTCTTCTTAGTCACTGTAACTGTCCCAAACTAGAACAAGTGAAAGACATCAAGTATTTAGGCATTTATATTGATGAGCTCATGTCATGGATCAAACAAATACAATCCATAAGTGGCAGGATCAAGAAACTCATTTTTATCTTTAAAAGGCTTAGGATAGTTGCTGATAGTCGAGTCATAAACATGGTATACACAGCATTGTGTATTCCTATATTAACGTACTGTATCACTTCTTGGGGCTGTGCATGCATCACACACCTCATTAAAGTGGAACGCGCACAAAGATTAGTACTGAAAGTAGCACACAATAAACATTACAGACATGATACCGACGCACTATATATAGAAACTAAGCAGTTACGGGTACGTCAGTTATTCATTGAAGCATGCACGTTGAGATACCATAAGTATGCACTATCTATGGTTACTCGAAAACGAACGCTGAGATGGGTAACTCCAACATGCAAAACAGAAATAGGCCGGAGATGTTATTCCATACTAGGTCCATACATATACTATCAACTTAATAACAAACTTAAATTTATAGACTGCAACAAACATGCACTTCGAATATTAATTAGAAATCACCTGATGACCCTTAACTTCTCGGAAACGGAGGGTATAGTCCGCCTAAAAATATAACCCGGACTGCCCTTTTCTTGACCTCCAAACTGCACCCTGCACTACTACCCACACACACATACATAAGAACACTCGCTCTCTCTCATACAATCACACATACACACACACACAAACACACACATACACACACACACACACACACACACACACACACACACACACACAAACACACACTCACATACACACGCTAGCACACTTTGGTGGTCTTGACACCCCACTCAGTGTCCACTTCGTAGCGGTATATATATACTATTTATACATTTATATTTACTTGATAACTATTTAATTTACCCTTGTTTACAACATATTTATCTGAACTATATTTTTTGCACCTCTGAAGAGAGCTAGCTCCTGCAAACACAGGGTATCCTACTACAGGAGCTAGGCACCACACTTACATTAAGACTTAGTTTCTAGAATTAGTATTAATTAGTTAAGGTACCTATATTTAATGTTAGTTTGTTTAGAATGTAAGTTGGCCTAATAAAATTATTTGTATTTGTATTTGTATGTATGTTATTAAGTATTGTACTTGTTAATCATGTATGTTATTAAGTATTGTACTTGTTAATCAATCATAATTATCATTTAAATTAGATTCGATATTTTAATTTAACACAATGTGCGACACTATCTATACACTATACTACACAATATGCGGCGTTGTATAAAGAAAGTAAGTGATAAAAAACTCTAAGCATTTGCACTGCTTATTTAATCATAACGATTAATGTTCTTTATTTGCTATATCTAATGAAACGGAATACTTACGAGCAGCACTTCTTTAAAAAAACGACTGCCAATATGGATTAAATATTTCATAAACACATGCAATTACCCAAAAACGATGAGATTCTTAACGACCCTAGAGAAAGTTTCTGGGCTATCACAGCCCCCAGTAGTCAGTCGCAAAAAAATAAAATAAAATATTTTTGAAATGAGTTTAGTTACTTATTTTAGTTAACAATTCAAACTCTTATAACTTGCACCACACTTCTAGGTGGGTAACTTTCCAAATGTTATTGTTTCCTTCCTGCATTTGCTTATAAATGCAGTTGTAGGTATTCGCGTGGGTTTCTATACACTATAATGGAATCACCTCTATTGCCAATATAACTCGTGTACCTAATTGTATTGACGACCTCGGCGTAATGGTTACTATGCCAACCACAGGGGCCCGAGTTGGATTCCCGGCAAGGTCAACATACTTGTGACTAACTAAATTTGCAGGCTGCCGGTCTGGCTGTTATTAAATATGTATGGATATAAAGTATTTATGTATGTATATGTAGTATATCAGTTGTGTTAGCAACCATAACTAGAAATGGTTTAGTATGGGGCTAATCAGCCGTGTGTAAAATGTGTTATGACTTTTTTTTTATTTAAAACACTATTCAGTCCTTTCTTATTTTTTTATACCATAAATAATGAAATCTTGTGCGTACTGCAAAGGTGTGGAATTCTTTGCCAAGTTCCCTGTTCCCTGATGACTATAATCTGGCAGTTTTCAAGGCAAGAGTGAACCGGTTTCTTCTGGGCAAGCGTGCTCCACCTTAGATCGCGGTTTTGCTTACCATCGGGTGAACTGCGATCAAGCGCAAGCCAATTATAAGTAAAAAAAAAATGGTTGCCTGTAAAGTCGGTTTTACGGGCGAAGATTTTACGTGACAACGTCTGCCGCGTGCTGCGCGCGCGGCAGACCGATCATAGTTGAGTGGGAGAGAGACGCAAGGCATTCGGCGGGCCTCTCTCTCGTTCGGTGACTCATCGTAACGTTACCGGGCGTTACACTTTTTCATAAGTGACTCCCAGCCGCAACCTAATTTAAGACGTTGTCACGTCAATAAAAAAATCTTAGAAATAGTATATGACATTAATATCTCCTGTTACTGTACTTGATGTTATAAAATAGCATGTACCACCGAGTGTGCCATTAAGCGGGTTGATAGTGTACGGCCGATTTTAAACAATAACATTAAGGCTGGGTACACACCAACAGTGGCTTAGCGGCAGCTGCCTCAGCGGCAACGGCATCAGTTAAACATAAACATAAACCTAAAAACATAGAAAAAATACATACATTTTAGTTTATTGACATAACTATTTTCAAGGAACTAGGCTTTAAAATTTATAATTACTCTGTCTTATTACACAATAGGATGCTCCCTGAATTCCTCACGAGGTACATCCTGTGCTGTGGGACTCAGTCCCTTACTCTCTATTAATACAGGACTCAACTTCTTAAAGAACGGAATAATACAAATATAAACTATGAACATAATATAAATATTAATGCACTCAAAGCGCTTCGCCACAACATTCATAGTGAGGACTGCGAAGCTTTGGGGTTCTCCGCCTGTTTCCTGAGAAGTACCATCCTGAGAGTGAATAGGTTTAAGTTAAGTGTGCTTAAACATATGCCACAAACAAAATATTAAAATATAAAGTACCTGGTTGACCGAACCGATCGCCCTGGTTTTTTTTATAAGACATTTTCTAAAAATTATTCCTAGCTAGATCGATTTATCGCCCCCGATACTAAATTTCATGAAAATCGTTGGAGCCGATTCCGAGATTCCAATTATACTCGTATATACAAGAAGAATTGCTCATTTAAGATGAATGATATAAGATAAATATTTAATTTTTATGTTCTGTGTTTTTTTTTGTGCTGAATTCGCGCCGCTGCCGCTGCCCCCAGGCGGTGTGTACGAAGCCTTACTGCAGCACCGTAACGATGCATTAGGGCTGTAAACAAGGTTTACTCAGTTTTACTCCACTTTATTGCTAAATGGAACACGTGGCCCCTTGGGACCTATCATTTGTTAAAATTACATTTTCAATTATTTACCGTGCGAGCGAAGCGACTGGTTTTTGAAGCGACCCAATTTGGTTTTATCTATACAAATTCAAATTGTTTATTGGGACAATAAATTTGGTACAAAGATATTAATTAAAGGAAAAAAATAATAATGTATACAAAAAAAGAGTAGATTCCTTAAATAGTTGATCTACAGCTGTCTAAGCTAGGCTACAATAGCTTGTAATATAGACAGCAGTACTTCCCTTAAATTACACCAATCTTTATTTAAGAATATTTTATACATTTTATTTTATTTCGATTTAGTGAAAAATATAGACAAAACAGTTATATACAGATATCTTCAATTGTAACAAATTAACAAGTGAGGTAACCATTGAATGTACATAATATTGTTTAGGAATTATTAACTTAATTAATTAAATTAATTTAGATACATTATAAACAACATTGAACTTATACCAATTTTTAGAGATGACTCCATATATTACTCGTATAATCATTTCATCAATCGATACAATACGTGTTTTATGCATTTGGATGGTGATACTCCTTTAATTAGGTCGAGTTTTGCATGGTGGTAGGACAATTTATAGTGCCCCAAGGGAAAAATAGGTATGTTTAATGCCAGTTAGATACCGATTTGGATCATATCCGGCAAAAAGATACAATACAAAAAACCTTTCAGAATATGTTTTTAAAAATTGTATTTCATAACATGATCATGTCTAATATTTGTTTGTCTTTTTGTTCCAGGTAAGGGAATCATTCAATTAAGAGATTAGCTACGAGAAAATCTATTTCTACAAATGAAAAAAAACTGGCAGGTATAGTTTTTTTTATGAAAAATGCAGTGGCGGCCCTAGTTCCTAGATCTCAGAAGTTAAGCAGCAGTTTATGTGTACGTGTAAGCAGCAGTCTTTGGGTGAAGCTTGAGGTTATGACATATCCTTAAGACATCTTTGAGAGCCAGTTATTAAAGACTAGACATGCTCTACCTCAGGGCAGAGTTTCGCTTACTGGTGCGGTTACGCACACTGTCAAGTTACGCAAGTCAAATGCCAAAAAAAATTAAATACAGATAGATATTCTTCTTAAAAGTATGACTTATTATATTATTATTATCTACGGTCAATAGGCAATTCAATCAAATCAGGTCAATTCTGTCAACAAAAGTGCCACAACCTATGGACGCTGCTTTGATTTTCTGATTAAGATACTCAAAGTCCTATAAATTATTATAGGACTTTCAGTATCTTATGATATCTGATGATTAATAATGATGCCTCAATAAAAAAAAAACTCGAATCGTTATCACGTCATAATTCAGGTATCTACAAACATTTTATTAAGCTAACCTCATAAAAACGGCAATATTTCTCGATCCACTTAAAAGTATAAGCACTTTCTTTAACTAGGTAGTAATTCCCATTTTTATTATTTAATACTCTAGTTAAGACCTGCGTTTTAAAGATACGTTGTTATAGCGGATTTTATTTAACACGCCCTCAAAACGTTTACTGCCAGAGATATGTATGTATCATAAATATATATTTAAAATATCAAAAAATAATGATCATAAAGATGAAATAGCCTTTTTTGAATTTTCCCTTAGACGAAAAAACATGACATGAATGTTTTTTCTATAGGAACACAACACTTAAAAATATACTACTACTACTACTACTACTATCGGGACTATGGTGGCGATTCAGCGGCACACACGACTAAACTAAATTTAAAGAAGCCCCGTCTCTTTTCATCTTAGGTGGCCAGAAAGAGACGGCACGTTCTGCACCATAGTCAAACAACTAAAATCACGTCAAATGTAGAAAATATAGGCGACTTTAGTCCGCACTCACTTGTGTCACCTCTAAAACTGCCTGCGCATTCCATATTTGACGTGATTTTAGTTGTTTTGTCTGTGGTTCAGAACGTGCCGTCTCTTTCTGGCCACCTAAAATGAAAAGAGACGGGGCTTCTTTAAATTTAGTTTAGTCGTGTGTGCTGCTGAATCGCCACCTATGATCGTCAAGTCAACAACATCCCACAAGGCGGTAATCTCGTGAGCCAAGTCTATTATTATTATTATTATGTTATGAAACAAAAAAATAAATAAGACTTTAACTTTATTTGTTCAGTATCACAACGCAATGTGACAAGTCACAGATAACTGATATGTCAAAATGTGATCAACAATATCACAGAGACGTATTAAATTTTAAAATCGAGTCCTGTTTAAATATTTACAAACCGCCTGTTTGGGTTTTAAAGCTCGCGATTAAACCGTTTAATCGGCCATGATTGAAGTTATTATTATCACTTTAACCGGCGGTTTACGGTTAAACGACGGTTACCGGTTATACTGCTCAAGTTCTGGCTTTATGAGCGGCAAATAAAGGTTTATTTCGGGATGCGGTCATGGCCGGAAGTTTTCTTTATACCACTGTAAAGGTTGGATTACATGCCATGCGCCTACCCCAGAGGTTTAAAAAAAGGAAAGCTTAATATTGCTTGGCTTGCTGCTATAATAATTTCCAATTAAAAATAAATGGCTGATGTGAGTGCAAGGAAAAAGGGCAAGAGGCCGACCAAAGAAGACATGGATGGAGTGTGTGAATGAGAACATGAGAGAGAAAGGAGTGAGTGTAGAGACGACGACTGATAGAGGAGAGTGGAAGAAGATTTGCTGTGCCGACCCCACCTAAGTGGGATAAGGTAAAGAAAAAGAAGAAGTGACTTGGTAAAAAATTTCAGCATTTAAATGTGAAAATTAAATCATCACATTGATCTTGGTGTATCGTTCGATTTCTATGTTAAAATGCTTTCGGTAAACATTGTAAAGAGACTACAGCATTATGAAAGAGCATTTTTTAGAGGCCTAAGGGCGGCTTGAGAACCCTCGACACCAGATCTAGGCCACTTAGCTTATACGGAGAAGACCAGAATATTTCACTTGTGTACTAAAATACGTTTTCTCGTCGACCTGTTAAAATATCTCGTAAGCTGTGGGAAATACAGCAGATATTAAATTCTTCGGTGAGTTATAGTTGGTTTTCCAATTTATTGAGAACGTGAGTGTGGTTCTTAGTTTGTAAGAGTTAGTGCAAAAGAGCTATGCTTTTTAGGGTTCCGTGTCTAAAAGGTAAAAACGGGACCCTATTACTAAGCCTCCGCTGTCTGTCTGTCTGTCTCCAGGCCGTATCTCAGAAACCAAGATAGCTAGAAAGCTGCAACTTTCACAAGATATGTATTTTCTGTGCCGTTGTAACAACAAATACTAAAAATAAAATATATTAATGTATATCAGCTATCATTATAAAAATACATACATGTCAGCAACCATAATAGAAACTAGAAATGGTTTGGGACGTTTTGTTTTGATTATAACTTTATTTATTTATTTAAGCAATTGAAATTTCTATTATTTTACTATCTATTTTGGTCTTTAAAATGAATTTGAAATGTAATAATACTGAAACAAAGATTTAAATTTGAAAAACAAGGAAGAAAACTGCTGGCATTTTTTGTACGTTCGTTAAAAGTAAAATTATTTTCCATTACAAGTGGAAAAGGCAATGTTTTTCATCTCGTTCTTGTATCTGTATATAATTACAAAAGTTGGTAGTCCCCGCTGTAGACGCTAGAGTTTGCTTCCCCCAGTGGCAATTTATCATGGCAAAACTTAATTACCCAACTTGAAATTAAATAATCTTTGTTGAGAAAATTTGTGCAGGATTATTTTTATATTAAATTAAGTAACGAGGCTTTTATTAGTGGCTTTTGAGGTAATTTTTGTTTCAAAATCACTTACGCTTAATATTTTGGCATTAGCCCGACATGTTTGAGCACAATTCTTCAAATCTAGAGTAAATAGGTTTCATCTATAGGCAAGCGCTTTACATCTTAGACCGCAGTAAAGCTTAACATCAAGCAAGCTGAGGTCAAACGTGAGTCTATTCATCGTAAAAAAAAAATAATCAGTGTGGCATTCTCAAGGGTAGGAAGACAGAAAACGTACACTCATGAAGGGCTACATTCGGGTAAAATGGGGTGAAAAACAACCTTTATTTGTGGAAGGAGAGGCTAATATCTGGTTTCAAGAGTTTCAAAACGTTGACTACTAAAGTGCCTTAAAGACGTGTCAAGGATTCTTCCGGGTAAGCGCGCTCCAACTAAAATCACTATATTGCTTACCATCAGGTTAATTATGATCTAGCGTAATACCATTCAATGTCTTCTGCATTAGCGTATCCCGCTTCATAATCAACCTGTTGCTTCCAACGCTACCCATACAAACAGTAATAAATAACAATATAGTTATGAAAGACCTGTTCTAAATAGAGTTGGCAAAAAAATGTTTTAATTTCAACTTCCCGGCGCCTCTTGCCCGTTTTTATGAAATGCCGAGCAAAAACTGAACAAGCTGGCTTCCAGCCAAGTGGTGACATCCTTTTAGGGTTCCTACTACAGCCTTGGTGGATAACAATGCTAGATTTGTAGATCTTTTTAGAAGCTAAACTCTGGTGTCGAGAGTTTTAACACGTTTTGTTAAGATTTCTTCTGGGCAAGCGCGCTCCAACTTAAATCACTATATTGCTTATCATCATTAATTATCATTGAGCGTAATCCCATCCAATGTCTTCTCCATCACCTTATCCCACTTCATGTGGGGTCGGTACAGTATGTACGCTTCTTCAATACATCTCTGTCATTCGTCATCTCTGTATTATCTTCCCTCCTGGTCATATCGTCATTCACACAATTTATCCAAACTTTCTCAGACTGTCCCTTTCCTATCTGGCCGTCCACACTCGAACTCATTGTTTTCCTTGTAATATGGTCTTCCTCACGACGCATAATCATATAAAAAAAAATAACTTGCTAACCTGTGATCAGTGCACCAGTGAACTTTAAACATTGAAATTGTACAATGGACATTTTATGAACTGTTAAAAGTATAATTTCAACTCTGTGTGATATAGGCACATCAGCATATTGCTGCTCGCCTATAAATCAAATAAATAAAAATAAATAAATAAATAATGTGACCATGCCACGACAACCTATTGCTCATCAGATTCAGCCTCTTCAAGGCTAAAATATATATTATAAATAAAAGTGACCTGATAATGCCACTTTTGAATGCAGGCGTTTTGGAATGGTCACCCAACAGCAATATATAAAGTATGTTTATATGTATACTAGCTGACCCGGCAAACTGTTGTTTTGCCTTAAAAATAGAAATGCAGTAGCCGATTCTCAGACCTACTGAATACGCATATAAAATTTTGTAAAAATCGGTCAAGCCGTTTCGGAGGAGTACGGTAACAAACACTGTGACACGGAAATTTTATATATAAGATGTAGTATATCAGTTGTGTTAGCAACCATAAAACAAACTATCTATGTATGATTGGTATGGGGCTAACCAGCCGTGAGTGAAATGAGTAAAAAGAAGACTGTCTACTGAACTGCGGTGATTGCGTCGGATTACCTTAGCTAAAGTGGGTCGGATGATATGTTAATTTGTAGGTCCCGGCTGTTAGTCTTGACAAGCGACTGCTTGTAAGCATCTGACTTTGCTTAACGACTGTTAACCAAAGTCAGATGCCCTCGGGTGCGTTAAAAACTCTCGACACCAAAGTTGACTCTGAAAAAGGAATAGACAATAGAATAAAGCTTTGTTATTACATTTTCAATGTTAAATGTTTACGTAATCGTTCCAGACGACACAAAAATATCTTTAAATACGGTCATTCGATACAGTCTCACTCAAAACTGTCCTATTGTTTAGTCTTTTCTTCTAATTAACTGAAGAAATGTTTTCTTTGTCGTTATTTCGTTGACGCAACTAATTGGAATAATTTTGTAATAAGTATTCTACAAGTGGTTTTAGAATGTTTTATTAAGAACGTAATATAGTGTGTTCGGTCACATTTTATTTAAATGTTTGTTTAATTGTTATATAAATATTATTTATCGTTTGCTTTACAGTGTTACGACGTAGCTTTATTTTAACTAAAGTACGAGTACTTTTTTTTACTTACAAGGCTTGCGCTTGATCGCAATTCACCTGATGGTAAGCGATATTGCGATCTAAGGTGGAACGCGCTTACCCAGAAGAAACCGGTTCACTCTCGCCATGAAAACCGCTAGATTATAGTTATCGGGGAACAGGGAATTTGGCAAAGAATTCCACACCTTGGCGGTACGCACAATGAAGGTGGAGGCAAACCGCTTAGTACGCGACTTAGGCACCTACACAGTATAACGATGTCGCCTTGGTGTTTCCCTACTCGTCCGATGGTGGAATGGGGCTGGGGGGATCAAATCATGCAATCCCGTTGCACACTCTCCTAAATGTAACCTATAAAAGATTGATTTGGGTACTTAGTTTCTGCCCCAGTGTATTCTACTCGTAGATTTGTAGGTACATTTTGAACTCAAATAACTTGATTTGTGCACGATCATTAGAAAACGACCTACTAGACCAGGGCCAAAGCCTTTAAAACTAGTTAAAAACAATAAAAAAATAAGGGTGCTTTTTATATTAAGTTAAAATAAGGCGAATAAATAAATATTTTAAATCAAATAAGTTACAGTGTATTCGGGACATAGGTAAGTTTTTTTATATAAATAAAAATTCAACTTGTTTTTTTAATTTTCACCTAAATTTTGAGGTTATGTGAAAACTTTTTACTACCTACAACTTTCCCAATTAACTTTTTTCCATAGGACTTGTAGTTTTGTCGGAAATCAAGATAAACAGTTTTTACCCCTAAAAACTCACCGCCTCTCCCGCTAACCGAACTCGGATCGGCCGTAATTTATTTTTCCTTTCATTTTGATCATATTTCCCTCCTTTTCTAATAGGTTTCATCCTACTGTAATTTTTTTTGGTTTCAAAAATAATCGACCCTAGGTTATACCACCACCATGCTATGTTTTCCTTCATCGAACGCTCAAGCTTATTGGCGGGGATCGAACTCTCGTCCTACGGAATGTAACGCCGCCAAACGCTCGACTGATCTGTCGTCACTTAAATTTTTTTTTACACATTTCACACACGGCTGGTTAACCCCATACTGAACCATTTCTAGTTCGTATTATGGTTGCTAACACAACTGATATACATACATACATATTTTATATAGATACATATTTAACATCCTGACCGATAGCCAACAAATTTAGTTCAGCACAAAGATGTTGGCCGAGCCGGGAATCGAACCCGGTACCTTGTGATTGGCAGTCCGGCATGGTAACCATTACGCCAAAGAGGTCGTCAAAAATGGTTGCAATTTTTCAAATACAGTCTTTATACAATGCCCTTTTTAATAGCGTATATTACGTCAATTCGCATTGTTATCACTTGAGCAAATTAATGGTATTTAAATACCTATTGTAGACTGGTGCATATTTATTTTATTAGTTACTAAGTGAAATAACCTCCAATGTACTTGATGCATTCTTTAAATAATGTTTAGGGTTCCGTACCTAAAAGACATAAACGGGACCCTAATACAAAGCCTCCGCTGTCTGTTTGTCTGTTTCCAGGCTGTATCTCAGAAACAGTAATAGCTAGAAAGCTGAGACATTCACAAGATATGTATTTCCCCTGCCGTTATAACAACAAATACTAAAAATAAAAACCCTATACTATAAACGTGTCCTTGCGTATTTTTTTTTGCTATAAATCAATAACGGTAGCCGCTAGACACTTAAAAATTTCACAGAATATATTGATGTATATTACTTTCATACTAAATTATAAAATTTTGATAAAACAAATATTTAAGGGCGACATACAACAAACGTATTTTTTTAAGCAATTTTTACTCGATCTTTATAACGATATTTGGTAGATCCTCTATACATTCACAGAATATTCAATCATGTATTAAAAAAAAATACAAATTAATAATTAAGGTGGTTATCATGCCGGACTGCCAGTCAGAAGGTTCCAAGTTCGATTCCCGGCACGGCCAACATCTTTGTGCTGAACTAAATTTGTTGGCTGTCGGTCTGGGTGTTAAATATGTATCTATATAGAATATGTGTGTATGTATATGTATTATATCAGTTGTGTTAGCAACCATAATATGAACTAGAAATGGTTCAGTATGAGGTCAACCAGCCTTGTGTGAAATGTTTAAAAAAATACAACAATAGCGGGAACCCTTGCGCGTGTCCAACTTACACTTGACCTATTATTCTATGTACACAGGTTTTACGAAACGCGTAATAAGGATCATAAATTAAATGAACATTTTCACAGCTGTCTTGGTAATTATATTTACTTTTTATTAACATATTTTAATAGTTTTGTCTTTCGCTTTGTTGTCTCCTTGTTTGTCTTGTCTGGTGGCCAGACTTGGCAACGTTAAACAGACGTTTAATGGAAAGGTGAACCTTACAATTTTACTTAACAGGCCTTTCAAATAAAAATGTAATGATCATATTTTCGTGTGAGTGAAACCTCTTATTTTTAATTTATATTTGACAAAAAGAGGTTTTGAATTCTACGGAATATTTGTTGGTTGTATTGTAGGTTGTACATTTAAGTCTTTCGGCATTTTTTTATCACTGATTCGCTTTGCGATTGATTACAAATCACTTGATGGTAAGCAATATTGTGATATAAGATCGCGCTTGCCCTAACCTTGAACCGGCTTGGTTTGTTGTCAATAAATGTCAGGTCGAGAATATTGTAAAAAGCCTAAAGTAGTTATATAAATTTTAGATTTTATCTTTTGAATCGACGTAGTAAAGAAAGAAGTTTTCCAATTTGACTTTATATTTAATTTTCGTGTTATTTTACAAACCTGTCTTTTAATAACCGATTTTAATATACCGGTCTCCGTACCATCGCAGTGTAAAACTGCAGTGAGACCACTTTGACTCTCTCATCCCATTTGACACTAGCTTTCACCATATTCCATTTCAGGCGGCAATATTTATTTCTTAATGAATTTATTTATAACCAACATAACAATCATATAAAATACTAAAATAAAACTTAACCTACAAAAGTCCAGGGGTAGAGGAAAAGGTGCCCAAAATGCTGGCAGCATTGCCACGTTGGATGGCAATGCTTAGTTTCTGACCGAAATAAAAGCCAGCATTCTGGACACCTGAAACCTCTACCAGCCGCTTGGTAAGTTCTCCGTAAAATTTATTTATTTCTTTATTTTATTTAATATGAAATTGGACGTTCAGAAACCATTTAGGTGTCTCCGTTTGTAAGGAGGCTTTAACAGGTGGCACTCATTGCGAAGTCTAGCCACGCGCGATACCTTTTATTTACGAGCTGTAACATTCAAACTCTGTGAGTGGAATACTGGAGGCTACAGGTACAGTTTGATGCGGGCGACGTGTCGTCGCTTCTGTAATATGTATAAATAAATAAATAAATTTGTTTCCTTGACACACATACACAATGTCAAAAATTACAATTAAGAAAACTTACGGATCGTACCTGGCGCAAAGGCTATCCATAGCTATACAACGCGGCAATGCCACGAGCGTTATGGATACCTTTCCGTCAAGTTCTGTCCGGAGTGGTCTTTTAAATTAGTTTTTCTAGTGGTTTTGTTTTAGTTTTTAATTTTATAATAATGTAAACGCAATTAATATAATCATTTCATTTGGGAAACTAATTAATCATATTTAACTTAATGATTATTAATTTTTCATAAGTCACTAACTCTAACGCTAGGTCTGTTCTACATAATACTTAATAGGATAAATATTCTAAGGCTTTTTCTTTAGACGGTCATATTTTCTCTTAGGTTCTAAAGTAAAATTGAAATATATTGTAAAATTGGATGCACTTGAAAGTTAGTTAACAAATTAATTACATCTAATTGCAATGATTATTGATTACTTATATTAGTTAGTCAATAGGTTACAAACAATACAATATAATACAATTACAATTAGATTTATTGAATAGGTGACAATATAGAAAATAATAATAAGTATAAGTAATAATAAGTAATCATTAAAAGTTAAAAAGTACCAATATGTAGTTATGCAAATAAAATGTTATATTGATTTTCCATAATAATTATAATTATTAGCACGAAACAAACGGTCTTACTATTTAGTAAGTGTGACCGTTTGTTTCGTGCTAATATATAATTTGCCTTGATAACAGTTTACAGAGTATAAATATTATAATTGCCTGTTTTTCATCGCGACATAAAAAATAATGTAAACTTATATAGTTCCTGCGACACCTCGTCGTCCGTAGTCAATAAATAACCTATTGAATCATTGTAGATAAAAGAATAAAATAAATATTTCATGTTTTCTTCTATGATCTGTAGTCGGCTACGAAATCGTACCTTTAAGCAGCTCAAATTTAAGGTTATTCGGCGACGCTCCGACTGTGTTACGGTTTGGGAAAATCGTATACTTGGCTCAGAAATGTGTCGATTTGAATTTATTATCATTTCTATTGGTGAAGATAACAAAATCTTTACCAATGGGACTTTATGTGGTATAATGTTATAATTGTTCTTTGCATGACATATCTGACTAGATTCTGGCGACGAAAGTTGTTAAGTGACCCGATGTCTGACTTGGCTTAACGACTGTACTATGACTATACTATGACAGGCGGGATCTACAATTTAATGTGTCATTCGACCCACGGTAGTGCTCTGATGAAAATGTCACGTTAACGTTTTCTTGTAAGACTGGCAACTGGGACCTACGAATTTAGGTGCTATTCGACCCACGGAAGGGCATAGTTGAAAGTGCAAGTTATTAAACGTCGCTCTTGTACATGATCACCCATTCACACAAAATGTCCGCATCGACCGTTTCGTAACCTCGATGATCGCGTCAGATTACTTAGTTTGCCGAACTACAGGCGCGACTCTAAACCTACCCTGATTTTAAAGCTTTGTTAGCTAGTTTTCAATGATAGATAGACAGACCCCTTGGGTCGTATGATCTCATACGATATATATAAACATTAGTTTGCAGAAATCCTCTTTCCCGAAACGCTTTATATACCGGTACCCGTACCGTCGCAGTGTAAAAATGCAGTGAGACCACTTTGGCTCTCTCATCCCATTTGACACTAGCATTCACAATATTCCATTTCAGACGGCAATTCTGTGCAGAGCCAAATGTGGCCGTTCTCGTGTTGCCTTACTAATTGAATTGTACTATGTCTGTACGTTTCAATAGAGAATAAGAGTATGTACATTGTAACAGAGAAAATGCCAAATTGCGTACATCGGATTGCTAAGATCTTTGAATGGTTGAAAGCTTTTTAGCATTAGCTCTGCTATTAGGTTGTTTCTGTGGCTTTTAGTGTTCTGAATGTTAGATTAAATACGGATTATTCTAATAACGGATGTCATTTATTCAATAAAATTATATAAAATTACGTCCAATATAAATGTCACACACTAAAAACTAAAACTAATACTAATCAAATAACCCGCCCCTGCTCGCCCCCGGTGCAAAGGTGCCCATCACGCTCGCTGCATTACCGCGCTGAATACCTATGGCCAACCTCTGCACCAAGAACGACCCGGAGCGGGAGTCACCGGTGATGTTATTTAAAACATACAAACATAGATCAAATTGTATTTATGTGTTTACGATTTTTTTGTCTCTCTTCTCGTTTCAGAAAATCTCAGGTTCTATATGTCTGTAGCGTCATCAGTGATATAAAGACGCTGTCATTATTAGTCAAGCGGTCAGGTTCTGGTGTTAAAAGTTTTCAGGCTACTCTTTGGTCTCTACCTTAGGTTAACGACTGCTTTTAACCTTGTAACTGCCAGTAGGTTAACGCGTTTTCCGTCCTACGACGGAGCTTAGATGAAAATGCCACTTTTTAAAAAAAAAACAGTATTTTAATAAAAGAAAGAAACATTTATTTTATACACGAACAACAAAGAAAAACAATACATAAGTAACAATAAAAAAAACATTCACGTGGCACAAAACCGGCCCAAGCTCAGCGTGTGCTGACTTTCGCGTGGTCACCCATCCAAAGACAGTCCGTATCGACCGTTGAAATTATCTCGGTGATATTGTCGGATCAACTTAATGATCCGAGTCACAAGCGCTAATATTTTATTCTAAACTTGGTCTCTGACGTCACTGGGCAAGAACCGCATACTCATTACGAGTAACAAATCTTGTATATAAAGTTCCATGTCACAATGTTAGTTACCGTACTCCTCCGAAACGGCTTGACCTATTTTACCAAATTTTATTATGCGTATTCAGTAGGTCTGAGAATCGGCTACTATCATTTTTAAGGCAAAACAACGTTGGCCGGGTCAGGTAGTATTTATATGAACATTTAATTGAATATATATGTGTATAAAGTGTGTATGTTTTATTAGGCGGTATAGCCCCGCATTACCTTATATGTAGTATAACAGTTGTGTTAGCAACCATAATACGAACTAGAAAGGGTTTAGTATGGGGCCAACCAGCCGTGTGCGAAATGTGTCGTGACATATAATATACTCATAATGTACGGAGCGATAACGTTTTGAAGTTTAATTAAAAGTTGTTGAACGGACCAGTTGGATACAACAGTATTGTATGGCCAGGCTGTATCCCTCGGAATCCTTGGCAAACTATCCTGTACTCTCTAATTGTAACAACACAACACTGGGTGAGATGCAAACGGAGTTTACTGCCCACCACTCTTGGTTTATCGGCAGTGTAGCTCAGAAATCTTAATTAAGAAGTTTACGGCGCAGACTAGGGAGATACAGAGGGGTATGTTTAGTAGTTGTGTAATAGGGATAAAAGAAAATAACTGGCCAAGTGCGAGTTGGGCTTGCGCATGAAGAGTTCCGTACCATTGTTATTATGGGAATGTATGCCTCCCTTAAATATTAAACCTGTAATAATTTTTTTAAAGATATTTTTAAAAGGTTTACCAAACGTAGTTATAAAGATTGAGTAAAAAATATATTCGTATATTGTCGTATATTGTGTGATAATTTTAATTTTTTATGACATATAGCTAATAAGGAAAATTAATAATAAGGAAAAAACAAGTGAATTAAAACCTGGCAGCGGAGATTCCGTTTTTACCTCTAGGTACGGAACCCTAAAAAGGAACATCAAGAATAAATATCGTCTATGCTTGTGTGATACAACTGAAACCTTAACACTGTGTCACGCCAATATCGACTTTAACTTCTCAGGCAAAAAGATCTGTTCATGTGTATATTTCTCTCAAGACATCTTGTTCTACGAAATTATGAACTTTAACGTTTCGTACTTAAGACTTTCCAGACGTTTAATAATTCCTTTTTCCGATTGCAAAACATTAATTGTAACTTTGACCTACGGTGGGTTACATCGGTTTCTACATAAAAGTATTAAGTACCACCCGGTAGTTATGGAGTCATCTAGTATTTGGTAAATTTAATTTTGAGCATAGTAGATGCTCAAACTCAATTAACGCAGCCAGTTTGCTAGTTGAAAAAAAAAACAAATTATCTGTGTAATATCTTAGTTCTATTATGTGACCTAAAAAGCTGCTAATTGAAGTGGTTGGTCACGTCTGCCGCATGCCGAATGATCTGTGGGCAAAAATTGCCGCCCAATAGACGCCGGCCTGTACAAGATCTCGCGGCAGACCAAGAAGCGATGGAGGGACGAGCTTGACAAACACCTGGAGGATTGGTCCAGATAGAGACAAATGGAAAGAGGGTGGGTAGGGAGGTCTTTGCCCAACAATATGATCAAACAGGCTTTTAATAATAATAATAATAATAAACTGTGCAGGGCCGGGATTAAACCAAGAGCTGTCGGATTGTAAAGCAGACGTTTTTCCACCGAGCCACACTTGCTATTATGAGCAGTCCTTTAGATTATTATATCTACTCAACTTTATCAAGCAAGTAATATAGTGTATTAGCAATTCCACACAAACTAGGTAGCAATTCGTTTAATAGAACATCTGCGTTTAATTTATTCTTTGTTTACGACTGCTTTTATTGCTGTCTCGTTTGTAACGTTTTACGGATTTGTGTAATGAGTATTTTTTCTATGTCATTTACTTGATGATAAAATACGTTACGCCGGGTAAGACTTCTTATCCCCGGTAAGGGGGTTTATCTTTCTTTCTTTCTTGACCGTCTGTCTTGAACTCTTGATGGACTCTTTCTTTCATTAATACTAATTCTGTGTAGTAGTAGTTTGTATTTTGGGTGAAGCTTTATATAAACCTTGTAGTTAATGTCTTGTAACAGGCACGTTTATATATTATGTACTAGCTGACCCGGCAAACGTTGTTTTGCCTCACTTAAGGGTATGAAAAATAGTGTAGCTTATATGACACGTTCGTAGATTTACCATAGCAGCGCCATCTATTGATTACTTACTCAACCCAGTCAAAAGGTATCGACATCTGTTAGAATCATTTGGAGTTAACAGATAATTGTGACTATCAAATAATAACAGACAATAATTAGCAAAAATTAAATGCGACTTTAATTTGAGATATAAACTATCCTATCTCTCAAGTTGGATCGAACTGCACATGGTGTGCGAATTTTATTATAATCGGTTAAGTGGTTTAGGAGTTCATTGAGGACAAACATTGTGACACGAGATTTATATATATTAAGATAAGATGTAGCGCCTGTAGCTCGGCTAGCTAAGGTGATCTGACGCGATCATCGAAGCTAAGCAACGGTCGATGCGGACGGAGTTTGGATGTGTAACCATGCATAAGATCGTCTTTTTAAAAGTGGGATTTTTATCAGTCTGTGCTGAACTACCGGCGCGTATGGTTGCCCGAGTGCGCCAATTTCGCTTTGAAAATGTCAACAAATAATACTAATCTGTTAAAATGTGCTAACTGCAATCTTGTTGTGAATGAACTTTTGAATTTTATACAAAATAAACATGAAGTCATGGACAATCAGAGTTTGGCAAGGATTTGCATCTCGGCGTTCACAGTGGAGGACATCGAGACATCTAAGTCGCTTTTATTTCAATCCGTGGTGACCGAGATCCGTCAAATTCGCCGAAGGAACAAAGAAGGCAAAGAGAATAAAGATATCTTCGATATAATTGAGGTTTTCAAGAACACCGATCCCGAATTAATGCCTATTTTTGTTGCGCGTGATTTAAATAAACTACCCCCAATTACATTTGATCACGTCGATTGTACAAGGCTACTGAAAGATATACTTGTTTTGCAAAATGAAGTTAAAACCATGAAAACGTCGTGCGTAACAGTTGATCAGTTAACACGAACAAAGGAAGAAATTATGAATTCTGTTGCATTCAATGGTTGCTGCTGCCACTCGGATGGTAAAATGGAAGACAATCTACAGATGAATAACACAGTAGTTGGTGGTACGAATAATAATATAAACTTCCGAAGAGGTGCCTGCTTGGCGAGTTTCAGTTTTGATAGCAGTCCTATGGGTATGCAAAATCTTCCTGCGGATAATCTATCAACATCCACTCCAACCCATGCAATTAATAATACAAGCGGCTGCGAGTTTCACATTGCATACGATCCAGCATCTCGCGGCAGCATCGGCATGCCTTTGACGATACCTACTGAGCCGCCTGCGCACCCGACTAAAATTGAGAGCTCGGCCTCGCCACAGAGTAACATTGTCACAGCGGCGGCGAGCATAAGCACGGCGGAGCGACCGGAACGCAACACAACCGGCCGCCGCGATGGCGACAAGAAGCGGACTGCGGCTGCGGCGCTCGAGCCGCTTTACAGCGCTGCAAGCGCGCCGCGCGAACCGCGCGCGTCCTCAATTGTACCTACAGACAGCGGACGCTCGCCGACTCGATCATTTGCGGATGTCGTCGGAACAGAGGGTAAATGCATACAGAAGGAAAGAAATAGTGAGTGGACGGAAGTACGGCGGAATAAATATAAGAGTAATCGGTTTATAAGTAGAAAAGGAGTCGCTGAGACGCCGGCGCATTGCAAGTTTAGAGCGGCTGATGTAAGAGTTCCGTTGTTCATTAACAACGTCGATAAGGGAGCGTCACCGACAGACATCGCTGATTATATTGAGGAAAAAACGAACGTGATTGTGGCTTTAGAAAAGGTGCCCAGTAAACTACAGAAAAATTATGACGCCTATAAGATATTTGTGCCCAGGCAGAAATTAAATATTTTTATGAACAGTAAAATTTGGCCTGAGGGAATAACGTTTCGCCGTTTTATTGAATTTGACAGATATAATATTAGAAAATAAGTTAATTTTATTGTTTTATATTAATTTAAATGTGAATATTTCTCTTGTGCATTACCATTCTTATTGCTAATTTAATTATTTAGTTCTAATTTATAGTACGGTCATATCTGATTTTGTTAACACTATGGACATATGTATAAGTCTGAAATAAATTTATTTGATTTGATTTGATTTTATCTCTGCGTTACCGTGGTTCGGATGACTTGTTAAATTGTAGGTCCCGGCTGTTAGTCTTAGTACAAGCAGTCGTTACGCCAAGTCAGAGGCCTTCAGGCGACTTGGAAACACTTGACACCAGAGCTTGGCCACTTAGCTCATACGAAGAAGAATAGGCACTTAAAAGCGAAATATAATGGAGTCAGGACATAGATAACTTTAAATCTACTTATTTTCACTCGACACAGGTTTTGTATAATCTTTCTTTTATGAATATTAGTAGTCTTATTTCGTACATCAATAATATTTTTTTAGTTATATTCTGTATTCAAATCACACATTATTCAAATGATTTATTTCACATTTTTTACCCAGAATTTTCTAAAAATAAAAATATGAAAGACATTCACGAAAATGTCTAGAAAAAGAAATACAAAATAACTACGCTCGATGTTTTCAACAGTGATGTCAAATTACGAATTAATTATTTATTTATTCATGCGTGTCACTTGAAATTTTAAGAAATACTGGTTTAATAAGTATTGTAGGCGTATTAAAGCTATTTTTTTTACTAAATTTTAATATAACTCTTTTTTATTCCATTCAAATGCTCTCCAATAACTGTTATCTTAGATAGTAATTCAATAAAATCGTATTGTCTCAAACGGAATCCAATCTCAAGTCTTTAAGTCAAATACCTTGTATTGTTCAGGCGTTTATTTGCTTATTATTGGATTCTTATACCCTTCAGTACTAACAGTATGGAATGAACATTAGTTGAATAAGTATATGTATGTAGTTAATTATGTTTCCTTTTTTGCCATAAATGGTTAGTCTCCAAACTACAACATTCTAGTAATGATTTTTAATGAGTAGTTGAACGCAATGTAAAATTACGAGTGTTTTTACTTCTTGTGTGTATAAATATAGTTCGTGTAAATCTAGACCAAAAAATTTGGGTAAAGGTACATAAAATCCCAAGAAGCTGATAATCAGTAAATGTAAGTTGATGCACATTCGATTGTCTAAATTAACGTAACAAAATATACAAATGTACACATTTGTGTATTTTGTTATATACAAATGTATACATTTGTATATATTTAAAGTACAATCGACTTAAAAAGAACTGCGCAAAACCTAGACACTATCATCTAGTAGAAGAGAAGAGAGAGTCCTGGCGATCGCTTCGAATTGCTTTAAGCGATAAGGCTGCCAATTGTGGTACAGTTTTTCTTTTTATTTTAACCCTTAAATGGACAATGTTGTTTTTAAACAACATACTTAAATCACACATTAAATTGAACTTCATATATTTATTTTTAAATTTTGCGTAATGTAGTTTATAAACAACACTCACACTATTGCAAAAAAAGTACAGTAAATTAATGTCTAGATTTTTTTACTATTTTTTCCTAGACATACACAAATACATGTCTATTACACAAATATAAATTATTTTAAAACGTGAAACAAAAATCATCCAGTTAAAATTGATCATATTTGTGTCCAATGCGGATTTTTTTATCTATCTATCTACAATTTGAACAACAGCCGTCTTACGGTACACGAAAAGTAAGAACATCCCATACTGCTATCGCTGCGTAAAAGTACGTTAAATAATTCAATAGACATCCGAAACGAGATCCGTTGTCAAAACATCGATTACGGATCGTGTAAACCGATTTACTGCTATTTGCTTCTTTGATGTTATTATGGTATGCCTGGCTGCGAGAGAAAAATAGGTGCTGAAAAATCTTACCTACTTATTTTTAACCGAGTTTTTCTTATTCGACTGCGAATGGAGGTTATGTCTTTCAAACGTAGACAAATAGATAGATAGATAAACACTTTATTAAAACACTCACAAAAAATGGAACAAATTACAGAAAACACACAAAATACACAAAAGCTAGTGCCTTAACTGGCGACCTTATCGCTAATAGCGATCTCTTCCGGGTAACCAATTTCAAGAAAGACCACAAAGAAAAAACATAATGACGAAAGACCACAAAGAAAAAACGTAATAACATAAGTGTATATGGGAATTCAAATACATAAATAATATATTTTAACAAAATAAATATAATAATAAATACAAAATATATAATACATATACACACACACACAGTACGATCAAAAAAAACGTACTCGTATGTATGAGAATTCTTTGTGTCAAATCCACAGCTTCAAACGTATGCATGGATTTTGACATTTGACGTGTCATATTAGAGATTGTAAGTGCCTAATGTTAGGATACTAGGAATTAGGGTTCGCAAAAAAATAGAGAATAATAGGCGCCTTGTTTTTAGGGCTCCGTACCTAAAGGGTAAAAACGGGATTCTGTTACAAAGCTTCCGATGTCTTTTTGTATTATAAATAATTTATATAATATTATTATTTTATAATATAATAATAATATTATATTAGGACACATTCACACACGGCTGGTTAGCCCCATACTGAACCATTTCTAGCTCGTATTATGGTTGCTAACACAACTGATATACTACATATACATACATACATATTATATATAAATACATATTTAACACCCAGACCCACAGCCAACAAATTTACTTAAGCACAAAGATGTTGACCGGGCCGGGAATCGAACCCGGAACCTTCTGATTAGCAGACCGGCATGGTAACCTTTACGCTAACGAGGTCGTCAATAAATTATTTATTGGTCCACAATAGCGCTCGATAGGGACAAATGGAAAGAGGGTAGGGAGGCCTTTGCCCAGCAGTGGGATCGAACAGGCTTTTATTAATAATAATAATAATAATTGTATTTTCTGTTACCAGGCTGTATCTCAGAAACCGTGACAGCTAGAAAGCTGAAATTTTCACAAGATATGTATTTCCCGTGCCGCTATAACAAGAAATATGTACTTATTATTAAAAGGTTTTTTTGCCATTTATTTAAGACTAGAGGTTGCCCGCGGCTCCGCCCGCGTGTAGGTCGCTTTTTGCGTAACCTGTGGAAAAAATCTATTGTATCCTATTCCCGTGCCAATCTTATATAAACACTACATTGCTACGATATCAAAATAAGCCGCATCTGTCTTTCCTCATTCGATTCCTGAGATCTAGTTAGCCTCTGTTTTAGCTATTTTGGTGGTGATGCTACAGATTAGATCATTTTCTCCAAGCCATTATTTTAATATAAATAATAAGAATACGTGAATCATACCACTAAGTAAACGACATACTTAAATTCCAATTCATAAGTATTTAATTTCAAATACACAAAACTTTCCCTTTGAACTTTAAATCCCAATGGCATACCTTAATTCACTCCTAGCAAATATCATTACAAATTTATTTTAACCACCATATAAACTACAATCAAAACAACGTTCAAGACTGTTAAATTGATAAATAAAAAAAAATCCAAACAAACCCTCACCCCCCTTCCCCTTATAAACCCTTATTTAACCAAAAATACTTAAATACTTAACTTAATACCTTATTTGGCAAAAAAACTTGATTAATAATTTACATAAACTATACATATTCCAAATTTCATTGCTAGAAGTTCAAAAACATAGAAGTTTCATACAAACTGTTTTACCCACTTTCACCCCCTCAGGGGTGGAATTTTCAAAAACCCGTTCTTAGTACACGTTTAAATACTAAAATATATACACACTCCAAATTTTACACCTCTAAGTTCAAAAACACAAAACTTTCATTTTTAACTGCACCCCTGGCAAAAAAATAATAATTTTGATTTAACCATTTAATAATCTATTACCATGACAACTTTCAAGACTTTAATGTGATAAATAAAGAATTTTCCATACAAACTTTCACCCCCCATTACAAACCCTTAGTTCACCCCTGGCAAAAATACTTGATACCATTATTTTTAATTTTACATAAACTATACATATTCCAAATTTCATTGCAGGAAGTTCAAAAACAAAGAAGTTTCATACAAACTGTTTTACCCCCTTTCACCCCCCTTAAGGGTCGAATTTCAAAAAATCTATTCTTAGTACACGTCTAAGTACTAAAATATATACACACTCCAAATTTTACATATTTAAGTTCAAAAACACAAAACTTTCATTTTTAACTTTCAACCCCAATGGCATCCCCCTTAATGCACCCTGGCAAAAGTTTTTAAAATTTTAATTTAACCATTTAATAAACTACTACCATAACAACTTTCAAGACTTTAACTTGATAAATAAAGATTTTTCCATACAAACTTTCACCCCCCATAACAAACCCTTAGTTCACCCCTGGTAAAAAAACTTGATACCATTATTTTTAATTTTACATAAACAATACATATTCCAAATTTCATTGCTATAAGTTCAAAAACAAAGAAGTTTCATACAAACTGTTTTACCCCCTTTCACCCCTTTAGGGGTGGAATTTCCAAAAATCCGTTCTTAGTACGCGTCTACATACCAAAACCAATACACCCTCCAAATTTCACAACCCTAGGACCAGCCGTTTGGGCTCTGCGTTGTCTATAGATGAATGAATGAATAGGTCAGGACAAAGAGTCTTATAGTATAGATAATGTATTGTACGGAACGCTTAATGCGGAAGTCCGATTCGCGCTAGGCCAATTTTTTTGTATAAGTATAATCTATAACGCGCGGCCAAGATTTGTTTTCGTCATTCATATTTCGGATAAAAGACTAGCATATTAACTTGTTTGATCTTTATACTATTTCGATCTATGAATATTTATCACTTGTATATTTTTAAAATGAATATATCCTTTTTAAATTCAAAACTAATTCCCCGTAAAAATGTCTAATTTATAACTTTAACAAATTACTTTTCCACCACACCCGTTTATCTCTCCTAGACCAACTTCGCGAAGGGTTTATTCTCTTTGAACTGGAAGCCAACATTAATCTAATTTGGCCCCAAAAATCTCAACAGAGCTCGCAACAGACCGCCTTCCTTAGATCATGGGGCTAAATCCCCTAATCTTGGCCCGTGCCGTCCGCAGACGATGATGTAAACGCTTGTAGATAATGCTAGTTCGGACGACCTCATCAGGGACTGGAACTTATATCCTTCTTCCTCTTCGTACGAACTAAGTAGCCAATCTCTGATGTCGAGAGCTTTCAAGCCGCCCGAAGGCCTCTGACTTGGCTTAACGACTGCTTGTACTAACACTAACAGCCGGGACCTACAATTTAACGTGTCATCCGATCCACGGTTGTGCCCATATAAAAATGCCACTTGAAAAACGACAGTCTTGTCCATGGTCACCCATCCAAGCACCGTCTGCATCGACCGTTGCTTAGCTTCGATGATCGCGTCAGATCACCATAGCTAGTCGAGCTACAGGCGCTACAATTTATATTAAGATGATGGGCAAAATCTTGTATTCACAGATTTTTCGCAATAAATCGGAGAGTCAAAAATTGAAAAATAAATAGCTTAAAGACGGTCTAAGCAACCATCCTAAGATTGTTCTTACTTATATTGATACCGATCAGATTTGTCAATATGAAAATAAAACTAATGCAATATTTTTTTCCTTATTTATAAGTCTAATTGGTATCAAAATAAGATATACATATCTTTAGAGTTGTTCTTTAAGAAACGGTTTCTTCTGGCCGACCGCGCGTCACCATAGATCATAATATCGCTTACTATCACACACAATAAATCAACACAATTTTTTATTTATTATCCTTGTTTTAAGTACGTCATGTTTGGTAACCATATATATTAAAAGACATGCGGTATCTATTCAGATGTTTATCTCTGTGATACTATTACTCATTCTGTGGACACATCGGCTAAGCTCGCCGAGGTCATTTGGTCCCGTACAAATAGAGGGAGTACTTCTTTTTATCCTTCTTATGAGCTAAGTGGCCAAGTTCTGGTGTCGAGAGTTTTCAAGCCGCCCGAAGGCCTCTGATTTTCCGTCTGCTACTACGTACTAAGACTAAGCCGGGACCTACATTTTAATGTGTTACAATACTACTTACTTACTGCTCCGGCACGAAAACCCCAAAGTGGGTCTTGGCCTCCGACAACAGACGATACAGTCTGTTGTTACAATACTGTAGTACTTTAATGTAATTTGAAATTCAGCTATAGGTGTAGTTGATTTCAAATTCAAAATTGATGTTGATATATTGTGAAGATATTAAAAACATTTGATTTCGAAGAATACCAACGGGACCCTAATAATAAGACTCCAAGGTCTGTAAAAGACAAAATTAAATATTTTGTGTACTTCCGCTGTGATCCGAAATCCAAATTAAGACAAGTAAAGGAAAAATTAACTAAGATTAATTAAGATTAACGAACTGTCGTTCGAAGAGTCAGCATCTCCTGATGTTGCCTTGTGGTTAGGCGAAACACGTGTAGAGTTAAGAATTTCCGAATTGTGATAGGTAACGTTAATCTTAATTAATCTTAGTTAAGTAATCCTAGTTAATTAATCTTAGTTAATTTTTCCTTTACTTGTCTTAATTTGGATTTCGGATCACAGCGGAAATACACTAGATATTTATTTTTGTCTTCTATTTACAATGAATTTCCGCAAAGTAACGCCTGAGCCAATAAGTTATTTCCAAGGTCTGTCCTTCCATAGTGACTGACAAACAGACAGACAGTCCAGTCACCAGGTAACTCACGAATTAATAAAACCAATTCAAACAAACGAAACAAAGTCGGTGGAGTAGGCAGTGCGGGCGCAGCCGTCATCGCGAGCGTACGTTGCTGTGTTCTTGCCCTTGAGAATGGCACACTGATTGTGCTGAAACATATCGGGCTAATACCGACAAAATAAACGTAAGTGATAGCCGGTTATAAACATTATTCAAACGAAATAAATTCCAAATTTGAAATTTGTTTCAAACAACCCCGCCATCATATTCAAGCTAAATCGATACGTTATAGGATATCCGGTCGTACCATATATTTTCGAGCAGGGTCGCGGGTCAGTTTAATAGCTCCCGGCTAATATCTATAATGATTGGGGGTTTTGTAATAACGGGAATTGATTCCCGACCGACATTCTTTTATATTATTTTCATGATTGAAATGGATAAAGCCGTACACTTATATTGATTTAATATTAAAAATACAATATCATATCATAATAAAATGTATTAATTATATTTTAATCAAATTAAAATGTTTCGAACAAGAAAAGTCAAGACAACCATCCAACGACTGCATACGGCGCTTAATTATTATTATTATATTATATTAGGACACATTCCACACAAGGCTGGTCAACCCCATACTGAACCATTTCTAGTTCGTATTATGGTAGCTAACACAACTGATATACTAAATATACATTCATACATATATTTTTAGTAAATAGATATTTAACACCCAGACCCACAGCCAATAAATTTAGATAAGCACAAAGATGCTGGCCGGGCCGGGAATCGAACCCGGAACCTTCCGCTTGGCAGTCCGGCATGGTAACCTTTACGGCAACGAGGTCGTCATTGAAATTGAGAAATTGAAATTAAAATTACGTATAGTTTTTTAAAATTGGTTTTATTCATTCGTGAGTTCAATGGTCCCCGTGGTTTGCAACTTATACTACAAAATGTACCCCTTCAATCGACAATCGAATATTCCACGAGAGCCTTCTCAACTATTATCAATTCAGTTCCCAGTAGCTGAACGGAGGAATTTTAATCAATCAATCGGTACACAGAAGAACGGAAGGCTTTGTCTGCGATACGATTTATTGTTACCACCGCAACAGTACATAAACATTATTGTTTAGAGATGAGGCTTTTATTAATGCCGGATGGAAAATGTACAACATTTTTATTCAACACATATAGGCAAGCATCCAACTAGATGGCGTTAAGAGTTAATAGACTATTTTTTTAATGATAAATAGGCTTACGTTTGACCGCAGCTAGCCTGATGTTAAGCTTGACTGTGGTCTAAGATGTATCACGCTTGCCTAGAAGGAACCTATTTACTCTGGATTTTAAGACCCACAAATTGTACTTCTCGGGAAAAAGAGACTCAGGAAGAGAGTTCCAAAGCTTCGCAGTTCTCACAATGAAGGTCGAAGCAAAACGCTTTGTGCGAATCCTCGGAACTTCGACAGTAAATCGGTGTCTCTTCGCTGTACCCCTGCTCGTTCTGTAGTGGATACTATACAACTAACTGGAAGGACTGGCAGCAATTTTCAGTCTTGGGCTGACCAGGACTGGCTGACAGTAGTCTGTAAAATAGGGGGGGGGGGAGGGTCAAAAAACGTTTTATTTAAATAGTTTGTCGACGCACGGGAAGTGTAAGGGGAAGCTAATTTATGTATAAACGGTTTGGTCAAGGATTTGGCCGAAGATAGAACTACCTGGAAAAAACCTCTAAAACAAGAGCCTAGCTCTTAAATATTGAATGAATAGAATATATCTTTATTGTACAACCAAAAAAAAAACATATAAAAAAATTCAAACTAAAAAGTAAAGTGCAATGGCGGCCTTATCACCTATGGTGATTTCTACCAGGCAACCGGGAATGGATATATAATCATACAAAAGAAAGCGGTGGTACAAGTAAACTACAATGAATACTACAAACATAAATACAAACATAATAATGGAAAGAAGAAAACACATAAAAAAATATTATTAAACAATGGATAAAAAGTGATTAAATAATTTAGTTTTGAAAATATGAAGAGATTCAGCCTGCCTTATAGACAAAGGCAGAGAATGAATGGTTTGTTTAGACATAACAAATCCCCCTTGCACCACAGTATACAGTAGATAAGAAACTCAGAGTTCACGAAAAGCAATAAAGTTACTAAATATTAAATTAAGATTTTTTTTTACACGCCACACGAGTTATGCCGGTTTTCTCATCCCTAATCTGCAACCCAATCCCACCCCACTCGTCCCGGTTACACCATAACTCGTGATAAAACATGGACTCGGCCCGACAGATGGTTTGTTTATGTACATACTCGTCCCTCTAAGCCATTCCTTTATGTAATGATACCTAGAATCGTTAGAGCTCATCATTTCAATACTGTTAATTGTTTTTTTTTTTTATTAAAATATTAGGACACATTTCACACACGGCTGGTTAGCCCCACACTGAACCATTTCTAGATCGTATTATGGTTGCTAACACAACTGATGTACTACATATACATACATACATATTATATATAAATACATACATATTTAACACCCAGACCCACAGCCAACAAATTTAGTTAAGCACAAAGATGTTGGCCGGGCCGGGAATCGAACCCGGAACCTTCTGATTAGCAGTCCGGCATGGTAACATTTACGCTAACGAGGTCGTCAAACACATATTACTGCGCTTCAAGCGCTTCGCAGAAATATGTATAGCGCTGGCTAGGGAAAAAATCGCTTTAACGCGGTGCTTTAATGAATGCGGGAATTTTTCAGACTAACAGGGAAACGCCAAGGTGGCATACTGTAGCATACCGTTCGCACTAAACGTTTTGCCCCCATCTGTGTTGTCCGAACCGAAAAAAATCTCGTAAAAATATTTTTAAGACCGTCTTAAGAACAACTCTTGGAATATTTATTACTTATTTTAGCAGACTTATCAATTCAAAAAATATACTGGTTGGAAAAATTGTATTTTAGATTTTTTTAAACCAGTTTTATTTCTAATAAATAAATTTCCAATTCGTAAGTCTGATTGATGCTAAAATAAGTAAAATAATTCTTAGAGTTGTTCTTTGGACGATACTTAAGCTATTTTTTTCGATGTTTTTTTTCGTTTTTGATTTTTTGATTTTTTAATTCAACATTTTGTTTGCCCTTGTCATCGTCTTAATTTAATTAAAAGTAGCCATGTCTCTTTTCATAATTAGTAACTAGAAGGAGACGGCACGATCCATTGTCAAATATGGCCCATTTCTTTAGTTATACTAGTCGTTATGCTATATGACAAAAAACGGTAAATTCGAGAAAATGGAGGCGATTCAGCGCCACACACGACTAAACAACATTTAAAGAAGCCCCGTCACTTTTCATCTTAGGTGGCCAGAAAGAGACGGCAAGTTCTGAACTACAGACAAAACAACTAAAATCACGTCAAATATCAATCATGGAAAATGTAGGTAGTTTTAGAGGTGATACAAGTGAGTGCGGTCTAAAGTCGCCTATATTTTCTACATTTGATGTGATTTTAGTTGGTTTGACTATGGTGCGGAACGTGTCGTCTCTTTCTGGCCACCTAAGATGAAAAGAGACGGGGCTTCTTTAAATTTAGTTTAGTCGTGTGTGCCGCTAAATCGCCACCATTGCCTTAAGTCGCGTGTACATGAGAATCGCCTTCATTGTCATATGTCGTCATAAACCGTCTTAGAGGCGCGTCATAGCCCATAGAAGCTCCTCTGCATACTCATATCAGTGGATAATGGTGGACAAGAATTTAATATGGCGCTTAGCACACAGAGCAGGGACAGACAAGTCTTACCCAGTACAGTATTGTAGAGACAATCAATTTCAATTTTAAAATATTTTTATTTACATAATAACTAGCTGACCCGGCAAACGTTGTTTTGCCTCACTTAGGGGTATGAAAAATAGATAGTGTAGTTTATATGACACGTTCATAGATTTACCATAGCAGCGCCATCTATTGATTACTTACTCAACCCAGTCGAAAGGTATCGACATCTGTTAGAATCATTTGGAGTTAACAGATAATTGTGACTGTCAAATAATAACAGACAATAATTAGCAATAAATTAAAATTGCGACTATAATTTGAGATTTAAACTATCCAATCTCTCATGTTGGATCGAACTGCACATGGTGTGCGAATTTTATTATAATCGGTTAAGTGGTTTAGGAGTCCAATGAGGGCAAACATTGTGACACGAGATTTATATATATTAAGATTAATGAACATATTGGTACACACTAGTGTACATTTTATCCTGATGTGTGACAAACAAAAAATATTATAACATCCTTTGAGTTCAGAATTACACTCATTTAGAATTTGTGACAGAATTTGTTTTGTTATACAAAAAAAAATGTTTTTGCTGTGAATATGTAGCTGTTTTTAGATACGGTTACATTTATAAAATAAGAGACAGTAAAAGTTTTGTGTAGCGCTCTTAGCTCGGCTAGCTTAGGTAATCTGAAGCGATCATCGAAGCTAAGCAACGGTCGATGCGGACTGTGTTTAAATGGGTGACCATGCACAAGACTGACGTTTTTCAAGTGGCATTTTCATCTAGGCGCGACTGTGGGTCGGTGTGGTTAAATTGTAGGCTGTTAGTCTTAGTACAAGCAGTCGTTGAGCCAAGTCAGAGGCCTTCGGGCGGCTTGAAAACTTGACACCGGCTTGGCCACTTAGCTCATACGAAGAAGAAGAAGAACTGGACTGGTGTCCTTTGCAACAATTTGCGTGGGTGGTTCACGTTTTGGCCCATTTACCTGCCAACCTAAATGCCACCTGGTTTTTAAGTTATTTATGTATAAAATGACATTCATCTTTGCCTTCACCTTTTCCCACTATGTGGGGTCGATACAGCCGGTTTTTGCTTCCACACTCTTCCATCAGCCGTCATATCTACATTCACTCCTTTCTCTTTCATATCCTCTTTCACACAATTCATCCATCTTCTTAGGTCGTTTTATCTGCCATAAACGTACGAGCTGGCACGGTCGTAGTACGTAATTACATTTAGATAAATAAAATACTAGTAGCTTGTTGTTATTTATAATAAGATTTAATAAGTAATTAGTTTATAACCAAGAGTACCTAGACGTAAGTTTTTAAAAGGCTCTGTTAGCCTAGTAAAAACCTAGTATAGTAAGTTAATGTTGTATAGAATAAGAACACTGTACAAACATATTATAATAAGCTTATGTTAATAAAGTATTTTCAAAATCAAAATCAATCTTAGGTCGACATCTACTTCCACTGCCTTGTACAATCATATTCATACTTCTCCTAGTCACATGCTTCTCCTCTCTTCGCATGACATGCCCATACCAAGATAACCTTCCGCTCTTAACTTTCTCTGGCATAGGTGGCACTTTCAAACATTATCTAAATTAAATATACGTCTTACATTTATATCTACAACGCTATATACCTCTTACATTGCGTGTATCATTTTAGGTAAATAAAAACATCTTTCCTTTTTTATATAACAAAACTTTTTATTCAAAAAGTTTTATTTATCAATATGGCAATAACTGGTTTATCTAATTTTGGATTTTTAAAACATTTTTTATATTTCAAATACCCATGGGACTCTTCTTTAAAGGGGAAGGTACTTGTTTTTTTTTTCTAAAAATTAAAATCAATCATTAATGTACAATGGTGGCGATTCAGCGGCACACACGACTAAACTAAATTTAAAGAAGCCCCGTCTCTTTTCATCTTAGGTGACCAGAAAGAGACGGCACGCTCTGCAGCATAGTCAAAACAACTAAAATCACGTCAAATGTAGAAAATATAGGCGACTTTAGAGCGCACTCACTTGTATCACCTCTAAAACTGCCTGCACATTTCATATTTAACGTGATTTAAGTTGCTTTGTCTGTGGTTCAGAACGTGCCGTCTCTTTCTGGCCATCTAAGATGAAAAGAGACGGGGCTTCTTTAAATTTAGTTTAGTCGTGTGTGCCGCTGAATCGCCACCAATATTTTGCAAATATACAAACACTCAAGACTAAATAATCCAGCGCACGTAATCGCCTCAAGGTGTCACGAAATACATCGTTCCAATAAGTTTATATGCACTAGGACGTCTCACACTGACATTTAACAATCGCATTTCGTTGTTGTCAAGAAATTTTACTGTTCAAATAAATTATCGCTGTGCCGGCTAAATGGCGTTAACGTGGCTTGTCACATTAATTCACATCAAAGGTCCGCGTACTAAATTAAATAGACTATTGAAGTCTGTTTGGGTTAATAATTGCAATATGTAACATATGCTGATGATTGTATTGCTTTTGTTTTTGTAGTTTTTTTAACACAAAAACAACGACGGTCGGTGGTTTACGAGTTTGACGTGTGAGAGAGAGAGAGAGAGAGAGAGAGAAAGCATCTGGACGCTCGGTTCGCATTCGGGAACTTTCGATACTGGTGGCGATTCAGCGGCACACACGACTAAACTAAATTTAAAGAAGCCCCGTCTCTTTTCATCTTAGGTGGCCAGAAAGAGTCGGCACGTTCTGAACCATAGTCAAAACAACTAAATCACGTCAAATGTAAAAAATATAGGCGACTTTAGACCGCACTCATTTGTATCACCTCTAAAACTGCACTACTACTCATCGTTGCAGGAGATTTAATTGAAACTCCCAAAATTTTTGAAAGAAAGAAAGAAACATTTATTTTGTGACACGAATAACAAAAAAAAACAATACAGAAGTAATATAAAAGAAAATATTTATTGTGATTTATTCGTGATTTTTAAGGTGTGAGAAGTGTTTGTACCTTGAGACGTCCCACACCTACACAAATTTTGTTGATAAAATGTCACAAATCGTTAGCAAAATGCCGGAATTGTGACGAAAATGTCAAATTAAAGTAACCTCATCTATTTATTTTGACGTAAAGTGATTGTAATTTATCACATCCCTCGTTATGTATTCAATTCTCGAGGCGCGAAATTACGCGTGAATGTTTACCGCCATGTTTCGTCTAAATGTCACTGTCAAATTATCTTTTTTTTTTCTTGTTCAGAGTTAAGTGGGCAGATTCATTCAGCCTAATGTCATTATAAAAATGCGCTTGTTAAGAATAAATGTAGCGAAACGTGACATTTTTATAAGCCCTCCTCGATTCTAAATTGTATAATTTTAGCCGGGCCAGGGCAATGGCACCGTTAAATTTGCCCTTTAATATGTCAAAAAAATTAACGACGTTCTTTTGGTAATAAAATGAATTTGTGTTGCCAAAAAATGCATCGAAGTAAATTGCAGAGCTGCATTTTTTAGGGTTCCGTACAAAAAAGGTAACAAGAGATCCCTGCTACTATGTAATATATGTATGTATACTTCGTTGTCTGTCTGTCCGTTTGTCTGTCACCAGGCTTTTTATCTCTTAAACCTTAGTAACTAGACAGTTGTGAAATAATTGTTTGTGTTGATTTATTACTATAGGCGCTTCAACAACAAATAATTAAATTACAATAAAATATATATCTCATCTTTAGCAGTTTTTGCAAATAGTTTTTTTTTTGCACGTGTCCAACTTGCTCTTTGTTTATTATTTAATTGTAATTTTGTAAAACAATGCCTCACCAAAGAGGCTTATTTATAAGTGTAGTTCTAATACCAGAGCTTAGCAAAAAAATATTTAAATGAAAATTGTAGGTTCCCATTTCTCCGTTTTTTTTTTGTAAGAAATAGTACAGAACCATTACTGCACGAGTCCGACTCCCACTAGGTCGATTATTTAAATATAATGTTGTAAACCAGTGACTCACTGAAGAGGCTTATTCACAAGCGTCGTTCTAATTCTAGTAGAGTATAATGGCGTCCATTCAAGAACCGAATTATTTTTATTGCCGCCCAGTTCTTATGAGGATATTAAAAATACTCCCTAGTTTACGAGTTGGACTCGTGTTTTTGTGTTTCTTTGCCAAATTGCAGTAGTGCAGTGTAAGGGTGAACGTCCATTGAATCGTTTCAGATTCGAAATCGATGCGATAGCGCAAAGCCGGATAAGTAGAAAGCTGAAATTTTTCTGTTTTTTTTTTAATTATACAAGGTTACTGGTAAGTAATGCAAAACATTTTGGGAGAGGTTTTAGTACGAGATTAAACAAGAAGCGATTTTTTTTTCCGCGTATTTTCAAAAAGTTTTTGAAAATAAGGGAAAAAAAGTCGAAGCGTCGAACATAACCCATAGGAGCTTTTTTATTTCAGTTGTAATATTCTTTAACATTATTTTTAGGTAGAAAAGTGCCCTAAAATTATGCTTCTGATGTCTGAACTATGATACAATTTTTATATAGAGTTAAACCCTAGAGTAACCTGGTTATTTTTTATTTCGAATAAACGCGGTTATAATCTTTCATATAAAACAAACATAACTATAGCCTTCTTTTTATTTATCAATTCAGTGTCAAACTGTATTTCATAAGTTTCCGTCCACTTGATTTTTATAATACCGCACCATAATATATCTCGAGTCAATAAAGAAACATATGAAAATTCATGTCCTCTCACTCTTTTAACCATATGAGTGAGTAAGAGGAAGGGGACTAAATGTTATTTTTTTATCGGTGGGAGTTAAACTAAATAAAAATGTAGGTCTTAACGTAACCTAATTGTCACTAACCAGTTTTGTTTTCTAATAAATTTTTTGCTCATGTTGTGTACATATCAGTAGGAAAACGATCCAGATTTAATCCTGGTACATTATTATGATTTGGTTATTGTTTTGATTGTTTTCTGTTTTGTGAACCATAAAAAATACTAAAAAAATATAATCTTATATATAAAATTTCCGTGTCACAGTGTTTGTTACCGTACTCCTCCGAAACGGCTTGACCGATTTTTTCCTAATTTTATATGCGTATTCAGTAGCTCTGAGAATCGGCTACCGTATATTTAGAAATAATTATTAAGGCAAAACAATGTTTGCCGGGTCAGCTAGTACAGTTATAATAAAGAAATGAAAAAAATCTCTCGTGTTTCTTGTATTTACGAGTAGTTTAATATTAATGGTAGCATTGACCCCTTGATACTAAAAACGTCCATTATTCAAACACAAAACTATTATCGTCTTTGAAATATTCAGTAAATTTCAAGGTGATGCGAAGGAATTAAAACTCTGCAAGGTCAGTAGTTCAATTTAAACTAACCGATAACATAAGACTTCGTGTTTATGACGTATGGCGGTATGGAAGCCAAATAGAATATGTAGCTGGTTCGCAAAAACATCACATACGTTTGTATTTTGGTTGCTGACACAACTGATATACTACATATCTTAATATATATAAATCTCGTGTCACAATGTTTGTCCTCAATGGACTCCTAAACCACTTAACCGATTATAATAAAATTCGCACACCATGTGCAGTTCGATCCAATTTGAGAGATAAGATAGTTTAAATCTCAAATTATAGTCGCAATTTTAATTTATTGTCAGTTATTATTTGACAGTCACAATTATCTGTTAACTCCAAATGATTCTAACAGATATCGATACCTTTCGACTGGGTTGAGTAAGTAATCAATAGATGGCGCTGCTATGGTAAATCTACGAACGTGTCATATAAGCTACACTTTCTATTTTTCATACCCCTAAGTGAGGCAAAACAACGTTTGCCGGGTCAGCTAGTACATACATAAATATTTTATACAGATACATATTTTACACTCAGACAGACAGCCAACAAATTTACTTATGTGTCTTTAGCAAATTATCTGGTGCGTTGGCACCGTGATATCTGTCACCATGGCCCCGCCATAGACAGAGTGCAGCAGACGACGACGTTAGCCAAATGCGTCGACACGCTCGATAAAGTGCTCAAATCTCACTAATATATAAACTCTGTACAGGGTTATTGTGTAAGGCTATAGTTATTCTTCAGCTTGGAATGAGTACGGCCAAGTTTTGGAATTGAAAGTTCTCAATTCGCTCGAGAGTTTTTGATTAACTTTACAACTGCTTGTTCTACTTATTTATTTATTAAAAAAAAAAACAAAATCAAAAATAGTTTATTTAATGACATTTAACAGGGCTTAGGGTACTATATACTATAAATACCATACAATTAATCGTCCTATGGCATATACATCTTGGGCCGTATTGTATAATTTGCATTTCAGTTTATGTATCTGATAGCAACTATATAATTAGCAGGAAGATTAACAAGAGTTGCAGGAGGCTTTCGTCCAACGTTGGACGATCCCAGATGACGCGCAGTAAAATGCTAAAAATTTTGACATGTAAATAGTAAAAATTGTGACATGTTATAATCAAATTGATATAGATAATAATCTCACTTAAACTTGACATACTGTTTTTGAGATATTTAATTTAATAACAAATTTTATAAAATAATAATAATAATTAGATACTGTAATGTTTTGAATTTCGGGGAAATAAAAGCAATTTTTATTTTTATTTTTTATTTTATATAATTAACAGATTTCATCCAACGCACTATATAGGGAGAAACAGATAAAATTTTAAACTAAACACTTAACCATAGGTGGTACCAATAGTAATAATTGAATTGTTAAGGTATGCCAACACTCCATCATGGAATGTGGCAAACCTAACCGGCATCTATGATTTAACGTGTCATCCGAAAAATGTTGACGACCTCGTTCGCGCAATGGTTACCATGCTGGACTGCCAACCAAAGGCTATCGGATTCGATTCCCGGCACGGACAACTTCCTTGTGGTGAACTAAATCTGTTGGCTATCGGTCTGTTATATATGTATCTATAAAAAATTTCCGTGTCACAGTGTTTGTTACCGTACTCCTCCGAAACGGCTTAAACGATTTTTTCCAAATTTTATATGCGTATTTCAGTAGATCTGAAAATCGGATACTGTATATTTTTTCCAAATTTTATATGCGTATTCAGTAGGTCTGAAAATCGGCTACTGTATATTTAGAAATAATTATTAAGACAAAACAACGTTTGCCGGGTCAGCTAGTGTATCTATATAAAGTATGTATGTATGTATGCATAATAATATGTAGTATATCAGTTTGTAGCCACCATATTATAAACTAGAAATTATTATTCGATTTTTTTTCGCTAAGCTTATCATATAACCCTGAACGTGGCCAGTTTTATGGCATAAGGAAGTAGCACTGTTTGAGTTCCAAAAAATATTAGTGGAACGATGTTATGAAACAAAAGCGAAGCGAAGTGGTTTGATTTACGGCTTTCGATATAGTGCAGTAGTTTTGTGAATTGGAGCAAAAGAGTTTTAAAAGAAGACTCTTAATTCTGAGAGTGAGTGAATAAAATTGCTTTTTAAACCCTTGTCGCAAAAACGACGGATTGTTATAATTTTGACGTGTCTGTTGTCTGTCTGTCTGGTTCTGGCAACGAAGCGTCGTTTCTGGCAACGAAGCGTCGTTTTTGGCAATGTAGCGGTGTTTCTGGCAACGAAGCGTCGTTTCTGGCAACGAAGCGTCGTTTCTGGCAACGTAGTTTCCGAACGTATTAGTTTTTTTTTGGTGTGTCATCAAGTATGTTTGTAGTCCAAAATATATTCTAATGATTTAATGTACAATAACAACAAACCGCCACACGGGCGCTGCTTTGTTTATGAATTGAATAAGTCTATGTTTGCCAAACGAAATTCGTATTTTCCTAAAACCTCACGAATGTAACTGGACACATTTGTGAGCTCATTCTACAAACTATTTCAGAGATATTCCACGAAACTCTAATTGGAAATGGGTCTCGGTGTATTGAAATGTAAATTCGTTACAGTTTTTGAATGGGGGTTTTGGATCATTTGGTCCTCTTTGAATTTTGTCTGCGTTCGTGAGATAACGATGAAATTGGTTGTAAGTAGGTTTTTACACATATTGTAGTAAAAAAAATACTAGAAGAAAAAAGATTTTTGAGTTTTTTAAGTACGAGTATAAAGAGTTGAAGTTCCAAAACTTCGTACAAAACGCTTTGCCTCAACTTTCATTGTGAGGACATCGAAGCTTTGCTATGGTAAATATTCAAATAATACGTTGCATGTGTTTCTTTTTCTTCTTTCTTGCCTTATCCCACTAGGTAGGGTCGGCAGCAAATTTTCCTCTTCCACTTTCCTCTATCAGCCGTCGTCTCTACACTCACTCCTTTCAATCACATGTCCTCATTCACACACTCACACAATATCTTAATATATATAAATCTCGTTTCACAATGTTTGTCCTCAATGGACTCCTAAACCACTTAACCAATTATAATAAAATTCGCACACCATGTGCAGTTCGATCCAACTTGAGAGATAGAATAGTTTAAATCTCGAAATTATAGTCGCAATTTTAATTTATTGCTAATTATTGTTTGTTATTATTTGACAGTCACAATTATCTGTTTATTCCAAATTATTCTAACAGATGTCGATACCTTTCGACTGGGTTGAGTAAGTAATCAATAGATGGCGCTGCTATGGTAAATCTACAAACGTGTCATATAAGCTACACTATCTCTTTTTCATACCCCTAAGTGAGGCAAAACAACGTTTGCCGGGTCAGCTAGATGTATATGTTAATGCACCGTAAACATTTCGACGTATACTTGTAATGCAGTCCTAAAATATGACGTGGTTATCAAAGCAGTGACGTCACGAGTGAACATTTTGCTACGCTATGAGGGTGTTTAGGGTTGACAATTAAAATTGTTCCAGCATATATGGGCTTAAGGTTTTCTCTAGATTTTGCGTCAGTCTTCAGTTTTTTGGAAATATAAAACGAATAAATTTGAAAATGTTCACTACATATTTTTTTAAGTCTGCGATGCCAATGATTTGGTTGAAGGTGAAACTAAATTCAAATTTATTTATTTTTTTATAGATAATAGTACATTGAATTTGAATGCGTTTCGAGTTATTAAACTTGACGTAAGCCGTGTCTTGGTACCTAGTCCTTCCCAGTTTACTCTTGTGTACATTTACAAACTTAAATATATTACAATTTAATATAGATTAACAATTTAATTCAAAAATATTCTTAAAGTATTTGTTGCGTCAAGATGAATTATAACAATACGAAAATTATTAAATAAATTTATGATTTTAATTTTAATTGAGCTCGTAATAATAATAAAATTAAATCGGCATAATTGTAAGTACTATTGCTTTTGTAATTATATGAAAGTATTAACTTTGATATTTAATTAGCTTCTAATAAATCAGAATGAAAAACGTTCTTGATAAATTGTATTTTATACAAAAAAAAAATACTTTACAAAATTTATTAATAGTATTTTAAAGCTATTTTGTAGTAAATTTTAAAAGGAATAAAAAGAAACATGATTTGGCAACCCTAAAGATTAGGCACGGTATACACTGTCAGCCTGTCAGTTGTGCCTAATCGGTGTAAATACAGCCTCTGTTGTTTCACGCCGGCCTTATGGCTTAATGCACGAGCTACATTTGAAGGTATTTTATTTGAGAATATTATGCGGATATGAATAGTTTCATTAATAGAAATCATCATACAACATTGCGTTATACTAGGCACGTCAAATTTACATATTACATATATTAATCAACAATTAATTATTAAATAATGACAGTGCTATTGGCGTTATGGTTATCATGCCGGAATGCTAAGCAGAGGGTCCCGGATTCGATACCCGGCACGGCCAACATGTTAGTAATGAGCTAACTTTTTGGCTGTCGATCTGAGTGTTAAATATGTTTCCATATAAAGTATATATGTATGTATGTGTAATATATCAGTTGTGTTAGCAACCATAATAAAAACTAGAAATGGTTTAGTATGAGACAAATTTCATCCCACTAATATTATGAAGGCGAAAGTTGTGTTTGAGGGTAAAGCCCTCTAAATACAACTTGAAAGGCGGCTTGAAAACTCTCGACACCAGTGCTTGGCCACTTAGCTTATACGAAGTATCATAATACAAAGTATCATAAATTAAAATAACGGTAAACACTAAATAGTTTAACCGGTATTTTAATAGCCCATTATTGTTGTAACCGCCCTTCGAAAATCTAACTTATTGTTTGAAACAATACATTAAGGTTACCGGTATTGATAAATTGGGGGAAAAGATGATAAATATAACTATAAAAGAGAAATATGGTGAACTAGCGACCTGACCTGGCTTTGCATTGGCTATTAAATTATATAAGTTGTTATAAGGTTTTCTAGAACAACAAATGAAAAGTGAGTGTGGCTCCATAGAAAACGTCTGCTTTTCAATCTGACGACCCTCGAATCAATCCCGTTCTTGCATCTGTAACATGAACTTGATCCGATTTTTTTTTTGACACATTTCACACACGGCTGGTTAGCCCCATACTGAACTATTTCTAGTTCGTATTATGGTTGCTAACACAACTGATATACTACATATACATACATACATATTATATATAAATACATATTTAACACCCAGACCCACAGCCAACAAATTTAATTAGGCACAAAGATGTTGACCGGGCCGGGAATCGAACCCGGAACCTTCTGATTAGCAGTCCGGCATGGTAACCTTTACGCTAACAAGGTCGGCTTAAGGAAGAGCATGCCTAATCTAGAATTACTGGCTTCCTTAAGGGTGCCTTTTTATTTTTAGCTTCGATGATCGCGTCATATCACCTTAGCTACAGGCGCTAACTATAAAACGCCGCAACTGAAAACGCCGGTACATAGACTTGTGAAATTGGAGAGGTCCGTTTACGTGTTGGGGCCCGCGATCTACAACCGCGTACCCGCGACTGTCCGGGATGCACCTTCCACCGCCGGCTTTAAGACTAGACTCTGGGTTTGGGTATTAGATAAAACTTTTTATAATATTAATGATTATCCAGAAATGAAAATTGACATTTGATTCATATCATGTACTATTGTAATGATATTATTTTACTAGAATTAGATGTGACAATTGACATTTGATTAATATCATATACTATTGTAATGATATTATATTATATTATTAGAATTAGAATTGAAAATTGACATGGATACATATCATATACTTTTGTATTGATATCGTATTATTTGACTTGTAACTTTGGTGTTATCAATAAATGATTTTTATTTGTATTGATTTCTTTCTTTTTAAATATTGTAACCTTTATTAAAAGTTGGCTATACAAATTATCGCATAGGTAAAATCTGAATAGCCCTCTTACACGTCACGCGCCGCTCCATCGCTAGGGGTGTCTCAACAGCACTCTAATTAGCGCGGCCCTTTTCACGGCGGTGCTTTGTCGCGCCAACCCTATATTGGTGACGTAGCTTTTGAAACACGTTCGTATTTTTGAATAGACTTGTAAGGTGAGAAGCCTTATCCACTTGTGAAATCATAGAACTTTATTAACCTTATTAACATTGCGTTATACTAGGCAAGTCAAATTTACATATGTATAATCATATATTCATCAACAATTAATTAATTAATGAGTCAATCGTACAATGTCATAATAATATAATAGAAAATAACAACACATTTACACATAATTCATGTCACTTTACAGTCCGTAATACTTAAATAAAGATTCTGGAAGAGGCAACCTCATATATTCATTTAAGGCATAAAAAAGGTTTTCCACTAAGAAGATTTTCAATTGTCTTTTAAATGTGTGAAAAGGTTGGTCATACTTTGAGGCAGTTTGTTAAACATAGTACGTATTTTGTTGTAGATCCCTTGCTTTTTCACTTAAAGTAGTCTATTTAATGAGAGAAAGAATGAAAGAATGAATAAAAAAATTACCTGAAATAGTCGTAAATTAATTTTAATTTAACAATAAGTGTAAAAAAAATTTAGACAATCCCCACCCAACGTTTTGAGGCGGCTTTTGAAATATATCATATTGTTAGTATCTTACTAATGAAGTCCTTTCATTTGAGGCCGTCACTTAATTTTGGAGCCCACCATCTTGGATCTATTTTCATCAAAAATTGCTAAGATTACTCTTGGCTATTAAAACTTTCAAACAAAAAAAAATATATCGTCTTATTTGTTCGGCAACTGCGATACACACAAACAATCACAAAAAACTTATAACACTCGGTCGATTTTGTTTCGGAAGTTATGAATGCGTCAAAAGAAAAACAAACCAAAACAAAAATAAACACAAAACCTTCCGCCGTCCATATCATATCGGCACACATATTTTTCCAACATAATCTATTCTGACCCAGAGAATGATAATAATAATATAAGAACGTCCCAAGCCTTAGATGTAATAAATTTCTCATACCTATTCTACCCTCACCCTTTCCGTACTTCATTTCGTCACATAATGAAATGTGTATACTACTATTTACTCTGTGTATAACACTCATAGCTTGTGGTGTACTGTGGTTGCGTTTGAAAATTCAAGTAAACCTTTTTTTCACTAGCGTCGAAACAAAAACATTATTTTTTTTATATAATTTTGAAAATTAGACACATCAAATAAAAATTAAGGTTTGTAACAAGCATTACAAAAAGCAGACAGTATCAAGCCCCAAGAAGTAGTTACGCTGCTCGCCAATAGATGGCGCTAGCTTAAAAACGTGGCAAAGTTAACACGCGGTGACGTTATTTCCCATCGCTCGTCCTCACCAATCACATGGTAAATTCAAGGTAGGGCATTAATGGAGTCAACCTTATCTTGGATAAGGCTTGTATTCTTAGAAGCCTAGTTACGAAGTTCAGATTAGCATAACATTCATGCAGTAAACTACTTTATTAGTTTATTATTTTTAATATACTTATCTAGATGTCATATGAAAAATATGCATACGGACGTCTTGCATATGATTCCTAAGGCATATGACTGAGCCAAAATTGGCATAATACAGCGTTATGACTTACTATTGTACTAGTATTTTTTGTGCTTCTGAAAGTTCAAAAAATATGTTGGCTTTTCTGTTGGTAGAATTAGAGAACCTAGAATTTACAAAGATACATATTTTTATATATTTATTTAAAATTATGTATGTATGTATGTATGTATATGTAGATATCAGTTGTGTTAGATACCATAACACGAACTAGAAATGGTTCTGTATGGAGTTAACCAGCCGTGTGTGAAATGTGACGCTATTTTTTTTTATAAAGCATATTATTTCAATAATGTTAATTTACGTATCAATTAATTTCGCCAAATACCTACTACTGTAGTTCAGGCGCTTTACTCAGATATGTATGGCCCAGCTAGATGAGTCCAGTTCCACATCGCCTTAATACTTGTGAATTGCCTTAAATGATCCCAGTTTATTTCAAAACGTAATAAAAAATGCACAAAAATATCTCCACCAGACAAACAAACTTTCACTTCCAAAGAAGCTAAAACAAATCGACGTCCAAAATAAATATTCACTCAATTTAGCCGAACTAATTCTGTTCCAAAAATATGGATTCTGTTTGGGAAGCATTTAATAAAAACATTGGTAACTTTCAACTGGCGGAGGAGCATTGGTAATAATTGAATTTATTACCGAATACACTTTCCGGGAACCGTTTTGGCGAAAGTGACGGTGGATTTGAGAATATAGACTTCTTTCTTCTTACGAGATAAGTGAATAAGGTTTGGTGTATAGGTCTAACGAATGCTTGTTTAATGACTAACAACTGGCATCGACCGGGTTGTAGGCAAAACATACAAAAAAAAACTTGAGAGGGACACCCGGATGGAACGAAGTTCATTCATTTCATTAATCATTAAATAAATAATCTATAATCTCATTAATCGTCTTGACACCACACTGTTCAATGCGAAATCGAAATGAAAATCTCTGGCTTGTTTTCTATAAGAGAGAGAGACAGACAGAGAAACATGCGCACGCCGTACAGCTTACAATAGCTTACTATACCAAAAAGTGTCGTGACAACTTTTCGTAAGATTTTTTTTTTCCGTCTAGCCCCCTTTCACAACGCGCGATAAAGGAACTTTGTTCCAACATCCAAAAAAAGTTCATGGAAAAAATACACGACATGGAATTGATTTCCAAGTAATTTTAGTTTACAGACCACTCTTAAACATAGTTTGAGCCAAAAATGTCGGTAAGAAAGGTGTTAGCAAAACATCATGCGGTGCTAAAAGCTCCTTGTCACGTATACACCCTACACTTCAGTAGATTAACTTATACCATTTCAGAACTTATTATAAACAAGCTAAACTTGAATAAATACAATAACACTATACATAAATATTAGGACACATTTCACAAGGCTGGTTAGCCCCTATTTCTACTCTGTATTGTGGTTACTAGCACTACTGATATACTAAATATACTTACATAAATACTTACCTACTTTATATTCCCAGACTTTATATACCAGACCGACAGCCAACAAAATTTACTTCAACGCTAACAAAGTCGTCAAACAGTACCAATATAACTGAACTATGACGCCTCAGGTGACCGCCATGTATGTACATACACATACTCGTATGTAGTATATCAGTAGTGTCAGCAACCATAATACAAACTAGAATTGGTTGAGTATGGGGTTAACCAGCCGTGTGTGAAATGAAAAAAAAAGTGTAAATATTTTACCTAAATTAAGTGTTTATCACAGATTCTAGAGCTTGAATGATTATGGAAATCAGAGCACAGGCACTGCTATATAATTAGCCAAGTGTGAGTTGGGCTCGCGCATGGAGGTTTCCGTACCATTGTTGTATGTGAGCTTGACCTTAGATATTTATTTTATTTCATTATTAGATATAATTTAATTTCAAAGCCACAATATACTTTAATGTATTTTGTGAAAATTTTAAGTGTCTACCACCGCTATTGCTACCGTTATTGATATATAGCAAAACAATAGGAAAAATAACGTTTATTGTATGGAGAAAATATTTTATTATTTTTGAAATACACCTGGAGACAGACATATAGCGGAGGCTTTGTAATAAGGCCCCATTTTTACCTTTTAGGTACGGAACCCTAAAAAATTAACGGTAGCTTAGTCACTGCTCGTCCAATACATTGTTGAAGTCGTAGTGATGTAATTATAGCGTCGTGGGATAATTCCATTTCGCTCCAGGTGTGAGGAGTGGAGGAGGCTTCTACTCTGTCGATTGTGTTACTTACGGCAATGGGCTTGTGACAAGTGTTTTACAGGATTACTAGCTGACCCGGCAAACGTTGTTTTGCCTCACTTAGGGGTATGGAAAATAGATAGTGTAGCTTATATGACACGTTCGTAGATTTACCATAGCAGCGCCATCTATTGATTACTTACTCAACCCAGTCGAAAGGTATCGACATCTGTTAGAATCATTTGGAGTTAACAGATAATTGTGACTGTCAAATAATAATAGAAAATAATTAGCAAAAAATTAAAATTGCGACTATAATTTGAGATTTAAACTATCCTATCTCTCAAGTTGGATCGAACTGCACATGGTGTGCGAATTTTATTATAATCGGTTAAGTGGTTTAGGAGTCCATTGAGGACAAATATTGTGACACGAGATTTATATATATTAAGACTAGATGTGTCATTTGAAAATAATGCTGGGTAAATAACGATAACAATAAATGAGATGCGATCATCGAGGTTAAGCAACGATCGAGGCGTATAATCTTTGGATTAGTGACCATACTCAAGATTGTCATTTAATAAGTGGCATTTTTATCTGGTCACTACCGTTGCGTACGCGAGTGTGGTTCGGTAGTAAAAAACCTTTGCTTTTCATTCAGACGGCCCCTGGTTCGATCCCAGCCCTACACCAATGACTTATTTTTCAAGTTATGTGTGGATTTGCACTCGCTTTACGGTGAAGGAAAACATCGTGAGGAAACCGGCATGTTTGAGGACCACAATATCCGAAGACGTGTGTCATCTGCCAACCAACACTTGGCCGGCGTGGTGGATTATGGCCTGTATCTCTTTCCTCGTGAGAGAAGGCCCCGAGTCTCAGCAGTGGGAACGTATAGAAATCTGCTTATGCTAAGATGCTATCATTGAAGTTAAGCAACGGCCGATACGGACAGTCTTTGGATTGGTGACCATAAACAAAACTGTCATTTAAAAAGTGGCATTTTATGTGGTCCCGACCGTGAGCCGTGGGACTTAAATTGTTTTTTTTTTTTTAATTTAATGCTCTTCTAAGGCTTATATAATTTGGAAGTACATGTAGTCTTTTACGTAAGATAAATGTTAATTTTCTTATAAAAAGTAATTGTATTTACGTGCAATAAGTTTATATTAGGTTATTTATATGCTTCTTAAACAATTCAAGTATTTATTACAGATAGAAGATAATAAGATTAAAAACTAATAGAAAAAAAACACTCATAAAAATAATTTAATAGGCCACTCCGGATAGAACCTGACGGAAAGGTACCCATAACGCTCGTGGCATTGCCATGTTGTATGGCTATGGATAGCCTTTGCGCTAGGTACGATCCGGAGCGGTATTCGCCTGATTTTTCTTTTAATCTACGCCCTTTATTCAAGTCTCAATGTTATTTGTATTTCTAGGAACTGAACACTGGCATTGTATCTTAAGAATATCATCGTAAGATTTTTGCAAAAAAAAAGACACTTTGAAATTTGAATAGAATTACCGTGAGTCGGATGACATGTTATATTGTCCCGATTGTTAGTCTTCGTATAAACAGTCGTTAGCCAAGACGAGAGTCCTGATAATAAAGGTGATATGGTAAATGTCGCTAACTATTGTTTGTTTTCCTGTTTCAGGTAAGATGCTGTTAATTTGTCACTCTGGTTGGACAACGTGATACCACTGGAAAGATAATATTTTTTTCTATTTATACAAGGACACACTTAGGTAAATTAAATGTAAAACACATTTAGGGTATTTAAGTTGTAAGTCAACTAGTTTAATAAGTTTAAATAATATTTATTCATTCCTTCGGACCTTGAATGAATAAATATTATTTAAACTTATTAAATATGAAAATTAAAATTTGAAAAAAATCAGGTGCCCACAGGACAGATCAATAAACAATAATCCGTGGTCAAAAACTTTTTTTTTTTGCGGAATTTCATTGTTTTTCGAAAACTATCTAGAATGCCATTCCGAATCGAATGACACCTCAATCATAATTTTCGGGGAGACTGCTGAAAAAAGTTGACCAAAAAGGCACTTGTTGACTAGACTAGTGTTCTTTGTTTCAGTGAAGGTAGTTCTATAGGTATACATATAAGTACTATCTATACATACTTATATAAGATATACCATATCTACCCCTCGTTAAGTTCTCGCTGACTTCACATGGTGGAAACGATGCCATCACATAAGGGCGGAGTGAAATCCCATGTCCGAGCCAACACTGCCAATATGAACCCTATTAGAAAGGCAATAAGGTCCAATGTGCCGATATTTTTATTACCTGGAGGAACAAAGACATGTAATGGTCGGGAAGAAATGTTAGTGCTTTTTTTCTGTTATTTTTTTTACAAGGTGTTTCGTGCAAGTGACACGGCGAAGATTTTTTTTTTCAATTGTTTGTGTTGCGAGTCGCTGAACGCAGGTTGTGAAGGGTATTTCGAAAAGTGGAGGCGTTTGAGGAGGTGTGGGAGCAAAACTGCATATTTTTAATAGACCTATTAAAACCTGCTGTAATATTTTTAAAGCTATCATTTTCAGTTTTATTATTTGATTTTCATCCGGAGTTAAAACACGATTACGTTAAATTAGCTCGATAGTTTTAATTTTTGTAAATATACTTGTTACAAAATATTTGAAATCTTCGCTTTTGAAAGTTATCTTCTTCCTTTTCTTCCGTGCCTTATCCCACTAGGTGGGGTCGCCATAGCGAATTTTTCTCTTCCACTCTCCTTTATCAGCCGTCGTCTCTACACTTACTCTTTTCACTCTCATATCCTCATTCACACACTCTTCTTCGGTCGGCCTCTTGCCCTTCTTCCTCGCACTTCCATTTCCATACATCTCCTAGTTTAATGCGTCTCCTCTCTACGCATCACATGCCCATACCGCGCTAACCTCCCACTCTTTACTTGCTCATTCTCACTCACTGGTGCTACTTTCAAGCTTCCTCTATGTACTAAAAAATTTAATAAAATTAGCTTTTTAGTATGTATGCGGTTGACCACAATTCACCTGATGGCAAGTGATAAGGCACATATTTCCCCCGCCACATTCCACTATCGGACCAAGACTAAACACAAGGCAGCATCGTTATACGGTGGAGGTTCCAAAGGCGCGTACTAAGCGGTTTGCCTTCACCACATTCATTGAGCGAACCGCGAAGGTATTGAATTCTTTGCCAAGCTCCCTGTTCCCCGAAACCTACAATCTGGCGGTTTTCAAAGCAAGAGTGAACCGGTTATTTCTTGGTAAGCGCGCTTCACCATATCAAAATGTCTCTTACCATCAGGTGAATTTGATCAAGCAAGCCCACTGATTGCAAAAAAATACAAAGCATCGATTTCTTCTAAGCAAGCGCGCTCCACCCTAGATCGCAACATCACTTAACATCAGGTCAGTTTTGATCAAGCGCTTGCCTATCCACCGTAAAAAAAGCAAACTTAGTGGAGTAAAAACATGACACCATCAAATAGTTTAATATTTACGCAAGAGCGCAGTCAATATTCGGCAGGGCAAGTATCCTGCGGATTAGATGGACAAAAATAGGATTTATTCACTGAGGGCAGCGGCGCGAAAGATCCCTTATGATATTTACGCCAGGCTGAATCGACATTGAGTCTGATGAATGTGTGACTCGGAAAGTAATAATGCCTATGAATGAAGATGTTATATAGTTACTTGGTAGTTTCGCCAGCGGGTCTTCAAACGTAGGTTAAATACTTAGCTTGCTTCTAGGTAATAGTGTTCTATCGTAAAGATTTAGAAAACACTTGAAAGTTTATCCCTCTCGCTTGCTTAAGGGGCTATGTGAGCAAAACAGCATATTTCACACACAGTTCACGTCCCTTTGGCATGAGGGTCCGTTTGGTCCGTTCCATTACAGAACGAGCAGAAACTCAGCGAAGAGACATAGGTATACAGTCGAAATCCCTAAGTTTCGCCGATTCGCTTCTACCTTTCTTGTGAGGACTGAAAAACTTTGGAATTCTCTTCCTGAGTATCTGTTTCCTGAGAAGTACCACCTGGGGGTCTTCAAATCTAGAGTTAATAGGTATTATCTAGGTAAGCGTGTAACATCGTAGGCCATAGTATTGTTTAACACCAGGCAAGCTGTGGTCAAACGCAAACCTATAAGTTATAAAAAAAAATTTCGATAATGCCTAGGTTAGAATAACTATCTTTCAATGAGGCTGCTGGAACATACTGCTAGCCAGTAGATTTTTTCTCAACTTAAAAGTAGTAACAGGAAGGCGAGAAGAAAATGCACTACCACCATGCTACGGTTTCCTCGCGATGTTTCGTTTCAACGAAAGCTCCAGTCCATTGGCCGGGATCGAACCCACAACTTTTGAAATAAAACGCGACCGCACGCCTAACTGAGCTGTCATAACTTCAAAACAACACACAAACAGACAGATGTAACTATAGACAGTTGATGCAAAGAAGTTTCGCTCGCTCATTCAACAACAGTCAAATTCCGTTCCCATTTTATTTCTAGATAAAGAATCGTATTGTCTGTTCTATAATAATAAAATCAAAAGTCAAGACCAACCCTAATGCTTGGCTTATCTTAACTAGTCCTGTGGGTTCTGTACAAACATAACCCTCTCTGTAACTTCAACAAACGTACGGGTTATATCAAGAACCTAGTTTTATTAAATTATTTTAGTTCTGTTTGAGTTTAGAGTTTAGTGGTTTATCTTCTTTGGTGAAGAAAGTCTAACTGGAATATTACTAGTTAGTTACATATTGACGACCTCGTTGGCGTAACGGTTACCATGCCGGACTGCCAACCAGAGGGTTCGATTCCCAGTACGGGCAAAATCTTTGTGGTGAATTAAATTTGTTGGCTGTGGGCTTGGGCATTAAATATTAATGAATGAATGTGATTGAATGAATGAATGAAAAGAAATATGTGAGCAAAATAAATTTGTTATTAAAGTTCTCTTCAAACCAGTGTAAAAGATTTTTCAGTTTTGTTATCTGAGGTTTAGTTTTAGGAATCGTCGTTCAAAACACGATTACGATTAAGGTCACTCGAAATTAACTTTTGAAAACAAAAAACTTTTAAATATAAACTAATGTTTCTGAGAATAAGAAAGCAATTGAAACAAATAGCAGTATTCAAATATGCTGTTATACTGCCACATCGGTTTATATACGCTAACAGGGAAAGAATTTTTCAAATCTGTCCAGTAGTTTCGGAGTCTATTCCCGTCAAACAAACAAACAATCATACTTTTCCTCTATATACCTAATGTTGGTATAGACATAATTGGAATTTTCCAATTAACAAATGTTACCCATGAATCGGTTGCACAAAGCAATCTAATAGTCGTGTTGTGTAAATCCACAAAGCAACATTTTGTATAACAATCACGCTAATTGGGAATGAACAGATATCCTATTACATTGTTTTGCTGTCTATCTACTAATGTTATTAATGTGAAAATTTGTGTGTATGTTTGTTACTTCTTCAAGCTCGGCTGAACCGATGAAATATGGTGTAGTTAGATTTTGTTTTTTTTTTTGCCCCATACTGAACCATTTCTAGCTCGTATTATGGTTGCTAACACAACTGATATACTACATATACATACATACATACATATTATATATAAATACATATTTAACACCCAGACCCACAGCCAACAAATTTAGTTAAGCACAAGGATGTTGACCGGGCCGGGAATCGAACCCGGAACCTTCTGATTAGCAGACCGGTATGGTAACCTTTACGCCAACGAGGTCGTCATTATTGTTGTGAAGATAGGTTATTTTTTTTTTTTTTTTATTAACGCATAGGCTACTTTTTATCCCGAAAACAATGTCAAAACAATTGTGGTTACCGTGGGATACGCAATAACTTCAAAATCTATGTTACTCCTTCACGCTGCAACGGCTGGACCGATTTGGATGAGATTTATGAAGATAGGTTAGACCTTGATTAAGAAGCACATAGGCTTATTTTTATCCCGGATTTACTAATTTTGAGCGTTCCGGATTGACGCGCGTAGCACCGCGGTGCGCATCTTGTATAAGATAATAGCGTTACCAGTGTCATATTAAAAAAAAGGACACAAATTGTCTCATTTTGACATATTTATGCACTTAGAGAGTTACAAATACAAATACGTTACAAAACATTGTTTTTTTTTCCAAATCTATATAAACAAAACGCAACTTATTGACTCAGGCGTTACTTTGCGGAAATCCATTGTTAATAGAAGACAAAATTAAATATTTAGTGTACTTCCGCTGTGATCCGAAATCCCAATTAAGACAAGTAAAGGAAAAATTACCTAAGATTAATTAAGATTAACGTTACCTATCACAATTCGGAAATTCATAACTCTACACGTGTTTCGCCTAACCACAAGGCATCATCTTAGCTAATTTTTCCTTTACTTGTCTTAATTTGGATTTCGGATCACAGCGGAAGTACACTAAATATTTAATTTTGTCTTCTAAACAAAACATGTTTAAAGTGTCTGCAATAGCATCATCAACAAACATATTATGTACATATAATTATGTATGTACGACCCGTGTATGTCGCGCCACCAGTAGCCGGCCGCAGCAACAAAGCGTCGCCGCAAACAAGCCGCGCTAGTTAATGGCCACAGTTCTGTTGTATTTATTATACGGAATTAACGGAAAAGCCGCTCCAAGCGGGATAGCTGCGAATTCAGTTTAGTCCATAGCATAAGCAGCTTACTATACGTTCCCACTGTTGGGACTAAGGGCCACTTACATTATTATTAAAAGCGTGAATGAGAATAGTAAAAGTAAAAAAAGCCTTTATTCTATTCAAATTCAAATTCAAAATTTTCTTTATTCAGACTACAGAAGGGGTCCATGGGTTATTAATTACAACTTAAAAATAATGTTAGTATCTAGTGAAAAATAAAAATTGGAAATGTAAAACAAAATCAGTCCTGTACAAAAGCATCTCTGAGATGTTTCTGAGTCATCATAAGGATGCTCGAGTTAGTTACTCACTCATCACTCTAAGATAATGCTTCTGTCTATTCAATTTTTTTTTTTATTTTTTTTTGGACACATTTCACACACGGCTGGTTAGCCCCATACTGAACCATTTCTAGCTCGTATTATGGTTGCTAACACAACTGATATACTACATATACATACATACATATTATATATAAATACATATTTAACACCCAGACCCACAGCCAACAAATTTGGTAAAGCACAAAGATGTTGACCGGGCCGGGAATCGAACCCGGAACCTTCTGATTAGCAGACCGGCATGGTAACCTTTACGCCAACGAGGTCGTTGAAAATAACATATTTTTTACACATTTTTAAGCAAAAGTTGCCGCTTGGGCATAGGCCTCCCCCGCTTATTTCCAACTTTCTCTCTCCCTCGCCTGTCTCATCCATGTTGGTCCGCATATCTTTAGGAATAGGTTCCTCCATCTTTTCCTTTGTCTTCCAGGATTTCTCTTGCAATCTAGAGGAACCCACTCCGTCGCACGTTTCGTCCATTTCCAATTGAGTGAATGAGAATAGGAGTATAAATTATATAGATATCAATGTAGGTAGTATTCTTTGAATTGAAGTTGGGTTTCTAATATCTATTTGTTGAATATCATCTTTAATAACTTTTATAATGTAGTGTATTTTCCTTTAAAATACGCGATGAAAAGTGTGACTTTTATATATTAAACTGTTACTTTTTTTTAACACAAAATAAAAATATACTTTAATTTACCAAAACAGTTAAAAATAAATTAAATTAAATTTAGTTTTAGTTGATTTGAAGATAGAGATGGCAGTCATACTCGACCCGGCGCGCATTGTCCGGAGGTTCTGCCTCGCTACACGCACGCTAACTTTTAGTTTTTTTTATAAGATTTTTGTATTTTATTTTTATTTTATCTATTGTAAAAAACTTAAGAGTTAGGAGAATATATAATTGAATTAAAACCAGCTGTGTTATAAAAGTCAAGAAAGTCAGTAGACAATAAAATAATACAAAATTTTCAGCTCACCCACCAAGTTTGTCATATGAATGCAGAATAATTGACTTTTATTATGCAAATTATCAAGTAGGAAAGTATTAATTTATTGCGCTCTGAATAAATTAAAATAAATATTATGCAGTGCAATTTGTCAAGCTTAAGTAGTTCTTAGTGCAATAATGATTAATAATTGAATGTATTGTTAGGTGTGACATATTTTTACCTATTATATATTGTCTGCATTCATAAATTATGCATAATATTTGTTTTGTTTCGAACACTTGCATTTTAAATAAAGAATTGTTGGTTTCATTTTTTATTTGCTTTATAGTTTTATGTTTATTTTCGCAGTCTTTTTTTGTCGACTTTGAATAATAAATAATTTATGATTCACCTCTTATCATTCATATGCCTCTCAGTCGTATGTTTGTTACTTGATAAGTATGTTTCGGTAAAATTTGGTCTAAATATCAGTAAACGAAGTCAGTGTTTATAAATATAAAAAAAATGTTATTTGTCTTTTGTTTTTAAATTTCATAATTCAAAAACCAAGGAAATTAAGTTACGGAGAGGCCCTTATTCTTTATTTCTATAACATTTTCTTCCTTATTCTTCTTATAAGCTAAGTGGCCAAGCTCTGGTGTCGAGAGTATCCAAGCCGCTCGAAGGCCTCTTAACTTGGCTTAACGACTGCTTGTACTAAGACTAACAGCCGGTACCTACAATTTAACTACTCTTCCGGCCCACGATACCGCACAAATGAAAATACCACGTTTAAAACGACAGTCTTGTACATGGTCACCCATCTAAAAACCGTTCGCATCGAACGTCGTTTAAATTCAAAAAAATTCTTTATTCAGACTACAGAAGGGGTCCATGGGTTAGTAATTACAACTTAAAAATAATGTTAGTATCTGGTGAAAAATTTGGAAATGTGAACAAAATCTGTCCTGTACAAAAGCATCTCTGAGATGATTCTGAGTCATCGGAAGGATGCTCTAGTTACTCGCTCATATCAATGCTTCTTAGCTTCGATGATCGCGCCAGATCGCCTTGGCTAGCCGAGCTAAAGGCGATACATTAAAAAAAATACACGTATACTTACAAAGTCGTATACCCGATTTGCACATGAAATAAAGTTTCCTTTTCCTAATGGGAATGTAGTGGAATAGTTTCGACTTAGTAATGAATTTTGTTACGTTTCGTATTACTGAAAGTTTTAACTGAATTATTGTGTATGCGTGACCGAAATTGACACATTGTTGGAAGTTCTCACGTATACAGGCTGACTTTAGCGCGGGAGGATGTTTTTATTTGATACTAGCAAACCCATAAAAATATAACATTTTTAGGTTTATGGGATTAATAAAAATATATTATAATAATGCAGAGATAATTAATTATTTATTAATTAGTAGAAATATACTTTCTGTTTTAGGGATCTAAGCAAAATATGTAATACCATTATTCGTTTGACCAACAGGACGACTACACAAGACAATGACAGTCGGTCTAGTAATATGAATCATAATCATAATAATTTATTTTTATAAAGCCAATTTACATGTCAAATTATTATAAATATACCTTATGTACATATTTATTTTAAACCAAAAAAATAATAAATTATATGTTCCAAGCCTGGAATATTTTTAAAAGTTGTCAGTTTGTAACAAACAGTAAACTCCGTACAAAACTGAAAATTATATACAAAAAAATCTAAGTTTGTTATCAATATATATGTCTCTGGCTTCTGGAGCAAAGCCATTGTCGAAAAATCGCCCTGTATAAGTTTTTATTTTGTTTGCGGTGAGCTAATGAAGGCGGATTTCGGCTTTGTTATGGTAATGGCCTTTATTCGGAATTTGGAACTTTTGCTCATTGTATTCATTTGGCTTTTATTTTTAGTTCACGTTATTCTGTGTCGGGAAATGTAGAGGAAATCGTTTTGCGCGTGTATTATTGTAAATTTTTGTAAAGATATGGGTGAAGACATACAAATACAAAATTATTTATTACCAATAAAAATATGGTTACAGAAAAGATGAAACAGAATTAAAAACTTATGGAAATGGTAGGTAACCGCTTTGACGAGTGACTGTAAACTCTGCACTAGGTTAAACCTGTGTGCGCTGCAAGGGGAGTCATCCCCTGAGGAGTCTCGCAGGCTAGCCGAGGTGGGCGGGGTGGTGGGTTAATGCGAGGAGCGGAACCTCATCCCGCCCTTTCCGGTGAGGAGGTCATCGTGAGGTTTTAGTCGGTAGTGATGTCCTTTAGGCATCTAGTCCGACATACCCCACCCACCTCCCCGGGTGTGGTGGGCATGCGTAAATGCATTTCCTCACGTTAAAAAAAAAAGTTAAACCTGTGTCGCAGGGCTTACAATGGTCTAGATTACCTCGGGTGATACCGGTGCGATCGCTTAATGCCATTAGGTAAACAAATTAAAAAAGAAACTTGGATGGAGTGTGTGTAAAAGAAAGAGAATATGAGAGAGAGAGGAGTGAATGTGGTGATAACGGCTGATAGAGGAGAGTGGAAGAAGATTTGCTGCCGACCCCACCTAAGTGGGATAGGGCAAGGAAGAAGATGATCCTTTTAGGATTTCGTGTTACTGGAACCGTTGACGACCTCGTTGGCGTAATGGTTACCATGCCGGACTGTCAATCAGAAGGTTCCGGGTTCAGGTACAGCGTAAACTCTATATAACGAAACTGAAGAGACTTTGCATTTTATGGCGCTATAGAGAGTGGTCGTTAAATGGAGAGAATGTATCATTGTATGGAATACAACTAAAGCCAACATTGATTTCGACGCTTTAGAGAGTTAACACTGTAATTTCAACTTAACGTGCATCGCAATTAATGTATTACGAAAGGGTATGTATATATTCAAATAAACACCTGCGTATCGAAAACTTTTAAATAATTAATTATAGCTTAATTGCGAAAATTTCACAATTTGTGGTCCATTAGGGGCCATTTTTGTTTTTTTTTTTCATCCGGAAATTCTCACCTCGCGGCCTCAGGTGCGACTGGATGAATTCACACGTGATTGGGTATTGTGCGGGGAAACCAATTAAAGTTTATTAATTAATTGATGACAGTTTAAAATTTTATGCTGAGGGTAGTTTGAATTTTATTCCATTGCGTTTTTCGTTGGAGTTTTATTTAAGAGCGAACTGTGGTTAAGTGGGTTTTTTAGGTGTCCTCTTGTTAATGGAATGAGGATTTTATGGATTTGGGCATGTTTAATGTGAACAACGTTTTAAAAGACCATGCCTGACTGCCAATCCAAAGGTTCTGGGTTCAATTACGGCACGGCCGACTTGCCAATCTTTGTGTGAAACTAAAATTGTTGGCGGATTTGTCCCGGAGGAACAAAATAAGTAAATCCGGGATAAATATAAGCATCTGTGCTATTCGAAGATCTCTAAGCTATCTTCGTAGTAAATCTCATAAAAATCGGTCCAGCCGTTGGATCGTGAAGGAGTGACATAGATTTTAAGGAGTAATATGCGTAAAGTATCCCTAGGTCAAACCTATCTTCACACCAAATTTCATCAAAATCGGTTCAGCCGTTTGATCGTGAAAAAATAACAAATATACACACTTACACACAAACTTAAGCATTTATAATATTTGTAGGGTAAAAGCATAACCAGCTGTGGTTGCTCTTGAACTCTTTAGTTAAAATTCGTGGAATGTTACAGATGATTCTCGATTTACACCAGTCTCGCTACTCGGGGGTGTTAATAAAATAAAACGGAGTTGTGCTAACGAGTGACGGTTTCTCACGCGATAAGATTACCGCCTTTAGATTCTGCCTTTTGAGTCGCGCCATAAAGTTGCTGAAAGCAAACGAATTACTGAAAGCTAGTAATCTAGCGCAATTCTCTTGATAATACGATTCCATTTGTATGAACGAGTTGCTTCAGCGTTGGTTAACTGCTAGCTTTTATTATGCAGTCCAATACGACAGACGCACGCAGAGAAACTTCAAATATACAAAGTATATGAAACTGTATTAACACGCAACACGCATATAACCGAAAAAAAAATTATGCGGCAATGAAAAAAATTGCAATACATATTGAATGTAGCGTAAAATAGTATTGTGCAATACATACCCGATATTATATTATTTAATATTATTAAACGATAATATTTTAGACAAGCAGATTGTATTTTGTATAGGGCTTGCTCCGCACAAGTTTAAAATAAATATATGTATGAGTCGTCTCTTAAACTTGCGTCCTCCCTGAAATATTTTTTTAGATCGCTTCATGTTTCGCTTCAATTCGATATCTTACTTCTTGTAGTAGTTACGTGACTGTTGTCAGGACTTTTCGATAGCCTACGGGAGTGACGTATAGTTACATGATACGTATGTCATTTGACGATATCGAAGAAGCAATTCTAATTTAAGAGCATATCAGCGTCCTACTAAATTCTTCTCAGATTTTTGACCATTGGCACTAAGTTTTTTGAATAGTTCCCACTTAACATAAACTTAAAATGGTCTAGTTAGGTCGCAAAAAACGGTAATATTATTAAATTTTAATCACATAACCGATATTTTTGTGTGGTTTTTTTTCAGCAAAGTACACTTGTAAGAGTACAGTGCCACCAAATAAGCTGTTAAGTTAACGACGTCGCTAGTGAAAACTAGTTTCCACCTGAAGAATACTGTTGGATTGAAGAACAAAATGCTTTGAAAAGGGCTGTTAGTGAGTTGTCTGCATACCAGAAAAAGATTATACCCATAGATGAACACATTGGCATCTCTATTTCGGGCTGACTGCTGATGCAACTAACTAACTTGTAGTGAGCATAAAGCACTGGCCCCTCTCTCCGGTATCTGTGTTTATGTAATCTGCGCGTTGTATGCTTTGCGGCGACGGCTGGTGATCGCCGACTGCGCTTGGAGCTGTTATTTGTCTCGTGCAGAAATATGGCGGCGATTTATAATGTTGCTGTTTATTACGTGAACAATGCGCTCTACTCACTCAACTTGTAGATTATGTGGATAAGCGGAACGGGACACTTCGGTGTGTATTTATTTTTAAAGTAAGATATATACACACACATATACACATGCAAGGAAGAGGGCAAGAGGCCGCCCGAAAAAGACATAGATGGAGTGTGTGAATGGGACATAAGAGAGAAAGGAGTGAGTGTAGAGATGACGGCTGATAGAAGAGAGTGGAAGAAGAAGATTTGCTGCCGACCCCACCTAAGTGGGTAAAGAAAAAGAAGAAAATACACGCATTCGTACATGAATACTCGTAACCCACTGCTCATCCACTCAATATACACTAACTCACAAATACACGACACACACAAGTCTGTTTTTAAGTGATTTATAAATTTAGACGAATAATTAATCAGAAGTGGTTTAATTAAAAATAATACAATAGTACACAAACTAACCTTTAATTTCACAACATCAAATCTTACAACAAATAGACTCGAAATTATATTAAAAGCACAATAAGAAAAAAGTGTCAACAAATACTAAAAAAAAATGTTGTTTAAATGGAAATAGTAAAGTATCTTTTTGTCTATTGGCAACCCTAGCATTCGAACGTGTTAAGGCGCGACCCTTTCATCCTGTCGGGAACCTCTCGTGATGCGATTACAGACGCCTCTTAACTTCACACAATATATCTATTTAGTTTTTAGGGTTCCGTGCCTATAATGTAAAAACGGGACTTTATTACTAAGTCTTCGCTGGCTGTCTCCAGGCTGTATCTCAGAAACCGTAAAGCTAGAAAGCTGAAACTTTCACAAGAGTATTTCCCGTGCCGCTATAACAACAAATAATAAAAATAAAATATTAAAGTAGGTCCCCATACAATAAACGCGATTTTTTCGTATTTTATTACTATATATCAGAAACGGTAGTTGCTAGACACTTGAAATTGAAACAGAATTTATAAATGTATTATAACTATCAATTAAAATTGATTTATTCATAAAAAAATAATAATAATTCAAAGGAGCTCCCATACAATAGCTCTTCTCTTTTCTCTTCTCTTCTCTACTCTTCTCTTCTCTTCTCTACTCTTCTCTTCTCTTCTCGTGTCACGTTTGTACTCCACGCGTTCGTATGGTAGTGCGAATATTTAAGTTGAATTTCTAAAAGTAGTGGAACATAAGCTGTTAGTCCAAATTAGCGAAGACCACCCTTTAAAAATGGTGCGTTAATTAATACTAACCCTCAGAAATTGATATCGCAATAAATGTTATTCGTAATGAATATTATGTATCAGCATTCGTCCTTCATTAAAATTATTGTGAAAATTCCCGGAATCCCTCGGATAATAAAATTAAATAATATTATTAACGAAACTCTCATAAGGCATCCTAATAGGGCAGGTTTTAATGAGGTAAAAAAGGTTGCCTGAGACCTATATACATACTATAATATAAATATATTATTATAGGTACCTTATACATGTAGGTTGTAGGGATGGGTTTGTAAGACCGCTACCAAAGAACATGAATTCTAGTTTACAGACTATATTAGTTTATTATAAAGCAAAATCAACCAACTTGGGATTTTTTTGGCGAATTCCTTCTATAATAATCTGGCGATTATCAAGGCAAGAGTGGACCGTAATTAAAATATTTTTCATTTTCATTTTTCTATTCGTTGTCGAAATAAAGCGGAAATGCAATAAATATTTCTGTTTTTTTTCCTATGTGTAATTAGTTCTAATTTTAGTACATTTAGCCAAGCCCTTTTCAGTTGATACCCATTTTAGTTTCTCAACTCACTGAAAGAGTTGTGAACATTTAGTGGCGTTTAAAACTAAATAATGTCATGTCATTTTTATATTATTTAAATTGTCATTATGTTTCTTTTTATTGGATTCTAAAATTCTCTATTCTATGTAATTAATTTTAAGTTTTCTTATGCCAAATTAACAAAATAAATAATTACCAATGAAAGGTTGATATTTTTTTGGAATTTCTATATATAGATATACGTCGTCTGTAGCTAACAAAAACCTGTCAAAACATTAAACCGCCCTTAGCGCCATCTGCAAAAACCTCGCGTCATTCACCCGGAAGCATACACGAGCCTCATCGGTCGTTTTTTATTGTAGCGGTTCAACTGGCTAAGTCTGCTGAGCGAGTGTCTCACAGCGAACTAGAATAAATAGAATAGTAACTGGGCCGATAAAATGGTTCCACGCGTAATCGAAACGGTATTTTTCGGTGGGCGGGGCAAAACAAATACCCGCGCGCCCGCGTGGCGTCACATGGTGTGGCACGGCACCAATCGCGTGTGTGTGTTTCGTTGGGATAGCAGTATAATTGTGTGCGTAGATGGATACAAATTCTAAGCGGCAATTGTATGGAGTTACTCTTCCGTTTATTTCTAGTTCGCTGGTGTCTGAAAAATTGTCGTTCCAAGATTATCAAATTAGCTATTTATGGTTATTCAATTACTAAAGTTGCTGCGAATAATAGTGACTCTTTAGTTCTCGGTGTTGTGTTAATCCAGGATAAAGTTTGTGTGGATTTGCACTCGCTTTACGACGAATGTAAGAAAACCGGCATGTTTGAGGACCACAATATCCGAAAACGTGTGTCATCCGCCAACCCGCACATGGCCAGCGTTACGGATTATAGTCTACATCTCTCTCCTCGTGAGAGAAGGCCTGGAGTTCCAGCAGTGGGAACGTACGAACGTGGGCTGCTTATGCTAAATATGTTGGTAATTACTAAATAACTTATTGAGTCAGGCGTTACTTTGCGGAAATCCATTGTAAATAGAAGACAAAATTAAATATTTAGTGTACTTCTAGGATGATGAGCATCTCCTGATGATGCCTTGTGGTTAGGCGAAACACGTGTAGAGTTAAGAATTTCCGAATTGTGATAGGTAACGTTAATCTTAATTAATCTTAGTTAATTTTTCCTTTACTTGTCTTAATTTGGATTTCGGATCACAGCGGAAGTACACCAAATATTTAATTTTGTCTTCTATTTGGTAATTACCCTAAAGCCTTAGATATTTTTCTGCCATTGATTTAGCAGACTTGGCTGGCAGGTGTCGGCGTAAATGCAGGCGTGACGTCACATCCAGATGAGCGCCATTTATATATCCTCGTGCCACGTGACATATGGGGGGTTTTAGGGATCCGTGGCCTTGTGGGGAAAGAAACAAAATAAGATTTTTTTCCCTAAGTCTAGTAGTGTCACGGTCCTTGCAGAATTCTTTAAGAAGCATAAAGCTAACATCGCTGATTTTGATGAAATTTGGTGTGAGGATAGGTCAGACCTTGGATTTACACTTAGGCTACTTTTATCTCGAAATCAATTGTGATTCCCGTGGGATACGCTTCAACTTCTAAATCGATGCTACTTCTTCACGCTCCAATGGCTGGACCGATTACTATGAGATTTACTATGAAGATAGGTTAAACCTGGGATTAAAACATATGCTACTTTTTATCCCGGATTAACGCAGATAACACCGCGGGCGCAGCTTGTTATAAATAAATAAATAAATATACCTACAAAAACCTTTTGTACGAACAATACGAAAATACTTTTGCCCCGAGCTACTTAACATTCTCTTATAGTTAAAGTAAAACTTACGAAAGATATAAAATCTAATCATTTATTACTTGCAAAATAGGTACAATTGTGGTGTCATAAATAAGTTAGCTCTCTATTTTAATATCTCTCTATTATATACTGAACCCCTACGTAACGGAAATACTCCGCCACACCCTTGACCCAATTTTTTTCCCGCTAACATAATTTTTTTGAAAGGCGGATGTTGTTTTAATTAACGCATCGTTTGTTACTTAATTTGTTTGTTGAAGGGGAGGGGCGTTGTTTTTGTTTTGTACACGTAATGAATGGATGGGTGACCGGGCCGCTTAAGTTTGCAGTCTGGGTGAAAGAATAAGGCTGCGAAACTGCCTATGCCTTATTGTGAAATAATAATGTTTGTTCGCAAATGTAACTATCGGTAGTGATAAAGGTGTTTTTAGTGACTGCGCGAGTGTAGTGTGTATTAGCCCTTTCTTTATAAGGCAGAAGGATTCAGAGGAATAAAATATGCACAATATTCATAGTTTAAAAAACTAAAAAACACGCTTTTATAGAAAACCGTAATTTTATCAAATTAGTGTATTGTCATCGGTCCTCAATAAATCTACAAAGTTTGAAACGAAATCTGGCCGTTTAAAGTGGGTCAAAATCGCGCCTAAAGAAGTCGGTTACAAACAAACATACAAAAAATAGAATAATTTATCAAATTAGTGTATTGTCCTCAATAAATCTACAAAGTTTGAACGAAATCTGGCCGTTTAAAGTGGGTCAAAATCGCGCCCAAAGAAGTCGGTTACAAACAAACATACAAACAAACATACAGGTGAAGCTAATATAAAGCGTGTAATAAAAAGGAACAAATTAGGACTCCTTTGATAAAGCACACAGAAAGATAAACAACATTTTTATTGGTGGTAAATATATCGCTTCTGCCTTGAAAAGGGTTAGTGTGTGCTTGTGTGTTTTGTATGTGGGTCTGTGTGTTAACCCTGCAGCTTGGGTGAAAGAATAAGGTTGCGGAATTGCCCCTGCCTGTCGTAAGAGGCGACTAAAAGGGACAGCAGACTCGAGGGTGTTCGGAGATGGGGTTCCGACACCCGCTCCATCGAGTCCGGGATGATGGCGACTTGTGACTTTCGTCGTCGTTGGCGGATTGGAAAACAATCCGGGAAGGGCCACACACAGCGCAGTGCAAGGAGGTCTCCGGGGTGTTTCCCGGAAGAACCCGGAGACCTCCGTTAAGCACAGAGGCAGGTCACCGGGGGGGTTTTAGTGGGTACAAATCCCACATAACCTGACCGCGCCCCATTGTTTCACGACCTCGTTGGCGTAATGGTTACCATGCCGGACTGCCAATCAGAAGGTTCCTGGTTCGACTCCCGGCTCGGCCAACATCTTTGTGCTGAACTAAACTTGTTGGTTGTCGGTCTGGGTGTTAAATATGTATCTTTATAAAATATGTGTGTATATGTAGTATAGTAGCAACCATAATACGACCTAGAAATGGTCCAGTATGGGGTTAACCAGCCGTGTGTGAAATGTGTCCTAATATTTATTTATATTGTGGCCGGGTATCTTGTTGAAGATTTCTTCCTCGTCAACAAAAAAATAAGGTGACAGGGGGTCGTCAAAGACCTTAAGTTCAAGTTTTTTTGCCGTTGCTCTTAATCGACTACAAGAAACACTGAGTTATTTATTACTGCGTAAATATAGTTCAATGACAAAAAAGAGAATGTTTTCAATATGTTCGGATTATTTTTAAACGTTGTTTACTTTATATCGTATATTAACCGACTAGGTACGCACCGTAGTGTTAATTAGCGTTAATTAGGGTTTAAAAGTAGCCTATAATATTTTAAATCCAAATTTTATCGGAATCAGTATAATAATAATATATATTGTGACACATTTCACACACGGCTGGTTAGCCCCATACTAAACCATTTCTAGTTTGTATTATGGTTGCCAACACAACTGATATAAACCAACACAATAATATACCCAGACCGACAGCCAACAAATATGGACTGCAATGTCCGACGCGTGTCATCCGCCAACCCGCACTTGGCCAGCGTGGTGGGTTATGGCCTATATCTCTCACCTCGTGAGAGAAGGCCCCTAATCTCAGCAGTGAAACCTACAGTAGGCTGCTCATGCTTGGATAAAAAAGTTAAATATCTTTCTATAAATAACGTATTATAAAGCGTTTAAAATTAATGTCAGTGTCGTTCAAACATAATAACTTTCCCTTTTACTTTAATATATTGTACGAGTATACCAAGGTAATATCGCCATTACCCTTAATCACATATAAATATGTACATACAACGCACTAATAATCAATTTGTCTGTATGTCTATAAACGTGTTTTTTTCTATGTATTGAAAGTCGAGTAGACGATCGGTTGCAAATGCTTGTGTGTGTATGTGTGTGTGGTGTGTGTTTGTGTGTGTTTGTCTTTCTGGGACATCATAGCTTTTTTAACGGATTGACAAATTTTAATTTAGATAATTCAGTCTGTATGTCTGTAAGCGTGACACATTTTTTTTTATCAAAAGTCTAGTAGACGATCCGTTTCAAATGCTTGTCTGTGTTCTGGGACAACTTAGCTTCTGAACGGATTGACCAATTTTAATTTAGATAGTTTTGTTTAGGCGAGATCTTATCTAGAGAGATAGATGAATATCAGTTCAAGATGGCCGATGATCTCAATATGGGTACCAAATAAAAGGGTTAGACTAATCAAATTTATGTATAACGATAAATTTCGATTCGAATCAAATAGGCGAAGGGGGTTTACTAATATTTTTTTAATATACACTTTTGATACGTACTATCTCATATTTAACTAACACTCACGTATATCTCAACGTTTTTTTTAATTTGAACGTTTTTAAAAATTTAATTATATATATTTTACGCTGTTTTTACTAAAATAGACTAAATCCACAATACTCAGTAAATATTTTGTACGATTATTTAATTCTAAGGAAGTTCTTATATATTTAATTTGTTTAAATTCATAACTTATGATTTTTTTTAATTCTGTGATATTTTTATGTGATTGATAATGTATAATTTTGATTTTCCTAATTTTTAATTTGATTGTTTTGTATTTTTAGTTTTATATGTGTATATCATTAGTGTAATTCGTGTATGCGGTTCTAATTATGATAAATAAATAAGTAATAAATAAGTTCTATATTCCTTCGCAGTTCTCACAACGAAGGTCGAAGTAAAGACATTATAGACAAAGTCATCTATTTTACTTAAGCAAGTAAAGCCGCGGACGCGAGCTAGTATTCAGCATAATGAGCTTCCGGCTGTCTACTAATGATGCGGCCTATAAATCTGTCTGTTTGTACGTTAATATGTCGCCTGACTCACGACACTTGGGGATTGAGGAGTATTTACTTGTGACTTGGTTGCTTTTGATTTATTTAGGTTTTTAACAACGGGGCCATTTAGCTCATACGAAAATAAGCCAAGTGTGAGTCAGGCTCGCTGAAGGGTTCCGTACCATTGTTGTATGGGAGGCCACCTTTAATATTATTAATTTAATTTTTAATTTATTTTTAAAGTTAATACATAATTCAATATTCTGTGAATGTAAAGTTATAAAGATGGAGTAAAAAATTGCTTTAAATTACGTTTGTTGTATGGGGCCCCCTATTAAATAATTATTTTATCTGAATTTTATTTCATATACATTATTTATATATTCTGTAAAAAATAAGTGTCTAGCAGTTACCGTTATTAATATATAACAATAAAAACGAGAAATACATATCTTCTGAAAGTTTCGGCTTTCTAGCTATTACGGTTTCTGAGATACAGCCTGGAGACAGACAGACAGCGGAGGCTTAGTAATGGAGTCCCGTTTTTACCTTTTAGGTACGGAACCCTAAAAAGGAACGATTCAGGCGACCCTGAGTCGACATCAAAACGATGTTCATTTTACCCAATCATTACACTTATAAAAAGACTAATCTTATATAAAAAAAAACAGTCTAATCTTTGTATCCAATTGTATCCAATAAAGAATAATCTTATCCATCTATTTTACACTAGACTAATGGAAAGAGGGTAGGGAGGCCTTTGCCCAACAATTGGGTCAAACAGGCTTTTAATAATAATAATAATCTATTTTACACGTTACAAGTCGGGATGGTTTATGTTACTACGAGTATTAGCAAATTTTCTATTTATAGCAACCGATTGTTTACGTTTCGTATTACATAATTTTTATACAATTTATATGCGAGTAGTCAAACATTGCGAAGCACACGTTCCGTTTTACGCGAGCCCGTAATATTTACATACAACCTTGCAAAATGTTTAATGCCAAAATTAAATTCAAACCGGAGTTAAATCGAGCTCGATTTGGAGTTAACCTTTATTCGGCATGCACGTAGTTGGTGGTGCATTGTGGACTTTATGTTCTACAGGTTAAAGGTGATTTTGGTTCGGCTAGCTTTCAAGTTGGAAATTCGATTTTGTAAGAAATTTGAAGGCGCATGTTTACGCTCTATTAGAGGTTTGGTAAAGTGGAATATTAGTTTTCAATATTATTATCCATTTCGATTGCTGGGCCGGGTCGTCGTACGGTGGATACATAAGTCTTCTTCTTCTTCGTATGAGCTAAGGGGCTAAGCTCTGGTGTAGATAGTTTTCAATTCGCCCGAAGGCCTCTGACTTGGCTTAACGACTGCTGGGAGCTGGTGGAAACTTTGCCCAGGAGAGAAACAGTATACATATATACTATATCTCTAATATACATATGATTTACTACTATACTATACCTACAAGATATCTCTCCTTACATTACACATATCCTTAACACGATTGCGATATCAATATTAGTGGGATTTGACCATGGACTAATAAATATTATAGACGTTCAACTTCTAATTGAAAATCGTGCTATCGAATGATACACGAAGGTCCATCAGTTTGTATTTTCTTGAAACGGCTTCACTCGGGTCACGCAATGTACTATTGTCATATCACTATACGACTGCAGCGCGTTGCTAAATTTGGCGGCAGTTAGGCTGTACGCACGATTTGCAGCGCCATCTAGGTTTCATCGGTAATAAATAAATAAATATTAGGACACATTTCACACACGGCTGGTTAGCCCCATACTGAACCATTTCTAGTTCGTATTATGGTGGCTAACACAACTGATGTACTACATATACATAAATACATATTTTACATATATACATATAACACCCAGACCCGCAGCCAACAAAATTAGTTAAGCACAAAGATGTTGGCCGAGCCGGGAATCGAACCCAGAACCTTCTGATTGGCAGTCCGGCATTGTAACCTTTACGCCAACGAGGTTGTCAAACTTGCAAATGATGGCAAACTTGCGCGCCACATTTTGGGATTGTATGAATCAGCAATCCTCTGTAGTATTATGATTCCTGATTCGACATAATAGTCTTACGTTGGTGAAATGAATAATACTGTGGCTCTTGAAGACTTTTTTATATGATTAAATACTTACACTTCTTCTAAAAGGATTTTGAACCCTATTTGTGTAAACATCTAAGCATTTAAAATTTAAATCCTCTGAAAGTGTCCGTCCAGTGCGGTGAGCGAACATCGCGAATGCATTAACTTTCCCAGAGCCACATGTAAAAATGCTAAATTCTCATGAATAATGAAACGGGCTTAGAATAGGAAAAATACGGACTAGAACGTCTGTGACCGGAGTGAAGCTAGCTTTGCATAATACAGCTTAGTCTACGTCTGTGAATAAAAAATGTGTTTGTTTTTAATGTGGTTTGCAATTTACCCTTTTGCGTACTGTGGGCATGATAACAAAAGATTTAAAGCAGAGGTGCGATCGCGAGTGAAGCGAGGCTATAGAGGAAAGTAGGAAGAAGCGGACTAAGTGCAACATTGTCCGCTCCGCTCTCGATCGGGGACCGGATTATGGCGATGACATCGGCAATATAATCAGATTAATGCAATAGAAAAAACTTGTTAATAAAATCTAAAGTATTTTTTTTTAACAGGTTGATTTATATTGACTTTGATTGGTACAAAAAGTTGTGTTAATGTCCTTAGAGTTATAAAAAATTGAAAAAAAAAACAGTCTTTCATAACTTAAGTAAATCCTAGTTATATATACCACATGTAGTTAATGGTTTTTAAGTATGTATGATTATTTATATGCTAATGGTTTAGTTTTAGTTAGAAGTGTATTATAATCTTTTGTGTTTTTAATAAATACATTACGTTTAAAAGTCTTAATCGGTATGTTTTCCGGTAATATTAATTTCGCACACGGCTGGTTTGCCCCATACTGAACCAGTTTTAGTTTGTATTATGGTTGCTAACACAACTGATAAACTACATATACATTCTTTATATAGATACCTACATATTTAATACCCAAACCGACAGCCAACAAATGTAGTTTAGCACAATGATATTGGCCGTGCCGGGAATCGAACTCGAAATCTTTTGATTGGCAGTCCGTCATGGTAACCATTACGGCAGCGAGGCCACCAATCATTACATTCGTATTATCTCCCCTAGAGACTCCCTCTAAGGCAACGGCATCTATCCTCGCTCTGTCTGCTTTCCTTACTCTGAGACGTTTTATTTTGGGTACCGAATAACCCGGAGCGGAGAGGTCGAAACGTGAGTGTTGTTTTGCTTCCAGACTTAGGACTATCTCAGGTCTTAGTCTGATTTACTCGAGACTTGTTCTAAATCTGTAACTGTTCAAGCGGCAGGGGCTTTCGAGGATTTTCTTCTTGTTGTCTTAGGAGGTGAACTCTTACTTAAATAAACGAGTTTATGTAAATATAGTAAACGTTACAGGGTTTACAAGTACAAATCGAATACAAATCATTTTTTGAGAACAGCTAAGTTAAGTACAAGTCTAATAATTTTATATTAAAATTAATAAAACTTTAGGCCGATTGACATTTGAAATATATCTAATATCCTATTGCCGTGGAGACTCTGGGTAGTTGGAGCAGTGAGGCGAAGAATTTTGTTCACGAGCTGGGTCTTAGAATAAATAACATCACTGGTGACTCCCGCTCCGGGTCGTTCTTGGTGCAGAGGTTGGCCATAGCTATTCAGCGCGGTAATGCAGCGAGCGTGATGGGCACCTTTGCACCGGGGGCGAGCAGGGGCGGGTTATATGATTAGTATTCGTTTTTAATATGTGACATGTATAAACCAATATTGACATAAATATCCTTTTCTACCGTAATAATATACCTCGTTGTCGTAATGGTTACTATGCTGGAATGACAACCAGAGGGTCTTAGGTTTGATTCCCGGCACGTCCAATAACTTTGTGATGAAATGGTTTAGTATGGAGCTAACCAGCCGCGTGTGAAAATCTATACCAATATAAAAAATAAGAAAAGCTTGATTGTTTGTTTGACGCGAATAGGCTCCGAAACTATTGGACCGATTGGAAAACTTATTTCACTGTTGGGAAGCTACATTATCCCTGAGTAACATATGCTATATGTATTTTGTTTCTCATTACGACTTGAATTATTTTATAGCCCGTGCGAAGTCGGTACTCGCTACTAGTATAAAAATAAAAATATAATATATATTAAACAAACTAAAAGTTATATTGGCTATCGGTCTGGGTGTTAAATATGTAACAATATATATTGTTTATGTATGTAAATGTAGTGTATCAGTTGTGTTAGCAACCATATCAAAAACTAGAAATGATTTAGTATGGGACTCACCAGACGTGTATGAAATGAGTCCTAGTTTTATTATTTTTACTATACATTTAGGCAGTCGACACATGATCTAGAGTAGTTTCTTGAAATAAGGGTTTTTTTGAATTTAGGCGAGCACTAGATAAATACTCTACCGCCATGCTTAACTTTCTCACGATGTTTTCTTTCACTGAAAGCTCGAGCTCATTGGCGGGAATCGAACCTACTACTGAGCTGTCGTAATATTCCAAAACGTACGTTTTAGCACCAGCATTAGCTATTAGCATTAGTGCACAAGTTAAGTACAAAATGCGTAACGAGCGCAACATTCGACGTTATACGCGTATAATTGGACGCCATTTTGATTTATTGGGACCGGGTTAGGGTTGCCACGTCACGTTCTTCGATTAAACGTGGACGGTTTTATGTTTGGATGAGAAGTATTTTAAAAAGTTTTTAAGTACGTTTGTATTTTTGATTTGAGTTTGTTTTATTTGATTAGAGACGGGTTCGATAAACCTCAAGGTATTCCTTGGCAGATTTACACATTTATTGCGCTCCCGAAATCAATTGTTCACATATTTTAAATGTAAATTAGTGTTTATTTGAGTTGGTCGCGTAGACACGAGTTAGTGACACTGTATGAAGGAGGATCATGCCTAGTTTGAAATAATGTCTTTTAAAGGGCCGTCGGAACACATCAGTAGATAGATAGATTGTTTATTTGTAAATTTTTAATTAATAATAATGTTAATTTCAGTAGCTGATTGACAACATATTTTCTTGACTTGATAGTAGTAGCTTGTTAGGCAAGCAATAGCAAATGCTGTACCACTATGCTTTTGGTTTCTTCACGATGTTTTGTATCGCGTATATACTACTCAAACTCATGCACGAACCTATGCCCTGCATAAGGCGTAAGGCGATCGCGCGCCTGACTGAGCTATCGTCGCTTCAAAAGTTAGTGTTGCTTGTTTTGACAACCCTATACAGGAGTTGGAGTAGAGGAACGTTATTTGCGTACGAGTCGTTCGGACGCATCGGTTTGTGAAACATCTCTCATCTGTCTGTTGAACTGATTTATTTACGCTCCACGGATATATAGTACACATATACATATGTATACTCTAGCAACCAGTCCCGGCTTCGCACGGGCTATAAAATAATCCAAGTTGTAAAAATATATAGCCTATGTTACTGAGAAATAATGTAGCTTCCCAACGGTGAAAGAATTTTTCAAATCGGTCCAGTAGTTTTGGAGCCTATTCGCGTCAAACAAACAAACATGAAACTTTCCTTTTCCTCTTTGTAATATTGGTATAGAAATATAGTGAATTTGCAAGTCGGAGATGTGTAGGTACTATAGAAATTAACAGAAGACTTCATTAATAGACATAATGCATAGCACCTATTGGTTGGATTCGGGGTTCTTTCTCACAGAAACACAGAACTAGACCTATGTTACTTCGCTCATGTGAAAATCAAGAAGATCATTCTCATCATTCATTACTTCAAATCTGCAGAAAGAGATCTTCAAGGCTTAAGATATTTGTGGATTCATATTCAAAGCTGGACTTCCAGTCTAATGGCGACTAAGATGACTGTGGTCCTGAGGTACCACTGGAACTCCTGATAGAGCAAAAAGTTAAAATTGCAACTGAAGAATGATGCTAGATATAGCATCATTCTGCAGCATTCTCCCGCGATTCAGCGAGGGAATGCTGCCAGCCTAATGGGTACGTTCGGGCGAGGAGCTTCGACGTAGTCTTTTTAGGATATAAGTCTTAATTTTATTTAATTTCATTATTTTTGACATATAATTGATATTTAACTAACTTATATCTATGAATGTTAAAGAATGTATTGATTACTATTTTACTGAATAAAAGGTTGGTGTAATTTGAAAAAAAAAAAACTCATCTAGAAAATATTTGAGATTTTTTTTATGCGTTAGCTTGAGCTTGATCACAACTCAACTGGTGTTAAGTGGCATTGCGGTCTAAGATGGAGCTTGCCTAGAACCTTGCTTGTTGAATGTCGTAATCTTAAGTAGGAACATAAAATTGTAAGAGCTTCGCCTCAAACTAATATAAACAAAAATAAAGTACGTTATTTGCTAGTACTTGTTTGTGAAGCTACCATAATCCCGATATACGTGTATTGTTACTCAGTTCGGGTTTGGTGGCAGCTCAAACAAGCATCGATATTTAGTACTAAGTCTAGTTCCTACTTATTAATATTGTAAATTCTTTTCTTGAATAAAGTTATTTTTATGTTTTATGTTATTGTTTGACAACTTTCTACGTTATAGAATGCTAACCCAGAGGGGAAGAAGAAGAAACTCAGCAGAATAAAAATTAGTTTATAATAACGCGGGTAACACCATGGGACGCAGCTAGTGTTTGAATATTCCATAACCAATAACAATGTACCCGGTATCGGAGTAGCTGTGTCGGCGTCTAATTGGTCCAAACAAGTCGGCTGGCGTTGTACAAACGCAATAAGACGTTACATGAATATTCATCATCGCCGAGGAGAATGGAGGGGCGAAAGTTATAAGCTTTTAGGGCATAGGTATAAATATCAATGGAAAGTACTTTAGCATTCGTGTGAGCTAAGTGGCTAAGCTCTGATGTGTAGAGTTTTTAAGTCGCCCGAAGGCATCTGACTTGGATTAACGACTGCTTGTATTGAGGCTAAAAACCGGGGCCTAAAAAGGTAGTAAGCAAAAAAAAATACTTTATTTAAGTTAAGATGTTACAATAAAAAGGGAACTAGTGACTAACTTAATAAATATCGCTGTTTGTTTGAGCTGCCACCAAACCTGAACTGAGTAACTCGTATATCGAAATTATGGTAGCTTCACAAACAAATATTATCAAACTAAACTAAAAAACTAACTAATTTTCTTTTGTGTATAGTAAGTTTTGAGGCGAAGCTGTAACAATTAGATTTGTAGACCTAAACCTTACTCTTGTTTCGTGAGTTTGACTCGCACTTGACTGGTTTATGTTAATATTTATTTTGAAAATGAATTTGCAAATTGATGAAAATACAATTCAAAACGTTTATTAAAAATTGTGTGGATCAGTCATAGATGAAAGGTGTTGTGTTCCTTTCAAGCTCATAACGTGAGTAGAAGAATATTAGAATATTTTCGAAGCATCCATTAACATTTAAGGAATACTCTTAATGCTTTGGTATATCATCATCACATCCTAACACGATGCTACTAGATTGATAAATAAAAACAAAATGAAACAACAAAATTGCTTTCTTATATACATAAGAACAAAAACGTTCCAATTGAAAAACGTTTACCCATTTTGAATACAATAAAATAATATTTAACATAAATTTATTCTTTAACTACGATAGTATTGATTTACCACCAGTCTTACTCTTAACTGTCGATAATATCTACTTTGCGAAATAAAAGTCCATTCTTGACAATAAACAGATTATAATTGCATTTATTTATTTACAAAAAGCATAATTTTGTTTACAATAATTTCTTTTTTTGTGTACTATAATCCGGTAAACATTGTAACGTCTAAACGTTTAATAACAATAATAGAGCATTTCCTCAACGGAGCAAGATTTCAGGCAGCATTCATCCGCTATACCTTGACGTTTTGCTCTGCCACTGGTCATCATAGTGAGGGCCTTTTCATGTTGATACCAAGGCCAGCCCATAGCTTGCATCTCCACGGAATGCCCTGACCTCTTCAGCGCGGTCTCCTGAGTTTCCTGAACCTCGTTATCTTCAGGATTGTCAATAAATCTGCCTGATCTTTTCTCTTGTTCTTCGCCCCCGTATCTTAGAATGCCGGAGTCCTTTAAGAGTTTCTGGGTGTGGCATAGATAGTCCACCGTATCTGATAGGATACGACCACAGTATTGGTTGTTTCCATAAGCAGATGCAGCAAAGAATAAAAGAATTCCAAAAAGAATTACCTTCATTGTGGAGATGGTTTCCTTAGATCTTCCTCTAGCTTGTTTTAACCCTGGTTAATGTTTCTTTGTTCTTATTGTGTTGACACGAAGACGGTTGATTGTTGAATGAAAATCTTAGCTAAATCTCTAGGTTTTATACCCTGAATTCCTTATGAATATGCAGATGAGAAGCCTTTACCATAATGAGACCTGATTGGTTGGACAGGTGCCCTGATTCAAAGGTCGTCTATGACGCAAAAGTATACTTGAGTGCACATGGGGGTTGATTTGCGGGGGTTGATGGAGAGTCATAGTGACATGGCAAGTGAGGAGTGGTGGTTTGAATTAGGGATGCTGGAACTGTGTCGAATAATACTAATCTTTTAAAGCTTTGATTCACGTGCGAAATAAGAATTAGTATATAATTGCTTTATGTTTGTAGCTGTTATTTTGAATAGTGCTTTATCGAAGACGTTATAGCGAAAAGAAATATGTAGATGGAGCATAAAAATTGTTGATGGATGGATGATGGAAGAGAGTAGAAAAAATGTTTGCTGTGCTTATCCCGCCTAGTGGTACAAAGCTTACAAGTTTTTTTTTTTGAAGTTTTGTACCTAAAGACTATTCCGAATACAAAGCATAGATAACTTTGCAACATAATTGGCTATGGCAGCTTCTACAGAAAATAAATGACCACCTGGTTAAGTAGCGCCTGTAGCTCGGCAAATTAACGTGATCTGACGCAATCATCGTGGTTAAGCTACGGTTGATGGGACAATCTTTGTATGTGACCATGTTAACGGCTGTCGTTATTAATATGGCATTTTCATCTGGGTGCTACCGTCGGTCGGATGGCACGATAAATTGTAAATAACTCCTGGCTGTAAGTCTTAGTACAAGTAGTCGTTAAGCTAAGTCAGAGAGGGCTTTGGGTGGCTTGAAATCTCTCGACATCAGAGCTTAACCACTTAGCTCATACGAAGAAGAAGAGTAATAAATAAATAATAAATACTAGGACACATTTCACACACGGCTGGTTAACCCTATACTGAACCATTTCTAGTTCGTATTATAGTTGCTAACACAACTGATATACTATATATACATACATTCATATTTTATATAGATACATATTTAACACCCAGACCGATAACCAACAAATTTAGTTAAGCACAAAGATGTTGGTCGTGCCGGGAATCGAACCCTGAGCCTTCTGATTGGCAATCCGGCATGGTAACCATTACGTCAACGGGTCGTCAAGAATGCCCAGTTTTCGTCGTAAATTCGCTATCTCTCATCTTTTGCCCTTTCGCTAGTAGGTCACGATCCCGATGCGATCGTTCTGTAAACTGGTACGCACTCGCTGTGTAATTTGGTTAAATCCCTAATTTAGCGAGCTCGCTTCGAATGCCGATCGGGTCCTTGAATACGACCCTGTAGGCGAGGTACATAGGAGTGTGTGTAGACATTGCTTTGGAATCAACACGTGTTTTAACCGGTGATGTAATAGAAGTATTCTAGGCTTTAACAGGCAATAGGCCCGTCCACACAGAGCGATCAGACTCGCGAGGCGTTTGCCGCGCGAGGAAACTAACCTTCGAACGAGTGCGGCAGCCTCGGATCATCGCGAGGCTGCCGCGCGCAGCAAGCCCGAGCCATTTCGTTCGTTAAACAACTTTAACCTGATCCTGTTAAACGACTTTTCTTTTCTCGTGATTTTTCCCGCCGGAAGCATCCTATTAATGACTTCATACTCTTTTTTAAAACAGGAACCGGTACATGCATCTCGCGGCTATTAGTATAATTAGGATCACTTGCATTCCATAGCCAGGTGTTTACACCATAGAGCGATATTAATTTGAAACAGTGATCTTTATTCATAAATCGTATTATGCTCGAGCGAGGCACGAAATAAAATACGCGAGCGTCCAGAGTGCGCGAGGCAAACGGCTGAGGCGCCTTTGTGCAAAATCAAAAACCGACACTCGATGGCTCGGGCGCTCGGTTGCTCGCCCGCGGCAGAGCGCGCGCTTGCCTCGGCCGAGGCACGTCTACACAGAGCGAGCAGCCTCGCGAGACATTTGCCGCGCGAGGCTGCTCGCTCTGTGTGGACGCGCCTAATAGGCATACAGACAATGTATGATGGTATTCGACTTAATATAAAAATGAAATGAAATGAAATTAGCCTTTATTGCTTTTACTCTCGCTTACATTTTTTAGATCTGGAGGTAGTTTATTATAACTGTGCGCGCCTGCGAACGTTATCATTGTTTTGCCGTAGTTCGTGCGTGCCTTCGGCAAAACAAGATGCTTGCGCGTCGAGTGCAGGGGCGCGCAACAGTTTTGCGTTTAGTGAACCGCAAGTTGGTATGAAGTTTACTCTTGATTGTTTTGCGAATAAATATACAAATATTGTATTTATATAACTGTTTGATGTTCATTACTTTGGTTTCCTGGTAAATTGTTTTAGTTTCCGTTAAATCATCATTATCAGCCCGTAGACGCCCACTGCTGAGCATAGGCCTCTCTCCTTGTACGCCAGTTATCTCGGTGTTGCGCTGCTCTCATCCATGTCCTGCCTGTGATGTTACGGATGTCGTCGACCCAGCGTGTTAATGGTCGACCGACGCTTTTTTTGCCTGTCATAGGCCTCCAGTCCGTCAATGTTTTGGCCCACTTACCACTTACCTTCCGTTAAATAGTGGTAGTTAAATAACATTTTTATTATTTTATTTTGGCGGTACGACCTCGACACACACAACCCACACTGGAATACCGTTGCCCAGGACAGACAAAAGTGGAGGGACGGTAGGGAGGGCTTTGGCCTGCAGTGGGCTGATTTATAGGCTTAGATAGATAGATAGATAGATTATTTTATTTTGTAAAACTTGCAGTTCACTCAATCGTGTTTTAGCCGCGCTGCCCCACACCTCGACAATATATAATAGATGCGATTTTCCAAGTGCATTAACCCTGTGTATCATACAGATGTATAACAGTATGTGTTCTCTCGTGTCCGCAGAGTAATGGCAACAGCTACATGTCGAGCGAGCCGCGGCGCAAGCGCGAGCTGCCGGCGCGCCCCAACCACATCCTGCTCTACACCATCATCAACCCCGCCTACCCCATCACTGTGGTGAGTGCCCTTACTGCCATCTATACATACGACACTAGCTGTGCCCAGCGGTGTTAACCGCGTTAATCCAGGACAAAAAATAATATAAGGACTCATTTTCACACAAAACACCGCACTGCGCTCCAAAACACGCATCATAGACGTTGGCCAAAAGGCAGCCGAACTGAAGTGGAATTGGGCTGGGCACATCAGCCGGATGTCGGAGGATCTGTGGGCTAAACGCACCACAGAGCGTCCGACGTCGCGGCAGGCCCAGACGGAGATGGCGGGACGAACTGGATAAACACTGCAGAAACTGGCTAGAAATAGCAATAGATCGTGATAAATGGAAAGAGGGTAGAGAGGCCTTTGCTCTTCAATGGGACACAACAAGCTCATTATATAATAATAACATTTCACACACGGCTGGTTAACTACTATTGTTTTCGGGACAACAGTAGTTAAAAAAAATAACAAATAAAATTTGGTTTCCATGTTTCAGTTCAACCATGTGTTTTGGGGTTATGTCGTTATGTGTATTTTAATTCACATAACACTTTAGTTATGTCGTTATGTGTATTTTAATTCACATAACACTTTAGTTATGTCGTTATGTGTATTTTAATTCACATAACACTTTAGTTATGTCGTTATGTGTATTTTAATTCACATAACACTTTAGTTATGTCGTTATGTGTATATTAATTCACATAACACTTTAGCTATGTCGTTATGTGTATATTAATTCACATAACACTTTAGTTATGTCGTTATGTGTATATTAATTCACATAACACTTTAGTTATGTCGTTATGTGTATATTAATTCACATAACACTTTAGTTATGTAGTTATGTGTATGTTAATACACATAACAGATAACCGCAGAACATTCTTAACTGAAATATGGCAAGCATGCTTTTTTTTTTTGAGTTTTTTTTTGTTTTCAGAGATCTCATTATCACAAAATATTACTATTTCTAATGTACCTTATCAACTTTTATACTTTATCGATTTAAACTACGAATAACAGATGCTATACTTGGTTAAAATCCTTGAAACGGTCCTTGTAATTGTTCAAACTAATAACTCCGTGAACGTAACAGCTGAAACAATCAAATCCCAACGACGCTCTTCAAGTTAGAACAAGTCACACTTACAATAACTTGAACTTAACTTACACTTACAAGTTAAACTTACACCGAGTTGAATCCGCTCGAACAACTTGGATTGGACGTAATGATGCGTGGAACTGCGATTCTGTATTGTACAGGGCTACTGTCAATGCAAGACTTTGAACTGATTTGATACTTATGGAATGAAAGTAAATATGTTTTGAAAATTCGCGGTTAAAGTCAGCCGAATTTAACTAAAATAAAAAAGTTATGTCTGTTTGTGAAAATGTTTTTTTCGGACTGTTCACTCGCAGCTGCTTAGTCCCATACTGAACTATTTCTAGTTTGTATTATGGCTGCTAAAACAACTGATATTTCAGCTATTACGGACCACCCCTACCTTTGAAAAACTTGATAACCGTCTAAGTCATATGCATCTTTTGTTGTATTGACTTACTAGCATGTAACCTTTTGACTCAGGCGTTATTATTTTGCCGAAATCTAGAATGGACATGGAAGAAAATCTGAAATTTTTAGTGTGCTTCCGCTGTGATCTGAAATCAATTAATGATAAGCCACGAAATATCAAAATACTCTTCTCGTCTTTAAGTTCTTTTTTTTATGTACTTTCCTGGAATTGGTTGCTTAGAAGATATCACTTTTAGCGATGAAGTCGCCAGTTAAGGAACTAAGGCTTTTAAGGAGTACATTTAAGTAATTTCAGTAATTTATTTTGTTAATGATTTAAATAAAGCGTTAAACTATACTTTTTAATTTTATATTTTAACGTTTTCTTTGTATATCTTAATTTGTTTTCAGATTACAGCGGAAGTACACTAAATATTACAGATGGTATTCTATCTCACTATTGCGTTACCAGTAACCTTGTACAGAAATTGCTTTAGTTTCGACTACGTTGTATTCAACAGGTAGGCTGATACTGTAGGCACTTGATAGTGAACTGTGGTGAGATATATTGCTATTGTTTATTTAGTATGTTGGACTGCTAACTTGATTTGTAAAAAAGAGTTTTTGGATGAATACAATATGTATTATGCGATACTTTTGTTTGTAGTAGTGAGTTTGATTGCATATTTGATTATTAATGGTGATCTGAACAAAAAGATACATACATGTATTTTGTCAAATACAAATACAAATACAAATACAAATCATTTATTGATAACACCAAAGTTACAAGTCAAATAATATGATATCATTACAAAAGTATATGATATGTATCCATGTCAATTTTCAATTATATTCTAGTACTATAATATCATTACAATAGTATATGATATTAATCATAATGTCAATTTTCACTACTAATTCTAGTATCTAATATAATATCAATACAAAATGTCGATTTACATATTCTATTTCTTCTTCTTCTTTACGTAAAAAACTATGTAGTCAAGTTCTGGTGTCTAGATATTTCGTAACCTAGAAATGTTGGCTAAAAATCGAAATCCTTTGACAGCTCAGTTATGCGTACTGCCGCTTTACGTTCTACAACTCGTGGGTTCGAACCACCTTGAGAGAGAGGTTGAGCTTTCTCTAAAGAAAAACAGCGTGAGAAAACCTTATAATGGTGGTAGAACATTTTCTAGAGCATGCCAACCACCCTCAAGTTGAAAAAATCTATCGCCAAGCACCTTACCGTGTGTTCCGGCTGCCTTCTTAAAAGTCAGTCAGACCAGACTAGGCATACTCCACTTTAGGCTAGTATCGCTAAATTATATGGTTACGCAACCTACAAGTCAAAACCCAAGCAGCTATGATAAAAAACAAAACTCCAGCAGAAGAACACTTCACTCCAACCGAGAAACAGATATAAAAGTTTTTGCCAATAACATTTTAAAAAGTTTTATACTAAATAGATGACAAAATTAAATATTTAGTGTACTTCCGCTGTGATCCGAAATCCAAATTAAGACAAGTAAAGGAAAAATCAACTAAGATCAATAAACCAAGCCTAATTAACTAAGATTAATTAACTAAGATCAATTAACTAAGATTAATTAAGATTAACGTTACCTATCACAATTCGGAAGTTCTTAACTCTACACGTGTTTCGCCTAACCACAAGGCATCATCAGGAGATGCTGACTCTTCGAACGACAAGTCGAGAGACTCTCGACTTGTTTCCTTTACTTGTCTTAATTTGGATTTCGGATCACAGCGGAAGTACACTAAATGTTTAATTTTGTCATCTATTTACAATGGATTTCCGCAAAGTAACGCCTGAGTCAATAAGTTAAGTTTTATCCTATTTCTCTATTAGATTGAACCACCTATAGAGTTCCGTGAATCTACTGTGTAACATAGTGTCAATTGCTTCGCGACGACAATGCACAAGTTATATTTTAGATTTAAATGGAAACTTGAACAAGTGTAATAAAACTGGCAGCAAGTTTTGATATCGAAAACACGATTCGAATTCAAACCTTCCGAAGCGTGATATTGGTGAAATACGTGGAGTATAAAAGATCTAGAGAGTTCGTATATAAATGTGTTGGTTTCGCTAAATGATGCTAGTAAATGGTAGTATCTAATCATTGGTATAATCAGTAAATTATTGAAAAAATAAATGAAAAAATGAAAAATATTTATTGACCAAAAAACTTATCATAACCTATAGTATATCTAGTGATTTCTATGTATCAAAGATCGTAAATTGTTACATTTTGTTATCTATTTTTAAAATGTTGAATTATTTCAGACAATTTTGTCGTGCAGTTCTAATAAAGTATGTATATTAACCACCATGAATTCTTCCTTAATTACTTTTATTAGATTAGCTAGAAATAATGGTATAATCTGCTTTAATTGTTTAGATAAAATATAAGCCTTTGATACATGCATTTAACACTTCCCATTTTAAGACTGTCGCTATTCTTATAGTACAATAGGTGCATATCGGTTAGGATTTAATGATGATAATGATATTAACATGAAATAATACATGCTACATTTTTATTATTGAATAATGAAATTTTCACTAGTTAAGCTGTCATGCTTGCGAACATTTTACTATTTTCGCAAAACGGTCACACTTACTTACTTTTTATTAAAAGTTGGAATGAGTCCAACAGTTTCGGTGCTTTCCGAGCACCATCTTCAGGGGCGATTGTTACACGGACCGCCGCCGACGAGATCCGCGCGTGCACTGCCGGTCATCGAACCCCGCGCCCGCGCCTCAGCCCGCGCCGCGCGCTTTTAATAATAAGTAAGTGTGACCGTTTTCTACGCGACAATATTAAGATGCCTTACGTGAACAGTTTACAATGTATAAACATTTTACTGTTTAATAAAGATATTTTACAATAGAACCCCTCTAAGGGCTATCTTCTCCACGGCCCGATATAACTTGGCCGATTTCGGGGATGCTAACAGCGAGGGCATTAGAGCTATCTTAACTTTGAAGGTATTTTGAGGTATCTCTACTCTACCTATCTTGACGACAATTTGTAACTTGATGCTAAGAATTATACGTTTAATTGATCTTTAAGATAAATGATACTTAAATAAAAATAGTATAGTATCTATAGTATCAACTTTGAATATGTATGAGTAAATTTTGAAATATTATCTGTAGTATTTATAGATTTAGAAAAATATGTATATCGTTTTTTATTCAAGTAAAATTGTCTTTTAATTAAGAATCAAATATAACAATTATGTAATTTAAATTACTTTGATACTTAAACGACATTTATAATAAAAAAAATAATAATAATGCATATCGTAGAATGAGTTTATCAATAATTTAAAACATGATTAACTGAAAATATTATAATTCACGATAAACTATTTTTTCTTAAAACAATTTTTTTCTTTTGGTATTTTTTTTATCTCGCATTCACGCGGGCAAAACCGCGGGTTGCAGCTTGTGTTAATATAAACTTCAAATTAAAGTTTCACTATGCAATTTTCATTTGAATGTCCCGGTGAAGTTTTTGATTGTCGCTCGTGTTGTATACAGCCCCGGAGTCCATTCAGCCTGTGGACGATAGCCACAAGACAGCCGGGCGAGGCAGTTCAAACTTAACATCGCCAAACTTGGCTGCGAGATAGCTCTGGTACCGATTTAGCCGGATCTTAGTAAGTTTTGGCCGGAAAAAACTTACTAAGGCACCTTGATGCAGCTTTGGAACGGGTGGTCTTTTTGGTTTCCGTACCTAAAAGGAAAAAACGGGACCCTATTACTAAGCCTCCGCTGTCTTTCTCCAGTCGGTATCTCAGAAACCGTAATAGCTAGATAGCAGAAACTTTCATAAGTTATGTATTATTTCCCGTGCCGCTAGAACAACAAATACTAAAAATAAAAAAATTGAGGGTCCCTTTTAGTTAAGTACAGAGTTAAATCAACGAAATCCAGTGATATTCGAATAAATCGTACTAAGCGATTCGCTTCCACGTTTATAGTACGGACGGCCAAACTGTGGAACTCCTTGCCGGAATCCCTGTTCCCACTCAACTACAACCTTACTGTCTTCAAGGCGAGAGTGAACCAATTTCTTCTAGGCAAGCGCGCTCAATCGTAGTCCGCAATATGACTAACATCAGGTACATAAGTTACGGTGAAGCGCAAGCATAGCATAGCATATAGCATAAGCAGCCCACTATACGTTCCCACTGCTGGGACTCGGGGCCTTCTCTCACTAAGAGAGAAATATAGGCCATAATCCACCACGGTGGTGTCATCCGCCAACCCAAGTGCGGGTTGGCGGATGACACACGTCTTCGGATATTTGCATTTTTTTATGATAAGCGCAAGCCAATCATAAAAAAATGCAAATCTTCCGCCGAAAAAAACCAACAAAAAAATATTGGCTCCATTATTATTGGCTGCTCTCCCATCTCTACCGTTTATAAGTAGTTGCCGCTCTATATGCATTTGCGAACTCCGTCGGCGAAGTTCAAGCCGGCAGCGGCGTGTGAGCAATACGGCGATGCAGACAATAGTAAAGTAGTTTTACTTTGGCCACCCATTTCTGTCCTGCAATCGTAGCGCAAGCCTTATTCCGCCCGTAATGGGTGTTGTTTACGCTTTCTTAGATCGTTTTTGTTGCTTTTGTATTTTATTATTAGGTAGTGTGTATCTTATATATATAGGTACTAGCTGACCCGGCAAACGTTGGTTTACCTTAATAAAAAAAAATCTAAATATACAGTAGCCGATTCTCAGACCTACTGAATACGCATATAAAAATTGGAAAAAATCGGTCAAGCCATTTCGGAGGAGTACGGTAACAAACACTGTGACACGGAAATTTTATATATAAGACTAGCTGCCCTGGCAAACGTTGTTATGCCTTAATAATTATTTCTAAATATACAGTAGCCGATTCTCAGACCTACTGAATACGCATATAAAAATTGGAAAAAATCGGTCAAGTCGTTTCGGAGGAGTACGGTAACAAACACTGTGACACAGAAATTTTATATATAAGATTATGTCATATTTTAAGTTACATAATAGCTGTCGTGAATGTATGTGTATTATGTAAATTAAATTTTAGTAATAAATAATTGTAAATTGACTTGCCCAGTACGGTGCGATGCCGTAAGGTTAATAAACGTTTTGATTTTGATTTTAGTTTTTATTGACCATTTTTGATGAGTATACTTTACCTTTTTTTGTATCGCCGGTAGCTCGGCTAGCTAAAGTGATTTGACGCGATCATTGAAGCTAAGCAACGGTCTATGCGGACGGTGTTTGGATTGGTGACCATGCACAAGACTGTCGTTTTTCAAGTGGCATTTTCACTTAGATGCTATCGCGGGTGGGATGACACATTCAATTTTAGGTCCCGGTTGTTATTCCTCTGACTTGGCTTAACGACTGCTTGTGCTAAGACTAACAGCCGGGACCTACAATTTAACGCGTCGTCCAACCCACGGTAGCGCCCAGATAAAAATGCCACTTAAAAATGACAGTTTAGTGCATTGTCATTCATCCAAACATTGTCCGCATCGACCGTTGCTTAGCTTCGATGATCGCGTCAGATCACCTTAGCTAGCCGAGCTACAGGCGATACAAAATATTAAGTAAAATATACTCATCATAATGGTTTACATTGTAAACTGTAACACAAAGCACCGAGTGACTCGGTAGCCGTAAACGGAACGAGCTGATTGACTTATTTCAGTATAAATGGAAGTTCATTACGGAAAGGCAAGAGTGTTTTATTAAATTCCCTCCGCTCGCTTCTCATTCGAGAACGGTACTACAACCTGTCTTTCAAATAATCTAAATCTAAATAATTTATCGAAAAATTGTGTGATGTTTTTTAGTAAAGATATTCGTAATAGGTTTTTTTTTTAATATTTGGACACATTTCACACACGGCTGGTTAGCCCCACACTGAACCATTTCTAGTTCGTATTATGGTTGCTAACACAACTGATATACTGCATATACATACATACATACTCGTATTATATATAAATACACACATATTTAACACCCAGACCCACAGCCAACAAACTTAGTTAAGCACAAAGATGTTGACCGTGCCGGGAAATGAACCCGGAACCTTCTGATTAGCAGTCCGGCATGGTAATGGTGATTTGCATGAAATTTGGTATAGAGATAGGCAATTAAGGGGACCTAGCTTGTAGTAGTAAAACTCTGATGTACGCAGGAATAATTACAAATTTATTTGATAGAGGCTTATAAGCATAAGCAGCCCACTATACGTTCCCACTGCTGGGACTCGGGGTCTTCTCTAACTAGGAGAGAGATACAAGCCTTAATCCACCACGCTGGCCAAATGCGGGTTGGCGGATGACACACGTCTTCGCATATTGTGGTTCTCAAACATGCCGGTTTCCTCACGATGTTTTCCTTCGCCGTAAAGCGAGTGCAAATCCACACATAACTTGAAAAACAAGTCATTGGTGTAGGGCTGGGATTGAACCAGGGGTCATCTGATTGAAAATCAGACGTTATTACCAACGAGCCACACTTTTATAGAGAGGCTATATGGAGGCTAATACGAAAATGCATTTTCATAAAGATGCGAACTTAGACCGCTAAGAATACTCGTAGTATGGAGGAATCAAACGTTATCAACCTTTAATCGTATTTAGTACCGCCCCTGTAAATGAAACTAGATTGACGGACGCAAATTTGCTCAAATGAATAAGATATTTGGTGGAAATGTTACAAAACTGCTTCGAACTGAGTTGCTTGAAAAGTTTGTGTTTGTTCTTAACTGCTTTTGAAACTCAATTTTAGGTTGTCTCACGGCCGGTTAGCCCCATACTAAACTATTTCTAATTTGTATTATTATTTTATTTAAACATTATATTTTACTGCGTGCTCGGTTTTCTATATAGCCTACCTGTTAACGAAGAACCTTTTAATGTTAACAAAATTCGTAGCTCTTGCTACAAAATTTTACGCTGTAGAGGCGTAGCACTTCTACGACTTAGCTACGATGTCTTGTTTGTAGTTAACTGAAGTTGGTATCTTTCATTATGTGTGGGTGAGAGAAGCGTTTCTTTGTCTACTCTCTAGAATAGCTTTTATCTGCCCGTATGTGTAGGATGGAATAGAATAGAACTCAAACATTGTAAACTGTTAACGTAAGGCATCTTAATATTTCGAACTAATAGAACTCATAAAGAATAGAACTCATTTATTTTGGGCACAGAAGGCACACATAAACAAATATACTGGCTGCGCCCCGCGACGTTACCTGCGTTAATCCGAGACAAAACGAAGATAATCCGGAATGAAAAGTAAGTAGTGTTAATCCAAGGTCTAGCCTATCATAATGGTAATATCTCATCAAAATTGGTAGTTAACTTTGACGTTGACTTTGATATACCAAATTTAATCAAAATCGGTTCAACCGTTTGAGCGTGGATAAGTTACAAACATACACACAAACTTTCGCATTTATAATATTAGTAGGAGTATAATAAATCAAATCATATAGATGTTTTCATGGAAGAAATTACTTATGTCTCAAGCGATAATATGTTTAAAAGTAAGTTATAAATCTGGCTCGCTCAATGTACGTTTTACTCAATTAACGAATTGTTTTGTAGCCAAATGAAAAGCTTTCGCTATACTGTACCAGAGAAATAGGTATATTAGATAGGTATGTAATTGTATTGCCATTTTTAATGTATTTTTTTTGGTTTACACTGTGTATATTTATTTAATTATGACATTTAATATTTAATACTGATTTATAAATGAATCAATTTACCAATAAAATTGTTTATTTGTTATCATGTTTTTTAAGCATAATAAGTATTTTGTTTCCATAAAAATTTACCCCACATTCTTTTAAGGGAAATAAATTATGCATAAATATGCACGACCATTTTTTTTTTCCATAGTTCACCATAAAAGTCTTTCCCCATAAACTTTACCATACACCTATTCTCCGTACACGAACAAACATACACAAGTGCCGGATGATAGATTATTCTCTATATTGAGATTCATGGAGCTGCGGCGCTTTGACAAATTATAGCACACTAACTAGCTGCGGCCCGCGGTTTTCCCCGCGTTAATGTGGGATAAAGAAGTTAATCCGGGATAAAAATTAGCCTATGTATTTTTTTATATAAAATTAGGTTAAGTAACATTAGTTATGATTTTAGTTTTTTTTTCTCATCTTTTTTCTTTTGTTCAAATCCTTTGTATCATAATTGTGTCAAACAGACTTGTGAATATTCTGTGGGAGAGGCCATCGGTGCTGAATCACAGTATGATACTAGTTCAGCACTAATGGTTCAAATTAAATATGTATCATCTATGTTTTATGCAAATAAATATATTATTATTATTATTCAAATTCAAAAACTTTACTTTCAAGTTACAAAGACTAATACATACGTGTTAGAGAAAATATACCTACGATGTCAAAACAATACAATTATAAAATGACAAAAAAAATAAAGTAAAAACGCGAATTAAAAATTACATTTTACAAATAAATAATAATAATAATTTGGTCCAAAACCTAACCTATCATCATAGTAAATCTCATCAAAATCGGTCCCGCTGTTGGAGCGTAAAGGTGTAACATAGATTTTGAAGTTATTTGAGTATCCCACGGGAACCACAATTTTTATCGGGATAAAAAGTAGCCTTATAAATATGTAATCCAACATCTAACCTATCTTCATAGCAAATCTCATTAAAATCAGTCCATCCAGCCGTTGAAGCGTTAGGATTAAAATAGATTTTGAAGCTATTTGCGTATCTTACGGGACCATAGTTGTATTTGGGATAAAAAGTCTAAGCCTATAATATGTTAATCCAAGATCTAACTTATCTTCACACCAAGTTTCATCACGCTCAAATGGCTAGACCGATTTTGATGCAATTTGGTGTGAAGATAAGATACACATTGGATTAACTCATAAGCTAAGTAGCCTATTTATCCCGATAACAGTAGTGGTTCCCGTATGTATGTATGTTTTTTATTTCTTCACGCTCAAACAGCAGGAACGAGTAATAAACATAAGATGTAATCCGGAATGAAAAGTTGCCTATGTGTTAAACCAAGGTCTAACCTATCTTACTGGTAAATCTCATCAATCAAAATCGGTAATAAAGTTGACGTTGACTTTGATATACCAAATTTTATCAAAATCGGTTCAAACCGTTTTAGCGTAAGTAAGTAACAAACATACACTCACACAAAATTTCGTATTCATAATTTTAGTAGGATATTGAGATACATGGAGCTACGGCACTTTGACAAATTATAGCACATGGTACGACTTCCGGCCAACTTTGCGGCAAGTTTCGAGCAACTTCCGGCAACTTTCGGAGCGGGTTGGAGCCTCTTCTTGTAGGAAAAGTGTTCGATCAATTTGCGATTTTGGCTCGTGACTAGAGTTAGTTTAAACTAATGAAAGGAGTGAATGAGTAGACGTGTCTATTATACAATAGAACCTCCATAAGTCGACTATCAAGGGAGAGACCAAAAATTCGAGTTAAAGAGTTTTCAACTTATGGAGCATTTCGACTTTTATAATCGTATACTCCTAATAGTTTAGTCAACAAGTGCCTTTTTGGTCAACTTTTTTCAGCAGTCTCCGAAAATTATGATTGAGGTGTTATTCGATTCGGAATGCCATCTAGATAGTCTTCGAAAAGCAATGAAGTTCCGCAGAAAAATAAAATAAAAAAAAACTATTTTTTTTTCAAATTCTAATTTTCGTATGACTTAAAAGGCACTTGTTGACTAGACTATAAAATGTTTTCTAAGAAACAATAGTGTACTCACATTGTCGGCATGTTCTTAAAGTCGGTAACTTATTTTTGTTCGAACAATAGAGGTGATAAATTCCAAATGATCAAGTTGTAAAGGTTGTAAAATAAAACGTATGTTCGAGATGCAGAGGTCAAATTTGATTTTTCGAGTAATAGAGTGAAAATATGGGGAAAATACCAAAATGGCTTGGAGGGACTCGGTGATTATTTCGACTAACAGAGGGTCAAGATTTCAAGTAATGGAGGTATTGGTGTTTGAAGGGAAGAGAACAAAACATTTTTTCGACATTGGAGGTTTTTGACTTATCGAGGTTCGACTTAACGAGGTTCTACTGTATTACCGTAGAGGTACCAAAGGTGCGTATTCTTATTCTATGATGATTACAATGTTTACTAGTAATATATAAGTATTGTGGCTTTAGTCTTATTTTAGTATAAACAGCGTAAAATATAATATAATGTAACTCGCTAATAAATTATCTCATATAGTCTTATTATAGTACTTTAGCATAAGTTCACTGTTACCGTAGAATAAGCTTGGGAGATGCCATTGGCTCCCATAACACTCTGGGAGCCTTTGGATTCCTATTAGTTTTATTCGTATACCTTTGCCCAAATAAACGCTTTTGATTTTTTTGATTTGATGACGGGGGCGATCAGACCTGCACTGACAACCCGCAGGAGGCGTATTGTCCATTTCCCCCTACCAGCCTACCCAAGCCATCCAAGCTCCTTAAAGTAGCGGAGCACGGTCTTGGGTCGCTGGCATACCTGTTCCACTGTCAAAGTCGCGTACTAAGCGTACTAACCTTCATAGTGCGAACCGCGAAGGTGTAGAATTCTTTGCCAAACTCTCTGGCGGTTTTCAAAGCAAGAGTGAACCGGTTTTTTCCGGGTTAAGCGTTCCACATATATATCATATCGATGTTCCGATCATTTGATGACCTCGTTGGCGTAAAGGTTACCATGCCAGACTGCCAATCAGAAGGATCCGAGTTCGATTCCCGGCTCGGCCAACATCCTTGTACTGGACAACAAAATTGTCTTCAAGGCGAGAGTGAACCGGTTTCTTCTAGGCAAGCGCGCTTTATCTTAGACTGCAATATCACTTAACATCAGGTGAGTTGTGGTCAAGCGCAAGCCTATTATGTGTAAAAAAAACTAAATTTGTTGGATATCGGTCTGGCTGTTAAACATGTATCTATATAAAATATATATATGTTTGTATATGTAGTATATCAGTTGTGTTAGCAACCATAATATATACTAGAAATAGTTCAGTATAGAGTTAACCAGCAGTGTAGGGCCGGAATCAAACCGGGGGCCGCCTGATAGAAAAGCAGACGTTTTCACACCGAGTCACACTCGCTTTTCAACATCAATTGGGCAAAACTTTTCCCATCAGATTCTATCTTCGTGTTATCTTGATAGCTTCGCGTCTCCGTCTAACGTCATAAAGCTGTTTTATAAGTTTAACTCTCTCTTAACTTGTTCAGGAAAGAATGGATAAGTTTCCGTAAGTGACACAGAAGACATTGCTTGGCTATGGCTTTAAACGATATGTTACAGTGAATTTACACTACACTAGATAGATAGATATATAGATAGATGAACTCTTTATTGGGCAAATAAAGGTACAACACAAAATAAAAAAGTAACAACACAAATGTATGCCACAAACGGCGGCCTTATCGCTAACATCGATCTCTTCCAGGCAACCATTGGATGGAAAGAAGTTGAAAAAGACGAGAAAAAGAGGGGTTGCACAATAAATAATATTATTATTTACAGTTATGATAGATATATATAATAATATATATTATATATATATAAAATATAGATATAATAATATAGATATAGATATAAAAAAATATAGACAATATAATTTTATGTTCATAGAACTAAAATAGCCTTTTTTGAGAGGTTAGGAGTTGATTGCCCTTAATGAAATGTAGCAGCTTATTTTCCAAGTTTCCAGGAAAAAGGAATGTAGAAAAACTTGGCGTTGGTGTTACGAATTTAATTTACTCAGAAACAAATAAAAGATAAACTTAAAATAATATTTTCTGAGAATAGATGAAGCTTGTTGCTGGAGTATTTCTTTTATATCTTTTTGTGTTGCGTGGGTGTTAAGCTACACGTTCCTTTCAATTTAATTAATACATTTACCTAGAATAATTTGTTAAATAAATGTAGCGCCTGTAGCTCGGCTAGCTAAGGTGATCTGACGCTATCATCGAAGCTAAGCAACGGTCGATGCGGCCGGTGTTTGGATGGGTAACCATGCACGAGACAGTCGTTTTTCAAGTGGTATTTTCATCTGGGCGCTACCGTGGGTCGGATGACTTGATAATTGTAGGTCCCGGCTGTTAGTCTTAGTACAAGCAGTCGTTAAGCCAAGTCAGAGGCCTTCAGACGGCTTGAAAACTCTCGACACCAGAGCTTGGCCACTTAGCTCATGCAAAGAAGGAAAAGAATTATAATAATACAGGGTTACAAGTAAATTACTAGAAACCGTTTAGAAAATAGCTTTTGTTCTATGAAATCTGGAAATTCGCGAGATAATAATTGTTGCTTTTCGCGTATACGCGTTTCTTGTTTTTCGTTTGAGATAAGTGGTGTCGAGAGTTTTTCCAAGCCACCCGAAGGAATCTTTTTTTTAACCTTGATAGGTATGTTTCGGACTATAGCTAGCCTGATATTAAGCTACGCTGTAGTCTACAATGTGGCACGCTTACCTAGAAGATACCTGTTAACTCTACTTTTGAAGGCCCCCGGATGATACCTCTCAGGAAACAGAGACTCTGGTAGAGAGTTCCAAAGCTTCGCTGTCCTCTGACTTGACTTAACGACAGCTTGTACCCTTACAGCCGGGACCTACAATTTAACGTGTCATCCGACCCACGGTAGTGCCCAGATGAAAATGCCACTTTTAAAATGACAATCTTGTGCATGGTCACCCATTCAAGCACAGTTCGCATCGACTGTTGCTTAGCTGCGATGATCGCGTCAGATCACCTTAGCTAGCCGAGCTACAGGCGCTACGCGACACATACGCATAACGTGCGTTGTCAATTTGTTTTTTGTAATTTATAGCTGTTTTAGTTTTCGCTAGCGATTCGCGACTGTGAATGATTCCAGTCGAATTATTCGACTATACAAATCATTCGACTCATACGAATCATCTCCGAAAATGAGTAACTAACAACTTTGAATGACGTAATTCAACTGGCGGTGGCGCTAGGGAGCGGCGCGGGAGTCCAGCGAACGATTCATTTATATTTCATTCATTTGAAACTAACAAGTGACATTGACAAGATTCGCTAACAATCGAGTCAAAACGCCATTAGTAACTAATTAGTAGTCATCATTCGATTATTAACATTACTATATTACTAATATTCAAGTCGAACGTGTATATTAGTAGTTGTAGATAATTCGACTGGTCAGATTATTCACAGTCGCGCATCTCTAGTTCTCGCGAATTACTCAGGATTTGTATTTGTAGAATAAAAGTTGTCTCTCTAGACATAGTAAATCCGCCCTTTTAAAAGGCTTTGTGCAAACTATCCTACAAGTTTAAATGTTATAAAAATACCGCTTTCTGCATTTCGAATTTTCGAACTCCTTTTAAATCTTCAGTTTTGTAACTGTAAGTCTCACTGAAAGTTTTTATTCATAGTTTCATCAAAATAAACAGAATAAAAAATCGGCTTCGACCGTAGTTAGTACCGACTGTTGTTTAATCTGTGGCTGGAAGTAATAAAAGTTGAAGCCAGGAAAGTGGGAAAGATAGTTTGGCTTTAGTTTTACTTTAGGGGTGGTGTACAAAAGATCTTGTAACTTTTTTATATTAAAATTACTCAATACCAAAATAGATTATGTTCAAATTAAAATAAAATCTTGTTGCGTTATAAAATGTTATATAATTATATATTGTTTAATATAATTAAAAAAAAATGACATTACATTAATATAATATTATGTAATCGAATTTAATCTAATAAATTCGTTTGAATAGCTTACTTGTATTTATTGCAATAATTATAAATAAAAACAGAACAGTTTTTTATTACAATTTATTTTTAAGTCAATATTATTTTATATACAGACACTAATTAAATTCTACATCATTATTAAAGTAAATAAAAAATATTAAAAATGACCTAAAGACTACTTAAAAAGTATAAATAATATAGCCACCCCTAACTTAACTTAACTTACCTACTATACGTATTATGTTTGACTATAAAAGTACGCTACTAAAAATAAGTGGATGGGTATTTTCGCGAAAAGTAGCAATGAATCTTTGAGAACTCGAATAAAATGCAGTTCTTTCCGGGATGTGTTTTTAAAAGTTGCCAGTTATTTTAAGAAAACTCCTCACGTTTCCTTATAAAGCTTGCATGTTAAGTCCAATGCAGTTGGCTACTTGTTTTGTTTGTAGAGATTTAACTTTTGTACCTTAGATTGTTGTGTACTTTTATAGTTTTAATAAAAATAATACTAAAAAAAATTGTGTGTTGTCATCGGTCCTCAATACATCTACAAAGTTTGAACGAAATCTGGCCGTTTAAAGTGGGTCAAAATCGCGCCCAAAGAAGTCAGTTACAAACAAACATACAGGTGAAGCTAATAGAAAGCGTGTAAAAATGCGTGTGGCTCGGTGGTAATAACGTCTGTTTTTCCATCAGACGGCCCCTGGTTCGATCTCAGTCCTAAACCAATGACTTGTATTTCAAGTTATGTGTGGATTTGCACTCGCTTGAAAACATCGTGAGGAAACCGGCATGTTTGAGGACCACAATATCTGAAGACGTGTGTCATCCGCCAACCCGCACTTGGCCAATGTGGTGGATTATGGCCTGTATCTCTCTCCTTGTGAGTGAAGGCCCCGAGTCCCAGCAGTGGGAACATATAGTGGGCTGCTTATGCTTATGCTGTACTTTTGTAGTAGTATGTTTTGAGTGTCTTAAATAATTGGGCTTGTGCGATATACAAATATGTAGTTTTTTGTATGTAAGAGTATGTATAGAGGCCGACCGAAGAAGACATGGATGGAGTGTGTGAATGAGGATATGAGAGAGAAAGGAGTGAGTGTAGAGACGACGGCTGATAGAGGAGAGTGGAAGAGGAAAATTTGCTGCCGACCCCACCTAGTGGGATAAGACAAAGAATACATATGCTCAGTTACTTCCACTGAATACATATGTTCTCAGATATACGCTTTCTCACATAAAATACTAGTCATGGTAGCAACATGATAATTTAAGTCAAATATTAGATATGACCATAATAAATAATTGAAATCCGAATAAAATTAACGTTATTTAAATTTACTTTTTACTGACAGCCGTAAGACCGAATCATAATAGAGATAAACTAACTCGTATTCACTAAGTTATAAAAATGTAGATTTATTCCATGCTTACAGTTTTTTTCTATTGCCAATGTGATTGCTCATTATACATTTAAACATCTACCATTTGTAAGAAGCAGTAAAGCTACTTTCTATAATAAAGAAAAAAAATATTAGATGTTTTTTACACTTTACAACTAGGCTTGGTTAGCGACACTCTAGCCTAAACTGAAGCATGTCTAGTCTGAAATTACTGACTCTCAAGGATGCTTCCGGAACACAGTTGCTTTGAAATAGGCCAATGATGATGATGATGGCCTTTTAACAATATTTTTCTGAACAAAGCTTCGTGATAAAAGTAGTGGTACGTATAGTCTAAGAGCCCGTGAAGATCCGTCCTTCACCGATCTGATAACCAGATGAGACGTATTTTTTATTAAGTATTTTTTATAAACAAATATGCCTAAAATTGCTTGCCCATCGAAAAGTGCTCATGGCTTTTTTTTGCTCATGCTCGTGTATAGTCAAATGATAATTTAGCTACAATTATCAAACATAAAAATAAAATTCTAACTCTTCAGAATCGTTGTTACTCCTATGAAGCGCATCAAAATCGAATGAGTCACCTATTTTGACTTACCTGTTTACACCTGCTTGCCAGGTAGTTATACACTGAAATGAGTAGGCAAGCATACCGAGGCATATTCTATGTATTAAAAACTATCAGTGAAATAAATTTCATTTGGTTATCAAAAGTATGAAGGTGATGAAAAAAAAAATCAATAAAAGTTTATTTAATTAAAAATAGCCATGAGCACTTTTCGATGGGCAAGCAATTTTAGGCACATTTGTTTATAAAAAATATTTAATAAAAAATACGTCTCATCTGGTTATCAGATCGGTGAAGGACGATCTTCACGGGCTCTTCTACTAGTATGATAAAACACACTATCCCCCCGAGCCTGACCCGGCTATGCGCGCCCCCTGGTGAGTCCTTATTCCTTGTCAACTGCTTATAAATCAGACCAAAAAAATGCCACGGACCGGGCAGAAGGGATGCGAGTTTTCGGTTATGGGTTCTGTAGTTATTAAATCTTTAGTACAAATCAAATCAGATATATATTTATTGAAGCAAACAAATTTACAGTAACATTTAAAAGTTAGCCCCGGCTTCTGATCTAGTATGCACTGTGTTACAGAAGCCAGAGCTGCCTCAATTTTACAAACAGAATTATAATACTTATATCCTAGCCACACCATGATGGACGCATTGACTGCGGATATCCAGGAGGAGGCACCTTGGTGCATGCTATTCGCAGACGACATCGTACTTGTCGGAGAAGACGGTCCCGATGTACAACTCAGACTTTTGAAATGGCTTGACAGGTTGGAGAATGTTGGTTTCAAGATCAGTAGGACCAAAACAGAACATTTGTTCTGCGACTTCGGTGGTCCGACCAACTTCTCCCCTATACTTCTAGATGGAGCACACTTACCGAACTGCTCAGATTTTAAGTATCTGGGCTCAGTAATACAAAGCGATGGTGGTATTGAAAGGGATGTAAGTAATAGAATGAATGTGGGATGGATGAAATGGCGACAGGTCACAGCAACAACTTGCGATCCGCACATGCCCCTTAAGCTTAAGGGGCAAATTTACAAATCGGTAATAAGGCCTGTTGTGTTGTATGGTTCAGAGTGTTGGGCAACGAAAGGGTCGGATGAAAGAAGATTGCATGTAGCGGAAATGCGAATGTTAAGATGGATGTGTGGTGTGACGCAAATGGATAAAATTAGGAATGAGTATGTAAGAGGAAGCCTGAAAGTAGCACCTATCACTGACAAACTGATGAGCAATAGGTTGTCGTGGTATGGTCATATTATGCGACGTGAGGAAGACCATATCACAAGGAAAACAATGAGTATGAGTGTGGACGGACAGATAGGAAGAGGGCGGCCTAAGAAAGTATGGATGGATTGTGTGAATGACGATATGACCAGGAGGGGTGTGAATACTGAGATGACGAATGACAGAGATGTATGGAAGAAGCGTACATACTGTACCGACCCCACATGAAGTGGGATAAGGTGAAGCAGAAGAAGAAGAAGATATCCTAGCCACACCAAATACTGACGCAAAACTATACAATAAATACAACATACAATACTGAAACTTCTTTGTCTGTCTGAATTTGTTTTACTGGGTGGTATTTTTATTGACACATTATTGGTTTTTTTTTTCACTGTCCTATGTGAGTCATCCATGACATCAGACATCAGGATGCTCTGATGTCGGAAATTTAGTAGACAAATTTTATTTTCATTTAAACATTTTATACGACCTTGTTGGTGTAATGGTTACCATGCCAGACTGCCAATCGAAGGGTCTCGGATACCTGTTTCCTGGCACGGCCAATACCTTTGTCATGAACTATTTTTATTTTCTGTCGTATCTATTGATATTTATGTATGTATATCAATACCTTTGTCATGAACAATTTTTATTTTCTGGCGTATCTATTGATATTTATGTATGTATATCAATACCTTTGTCATGAACAATTTTTATTTTCTGGCGTATCTATTGATATTTATGTATGTATATCAATACCTTTGTCATGAACAATTTTTATTTTCTGGCGTATCTATTGATATTTATGTATGTATATAGTTGTAATTGTAGTATATCAGTTGTGTTAGCAGACATAATACAAACGGTAATTGGTTTTAAATGGGGTTTATCAGCCGTGAGTGAAATGTGTATCCTAATATTAGAACTAAAAGAAACTTAACAAGTAATTAAAGAACAAACACATGAAAAAAAACAATGTTTTTTTTATAATCTTACATATCTGTAAATGAGCAATTCTTGCATATATGTTATATAATAGGAATCTCGGAATCGGCTCCAACGACTTTCATGAAATTTAGTATATAGGGGGTTTCGGGGGCGATAAATCGATCTAGCTAGTAATCGTTTTTAGAAAATGTCATATTTATAAAAAAAAAAACGATCATCCAGGTACTTATTTTTAAATGAGATAAGATTATTCGGGTCCGTATCTCTTTCGCACTGCCAGGGATCCCTAAATACATAAAAAAGGAGAAAACAAGGCGAATCTCATATTCCACAAATGGCATTCTTAGCCTATCTCTGTGAACTATTCGACGGAGTTATGTTTTATTGAGACATATTAGGAAACTGTGTGCCCTCTGTTGGTCGCGTATTTTTATTTGGCCTCATATCTTTGTTTTATTTTATTTGTGTTCTTATATTTCTTTTTTCTAAATTAGCTGTATGACGTTCTGGTTTGGTAGTTTCTTGATTGGCTGGTATTTGTACGTGATATAAATTTTATTTTGCGTATAAAACTAAAACTTTACTTATTTTCGGACACAATTGCTAAGCATGCTAAAAAACTAAAAGCTATTAAGTTTTTATACATAAGTAGCTACGAAGCTTGTATACAACTACTATTTTATTATTTGTATTCGAAGCGATGACATCTCAGTCTGGCGTGCGACCGCCTTATGTTTCGCAAATCGCGGGTTCGATCCCCGTCAATAAAGCTCGAAATTTGGTGAAGAAAAACAACCGCAAGGAAACCAAATCATGATGGTAGAGAAATTGCTCTACCACCATGCTATTGTTTCTTCACGATGTTTTCCTTTAGCGTTAGTTCGAGTTTTTTACATACGTTCATTAAATTTTATATCTATTATTTTAATTTATTGTGATAAAGTTGATATTTTGGTAATTTTTTTTTTTATTAAAAGTTATCTTTATATTGTCAATCGCTCTAGGGAACGACCTGATATTGAACATAATTAAATGGACAAACAGTCTGAAAAACCCCAGTTCCTAAAGGTGGATGGTCCCTAAGGATGATCTTCAGTCAGCTGAAGTAATTCTTCTTCGTATTAGCTAAGTGGCCAATCTCTTGTGTCGAGAATTTTCGAGCCGCCCGAAGGCCCCTGACTTGGCTTAACGACTGCTTGTACTAAGACTAACAGCCGGGACCTACAATTTAACGTGTCATCCTACCCACTGTAGCGCCCAGATGAAAATGCCACTTGAAAAACAAATTTAAATGTATTTTCAACTTTTTGTATGGGTTGATATGAATAATAACACATCTTCATGACATTTTATATAAATTACATTCAGTGACACAAAATATAATTTTCATATCAATTTTATTCTTATTTTTATTGTGTTGTTTTATTATTAATCTTTATTATTGTGATTAAGTTCTTAAAAATTATACAATCTTAATAAAATGTTATTTGTAAGTGACGTGCCGTGTATGACAAAAGTAGTCGACCCTATGACTACTAATATAAATGATTTGATTTTGATTTTTGATTTTGAAACGATAGTCTTTTTTGTATGGTCACCCATCCAAACACCGTCCGCATCGACCGCTGCTAAGCTTCGATGATCGCGTCAGATCACGTTAGCTAGCCGAGCTACAGGCGCTGAAGTAATAATTCAAAGTGTTTTTCATTTCAATTTGGCCGGCGTCACACTTGGATAGGTGGCGGAAAGAACAATAGTACTACGAACAATGGACGGTAAACAGATGCTGTCTCCTTGATGATACTTACACTGCCGAGAAGTGTGACATATTTTTTTACACATTTCACAATACAACTGATATGTATATCAGTTTTGTTGTTGCACCACTCTTACTACATTCATTCATTCAATATTTAAGAGCTGAGCTCTTGTCTGTGGAGTTTTTCCTTGAGCTCCCTATACGACATGTCTTTCGCCTTCTCCTTAATTTGGTCTAAATATGATCTTCTAGGTCTTCCTCTTCCTCTCCTGGCTTCTATCTTTCCTTTTACGATATTTTTAATAAAATCGTCATGTCGTATAAGGTAGCCACCTTATACCATCTTTCCTCTTCTGTTGTCTATTGTATTTATTATGGTTCTTGGTTCTTGTACTAGGCAGAGTACCTCTTTATTCGTTTTCTTTTCTTTCCAACTTATCCTTTCCATTCTTATCCAACACCACATTTCAAAATTCTTACTTCATAAAGAAACATACATTTTAGGTATTAATAAATAATAATAAATAAATAAACATGCACGATGTTAAGTGTTTCTGTATGTATGTATATGTAGTTTATCAGTTGTGTTAGCAACCATAATACAAAATAGAAATGGTTTGGTATGGGGCTACTAACAAGCCGTGTGAGAAATGTGTCCTATTATCTATCTATATCCATATTTATATATATAAATACTGTATTTGTATTGATACTGTATTTATTTATTTAATAATAATATAACACGGATTAAACCAATTGCATTAATTATCTTAAATTAAATATAAAATAGATTCGAAACATAATTAATAATTAGTGAATAATTTATTTATTCAAGCTTACTATTACACTATTAATAATTAGTTATATATAAATTTCACAAAATGTCAAGAATAATGTATTGTCAGAATCGCATGCAACTTGTCAAAAATATATATCAATACCTATATTTAACACCCAGACCAGCAGTCAACAAATTTAGTTCATCAAGCCGGGAATCTATCCCGGCACCATCTGGTTGGCAGTCCGGCATGGTCACCATTGCGCCAACGATGTTCTTTACTAGCACGGTGTTACTTGTTACTTGACGTACTTTTATGTGTTAAGGCGCTATTGTACCGACTTGTGCCGCGCCATACGCCATAAGATTTTTCAGAATATGCTTATTTTTCTCGAATGCCGCCTTAAGGCGAAGACAAGGGCCAAATCTTAATTAAACAGTTTTTTCGCTATCAATAAATAGTAAACAGTAAAAATATCGAAAAAATAACTTAAATCCATCTTTTTTTATATAGGACACATTTCACACACAGCTGGTTAACCCCATACTGAACCATTTCTAGTTCGTATTATAGTTGCTAACACACCTGATATACTACATATACATACATACATATATATTTATTTATATAGATACATATGTAGCACCCAGACCGACAGACAACAAATTTAATTCAGCACAAAGATGTTGGCCGCGCCAGGAATCGGACCCGAAACCATCTGATTGGCAGACGCCAACGAGGTTGTCAAATCTAAAGAACCACTCTTTATTTTCGAACCAATCAGACTTGTCAAAATGAAAAAAAAAATGTCTGAAACGTTTATCTTTGTCTTCGCCTTAAGCAATTACGACAATGAGTGTACGACAAGTCTCGAAAAAATATCGCGCATAAAGAAATAAATCAATACACTTAATAAAATTAACAACTCGTACCTGAAGCACTTTATCAAGGGAAGCGACCCCTGAGTGTCCGGACCTTGTTTTCTCAGTAAACATGACGCGGGGGATGAAATAAAAATATTCCCTTCGAAGGGTGTTTGGGCTAAGGTGGGAGCGACAGCGGTTCTTCTTTGGGTTCCGTACTTAAAATATAAGAACGGGACCCTTTTACTAAGCCGCCGCGGTCTGTTTGTCACTTATCTTATTTATTTCATGTCATATTTGAATGGAAAAAGAAAATTTTCGAACGTGTACTTTATTACACAACTTATACTGCCTACATCAATCCGGGATAAAAAAGCCTTTGTTATAATTTGAGGTTCTATTTCGTATGAGTTATGTGGCCAAGCTCTGGTGTCGACAGTTTTCAACCCGCCTGAAGGCCTTCGATTTGGCTTAACGACTGCTTGTATTATTACTAACAGCCGGGACCTACAATTTAACGTGTCATCCGACCCACTGTAGCGCTCAGATGAAATTGCCACTTTAAATACGACAGTCTTATGAATGGTCACCCATCCAAACACGTCCGCATCGACCGTTGTTTATCTTCGATGATCGCGTCTGGCCACCTTAGCTAGCCGAGCTACAGGTGTTACTCGTACTTGAGTCGTTATTATTTTTCCGCTTACCTCCTATATCATGGTCCGTACCGATATCTCGCAGTAAAGAAGCACCGAGTTTAACACCGCCGGAAATAACTTTGAGATTTGTTTCTCGATCTACATACTATACTTTACGATATTTATATCTATACTTTACGAGTATACATGGTTAGTGGTAACTAACAAATTTTTTTTTTAACTGATAGCTTCTACATACATTAACCCGACCACTCTACAACAGTTCTGCTCATGGCGTCGCCGATTGCGGATAGAAAAAAAAAAAAAAAAAAAGCTTCTACATACATACATTTTTTGTGCCGACCCCACCTAGTAGGATAAGGCAAGGAAGAAGAAGAAGAAGATCCTATATGCATCGCTTTTTTAAAAATGGAGGAATGGGATCAAGTGCATTTACGCATGTCCGCCCGTCCTCGGTGGATGCGGCGAGGTATGTCGGGCTCGGTGCCAGAGTAAATAAATAAATAATTTATTTGCTTCAAAAGGATTTACAAATCAGTTACATTATAAATGTACCCTATTGTTATAACTGTAACAACATAATATATGTCGTGGCCAAATCGCTGAATTGATCATTTCATGAAATGGTTGAGCATTTCGTGAAGTGTTCACGTTTCATGAAGTGGCCAACTAATGGTGACCAAATCATTGAACGATAAACGTTTAGCGATTTGGTCACCCACGTTTGACCATATCGTGAAAATGGGGTAACCATAAAATATTTAATGAAAACCCAGAACAATTGTGTTACGTACTTGTTTATTTTAGTTGTTAGGTTAGGTTTAACGTCAAACGATTTCTTATCAGGCCTGGGCACATCATGATATGGCCAATGGACAGTGACATATTTCATGAAATGGCCGCTCATTTCATGAAATGGGCAATTTTACGATGCGGCCACGACATATACATAAGGACAATTCAAGTAGGTACATAACCTAAACACATATTAAGTAGAACGTGACACTTTAAGTAGCAACGGCCCAATTAAATAAAAAACTTTCTACAAACTCATTGTAAAGTGATGTAAGATTATGTACCTAACATTACTAAAATACTAAAAAATATACATCTTGATAAGAAATTAAATTGAGATTAAAACTGGGAAAAGTTAGTGTTGTATATATCGTACCAAATAGAGTGGCGACCCCTACCGACTAAAACCTCCACGGTGTTCCCTCGCTGCGCCTTATGGCCGGGGGGCTGGTACATGTACCTACGTACTCTTCAACTACTCTGGCAGCAAGGTGGAGCATACCTAGTTTGGGATAACAGGCTCTCAAGGAGGCTGCCAGTACATACGATTTTTCAACTTATAATGCTCCATCACCATGCAACATTTTTGTTTTTTCTTAGTAAGGAATAACCCTGTGAGTATATTTAATTTAGAAAATCAATGTAATATCAATATTGAAAAAGGAAATGTTATAGAAATTATGTGTAATAAAAATCACCGTAACTTATTTTTACAATATTGCAAAGATGTAGCTGAGAAAGTCATAAAGCGCAACAAGACTTTAGATATATAAATATTCTGGAAAACATATATTAAATTATAAGTTTGTTCCAGAAACATTTAAAAATGTAAGAATATCAAACGCAATTAGTATGTTAAATTTTATATGTTTTAAGATGCAAAATGTCCCTAATTATGTTAGGGGAATAATGTCTATTTATAAAAAAACAAAAAAAAACAAAAAGAAATAACCCTGTATTCTATAAAGGTATGTACATATATTATACCTATATAAATATGTAAGTTTATAGCCTCAGAATGATCGGTTGACAGATACCGTTTGATGTTACGATGCAGAGGAATTCAGAGATCTTCTTGTGAATTATCTTTTATGGAGGTTTGTTATTTTCCGGGTAAATCTGATTGCTTTAGGGAAACTGGTTGTCCGGGGCGTTTAAACCGATTTGAAGCCTTTCTTTATTCGAAATTGGACTGGTAACTTTTTGTCTTGTAAAAAGAAACAAACCTAAAATAGTAGCTGGGACCCATGATGTTACCAGCTTTAAAAACTAACACAGTTTGGTTGTTCGAGCAATGAAAGTGGAAACGAAACGCTTATGCAGATTTTTAAAGCATTTTAACATACTTATATATCTTCTGCGTCTTTGTATGAGCTAAGGCCAGGCTCTGGTGTCGGAAGTTTTCAAGCCACCCGACGTACACTTAAACCGGAAGTCGTCGTGTATATGATCACCCATTCAAACACCGACCGTCCGCATCGACGATTGCTTAGCATCGCTTGTGGCTTGGCTAGCTAAAGTGATCTGATGCGATCATCGAAGCTGAGCAACGGGCGTTGCAAACAGTATTTGGGTAGGTATGTTAGGACTGTCGTTTTACAAGTGGCATTTTAAGCTAGGCGCTACTGTGGGTCGGATGACACGTTAAATTGTAGGACCCGGTTCTGAAGCTTAGTACAAGCAGTCGTTAAACTAAGTTGGCGGCTTAGGGCTTTGGCGGCTTGAAAGACCTCGACACTAGAGCTTGGCTACTTAGGTCATACGAAGAAGAGGAAAGAAGAGGAAGAAGTAGTTTATCTTCACCTCACCCAACCAAGTACTGGAATGAAAGGAAGGAAGATGCTGAAATACTCGTACAATGTGAAGCTACAATAATACTTATATTACAAAGAAATACTTCAAAAAGCCTTGCGCAAAATGCTCGTCATCTCATCACCCAGTTACAAGCCAAAACCGGTTACATAACCAGCCCAAACCAGTTTCATAACCAGCTAGAACCGGTTCAAACCGGTTGAGATAAGCGCCGAATCACCGCATCAGCATCGCATTAAGATCGACGTCGGGCTGCGAGCGTTTAACCTGCATATTACTCGGCTTGAACATGTGCGGGAACAATCTGTCGAGTAGTAAAGTGCACGATAGACTAGCGCGCTTTCCCGCGGTATTCCGAAAAAATCACACATACTGTATTAATACTGAATCTAAGATTATTATTATTTTAATTAACCTATATTGTCCCATTGTCGGGTAAATTCCCCCCCAATGATCCCCACGCTTTTCTGTCTTGGGCCAGTTTCTTCCAGTTGGTGTGGAAGTCCACCAACTCCTTGCGCCATCGAATTGGGGGTAGATCTAGATAGCCGCGATATTTAATACTTGTCGGATCGTACGTAAGTTTTTGCAAGAAGAGTATACAGAAAATGAGCATCACTTGGCTTAAGCCCGTGTTTCATAAGAATACCGGAATCTTTCAAATTCCGAGTAGAAAAAGTTTGAGCATAATAATAATAATCGTTTATTGAGGCATAACATACATTCCCATTTCAAGGCATTCATGTATTATTTTAAACATTACTAGCTGACCCGGCAAACGTTTTTTTACCTTAATAAAAAAATAAAATTTAAATATACAGTAGCCGATTCTCAGACCTTCTGAATACGCATATAAAATTTGGAAAAAATCGGTCAAGCCGTTTTGGAGGAGTACGGTAACAAACACTGTGACACGGAAATTTTATATATAAGATAATAAAAGTTGTTTTACTTATTTTTGTATGTACACAAAATTTGTAGCACCATCGTATACGAAGAATTTAGAAATATTTTCGAAATATGCTGCTTTACTTCCACACAGTCTTGACGTAAAAAAAAACTAAGCACGCTTTCCCGCGCGAAAGCTCGCGCGTCTCCCCTGACCCCGGCTAAGCGGCTAGATAAGTTTCGCAGGAAACCGGATGGCTCGGTGCTTTGGATAAGCAGCCATTTTGACGTCTCGCAGCTGAGTGTGCCGGCTTGTTATAGATACTGTATGTTTCATAACGATCGACTTTATAGCATCGTGGGGTGTTGATAAGCTAATATCGCTGTTTGTAGTTTGCCGATACTTGACAGACGAGGGATGAGATGTATTATATATCTTAATATATATAAATCTCGTGTCACAATGTTTGCCCTCAATGGACTCCTAAACCACTTAACCGATTATAATAAAATTCGCACACCATGTGCAGTTCGATCCAACTTGAGAGATAGGATAGTTTAAATCTCAAATTATAGTCGAAATTTTAATTTATTGCTAATTATTGTCTGTTATTATTTGACAGTCACTATTATTTATCTGTTAACTACAAATGATTCTAACAGATGTCGATACCGATTTCGACTGGGTTAAGTAAGTAATCTATAGATGGCGCTGCTATGGTAAATCTACGAACGTGTCATATAAGCTACACTATCTATTTTTCATACCCCTAAGTGAGGCAAAACAACGTTTGCCGGGTCAGCTAGTATTATATATATATAACCTATTGACTCAGGCGTTACTTTGCGGAAATCCATTGTAATTAGAAGACAAAATTAAATATTTTGTGTATTTCCGTTGTGATCTGAAACCCAAATTAAGATAAGCAAAGGAGAAATTAAAATATTTAAAAAGAATATTGCGGTGTATTTATAACTCCAGATGTTTAAACGAAGAGGTGTTATAAAATTGACGTGTCTCTGTGTGTTTGAAAGGTTTGATTGATTCTAATTGTAATTTGAAGTGGGGGTGATGAGACCTGCACTGACATCCCGCTAGGGGCGTATTGTGCATTCACCACTTACCAGCCTACCCAAGCCAACCGAGCTCCTCCTGGAATAGATAGCTTCTAGAGATAAGGCCGCTTTTTAAAGCAATAGTCAGGAGTTTTTAGTCTCTGGTATTTTTTGTCCTTTATCAATGCAGGCATAAACCCTTGAGGTTTATCTATCTATCTAACTCCTTGAAATAACGGAATACGGCCTTGGGTCGCTGGCATACCTTTTCCACCATTGCTACGTCAGATGTTCTGATTAGATATTTTTAAATACGAGTAGTTCCCCTAAACATGGGTATGATTTATAAACTTCTAATTTATACTTATAATGACCAATTTGGTAAAGATTTGCTACATTGGCTTCTATAGAAATGTAGTGTATACAACCCGGTTGACAATAATAATAGTTTAAAAAAAAAACTAAAAAACACGCTTTTTATAGAAAACCGTAATTTTATCAAATTAGTGTATTGTCATCGGTCCTCAATAAATCTACAAAGTTTGAACGAAATCTGGCCGTTTAAAGTGGGTCGAAATCGCGCCCAAAGAAAGCGTGTAATAACATAGCGAAAAGTCGTGGAATTTATATAAAATAATACAGTTAGTGGTAGAATTTTAGTTAACTTCCTAACGATAAAGAAATATATGAGTAAAGTCACAAAAAGAAAACTTTCCTTGCAAAATTGTTTTGAAAATCTAAGGAAAGGTGCCGTTTCCTCCGTCATTTCTCTTGTATTTTTATGTAAATTAAGTATTGTTATCCGCGACGGCTTATCTGCGGTGCCTCAGAATACCCATTAAAATCTATTAGCCGGAAAAAATGTATAAAAAGACGGAAAATTGCGTCCCAAATGAAAATATCAACAGAAGACGACCTCGTTAGCGTAAAGGTTACCATGCCGGTCTGCTAATCAGAAGGTTCCGGGTTCGATTCCCGGCCCGGTCAACATCTTTGTGCTTAACTAAATTTGTTGGCTGTGAGTCTGGGTGTTAAATATGTATTTATATATAATATGTATGTATGTATATGTAGTATATCAGTTGTGTTAGCAACCATAATACGAGCTAGTAATGGTTCAGTATGGGGCTAACCAGCCGTGTGTGAATGTGTAAAAAAAAAAAAGAATTGTACACGGACTTTTTGAGATTATAGAATAACTAGCTGACCCGGCAAACGTTGTTTTGCCTCACTTAGGGGTATGAAGAATAGATAGTAGCCGATTCTCAGACCTACTGAATACGTATATAAAATTTGGTAAAAATCGGACAAGCCGTTTCAGAGGAGTACGGTAACTAACATTGTGACATGGAAATTTTATAAGTATATGAGATTATATATAAGATGTAACCCCTTTATTCGATTAGTTCGATTCGATACTCCAAGGACTGTAGATCAGCGTATTCGAAGAATAGACTAAATGACAGGTGACAAATTATATGTCAAAGTCAACAAGAATAATGGAGGGAGGCGCGAGCCAAGCGGTGAGCTAGCCCGCGAGTCCTTCGGTTTCTTTTTTGGCTCGCGAGTTCACCCTGATATCATTGATCACCGGACTCCTGCTGCTGAAGGCCTGCCACCAACCGATGGACTAGCAGCCGCCACGCAGACGCCATCATAAAGATTTGTGTTCCGTGAGTTTTTGTGCGGTAGATAGACCACGTCGTATTTCGATTCGGTATCGTTCAATCGTCGAATTTTATTACAGTGCACGTTGAAAGACGTACCCGTGGACCTGGCAGCCTCATCCACGAGAGTCCTCGCCCCGCGGCCAGGCCCCGGCAGCATCATTTAACCCCAAAACTAGGGTAAGTCTTCATGACACTGCACATTATAACCTTTGATCCCGACACGTGTATGAGGGCTAAGTAGAACTGTTTGTTAACAGGGTTTTTTGATATAGTCACTACATTCTAATGTGGCGACATTAGCGTCGCATCCCACGGGATACGGAGTCCTCTCCTGCCCGCTTCAAGTCCGCATCGGACACACCTGCCACGACGACACACTCACTTGACCCACGTGCCTCGAGGTGCGAGCCGACGGAGCTTCCAGCTCGTGGAGGGAGCCCTCTGCTCTCTTCTTCTCGTCTCCCTGCCGCGCTGGAGCCCGCCTTCGGTCGCCACCTACCCTCGACTTGGCTAATGGTAACACCGGACCCTCCTTGTGGCCGGTGTCTTCTTTACTAATGTGTCGTTCTTAACTAAAACAAGGAATACCCAAGTACTAATGGTTGCACCTAATACTTAAGATCTATGTAGGCTTTGAATCACGACCCTAGAGATTTCATATTTTATTGTCAGGACTCCTTGGACCTTTGTACGCTAACCAAGAGAGATCCTACCTACTTAAGACATTCTATGTCACGGCGCCCAAGTTTATCTTTATTCTCATGCTCAAGCCTGCGCCACTTTGATTATATTGTATTCAGATTATGTGTAACTTATACTTCTTCTACAACCATACTGTGAAATATAAATAAATAGTTATTATGTAATCAGTGTATCAATTTAAATCACAATACCGCTACCTTCCAATTTTAAAGCGTTACAGTGGCGCCTCAACTGGTTAGGATCTAGGTGCAACCAGGTCTTAGGTAAAGTACTAACATTGAAAATTCAACAATTTATAAAGAAATTTGTGTTGTTTTGATACTCCTTTAGTTATAAGTGTATGTTGTATTATTTCTGCATAAATTTATATTGTGTTCATGTGTTCTTGTGATATTGTATGTATAAAACTTAGTGGAATTTGTTAAATTACATATTGTAAAGATGCAACCAATAGTACAACTCGGTTAAACAATAATTTTATCAGCCGGAGACTTAATTTATTGTTGTAAAAGTTAAAATTCATTGGTAACTTCAGTCTTTATAAATCATTCTCATACAAACTTAAATACACTGCATAAATAATTTACAAATTACTTAAATTAACATTATTTTTCTATAATTTTAAACACAACACACTACACAATGTCGCAGGTAAGTGATACTTTCTTATTGAAGAAAGATAATCTTGTTTTTCATTCTTCATCTTGCTTGCTGTCGGATAGGATAGTCTTGTTGTTCAGCAGCCAAATTGTTTTCACTGCTTTGTTGTGGTATAGAGGAGATGGTACAACTATCAACTTTATTCATTTGTAGTTATGATTGGTTAGGGGAGCTACCAGGTTCAACTAGATTGAATACTGAGGTGTCCTTATTGGACACTTATTACTTCTTATTCTGTTCATATACTTATGGGAATTACACCTTGTCCACTTGTTATTCTACTCAGGTGCTTTTTATATAGTTCAGTGTGTTACTCGACACTGCTATTTGCTCTTGTCAGCTGCTACTCAGTTGAAGGGAGATCTTTGGCGTCCTATGGCGTTACTTATAGGTGTATTCTTAATACCTGTCTACCCAGGTATGGGGAGTTGTCTCGTTTTGTATGGTGAACAGATAGGTTGGCATGTTATGAACAATTTTATAAAGTTGATAGTTAGGTTATACACTAGTTTAAGTACTACTCAAGGTACACTAGTTTAGACCTTTTAGTACCACTTTTTGTGGTAATTTGCTGTTTGTTTAACTTGTTACTATGTTAGCTTACTACTGTTTTGCATATCTTTTATTAAATATAATTTTTACTTAAGCATGCAGAATATACACATACACATAAACTTACATTTTAAAACTTTACTTTGGAACTTTGTACCATACAGTGATGTACTTTATAAATGTGTAGGAACATGATGTTAGGAATGGCTCTAATTTAAGTTAGTTAAGTTAGGTTAGTGTAGGTATAGTATAGGTGTTAATTATAACACCGTAGGCCATTCTGTCGGGCACTCTTAACCGAAGCCAAGGTGACTTTCCTCTTTCATTTTTCTTTCTAATTCTTAATCTTTATTCTTTTATCTATTCTATTTATTGCTGAAGAGCGGTTGAAATACTTCTAAAACTAAATTGATAGCTTAGATATAATTTAAATTAGTTCTAGATAACAGTAAATAGTTTGGTTCTCAAAATTAATTTAAATTTTAATCACATTTTAAGTTGCTTTAACATAGAGTCTTGATTTAGTTTAGCTGACCTGATTTTTTTTAAATATTTCTTGGGTTCTTCCCAACCCATGGTCCCTTTGGCAATATACCATTTTCTCATCTCACTGTAAATCAGCTACTAAATTAAAAATTTATTTTTTTGGATCTAAAATGTTTTAAGTACAAATATTATATACAGACTAGGAAGGATAGACTATATAACATATGTAAGTTTATTTATATCACATTATCCAGATTATATTATGTAAATTTATTGCATAAATTGGCAAAGCCGCTAAGTTACTAGAGCAGTTTTCGCGGACTCTATAAATAAGCTATAAACGCGTACCTTTTAAATTAAATTAACTCCATGTAAAGCGGATACTGACTCCTTAACAGTGCCGATACACAGGATATTATACAGGCGGGGGTGCACCTGTTCTTAAAATAAGCCTTAGCACAAAAGACCTATTTAATCTTAACGGGGCGGTGTTGTACCTCGATAAAAATAAGCCTTAGCAAACTCATTTAATCTTAACGGGGCGGTGATGTACCTCGATAAAAATAAGCCATAGCATACTACTCATCTGATCATACTATATGAAGATATGATGAAGTTTATACTGGGGAGATAATTTATTAGTTTATTCTATCACTTAGAGAAGGGAAGAAGTTAATTTTATTCCCAGTACATTTGGTTATATCCAATGGCCTGCAAAATAATTTAATTTTCAGAACCTATCTACTAAATAATTTACATAAAAATATCTATGTACTAGTATAACTATATGGGTTTTGTAGGGATTTAACATTTTTAAAGTGAAATATATTCCTATTCCTTCCACAAAGTCATTTTAATATAAAACAGAACAAAGTATAACATTTACTACATTCACATTTACATTATTATATTTAATATAAATTAATTTCACTAGTTACTTACAGCTGGTACTCTAATACACATAAACAAAATAAAAACACTGTTATCTATAGGTTAAGATTATTGTAGTACTACTTAATTATATACTTAGTAGTTGTTGTAGTTACCCATGATGGGGTTAACTCAGATTTGCTTGATTTAATGTTTAGAACATTAGTTTTGACTATAAGATTTTTAATAACACATAGGTACTTGATTGTTTTATCGTTTAGAAAATGTTTTTGGATTTTAACTCATATTGATTTCGTTTGCTGTTTTGAAATGTTTTCCGACATTTGTTTGGTTTTAGATTGTTGGTTTGTTTATGGTTTAGTTTCGGAACTTATGTAAGATTTTTGATTCACTCATATCTATTTGTTTAGTTTGGTAGTTCAAGTATAGAATTGGATAGTTTTCTTAAGATTTTAGTGTTGATAGTTTCGTTCAATTTATAGTATAGTTTTGGACTTTTGTCAGATTTTAGATTAATTAATATTTTAGTTAGTAGTTCAAGTATTCGTTTGGTTTATTAATTCAAGTTGTTTAATTTTTTGGTTTGGATAGTTTTGTTCAATTTTGTTTTGTAGTTTTGGACGCGTTAGATTTTTGATTTGTCATCTTCAATCACCGCCAGAGGTAACTCTTGGTCGTACATCAGTAGGGTACGGCTGGGGGCAGCCGAGAATTCACTGGCGTGAATTCTGTTTCTGTTGGGGGCCTTGTGTAACCCCTTTATTCGATTAGTTCGATTCGATACTCCAAGGACTGTAGATCAGCGTATTCGAAGAATAGACTAAATGACAGGTGACAAATTATATGTCAAAGTCAACAAGAATAATGGAGGGAGGCGCGAGCCAAGCGGTGAGCTAGCCCGCGAGTCCTTCGGTTTCTTTTTTGGCTCGCGAGTTCACCCTGATATCATTGATCACCGGACTCCTGCTGCTGAAGGCCTGCCACCAACCGATGGACTAGCAGCCGCCACGCAGACGCCATCATAAAGATTTGTGTTCCGTGAGTTTTTGTGCGGTAGATAGACCACGTCGTATTTCGATTCGGTATCGTTCAATCGTCGAATTTTATTACAGTGCACGTTGAAAGACGTACCCGTGGACCTGGCAGCCTCATCCACGAGAGTCCTCGCCCCGCGGCCAGGCCCCGGCAGCATCATTTAACCCCAAAACTAGGGTAAGTCTTCATGACACTGCACATTATAACCTTTGATCCCGACACGTGTATGAGGGCTAAGTAGAACTGTTTGTTAACAGGGTTTTTTGATATAGTCACTACATTCTAATGTGGCGACATTAGCGTCGCATCCCACGGGATACGGAGTCCTCTCCTGCCCGCTTCAAGTCCGCATCGGACACACCTGCCACGACGACACACTCACTTGACCCACGTGCCTCGAGGTGCGAGCCGACGGAGCTTCCAGCTCGTGGAGGGAGCCCTCTGCTCTCTTCTTCTCGTCTCCCTGCCGCGCTGGAGCCCGCCTTCGGTCGCCACCTACCCTCGACTTGGCTAATGGTAACACCGGACCCTCCTTGTGGCCGGTGTCTTCTTTACTAATGTGTCGTTCTTAACTAAAACAAGGAATACCCAAGTACTAATGGTTGCACCTAATACTTAAGATCTATGTAGGCTTTGAATCACGACCCTAGAGATTTCATATTTTATTGTCAGGACTCCTTGGACCTTTGTACGCTAACCAAGAGAGATCCTACCTACTTAAGACATTCTATGTCACGGCGCCCAAGTTTATCTTTATTCTCATGCTCAAGCCTGCGCCACTTTGATTATATTGTATTCAGATTATGTGTAACTTATACTTCTTCTACAACCATACTGTGAAATATAAATAAATAGTTATTATGTAATCAGTGTATCAATTTAAATCACAATACCGCTACCTTCCAATTTTAAAGCGTTACAAAGATAAATAAATTTTAATATTCACATACAGCTGGTTAACCCCATACTGAACAAATTCTAGTTTGTGTTATGGTAGCTAACACAACTGACATACTACATATACATACATACATATTTTTAAATAGATATGTACATACCATTTAATCCCCAGACCCACAGCCAATAAATTTAGTTAAGCACAAAGATGATGGCCGTACCGGGAATCGAACCCGGGACCTTCTGATTGGCAGTCCGGCATGGTAACCGTTATGCCAAAGAGGTCGTCAAAATTATAGAAGTTGTTGGAATATCTTCTAGTCAATCAAATGATTGATTACTTTGTCCTTTTCTACTTAGTATGAGCTTAGAGGCCGAGCCTTAATGTTGAGAATTTTTGCTCTGACTTAGCCGCGACCTAAAAATTTACGTGTCATTCGACCTACGGTAGCACCTAGATGAAAATTACACTTTTTAAACGACAGTCTTGTTCGCGGTTTCCCATCTAAAGAATTTCTCCGCGCTCAAGCGGCTGAACTGATTTAGATGAAATTTGGTGTGAAAATAGGTTACTTTTATATATATAAAACAATTGTAGCTCCCGTGGGATATGCAAATATTTTCATAATCTATGTTACTCCTTCACAATCCAATGGCTGATCTGATTTTGATGAGATTTACTATGAAAATAGATTAACACAGGCTACTTACATATATCCCGAATTAACTTATTTTAGTCCCGGATTTACGCGGATCACACCGCGTGGCGCAACTAGTACATAATATATTTTTTCTTCTTAATTTTATGTAATTTTTTGATCTTATCGATCTAATCAAATTCGAGGACTTGCCAAAGATGAATGCTTGAAGCGAGGTAGGTTCTTTGATCGAGTAGAAACCGATACTCGGCGCTAGTGTCAAACGAAAGCCGCGCGTTTGATGTCACCGCTGTTCTTTGCTGAGGTAGCCGCTGTAATTACTCCAGAATTAACTGTACCTGAAACTGAATTTAAGGGTGCTTGGAGGGTAGGAACTGAAATACAGTGTAAACTCCTTGTAACGTCACTCGATTTAGCGACAAACTCTCTTAAGCGTCGAAATCAATTGGCTTCAGTTGGTTTAGCTTGTATTCCATATAATGATACATTTTCTTTATTTAACGACCACTCTTTATAGCGCTTAAAATGCACAGTCCCTTTAGTGTCGTTATATAGAGTTTACACTGTAGTTCAATTAGATCAGATTAGCTAGAAGTGCAAAACTTTCAGTGTGCCACATGTAAAGATGATCGCTTTTTGCTTTAAAAAGGTAAAACTTTGAAATCTAAGAGATAAAAAAAGAGATAAAAGAAAAAACAATAAAGCGCTAATTTAAGATTTTGCTCATATCATCGTCTTGTTATAAAAATATTTACTAAGATTTTTTTTTACTCTTAATGGGCTTGATCGCAATTTACCTGATGGTAAGCGATATTGCGATCTAAGGTGGAGCGCGCTTGCCCAGAAGAAACCGGTTCACTCTTGCCTTGAAAACCTCAAAAATAATAATAGTTAAAAAAAACTAAAAAACACGCTTATCTGGCCGTTTCAAGTGGGTCAAAATCGCGTCCAAAGAAATCGGTTACAAACAAAAAAAAATACAAAAAAATATAATAATTTTATCAAATTAGTGTATTGTCATCGGTCTTCAATAAATCTACAAAGTTTGAACGAAATCTGGCCGTTTAAAGTGGGTCAAAATCGCGCCCAAAGAAGTCGGTGACAAACAAACATATAGGTGAAGCTAATAAAAAGCGTGTAAAAAGATTTGATTTTACGAACGAACATAGAACAATGTAATAACTGTCTGTTATATCTATATCTACATACATTTCGTACATCCTCTAATCAAGTAATGAGTCCATTACCGTCCCTACCCAAAACCTAATGCAGGAGTAAACGCTCGCCGGTTCGGAATCCGATTATGGCAATCGGCACTGCAATCAGGCGACCGCCGATCGACCGGAATGACGTCATAATGGTTGCCAGGTAATTTACAACACACTATTGGCTATTGTGCGGTCTCGGACGCGGCTTCTCAAAGTGGAGGGTATTTGTATGGGAGTAAGTGGAAAATATACTTGAGGCGAGGAAAATAGGGCAAAATGTTGATTATACAGTTTTTTCGCTATAAATCGTAAAATGATTGAATTTACAACACACTATTGGCTATTGTGCGGTCTCGGACACGGCTTCTCAAAGTGGAGGGTATTTGTATGGGAGTAAATGGAAAATATACTTGAGGCGAGGAGAATAGGGCAAAATGTTGATTTTTACAGTTTTTTCGCTATAAGTAATTCGTAAACGGGAAATAATGAATGAATCTTTGAGAATATTTTTATATTTATTTTGGTACCAATCACATAATTATATAAAAAAGTGTGTTGTAAATAAACTTAATTTTAGATTTGTTGTACCAAATTTATTTCTTTTATTTTATTTCTAAATCATAAGTCTGTTTGGTACCAGAATAAGTACATATAAATATTATCAGACTTGTTCTTAAGACGGTTTTTAGGGTTCCGTACCTAAAAGGTAAAAACGGGACCCTATTACTAAAACTTCGCTGTCTGTCTGTCTGTATCCAGGCTGTATCTCAGAAACCGTAATAGCTAGAAAGCTGAAACTTTCACTAGATCTGTATTTCTCCTGCCGCTATAACAACAAATACTAAAAATAATAAACTATATATATTAGGGGCGGTTCCCCAATAAACGTGTTTTTTCGTATTTTTTTTCAATAACGGTCAGTGCTAGACACTTAAAATTTTCACAAAATACATAAAAGTATATTGGCTATCAAATTTAATTATAAAATTGAAATAAAATAAATATTTAAAGGGGGGCTCCCATACAACAATGGTACGGAACCCTTCATACGCGAGCACAACTCGCACTTGGCCAATTATTAAGCTATTTTTTCGATATTTTTTACCGTTTAACGGGGATTTTTGTTTATGTAAACGTCAGCTAAACATAACCTAGAAGTAGAAGTGTGTCTGTGTTTGGAAGTTTGAGAACCGTGATCTGTAAGATATCTGGTCGCACCAGAGGTAGCATAACGTGGCATAGCCGCGATGGCTCGCACGATAACCGGTATGGGGCAGATATAACCGGCTTTATTGTGTCTGGGTATAACCAGATATATCTGGATATGCAGCGATATGTGCAAAAGTGTAGAGAGAATACAGTTTGAGAATGTATTTTCCTTAAGTTGCGCGATCTGTTTTTCAAATGCCTTAGCTCTTCTTCTTCTTCTTCACCTTATCCCATTTAGGTGGGGTCGGCACAGCAAATCTTCTTCTTCCACTCTCCTCTATTAGACGTCATCTCCACACTCAATCCTTTCTCTCTCATGTCTTAATTCACACTCCATCCATGTTTTTTTCAGGCGGCCTCTTGCTCTTCTTCCTTGCACTACCATTTCCATACATCTTCTAGTGACATGCATCTCCTCTCTACGCATCACATGTCCATACCACGCTAACCTTCTAATCCTTATTTTCTCCCTCACTGGGGCTACTTTCACACTTTCTCTGATGTACTCATTCCTTATTTTGTCCATTCTTGTCACTCCACACATCCATCTCAACATTCGCATTCAAATGCCTAGCTGTAGCGTGAAAAATGAACTTGAGGCGATGATATGGACATAATTTTAAATTTACACTAATAAAACACAAACAGTAAAAACAATCTAAAAAACTGCTTAAAGACCGTCTTTGGAACAATTCTAAGAATATTTATATTTATTTTGATACCTATCAGACTTTGTTAAAAAACTGATTTATAACATTGAATTTAATAAAAAATAACCCAATTGATAAGTCTGATTGTTACCTTTTTCAATATTTCTGCTATCTGTGGCTTTCATGTAGTAAGATTATTGACGTTTCTTCGAAGTTAATCAACATCTGATATCTTCATAGTAAATATCATAGAATATTAGTTGTGAACTTTGTCGGTCGATTCGATATCGCTGTCTTTACTGAACTCTATACCGTAAGTTAACCGAGTCTTAGATGTTAAGCTTGAGTATGGACAATTCGTTTCAAATGCTTTGTGACCTGGCCCGTTACATCTAGTGACACTTGGTGCAATTTTATAAATATGTGAAAATATTATTATTTTATTTACTATCACAAACGGTATACATACTATAATAAAAAAAATACCTTAAAAACCTGGATTTATCCAAGGTAAAAGATAAAAGACGCGTCTTGCGTTTGTCTGATTCCCCCCCTAAAAGTGAGGCCCCGCATTTTCGAGGCTCAGTTGTGGTGAGCATAAATGCATTTATTTCCTCACGTTAAAAATAACAAACAAAATAAGGGGCTGTTAGATTGATAAGTAGAGGCGAGCCAAACTGTCTTGGCCCAAACATGTACCATAGATTAATGCAAATATTCTGTGAATGTTCTGTTGAGATCTACTATTAAACCATAGATAAATAAATATAAGAGACATCCCTATCCGGGTTCTACCTAATTTACTTAGCCCGGCCGCACTCGCCTTTGATGCTATATCCGATACTCGGATCATCGTAATATCATATTAGGATTACCACTGACTTAGAACAATCCTGAGACTAAGTTATGCTAATACTTTTTTTTTACGCTTAATAGGCTTGCGCTTGACCACAACTCACCTGATGTTAAGTGATATTGCAGTCTAAGATGAAACGCGCTTGCCTAGAAAAAACCGGTTCACTCTCGCCTTGAAGACAGTTAGGTTGTAGTTCAGTTTGAACAGTTTCTTGTTATATTCTTCTTCGTATGTGGCTGAGATCTGGTGTCGAGAGTTTTCAAGCCGCCCGAAAGGCCTCTGACTTGGCTTAACGAATGCTTGTACTAAGACTTACAGCCGGGACCTACAAACGTGTCATCCGACCCACGGTAGCACCCAGATGATAAAGCCACTTTTAAAACGACAGTCTTGTGCATGGTCACCCATCCAAACACCGTCCGCATCCGTTGCTTAGCTTTGATGATCGCGTCCGATCACCTTAGCTAGCCGAGCTATAGGCGCTACTGATCTAGACAATAAAACGTTATCTTAATAGAACTAAAAAAATAGCCTTTTGTGAGAGGTTAGGAATTGGCTGCCCTTATTGAAATGGAGCAGATATTTAGATAAGTTTCAAGGAAATCTGTAAAATGAAGATTTTGCCCTTATCTTTGTACTTTGGTGTTATAACTGTTCTATTTTATTGAATAAATGAATTATGAATCTCTAGTATTTGCGTTGTCTATCTATCCTGTACACAGATCTACGCCTCATAGTACTATTACTAGTAAATCATCCCAAATCAGATTAGGTATCAAAGGATCTTGAGCGTACGTTAAGAAGTGCAATGAAATATGAATGAGTGAAATATGGGTAAAATGAAATTTATATTATTTATGTGAAAAAAATGAAATGATATAATTTTATTTGCCTAGCTACAGCTAATATAAATAAACAGGTTAAATTAATATTCAGAAGTGTCCTTTGTAGGCTACCGCATATGCGGTGTGCAAAATGTCATAAATTTAGAAATAATTTCTTATTATGACATTCTTATAATATTTCAGAGTAATGTCAAAAGCTTTATATAAATTACAAGTATACAGTATCACGAAATCTCAATTATAATTTATAAAATGTCAAGGTTTTGGTATATTCAAAGTAGAATTTAGGGATATATATTACCATCAACACAAATAAAAACTCAAGTAGGTATTCTCTATCATAATTATAAATATTAATAATCTTTATTGTATAACCCCTCTTTTTCTCGTCCTTTTCAACTCCTTTTCATCCAAAGTAAGAGATCGCTGTTAGCGATAAGGCCGCCGTTTGTGGCATACATTTGTGTTGTTACTTTTTTTTATTTTGACTTGTACCTTAATTTGCCCAATAAAGAGTTTATCTATCTATTCATTATTCGCTATATTCGTAGAATCGGCTGATAAGACAAATGTACCCAATTGACGACCTCGTTGGCGTAAAGGTTACCATGCCTGTCTGCTAATCAGAAGGTTCCGGGTTCGATTCCCGGCCCGGTCAACATCTTTGTGCTTAACTAAATGTGTCGGCTGTGGGTCTGGGTGTTAAATATATATGTATTTATATATAATATGTATATGTAGTATATCAGTTGTGTTAGCAACCATAATACGAACTAGAAATGGTTCAGTATGGGGCTAACCAGCCGTGTGTGAATGTGTAAAAAAAAAAAATTACTAGCATGCCGTCCCGGCTTCACATGGGTTCTAAAATAATCTGAGTAGCAAAGAGAAACAACATATAGCCTATGTTACTCGGAGATAATGTACGAATAGCTTCCCAATGGTAAAAGATTTTTCAAATCGGTCCAGTAGTTTTGGAGCCTATTTGCGTCAAACAAACAAACAATCAAACTTTTAGAATAGAATAGAATAGAATAGAATAGAATAGAATATTACTTTATTGTACAACCACATAAGAAAACAGCTTAAATTAAGGAATTAAAATATTTACACATAGAGTACAAAGGCGGCCTTATCACCTATGGTGATCTCTACCAGGCAACCAGGAATGGAGAGGGACAGTACAGATAGAAAAAAAAACTTTTCCTCTTAATATTGGTATAGATCAAGTATAATGTCCTCACAACGGTTGTACTTGTTCGGTTTATTCGTTTTTAAATACTTAACATTAAAATATTACTACTACCTGCCTAACATTAAAATGTACTAAAACCCACGTGAACAGTCAAACTATTATATTGTGTTGCTAGTTGATAATATTAGTAAACCCGGATAAAATCGTTCGTTTCCGTGGAAACAGTGGAATGGTCGCGACAATGTTGCCAGCGTCGTTAACTGGTCGCCGGTTTTATGTGTCGGTGTTACCGTGCTTCGATTAAGAATTATGTGTTGCCATGGTGCGTTTAACACTTATTTATTGGGAATTGGTTTGGTATTCATTTGAGTTGTATAGTTATTATGTAGTTGTTACTTGCCATGTACATATATTTTAATGTATATTTATTAATATTATTTGATAAGGATTTATTTTCTGCATGCAAATAAACCGGCTCACTCCTCTTGTGTTGCGATACCCGAACAGGGTCCGTTATGAGATACCTACCTTTTAAATGTATAACATCTTAATTATGCCATAACGAAGCAATAAATGTATTTGACTTTGACTTTATACATATATGGAGACTTCTTCGTATGAACTAAGTGGCCAAGCTCTGGTGTCGAGAGTTTTTGAGACGCACGCCTCTGACTTGGCTTTACAACTGCTCGTACTAAGACTAACAGCCGGAACCTACGATTTAACGTGTTTTCTCATGGTAGCGCCCAGATGAAAATGCCACTTAACAACGACAGTCTTGTGCATGGTCACCCATCCAAACACCGTCCGCATCGACCGTTGCTTAGCGTCGATGATCGCGTCAGTACACCTTAGCTAGCCGAGTTAAAAGATCAATGGAGACAGAGTCAGAGAAAAAATACTATAATTGACAAGGTGTAATTAAATACACGATTTTTGACGACCTCGTTGGAGTCGTGGTTACCATGCCGGACTTACAACCAGAAAGTCGCGGGTTCGATTCCTGGCACGTCCAACAAGCATCTTTGTTATGAACAAAATTTTTTTGGCTGTCGGTCTATTTATTAAATATGTATCTATATAAAGTATCTATTTATGTAAGTATTAGGATATATATAAGTATATCATTGTTATTTTATTTTATGTATTTTTTTATCCTCTTTATTGTACACTACGTCCTTGTTCATTCGTTTATAAACTCCTCTCCACCTAAAGGTTGCCTGGAAGAGATCGCTTTGAGCGATAAGGCCGCCATTTGTGGCACACTTATTTGTCAGTTCTTTCTTTTTCTTTTTTAAATTTAATTAATGTGTCCAATTAAGAATATTCTATCTATGTATGGAAATGTAGTGTATTAGTTGTGTTACATTTACACAAACTATAAATGGTTTAGTATGTCGCTAAGCAGCTGTGTTTGAATCGTGACCTAATATTTATTTATTTACTAGCTCTATCAAAAAATACCATTACTTTTAACCCATAAAACGTGGCGGGTAATAAAGTCCAATAACAAACTAGCCTATTACCTAACCGTAAAGAGGTGGTCACCGCGAATTTTGATACGTTATCCCGGGTCAAAACCGGTGGTTCCACACAATATCCGGCCCGGCGGGGTATTAGTGTAAATAACCCGGGTCAGAGCCGGCCCGGGAACTTAGAGCTTGATTTATTAACCGGGTGTGGTTACATAGGTTTTTTTTTTAGTTGAATATGGGAGTAGCATAAAGTATAAGCAGCCCACTATACGTTCCCACTGCTGAGACTCGGGGCCTTCCCTCGCGAAGAGAGAGATATAGGACATAATATAACAAAAGTTTTAGAACATTAGACGGCCCTACTGAGCTATTATCGCTTAAAAAAAAATGGTTGCCTGTAAAGTCGGTTTTACGGGCGAAGATTTTACGTGACAACGTCTGCCGCGTGCTGCGCGCGCGGCAGACCGATCATAGTTGAGTGGGAGAGAGACGCAAGGCATTCGGCGGGCCTCTCTCTCGTTCGGTGACTCATCGTAACGTTACCGGGCGTTACACTTTTTCATAAGTGACTCCCAGCCGCAACCTAATTTAAGACGTTGTCACGTCGAAAAGTAATGTACTCACAAATATAAATGATTCTCAGAAAGATGTTTGAAAATTCATAAATTGCTTTACGAAACACATAAATAACCGTTGTAGGTTAACGCGAAAATGATTAGGAAAGACAATAAAAACAAACATTTTAATAGAATACTAGAAAAAACACTTAGTAAAAGTTTTTATGTGTCAATTAAAAAAAAGTTAGATGAAAACGTTAAATTACGGAATAACATGAATGTTTAATTAATTTTATGTTTGAAAAGACGTAAAACGTAACGTTACGCCGATAGGAATTAGAATATATATTACGCAGGAAGAATTACGAGTATGATGTATCCTGTAATCGAAGAAAGGTATAAAAGGGCGAATAAAATTGTTAAAGTGAGGTTCCGTATATTTTTTGTGAAAAAAATTCTTAAAGTTTTTTATTCGAAGTGCCTCAGGTTTGGATTAGGTTTAATACATTTTATTTGCGCTACGTATTTGTGTTTAGTTTATTTATAGCATGATTTGATGTAAAAAAAGTCAGTATTTATGTATGTCAGTTTGATGATAATCATTATTATAATGATTATTCATAATACTTCCCAAAACAATCTACACAATATATAAATCAATGCTATAAATAATATGAAAATAATTTATTAAAGCTTCACTTCCACACACATTAAATTTAAATGCTTACGATATAATTATTTGATAAAATTGCTGATGACTTTGTTTTAGCTATTCACAAGCCATTATCTAATTTATTATAACCTAGCTAATACAATACTGATTAATACTCAACATTATCTTTAAATCAGTGCAAAACTATGTAAAAGCATTAAATGTATTCTGGAACTAACCAACCACACCTTTACGACCTACATCTTCCCGCCCGCCGGCGACCGGAAGCGCATTAAACTTACAGACGAGCTAAACGTTCCGTTATTAACAATTCAGGCACACGGAACCCTAAAAATAAAATTTTACGACCTTTTTACTGCCCATGAAAATGAAGTAGACAATTTTTCCATGCAACATTAAACAATTACTCTAGTCCGTGATTTATGTTATTGCTTCTCTTCATATCTTGGAAATTTCTTAGTTATTACGCGAAGGTGTTTTAAATTTGGTAGTGAACGGGTGGTCTGAATCATAAGTGAAATGTTAAGAATGCCTCTTTGATAGTTTTTTTACACGCTTTATATTAGCTTCACCTGCATGTTTGTTTGTAACCGACTTCTTTGGGCGCGATTTTGACCCACTTTAAACGGCCAGATTTCGTTGAAACTTTGTAGATTTATTGAGGACCGATGACAATACACTAATTTGATAAAATAATACAAATTTTTTGTATTTTTGTTTGTATGTTTGTTTGTAACCGACTTCTCTGGGCGCGATTTGGACCCACTTAAAACGGCCAGATAAGCGTGTTTTTTTGTTTTTTTAAACTACTATTATTTTTTACATTATAAATCTTGATATTTGACCAGGATGGCGCTTCTTCTTTTTCTTCTTTACCATTTCCCACTAGGTGGGGTCGGCACAGCCTGTTTTTCTCTTCCACGCCACTCTATCAGCCGTCATCTCCACATTCACTCCCTTCCCATTCATATCCTCCTTCACACAATTCATCCACGTCTTCTTTGGTCGACCTCTACTTCCGCTACTTCTTACAATCATATCGACACAAATCAACGACACTGGTCGTATGCGGAACATGCCTAGTTTGGAAGACTGTTAGTAGCTGGCGTCAGATTTGTAACTAAATAGTGGTATCTTACCATTACTTGAATATTTGAAATTATTTCTAGTTTAAATACTGATTAAAAATGCGATAATCGCCATAGTTAGAGAGAAAATGCTTCACAAACACACACAACAACTTAAATATAAGACGCAAATTAAATATAGGATACAACTTAAAACAAAATTTAAAAATAGTACTTAAAATTAGTGTGCTATTTTTCGCTTAAAGCAATCTTTTCAAGGTCATCTTTAGATGGAAAGGAATTTATAAACAAGGAATAAAGTTACAAAGGAGTCATAAAGAACTGTGTTTTTAGAAAGAAACCCCTTAACAGTCCCTAGCAAAATTAATTAGGCAAGTACGAGTTAGGAAAGGGCTTGCTAAATTTAAATAATTAGAAAGACAAGAAGTAACATAATATAGTTAAACAATTCGAGAGGTAAACAAAGAAATGCGTTCAATTACACTCTTTCACTGTTATTGTAGAAACCGCGGCGCGGGTTACTCGCGAATAATGATACACTCGCAAGCCACGAGCGACAGCGGTTTTATAACAGTGAAATTACCTTCTTCTTCTTCCTTGCCTTATCCCACTAGGTGGGGTCGGTACAGCAAATTTTCTTCTTCCACTCTCCTCTATCAGCCGTCGTCTCTACACTCACTCCTTTCTCTCTAATGTCCTCATTCACACACTCCATCCATGTCTTCTTCGGTCGGCCTCTTGCCTTTCTTCCTTGTACTACCATGTCCATACATCTTCTAGTTACATGCGTCTCCTCTCTACGCATCACATGTCCATACCACGCCAGTGTAATTATATAGTGTAACAGTGTAATTATGATTAGTACTATTATTTGAATAAGAACAGAGATTCTGGCGGAGAAATTTGTTTCTTAGTCCACACTGTAAAAAAAAGAAAAATAAGACTTATACTTACTTATTTTTGTATATGTATAATTTAAAATATAAAAAAAACGCTGACAACATTTAGTGGAGGTCAGCTTCAGTCATCTTGGACTTAAAATGTATAATAATAGTATTAGTCTCCTATTTATTCCTTTTCATTTATACTCATATTGAGGTAGTTGTAAAAATATGTCATCCGCCATTTTGTGACAGCGGTCGTCTTTAATTTGCTTATATCAAACACAGATATGATCACCTTCGACTAAAATTCCTTTCAAACAAAAAACAAATAAATAAAATCGGTTCATCCGATCGGGATATACGATGCCACACAATTATAATAAGACATATAATATCGCGACGTTTTGGCGTTGGACAAATAACATTAAAGTTGTTGTATAATACTTACCGCCATATACATACATCGACATAGACGTTGCTATATCAGGTTGCGCTTTGTGCCCTACGCAAAGTCAGTTCTTTTCCTGAATTTAACTTAAAAGATAAAGTACTTTATGTTTTTTTAATTTTTACTAAATGTTAATTTTTTGTACTTTTTAATTACGTGATAAAGTACTTTAAGTTTTTAAATAGAACAGTTTTTGATAAAGTACTTTTAGATCTAGTAAATTTTTACCTAGTAGATTTTTGTAAGTACACTTGCCTGTTTAATATTACTTTTTCAACGATTAATAAAGATAAAGATACATTGATACATCTTAGACCACAGTCAAGCTTAACATCAGGCAAGCTGCGGTCAAACGTAAACCCATTTATCATAAAAAAAAAGATATTTGGAAACTGAAACTGACTTGTAGATCGCCGTAATGTGATAGCTTGCGCCGGCTCCGCGTCATTATCAAGCTGAAATTGGAAGAGAGCAATTAGACGAAGCTAGAGACGCCTGCGGCGACAAATAATCGGGACGTAAGACAAATTCAAACCCAACCCTGCCCGCCTTCCCGGGGCCCGTACAGCCGGGGACACCTTGTACTATGCGTGCCAACTAAGAATAGGATCGCGCTTGCTTCAACTTCACACGATAACTGTCAAAAAAGTCCTGCCAGCAAAGACCTCGTTGGCGTAAAGGTTACCATGCCGGTCTGCTAATCAGAAGGTTCCGGGTTCGATTCCCGGCCCGGTCAACATCTTTGTGCTTAACTAAATTTGTTGGCTGTGGGTCTGGGTGTTAAATATGTATTTATATATAATATGTATGTATGTAATATGTACTATATCAGTTGTGTTAGCAACCATAATACGAGCTAGAAATGGTTCAGTATGGGGCTAACCAGCCGTGTGTGAATGTGTAAAAAAAAAAAAAAAAAAATTAAAAAAAAAAAAATATTTGGTTGTTCATAGATATAATTTTAATTATTGTATTCATATAAAAAACTATTCTTGAATTTCATTACTGGATAATTTTGGATTAATTAATTCTACAGCTAAGAAGTACCCAAGGCAAATTAACAACACCTAAAAATAATCACGCGATGTAATTGGTTTTGGATAGTTTCGACTTAAGTACAGCACTTATAATAAACAAGCAGTATAATAAACTCTTTTTATTTGGTACAAAAAGAAGTGCCATCAATGAAAAACATTTTCATATTTTTAAATATGCTTTTACTTTCAAATCCTACTCATGTATAATTAATTTGCCGTAAAATGTATGAGTAATAGGAAAACAGCGTACATTAAACATATAAACTGAATATAATTTGTTTAATTTTTTCTGTGCACACCATACACTTTGGTAATGACGTTTGCGCGTATTATTGAGCAAGATGGCGGTTTGACAGTCCTATTCTTAGTTGGCACGCATAGTACTGTATTTAACCCACGACGGAAAAAAAGCCGCGGTGTTGTAAGTCTGGCGTGTCTATGTGTGTGTTTGTGTCTGTCTGTCTGTGGCATTGTATCTCCCGAAAAGATTTTTTTGACGCATTTCACACACTGGATGGTTAACCGCATATTGAACCTTTTCTAGTTTCAGTTATGGTTGCTAACACAACTGATATACTACATATGTAGATATTTTATATAGGTACATTTTTAACACCTTGACCCACAGCCAACAAATTTAGTTAAGCACAAAGATGTTGGTCTTGTCGGGAATCGAACCCGGAACCTTCTGATTGGCAGTCCGGCATGGTAACCATTAGATACCATTTACTTAATTTTTTTTATTTATTATTTACTAGCTGCGCCTCGCGGTCCTACCCGTGTTAATCCTTGGCAAAACAAGTTAATCCGGCATAAAAAGTAGCCTGTGTGTTAATCCAAGGTCTAACCTATCTTCATCTTATTATATCGTATCGTATCGTATATCTTATTAAATTCGGTCCAGCCAGTGGAGCGTGAAGGAGTAACATAGATTTTGAAGTTATTTGCGTATCCCACGGGAACCACAATTGTTTTCGGGATAAAATGTAGCCTATATATTAATACTAAGTCTCACTTATCTTTATATCAAATTTCATCAAAATCGGTCTAGCTGTTTGAGCGTGAAGAAGTAACAAACAAACATACATTACACACACACACACAAACTTTCGTATTTATAATATTAGTAGCATAATATATAGTACGGAACCCTTCATGCGCGAGACTGACTCACACTTGGCCTATTAATTTCATCGTATTTGTCTCTGTTTGTCTTCTGCCTTATATCAAAGGAATTCCCCAGCTAGAATTCCAACAAGATAATAGAACGGCTCGAATTCCCATCGCGTTGTTTAAACAAGCGTTAGCCGGCGTTTAAATTTAATCAGCGATTAATGATTAGTGCCACCCGTTACGTTCAGGTGTTTCATTACGAGTTCCCGGAGATATCGCAGCATTTGTCAAAGTTAGAAGAAGTTTTAGAGCGTTATAAGAGAAAAGTAGCATTCATTCATTCAATATTTAAGAGCTGGGCTCTTGTCTGTGGAGTTTTTTCCATGTAGTTCTATCTTCGGCCTAATCCTTGACCTCCCTATACGACATGACTTTCGCCTTCTCCTTGATTTGGTCTAAATATGATCTTCTAGGTCTTTCTCTTCCTCTCCTGGCTTCTATCTTTCCTTCTACGATATATTTAATGAAATTGTCATGTCGTATAAGGTGGCCACCATCTTTCCTCTTCTGTTGTCTATTGTATTTATTATGCTTCTTTATTCTTGTACTAGGCATAGTACCTCATAAAAGTAGCATATTATGAAAAAAAATTGTGTGTAATATGCATTAACGGTGATAATGCAGCTGTCTTTGTCTATATTAATCCTTATTCTAATTTATTCCTGTTGTGAGGGGTACGCCATTGCCACTCAGCGTGGTAAAGCAGCCAGTGTTCTGTGCACCCTTGCACCAGAAATGATCAGGGGCGGGTTTATTTCAAAATAATAAAACATAGGTATATATGTATGTATTTATATATAATATGTATGTATGTATATGTAGTATATCAGCTGTGTTAGCAACCATAATACGAGCTAGAAATGGTTCAGTATGGGCTAACCAGCCGTGTGTGAAAGTGTCCTAATATTTATTTATTTATATTTTATATTTATTTTATATATATTTTTACACGAGCGAAAGGGAGCGAACTTTCAATTGTTTTCTTTATTGAATCGAATTGTATCTGTGTTACACATTACATTTAATGGACATTGCCCAAATATTAGTATTTATATATTTGTTTATTTGTTCACAGGTATGTACGAAAATTTGTCTTCAAACTTTCGCGTTGACAGTAAGTTAATTACAGTTTTTTTTATTACTCATTCTAAAATATTTTTTTATCAATTTTTAATGAATAAACAGAACTGAAGATAAACCTTTACAACATCACTTAAAAAAATACTGCATCTATGTACAAATAATCATCTCGTCTTTCCGTAAATATTTTTCCTGCTTTTTCCGAAAAACTTACGCTCCACATTATATCACAATATCACATATCATTAGTAATTATATTGTCAAACGTAATCCCGTTATGTGTAAAAAAAAATATTACCTAAAAATAGTCTCGTATGAAGAAGGCATAGTCCATAATATAAAACGATCCTCTTTTAAGTATTTCTAGTGGTACCTATAAAGCCAAAGTGGTCTAGGATGTTTGGACTCGCCGATAACACACGCAGTAATAAGTGGGATCGCGGTCATAGGCATAAAAAACTAGATAGAATAGCCGGTAGTCTTACGCTGTGTTTCGGCTGCCGATTCGGTGAGCCGTTAATTCTAGACTTAACTGGTATAATAATGTTATGTTTTTTTACTAAATTATACTATAAAAGAAAGTCACGTCACATGCATAGCTTAAATACTTGAAAATACTAGGCTCATCACATCACAAAATAAAATGGAATTTTACGTTTAAAAAATATATAAAGTATCTGCAACAGTTCATTCTTTAATTGAAGTAAAGTATCTAATAACAATTAGAATGTAGTGTACTAATCAACGTAATTTTAAATATAATATTTTAATCTCATAAAATGAAGCCAGGTGCAAACAAAATATAATTAAGGCAATGTACAGCTGTACATTCCAATTATTTAAAATATAATACATGTATATGTATGTACCACTTAGTGTTTTTCGTCAAATTAAATATTTAGGAAATATAATATTTTTGTATCAAATTGTTTCGTGCAAATAATCTATTTAATTTGTATGGACATAATGATAAAAATCAAGGGCAAAATGCCAATGCTGGAGTGAACAGAAATCATTCAGATCAACGTGCAATATCAAATACCATTAACTTCGCTTACCACCACCATTTATGGCCAAGTAAATATATTTATATTATCTTGTATGAAAAAAATATATACACTTAAAAAGCAATATCAACATTTTAAGGGAAAAAAAATGGTTGCCTGTAAAGTCGGTTTTACGGGCGAAGATTTTACGTGACAACGTCTGCCGCGTGCTGCGCGCGCGGCAGACCGATCATAGTTGAGTGGGAGAGAGACGCAAGGCATTCGGCGGGCCTCTCTCTCGTTCGGTGACTCATCGTTACGTTACCGGGCGTTACACTTTTTCATAAGTGACTCCCAGCCGCAACCTAATTTAAGACGTTGTCACGTCAAAAAGCATGCGCAACTGCTCATACATTTCGCCCGCTGTGGCTACTCCATCTCCAATCTCTTATAGAGTTTAATATTTCTGGACCTGGGATCAAAATTATGATGAAAATGTGGGACAACATAATAATAGCGAGCACAAGTACGGTCAGGTACATTTCCATAAGCATTCTGCGCCCGAGGGTAAACGATAAGTGGACAAATATTTTACCGCGAAACTCTATGCTCGGACGAGTTTTTTTTTTCAAATCTACATATGTTCTAGGTAGGTATTTTATTCGTTCGTATGTTGAATTTTTTTTTTTTTTTTTATATTATGACACATTTCACACACGGCTGGTTAACCCCACACTGAACCATTTATATAGATACATATTTAACACCCAGACCCACAGCCAACAAATTTAGTTAAGCACAAAGATGTTGCCGGGCCGGGAATCGAACCCGGAACCTTCTGATTGGCAGATCGGCATGGTAACCATTACGCCAACGAGGTCGTCAATGAAATTAGCCCATTTTGTCTTATCTGTTGAAAAAAAGTCCCAAGTTTTAGTTTGACCCACACCGGCTCCCGGTATGTCAACAGTTGCAGCGAAAATGTGTTTATACCGGGAGCCGGTGCTTCAACATACAAGTGGTTATGCTAAGATAAGTTGAGGATAGAAGTTTAGCTAGCTTGAGTGGCAGGAAACTCAAAATATAAGATATAGGATCGGTCTTCTTCTTCTTCGGTTTTCTTTTTTTTACGCTTAATAAGCTTGCGCTTGATCACAACTCACCTGATGTTAAGTGATATTGCAGTCTAAGATGAAGCGCGCTTGCCTAGATGAAACCGGTTCACACTCGTAGGAGCTAAGTGGCCATGTCTCTGGTTTTGTTGAGAGTTTGACAAGACCTCTAACTTAACGACTGCTTGTATAAAGACAACAGCCGGGACCTACAATTTAACGTGTCATCAGAACCACGGTAGCGCCTTGATGTAAATGCCACTAGATTATTTATAAATATTAATTAATTGAGCATTGTATGAATGAATGTCATATATTTTCCATTTAGTCACAAATATATTTCACTTATACACTAAATTTCAGATAGGAATCGTCATAAGATGCCATTACAATAAATAAAATAATTCTCAGCTGTAAAGGAGCCTTGTCATATATAATAAATAATTAAAATCAATTCAATTTAAATAAAATAAATATTTTTATTTTTTTTATTATCAGCCTCTCCCATTGTCAACACCCTGTATAAGAGTAAACTCGCAAGCAAGTGTACGTGCAAGTACGTCGAGTGATGTAATTTATTAAAGCAACAGTATGAGCAATTAAAATTACGGCGACGCGCGCTCCCCCGGGCTGAGAATTTAAAATTAAACACCCTGTTAACGGGCCTGGTTAGGTGAGACACACGGCTTTGAATAATGGGGAGCTATATTGCTCGGTATTATCTTTTACATTAAAGAATACAGACTTTCAAATAACGGGCAACGCGCGCTACCGTCCGGGTATTTAAAATTAACGACCCGGTTTACAGGTCTGGTTTTTAGGTGAGACACACGGCTTTGAAAAATGGTGAGCGGTGTGCTCGGTACAATCTTTCACTCTTAATACAAAGCTTGGGCACTTAGCTCTTACGAAGTAGAAGAAATTCTTTAAGTTAATCGTTAAGCTTAAGTGGTTTTGAGTGCGTTGCTATTTATCCTAAAGGTATTGCGATGTGTGTTTAAAGAAAACGCACCAAAGCCAATTAACCCACAAACAAACAACCCTGGCGGCAAATTCGCTCGTTTTGCGCTTTCAGCTCAAGATAATGAATGATAAAAAAATATGAAAACGTTTGTTAGAGCTTAGCACTAGCAGCCCACTATATGTTCCCATTATTGGGACTCAGGGCCTCCTTTCACGAGGCGATAGATATAGGCCATAATCCACCACGCTGACCAAGTGCGAGTTAGCGGATGTTAGAGCTCACAAGTAAGTAGTTAGAAAACGTAAATTTATGTATTATTCTAAACAGCTAGGTAATTGTTTGCTTGCCTTAATCGTGAATTTTACTACGGTTTAACTTTGATCACGGGTTAACTGTTTATCCCGGATTAACTTCTCGCTTCTTCTCGGATAAACGCACGCTCGTGTGTGTTTCTAAAGAGTCTTCCGCGCGTTACTGTAGTAGCGGCGGCCACCAAACAAACTGACGTTTTATTAGCTTACTCTAACTGATGCTCGCGGTTTTAATTAGCCGTAAGTCTCATCGTATATGTCGTGGTTAGCAGTTGAAAAGAAAAAAAGTTAAAAATAAATAAATGTATTGTGTACAGATAAATATATGTAAGTATAGTTTAGTCTGTTTTATTACTAGAATTAGACGTGAAAATTGACATTTGATTAATATCATATTGTAATGTAAAATTATAACAAATATCACTTTGGTTGGCAGTGCGGTATAGTACTGCCATAGCGCCAACGAGGTCGTCAAAAAATTTTTCTTAATACTATTTTTTTTTTGGATTTTTAGTATTTGTTGTTATAGCGGCACGGGAAATTCATATCTCGTGAAAGTTTCAGCTTTCTAGCTATTACGGTGTCAGAGCCTGGATACAGACAGACAGACAGTGGAGTCTTAGTAATAGGGTCCCGTTTTTACCTTTTAGGTACGGAACCCTAAAAAGAAAGAAAATAAATGTATTGTATATTGTTAAATATATAGATAAGTCAAGTCAAAGCCTTTGGGTGGCTTTTTTCTGGTGTCTGTCTTTGACATCGTAGTTCACGAACGGTTAACAAACTTTGATTTTGATTACTTACATTTCTTAGTCGAAGAGAAATAGTGTCGTGTAAACAAAACATTAAAAATAGACCAAAAACCCCCATGGCAAAAGATCACCTCTGCTCGCATGGGGTTTTAATTTAACGCGATGAAATTCAATATAATGTCAGTCAGTCGAGGCGTCGGTGCATGACCGGAACACCATGTTACTCAAACTAATCTATGGTGGGTTATTTTTAACATATTACGTGACTATCCTAATTACGCGACTCAGAATTAGAGTTTTTTTGTTTTAGTGTTTTTTTTTAATGTAGAGCAAACTTTGTCTAGAACTATGAAAAAAATACTTAGCTATGAAATACTTGGCTATAAGTTACTTGGCTACGAAAGAGGCTGCCGGAACATACTCGTACTGTTAGTTGCAGATTTTCCAACTTGAATGTGCTTACTAGCCAGGCAAGCACTAGAAATACCTTACCACCATGCTATGGTCCTCACGGTGTTTTCCTATGCCGAAAGTTCGAGCTTATTAGTGAGAATCAAACCCAATGACTTCTAGGACGTGAGACGGCAGCACGCCCGCTTTAAAATAGTTATTTAGTAGTTAACCCAAAAAAATACAAAAACTATTATAACTTAGAAATTTCCCGTCCAACGCTATCACACATATTATCGCCTATCGCCTTAAGAACAGCGGCGGATTTATACGAATAACCCTGTGCGAATAAAGTACTTCTGCAAAGAAAAAGCTCTATAGCCTGTCTATAGTTCGATGCCTCGCTATAAAAATAAACAGACAGACATAAAAACCGTCCGAGCAAATCTTACCCAAGTGAATTTAGATTCAAATACTACATAGTACTCCACTGCCTCTTCAAGAAATATAGTACCTTTTTATAGGGGTAAAATCTGATATTTGAATTCACTTATCGTATACTAGCTGCATCCCGTGATGATGCCTGCGTTAATCCGGGATTATTCAGTGGACTGTGTGTTAATCCAGGGTCTAACTTATGATTTTTTTGCTGTGTTTAAAGTTATATTTTTTTTTAAATGCTTCAAAATCTTTGCAACACAAATAATATTTCTCATTTTATTTGAAAAATTAAAACATAAAGTGATTGCGTTCAATCCTTTTTTTCCACCTCCATATTATACCATAGTCTGTTCCTGCTATATGTCAATCGTGGAATATTTACCATCATTTTAATTGAAAACAGTAACTACGTAATAGCGACATAACATGTCCACGATTAACGTCAAGTGGTAATATTTTGTAATTGAAATTGTTCCTTGTTGCCATGGTAATAAGGTGTTTTTTTATGCATGATAGGCTTGCGTTTGATCACGCAAGCCTATCATGGGGTAAGCAAATAACATTGGGGTCTAGGATGGATCGCGCTTGCCCAGAAGAAACCGGTTCACTCTCGCCTTGAAAACAGTAAGGTTGTAGTTTAGTGGGAGCAGGGATTCCGGCAAGGAGTTCCACGGTTTGGCCGTCCGTACTATAAATGTGGAAGCGGCATTTCCACTATATAAAGGTGCATCCTAGCAGTCTCCCTGCTCTTTCGGTAATGGAAAGAGGCCGGGGCAATTAGTTCATGTGATGTCAACGCACACTCACCGTAATGCAACATGTAGACTACCGACAGACTCGCAACTGTGCGGCGGTGCTAGAAGTCCCGTCCCGTGCTCGCCTTTATTATTATTTAAACATATTATGATCACGATTGGAGTGAATAAAACATTATAAAAGTAGGTTTTGCTACTGCAGTAAATAATAATATGTGTTTTTTGAAAAATATTTGATCAAAATAATTAATTTGAAAAATATTTATTTTAAAAGTTGTAATGAGTCCAACAGTTTCGGTGCTTTCCGAGCACCATCTTCAGGGGCGAGTTCTACACGGACCGTCGCCGACGAGCTTGCCGGTGTGCGCGCGCGGATCTCGTCGGCGGCGGTCCGTGTAACACTCGCCCCTGAAGATGGTGCTCGGAAAGCACCGAAACTGTTGGACTCATTACAACTTTTAAAATAAGTAAGTGTGACCGTTTTCTACGCGAGAAAATATTAAGATGCCTTACGTGAACAGTTTACAATTTGAAAAATCTCTGTCTTTACCTGTTTTAGTGTCGGAGACGGCGAACTAGGATATCCTAGTTTGCTGGCCGGAGATAATTTAAAATAGGTATAACTAAAACAATCAAGTTTAATAATGTAATCATAAGACAGAATATTTAAGAATTACAAAAGTCGTAGAAGAGATTAATAAATGGTCGTATCTTGGATCTGAGTTGTAGCGTGGTACGGACATGTAATGCGTAGAGAGGAGATGCATGTGACTAGGACAAGTATGGATATGATTGTAAGAAGTAGCGGAAGGAGAGGTAGACCAAAGAAGACGTGGATGAATTGTGTGAAGGAGGATATGAATGAGAAGGGAGTGAATGTGGAGATGACGGCTGATAGAGTGGCGTGGAAGAGAAAAACAGGATGTGCCGACCACACCTAGTGGGAAATGGTAAAGGAGAAGAAGAAGAAGATCTTGGATCGGAGTAGTTCAACTATCTAAGTTTACGATACTAAAATAAACCTTCAACAGCAACCGCTACGGCCGCGAGTCACCGTGACGTACGTCAATCTGACGCATGACAGTCGCGTGTCAGTTTTGACAGATTGCGGGCGGAAACGCGCGCTATTCCGGGCGGCAATACAGCTTTGAATAATATATTGTTTCGAATGTACGAAATCATTCTAGTCGGGGAGCCTGAGATGCTGAAAGTTTGCTTACTCGTGCTTATCATAGGATAAAAGAATTTTGATTTAGTAATTGTTGATATTGTATTTTTCCTTTTCATAGTGATTTACAACGTCATTTCAATATAATATACTAACATGAAGACAAAACTGAAAATACTACTATACCAACTTTTTTCCACTCGTTGTTATAGCAAACCTACAAACGGGACAAGGTTTTTTTTTTATTGAAATTGCTTAATGAGCTTTGGAACGAAAAATTCCTTGCTAAGAAACCAGACTGTGATCTATTGGACGAAGGCTGCAGAAGCATATTGTTTGAATGCTTGCAGTGTTATGAGAATAATCTATTTAGGAAATTTTCAGTTTAGCTAATTTTCTGGACATTTCATTTAATCGTGAAATGTTTTATTTTGTGTTTTAGAATGGATTTAGTATTATTTTCATTTAACACTTTAGATATATTCAATATAATTAATCACTTTCTAGGTTATAGTTGTTAAGCGATATAAATGAAGAAATGAAAATAAATAGGTAACTCGCTTATGTGACATTATGGTCTAGGATGAAGCGCACTTGCCTAGAAGAAACCGGTTCTTTCGTCGGCCTTGAAGACAGTAGCATTGTAGTTCAGTGGGAACAGGGATTCCGACAAGAAGTTCCACAGTTTGGCCGTCCGTACTAAAAATTTGGAAGCGAATCACGAATCTCTCTCTCACTGCTATGAGACACTACAAAAAACCTCTCTTGGGCTCCCTTACTATTCTCACTTGCTTTCTGTGTCGAGAATGCGATACGTGGAAACGCGGACTATTTTCGTGCTTTTGATATTTTGTTTGTTGGTGGTGTATTGTTTTAAGTTTGACAGCCGTGTGATGTATGAATGGAAAATATGCGTTGCGAAATTAAAGACGAAATTGATTCCAAGAATGTGAGTAGGTACCATAGTACTCGCACGTTCAACAAACGTCAAAATTTCAGCTTTCGTCGGAACTTTAGATTGGCAATCTCACTCTTTAAAAGAGGAAGGATTATCATGATTAAATCAAGTAAAAGATTAGGATAACATATTTAATTTATTACTTATTATGACAAAAATGTATTTATTGTTTCTCTAGGCTTCCTTGAGGTGTAAACTGCGTTAATCCGGGATAAAAAGTAGCCTATGTGTTAATCCAGGGTCTTATCTACCTCCATACAAATTTTCATCGAAATCGGTTTAGCCGTTTGAGCGTGAAGAAGTAACAAACATACACACGGACACACTCACAAGCTTCGGCATATTATTAGTAGGATTTTTAGTTGGTTTGACGACATAAGTTTGTCACCATTACATGCTATAAAAGTAGTCGCTTTGTCGTCGATACAGTTAGTAGCGGCAATCTGTCAAGCGTAAGGCACTCTGCGGAGTGATTCAGCAAATTTTCATCCTCCCCGGGTGGCATCATTCCGACATATAGCACTATGCCTACAAAGCGTGGACTTGAGAGAATACAGAGCGATATCATTCGCTCCTGACTACAAAAGAAGGTTATGTTATTCGACCGCTTTTATCTGCCATTTCCGCCAACCCGCACTTGGCCAACGTGGTAGATTATGGCATATATCTCTCTCCTTGTGAGAGAAGGCCCCGAGTCCCAGCAGTGGGAACGTATAGCGGGCTGCTTATGCTTATGCATATGGCATTTCACTAACTCTTGTAATCATTTTCAGTTATGACAATAGTAGTTTTCATTAACGACATAAAATAAAATTAAATTTATTTATCAACATAAAGTCTTAGTATGTTCTTTAGTTTATCATTAGTAACTATCAGTTGTATTGACGACGTCGTTGAATCTATTATAAGTATCAGTTGTTTCGACGACAGAAGTTTGTCACCCTCCCTGGGAGCTAGTCAGTCTAGACTACACATGCTCCATCTTGGGCTAGAGATTCTCTTACTTGTGTTTGGTTACGACTTTCTTAAATGCTTAAGCTGTTAAGCTTTAGCTGTTAAGTGGTTAAGCGCCTTTCTACTTAAATGCTTTAGCTTTTAAGTGAAAAAAAAAAACATTTCAAACGTCTATTGAATTAATCAATGTGAGATTAATCTTCAAAAATAAAGAACATTTTTGAATTATTTTCTCGGCATATTTTGTACATTTGTATCATTTAAATCGACATCGACTCACTTCTCTTAAATCGTGTCTGTATTATCTTTAATCTGATGTTTCTATATAGTAACTGTTCATAATTCTGTGGCACCACTTTGTCATCTGATCCTGTAAGGATTTTTACACGGATTTTTTTCGTAAATATTGGCGCAGAGAGACTTTTGAAGGTGTTAGGTCCTTTTATTGGCTTAAATTTCGCTGACATCAGGTTATTTTTGGGTTGAGCTAAGCTGGCAATATTGGATAGATCCCACGCTCAGTTGCTATAAAAATATTTGTTTTGACAGCAATATTTTATATTAGCTTTAGCAATTTCGTGCTATTTTTATGTTATATAGGAGTTTATTTAGCTCTTACTTGAGTTATAGACTGGTGACAGACAACCTGAAAGACAAAGTACTTCATTTTACTCATTAAAAGAATTTTTAAAAACAGATTTTTCTGAATCTTAATTCTCGAATAAATAAATGTAAATGATACTGATATTGATAATATGATGAATTAAAATTGTATTAAATGGACATTTATCTGTACTTTATCTGTAAAATCTGACATGATTTAAAATTTGACATTGCAGTAATTTAAGCTTTGACATGATATATGTAAATAGTAGTAATTAGTTCGGACATGACAAGATTTATACTTGTCACAATATGTAGTTAAAATGTCAAAATTAAATTAAATTTATTACAAATTAACAAGTCGTGTTATTAATCTTAGTTAATAATAAAACATCTTCATGACATTTTATATAAATTACATTCAGTGACACAAAATATAATTTTTATATTAATTTTATTCTTATTTTTATTATTAATCTTTATTATTGTGATTAAGTTCTTAAAAATTATATAATCTAAATAAAATGACAAAAGTAGTCATAAGTTTATTAGTCTTGTTGGTGCCCTTTGGGCATAGAGACCTTAAACAAAATGACAATCAGTCTTTGTTTTCTGGGAGGTATCATCCGGCGGTCTTCGAAAGAAGAGTTAATAGGTATCTTCTAGGTAAGCGTGCCACACCATAGACTGCAGCGCAGCTTTACATCAGTTAACCTGTAGTCAAACGCAAACTAATCGAGGGTAAAAAAGGTCAATAAATCTTGCTCAGACTATATTAAGTCTCAGATTAACAGATCAGTCGTCTTTAATAATAATCTTAGAAACTATAACTGCATTTTTTTCTCCCCGTCTTTCAATATTTACCCCTCATATTGACTCCCGAGAGCTTATTAAAGAGGGTAGATTTCAATCGGCAGATAGCAAACACCCGCTTCGGTGTCGTAGGTACGTAGAATTTGATAGATCGGAATAACAGAATACCACTGTTCTAAGAAAACTTGAATCTGTTGTTACATAATTAGTACACTAATTGTCGGAATAAAACCAAGCTTGTGCATGCGGTGGCATGCACGGTGACTGACCAATCACAGATTGCATATAGATGGGTGTCCATACATATGTATAATTAAACCCGTCACTGATTGCCACCGCGGCGGCGAGCTGAATGCGATGGTTTGGTCTAAGCTTTTATGTCGGTATATTTATTATTGTAAAACACTCAATGTAAAGATTCTTAACTGATAATAATATTTAAAAAGTAATATAGTCTAAATAATAAAGTTAAGTTTTCAACCTATATTTTACGAGTATTTATAATTTTTCAGATAGATTTTATAGAAGAGTTGTTTTCTTAAAAACAAATTAAACATATTATTCTTGAAATGTTAAAGATGTTTCGGTCACAGATAGTTTTTCCGAAGAAAGTTATTGCGTTAACACTATTTAGTTGACTTAATGTTACTGCTACTATTAATTCGCTTATTATCACTAAGCTGACGCCCTTGCTCATACTTAGTTTTCACTTCGACCATTCTTCATAATGAAATCCACAAGTTTTACTCTTTCGTATCTGTGATCATTGAAGATGAGAAATTAATCCTTAACGTCTGTGAAGCTTATCTTGGCAGTATAGCATATAGCTCTGCTGAAAGATTTTATGACGCTTGTGATATCTGTACAAGAACAGATTAAAAAAACATATTAACAACAATAGACAACAGAAGAGGAAAGATGGTAGGCCACCTTATACGACATGACAATTTAGTTAAAAAAATCATAGAAAGAAAGATAAAAATAGAACTCTCTGGAAAAAAACTCTACTAACAAGAGCCTAGCTCTTAAATATTAATTGATACATGTGATATTGGCATTAAAGTTGTACCATAAGTTAGAAGGCTTTAATAAGGTCTACTAGTCGAAAATTCTTCGAACGCCGATGAACTTTGATAGTGCTGTCAAAAACAAAATCTAGTTACTTATTTATTGGATCTAAAATATAGTTATGTACATAGTAAATGTTAACTCGCTTCCAATCAGGTAGTACCGACTTCTTTTCCACACAAGCCGGGATAGCCTGTAGCAGCTAAGTGCGTGCTACCTGCTTGAGTGACTACAGTGGGGCTGCTAACTGCTTGGGCGATCTTTCCGTCGCCCGCGCAAGGTTTGAGGGGTGCGGGGGTTAATTATTTCACCCGCGCCTTTTAGCGTTGTGTATCTTTCTTTGAATATGTACTACATGGCTTGTACATAGCCAATATTGAAATCTAATGATTTACATTTAGATAAAGTTAAGATTTGCATAGCCTTCATTTGCTAAACGAGGTAGTCCTAATGTTTAAACTAGATGTCTTGTGAGAAGACATATACATTGACAGATCAAGCGAAACTATCTCCGACATACTTTTCGAATGCCCCGTACACTCGCCATACAGGTTTTGGAACAAAGTGTTAAAATTAAAATAACGATAGAAAACGCATATCAACGGATAAAAACACTCAGACAAAATTTCTAGAGTACAGTAAGAACGTAGCAGAAATAGTTATAAAGCTAAACAAAACATAGGTTTCATAACAATTGCTGGAAAAAATACATTAAATTGTATGAGTATCCCAACATATAAAATTTTAGCAAACTCTAAAAACACGATAAAAAGGTCTCTAAAAAACGTGAGAGGAATGGTGAATAAAAAAAATAGTTAGTTGATTTTTGATATTTAATTTGTGTCGGCTTGGCACAGTTCATAGATAATGTTTTTTCTTGACGTGCCATATTTTGTTTGTTATTAGTGCTTGCATCGTTATTAGACATTGCACAAAACAAACAAACAAACCTTAGTAATCTTAGTAAAGTGAGCATAAAAAATTCACCAATAAACTCACCAGTACTAACCCCGTCGCGTTTAGGGTTCCTCGATAAACGGCCGTCCGTCAGCTGGCTTTATCGTGAGGGTTCTGTCGCTTTATAGTTTCTCAGTGAAGTGCAGGATTTTCTATTCGGTTTATCTAGTTTGAATATCGATGGGGTTGCAAATAGTTTGGACGTTTGGATCGCTTGTTATTCGGCGTCTTTGAATATATTCTTTTGGTGATTTGATAGATTTGGACTTAGGATTTTTCGGTCTGTTTTAAATTTTTTGACGTTGATTGTGTACGCTAGTTGTACGAGTACATATGACCAAACGAATAGTTTTTTTTGTATGTGTATGTTTATTATTTTTTAATGCAATAGCTAAGCCGATATGAATAAAGTTTTGTGTAGTACAAATACAAAATTTTATTGACAACACCATTAGTAACATGTCAAAACAATAAAGTGAATTAATATGTTATATGTCAATAAATTACTATGTCAAAAATGACATTCTCATTACGTATTAGTATGCGTTCCGCAATGTTACTCGCGTTAATCCAGGATAAAAAGTAGTATATTTGTTAATCCAGGTTTTATTTATGATATTGTATCAGCCATTTGAGCGTTAAGAAGTAAAAAACTTACACGCTTACAAAATCTTTCTCATTTTACACGCTTTATATTAGCTTCACCTGTATGTTTGTTTGTAACCGACTTCTTTGGGCGCAATTTTGACCCACTTTAAACGGCCAGAATTCGTTCAAACTTTGTAGATTTATTGAGGACCGATGACAATACACTAATTTGATAAAATTACGGTTTTCTATAAAAAGCGTGTTTTTTAGTTTTTTTAAACTATTAATTATTATTTATTAGCTTCACCTGTATGTTTGTTTGTAACCGACTTCTTTGGGCGCGATTTAGACCCACTTAAAACGGCCAGATAAGCGTGTTTTTTAGTTTTTTTTTTTTAACTATTATTATTTAATATTAGTACTTAGGAAGTTGGATTTTACAAAATCAAAAACAAGGTCTAAATTAGATTATAGGTTACTTCACTGTTTCTATTTCAAATCTTTTAACTTAGTTGTGGTATTTCCGTTTCGTTCAGAAGATATATAAAAATTGAATAACCCACATATTCGTATATATCCATTGACAAGCGAAACGTGACTTTAGAAAATTCCCAAGACATGTTCTCAACGAAAATCTTACAATATTCCCAAAATATACAAGCTATAACCCATTTCTCATTAGAGTACAACAATTCTAGAGACAACATCGAACGTTTGTAGTTGGGATCCGCAACGGATACGAGTAAAAGTCATTATGTATGTCTGTTTGAAAGATGAAGACTCTTATAAAGACTAAGGTTGTAGTAGAGATAAAATCTCAAAAAGTAAACACACATGCAAGCGACCAGTATCTGACCGCTTGCCAGCTTAAGACTTTTTTAAAGAACCAGTATCTGACCGCTTGCCAGTTTAAGACTTTTGTAAAGAACCAGTATCTGACCGCTTGCCAGTTTAAGACTTTTTTAAAGAACCAGTATCTGACCGCTTGCCAGTTTAAGACTTTTTTAAAGAACCAGTATCTAGCCGCTTAAGTTAAGCCTCTCTTCTTTGCTCCGGTATCGAGAGTTTTGAAGCCGCTCGAAAGCCTCTGACTTGGTTTAAAGGCTAACAGCCAGGATCTAAAATTTTACGTGTCAACCGACCCGCGGTTGTGCCCAAATGAAAATTTACAGTTACAATTATTTCACTTGACTGTGTTCAATCTAGTTTTTAAGTTCTCTATGGTATTTACTTAGTGGATATATTCGGATCACGTGCCATTGTGTGCCTTGGAGGTAGAATAGGGGTCGGATTAGGGGTTCCACTGTTTTTAATAAAGTCGGTTAAACATGCCCTGAGGTGGCATTGATAGTTATAGGTTTTCCTCGTATTCTATTTTGTAATTTCTAAATCGTGTGTTGAATTTGTAAATGAAATTGAAAAACGATTTAAATCATCTGCTCGGTTTAGTCTGATCTTATAATTCTGGACGTATTAATACGGATTTAACTACACGTAAGGTACCTACTACACGTTTTTTTAATCAGTTTAGTTTTAACAAAGAGGAGGTTATAACATTAATACGGGGTTGCAATCGATGGAGCGTTTTGCTTCGACTTTCATTGTGAGAACTGCGAAGCTTTGGAACTCTCTTCCTGAGTCTCTTTTTCCTGAGAAGTACAATTTGGGGGTCTTCAAATCTAATTCTCAGACCTACGCAATATGAATACGCTTATAAAATTTGGTAAAAATCGGTCAAGCCGTTTCGGAGGAGTACGGTAACTAACATTGTGACATGGAAATTTTATATAAAAGATTAAGATTAAGTACAATAAAATTCCATAATAGTATAAAAATTTGTATTCAATTCAAAAAATGTTCTTATTTACACAAATATCTTCGTTCAAATACATTCAACATCCAACACCTTTTCTTATCCAAATCGTGGAGCAAACTTTAACAAAACGCCCAAAACCCCTTCGGTTGTTATCAAAAGACTTAACAATATATAGTGGTGAGGTTCAAAAATCACATCTTGTCCCTTTTCGATACTGCTATTCTGTCACACGCATGTACCCTTGTCAGGGGTCAACAGTTCACATATTCTTTTGGGGTTTAAGTACAGGGGTAAGTCTTTAAGGGTCGTCTTTTTTTAATCGACTTTGAAGCGGCGACATTTTAGTTATTTGTGAAGGCGCCTGACGTCGTTTTATTACTCTAAATAGGTCAGCGCTTGACCACAATTCACGTGATGGTAAGTGACATTAAGGTTGACATTGTAAGTGACATTCTATACTTAGTATTTACCGTTATAGCGGCAACAGAAATAAATAAATATTAGGACACATTCACACACGGCTGGTTAGCCCCATACTGAACCATTTCTAACTCGTGTTATGGTTGCTAACACAGCTGATATACTACATATACATACATACATATTATATATAAATACATATTTAACACCCAGACCCACAGCCAACAAATTTAGTCAAGCACAAAGATGTTGACCGGGCTGGGAATCGAACCCGGAACCTTCTGATTAGCAGTCCGGCATTCGTCGATAAATAAATAAATCATCTGTGAAAGTTTGTCCGTGCCTAGTGACAAACGTACCGAAAGACAGCGTCTTATACGCTATACTGGTCAAAAGCCTAGCTGTAAAGAGTAAACAAGAAGAAATAAAGAGGGAAATTCTCAAATCGAATGTAATTTTTTTAAATGTCCCGGCTATGACTCGTAAGTACGGGGTTATAAGCCGTGTTAGAAACACTCCAGTGAGTGGCTTAAAACCTTTGACAACAGAAAATAAGTCTGGAATAACTGGCCAATTGTTAAATAATAGTAGTTTAAAAAAACTAAAAAACACGCTTATCTGGCCGTTTTAAGTGGGTCAAAATCGCGCCCAAAGAAGTCGGTTACAAACAAACACAGAAACAAAAATACAAAAAAAAATGAGATAATTTTATCAAATTAGTGTATTGTCATCGGTTCTCAATAAATCTTCAAAGTTTCAACGAAATCTGGCCGTTTAAAGTGGGTCAAAATCGCGCCCAAAGAAGTCGGTTACAAACATACAAACATGAAGCTAATATAAAGCGTGTAAAAATAACATATATTGTTAGTTGCTTGGCGACAGATTTTTCAATTTGAAGGTAGTTGCTAGCCAGGCGATCACTAGAATATGCTCTACCACTATCAAAAATCAAATTGAATCAACTAGTAATTGAATATCCGTTGTTAAATCAAAGTTGATACAAACTAAATAGAGTTACCCCAGTCAAATATATACTCATCCAATTCTACATACAACTTAGTAGACTAACATAAGTGACAGAGTTACCTAAGTGTATCCTAAGTTAATTTGTCAAGTTATACACGTAATTCTCGCGTCCCCAGCCAATTAACTTTACAACTTAAACATTGAATTATACCTGGGTGGATAGTTTACTACGATACATGTTACTTACTGTAGCGATAACAGCTCAGTCGGGTGTGCAGTCGCCTTGTGTCCCACAGTGCTAAGGTTCGATCCCCGATACTGAGCTAGAGCTTTTTTCGGTATAGGTAAACATCGTGAGGAAACCATAGCATGGTGGAAGAACATTTTCTTGCGCTCTAATATTATTTTTAATTAATTTATTTACTTTTATTAAGATTATTTATATACTAAGTTTATTATTTCCAAGTAAGGCCTTAATTTTGACTTTAGTAAAATTTTGAAAAATTATGTTAAATTATGTTTTAAGACGTTAAGATATCATTTGATACTCTGTGAATATTTAAGCGACAAATTGTAGTTAAAAATGTTACGTGACAAAGTTACAAAAATCACGGTTATTGACCCCACTTAGTTATTTTATTCTAATTTTATTATTTATCCATATGACGCCAACAGAAATACATCTTCAGAGAAAGTTCGTTTGTGCGTGTGGTGACAGACAGACAGATAGCAAAGTCTCATTAATAATATTCCGTTGGTACCCTTTGTGTTACGGACACTTAAAACTAAATCTCTTTATTTGCAAATCCTTTCTCAAAGTGTAAGGTTTCGCATTTTATTATTCGATTTAAATTATTCGATTATTATTTTTGAGCACGGCAATACTGTTTTTATTTTAATGGCAAACCCTTTTTCACCGATTGGTGGATATCTGACGAATCGGGGAAAGGGGTCGAGTGACGCGTTATGCGAGGCGACGTTAAGAGAAAGGCTGGTGTGAAACAGCAGTCTGGCTCGAACTTTAAAGATTGAACTGTAAAGACCAGAAGTGAATTTTCACTACAGAAGAAGTTCTGACTAGAATTCAAGGGTTTTTGTTGAAATCCCCAGTAAATAGGCACCTACCCGTTAGGCAGTCCACTAAAGTAATAGTACCACATAAGCAGCCTACTATACGTTCCCACTGCTGGGTCTTGAAGCTTTCTCTCACGAGGAGAGAGAGATAGGCCACCTACAAATACAAATCATTAATCGATAACACCAAAGTTACAAGTCAAATAATATGATATCAATACAAAAGTATATGATATGTATCCATGTCAATTTTCAATACTAATTCTAATAATATAATATCATTACAATAGTACATGATATGAATCAAATGTCAATTTTCAATTTTAGATAATCATTAATATTATAAAAAGTTTTATCTAATAGCCAAACCCTGAGTGTAGTGTTAAAGCTGGCGGTGGAAGGTGCATCCCGGACAGTCGCGGGTACGCGGTTGTATATCGCGGGCCCCAACACGTAAACGGACTAACAGGCCAAGTGTAGTTTGGCGGATGACACACGTCTTCGGATAAACGTCTTAAAGCAATAAATCTGTCAGAGTGATTCACAGCACAGTGGGACAATAGGTTTACACTGAACACCTCCCTGATGATATCTTGGCAGGTCCTCATTCAACAAGAGCTCGACTCCTTTGTAGTTTGTAGTCTCTAACTGTATAAGAATAGAGACGGGCCTTTAAATAGAGGAGAATTTGAAATATTTTGTCTACTTCCGCTGAGATCGGAAACCAAATAAGAATGCGCAAAGAGAACATCCTACTAATATTAGAAATGCGAAAGTTTGTATGTGTTAGTGTGTATGTTTGTCACTTCTTCACGCTCAAACAACTGAACTGATTTTGATGATATTTGCTATTTTGTCCTAGATTAACGCGGTTAACATAAAACGTGGGGCGCAACTAGTAAAAATTTAACTGAAAAATCATATCATTTTATTTATCGCAGGTTTTTTTTTATATATGCACCATTATGCTCGCATACCGTCTTAAGTTTGACTAAAAGTGTATAAATCAAATATTCATACATATTCATATTATGATTCATATTATCCAAGTTTATATCTTCTCATGATGGTAAAAAAGAACTTAACGTGATTTGTGCCCCCGTATTTTTTTTATATTTAGTATTTGTTGTCTTAGCGCCAACAGAAATACATAATTTGTGAATATTAGCAGCTATCAAAATTCAGGTGATACAGTCAGGTGACGGACTGACATATAACATTATAACTCAATGAATGTTATAATATGTTATGTTTGTTACACACCAGGATTAGATGCACACTAGTGTGTACCAATGTGTTTGTAATATTGAACTGGTACTCAAATGTTGTGACGCCTCAGATAACAACCAATGTAAGACTCACATTACTGAACTGGATGTATTTAGTAACAGTCTCAGGCAATTTAGTAATAATATAAGTTATAGGTAATAATAATCTTTTGAAATGTAATATAAAATTATGTGTAACAATATGTATCGTAAACAACATCAAAAAGGAATTACGAGGGGGGGTCAAAAAGTTCGCGGAATGGAGGGGATAGCGGGGGGTGGGAAAACTGCCGCTGATAGTTCTTAATAAGGGACTCTTTATGAGTATATATGCCAAGTTTGAACCGAATTGGGTCAATAACCTGTCAGCTACCATCGATCAAACATGTGAATCCGGAAAAAAACTTGGAACATGGCGAACATCGAGTTTCGTGCCGTCATAAAGTTCCTCACTAAACAAAGAAAACCACCTCAAATTTTTTTACAAGAAATGTTATCGGTTTACGGGGACTCTTGCCCTGGGAAAACCATGGTATACAAGTGGAATAGTATTTTCAAGCAAGGTAGTGAGTCTCTTGAAGACGACCCCAGCTCAGGAAGGCCAATTGAGACCACCGCTTCAAACATCGTTGAAAATGTGGAGAAACTTATACTGGAGGATACTCAATTGAAGAAGAAACAACTTGCAGAAATGGTTGGAGTATCACCTAAAACAATTTTAAATATCCTACACGACCATCTTGGGATGTAAAAAGTTAGCGCAAGATGAGTGCCAAGAATGCTCAGACCACCACAGCAACAACTGCGCGTCGAGTTCAAAGGAGTTTTTAGACCTCTGCAGAGCCGTCAAGGTACAATTTTTTGCAAAACTTGTTATTGTAGATGAAACTTGGGTTCATCCTTATGAGCCTGAGTTGAAACAAGAGTCTATGCAGTAGAATAAAAAGGGTCAGTCACCCCCTAAGAAATACACGGCAAAATCGGCTGGAAAAATCATGGCAACGGTTTTTTGGAGGTATAGACGGTATTTTATTGATCGATTATAAAAATAAGGGTGTTTCTATAATAAGAGAACACTAAGCTGATCTACTAACACAATTAAAAACAGCCATCAAAGAAAAAAGGCGGAGAAAGTTGACAAAAGGCGTGCTGCTTTTGCATGATAACGCACCGGTACACAAGAGCCGCGTTGCGATGGCTGCCCTTCATCACTGTGGCTTCGAAATGTTAAATCATCTTCCCTACAGTCTAGATTTAGCCCCTTGTGATTATTATTTACTTCCCAAATTAAAAAAAGAGCTTCGTGGGAAGAAATTGTCCAATGATGAAGAGGTCAAGTCTGCGATTTCGGCCAATTTTGAGGACAAAGACAATATATTTTTTTTCGACGGTATAAGTAAGTTAATAGAGAGATCTGAAAAGTGTATTCGAGTTAGGGTGGAATATATTGAAAAAGAAAAATAACATAGTATTTTATTTCATCCCCCTTCCCATCCATTCCGCGAGCTTTTTGACCTCCCCTCGTATTATGTACAGTTATAGGTTAAATTGTTTAATTGATTTTTAGTACTTAAGATTACCCCTTTTTTATATGTACGATCTGAACCTTCCTTCTTATTAAGTTTACACTAACATGCTGTGTACTCTATTTTAGATTGCAGACTTGTTTTTGTTCTTTGTAGTTTAGTTATGTTAAAATGAATGTTTGTTATCTGTCTGAGTGCCTAATAAATAATTAATAAAATAAATAAATAAATATTTTTTCACGTAAATAAAGATATTTTAAAATTGAATTGAATTGAGACTGATAGCGGAGGCTTAGTAACAGGGTCTCATTTTTACCTATTAAATATCAAACCTTTAAAACCAGCTTAATAGTCTAAATATTAATTTATGTAACGTGTTAAAGCGAGCAACATTCCCCGGTTAACTGGCTGCTGCCCGTGTCAGCGATAACATCTAGACACGGTGTCGACTTTGTTAATAGCCTCGCGTTAGTTGGTTTAGGGTGTTGGGATAGTGGAGCACTTCCGGTTAAAGGTGTGCTCGAAAATAAACAATTTTCAGTAGTGGATGACGTGGCGACGCATGACGTGGTGACGAAAGAAAATAAATAAATATTAGAACACATTTCACACACGGCTGGTTAGCCACTTACTAAACTATTTCTAGTTTGTATTATGTTTGCTAACGCAACTGATATACTACATATACATACACACATAAATGCTTTGTGTCGATACATAGTTAACACCCAGACCGACAGGATGTTCGCCGTGCCCGGAATCGAAACTGGAATGGTCTGGTTGTCAGTCCGGCATGGTAACCATTACGCCACCGTGGTCGTCAAAAAATGATTTGGTTTGAAGATGCTTTCAGGACTTTTTTTGTGAAATACCCAAGTTCAATAAACCAAGTTCTTAGATATGAAACAAAAACATTATTTTCTTCACTTGGATTTTATGTTAGGTTTAAAAAATTGGGTTCAATTTTTCACGGTTGTTTTTTAGACAATCTAGATTTCAATTTCTCAAATGAAAAATTTGAAATATAGTACTTTATTTACATAAAGAAAAAATATTATACAAATAATAGAACTTATAAATAAAACCTAACCCAAAAAAAAAATAACTATTAATTAATAATATAGTCTAAGATCGCTTAAGTTTTGTAACCTCGCTGCAAAATAGTCTCTGACACTGGATTTATATGAAGTGGGCCAGTTAGCTGGGTAGATTGATTACCCAGCTAACTGGCTAACGTCATCTAAGTCCAGTGTTTTTTCAGGCTAAAAATCACTAGCTTATCCACTAATCCAGAGCTTTAAGCTGCCGAGCGCTGGAGCTTTTAGCTTTGGCTTACTTTTTACGTTAACTTTAAACTTTGTTGTGGCAAAATTAAAAGCTTCTCGAATATTTTTCATATATTTTAAGTTTTGTTAATCAATAAATATTACATTTTTTATTTACTGTACGAAGTTAATTATATATTCGTAGTATACAGTGTAAACTCTATATAACGACACTGAAAGGACTGTGCATTTTGTGGCGTTATAGAGAGTAGTATTTTAATAGAGAGAATGTAACATTGTATGCAATACAAGCTAAACCAACTAAAGCCAATTTATTTCGACGCTTTAGAGAGTTTGTCGTTAAATCGAGTGACGTTACATGGAGTTTACACTGTAATTACATATTTTCGTATTTCATGACCAAACTCACACAATGGTGGTGATTCAGCTGCACACACGACTAAACGACGACACGTCAAATGTAGAAAATATAGGCGACTTTAGACGACACTCACTTGTATCACCTCTAAAACTGCCTGCACATTCCATATTTGACGTGATTTTAGTTGATTTGTCTGTGGTTCAGAACGTGCAGTCTCTTTCTGGCCACCTAAGATGAAAAGAGACGGGGCTTCTTTAAATTTAATTTAGTCGTGTGTGCCGCTGAATTGCCACCAATCACACACACTTACACACAACATACACGCACACACACAACCTCTTAATTCCAAAGGTATCGTATCTACTTACCATGTCTTAATTTGTAATTAATTATAATGACGCCAAGAATTCGCATGACACCCCTTCCTCGTTGCTTTAACACACTTAGCTGCCGTTAATTAGCGGCTGGTGCCTTATTAAATACTTTCAGGTGTTATTATAAGGGGGGTTACTAAAAATTCAGGTGTCGCCCTTTATTCTGCTTTTGCTGCGAAAGATCACCCACGAGGTGGACTGACCAAATCAAGGCAGCAGTTGGAGGCTCCTTGAATGAATGTATTCGGATGACATCCAGCAGGCAGAGATGGCGAGATGTCGTGAGGCAAATCATATCTGCCCCCTCTAGTGACCCTCCATGACGATCACGACCGCTCTGACAAGAGCGTCACGAATAAGAAGAAGATGCTGCCAAACCAATGGTGGCGATTCAGCGGCACACACGACTAAACTAATTTTAAAGAAGCCCCGTCTCTTTTCATCTTAGATGGCCAGAGAGAGACGACACGTTCTGCACCATAGTCAAAACAACAAAAACAAAATCAGCAAAATCTTGTTTTGATTTTTTGATAAAACACTTATCTTTCCATTCAGAAGGATATTTTTTCTAACACATAATTGTGCTTGCTACGCCGCTGCGTAGACAGGCTACGGCGTAGGCCGCTACGTCTTGTAAGCAGCTACGTAAAAGTACCTAGATGGCTACGATTGTTTAGTCACTTTATAGTTTGAAATATTAAGCGTAAACTATCTGCGTTTACTTTGCTTATTTTATAATTTATGGTTAGCTCATTCAAAAGAATTATGGCAAGAGTTGAATAATATCAAATAAACATAGAAGTGCATTTTTAATTAGAAATAAGAAATGTTGTACTGCAGATAATTTAAATTTATAGCAGTGAACTAGAATAAATAGAAAAGTAACTTGGCCGATAAAATGGTGCCACCCCACCGCGGTATTTTACGCGTGAAAACAACTGTTTTCCGGGCAACACTGTTATCCGCGCGCCCGCATCACATGATTAGGCACATGGCGGCTAGAATAGGTGGCGTGATCTTGATGCGACCAATCGCGTGCGAGCTTTGTGTGTGTGTGTTTCGTTGGCATAGCAGTATAATTGTGTGCGTAGATGGATACATATTCTAAGAGGCAATTGTATGTAGTTACTCTTCCGTTTATTCCAATTTCGTTCGCTAATTTAAAGAAACAGAAGCCCGTTTTTTTTTTCGTTTGTAAATTTTAATGAGTAGTAAAAGTAACCGGTCTTTCGTCCTTTAGAAAAAAATAAAAATAGGAATAGAACAAAATGAAGTAAGTCTCTAAAAAAATAGAAGTTAAAGAAGAAGCTGACGTTTTGTTTCTAAGCATTAATTATGCAGAGTTGAAAGATAAAAAAGACATAACCTGCAAATCATTGAGCGGTAATATTTTAAAAACGAAACTTTTAAAACGTTTCCTACAAAAGGTCTAAGTTTCAGGACCGAAAACATTTCAAGTAATTTACTAATAACTTACTCCTGACCCTATTAATTTGTCGCCACTTTGAATGGAGTGTTTTTTTTCCCCATTTGGAATGAAAAATACGGCTCGAGACCTTTAAACAATTCTATTGAAGCCTCTTTTAAAGTACTCTCTCTTTCTGAGCTTTGCCACATTTCCTGTCTAAACTAACTAACATATTTACAGTACACTAACTTTTACTGATACTAAATAAAATAAACTTTTACTGGTAGGTAATCTTAACCGGCACTTCTTTGGATGTAGTGGAATCACTATAAAAAACATTAAAGTACCATTCTGGTATTGTTTAGAATAGAAATAAAGCAATATATTCATATATACTTACGACTGGAAAAAATATAGGTACATAAATAACAATATGACGACGATATGAATATGATGGACGACCCCGTTGGCGCAATGGTTACCATGCCGGACTGTTAATCAGAAGGTTCTGGGTTCGATTCCCGGCTCGGCCAACATCTTTGTGCTTAACTAAATTTATTAGCTGTGGATCTGGGTGTTAAATATGTATTTATATAAAATGTATGTAGTATTTCAGTTGTTTTAACCACCATAACATAAACTAGAAATGGTTCAGTATGGGTCTAAACAGCCGTGTGTGAAATGAGTCCTTTTATTTATTTATTAATCTTATATATAAAATTTCCGTGTCACAGTGTTTGTTACCGTACTCCTCCGAAACGGCTTGACCGATTTTTTCCAAATTTTATATGCGTATTCAGTAGGTCTGAGAATCGGCTACTGTATATTTAGTTTTTTTTTTATTAAGGTAAAACAACGTTTGCCGGGTCAGCTAGTAATTATATACAAATAAAATACATTTCCTATCATAGGCTGGCCTCAACTCAGCATGTGCTGGCTGCAGGCAACCAGCGCTGATCTTCCGTTGAGACCGACGGGTGACGACACGAACGGCGAGTAATTTACCGACAAAGAACTAAATCTAATATATAAAATGTCACAATGTTAGTTACCGTACTCCTCCGCAACGCCTTGACCGATTTTTAACAAATTGTTTACGCGTATTCAGTAGGTCTGAGAATAGGCTACTATCTATTTCCATACCCCTACGTGATAAGGGTTGTTCACCTTTAATTTTTTTATTAATAGAAATTATTTATAAGGCAAAACAACTTTTGCCGGGCTAGCTAGTATATGTATAAACATAAAATCATAGGCTTAAAAGTAGAGTACATTGGCGGTCTTGTAGTAGTGGTGAAGTTGTATTTAAAATAGGTAAGTCAGTATATTCAATACTGACTCAAAGTCAACGTCGTCGCAAGCTCGCTATTCAAAAGGGGGCAATAAAAAGTGACCCGCTTTCGTCGCGGCCCCACCTAGGGGTTAATAATTCAAATGTATGGACTGTGAACCATTCAACAAGTTACCTACCTATCCTATACTTATATATATATTTACTAGCTGACTCTGCAAACGTTGTTTTGCCTCACTTAGGGGTATGAAAAATAGATAGTGTAGCTTATATGACACGTTCGTAGATTTACCATAGCAGCGCCATCTATTGATTACTTACTCAACCCAGTCGAAAGGTATCGACATTTGTTAGAATCATTTGGAGTTAACAGATAATTGTGACTGTCAAATAACAATAGACAATGATTAGCAATAAATTAAAAATTGCGACTATAATTTGAGATTTAAACTATCCTATCTCTCAAGTTGGATCGAACTGCACATGGTGTGCGAATTTTATTATAATCGGTTAAGTGGTATAGGAGTCCATTAAGGACAAACATTATGACACGAGATTTATATATATTAAGATTTACTAGCTGACCCTGCAAACGTTGTTTTGCCTTAAGTACAGTTAAAAACATTAGGGTTTGTGATAAAAAGTAAAAATCTAGTACTGTATGTATTCTTTAATGCTACATAAAAAAAAAAACAAAAGATTTCGTCAAAATAATTAAGGGTGAACAACTCTTATCACTTAGGGGTATAAAAAATAAATAGTAGCCGATTCTCAGACCTACTGAATACGCATACAGAATTTGGTAAAAATCGGTCAAGCCGTTTCGGAGGAGTACGGTTACTAACATTGTGACATGAAAATCGAGCGTGCAGTGATATATACATATGTATGTGATCCCTGGTGATACTCGTATTTATACATACTACCTACCTGCGATGAGAATAAACAAACAGACGGACTGTTTTTGCGGCGCAAATGAATTTTAAGTAGGTTTTTGTTTTAATCGTGTTTTGCATACGAATTGTTTTGACAGATATGTTTCGAATAACATTTATGAGAGTATTATGAATGATAAAGTTTGTATTTGAGATTGTATGTAGTTCATGCTTAAACAGTTGAACCTTTGGTTATCTTGAATTCCTCGTAGAATTTATTTATTAGGTTACTTCTTTTAGGCAAATATATCGTTGTGGGCGAGACTACATATAATAAATAAAAGTAAATAAATATTAGGACACATTTCACACACTGAACCGTTTCTAGTTTGTGTTATGTTAGCTAACGCAACTGATATACTACATATACATACATACACATATTATATAGGTACATATTAAACACCCAGACCTGCAGCCAACAATGCCGAGAATCGAACCCGGAACCTTCTGATTGGCAGTCCGGCATGGTAACCATTAATCCGGGAAAACATGTCCTTGGAGTAGTTTTCTATCTGAGTTAATATTCACGTGTTCTACCATACTCAAATTGAAAAAATCTGTGGCTAAGCACCTAACGGTGTGTACCGGCAGCCTTTTCAGGACCAGTATTTCCATACTAGACCTACTCCGGACTGCGAAGCTTTGGAACTCACTACCTGAGTCTCTGTTTCCTAAGAGGTATCATCCGGGGGCCTTCAAAAGTAGAGTATATTCTAGGTAAGCGTGCCACACCGTAGACTGCAGTGCAGCTTAACATCAGGCTAGCTGAAGTCAAATGCTAACCTATCAAGGATAAAAAAAATCTCCACCATAGTAAGAGTGTCGCTAACTCGTTTTATTACGTGCTCTACTAATCAAATGCCTAGCCTTACGTGTTGAAGTTAAAGTCAAGTGCATTAATATGTCAATTTATAATTACATAAAAATACCGATTAGGCATTAATTAACTAGTAGTTACTACTTTACTTTATACTTAGTTACTGGCGTTTAAAAAATATGAATAATTTTATTTTATTTATACCTTTATTTCAGGCAACTGTAGCCATAACATAGAATACATACCATTAAAATAATAATTATAAATAAACTAATACATAACAATCACCTACAAACTAGACTTATTAACTATATTACACACAAAGAGACGTAAAAAAAATATAGAACTGCGTAAAAGCCGGATTAAAAGGTTTTCACTTAGCCTTTTTATGCCGCTTTGCTTTAAACTCGGTAATCAGTTAAAAACCTCATTACCATTATAAAATTTGCAAAATTTTGGAAGCGGCTTTTAAACTAACTGCAATTTTCGTATTCATAGCGAAAGAAAAAAAGGCTTTTTCACAAAGAAGAAGCCTTTTTTCCAAAGTAATTCCCCACCGGCGCTGTTGTCTGAAAAGTTAAACGTGCAAAGGGGCACAAGATTTACGCACTTCCCTCGGGAATGTAGGGGGAAAGGTAAATAAAAACGTCGTATCGCTCAGTAGGTCAACGTGTTAGAAGTAGTTCGCTTATCAAAAACTTTGAAGCTTTTAACAGGTTCCTTTTGCTATTCTACTTCTTCGTATGGGATAGCTAAAGTGATCTGACGCGATCATCGAAGCTAGGCAACGGTCGGTGCGGACGGTGTTTGGATGGGTGACCACGCGTAAGACTGTCGTCTTTAACAACGTGATAATGCTACTGTGGGTTGGATGATTGACGTTAAATTGTAGGTCCTGGCTGTTAGTCTTAGTGCAAGCAGCCGTTGAGCCAAGTCAGAGGCCTTCGGGCGGCTTGAAAACTCTCGACGCCAGAGCTTGGCCACTTAGCTTATGAGAAGAAAAAGTTATGTTTAAACCATCTGCACCCGCACTTACAGTACGGCTTCAGCATACTGTAAGCTTACATATTTTAAGGCTGACTGATAGCGTTGGGGTTTAAAAAACAAGTTTTGAACAGATTTTACAAATGATTTTTTTTTTATTATTATGGTCTTGTTTCGTATTTCTAAAAAACTTGTACATATTTATTAAATTTAATGACTACATTAATCTTATTGTGATATGATTAAATAACTTTTTCATTCTATTATTTTTAGCAGCGCGTATTTGAATTTAATTGTACTTTAATTTTGATTGGAAAATTGAATTAAATGCGTTTTTCTTTTCTATCACCATGCCTGAAATGAATGCATTTATCTTTTATCTTTAAATGCGCGATTTTATATATATAAATGGAATCTCGGAATCGGCTCCAACGATTTTTATGAAATTTAGTATATAGGGGGTTTCGGGGGCGACAAATCTATCTAGCTAGGAACCATTTTTAGGAAATGTCATATTAAAAAAAGAAAAAAATGCCGAGCAAAGCTTGGTCAACCAGGTACTTATCTTCTTAATATATATAAATCTCGTGTCACAATGTTTGTCCTCAATGGACTCCTTAACCTCTTAACCGATTATAATAAAATTCGCACACTATGTGCAGTTCAATCAAACTTGAGAGATAGGATAGTTTAAATCTCAATTTATAGTCGCAATTTTAATTTATTGCTAATTATTGTCTGTTATTATGATTCTAATAGATGTCGATACCTTTCGACTGGGTTGAGTAAGTAATCAACAGATGGCGCTGTACCCCTAAGTGAGGCAAAACAAAGTTTGCCGGGTCAGCTAGTTTATTATATAATTTAGGTATTTATGATGCCATTGGGTGGGTTGAAAACTCGTCACCAGAGCTTGGCCACTTATATTCTTACTTCATACGAAGAAGAAGGTAAATGATTTGTAACCAGCAACTCTGTAGATTTTGCCGTTCCGTGCGAGATATCCCTTCTCCTCGCGGCATCGTTATCCAGCCGGCATGATTGCTGGCTCGTGACTTGCTCACGCCAGGCGCTGAGCAGAGTAGTGTGTTAACAGAGAGATCGAAGACAAAATTAAATATATTTACATATATACTAGCTGACCCGGCACACGTTATTTTGCCTCACTCTGATTAATTACTCAATCCAGTCGAAATGTATCGACAAATAATAACAGACAATAATTAGCAATAAATTAAAATTGCGACTATAATTTGAGATTTAAACTATCCTATCTCTCAAGTTGGATCATATCTACTGCACATGGTGTGCAAATTTTATTATAATCGGTTTAAGTGGTTTAGGAGTCCATTGGGGACAAACATTGTGACACGAGATTTATATATGTTAGAGGAATGTTTTATTTTAATTTATTCGATTAGTAGTTCCATCCTATCGAATGGCAGCACTGTGAACGCAAGAGTTTGTTATCTGTGCTGATTGAAGGAACGATTGTGAATGTACGAATGAAGTTGTTCCTATTTGTCAGTAGTGCGTTCACTCGCGGTTTGACTTGAATGTGCTTCAGTCTGCCACGATACAGCGCCTGCGCCACTTGTGCGCACTGACAAACAATTCAATTATAATGGCGGACGACGACGACGACCACGCTGATTATAATCTAATTGAATCCGCGACAGCAGCGGTGGGATCGATACAACGCGTCTCCAGCGTACTCTACCGACCTACGGCTACCACCTGCGAGGCATATTTCAACGATCCAACGTCTGATCCGGCACAAGAAAATTTTCGATCTAATCGAGAATCTGATTGATTCGAAATCAATCGCGAAGAACAAACCACGCACCACGGTAACGAAAATAACATGCCTCCTATGGAAAGCAACCTACCCAATCTTCCTACGGCTGTGGGGGCATCGTTTTTTCGTGGCATGTTGGAAAGTTTTCGTGTTAATGAAACCAGAAGTACGACACCGAAGGTGGTTATGAAGAAAATGAAACCTTTTGATCCTGATAATTATGAATTCACGGTATCTCAGTTGTGTGAAGAAATTGATCACGATAAAACGCAAAACGAGTGGACCGACTATGAAACGCGGAACGCCGCGCTTACGCATCTACACAGGCGTGCTCGCAAATGGACATCGAAGTCTTATCCTCTGTGTGTGGGAACTATGTGTGTAACTCTGTGTGTACGAAGCTAAGGAAAGACTCTCGCGTTAGTTTGCTGCTAGGAAGAGATTCTACAATCTGTTCCGGGATACGGTGCAGTACACGAGTGACAAGGCGGTGACTTACGTGGAGTATTCCACGAACAAACTGGTGATGATCGACCGGCTGGAATCGGGCTAGAGTGTGGCGAATAAGATAGAGGTTGTCATCTCAGGTATCGTCGATGACCAGGTACGTTTCGATTTGTTATAAGAAAAGATACGCCTACGGATTTTATGGCTTTGGACAGACACCTTGGTACTTTATGTAACGTAAAAATCTTAAACTGTGCAAGCACTTTGCATTAAGTGAACAGAAAAGGCGTAGAGTAGATTCTACCGATCGTAGTAACATTTTGTGTCATAATTGTGGTAAAGTCTGACATTACATGCGTAATTGTAAATCTAAGGCCCAGGCGCATACCTCTACTAGCGAAGATGCTTCCTGGTCAGTGACTATAGAGAAAAATGTTCAATGTAGCTATTATTATAAAATAGGCCATACAGAGCAAGTCTGTTTCACCAAACCATGAGACGTTTAAAACAAACAAGCGACAAAGTCTGTTAATGGTGACAATTAGCACTAAACTAAAATTGCTCGCACTTAATTTTGTGGTTTGGTGCAAAACTAGTCAAAGGCTATTTATTCGGTGTTTTCTTCGAACTAAATTTGAATTGATTTTGGTCGTGAGATATATTGAGCCAAATTAAGTGGAGCCTACGCCGTCTAGTGCTGAGTAGCAATGTTAGATCAAGGTGTCGCCAATAGATGGCGCAAAATATTATTCTTTTTGTCTTATTTTATCTATGACCTCTCCTAACTAATTGCCGTGTTGATAAAGGGGTAACAGTTGTGTTTTTATTTTTCGATGTTTGGTTTTATGACGTGCATTTGAAATAGTGTCGTTATCCCCCAAAGGGAAACAAACGAGCGAAACGAATGTTTAGGTTTCAGACTTGGCTTGAACTCACTTGTGTGTGAGATGGCGTCTATGTGTGTTTTATGTGTGTACACAGAATGCGCAATTTATGCGTAGTATAATGCAAAATAGGGCTATTATTGTAACTTTGGGTGAAATATTTTGGCAACACTAATTATTTCGAACAATCCATCAAAATTCAATGGTTTTATTTTGCTTTGATTAAACTTTTGTTTGAAAAATTAAAAAAAAAGCGGAGAAATTATAAAAAGCGAGCTTTACATGTTTTGGGATACCTTCTTGAGATGTGCTTCCTACATTGGGAACTTCCGTTAACTGTTGAGCTCCTGACTTTGGAACTTGAAACAGCTTTTTGAACTTTTGCTCTTTTATCTGAAATGGATCTGGTGCCTTCCTGGTGTTTCTTAAACGGAGTCTCTTTGATGATGTCTAAAATTAAAAAAAAAAAAAAAAGGATTCGGATTTTACCGCTGCATTGGGGGCTGAACCACGCATGCAGGCCCAAACTTGTTTTAAGGAGAAGAAACGGAATTTTGATTCTTCACATACCCTTCCAATGAATCGACGGCTGCTACAACAAATTATTTCATATTTCTTGATTATTTACGAAAATCGATGATATAATCCATTACAAAATCATGTAAACTTCTTGAACTAATTTTAATCGCGATGTTTTGGTGACGACTAATTTGACAGTTGGATTTTGGACAGAAAACACTCTAAAATGTGGGCCGCTGAATGCGCTTTAACCGGATTGAATAAATAAAATCGATTTAGTTGACTCGACTTAAAAATTAGTTTTATCGTGTATCCACCCGAATACCAAAGCCTAGTTTGACAGGACTAAACTTATTTTAGTGAAAACTAAACTAAAATGTGTGTCGCCGAGCCACCACCAATGTGTGCTCACAATGCGAAGCCCCGCTTATTTAAATAAACTTTGACGAGTTTAAGTTACAAGCTCTTTTGCCAGCGGCACTGATTGTTCTTTAATTTTCAAGCATGTTGCTGATGAGATTAATAGCGCAGCACTCTGAGTTTACGCGTCTTGTGGGTATCGGCTCGGCCCCCGCTTATTTTTTCGCGGCCAATACGAGTCAAAGACTTGCACATAAAAACCACCTTAGTTATAGTAGATTCTCACGTTTTGCTTTATGACGCCCTCATAGGACGTGACGTTTAAAAGTTTATGCTTTATTAAGTACCGTAAGTTTTGCTACGAGTATATCGTAGCAAAACTCTATACTGAGCTGACAGGCCGTAATGACGTTACTCGATTGCGGTCCATTATTGAAAGCTACGGAGATAAATTTGCTAAAGGAAATTCTTAATCGGTGTTCAAGACTGACGAAGTGGAAATAAAACTTAAAAGTTCTAACAAAATCTAATACGGTTTTAACCGTATAATACGGTTAGTGACAATTATCCTTTGCGGTTGATATCAGAACAGTTAGATACGCTAGGACAGCCCACTGTTTTTACTACACTAGATATGGCGTCCGGGTTTTATTTATTCCTTATATCTGAGAAATCAGAATCGATAAAAAGAAACTGCATTTTCTACACCGGATGGTGCATATGGTTCGTAAAAATGCCATTTGGGCTTTGTGGTGAGGCTGCAGCGGTTTATCTAAGGGCCAATAAGCAGGTTGAAAGGTTTATATCAGTTCTCACGAATTGTTTAACGTTCGCAGAAAACCACGAGCGTAAATCGTGTAAGTCTGTCCTGGGTGGGAACTAATTGGCTGTTAATTGTACAGTATCGCAAAGAACTGGAAAGTGTCCGTCATAGCAGTTAATGGGTTGTAATAAAAGCCCACCCCGTATGTTTTCACGAGTACGAGAAACTTGATCTCCTTGATGTTAGAGCGCAGGCTAAGGTCAGGATGGACGAGCGAGCTCGACATGACAAAATTCGATATGACTAGGGCAAGGCAAAAATGCGTCCGTTCGTTGTCGGTGATATTGTATTGGTTGAAAAGAACCCGAGAGTAAACACTAAATCAGGCGAAAAGTTCTCGAATCCGTGTAAGATTGTCGAGGTTTGTGACAATGAAAGGTATAATGTGGGGTCTATATCCGGAGGACGTGTTCAGTATGTTCGTCACGAAAAATTACGTAGATACCTTTCAGGTTTACTAGATTTATCTTCTGAATTAGACAAAAGTCCTGGTGACGGAACTGAAGATGCAGAGTTCTGCCATCAGACCTTGCCTTGAATTGTAATTAGCGTCTTTAATTAACGCGCTTCGTGTAACACTATTGTAGTACACCAGAAGCTACACGCTTCGTATACCACTGTTGTAGTAGACTGTAATCTATGCGCTTCGTGTAACGCTATTATAGTGCATTGGAGGCTAAGTGCTTCATACATTTCAGTTGTAGTGCGTTAGAAGTTTCGCGCTTCATGTGGCTCCGTTGCCGTAAATTGGAACTCCGTGTTTCGTATAATTCGTATTGTTATGTTTCTAACGTAACGCCATGCGCTTCGCGTACATTTGTCGTTGAAAGCTGTCACGCTTTACGAGTTTTTACGATTGCTGTAAGCTATTACGCTTAGCTGGAGTTTCGGATTGAAAGCTTTGTCGCTTTGTCCGCAAGTGTCGTTGAATGCTAACACGTTTTACGAGTTTGAACGATTGCTGTAAGCTGTTACGCTTAGCTGGAGTTTTGGATTGAAAGCTTTGTTCGCTTTGTCCGCAAGTGTCGTTGAAAGCTACCACGCTTTACGAGTTTGAACGGTTGCTGTAAGCTGTTACGCTTAGCTGGAGTTTCGGATGGAAAGCTTTGTTGCTTTGTCCAAAAGTACGGATTGAAAGCTTTGTCGCTTTCTGTAAAAAGTACGGATTGAAAGCTTTGTCACTTTGTCCAAAAGTACGGATTGAAAGCTTTGTCGCGTTGTCCAAGGGTATCGTTGAAAACTACCACGCTTTATGAGTTTATACGGTTGCTCGTACTGAATTCTTGTTGCCGAAAGTTCACGATGCATTGCGCCAAGTTGAGTGGAAGACTCGTGTGTTACGTTGAAAGCTCTACGCTTTGCGTTTGTCATTTAAATAACAAAACCTCTTTGAAATTAGTTGTGCTGATTGAAGGAACGATTGTGAATGTACGAATGAAGTTGTTCCTATTTGTCAGTAGTGCGTTCACTCGCGGTTTGACTTGAATGTGCTTCAGTCTGCCACGATACAGCGCCTGCGCCACTTGTGCGCACTGACAAACAATTCAATTATAATGGCGGACGACGACGACGACCACGCTGATTATAATTTGAATCCGCGACATATATATTAAGATATATTGTCTTATATTTACAATGGATTTCCGCAAAGTAACGCCTGAGTCAATAGATTATAACAGAGAGATCAATAACAACAGTGATAATCGAAACACCAATTCCATGGGTTTTGAATTTGCTACAATAGTTTTAAAAAATTAGCGCTCAAACGTGTGATTTGATAATAATAATTTCATATCTTTTTCCAAATATTGTTTCTTAGAAAATAGTGCAAAGGTTGACACTAAAACTGAATTCATTTGGGTTGGTTAAAATCATCAATTGCAGAATATGGCTTTCACAGATAATATTTTTAAAAGCTTCTAACACTCTTAGGTTATGCAATGTTAGCATCAAATCAATTTAATTAGAGAACTATGAGTCTTGTTAATTAATTCAAGGTCAAGACATTATTATGACTACCTTTTTTTAGGCTACGTAATAAAAAGGTATAAACAGGTCCCTATGTCTGGACCTCCGCTGTCTGTCTGTGTTTTTATAACAACATTTGGTAAAACCTCTTAACATTCACAGAATATTTAGTTATGTATTGAATTTAGAAATAAAATTGAAGTAAAATGGATATTTAAAAGGCACATATAAACTTGTTTTTTGCAATTTGTTTTTAAATTATAAGCATGGAACGCTTCGAGTGCGATTTTTTATTAAATTGTAACGCGAATGACGCCATCATCATTAAAATACGAGAATAAACAATGTCATCATCATCAGCCTATTTAACGTGTGTCCACTGCTGGACATAGGCCTCTCCTAAGGATTTCCACAGAGCACGGTCTTCTGCTTTGCGCATCCAGTGCTTGCCCGCCACCGTTCGCAGATCGTCGCAAAAACGAAACGTCGAAACAAACATACGATCTTTAAGTTCGTGCTAAATTCGATAAAAATTGGGAGTGATTTCTCTGTTAAACACTACTCTGCACCAGCTAACACAGTAGCGTGGCTATTTGCTTTGTTAACTTAGATTAATTGTTTGACGCGGACCGGCTCGAGTTTCTGGCGTCTCTAACTTGTTGTCTTGCAGTTTAGAGGGAAACTTTCATCACCGGAGATAGGATACTGGTTTTGTCGGATTTTTTACTTATACTTGGACTTTTTTTACTTTGCCTAAAAAGCTTGCAGACACGTTGCCAGACGTCATGACAATAGATGGAGCAAAATAACCACGGAATGGCTTCCACGGGATAGAAAGCGACCTATAGGCAGACCACCAGCCCGATGGGTCAACGACATCCGATCCATTGAGGGCACGCTCTGGGGCCGTGGAGCACAAGATCGTAGATACTGGCATAAGAGGGAGGAGGCCAATACCCAGCAGTGGGTAGATATAGGCTGATGATGATGATGATGAAAAAGCTTGGATACGAAAATTCAAATAAGCTTTTTAGCATACAATTTTATTGACTACTAGCGGCACCCCGCGGGTTTTTCGGAGTTAATCCGGGACAAAAAAATTAAAAGTGATTAAAATCCTATGTCCGTCTCTAAGTTTTAAGCTACCTCCTCACCAATTTTCAGCTAAATCCGTTCAGCCGTTCTGGAGTTATTTATTTATTTATTCAGCAACTATATAATTTCCACATAACATCCAACGCACTTTATAAGTAGAAACAGATATTATTATAATGTGTCACTACGAAAATATGACTGCCTCGCGCAGGGACTTTAAATCCGCACTTAAGTATGTTTTAAAAAATCAAGAGAAGATAAAGATGGAGGTGTTGGCTCGTCATCACGCAAATAGTAATTTTAGTGAATTCTGGAAGGAAACTAAAAAATTGGACTATAAACCAAGTATACCCGTTAGTATAGAGGGTGAGCAAAATAAAAGGAAAATTGCAAATTTGTTCCGTAATAATTTTCAAGTTAGTAATTTTCAGTCGAATATGCCTAGACCTAGTCGCGGTTCGGAGCCTCACCAAATTTCAATTACTGCAAAGCAAGTTGAAGATATCTTGAGAAACATGAAACGGGGTAAGTCTCCGGGCCACGATGGCCTTAGTATAGAACACTTAATATTCGCGGGTCAATATATCTGTCATGTGCTAGCGCGACTGTTTAGTCTCTGCGTGAGGCACTGTTACCTTCCCAAGTCACTAATCCGAACGATTGTTGTTCCAATAGCTAAGAGCAAGACTGGTGACATATCGAGCGTGGCCAATTATAGACCGATTTCTCTGGCCACTGTTGTGGCCAAGGTACTTGAAAGAATAGTTCACACGTATCTTAGTAAACTAAATATTGACGATGGCCAATTCGGTTTTAGAGCGCAAGTGTCCACGGACTTGGCTATCTTCTCCCTCAAAGAAGTTGTTCAGCACTACGTAAAAAATGATACAACAGTCTACGCATGTTATCTCGATTTAAGCCGCGCATTTGACACAATTGATCAGAACCTGTTATGGACAAAAATGCAAAGTACGGATATCCCCTCTGAGGTTGTTGGTCTTATGGCATATTGGTATGACCATCAGACCAGCAGTGTCAGATGGGATTCCGAATGCTCTGACGATTACCGGCTTACGTGTGGTGTTAGACAGGGAGGGCTTACCTCTCCCGATCTGTTTAATTATTATATGAACGACTTGATCGTCGAGCTGAGCAGCACCCCTATCGGGCTCAGGTTGGATGGCAGATATGTCAACAATCTGAGCTATGCGGACGATATGGTGCTGCTCAGCCCGTCGATCAAAGGTTTGAGACGTCTAATTGAAATTTGCGAGAGTTATGCACAACACCATAACCTAAAATATAACGCGAAAAAAACAGAGATGATGGTTTTCAGATCGGGAGTGGGGCCCCTTAACGTTCCTGAAGTACGCATAGGTGGACAGGTGGTCAAGATCGTGGATAGTTTCAAGTACCTTGGCCACATCATAACATCAAAACTGACGGACAATGAGGACATTGAACGGCAAAGAAGAGCTCTTTGCGTTGTGGGCAATATGATAGCAAGGAAATATTATAGGGCCTCTAAAGAAGTAAAGCTTACTTTATTTAGGGCATATTGCCAATCGTTTTACACGTGTCAACTCTGGACTGATTACACCGTGAGGTCGCACAGTACGATACGAGTTGCCTACAATAACATTTTCAGGCACCTGATGGGCCTGAAATGGTATTGTAGTGCCTCCGAAATGTTTACAGAATCGCGAGTAGACTCTTTTAACGCCATACAAAGAAAACGCATTGCGTCATTTATGTCCAGAATTGACACGTGTAAAAATACGATTATTAGAAGTTTGGCTGACCGGCGGCTGCTGTCTGCAACCTATAAACGATGGTTAGCAATTGCTACCTAAATATTGAATTTTTTTTTTTTTTACTATTTTTATTATATATTTATATTTAAGTGTGTAACTATGGATCATAAGTGTCTGCAATAAAGAGATATTATTATTATTATTATTATTATTATAATTAAACTAAACCATAGGTTGTACTTATAGTAAGAATTTATTATAAGTGGTGGAACTAGCATCAATTTCTTTGACATACTCGTATATACATAATAATATATTAACTATAATCGCTTACTTTGGAGCGTAAGATTTTTTTTACACACTTCACACACGGCTGGTTAACCTCATTCTGAACCATTTCAGTTCGTATTATGGTTGCTAACACAACTGATATACTACTTTTTTATATAGATACATATTTGACACCCAGTCCCACAGCCAACAAATTTAGTTCAGCACAATCTATTCTATTCTATTCTATTCAATGCACAGTATATTATTTTTCGTGTTTCTTTTTTATTTTGTTGTACATGTCAATTTTTTCGCATAATGCCGTCACGTGAACAAGTAGTATGACGACTTACATGAAAGTTGTTGTTCTTCGTCTTCCTTGCCATATAACACTAAGGTGGTGTCGACACAACAAATCTTCTTCTTCCATTCTCTTCTATCAGACGTCATCTTCACACTCAATCTTTTCTTTCTCATGTCCTTATTCACACACATTTATTCAAAGTTGTTACAAGGTTTTATTTTCGTTGGAATAAAAAAGCCGTATATTCGATTCCCGCAGGCACGCCGCGGCACGTATAATATGAAAACTTGTTGTGAAGTAATAATGTTTGTTCGTACATGTGAGTATCGGTAGTGATAAAGGTGTTTTTAGTGACTGCGCGGGGTTGTGTGTATTAGTGTGTGCGTGTGTGTTTTTGTGTGTTAACCCTGCAGCCTGGGTGATAGAATAAGGCTGCGGAATTGCCCCTGCCTGTCGTAAGAAGCGACAAAAAGGGGCATCAGACTCGAGGGTGTTCGGAGATGGGGCTCCGACATCCGCTTCATCGAGTCCGGGGTGAACCTTCGCTGTCGTTGGCGGATTGGTCAGTTATCGGGGAAGGGCCACACACAGCGCAGACCATTGAAGTCTCCGGGTTGTTTCTCGGATAAACCCGGAGTTCTCCGTTAAGCACAGAGGCAGATCACCGGGGGGGTTTTAGTGGGTACAAATCCCACATACCCTGGCTGCGCCCCATTGTGGTCGGGTATTTTGTTGAAAGATTTCCCCCTCATCAACAAAAAAAGGGTCTGTGTGTATCTCTGTGTATATACACACAGTGTAAGTGTGTGTATGTGTGTCTGTCGGTGGAATCATAGTTCCCGAGCTTTTTGCTATTAAATACAACTAGACTTTATATCATTACCTACCTACCACTTTATCTTATTACCTACCTTATAATCGTTGGCTCCAATTGCTGACAAAGTAAATTAATTTTTAACTGTGACATGTAAATTCTGTGACGTCACGTTCTTATTCTGACGGTTAGCTCTAGTTTGTGTTTGAATTTAGAACGCACCTTTCTGGTAGGGTAGCTACTGCAAGCTGTAGTCAAACGTAAACCTATCAAAGATAAAAGGATGAAAAGAATGTTTGATGAAAACTGTTCCAAGATGGGCCCCGCCAGATTACGACGGATTACATATTTTATTCACATGTCCCTCAATATGGATATCAAATGAAACGTTTTGACTAGTAAAATATTGTTTATAAATAGTTAAATATTGTCCATTATGTTTAATTTCATATCCAAGGTGGTCGCTACCAAACAATGCACCGTCAAGTTTTTTTTTAATATCAAGTGTACCAGTTTGACATGTAAAATACATCCAGTATATCAAATTTCAAATCCAAGCGATGTAGTTTTTTTTTCTTACTTACATTTGTCATTATTCACGCATTTAGTATTAAAACAGGTCACACGCGTGGCAACCCTACCGTTCCAACCATCCGTAATGGATGCGTTCACGAATTAGCCATGTATAAGTACCTCCTTTTGTGAGAATTTAAAAATTTAATTTTGGCGTTTTGAATGGTGCCTTTTATTTGGGAGCTTTTATGACGCCGGCTTTTCAGTTGGCACTTCATTTGGCCCAAATGTGTCTGAAAATGTGTTGCTTTTTATGACTGTATACGGGCTTACGTGTTATTGCTTATAATTATTTTAAAATTATTAGCGTTTTATTAGGGTTTTGTTTTGATTAAATTGTTTCGTTACGTTCTTTTTATCGCAAACATTTTTATATTCATAAAAAATTTTCATACTTTTTTTTTTTACTTAACTTTATATTAAAACTAGTTGACCCGGCAAACGTTGTTTTGCCTCACTTAGGGGTATGGAAAATAGATAGTAGCCGATTCTCAGACCTACTGAATACGCATGTAAAATTTGGCAATAATCGTTTAAGCCGTTTCGGAGGAGTACGGTAACTAACACTGTGACATGGAAATTTTATATATAAGATTTTACGCTGAAAATGGTTTTAAGCCTGTTATTAAAAAAAAAAAACTACTTTAATCGTTCAATTTTTTTTTTGTATATGTACTAGATAAATTTGACTTGTATAACTCTCTTCAATAAATTTAAAAGTTCTTGCGCTCTTAGTTGCAGAACTTGCCAAGTGTGCGCAAGAGCCAACGAACTTATAAACGTATTATTTAGCGACTATCTTGTATCTGTAAAATAATAACTGAGACGCTTATCAGTATTTCTCTTAAACACCAGGTTTACATTGTGATATTGGCGCTAGTTTTGTCCACGTGGTTGGTCCAACTTGGAGCCAAGTTTGTTGAGATTAATCACTGCGAGGTTGGTAGCTTCACGGCGCAATCTTAGACCGGCCTCCTTTTGACGAGACGCGGTAAATGGTAAGGGTTTGGTAGCTTTGATAGCGATTATATGGAGAGATAATAGTGGCGCTATCTATATTTGACGCTTAGCGACAGATTTTGCATACTTAGACTTTTTTTTATAATAAATGGGCTTGCGCTTAATCACAATTCGTCTGATGGTAAGCAACATTATGATCTAAGGTGTAGTGCGCTTACCCAGAAAAAACCTGTTCACTCTTGCTTTGAAAACCGCCAAATTGTAGTTTTCGGGTAACACGTAGCTTGGCAAAGAATTCCATACCTTCGCGGTTCGCACTATGAAGGTGGAGGCAAACCGCTTAGTACGCGCCTTCGATGCGTCGAACTCTTTCGAGATCTTGATATATCGCCTCTACCATGTGAACTTATATATCAAGTTGCACTTTTCACGCACACGCACCTTAAATTATTTCAACGCAGGGGTGCTAATAAAACGGGGAATTTTAGTAGCAACGTGAAGAAGATGCAACTGAAAACGCTGGTTCATCGACTTGTGAAATTAGAGAGGTCCGTTTACGTGTTGGGGCCCGCGATCTACAACCGCGTACCTGCGACTGTCCGGGATGCACCTTCCACCGCCACATTTAAGACTAGACTCAGGGTTTGGCTATTAGATAAAACTGTTTATAATATTATCTATCTAAAATTGAAAATTGACATTTGATTCATATCATGGACTATTGTAATGATATTATATTACTAGAATTAGATGTGACAATTGACATTTGATTAATATCATATACTATTGTAATGATATTATATTATTAGAATTAGAATTGAAAATTGACATGGATACATATCATATACTTTTGTATTGGTATCATATTATTTGACTTGTAACTTTGTTGTTATCGATAAATGATTTGTATTTGATGACTTCGATTAAGATCGCGGGACGCAGTTAGCTGATACTCCGCCCGAGCCCTGCTCACGAGTAACGCGCCTCATTCAAGATGTGTAGTCTCCAGGCTTTGCTTTTGATATCTCCTCTGTGGTCCCCCGCGGGCTGGGTGACGGCCGCTTTCTTCATCCACTTTAATATTTGCCCAAGATGAAGCGCCTACAGTTACATTTTTAAACTGTTTTACGTTTGTTTTTTAGGTAAACTCACTCTTTTGTTTTATTGAGAAATTACTTTTTAAAGTTCCGTACCCACAGGTACCCATCGAGCCCCTTTTTGACGAGATATCGCTGTCCGTCCGTTTCTCTGTTTGTCTATTCGTGAGTCCAGGCTGTATGTCATTCACGTAATTATTACATTTTTAAGGTTTGTATTTGCCCTAATAGTATAAGTAACTATACCATAGTAGTTTTATTTATTTATTTTGTCTATAGACTGGAAATTTTCACAAATGAGATACATAATTTCTGTTGCTGCTTTAACAACAAAAATTCAAAACAGAATAAATTAATACTAAGATGCTCCCATACAAAAACGCGTTTTTAAGTCGTACAATTAACTGACTCGCACTTGAACAATAACTAAAAGTTCTGTATGTATAATATATATTAGTATATTTTCTATAGTTTTTTGGCAGACAATGAGAGAAACAGGAAAGACAGCAAAAAATTCGAAAAGCTTAGTATCATATTTTTTATTTAACTCACTTGCCTTTTTTATATTGCGCGATGTCACCTTTGAATACAGGAAAGTATTCCATCAGTAGAAAATGAGGGAGTAATGAAGATGTTTAAAGGGAAATCGATTTTGGGTTTACGGTGTAAAGAGAAGTGATTCAGGTTTAAAACGCTATTACTGTTTGGAAATGAGTTTTCTTTTATTATAATACTGGTCCGACCTGGTTGCACGTTGTTATATATATTATATATACTAGCTGTAAACGATGTTTTGCCTTAAAAAATAGATAGTAGCCGATTCTCAGACCTACTGAATACGCATATAACATTTGGTAAAAATCGGTTAAGCCGTTTCGGAGGAGTACGGTAACTATCATTGTGACATGAAAATTTTATATATTAGAAGATATACGTGTAGCCTTTTATTGCTCAGAGTTAGTGTTTTTATTCTTTTTTCAAAGTAATACAAGACAATCCAGGTCGGGAAATTAATGGTAGCTTAAGATAGGCCCAGTTTTTCCACAAGCACAAATTAAATTTTTTGCCAATTCCCGATATTAGATAGATTAACTCTTTTTTGGGAATATCATTAGTACAAAACAATACAAAAAGTAACTTTACTTATATAATAATTTTACATAGTGCCACGTTAAGTGGTAATCGCTAAAAACTATATCTTTCAGAGTTGAAAGGACGAGTAAAAGGGGCGATGCACAGTAAGGAGTATTAAAACTTATAATTATGATGGGGGACTTAAATATACATAAGCTAATAAATAACAAATGCTATTGATTTGAAGTTTTGCATAGTATATACATTCTACTTGTAAAATCTCGTCCATTTGATACCCATAATGAGGGACTTGTGAAAAAAATGTTTAATCCGCCATTTTGTACCGGTGGCCAGATTGGACTGATTTTCATTAAACACAAGTAAGAAGAATCCCGACAAACGCAACTTTCTAACAAAATTAACTATATCAAAATTTAAAACTAAATAATTTCCGTGGCCATAGACAGACATTTAATGTACACACAGAGAGATACGTCAAATTTATAACACCTAAAAAACTGTGCAAAATCATGTCTCAAGGATTTTATTTAGATTTATTATAAAACTTTCAGTAAGTAAATTTGTTGCGGGTAGGTTATAATGTAATCTTATAAATTATTGTTAAATAGTAAAACTGGAAGAGGACTGGTCTCGTAACACGGTCTGATAACTAGTACGAGACCAGAGGCTTCAATGTGCGTCATGTAAATATTTAATTATTTACGCATCAATAAATAATTTTTATATTTGTATTTTTGTAAGTAATAAAATTGTTTTAAAAAACAAAGAACCGACTTCAAAACACAACTAAAAAGGGAAAAATAATTTTAAGCCTACATCAAATCAAGAATAGTTATATAAGTAGAATCGAAGAGTTTATTTCATGTACTTATAAAAAACTATTTTAAATTTTTATGAATCCCGTATTCTTGGAGTCGGTGCCAGCAAAGAAAGACAATTGAAAATAGTTTTTTTAACAAACATTCAATTGTTCTTCTTAGATGGCACCGACTTCAAGAAAACAGGATAAATAAAAATTTAAAATAGTTTTTTATAAGTACATGAAATAAACTCTTCGATTCTACTTATATAACTATTCTTGATTTGATGTAGGCTTAAAATTATTTTTCCCTTTTTAGTTGTGTTTTGAAGTCGGTTCTTTGTTTTTTAAAACAATTTTATTTTTACATTTTTAGTGGTTAGTCATGATATTTTTTAAGTTTTAGCTATAGAGAGCCAAATAAACTTCACGATCAAAAAACCTCTGGCGTATACCAGGCAGGCAACCAATTGCGAGCAAATTGAGCTGTATGCTAGCGAAGAGAGCGCGAAAATATTCACCGTATTTGTTCGAACCGTTTGAGCATAAAGAAGTCCAAAGCAGCACAAATTACATAATGTTTGTTGTACCAAAACGTACTAGAACCAATTGCGAGCGAAGCGAGCCGGATGCGAGCGAAGCGAGCTATGCGCGAGCGAAGCGAGCGCGAAAATTTTCACCGTATTTGTTCGAACCGTTTGAGCATAAAGAAGTCCAAAGCAGCACAAATTACATAATGTTTGTTGTGTTAAAACGTAATAGAACCAATTGCGAGCGAAGCGAGCCGTATGCGAGCGAAGCGAGCTATGCGCGAGCCAAGCGAGCGCGAAAATTTTCACCGTATTTGTTCGAACCGTTTGAGTATAAAGAAGTCCAAAGCAGCACAAATTACATAATATTTGTTGTGTCAAAACGTACTAGAACCAATTGCGAGCGAAGCGAGCCGGATGCGAGCGAAGGGAGCTATGCGCGAGCGAAGCGATCGCGAAAATTTTCACCGTATTTGTTCGAACCGTTTGAGCATAAAGAAGTCCAAAGCAGCACAAATTACATAATGTTTGTTGTGTTAAAACGTAATAGAACCAATTGCGAGCGAAGCGAGCCGGATGCGAGTGAAGCGAGCGCGAAAATTTTCACCGTATTTGTTCGAACCGTTTGAGCATAAAGAAGTCCAAAGCAGCACAAATTACATAATGTTTGTTGTGTCAAAACGTAATAGAACCAATTGCGAGCGAAGCGAGCCGGATGCGAGCGAAGCGAGCTATGCGCGAGTGAAGCGAGCTATGCGCGAGCGAAGCGAGCGCGAAAATTTTCACCGTATTTGTTCGAACCGTTTGAGCATAAAGAAGTCCAAAGCAGCACAAATTACATAATATTTGTTGTGTCAAAACGTACTAGAACCAATTGCGAGCGAAGCGAGCTGGATGCGAGCGAAGCGAGCTATGCGCGAGCGAAGCGAGCGCGAAAATTTTCACCGTATTTGTTCGAACCGTTTGAGCATAAAGAAGTCCAAAGCAGCACAAATTACATAATGTTTGTTGTGCCAAAACGTAATAGAACCAATTGCGAGCGAAGCGAGCCGGATGCGAGCGAAGCGAGCTATGCGCGAACGAAGCGAGCGCGAAAATTTTCACCGTATTTGTTCGAACCGTTTGAGTATAAAGAAGTCCAAAGCAGCACAAATTACATAATGTTTGTTGTGTCAAAACGTACAAGAACGAATTGCGAGCGAAGCTAGCTATGCGCGAGCGAAGCGAGCGCGAAAATTTTCACCGTATTTTTTCGAACCGTTTGAGTATAAAGAAGTCCAAAGCAGCACAAATTACATAATGTTTGTTGTGTCAAAACGTACTAGAACTAATTGCGAGCGAAGCGAGCTATGCGCGAGCGAAGCGAGCTATGCGCGAGCGAAGCGAGCGCGAAAATTTTTCACCGTATTTGTTCGAACCGCTTGAGCTTGAAGAAGTCCAAAGCAGCACAAATTACATAATGTTTGTTGTGTCAAAACTTACTAGAACCAACAGCGAGCGAAGCGAGCCGGATGCGAGCGAAACGAGCCGGATGCGAGTGAAACGAGCCGGATGCGAGCGATCCGAACTATGCGCGAGCGAAGCGAGCGCGAAAATTTTCACCGTATTTGTTTAAACCGTTTGAGCATAAAGAAGTCCAAAGCAGCACAAATAACATAATGTTTGTTGTGTCAAAACGTACTAGGACCAAGGGCGAGCGAAGCGAGCTGGATGCGAGCGTATCGAGTAATGCGCGAGCGAAGCGAGCGCGAAAATTTTCACCGTATTTGTTCAAACTATTTGAGCATAAAGAAGTCCAAAGCAGCACAAATTATATAATATTTGGAGTGTCATAAGCCCAAAACATCCTGGGGGAAAGTCGAACGAAGTGGGATAACTCCTAGAGAAGCGAGCCCGTAAATATTTTTTTTATCCGTTCGAGTGTCTAGTCTATATATTATCAAATTTTACATGAGTGAAATCTGTATTGCCGTATGAGCGCGAAGAAGTGAAATAGGTTATCGAGTTATTTGGGTATCCCAAGGGAATAGCAATGACTTTTAAGATAAAAAGTAACCTTCGTGTTATACAAGGTCTAGTCTACCCCCATATCAAATTTAAGCGAAATCAGTGTGTCATGTGTTATTTGGTGCATCCCACGGGAACAGTAATTATTTTCGGGATAAAAAGTAGCCAATGTGTTAACACATAGTCTAACCTATCTTCATCTCAAATTTCATCAACATCAGTACAGCCGTTCGGGCGTGAAGAAGTTATAAAGATTTATGTGTTATTTGGTGCATCCCACGGGAACAGTAATTATATTCGGGATAAAAAGTAGCCTATGTGTTAACACATAGTCTTACCTATTTTCATCTTAAATTTCAAGAATATCAGTACAGCCGAACGAGCGTGAATCTCTCTTCGGGCGTAAACATAACCTAACTTTTTAGGTTTTCCTTCGATTTCCCTAGGAATCCATCATCAGATCCTATTTTGGTGACAATGGGACCAATTCAGAACCATACTCTTTCAATTAAAAAAAGAATTTTGAGAATCGATCCACAAATGGCTGAGAAATCGGTGAACATACATAAAAAAAAAAAAAAATACATACACGTCGAATATATAACCTCCTCCTTTTTGAAGTCGGTTAAAAAATAAAGAGTTCCTACAATCATTCCCGCATTTGTAAAACTTCAGATAACCAAAAAACAACATGGCTCCTAATTGTCGCATTATTTTAATCTGACCATCTCTTTAACAAATTAACGTAAACGGTAAAAAGAAATGGCTTAATGAACGGCGAAACAACAAAAGTGGACAAAAAACAACAGAAATGAACAAAAAAAAACAACGAAATAGACGTAAGGAAGGAAGAGATTCGTTTAGATTACAATCTGGGTTTAAGTAATGAGGCGAAAACAGTTGGGCAAGTGCTTGTCTGAGTTTGTATTCGTTGAGGTTCTGCAGAGTAAAGTTTTTAGTCGTGACTCGCGTTTTGACGACTCATTGGCTGTTTTAGAAAGAAAAATCATTATTTTTATTAAGAATCTAAAATTTACGATTCAAATCCGCGAAAAAAATAAAAACTTAGTTATCAAAAAAAATATTTTAATAGAAATATGTAAAATAAGTTGCCAGTCAACTTATTTTTTTAGTGTTGTTTTAAAGAATGTTAAATGAATTATTAAATTGAATGTTAAAACTCATTACTTTGTTTCTTTATCAGAATAATACTATGTCAAAGTTTTTAGACTATATATACTCTAATGTCATTTAATCGTCAATGATTTTCGTACTGTTTCAGTTATTTTTTTATTATTTAATTTAAATAGGAACTAACTCAAAATCTTACGTCTTTAAAAACAGGTGAACCCTAAACCCCGGAAAGAAAATTGGTGTTGTTGTTCACTCGATCATTATTTCGGTCCGTTAGCGTAATCGAGTGGAACGATTATGGCGATTTGAATAATCGATGCGTTTGCTTTGCGAACGATTTTGACTATCAAGATAAGTGTATGTCCGGGACTAAGTGGTAATATATAGAAAATACTAGAAACACGTACGTGCTCTATGCCCTATATAAAATAAACCCTTTTGGTTTATTTTGTCTTACTTTAATTATATTATACATTACAGAAAATAACAATTACGTACGTGCTCTATGCCCTTTATAAAATAAACCCTTTTGGTTTATTTTGTCTTACTTTAATTATATTATACATTACAGAACTATTATAGAAAATAACAATTAAATTAAAATACTATATACAAACTTAAAGATAACAAGAAGAGAACAAGAAAAATCAGGTCTTCGCTGCGGGACAGAGTTCCCAAGACGCTGGCAGCATTGCCCCGTTGAACAGCTAAAGTTAGTCTTCGTAAGAAATAGCTGCCAGCTCTTGGATCTCCAGAAGCGAGGAGCAATGTCTTTTAGAAAAAAAAATGTGTCGGACGAGCACGGGCCTAAAGTCTCCACGGACAGCGCAACATACTCATAGTTTGTGCTTATCCGTGAATACTTGAGTAATAATACTACTTATCCTGGAGTTATTATCAGGAACCTTGTAAGTTCTACTTATTCAATTTAATAAAAATCTTCTGGTGTCAGCGTTAAATACTCGTATTAAACAATGCGTAAGTATTTTTATACAATCAATTTAACTTAAAGTAACATACAATTCAATAATTAGAGTAACAAGTATAAATATTTTACAAGCGGTGATAAAAATAAATTTAAACATAGTTTTAGAATAATATTTACAAAGAATATTTAAAACAAAAATTTTGTAAACTAAAAAAAATAACAAACCTCAAATTTTTAACCGACTTCAAAAAGGAGGAGGTTATATATTCGACGTGTATGTTTTTTTTTTTTTTTATGTATGTTCACCGATTTCTCAGCCATTTGTGGATCGATTCTCAAAATTCTTTTTTTAATTGAAAGAGTATGGTTCTGAATTGGTCCCATTGTCACTAAAACTGGTTCTGATGATGGACTCCTAGGGAAATCGAAGAAAAACCTAATAAGTTAGGTTATTTTTACGCATGAAGAGAGATTCACGCTCGTTTGGCTGTACTGATATTCATGAAATTTGAGAAGAAAATAGGTAAGACTATGTGTTAACACATACGCTACTTTTTATCCCGAAAATAAATACTATTCCCGTGGGATGCACCAAATAACATATAAATCTTTTTAACTTCTTCACGCTCGAACGGTTGTACTGACATTGATGAAATTTGGAATGAAGATAGGTTAGACTATGTGTTTACACATAGGCTACTTTTTATCCCGAAAATAATTATTGTTCCCGTGGGATGCACCAAATAACACATGACACACTGATTTCGCTAAAATTTGATATAGGGGGTAGACTAGACCTTGTATAACACGAAGGTTACTTTTTAACCGACTTCAAAAAAGGAGGAGGTTATATATTCGACTGTATGTATTTTTTTTTATCTTAAAAGTCATTGCAATTATGTGGGAAGCCCAAATAATTCGATAACCTATTTTACTTCTTCGCGCTCATACGGCAATACAGATTTCGCTCATAAAATTAGCAGCCTGGCTAACAAAAGTAATCTGACGCGAACATCGAGGCTAAGCAACGGCCCATGCGGCCAGTCTTTGGATGGCTAACCATGCACAAGACTTCCATAAAAAAATGTGATATTTTCATCTGGGCGTTACTGTGCTTCGGATCACACGTTAATTTGTTGGGCCTGGACCACTACTCTTAGTACAAGCAGGGTTCAAACTAAATCAGGGGCTTGAAAAACTCTCGACACCAGAGCTTGGCCACTTGGGTCATACTTAGTGGAAGAAGGAACTGTAAAATTTGATATATTAATAGACAAGACCCTCGAACGGATAAGGAAAATACTTACGCGCTCGCTTCGCAAGGAGTTATCCCGCTTCGTTCGAATTTCCCCCAGGATGTTCTGGGCTTATGACACTCCAAATATTATATAATTTGTGCTGCTTTGAACTTTTTTATGCTCAAACGGTTGGGACAAATACGGTGAAAATTTTTGCGCTCGCTTCGCTCGCGCATAGCTCACTTCGCTCGCGTTCATCTCTTTTCGCTCGCACTTGGTTCTAGTACGTTTTGACACAACAAACATTATGTAATTTGTGCTGCTTTGGACTTCTTTATGCTCAAACGGTTCGAACAAATACGGTGAAAATTTTCGCGCTCGCTTCGCTCGCGCATAGCTTGCTTCGCTCGCAACCAGCTCGCTTCGCTCCCAATTAGTTCTAGTACGTTTTGACACAACAAACATTATGTAATTTGTGCTGCTTTGGACTTCTTTATGCTCAAACGGTTGGAACAAATACGGTGAAAGTTTTCGCGCTCGCTTCGCTCGCGCATAGCTCGCTTCGCTCGCATCCACCTCTTTTCGTTCGCACTTGGTTCTAGTACGTTTTGACACAACAAACATTATATAATTTGTGCTGCTTTGGACTTCTTTATGTTCAAACGGTTGGAACAAATACGGTGAAAATTTTCGCGCTCGCTTCGCTCGCGCATAGCTCGCTTCGCTCGCATCCACCTCTTTTCGCTCGCACTTGGTTCTAGTACGTTTTGACACAACAAACATTATGTAATTTGTGCTGCTTTGGACTTCTTTATGCTCAAACGGTTCGAACAAATACGGTGAAAATTTTCGCGCTCGCTTCGCTCGCGTATAGCTCGCTTCGCTCGCACCCAGCTCGATTTGCTCCGAATTGGTTGCCTGCCTGGCACACGCCAAATTTTTTCATCGTGAAGTTTATTTGGCTCTCCATAGCTAAACTTAAACAAAATATCATTACCAACCACTAAAAATGTAAAAATAAAATTGTTTTAAAAAACAAACAACCGACTTCAAAAACACAACTAAAAAGGGAAAAATAATTTGAAGCCTTAATCAAATCAAGAATATATAAATAGAATAGGAGAGTTTATTTCATGTTCTTATAAAAAACTATTTACAATTTTTAGTAATCCTGTATTCTTGAAGTCGGTGCCATCTAATAAGAACAAATTAATGTTTGTTAAAAAAAACTATTTTCAATTGTCTTTCTTTGCTGGCACCGACTCCAAGAATACAGGATTAGTAAAAAATGTAAATAGTTTTTTATAAGAACATGAAATAAACTCTCCTATTCTATTTATATATTCTTGACTAGATGTTGGGCTGTGCGCGGGCCGCAAGCGGCCCGCGGGGGGTGTTTTCAAAGAGGGGTAAAAATGGGCCACCTATGAATTTAAAAAAAATATGGAAAAAATTCAAGTCGGGCTTGTAAAATGTGTAAAAAGCCTTGAATTCGGTCAAAAATGGGCTGATGATGATGATGATATTTTAAAATCTGTGACTATCAATTTGTAAAGCAGTAGTGTAGAATCAAAACTTGATAATGATCTCTAAAAACTGATAATAAACCCCAACTCAGTCAAATAAAAAGGTAATAAACATGTATGCAATTTTGTTAGGTTGATGATGATGATGATTTTGGGAGTGCGAGTGTGGAGCTCGGCCTTCGGCCTCGCTCCACCCTCGCCCTTGCCTCGCAAGTGCCAAGCCTCGGCCTTCGGCCTCGCCTTGGCACTTGCTCGGGTCCTGCGTACCAAATGTATGGAGTTTGATGATGATGATGATGATTTTGGGAACGGCGAGTGTGGAGCTCGGCCTTCGGCCTCGCTCCACCCTCGCCCTTACCTCGCAAGTGCCAAGGCTCGGCCTTCGGCCTCGCCTTGGCACTTGCTCGGGTCCTGCGTACCAAATGTATGGAGTTTGATGATGATGATGATGATTTTGGGAGTGCGAGTGTGGAGCTCGGCCTTCGGCCTCGCTTCACCCTCGCCCTTGCCTCGCAAGTGCCAAGGCTCGGCCTTCGGCCTCGCCTTGGCACTTGCTCGGGTCCTACGTATCAAATGTATGGAGTTTGTATGGGGGCGTTTTTTTTTTATTCGTAACCCATACATTTTTCAGTAAATCATCAATAAACCCAAGATGTTCATCAATATTTGTTAAAGCACCACCCTCATATCTGTTATACTTTCGGAGATCCCCTGGGGTGCTCCAGGGTCTGTTCCACTTTCAGGCACTTTTAATTTTTTCCCAACGTCTAATGGTCCCTTCTTTATTGCCGTACCTCGCAAGTGCCGCGGCTCGGCCTACGGCCTCGCCGCGGCACTTGCTCGGCTCCTGGGTGCCAAATGTATGGAGTTTGTATGGAGCCATTTTTTTTTTCTTCGGGACCCTAACTTTTTTTTGCAGATCACCAATGGGCCTAAGGTGCCTAACAACATTTCTTCAAGCACCACCCCCCTACCTCTTATACCCTTGGAGATCCCTTGGGGTGCACCAGGGTCACTTCCACTTTCAGCCAATTTTCGATTTTATCTCAACTCTCCTGGTCCATACATATACAAAACCACGAAAAAACCCTACCCCACAAGTCTCCAACACGGAGATGTATTCCTACCCTACCAGAAAAAGTTACATGTATGGCGGCCATCTTTGTTTTTTGACATTTCCATTTTTTTTTCCAAAATACGTGATCTGCACCCCCTGGAGCCCCCGGATGCAAAAAATCAGTTCCCTGCGGCCATTTTGAAATTTGGCCGCCATTTTGAATCCGCCATCTTGGATTTTTGACATCACCCCCAAACTCTCCTACCGACCCTCTATGACATTTGGTCGAACACCCCCCCGCTACCTCTTACCGTTCCAGAGTTATAAGGGTCCAAACTTTGTATGGAATTTGAAAAATTTGTATGACTGTCATACATTTTTTTCAATTATCCAAAACCGTCAAGCAGTTCCCTTTAAAATGAACCAAACTTGTAAAACTCTATCTCTTATACTTGCCGAGATCCAGTAGGGTACTCCAAGGTCAGTTCCACTTTTCCAAGTTTTCAGATTTTTCCTCTACTCACTGGAACATGTTCTATACAACGGTGCTATACTCGTCATCCCCCCAAAACTCCTTCTAGGAGAACTACTATGTCAATCAGTCAGTCAGTCAGTCAGTGAATGGTAATCTAATTTTATATTATATAGATTTGATTAAGGCTTCAAATTATTTTTCCCTTTTTAGTTGTGTTTTTGAAGTCGGTTGTTTGTTTTTTAAAACAATTTTATTAAGACAAATTTAAGCCACCTGCCCAAACGTGCCCGCCCATCAGGCTTGCCGCATTGCCTCTTTGATTTAAAATAAATAAATAAATAAAATAAATATTAGGACACATTCACACACGGCTGGTTAGCCCCATACTGAACCATTTCTATCTCGTATTATGGTTGCTAACACAACTGATATACTACATATTATTATACATAGATACATATTATATATAAATACATATTACATATTTAACACCCAGACCCACAGCCAACAAATTTAGTTAAGCACAAAGATGTTGACCGGGCCGAGAATCGAACCCGGAACCTTCTGATTAGCAGACCGGCATGGTAACCTTTACGCTAACGAGGTCGTCAAAAAAAAATTTTTTTTTTGCAGAACTTTTTTGTTTTTCGAAAACTATCTAGATGCCATTCCGAATCGAATGACACCTCAATCATAATTTTCGGAGACTGCTGAAAATCTAAAAATCTTTATAAAATATATGTAGATTACTTGTTCACTGAATACTGTTGTCTTGTACCGATTAAATTTAATCTAAGTTTGCTTTGTCGAGGATTTTCAATAGGATAATACGATTATGATATTATTGGGTACAGCTTGTTTCACTTTGCAAGTTTATTTAGGAGTAAGCTCTGCTTAGTTAAGTGTAATATGTTAATGCTGAGGGGTTTTCGTTACAGATTATGTTTAATGTGGAAGGTTTTAAAGGAAGGAAATTTGAAAATTTTAGTGTACTTGACGCTGTTTTTTTTTTATCCTTGATAGGTTAGCGTTTGACTACAGCTAGCCTGATGTTAAGCTGCGATGCAGTCTACGGTGTGGCACGCTTACCTAGAAGATCCCAATCAACTCTACTTTTGAAGGCCCCCGGATGATACCTCTCAGGAAACAGAGACTCAGGTAGTGAGTTCCAAAACTTCGCAAACCTAACAATAAAGGTCGACGCAAAGCGTTTTGTACGAAAGTTTGGAACTTCAACTCTGTATCGGTGTCTCTTCACTGTCTCTCTGCTCGTTCTGACGCTGTGATCTAAAACAAAAGATAAACTGCTTAGTAGATTTTAAAAAGGTATTTATTAAGAACGGTGGGCTGAGCTGAAAATATTAAATTAAAATAATAATCAAAGTAAGGGTGTCATGATAATAATTAAAGTGATTAATAAAGTAATGGATATTCTTACCTTGAACGTGTAATGTGTTTTCTTGAGTGCAAATCATAGATTGTAACTTTGACGTAGGATTGGCTACATCTGCTTCTTAAGAAAAGTAGTGGTTAGAAAAGTAGTAGTGGTACGTACAACCTGGTTGGTTTCTTCTTCTTCTTCGTATGAGCTAAGTGGCCAAGCTCTGGTGTGGAAAGTTTTCAAGCCGCCCGAAGGCCGTCTTAGAACACTTGGCTTAACGACTGCTTGTACGAAGACTAAAGCCGGGACCTACAATTTCACGTGTCATCCAACCCATGGTAGTGCCCAGATGAAAATGCCACTTGAAAAGCGTTAGTCTTGTGGCATGGTCACCCATCCAAACACCGTCCGCATCGACGGCTGCTTAGCTTCGATGATCGCGTCAGATCACCTTAGCTAGCCGAGCTACAGGCGCTAGCATGGTCACCCATCCAAACACCGTCCGCATCGACCGTGGCTTAGCTTCGATGATCGCGTCAGATCACCTTAGCTAGCCGAGCTACAGGCGCTTTTGTGTTGCTTTTAATTAAGACCCTTTGCGAAGTGAATTGAGTTGCCAACCGCAAAATGGCCGATTTCCCAAAACATAGTTAACAAGCTTGGAGACGTTAACTTGCATAGTTCCACGTAAGCTGAAGTTTCATAAAGTTACAGCTAAGTTTTTGAGTTTGCCCGGTGTCGCGGAATTGCACGAAATTTGCTTAGATTGCACGATTTCGGGGTTGGAACTGCACGAAGTTTGGTGAAATTACACGAGTGTGTCAGTTGTTTCGAACATTTCAGAATTAATGTAATCGAAATTTGTAATACAGGTAATGTACCACTTGAAATTAGAACGAAATCCAAGTGTTTTGCTGGTGATGATAATAAAATAAGTAAATGATCAAAAATAGTTTAGACGCACAGCAGCAACACCTTGAATTATTGTTCAACTCTTCCAACCTTATACCTCGAAATTAAATTGAAATATTAATTATAAATATAGTATTGTTCAGATTTTTTTTTACATTTCGGCAATGTAAATAAAACGAAATTATAAAAAAATAAATAAATATTCTAAGGGTTATTTAGACTGTAAATATTTTAAATCTGCAAATTAAACGTTATGAATTCAACGCAAAATTATGAAAAAAACTATATATTCATATGGCTGTTTAAATGATCTTTGCACGTCATTAAAGTTATTGTATTAATATTAATTGTCTTGAACTATTATGTTCAAGAAAATTAATATAACTTGAACGAGTACATCTTATTACAACAATTATATTACTATATTACTAGTGATCTTTTACTTAAAGTGTACATTTCAGAATTCGTATTCTTTTGTGTAAATTTAAAGAGCCTTAAAGAATGTTGGCCAAACATTTCACCAACATTCTGCTACCAACACACCAACGTCGGCTTGGTAATCTCCAACTAGTTACTCGTACGACAATTTGTGGCAATTTCAAACATCATCCCGTCACACGTGAGATGTTTTGCCGAGATGCAGGTAGTTGTGTAACTTTGGCAATAATTATTCATGTGTTGGTGCCAGAGTTGACAATTTATGCAAACGTTGGTATGCGTTTGGGCAATCACATATCATATCTAGCCTATTTAATGTTACTATTAATGATTACAAATACATAATGTTTATTACACAAAAAAATGCTTAAAATATAAACGTAGAGGCTCTGCCTGCTGCTTTTTTTCTCTTCCAGGCAATCTTTTATTAATATTTATTTTATAATATTAGTTGGATGTCCTTGAAAACATTGCCAGTGTGAAGTTTTCCCAATTTTTTAAATCTTATAAGTTAAATATACTTACACAAGTTTCTCATGAATGTAAAGTATTAATATTTACATAACATTTTTATTTCAGGTAAGTGTGTGCACGTTATCAAAGGCCAGCGTTTTCTCAGAACGAAATTGTGAGTAAAATTAATTTTATACATTTCCTGTTTTCCGCAAACGTTTAAGGTAGCGTATTAAACACATTATCGTACAGAGTTACGGTGAAGTAACGTAAAATACCTAAGTAATATTACATATTCAACTTATTTTTCGTATGAACTTAGTGGTCAGGCTCTGGTGTCTATAGTCAAAGTCATTCTATGTTCTTGAGATTTATATTTATACTAGCCGACCCGGCAAACGTTGTTTTGCCTCACTTAGGGGTATGAAAAATAGATAGTGTAGCTTATATGACACGTTCGTAGATTTACCATAGCAGCGCCATCTATTGATTACTCAACCCAGTCGAAAGATATCGACATCTGTTAGAATCATTTGGAATTAACAGATAATTGTGACTGTCAAATAATAACAGACAATAATTAGCAATAAATTAAAATTGCGACTATAATTTGAGATTTAAACTATCCTATCTATCAAGTTGGATCGAACTGCACATGGTGTGCGAATTTTATTATAATCGGTTAAGTGGTTTAGGAGTCCATTGATGACAAACATTGTGACACGAGATTTATATATATTAAGATTTATAATATTTGGGGAAAAAAAGTTTGCTTTCCCATACATTTTTAGTTGTCAAACTTTTTTTATTGAACTACTTTTTTAATTGATATTTTTGCCGTGAAACTTGTCTACTCAAAATAATGCCGTCCTTAAGGCACTATTGGAGCAAAATAACATGTTTTAAAAAATCCTATAAAACAGTGCGTAAATGGGAGGGTTATTTATTTAAGTTTTACTAGCTTTCTTAACTTTAGAATTCAGTTTTTAGAATCATTACCGCTCCAAACATGATTACGTAAAGTGGATGAAACCACTATTTTTCATAAGTAACACTATCGAAAGAATTTAAAAATGGTGAGCTGTTATAAGTTATTAAGAAATTATAACAAATCATACTTTTTCTTGTAGATAATGTTATTACATATAATCGTTAGAGCTTATAATTTCAATATTGTTATTTGTATATTAGGACACATTTCACACACGGCTGTTTAACCCCGTAGTAAAACCATTTCTAGTCTGTGTTATGGTAGCTAACACAACTGATATACTACATAATTATAAATACAAACATATATTTTATATAGATACATATTTAACACCCAGACCCACAACCAATAAATTTAGTTGCACAAAGATGTTGACCGGGCCGGGAATCGAACCCGAAACCTTCTGATTAGCAGTCCGGCATGGTAACCTTTACGCCAACGAAGCTGATTTTATTTTATTTTTCGTGAAAAATCTACTGTCAAGCTACAGGCGCTTCGCTGAAATATGTATAGCATAAGCAGCCCACTATACGTTCCCACTGCTGGGTCTCGGGTTCTTCTCTCACGAGGAAAGAGATATAGACCATTATCCACCACGCTGGCCAAGTGCGGGTTGGCGGATGACACACGTCTTCGGATATTGTGATCCTCAAACATGCCGGTTTCCTCACGATGTTTTCCTTCACCGTAAAGCGTGTGCAAATCCACACATAGCTTAAAAACATGTCATTGGTGTAGGGCCGGGATCGAACCAGGGGCCGTCTGATTGAAAAACAGACGTTATTACCACCGAGCCACACTTGCTTACGCAAATAAGTATGATGCAGCTTAACTCGGTACAATAGCACCTTAAAAGGTTTTATGTGCTTTGCCAGTAGCCCTGTTTATACTGGTATATATAATACATTATTAGATTCAGAGTAATATAATTTTTGGCTTAAACCGGCAGTGTATTAAGTTCATTACTCGGCCCGAGCGTGCAAATCGCATTAAACGTTATTAAATATACAGAAGTAAGCATTATTCGTTAATGTGAATGTGAAATTCCATTGGGACATGATAATAGGTTGAAAACTTGGTAGATTTCATTTTTGCTTCGAATTAATAATAATAATAATCTTTATTGCAGACAACATAACCCATATGTACATTTGTTTTTTTTTTAATTAATGTAAAATATAAAACCTAATAATACTCGTAGTATTCTGCGTAGTGGCAGAGCATTTTGTAGTGCTCGTCTGGTAGACGACCTCGTTGGCGTAATGGTTACAATGACTGCCAATCAAGGTTCAGGGTTCGATTCCCGGCACTGCCAACATCTTTGTGCTGATCTAAATTTTGTTGGCTGTCGGTCTGGGTGCTAAATATGTATCTAAATGTGTATGTATATGTTAACTAGTACATATATCAATTGTGTTAGCAATCATAATACGAACTAGAAATGGTTTAGTATGAGGCTAACCAGCCGTGTGTGAAATGTGTCCAAAAAAAACCACCCTCAAGTTAGAAATCTCGGCAGCCTCGTTGAGAGTAAATCCAGACTAGGCAAGCGTCACCTTTGGTTTTTTGTTTTTTAATCATCTTTATAGTACAACTACAAGTAGGGGTATGGAAAATAGATAGTAGCCGATTTTCAGACCTACTGAATACGCATATAAAAATTGGTAAGAATGGGTTTCGATGGAATACGGTAACTAACATTGTGACATGGAAATTTATTTAATTACTAGCTGACGCGGCAAACGTTGTTTTGCCTTAAAATTTGATATGTAGTAGCCGATTCTCAGACCTACTGAATACGCATATAAAATTTGGTAAAAATCGGTCAAGCCGTTTCGGAGGAGTGCGGTAACAAACACTGTGACACGGAAATTTTATATATAAGATTAGAACATTAAAACAAATCATACTATCTTTTGCTGTTACAAAAATATTACGTAGAATCGTTACAGCTTATAATTTCAATATACTTAATAATTAAAAATAACATATAATATATAAAAATATGAATTGATTCCGCGAAAAACTCGAATGAACTCGGTTCAACAGCTCATTCAAGCGCGTTGGCCGGAAAGGTAAAATTTTTAACAGTGCAATTATCATCCAGGTTTGACCTGCAACTTTAATTTTGGAGCAATAAGCACCACCAATCTATTTGAAAAGGAAGATTAACGACTATGAGTAAAAGTTACACACAAGCACCTGAAGTACACCGCTGAGATCGCAACAGGGGAAGAATAATGGCTTCCCGACTGGATTACCTGGAATAAAGGCAGCTAACGACGTACATACGAGGGCATGCAAAAATGGCCGCCCCCTTCCTTCCGGTCCCAAGATAACTGTGCGGTTTAGAATGCTCCAGGTTTTTTATTGCGGACATATGGGGTTAAAATAAAACGACATGAAGTGGCAGGTTAAGGGCCCATTTTGTTGAGAAATGGATGACGCTAAATATTACGCGACTGACATTTAACGTGGCGTTTTCATCTGGAAGTTACCAAGTGTCGGATGACGCGTTAAATTGTAGGTCCCGACTGTTCAAGTACCACCCCTCTACCCTACACTTACGGAGGTCCCTTGTGTTAGCGCCATCTATATTTAACAAAAAAAAAAAACAAAATTAGGCTGAGCAAAATGGTCAAACGCGAGCTCTTCACAAAGTGTCACGGTGCACGTTTCCCCGTGACACGGTCCGGGCGGAGTTTAAACACTTCACTCTACGATCTGGAGATCTGGAGTGCCTCTCCATAGTTTAAAGGGTCATTGGCCGGACAGTTCCGACCACAACTATGTTTAGTGCCCACAACCACTGGAAGGTTGTTACTTGAAATGCTTATTACGAGATTAACGGAAAATCGCACGTTTATTTTTAACATTTGATAGGTTTACGTTTTAAAGTTTCGTTGCGGCAGATACAAATACAAATCATTTATTGATAACACCAAAGTTACAAGTCAAAAGTTGGCGAGATGTCGTGAGGCAAATAATATCCGCCCTCAATAGCCATAATATCCGTTACCTAAATCCAGTGAATGTGCAGAAAAAACATTTGACTACAGCTTGCCTGATGTAAAGCTACGCTGTTGACGATGTGGCACACTTACCTAAAAGATGATTTCCTCTACTTTTGAAGACCTTCGGATGATACCTCTCAGGAAACAGAGATTCAGGTAGAGAGGTTTATAGCAGACTTCATAGACGAAAAATAATTGGCCAAGTGCGTGTCGAGTTCGCGCATAAGGCGTGGAAAACAAAAATTGTTATAAGGGGATCCCTTACAATAATTTTTGTTTGTGTGATAATGAAATATTTATATTATTCTTTTTACATTATTGCGGCGACAGAAATCCTACTTATTAATATTATAAATGCGAAAGTTTGTGTATTAGTGTGTATGTTTGTTATTTCTTCACGCTGAAATAATTAAATTTGGTGTGAAGATAAGTTAGACCTTGGATTAACACAGGCTACATTATATCCCGGATTAACTTCTTTTGTCCCGGATTAACGCAGGTTTACCACGGGCGCAGCTTGTGCATCAAATGTGAAAATGACATGTCTCTTAATATCACGGTTTATAAGATACAGCCAGGTGACCGACAGTCAGACAAGCGGACAGAAAACGAAGTTAGCTTAGAGTCCAATCGATAAAAATTAGCTAGAGCCTTCGCTGAAGCCCTACTGGTCAAATTTTATTATTATTTTTGACGACCTCGTTGGCGTAAAGGTTAACCATGCCGGTCTGCTAATCAGAAGGTTCCGGGTTCGATTCCCGGCCTGGCCAACATCTTTGTGCTTAACCAAATTTGTTGGCTGTGGGTCTGGGTGTTAAATATGTATTTATATGTATTATATTTATTATTATTATTTATTGTATGTATGTATATGTAGTATATCAGTTGTGTTAGCAACCATAATACGAGCTAGAAATGGTTCAGTATGGGGCTAACCAGCCGTGTGTGAATGTGTAAAAAAAAAAAAAAATGCATAGTTGACTTTTGTCAATAAAAAGTGGTGGATAATGAAAAACAGAGACTTTTGAGAGAACTTTTGACTGAGATATTGCATAAAAAAAACCTTCTGAACTCCACCAATAAGCAGTTATAACTGGAGGTTTATTATTCTAATAAACTCTAATTAAAAGCAACTAACCATATTCCTATAAAACATCGACCAGAAAACCACAAAAGTAATTAGCTATCCAATAACGAATACCACATTACATAAGGAAACTGAAAGTATTTCCTTTACACCTGTCCAAAGAAAATTAACGCTTAACTCAATTACGTTACGGTATTATTTCATTTGGCAAAAGTCGAGAGGTTAACAAGATAGTAAAACACGTCATTATGCGCTTTATTCTGTAGTCTATAGGGTGGAATTTAGTTTATAGATAGTAGTGTGATACTGAATACTAGGGAAGAAGCGTGCAAAGGAAAGTTAGTAGGAAAAACCGCTGGGACGATGGTACAAGTTAGAAACTTTTTACTTTTCAATTTTTAATAACGACTCGATTTGAATATTGACGTTTCTGTGTGTATGTTTGTCTGTGGCATCGTAGTTCCCAAACAAATAATCCGATTTATATTTAGTTTTTTAAAGAACTGTATTTGTGACTATGTTATTCAATCAATATTATTTAAAAATAATGGTGTCTATAATGGATTACCGCAAAGTAACGCCCGAGTAAATTGATTTAAATTTTTATGCCGTTGTGGAGATGTAAACATGATGTTAAGCGTAGGACGACGTTTTCTTCGAATATTTTAATCAATTTTAACAAGTCACAGAAGGCTTTTAAAAATCTATACAACATTTTGTGAAGTTTGCATAATAATTGATAACTTTTATAAAAAAACATAATACATAGTATAAAATCATATAACATTACTAACTAAAAAAAATACCAAGGGTAGAGGGAACACAACCTAAAAAAGACCAAGAGCCCGAAATGCTAGTGCTTAGTTCCTGATCGAAACAAAAGTCAGTATTTTGAACACCCGTAACGTTCGGATAATCATAATTAGTATATTTAGTACAATTTGGGAGTCTTCAAATCCACAGTAAATAGGTTCCTTCTAGGCAAGCGTGATACATCTTAGACCACAGTCAAGCTTAACATCAGGCAAGCTGCGGTCTAACGTAAGCCTATTTATCATAAAAAAAAAATATTATTCCCTCCCTACCGCTCCTCTCTTATATTCGTACCACACAGTTACCTAACGACATCAGCGCTACGTGTGAATCAATTTTTTTCCAAAGTAATTTATCGAGTTATTCAATTGTCTAACAACCTGCGTCAGTAAACGTAACAATGTAAACGTAGTTACTTGCCTACAGAGCTATTGGGAAACAACGCTAAATCTTTTGTAACGATATTTTACTTCCGCGTAGAAAACGGTCACATCTACAAATTTTTACTAGCTAACCCGACAAACGTTGTTTTGCCTTTACTAAAATGGCTTAAAAAAAATAGGGATTGGTGATAAAAAAGTAAAAATTTCGGGCTGTATGTATTTTTAATGCCACACTATATAATAAATAAAAACTAAAAATTTCGTCAAAAAATAAATAAAAAAATGAGGGTGAACAACCCTTATCACTTAAGGGTATGAAAAATAGATCGTAGCCGATTCTCAGACCTACTAAATATGCATATAAAATTTGGTAAAAATCGGTCAAGCTGTTTCGGAGGAGTACGGTAACCTAACATTGTGACATGGAATTTTTTTATATAAGAAAGAAGATAAAAATTGGAATGAGTCAACAGTTCCCTCCTGAAGATGGTACACACTCGCTCCTGACGATGGTGCTCGGAAAGCACCGACACTGTTGGACTCTTTCACACTTTTAATTATAAGTGTGACCGTTTTCTACGTGAAAATATTAATATGCGTTACGTGAACAGCTTATAATGTTTCGATATTGTACTGTTTAACCACGTCAATCATTTTTTTTATTCAGACACGGTTGGTTAATTCTATACTTAACCACAGCTCATTTGTAAGCGAGATCGTTATAAAACGAGTGTGGTTTGGTGGTAATAACGTCTGCTTTTCAATCAGACGGCCCCTGGTTTGATCCCGGCCCTACACCAATGACTTGTTTTTCAAGTTATGTGTGGATTTGCATTCGCTTTACGGTGAAGGAAAACATCGTGCGAAACCGGCACGTTTGAGGACTGCAATATCCGAAGTTGTGTGTCATCCGCCTACACGCACTTGGCAAGCGTGGTAGATAATGATCTTATATCTCTTTTCTCGCGAGAGAAGGGCCCGCGTCCCAGCAGTGGGAACGTATAGTGGGCTGTCTATGCTTTATGCTACAATTTCTAAAACGCCAGTGCTAGCCGAATGTTAAAACGCGGGCGATCCGAGCGATCCATCCCCTTTTGTAAAGGGAGACGAGTCGCGGGCAAGCGAGCGTGAAACATATTCACACACAGCGCCGACTGCATGCATACATATGCTAATACAACGCGAGTGTATGTTTGTATTGATATGAGTTACAGAATGTTGCTTTGAGAATAACCGACGGCCTTTGGTGTGTGTCAAAAGATAACTAGTTTTTCTTTCACTACGCACGAGCTATAAAATAATCCAATCTGTAAAGAGAAACCAAATAAGCCTATGTTACTCGGAGATAATGTAGCTTCCCAACATTGAAAGAGTTTTTCAAATCGGTCCAGTAGTTTCGGAGCCTATTCGCGTCAAACAAACAAAGAATTAAACTTTTCCTCAATATAATATTGGATTGGACTCTTTTTCTTGTACTAATTAAAGTTATTACTGGCTTCGCCCCTTGGTGATGCCCGCTTTAATCCGTGATAAAATGTAATAATAAACATAAAATGTGTTAAACCAAGGTCTAACCTATCTAACTATCACTCTTGCCTTGAAAACCGCCAGATTATAGTTATCGGGGAACAGAGCGTTTGGCAAAGAATTCCACACCTTGGCGGTTTGCACAATGAGCGTGGAGACAAACGCAAAAAGTACGCGACTTTGATATTTCTATGGTATAAAGATTTATTTAAAACGTGTACAAGCTAAGTTCTGACACCGCTTTATTGATTAACAAAATTTCTCAAAAAATTTAGACATTACGTATTCAGCAGCTATTTTATAAACATGAACATATGTAGATATGAAGATGCACTTCAAATGTATACTAGGTCACACAGCCGGTTGCTCGCGTGGAATTACAATAAGAGATAGACACGCCAATATTTAACCTGAGCTATCCAAGAAAGTATGAGCAGAGACTTAGCACTAATTCTTTATGAAGAACTTATTGTTATGATAACTAATCACATTTTTTTTTGTTAGCTTAGTTAAATTTTAAGTCATTTTTTACATAGTACAGCACAGTATCGACACTCAAACCGAAGGTGGAGCATTTCTAGTCTGGGATGTGTTTCTCAAGGATACGGCCGAAACACGCCGTAAGGTGCTTGGCGAGAGATTTTTCACTATGAAGGCGGTATCTAGCCAGGCGAGAACACTCGAAAAGGTTTCACCAATGTATTATACAAAAATGTAAGGAAAATGTGATTTTTGAAATATTCACTATCCCGGACCAAACTTTTTTGCTAGATGTGCACTTTAGCTGATTCATTTACTTTACTAAGCCAGTACCGTACAGACTGGCTTAGTAAACGTTCGATAATAGATAGACCTTATGTATCTTATTCAAACACTTTACATCTGTGCAGGATATTTTGTATGCAAAGCAAACCAAGGATGAAGGAAGTGTGAGTATGAATCTCTTCAAACATATGAATGTAGGTCGGCTAACACACGAATATTTTCAGCTAAACTATACTGATTTGCATTTAGCAAAATTTTGTGTTGAATTACTTATTATATTTATACTTTACTAAAAAGTATTGAACTAAAATTTTCCTTATATCAGACTGAGTAAAGAAACTTTTGATTTGATTCAGTTCGACTAAACCTAAGTCAATCTTAACTTTTAGGCAAAATATGTAATTTCAATTTATTTTCTGAACAGTAAAATTTCGGGCTGTGCTTCAATTTCGCTATTTCTTTTTTTGTAACTTACAAATTCAAATCTTATTGACTCTAGATTTGAAGATCCCCAGATGCTACTTCTCAGGTTTCTATCGAGATTGAAGCTAAGTTACCGTAGTTAGCCCTTCAAACCAATATAAAGTAGTGCTTTTACACTAAACCCAAAATAAGAGGCCTATACTCAGCAGTGGTCACTATATCACGGTTTCTGAGGTACAGCCTGGTGACAGATAGGCAGACAGACAACAGAAGCTTAGATAGGACCCTATCTAAGCTTCTGTTTACCTTTCAGATACGGAACCCTAAAAACAATATTTTTTGTATAACCGGCACAAGCATTTAGGACATAGGCCTCTCCCAAGGCTCGCCACGCGACCCTATCCTAAGCATATCGTCTCCATCCACTGCCTACTAGTTATGTTGTAAGCGACACAATAACCGACGAAATGCCGATAATGCGTACTAAGCGATTCGCTACCACGTTTATAGTACGGTTGGCCAAACTGTGGAACTCCTTGCCGGAATCCCTGTTCCTACTGAACTACAACCTCACTCTCTTCAAGGCAAGAGTGAACCGGTTTCTTCTAGGCAAGCGCGCTTCATCGTCGACTGCAATATCACTTAACATCAGGCGAGTTGTGGTCAAGAGCAAGCCTATTAAGCGTTAAAAAAAACAGAATACAAAATAAAAATACCTACTAAATATTTCATTAACAAGAATACCAGTCCAGTTTACCACTAAGAGCAAACAAACAGCCATCAACGCGAGCACAAGTTATTACAAACCAGTGCCGCAATAAAATCTTAGCATAAATGAGTTTAAGCACCACTCCGCTATATCGACGCTAGGTTTCTTGGTACAAGCGATAAGAGACTAGCGATTTGCTGTAACAATTTTTACAGGGTTCTGTGCAACTCTTGGTATCGCTCTGTTGTTTTTTTGTACAAAGATGGGTTTGCGCTTGAACACAATTCACCACCTGATCGTAAGCGACATTGTGATCTGCGACAAGTGGGACGCGCTTACCCAGAAGAAACCGGTTCACTCATGCGTTGAAAACCGCTTGATTGTAGCTTTAGTTGTCTGAAGACAATCATCATCGAAAATCTTACCTAGTTTTTGTTATCGTCATCATTATAAAATGACAATGACATCGTGTTTTAAGGGTAGAACCAAGGATCAAAATACTAGTGAGGAATGCTATATCCATATTAAGATTGTCGCCAAACAAAAGCTAACCAAAGTTACATGTACGGATTTTATACAGAATCCTTACATAAACGTATCCATACCAGAACTTTAATTATATTAATAAAAAATAAAATGTAAAAGAAGTATAAAATAATTAAATGAATAAACATTAGAACTCATTTCACACACGGCTGGTTAACTCCATACAGAACCATTTTTAGATTGTATTATGGTAGCTAACACAACTAATATACTAAATAATATACACATACATATTTTGTAAAGATATATATATTTACCACCCAGACCCACAGCCAACAAACTTAGTTAAGCACAAAGATGTTGGCCGTGCCGGGAATCAAATCCGGAACCTTCTGAATGGCAGTCCGGCATGGTAACCATTACGCCAACGAGGTCATCAATTAGATTAGTGGTTTATCTCATAACTAGCAGCCAGTCCTGGCTTCGCACGGGCCTTATAAATCCTATGGTAAGGCCGTCATAATAAACTGAACAAATCGCACTATCCCGTAACTTGTGCCGTGTCCCGTTGTATTGAGAAACAGAGAGTCCTTTCCAGAGCAATATAGTCCCCGAGCGGTGACCATTATCTGCTTGTCCCCCAAACGGGATATTTTTATACACAAACAAGCTATTGTCACCATTCTGTTTGTATTTTACAGGACAATTCCGAATAGGGAGCTTAGGGATACTGAGGAGGTATCAAAGGCGCGCACTAAGCTGTTTGCGTTCACCTCCATTGTGCGAAAGAAGAAATGAAATATTTACCAAACACCCTATTCCACGAATATTTATAATGTAGCGGTTTGCAGTGAAACGGTTATTTATTTATTAATTTCTATAGCTGAGCATGTACACAAGTTATCGGTGTAATTAAACGGTTTCTTTTGGACAAGCGGGTACCGCCTTAAATCACTATATCGCTTACCATCAGGTGAATTGTGATCAAGCGCTAGCCCATTTATACCAAAAAAAAAAGGTTAGTGTCATGGCAGAGACTTTAATAAAACACTATTATATTTTCAACCAGCACTGAAAATCAAAATACTTGTATAATTGGTGAACTTGAATTTGGCCAGAGTTATGAATGCCTATTTATCTGATACTTCTTTCCTTTTTTACTCTTGATAAGTATGCGTTTAGACTTGCCTGGTATTAAGCTGCGCTGTAGTCTACGGTGTGGCATGCTTACCTAGAAGATACCTATTAACACTAATTTTGAAGACTCCTGGATGATACCTCTCAAGAAACAAAGACTCGAGAAGAAAGTTACAAAGGTTCGCTGTCCCATAATAAAGATTGACTTCAAGAGAAGACCCCCTAACAGTGGAACATATTGTACAGATAATATATTAACAACTATATTGCACTATAAAGTATACAACCAACAGTAAGCTCAGAAATGTAAGAAAAAAAAATCTTACAAATCATTTTTTGAATAAGTGCCACCCTACAGTTGCCGGGGAAATGATATAAAAAAACTACAATATAAAATACAAAATTATTTATTTTCAATAAAAATGAGGACTGAATGTTTGTTTAACCAATGTCACTCGAGCGGCCGGGAACATCCGGGACCACGTGCTAGCGGAAATCAGGTTCATTTTAGGAAAAAATACCTACATACGTGTAAAATACGTTAAAAAGGAATATTTGTTTTAGACACACTTTAAGCACACAAGTAAATAAATAATAAATAAATATAAATAAATATTAGGACACATTCACACACGGTTGGTTAGCCCCATACTAAGCCATTTCCAGCTCGTATTATGGTTGCTAACACAGCTGATAAACTACATATACATACATACATATTATATATAAATACCTACATATTTAACACCCAGACCCGCAGCCAACAAATTTAGTTAAGCACAAAGATGTTGACCGGGCCGGGAATCGAACCCGGAACCTTCTGATTAGCAGACCGGCATGGTAACCTTTACGCCAACGAGGTTGTCAAATGAAAGACTCGTATGATCCATCGCGCGTGGTCACCCTACAGGGGCCGAGTGTCCGGGGAAATGAGAGCCTAATGTTTACCGAGCGTCACTCGGGCGGTCTGCGGGACCACGCGCTAGCGGAAAAGGGGTTAATTACAAATAGGGAAGATCGCTTAGTGGTGCTAATCACATATCTATACATAGCGCGTACTAGAACATGCTCGTTATATATATATTAATATATAATCATCATCATCATCATCAGCCTGTGTCTTCCCACTGCTGGGTATAGGCCTCCTCTCCAACACGCCATATAGTACGGCCTTCAGCCAGTTTCCACCAGCTCTTTCCAGCGTGCCTAACGATGTCATCTGACCATCGGGCTGGTGGTCTGCCTCTCTGTCGTTTTCCGTTCCTCGGATACCACTTGGTGACTTCCCTGGTCCATCTAGAGACTTCCCTACGCACCAAGTGTCCTGCCCATCTCCACTTCAACTTGGCAATCCGTATCCCCACGTCTTCGACTTTTGTACGCCGTCGAATTTCAACGTTGGGAATACGGTCTACCAAGCGTATTCTTAACATGGCCCGTTCCATTGCTATTTGGGCTACCCCTTAATATATAATATAATAATATATTTATTTGCAATTTTCATGATCATTTGCGCACAGGCAAGCTTGCTTATAATTAATGACCTTATTGTTGTGGTCGCGCATTGTAGGAGCGCTGTGCCCTGCTGTAGAACTCTTACGAGGTCTGTGCCGCAGGGCATCAGAAACTCCCGCTCCGCTTATACATACAACACTGTGCATAATAACAACAATTACAGTAATTAAACTAAAACATAATATAACAGTAGTGACAGTAAAAATAATGCGTATTGTTTTTATTTTTATTTTTTTGATCGTGTGATGAATAAAATTTTAATAATCTATAATTAGGCTGATTTTGGTTTACAGAAGTTTATTTTGGTATTTCTACCCAACATTTATGTCGGATACCTTTTTTTTAGACACTAATATAATACAGGACTAAGTACTTAAATTTTAGTTTAGTCATGTGTTCGCCATAATCACCACCATTATCTTATCCTACTAATATAATAAATGCAATGACTTGTTTTTCAAGTTATGTGTGGATTTGCACTCGCTTTACGATGAAAGAAAACATCATGAGGAAACTAAAATGTCTCAGGACCACAAAACCCGAAGACATGTGTCATCAGCCACCACTTACCCAGCTTTAGTGGTGGACAATGGCCTATAGCTCTCTCCTCATACGATAAGGCCTTTTATAAGGAACATATAGAGGGCTGTATATTATGCACACTCGAATAGCCGAATCGATTTCGATGAAATTTGGGCACGGATAAAGTTTCGCCACTGCCCCGAAAGCAAGAGCTAACAAAATACCCAGGGACTACTATTATCGACACTAACGACTGTAAGACTACAGTCGGTGGTCTACAAGATTGTTTTCCACAATAGTTTTAAGAAATCCACCCTCCGAAAATAGAAAAAGAAACCCGAATGATAAGAAAAATATCAATCACCCGTATATTTATCGGCGTGGTGAAAAAAAAGCCCCGGTCGAGTGAAGGCGGCTGATAACGGAAGTGGACTCTAAGCGAAACGTCCGATATTGATTTATTGCCTGCCACTGTTTCTCTAGATTAGGAATAGGGACAGAAGGAAAACTCGCTTCATCTTCCACTATCGGACGAGCAGGGAAACGCCAAGGCGGCATCGGTTTACAGTTGAGGTGCCTAAGGCACGCACTAAGCACCTTTATGGTCCAAACCGCCAAACTTTGAAATTCCTTGCCGAATTCCCTGTTCCCCAATGACTACAATCTAGCGATTTTCATTACATATTTCAGCTCCTTACATAAGGATTTTACATAATTCATTAAAAATATACAATATCAAGGTTTACCTTGAAGCAAATTTCAAACAACAAAATATTAACAAACAACTGAATAGAACATAGATGTCAATGAACATTTTTTTTTACTTTGTGTAGGCTATCGTAGATTTACCAGTCTAATAATTTACATTATTAAATTAATTATGATCATGTCAAATTAAATGTACTCGTACATTATTGATTATTTATATTAGTACGTCATTTATGTCATTTATTTAAGAGTCTAGTATTTAACTAAACTTATCCATCTGTTATTCTATAATCTGCGTTACCCCATCGCCAAGGGTGTTTTTTCTCCGGTAATAATTGGATTTTACGAGGAAAACGTCCGAATGGGATGTTTTAATGAACGTAAGATGAATTGAAATTTACTGAGCGATTTTAAAGGAGAAAATGTTTCTTCGGCTCTATCATCAAATTTATTTCAGTTAGGGGTTGAATCGCAACCTGCAAAAATATGGACACTGTTATTGTTTCAATAAGGGCTTATAATGCAGCGAGCGTGATGGGCACCTTTGCACCGGGGGCGATCAGGGGCGGGTTATTTGATTAGTATTAGTTTTAGTTTTTAGTGTGTGACATTTATATTGGACGTAATTTTATATAATTTTATTGAATAAATAGACCATTAAAGTAATCAAATTGTCATAAGGGCTTTAATAATCACAAACATAGTGTTTCTTCTTCTTCGAATGAGCCAAGTGGCCAAGCTCTGGTGTTGAAAATATTCAAGGCAATGCTTGTACTTAGACTAACGGCCGGGACCCACAAGTTAACGTGTCATTCGACTCTGGTAGCGCCCAGATACCAATAAACAACCGTAAGACTGGCTACTTTGCGACGGCCAGACTTTGATTGGCCAGTAATTTTACCATGTACAATTCTTTCTGTAGCGCCTGTAGCTCGGCTCGCTAAGGCGATCTGACGCAATCATTGTCAACTGTCGATGCGGACGGTTTTTGGATGACCATGACACGATTCTCGCTTTTAAAGTGCCATTGAGATCTGAGTGCTACTGTGGGTCATATGACACGTTAAATTATAGGTCCGGGCTGTTAGTCTTAGTACGAGCAGTCGCTAAGTCAATTCAGAGGCCTTCGGGCTTGAAAACTCTCGATACCAGAGCTTAGCTACTTAGCTCACATGACAAGGGGGGGGAGGAATTATTTCGGAGTAAGTAAAGCTCAAATTTATATCAAACCGTGGATTTAAAACCAGTTACAAACGGCCGGAATACATTCAGAGTGACTACAGCAGGACTGGAATGCCCTGATACGGAGTGACACAGACTGTCGTGCCTCCGCCTACAAGGCTTCTATTTTATTCACGACCTCGATGGCGTAATGGTTACAATGCCGGCCAATCAGAAGGTTCCGGGTTCGATTCCCGGCCCACCCACATCTTTGTGTTGAACTACCTTTTTCCAAGTTATGTGTGTATTTGCACTCACTTTACGGTGAAGGAAAACATCGTGATGAAACCGTCTGAGGACCACAATATCCGAAAACGTGTGTCATCCGCCAATCCGCACTTGGCCAGCGTGGTGGATTATGATCTCTATCTCTTTTCTTTTGAGAAGAGGCTGAGAGAAGGCAGTTTAGCCGTTTATGCGTGAATAAGTAACAAACTTACACACTAACACACAAATCCTTCGCATTTATACTCGTACTAGCTGTCCCGGCAAACGTTGTTTTGCCTTATAAATTATTACTATTCATAAAAAAAAATGAGGGGTGAGCAACCTTTATCACTTAGGGGTATGGAAAATAGATAGTAGCCGATTCTCAGACCTACAGAATACGCATATAAAATTTGGTAAAAATCGGTCAAGCCGTTTCGGAGGACTACGGTAACTAGCATTGTGACATGGAAATAATATATATTAGTAGAATTTACGTTTCTTATCTTGCATCTCGTATGGCGGAAGCGATGCTTTCACAATGACAGTTCCCAATGAAAATGGAAATTTTATTGCAATATCATACAACTGTGTATCTACAACCGTATGAAAAGAACGCTGGACAAATATACACAAATTCAAATTCAAATTGATTTATTGAAAATTGTTTAATTAGAAAGAAAACCTAAAAAAAATATTTTAAAAAAGCCTATAATTTAAACTGAGTATTTTTTTTATAAAGATACAACTAAAAAATTAAGTTTAAGCCTGTAGACGGTTATTAGTGTTCCGCACCTAAATGGTAAAAACGGGACCCTAGCCTCAGTTGTCTGTCTGTCTGTTTCCAGGCTGTATCTCAGAAACCGTGATAGCTAGAAAGCTGAAACTTTCACAAGTTATTTAATCTTTTATCTTTAAAAAGAATACATGTATACATACATATGCTTCGATCAAGAATCTACTTGATATAAGGTGATGTCTCTAAATCGGCAAGGAAAATAACACCACAAGTGAGGGTGTGGTCTTATTTGAGTTAGAGGAATGTAAGCATTATCAGTATAGTAATACAGTTACATTTTCTAACGCTCACTGCGTACGGTCAAAAACTTTTATAGCTGTTATCGCGGAGCAATATAGCTTATGTTTTTATTACGGCACTAGTCGAAACTCAACCTTATGACACAGTGGTAAGGTTTAATTGAATTTAAATATTTGTTGTGTAGTAAATTGTAATAGAGTTTCTCAGTTTCAAAAATTCTTTATTTATAACTTATACATATTTGGAGGAACAATGTTAGTGAACTTATATCTAACCTAACATATAACATCATAATTGTTACTTATGTTTCGCAAGCTCGTTTGCTCATTTGAAACTTATTACATTCATGTTTAGTACCTAACCTAAATTGTAATAGAAACAGTACTATAGCAAATTCATGCCTTTTTTTGTACTGTTTATATGTATGCAACACTGAATCTGGTATACTCATATCTTTGGTCGAAGTATGTATGTATGAAATTCCTACTGTAAAATAAAAAAGTGCCAGCGTTTTTCCACATGCCCACTATACTATCTATACAAACGACCCCAGACAATCAATAGTGCTCAATGACAATAACTTACTGTTACTTCACTGAAAATAAATTACCTTTCGTCATGACACTGTAGATTAAATCCTGCGTGGAATGCATAAATGCCTAGTTTGGAATTTCAATATTTTGCCACGGAAATGCGAAAATGTCACGAAGCTAATAATTCACTAGCCGAACGAGACAGTTTCTTATTTAGTCATTTACTAGCTGCGGCCCGCGGTGTTACTCGCCTTAATCCGGGATAAAAAGTGCCTATGTGTTAATCCAGGGTCTTACCTAAATAAAAATAAATAAATATTAGGACACATTCACACACGGCTGGTTAGCCCCATACTGAACCTTTGCAAGCTCGTATTATGGTAACACAACTAATACACTACATATACATACATATTATATATAAATACATATTTAACACCCAGACCCACAGCCAACAAATTTAGTTAAGCACAAAGATGTTGACCGGGCCGGGAATCGAACCCGGAACCTTCTGATTAGCAGACCGGCATGGTAACCTTTACGCCAACGAGGTCGTCAAAATCAACCTATCTCCATACCAAGTTTGATCAAAATACACTCTTACTCACGTACACACAAACTTTCGCATTTATAGTATTAGTATTATATATTGAATATTAGTAGGATTCAAGTCAGAGGCCTTCGGGAGGCTTAAAAACTTTCGATACCAGAGCTTGGCCGCTTAGCTCATACGAAGATGAAGAAGAAGGATTTATTTATTCAGCTTACATGGTTCATTCACCCTAAGACTGTAAAACTTTGGTAATCATTTCAGATCACCTTAGTCGAGCTACAATTAAGCGCTACCTTTCAAGTAACGGTATACTAAGGGTATTTTTTAATCTTTACATCTAGATATTTGACCAGCATGGCGCGTAACCACACCAGTTAGCGACACTCCAGGCTAAAGTGGAGCATGCCTTGTCTGGCATGACTGGCTCTCAAGGAAGTTACTGGAACACACTGTTAGGTGCTTGGCAACAGATTTTTCAACTTGAAGCTGGCAGCTAGCTAGGCGAGTACTATAAAATCAGAATAAAATGAGCTGAGGTTTTGTCGCGATGTTTTCCCTCATCGAAAGCTCGAGGCGTATATCAAACCCACGACCCTCGGGTCGCGAGGCAGCCGCACGTCCGACTCAGCTGATATCGTTTCAAGCGCTGTCAAGTGTGACTAGCTGTCAGTCATGCAATTTAACCTTTTATTCGTTTACATTCATTCCGTGTTTTGTAGTCATTACCTATTTATTTATACTTTGCATAATCTTCTTCTTATATATAAAATTTCCGTGTCACAGTGTTTGTTACCGTACTCCTCCGAAACGGCTTGACCGATTTTTTCCAAATTTTATACGCGTATTCAGTAGGTCTGAGAATCGGTTACTGTATATTTAGATATTTTTTTTTTTACTAAGGCAAAACAACGTTTGCCGGGTCAGCTAGTATTTATGTATTACTTAATTATAATAGTTAAAAAGAAAAGTTTAACTTATGAAGAAAAAAAATAAGGTAAAACTAGTATTGTTGATTGTAGTCATGGGGAAAAGAGGTTAGGATCCACTGTCGCTCTGTTATGCAGAGGACCATCTGGTACCTAGCTGGTAAGCGCAGCGACTTTTCATCACATGTCCTCCTTACGGCATTAACAGAACCTATTTGTATGTTTACCTACTTGTAGTTATATATATACTAGCTGACCCGGCAAACGTTGTTTTGCCTTAATAATTATTTCTAAATATACAGTAGCCGATTCTCAGACCTACTGAATACGCATATAAAATTTGGAAAAAATCGGTCAAGCCGTTTCGGAGGAGTACGGTAACAAACACTGTGACACGGAAATTTTATATATAAGAAAATTATTACTCCTTGTTGTAAATGTTTTATTTGCTGAAATAAAAATTTGTATTTGTATTTGTCAGAGCTTGACCAGTGTAAGTGATACCCACAATGTCGGCCATTGGTAGCAAACAGGTGTGACCCACTCGCCGGATTACAACGACGTTATAACTTTTAATAATGCCGCCCGTTGTGACCGCCGCGTCACGAGGGAAGGACATAGTAACAGGGTTGTCACTTGAAACAATATTTTTATTATTATATTATTACTAGCTGACCCAGCAAACTTTGTTTTGCCTTACTTAGGGATGTGAAAAATAGATACTAGTCGATTCTCAGACCTACTGAATACGCATATAAAATTTGGTAAAAATCGGTCAAGCCGTTTCGGAGGAGTACGGTTACTAACATGTGATGTGAAAATTTTATATATAAGATATTGTTATTAGCATAAGCAGTCCACTATTCGTTCCCACTGCTGAGACTCGGGGCCTCCCCTCATGAGGAGAGAGATATAGGCCACAATCCAACACGCTGGCCAAGTGCAAAAATGTGTGTGAAAATCAAACAATAACAATAATCGAAAAGCGATTGTGGCTCGGTGATAATTACGTTTGTTTTTTCAACAGACGGCCCCTGGTTCGATCCCGGCAGCACACCCAATGACTTGATTTTTAAGTTATGTGTGTATTTGCACTCGATTTACGGTGAAAAAAAAATATCGTGAGAATACCCGCATGTTTGAGGATCACAATATCCGAAGACTTGTGTCATCCGCTAATCTACACTTGGCCAGCGTGGTAGATTGTGGCTTTATCTGTCTCCTCGTAAGAAGTAACCAAGAGTCCCAGCAATGGGAACGTATAGTGGGCTGCTTATGCTTTTATTGGTATACTTGCATCACGTTCCGGCTTCGCACAGGCTCTTAAATAGTCTTGAGTAGCAAAGAGAAACAAAATATAGCCTATGTTACTCGAAAATAATGTAGCTTTTCAACGGAGAAAGAATTTTCAAATCGGTCCAGTAGTTTCGGAGCCTCCTCGCGCCAAACAAACAATCGAAACTGTTCCTCTTTATAATATTAGTATATGTTTTGCGTATGTCCAGGTGGCAGCCCTACGTAGTATATCAACACAAAAACGTTTTGTTTTTATTTCTGTTACATATTTCGTGGATGATAATAAACAATTCTATTTTTACCGCCGCTCGAGGTTATTTATGGGGCGGCGTGAGTTTGATTGTTTTTGTTTTCAAGTCTACCGGAATAAAGCCTTCTTTATGTCCCTTTGTGTGTACAGAACAAAACTCGTGAAAATGCACTCCAAGTTATTTAAATTTTACATTCGTAAGCGGAAGTGCGGAAATGGTTTTAGCTATATTCTTCCGTTACTTTCGGAATAAACGAAATTATTTTTAACACATAGCGTTTTTATTATTATAATACAAATAAAATGTAATTTATTACCGTAGATGACAAGATATTTGTAGGTCCCGCCTGTTAGTTTTATTACAAACAGCTGTCAAATTACAAAAAAATAGGTCCTGATTCACGATCGTAACTTGGTGGCTTGTTTTATAATGTTAAGGAATATCTAACACTAAATAATATTTTTAAGTAATGAAATAATAATGTGTAATGAATTAATGAGAACTGTGTAAATTTGAAATTTTAACATGTTGTTTTTTTGACATGTAACTAATGGTGTTATTAACAAATAAATAAATATTAGGACACATTTCATATTTGTCCAGGTAGTTCTATCTTCGGCCAAATCCTTGACCTCCCTATACGACATGACTTTCGCCTTCTCCTTAATTTGGTCTAAAAATCATCTTCTAGGTCTTCCTCTTCCTCTCCTGGCTTCTATCTTTCCTTCAATGATATTTTTAATGAAATATCATAGAAGGAAAGATAATCCTTACGTATACAATCGTATTAAAATTGTCGAAAGGACGAAACAAACAAACATCATAACCGTAAACCAATCCAAAAATAAGCTGTGACACTATTAAAATAATTAAACTTTATTTCAATCTATAAACAAAATCTAATTCCCATCAGTAGAGAGATTATCGAGCTGAATTTGAGTCATAAATACGAACTAGTCGCGTTCCAGTCGACGTTTATACGGCATTCCATCACGCGGTAATTTTATTTAAGCTATTATTAACGTCAACATTATTGAGAATGGTGAAGATCGTTTGAGATCAAATAAAGGAGCTCATCTCTGTTGATCGACGAATGATTATTATTATTATTATATGCCCATTAGTACTAATTAGAGTCGTTAGTGTTAACGTGTGTTAAAAGAAATGTGGGTTGACATGGTAACAAGAATTTGACAGAATTTGTTTATACGGTTTTAATTTGGTAAACTTATTTGTTTAGAGTTTGCGATTGGGTTAGTGTGTTGAAATTCATTGATTACTTTATTACTTTATTTTACTGCATAACATTGGTGAAGTACATGATACAGTGTACTTCACCAATGTTATACATTACTCCATATAACGACATTGAAGGGACTGTGCATTTTATGGCGTTATAGAGAGTGGTCGTTAAATAGAGATAATGTATCATTGTATGGAATACAAGCTAAACTAACTAAAGCCAATTGATTTCGACGCTTTAGAGAGTTTATCGTTAAATCGTGTGACGTTACATGGGATTCCCATACAATAAAATGTTTTTTCGTATTTTTTGCTTTGTATCAATAACGGTAGCTACTAAACACGTACAATTTTTATCAAAATACATAAAAGTATATTGGCTATCAAATCAAATTATAAAATTGAAATAAAATAATATTTAAGTGGGGCTCCCATACAACAATGGTACGGAAACCTTCATGAGAACCCAACTCGTACTTGGCCAATTTTTCCAAACAACTTTGGGAGCCTTTGAATTCCTATTATACTCGTAATGTTAATTCATGTAATCTTTGCCAAATAAACGTTTTTTTTTTAAATCAAACATTTCTTACCAAACGGAAAAAAGACGATATTGAGGTAAAATAAAAAAAAAATATATACCTATTTCTTCTTTCTTTTTATTTTTCTCTTAATTAAATTTCCCAACAATTTACAGTGAGGCCTATTAGTTTAATCTATTCACTTGACCCGTCCATGACAGAGTGGTTTGTAGACAACGAATTAATTATTCAAACAGTAAAACTGACACGTTAATACACCCCGTCGTACGGTAATTAGGTACACAATATTCGGATACAATTCGAACCGAGGGGTAGTTTCGACCCCGAGGTTACCGGAGAGGGTTAATCTTCACATAATTGTCTTTGCGTTTGCAATTTCATGTAGTCGTTGCTATAAATAAATAAATAAATAAATAAATATTAGGACACATTCACACACGGCTGGTTAGCCCCATACTGAACCATTTCTAGCTCGTATTATGGTTGCTAACACAACTGATATACTACATATACATACATATTATATATAAATACATATTTAACACCCAGACCCACAGCCAACAAATTTAGTTAAGCACAAAGATGTTGACCGGGCCGGGAATCGAACCCGGAACCTTCTGATTAGCAGACCGGCATGGTAACCTTTACGCCAACGAGGTCGTCTATGAAAAGCATGTTTAATGCTTTGAGTGAAACTCTGGCTAAAGATGCCTAGCCTAAACCTGCTCCTTTTGTGTACATACGTATTCTTTAGAAGGTGTACGAGTATATTAAATAACTATAAGATATGTATTATGTTTTGTGTTTGTATATGTATGTATTCATTCTAAGCGATTTGCGTCCACCTTCATTGTGCGTACCGCCAAGGTGTGGAATTCTTTGCCAAACTCCATGTTTCCCGATAACTATAATCTAGCGGTTTTCAAGGCAAAAGTGAACCGGTTTCTTCTGGGTAAGCGCGCTACCATCAGGTGAATTGCGGTCAAGCGCAAGCCCATTATGAGTAAAAAAAAAATGTTTTCATTTATTTCGTGCATAATAAATATGTTTTTCTACATTTCTTTTCATTATGTTTCTTTCTTTCGAAATAATAGAATCCTGAGGTTGAAGTTTAAATAAAAGGTCCGTTTTAGATGCAACTGGTATACTCGTATGTTTATGATAATAATATCTTTGGTACTCCTTATCTTTTTACAGCTGGATGATACATTGTACGTAGAAATTGTAGAAAACCCAATCTATCCCGAGTTTAAATACAATATAAAGTTTCGTTCCATAAAACATTCAGAGCACTTTTCCGAAATAAAAGTTGGTAAATAGAATAAACGCTGGCCGGGTTATCCCAGAGGACCGGTTAAATTTAATCGCACAGTTAACCGACGACTAACCGACTGTCTGGGGAGTCTGACTCAGCCTTATGCAGTTTCAAAAGTCTAGATTTTTGACCCTTGCAAAAACAACGATGTGGCTTAAGTTTGAGTTGTGTGTGTGTGCGTCTGTGGCATCGTAGCCTAGTTGATTTTTATTTGAAAGGTGTGTATTTGGCAGTCTTTTTAGGGTTCTGTACCTAAAAGGTAAAAACGGGACCCTATTACTAAGACTCCGCTGTCTGTCTGTCTCCAGGCTGTATCTCAGAAACCGTAGTAGCTAGAAAGCTGAAACTTTCACAAGATATTTATTTCCCGTGCCGCTATAACAACAAATACTAAAAATAAAAAAATGTTAAAGAGCGTCCCCATAAAATAAACGTGCTTTTTCTTATTTTTTGGGTAAATATCAATAACGGTATGTGCTAGACACTTAAAATTTACACAAAATATATATATATATATATATATGTATATGTATTAGCTATCAAATTAAATTATAAAATTGAAATAAAATAAATATTTAAGGGGGGGCTCCCATACATCAATGGTACGGAACGCTTCATGCGCGAGCCTTACTAGCATTTGGCCAATTATTATTTGAATGGTGTATTATTCAGCAGAGTTTTTTTCTTAGCTACTATATTGAATTAAAATCGACGGTTTAATTTTTTTTTACTTTAACTAACTCTCTCAATATACACTTACACAGAAAGAGGAAAGAAAACTTCTAGTTACCGAGCGTAAAGTGTACCGGACAATTTTTGGGCCAGCCGGAAAAGAAGATGGGATTTACAGAGTAAGGAAAAACAAAGAATTAAAAGACCTTGTGGCAGAACCTAACATCATGGGAGAAAGTAAAGCACATCGGCTCCGTTGGTTCGGCCACGTGGAAAGGATGGGAGAGGATCGGGCTGTGCGAGCATACTTGGGACGACCAATTGGCCGACGTCCGGTTGGTCGTCCCAAGTATCGCTGGGAAGACCTAGTGCAGCAAGACCTGAGCGCACTTCATGCCACAGACTGGCAGGAGACAGCACAGGATAGAGAAAAGTGGCGTCTCTTGGCGTTGGAGGCCAGGATCCAATTTGGGGTTAGCGAGCCGTCATAGTAAGTTGTAGTAGTAGTAACTCTCTCAAAATGGAAATCAATTCAAGAGCTGGACTAGTAGAGTGCATACATTATAACGAATTTCTAATAAAAGATTGAAGACGAGACTTGGAACCGCATAAAGTTTTAATGGAGGTTTTCTAAAATGTTTAATTTTGTACCTGTGTGTTCTTTAGATGGTGTGATTTTTTTTTGCAATAAAAGATTGTGCTATAAGGCTTCTTGCCCGTTTATGATTTATAAGTTTTTATATGAGTTTGCTCTTGTATTCCGCCTTAAAATATTTATCAATTGAACCTCCTCCAGGCTTCGCACGCGCTCTAAACTAAAGTAAGTTGTAAAGAACAATAAATATAGCCTACTACCTACCTGTTACTCGAGATATTGTAGCTTCCCAACGGTGAAAGAATTTTTCAAATCGGTCCAGTGGTTTCGGAGTCTCAAACAAACAATCAAACTTTTCCTATTTACAATATTGATATAGATTACATACTTGTATTTAATTTTAATTCATTCATTTAGTTATAAAATGTGTTTTAATGTTGCTTCTATTTGTTTCAGGTAAGTTAATCATCACCTTTCATCACCATCGTAGTAGCGCTCGTAGTTCGACTAACTAAGGTGATCTGACGTAATCATCGTGGTTAAGTAACTGTTGATTCGGACAAACTTTGAATGAGACCATGCATAAGACTGTCTTTTAAAATGTGGCATTTTTATCTTGGCACTACCGTGAGTCGGATGACGTTAAATTGGTGTAGTCCCGGCTGATAGTCTAAGTACAAGCAGTCGTTAAGCCTTCGGGCGGCTTGAAAACTCTTGACAACTTCTTTGCGAGTCAGTTGTTCCAAACTAGGCATGCTTCACCTTAGCCTGCAGTGTCGCTACTGGAATGGTTGAATGCCTAGCTGTAAAAGTAGTAAAAAATTCAAATTTATGGCTTTATTCAAGCATCCTAAAACTTCTAACCGTCTGAAAACAACACTTTTCAGTGTCAAAGTGAAAAGAAACGTTTCATCTTCCTCTAGTGATGCACAGAATACGTTAAGACTGCTAATGCTAAAGCACATTCGCTTCTCACACGTGTGCGGGGAACCGTAGAATAGGTACAAGCACTAGGTATGAGTAGGGAAGTACTGTAGTGGCGTCATCGCGAAACGCGTCATTGTATCCACAGACCTAGTGAAAATAGGAGGTGATAATACAAATAAATGAAATAAAAGAAAATCATATATATTGATCTTGCAACATCTTATCGCATTTGGTAAGTCATTTACATTTAACTATTGTAAACTGTTCACGTAAGGCATCTTCATATTTTGGCGTAGAACAGTGCACGCGCGGAGCTCGTCGGCGGCGGTCCGTGTAACACTCGCCCCTGAAGATGGTGCTCGGAAAGCACCGAAACTGTTCCACTCATTCACACTTTTAATAATAAGTAAGAGTGACCGTTTTCTACGCGAAAACATTTACTTTTAGTTTAAGCAACACAGAATGATATTAAATAAACTAAACTTAATTATTGTAACATAGACTAAAATTGTAGGTATTTAAAATTAGGGATGTTATTGCAAAATTATGTCAGAAGAAAATAATAATGATAATACTGATAATGATAATACAAATACTTGTAGATTGTAAATAATTTGACGACCTCGTTGGCGTAATGGTTACCATGCCGGACTGCGGCAGCATCTTTGTGATGATCTAAATTTGTTGGCTGTCGGTCTGGGTGTTATTTGTATCGATATAAAGTATTTATGTATGTACTCGTATTTGTAGTATATCAGTTGTGTTAGCAACCGTAATACAAAATAGGAGTTGTTTAGTATGGAGCTAACCAGCTGTGTGTGAAATGTGTCCTAATATTTAATTTAATTTATTGTTTTGTTTACTTAATTGCACATTTGAAGAAGATGAATTTTCTACCTTTGTAAATATTCAGATTGAATCTAAATAAATACCAATAATTTTTATGCTCTTATTAATGGAAGTTTATGTCCTTATTGACAAATTTACCTGAAAAATAGTTGCATTTATGTACATACGAACGCTATCGTGGTTTGGATAACGTTTATTTGTAGCCTGATTTCAGTTAAAGCTGTCGTTAAGTGAAATGTTCCAGGGCGGATAGTAAATTTTACTCTCTTCGTAAAATTAACATTAAACAAGCCTGTCCATTTAGCTCATAGGAAGAAGAAAACTACCCGTATTCCTTTTTGTATTATCTCCAAGACTTCAGTTCTCAGCAAGCCGCGTGTCTCGCGTAGCCGCAAACAAAAGTACACCAATTCGCCTAATGGAGCGGAGATAAAGCCACCTCCTATTGTTATCTAATCTGTGGCGACGTGCGCCGCTGATGCGATGAGTGCTACTGTTTTCATTCTACTGTGCTTGCTGTATGACAAGCGGTTGGAGTAAACCTTTTTAAAAGATTGCCTCTGGATCCTGTGTGTCTTCACATTGGTTAAGATCTTTACTTTTTTTTTGTGTATTGTAGTATATAACAAGTATACCTCATTAATGCCTCAGTTGGTTTTGATTCTAAGAATGCTTTTACAAGCGGTGCTTGTCCCAGTATAAATGGGGCTAGAATATGTATCGATAGTGGGGCTATGATGAAGAAAGAAAGAAATAGAAGAAAGAAATAGTTTATTTTGCACATACATAAAGTTCTTAATTACATACATTAAAATCATGTATTTTTTTATTTTATAAATCTTATGAAATACTACATTAATTAAAGATCTACAATATTTTCAGTTTTTTTATGTTTGATCAATTGTGTTAGCAACCATAATACGAGCTAGAAATGGTTTAGTATGGGGCTAACCAGCCGTGTGTGAATGTGTAAAAAAAAAAATTACTAGCTGACCCGGCATAAGTGGTTTTGTCTCACATAAGGGTATGAAAAATAGAAAGTAGCTGATTCTGAGACCTACTGAATACGCATATAAAATTTGGTGAAAATCGGTCAAGCCGTTTTGAAGGAGTACGGTAACTAACATTGTGATATGGAAATTTTATATAAAAGTTTATGATAAGAGTAGCGATTTAGTTGAATTTTGTAATTTCTTCGTAAGGTTTAGAAATTATTTTGTAATTGTGCTCATTAAGAATATATTATGTAATAACATTGTCAGGTGACATCTACCAAATTGTTAATTCTTTGATTATTTACTTAAAGTATCGAAATAATTATTACATAATTAACCCTTTGATTATTAATAATTATTTCGATACTTTATGTATTACATAATTAACCATAATTAACATAATTAATTACTTAAGTAAATAATCAAAGGGTTAATTATGTAATAATTATTTTGATAAATATTGCATTCGAAGACATATCCGCGACAGCTGCCGAAAAGATAAAACCTTATCAAGCCTACTGTGTGTCGTTGCTTTATAACTCCCTAGATAAAAATTGTCTACATTGATAAAAAATTTTACTTAAATAAGTAAACTTTTTTCAACATTTTTAAAGTAGTCTTTAGATTTAATAACTATTATTGATTTTTTTATACCTGTAATATGAGGTTATGGATTATTACTAATACTAACTTGAGTGGAGCTAAATGGCATCCCTGTGGCAATACAGAGAGAACTTACCAAAAGATAGTAAACCGCTGAATATACTTACTGATTTTCAAAAGCATTAACGCTTTTAATTATAATATCTTTATGACATTAATATAGTTAGCAGTAACAAATCAGTATGACGAATAATAATTTTGGAAAATTCCAGTAGATACCTACTATATACATTTGCGCCTTTTTTATCATTGTATAGTAGCGATAGCGTAGTAGCGATAAGAGTTAATCAAACTGATATCGGCATCTTTACCGCTGGCTTGATTTTTTATAATTTAATACAACGCGATACACTGGTAGAATTAGACGATATCACAAAACTTATCAAAGGTATGAGTTTTACGGGAAAAGTGGTCATAGTTACCGGAGGCAGCTCTGGTATAGGAGCCGCATCAGCACAACTCTTTGCCAAGCAAGGAGCAAGATTAACACTAGTCGGCAGAAACGAGGAAAGACTAAAGAACGTACGTGATAAGTGTTTAGCTGCAAGTGGTTTACAACCGCTCTGCGTTATACAGGACCTGACAAAGAAAGGGTCTTGCGAAAAAGTAGTCGCGCAAACAGTACAAACGTTTGGAAGAATCGATGTCCTTGTGAACAGTGCTGGGAAATTCTTGCTGGGAAGCCTGTACGATGACACGATAGATGTTTTCGATGAAATGATTGACATCAATCTACGAGTCCCGTTCAGAATGACGCAGCTATGCGTTCCTCATCTGAAGAAAACTAAAGGCAACGTCGTCAATATGGCTACAGCGAGTTACTACAAAGTGAGACACGGCTTCGTAATACACGCTATAGCCAAAGCTGGTCTGGAAAAGTTTACGAAGATGGCAGCGTTCGAATTGGCATGCGAAGGCATAAGGGTCAACTCTGTCAACCCCGGTATGACTAAAACGAATATACTGTCAAATATTGCAATGACAGAGGAAGAGGTTAATGAAGCGTACGAGGAGTTTGAAGAGGATCTGTGGATGAGGATCTTGGAGCCAGAGGAAGTGGCGAAGATGGTGGTGTTTGTTGCGAGTGGACAGTGCCCCAATATTAACGGGGCAGATATGTTTATTGATGGGGGCAGTGGTTCTAGTTGGTGTATATGATTTCATAGAGTATTTTATATACGATTGACAGAACATTTGAACATTTCTCTGTATGTAATAGTGTTGTGATGTAGGTTGTTAAAAGTTTTAAAGTTTCTATGTAAATTGTTTAGGGTTTTGTAGAGTTACAATTAATATAAGCAAATTAATAATTTTTAAGGTCTAGCCTAGTGTTTGATTGATCTTAATAGTAAAAATACTATCGTTGTCAATAATGATTTATTAGTTTATGTCATGTATTATCCAAATGTACTGAATATTTTGTTTTGATTCTGTACATTTTACCAATCGCAGCCAACAACTGTTACGACCTCGTTGGTGTAAAGGTTACCATGCCAGCCTGTCAATCAGAAGGTTCCGAGTTCGATTCCCGGCCCGGCCAACATCTTTGTGCTTAACTAAATTTGTTGGCTGTGGGTCTGGGTGTTAAATATGTATCTATATAAAATATGTATGTATGTATATGTAGTATATCAGCTGTGTTAGCTATCATAACACAAACTAGAAATGGTTCAGTATGGGGTTAACCAGCCGTGTGTGGAATGTGTCCTAATATTTAAAAAAAAAAAAATATAATACGCATTATATCAGACAAATCAAGCGCCAGGAATGTATCTACCTTAATAATCTTAATGGCTGTCATATCTAAAGGTGGCACTTAATATCGCTTACGATATTTGGTTTGTTTTGTAAAAAAATTAAGTAAGTAATTGCGAAGTAGACGCAGATTGTTACAGATGGCACTTTCAGAGTGTGGCATATCTATACCCAGCAGTGGGATTAGAAGGGCTGTGGACGATGATGATGATGTACCAATAAATACAAATACAAACCATTTATTGATAACACCAAAGTTACAAGTCAAAATATACTGTCCACACATTGCAATTGTGTCGAATACGCAAAACTAAACTATGTGAAATAGCTATATGAAATATCAGCGTAATAGAAGTTGTTAATATATTCTGTAGTAACTACTAGTTGTGTCAATTAGGAACACTGAACCTAACATCAAAGTCAATATGAAACCCGATAGAGTGACTTCGCACGTCCGTTTAGCGTTCGGAAGTGACAAACAGACAGACGTATTGACGGTCTGACGCGAGCCAGTTATGACCGGAACACACTGCCGCAATCTGGTTACGGGCGGATCGAACCGGCTAATGGCTATTGCAGTGTCTGACGAGCGATGCCAAATAGAAACATGTGTATGTCTTGTTATTATTGGAACAAGCGATTTCATTACTGATTCATTTAATACGAGTGTGTAAGTACATTCTACATATATGTGACTTCTAGTATCGCAAGTGTAATGTTATTTAAATTACTAGCTGACCCGGCAAACGGTGTTTTGCCTAAAAACACTATAACTGATCGGATATCGAGCGGGATGAAAAATGATTAAATTACTTAAATGGCCATGAAATAAATAGGGGTTGGTGATAAAGAGTAAAAATTTACAGTTGTACGTATGTAGTTTTTAATCCTACATAATAAAAAAATAAAAACAAAAAATTTCGTCGAAAAAAAAATTAAGGGTGAACCCTTATCTCTAGGGGTATGGAACCCTTAGGGGTATGGAAAATTGATAGTAGCCAATTCTCAGACCTACTGAATACGCATATAAAATTTGGAAAAATCGGTCAAGCCGTTTCGGAGGAGTACGGTAACTAACACTGTGATATGGAAATTTTATATATACTTTTATAAAAATAATTTTTTGTTATAAAACACATGTATATTGTATGTCAAAAATACATACATAATTTTATATTAAATTTATTTTAATTTTATTTAAACAGATTAGCACCTATTTGTGAACCTAGAACAGTAGTTAAATATAACTATATTCTTCTGCGGTAAAAACAATTATTATTCGTAAACCCGTTGATATTATTAAGTGCTATTACTGTTTTATATTTATTTGAACCTATTATCTGCCCTATAAAGATTAATTTATCTACCTATTTAACAAGAATATATAATATACTAGCTGACCCGGCAAACGTTGTTTTGCCTCACTTAGGGGTACAGCGCCTACTTACTGAATCCAGTCGAAAGGTATCGAAATCTGTTAGAATCATTTGGAGTTAACAGATAATTGTGACTGTCAAATAATAACAGACAATAATTAGCAATTAATTAAAATGGCGACTATAATTTGAGATTTAAACTATCCCATCTCTCAAGTTGGATCGAACTGCACATGGTGTGCGAATTTTATTATAATCGGTTAAGTGGTTTAGGAGTCCATTGAGGACAAACATTGTGACACGAGATTTATGTATATTAAGATAAGATGATAGATTACAATCAAAATTTCACGATGGAAATATCATTAATTATGATTTTACGTTCAGTCTTTATATCTTACCTTGATATTCCTTTCACAGTTCAAACAAGAACAAGGCGTTATCTAGAATGAACTTTGAAACTCTCAACTTAAGATTTATCTTTAAAACGATAGCAAATAAAGGACCGTAAGTTTGAATGCTCTCGTAAAATGTTTGGAAAATATATATCATATTTACGAACTGAACCTAAACTACTATTGGTTTAAATTAAAGCTAGAGTTATCAATATAATCTAAATTGTAATTTTTAGCTATAAAACTGTGTGATGTGTTAGGTTAGCACAATGTCTTCTTAATTTAAGTGTAAAAAAAGCGAATTACTGTTGCCCCGCGTAACAGGATCTTATTATGATACTTAGCGCGGGGCTCAGTGGATATAGCAAAACGTACACTAAGGCTAAGCTATACTTTAGTATTTAATTAGGTATAGTACGTTTCACCCCTGTATTTGTACTGTATAAACTATTTGTATTGAAACTAGCATGTAATTTCATTCTGGGAAACAAAGACTATTTTATTTTTATTATATTACTGAAACCGCGGTTCTTTTGTTTCTCTATACATACATTGGATCTCCGTTATAACTCATTAGAGGAAGAAATTTGAAAAAGCCTTCCTTAGTAAACCTTCATGCCACGAAACCTACTATAAACAAAACAACTGAAATCATGTCAAATATGGAAAATGTAAGTAGTTTTAGACTTAGTATAAATTCAATTCAATTAAATTTCCAACATTCTTTATTTCCGACTAAAATATGTATTATATTACAATAAATTGTGTAAACATAAATTGGATACGTGTTTAATTCGCTTTTTCATATTTGACGTGACTTTAGTTGTCTTTGTTTGTATGAAATTTATAAGTTTAATTTATCCTACTAGTGTTTTTAACTTTTTAAGTAATGCTTGTAGCGTAATTTGCCTTTAACGTATGTTATTTATGGTCAATAAAGTTCTGTGTTTTTGTGTGTGTCGTCTCTTTCTAGTTACTAATGATGTAAGAGATAAGGCTTTTTTTAAATTTAGTTTATTCGTTTGTAAGCCAGTATCGCCACAATTGGAACGGAATTCTTCGTTATCAAATCGTTCGATAAACCCAGGTTTTTAAAGTAAAATAGTTTGATTATAATATGTTTTCTGTTTGTGATAATAAACAAATAATATATTCGCGAGCCCGACGAACAGTTTTCGAATTGTTTATCATTTCCCAAAGCCATGATAAACCTCTACGTGTGGTACGTTTTTATCTATATTTAAAACTATCATCGATTTTTTTTTACTTACGTTTAAATTTAAAAAATTATTATTGTAATTTTTTTCTAGTGTATACTTATAAAAATAATCTTTTGACATTACTTTTAAATTTTATTGCCTCACTTTAAATCATATTTAGAAATTAATTTTAGAATCTATTAACTTTTTAACATTTTGCACACCGCATATGCGGTAGCCTACAAGGGACACTTCTTAATATTTTCCATGTTAATATTTTACCCGTGGCTATGCAAATCAAGTTATTTCATTTCATATAAAAAAAATAGGACACATTTCACACACGGCTGGTTAGCCCCACACTGAACCATTTCTAGTTTGTATTATGGTTGCTAACACAACTGATATACTACATATACATACATACATATTTTATATAAATACATACATATTTAACACCCAGACCCACAGCCAACAAATTTAGTTAAGCACAAAGATGTTAACCGGGCCGGGAATCGAACCCGGGACCTTCTGATTAGCAGTCCGGCATGGTAACCTTTTCGCTAACGAGGTCGTCATATCATATCAAATCTTATATTAAGTCTTATCTTTTGTCGTCTATCTATCGTATCTATTGGTATCTCGCATGGTGTAGAAAATTTTCCAGTGCTCGCCTGGCTAGCAACCACACTCAAGTTGAAATCTGTCGCCAAGCAGTGTATTCCGGTACCCTCCTTGAGAGCCAGTCGTTCTGAACTAGTCTTGCTCCACCTTAGGTGCTCAACGTAGGCCCCAGTGCTGCTTAACATCAAGCAAACTGTGGTCCAACGCAAACCTATAACATATAGAAAGAAAGAAAATAAATAATAAGTTTAAAAAAAAACTAAAAAACACGCTTATCTGGCCGTTTTAAGTGGGTCAAAATCGCGCCCAAAGAAGTCGGTTACAAACAAAATACAAAAAAATGTAATAATTTTGTCAAATTAGTGTATTGTCATCGGTCCTCAATAAATCTACAAAGTTTCAACGAAATCTGGCCGTTTAGGTAAAGTGGGTCAAAATCGCGCCCAAAGAAGTCGGTTACAAACAAACAAACATACAGGTGAAGCTAATATAAAGCGTGTAAAAAGAAAATTATTTATTGTGAGAAATTAAAACACAGGACAAAATATTATAATTAAAATGGGACACATAATAAACTTTAATTAGTCACAACACAGCCTCAACTCGGCATAATGCTGGTTGCTGGAGAGCAACCAACGCTGGTCTTCCGTTGAGGCTGGCTGTGACGTCACGCACGATACACAAAGATGTACACGCATTTACATTAATATAAAAAGTCAAACAGGGATCCTCAATGGTGGCGATTCAGCGGCACACACGACTAAACTAAATTTAAAGAAGCCCCGTCTCTTTTCATCTTAGGTGGCCTGAAAGAAACGGCACGTTCTGAACCACAGACAAAACAACTAAAATCACGTCACATACGGAATGTGCAGGCAGTTTTAGAGTTGATTCAAGGGAGTGCGGTCTAAAGTCGTGTATATTTTCTACATTTGACGTGATTTTTGTTGTTTTGACTGTGGTGCAGAACGTGCCGTCTCTTTCTGGCCACCTAAGATGAAAAGAGACGGGGCTTCTTTAAATTTAGTTTAGTCGTGTGTGCCGCTGAATCGCCACCATTGACTTCATGGCGAAAGTAAATCGGGTTCTCCTCTTGTATATTTGTTTTGGTCTAGACATAATGTTGGATTGAATTTAAAATGTATAGGTATACTATTATTCGAAGCTAATCTGTTGCTTCGCCTCTTCACAATGTCAACAACAGTATTACTAGCGCAGAGTAACTCGGCCCGCTCCGGAATAAATGATATTTCTATGCAAATCGCCGGGTTGCTTCACCGACTGGCGCCGGGACGAATTTAAATTCTTCGCCGATATTCGGCCTAACGAGAATGTAACGGAATTTACACTCGGTTTGTGGTTCCAAACGCAGGTTCCAATTCCAAACTGTGGTTCCAAAGAATATAACATTAAAAAAACGACCAGTATCTGGCGAGTTGCCAGATTACTATACATACAGTACTGCCACAAAATATTTTAAGGCGATGCAAACACTGCTCTTAGACTTTTGGAAATTTAATGACAAAAATATTAGCTGTTCCATACAAAATTTCCGTCGATGCCGGGCAAAAATATATAAAAGAATTTTTATAAATCGTGGAATTTGCAAGAAAGAGGTTCATACCTGACGAATGGTGTAATAGTACCATAGTTATGGCTGATAGAGTGGCGTGGAAGCGAAAAACAGTCTGTGCCGACCCCACCTAGTGGGAAATGGTAAAGAAGAAGAATACGTAACAACGCCGCCCTTTAAATATTTTGCTTTAGTTACCAGTAAGCCTGTATATAGGCTAAAACGCATCTGCCATTTAGACATTTAAATGATCATCTTCTCAGCTGAGCTATCTTGACATCCAAGCTTTGAATCTAATTCATATTCGTTAAGACGTTCTAATACCGTTTGCCTGAATATGCCAAACTAAAGCTATCAAATACCGATAACTTAAACCATCTGACAGCGGTTTAACGATTTTCGTATCTATTTATGAATGTATAAGGGCTGTTTTCGTTTAACAATAGTATACAATAGCCAATATTGTGACGCTTGGATGATAGCCAGATGGACTGTCCATTTTAAAGTGATCTATGGTTTAATAGAAAATGTGATTTCATATTATTTTGGATATTGCTTTGCCCTTATTAAATTTGTCATGTTTGGGTGATTACCCATTTCATTGACGACCTCGTTGGCCTAATGGTTACCATGCAGGACTGCCTATCAGAATGTTCCGTGTTCGATTCTCGGCACGGCCAACATCTTAGTGCTGAACTTAATTTGTTGGCTGTCGGTCTAGGTATTAAATCTCTATAAACAATTTATGTATGTATATGTAGAATATCAGTTGTGTTAGCAACCATAATACAAACTAGAAGTGGTTCAGTATGGGGCTAACCAGCCGTGTGTGAAGTGTGTCCTAATATTATATTTAATTTGTTGTTATTTATTTATAGAGACTGTAAATACGAGTAACATAAGTAGCCAAGTGCAAGTCAGGTTCGCTCAAGTGCGCATCCTTACCATATATAAAGAATAGTAACATGTTCTATTTGTACATATCACATAGACATTTAAAGAGGGCCCCTCTTTTTAAATATGTATGTTTTTGTTGTCCAAAAATTATTTACATACTTAATTTATACACAAGAAACCTATATAAAATAGCAATTTTAATAATCTTACTAATGAAATTTTGTACACTTAGTATAGCTTAGACCACTGCTTTTAATCCAATGCACTGTTTATCAAGAATCAACGCTGATTGCAAAGTGCCTGGCAGCAAGTTTGAAATATGACTATTTTTAAATGTACTCTCTACAACTTTCTTTTTGAAAGAAAGAAAATACATTTAATATGCACATAACAAAATACACTTACAATTTATGATAGATAACTATCACTAATAGTGTGCGCACAAATAGAGCAAATTCAGCATAATGCTGAGAGCATTAAGTACTCCAGCGCTGGTTTTCCATTTACTCCTTCACACTTCATGTAGGTATAATATTTAAATGTATACTCTTTAAAACTTGAATAATTAATTACATTATTCTACCTATTTAATTAAATATATCAAATTAAAAATTTTCAAAAATAGACTTTTAAGGCTTTCCGAGCCCCATACTAAATGCTTCTCAGACTGGCAACCATTTCCTCTAAGATTTTTAAATAGTAATCACTTAACATTAACTTAAAATGGTCTAATTGGGGCGCGAAATAGGTAATATTATACATTTTTATCGCAAAACAGATATATCAGTGTGATTTTTTCCAGCAAAATACACATGTATGAGTGCAGTGCAACAACTTAGCTGTTCAGTTGACAGTGTCGCTAGTGGAGATTTGTTGCCACCTAAGAGTGCTGTCGAACTTGTAATTCCAATTTTGGCCACCTGAACAGCTAAGTTGGTGACATGTATACGTATACATTGTTAGTTTCCGTTTCCGTTAGTGTCATTCTCTCTGCCAAACATGAACCCAAGCTTACCATCCGTAGTAATAAATCAACAAAATTCCGTTAGATGGCAGGATCAAAAAAAGTATTGTTAAAGAGTTTGATGAAATTTATTTATTATTTTTAAATAAATTATTGCTATTTTTATATTAAGTATCGTAATAGAATTAAAAATTTAAAATATGTATAATTTTGTTTGATTATTTGAATGAAATTTAGTTATGTCAATGTCAGTTTGTCATATTTGACATACTTAAAAAAACGTATTTATATTGCAGCAATAATTTTTAGGGTTAGGTACCCTAAGAATGAAATTAATATACTACTGCGATCTTTTCTGTACTTAAAAGATAAAAACGAATGCCTTTTACAAAATATTCGTTGTCTGTCTTTATGTCACCAGGCTGTTTCTAATACACCTTGATAGCTGAAACTTTCACAAATTATTTGTTTCCGTTGCCTATAATCCAATGCTATAACCCAAGAGTATACAAGTACTAGATACGCTATAACAACAAATACTAAAAACACAAAATATACAAATATAAAGAGTGGATGACACGTTTTTAAAGTGTACCTTAAAAGACGTGTTATATTTTGTATTTTTGCTCAATATTAAAAACGATAACAGGACACTAAAGAATTCTATAGAATATTAAGCTACGTATTACCTCTTTTTACTCTATCTTTACAATGACACTTGGTAGATTCTTTCATGATTTCTCTCTTTCTTTCTTTCAAAATAAAATGAATGTTTGATATGGGGTTCCCATACAAAAAACATGTTTCTTCGCCATATTTTAATAATGGTACGGAACCCTTCACGCGCGAGCCCGGTTCGTACTTGGCCAATTATATCAAATTTTTTACCTACGTCTTTTGTTTACCTATCAATATCTTTAACAATCTCATAATTACAAAAGGCTTGTTTGTTTGTTTGTTTGGATGTTTTTATGTTTTTTTGACGCGAATAGGCTCCGAAACTATTGGACTAAAATTAAAAATTCTTACACCGTTGGGAAGTTACATTATCCCCAAATGACATAGGCATTATATTTTGTTGCAAAGGGTAAGAACTTCTTATTAAGACTCCAGTAATGTAACACAAGGTATAAAAAAGAGTAAAAAATTTGTTTCATCGCATGCGCTAAGAAAAGTATGTCTTGAGAGCAGCGGAACCCATAAATACAAAAAAAAAACTTTAATCTATGTCAAAATTATAATGCGATAAAATTTAAATGTTTGTTTGTAACGAATAACATATTACACATCTGAACGACTTTCAAACATATCTCCTAGAATTCAATTTTTTTTATGCCCGTGCTAAGCCGGGACGGGCCACTAGTGTATAATTATATCAACGATACATGTAAACTGCCAGATGTACATTTATTATAACTAAGATTTCGACAGGCCTCTTACCTTAGAATAATAATAACAGTTTTTTTTATTTCAAATGTAGCTAAAATTGTATCCATAGTATATATCTAATAAATATAAATTCCCTGATAATATGTAATTATTTACTTTTCTGATCATTAGACTTGAAGCTGATAAGATAGAGTAAAAATTAGGTTTCATCAATAAAAGGTCTCTGGATACGTAGCTTTATCAGATTTTGGCACCCCACGCACGCACTGTATGTAGAAGGTACATATGTGTCTAGCTCCGGTTTTGATGTTCTTAGCTATGTATGATGGTATTCGCATGTCCGCGAATACAAAATATTGGATATGATATTATTCGCAACTTTCCCAAATGAAAGGGCTTACATTTTGGAATCATGCGAAAAATACAACTGTTTCATGCAATATGTTATATGATTCGTGAGAAAAGTTTTTTCTTGTTACTTATATCATGTACCCTATAGATTTTTACTTTTCTAATTTCGTTTGAGGTTTGAAGGTATGCGCTATGAATATTATATACACGAAAACGAAACCTATTGAAAATATATTCTTTCTCATAATTTTCCTTCAAAAAAAAAGTTTCAAACAAAATAAAATAGCAAGAACAATTCATGAGATTCGAACCATGGTCAATTCAAATCATAAAAATATTTCATGTTCCAAAAATGCTTCCTCTACGAACGAGCTATATAATCGACAATTGAGCGTTGGAAATTGGCATCCATATTCAAATATGCTGAAGTTCAAGTGACAAAAAAAATTGTCAATGCTAGTGTGAGTGTAGCCGCATCGTCACAGAATAGATGATAGTAGATATGGGTTTTATATGGCTTTTTGTAAATTTTTGCTATCAACGCTTAATATATGTTGTTTTGTGATGAGCCTTAAAAATAATACATTAACAGTAGATTTCGCGAACCGATTCTGAAGTTACAAAAGAAATCACTTGGGCTGCTGGGATGAATATAACTAACTTATACCTATTTAACGCCATCTAGCGGCATATGAGCACTTGCAGCATGCTAGCGAACAACCTTAACATCTTCACTAAGTAAATTAATTATTTAATTTATCATATTTTTGAACACAAAATATTACAAAATAAATGATACATTTTTGTTTTTCAATACATTTTCGTAAATTGAAAGTTTACAAACTTCAATAAATAAATCTGAATTTAAATCAGATAACCGTGACATAGTTATCACATTAAATTGATTTATTTGCATAGTTTAACTGATTGTTGCCACAATTTATATCAGAAATAGGTTATAATTTATCGCTAGCCAATCGTTTATATTTAACTAAATTATTATGTTTAGGTGAGCTAAATTATGTTTTAATAATATCGTATTGGTTGGATGTTTGTTTTATTTATGTGACTGCTCTAGAGATTATCCGTATTATAGCACTAACTGGGGGGACATGGGGTTCTTTATATGGGGTTTTAAAGTATAGGTTATTTAGTTAAGGCGCTATTGAACCGAATTCAGACACGAAATAATATATGTATAATTGAGCGCATAGAGCGCTTGAGGCCTGAGTAGAAAGTTCACAAAATTAATTCTATTAAAATCAACAATTATATGCTATAACCATTTTAAACTACTCACTCAAAAAGTAGGATATGTTATAATAATAATTAAGAGATACTTGTTAAAGTTATTCTTAACTTTTATTAAAGAAATACTTCATTACTTTACCATTAAACAGAACTATCGAGCGAATTTTACGTAATCGTGTTTAGGAACCCCAACAATTCTTAACACTGAATTAAAACTAATAAAAATAAAATAGATACAACAGTTATTTAACCGCAGCGCTTACTATTTAAACCATATTTTTTCTTCTTTGCCTTCACCTTTTCCCACTATGTGGGGTCGGCACAGCCTGTTTTTTTCTTCCACACTCTTCTATCAGCCGTCATATCTATCCTTTCTCTTTCATATCCTCTTGCACACAATTCATCCATATCTTCTTAGGTCGTCCTCTTCTTCCACTAATTTAAGACCAGACATACATTTTATCAGAGGTACTCTGCCTAGTACAAGAACCAAGAACCATAATAAATACAATAGACAACAGAAGAGGAAAGATGGTTGGCCACCTTATACGACATGACAATTTCATTAAAAATATCGTAGAAGGAAAGATAGAAGCCAGGAGAGGAAGAGGAAGACCTAGACGATCATATTTAGACCAAATTAAGGAGAAGGCGACATTATATCAGAGGTACTCTGCCTAGTACAAGAACCAAGAACCATAATAAATACAATAGACAACAGAAGAGGAAAGATGGTTGGCCACCTTATACGACATGATAATTTCATTAAAAATATCTTAGAAGGTAAAGATAGAAGCCAAGAGAGGAAGAGGAAGACCTAGAAGATCATATTTAAACCAAATTAAGGAGAAGGCGAAAGTCATGTCGTATAGGGAGGTCAAGGATTTGGCCGAAGACAGAACTAACTGGAAAAAACTCTACAGACAAGAGCCTAGCTCTTAAATATTGAATGAATGATACATTATATCACCTTTATTAGCGAGACAAACAAACTTTCGCATATTTATCGTATTAGTTGCGGTTTAACTGTAGTTGGCCATTGTATGCAGATTAAATAAACCCGTGTCCATAATTACCACGTATGCAGGTAATTAGTCAGGCTTTAAATAAGCTTTCCGTTCATTGCAATAGTTTATATTTATGATTTAATTTTAATCTCTGTTTATTAACTCTCTGTAGAGTTTATTTGGTTAATGTTATTGTGTGTAGATTTTTATTGTATGAACATGGCTACCTCGTTGGCGTAAAGGTTACCATGCCGGACTGCCAATCAGAAGGTTCCGGTTTCGATTCCCGGCCCGGCCAACATCTTTGTGCTTAAGTAAATTTGTTGGCTGTAGGTCTGAGTGTTAAATATGTATCTATATAAAATATGTATGTATGTATATGTAGTATATCAGTTGTGTTAGCTACCATAACACGAACTAGAAATGGTTCTGTATGGGGTTTACCAGCCGTGTGTGAAATGTGTTCTAATATTTATTTATGCATGGTGGTAGAGTATGTTATTGTACTCGCCTGGCTAACCTTCATGTTGAAAAGTCTGCGCTAAGCTTCTAGCGATGTGTTCCAGTAGTTTTCTTGAGAGCCAGTTAATCCATACTAGGAATGCTCCACCTTCATCAGTTTGACACTGACTCGTGCGGTTACGCGCCTTGCAGGTCAAAAACCTAGCTACATCTACAAAACTAGTAATATTTTTTAACATAAAATTTGTTTGTTTTTACACTTTCTGCTAGGTATTTGACCAGAAAGACGAGTAACCACTCAAATTAGCGATACTCCGGCCAAAGTAGAGCATGCTTAGTTTGGAATACCTGGCTTTCAAGGAAAGAAAGAAAAAATCATTTATTTTGTGACACGAACAACAAAGAAAAAATAATACGCAAGAAACATAAAAGAAAACATTTACGTGACACAAACCCGGCCCCAGCTCAGCGTGTGCTGACTGCAAGGAATCAGCGCTGGTCTTCCGCTGGAGCCGACCGGTGACCTCACATACGAAATTACAGGAAGGATACAAACATTATATTTTAACAAATAACAGCAGAGTTACTATTTAAAGGAGGCCTTCAGGACACACTGTTAGGTGCTTGACGATAGATTTTTCTACTTGAGTGTGGTAGCTAGCTAGGCGAGTATTAGAAAATACCAAACCAGGCAGAGAATACCAAAGCTTCACAGTCCTCACTATGAATGTTAAGGCGAAGCGCTTTGTGAGAGCGAATCATGGGAATTTCCACCTCTGATTTCATTTCGCGAAATCAACACCGTATCTGAGAATCTGAGCGCTAATTTCCGGACGATATCAATTTCATCAATCATATAACAATTTCGCAAAGTTTAATATCGCGGGTAGACGTGGAAAGTTTTAAATTTCCGGCGAAAGGGTTCGTCACGTAGAGAGTCGCGCGCGAGCCGCCGCCGCGAGCGGACGTGTCCGTCCGGAAATTAAATTCTACTTTTAAATTTATTTTGCGCTGCTGGCTTTTTAAATTAATATTAAATGTACGTGCTTTTTATCAGATTCTAAATACAAATTTAACCGACCGAGTGAAATTTGGCTTTCACTTTTTTTGTATTGTTTGTTATTCTGAATCAATATGAGGGTTTTCAGGTTACAATTAAATAAAAAATACAAATCTCGGTGATGTAAGATTACATAAGGGTGGTCCCTAATAAAATGTAGTGTCTAATATCAATTACTGATCGTGTTTTATTATTTTTACCTGAGCGTCTATATGCTATATTCTAATAAAATACTTTGAATATGAATGTAGTTGGTCAAATAATTGTCGAGTTATACATATGTACAATATTAATACTCTTTCTTGTTATATTTTTTATCAAACAGAAACACAACTTTATGGGCCATAAGTAACAGACGTATTTTTTTTACTCTAAATAGGTCAGCGCTTGACCACAATCACCTGATGGTAAGTGACATTGAGGTCTACGGTGAAGCGCGCTTACCTAAAAGGAACCGGTTCACTCTCGCCTTGAAGATCGCTAGATTATAGTCATTGGGGAACAGGGACGTTAAAATGTTGTTACACTACAAGCATAACTTAAGTACTTAAAAAAAGACTAGTTAACGCATAATGTACAATACATTATCAAACTCAAAAAAAAAATTGACTTGACAAATTAACTTTTCATTTTGCTAGAGACTAGAAAGTTTGTCAGTTTGTGTGTGTGTCTAAGAAACTCTGGCACTTTGCCCTGTGGCTGATGGATGAGAAATTCCCTGAAGTAACGCCTTATTGCCGACAACCAATGATTATACCCCTCTTGATGTTGGATGTAAGCAATGTCTCATATAGCGCTGTTCGCCTCTGCGGTCGCGGGACGCGGTGCTAGCAAAGGACAGAGCTATAATGTGTCCGTGCGGTAGAGCAGGATGGATTACAGAGTTTGAATGGGTGTCAGTGTTTTAATTTTTGCGTGTTCATCATAATCTCTGGATTTGTAGATTAAGTAATTGACGGTTTCCTGAAAAATTAAGAATACCCATAGAAAGAATGTTTGTGTTGAAAAAATGCAAGGTTAATTTTGTAAATCCTATTAATATAATAAATACGAAAGTTTGTGTGTGTATGTTTGTTACTTCTTCACGCTCAAACGGCTAAACTGATTTTGATAAAATTTGGCATGGAAATAGGTTAAACCTTGGTTTAACATATAGGCTACTTTTTATCCCGAAAACATAACAAATAACATCAAAATCTACGTTAATCCTTCACGCTCCAACGGCTGGACCGATATTGCTATTGATGAGATAAAGATAGCTTAGACCTTGGATTAACACATAGGCTTGTATTTATTCCGGATTAACTTTTTCTGTCCCGGATTAACGCGGGGTACAGCTGGTTAAGACATAAATTAAGGTCGTAGAATAATCTGTGGAAAGAATTAGTGATGAATCACTTACTTGTTCTGGATGAGCGGTAAAGCTATGCGCAGTCAAGTGACATATCATCATTGCCGCCAGCCTAAGTTGTTTAATTTTGTAATTCTACGTGTACGAAAAATACTCTGTTGTAGGTCTGGTCTTAGCACTGAATTTATTTTTTATTATTTATGTACTGGGAAAAGAAACGTTGAGAAGTTACGAGAAAAAAAAAACTCTTACTCAAAACGAAATTTTGAATACGAAGTTTTGATATAATCTTGTCAAAATTTGAGAACGTTAGATAGAATGTTTTTAAGTTAGATAAAAAAATGCCTTTAATGCTGTTTTTCTTCACTAAAATTATTATATACATGCCTACTAACTAAATAGTTAATTTATTTGTATATTGTATTATCTTAACTAATTATCGGCAACTGGATTTTTGTCTGTAACAGCCTGTCTGTCGACAAAGGTCTCCTCTAAAAACTTCCACTTAGTTCTGTCCCTTACTAAACGGGTCCACGTTTATGTTAGTTTAGAAACAGTTAATTTAGTTACTATTTTTACTGGCCGAGCGGTCTCTTCATTAACTGGCCAATTTTTTTATTCCTATCATAGGCTTGCGCTTGACCAAAACTCACCTGTTGTTAAGTGGCATTGCGGTCTAGGATGGAGTGCGCTTGCCTAGAATAATAATAATAAATATTATGACACCTTCCACACGTGGCTTGCACTTGCACATTCTCGCATGGCACATGTTAGCCCCATACTAAACCATTTCTAGTTGTGCATGGTCAATCATCCTATTACCTTCCCGATCGACCATTGCTTGCTTAGCTTCGATGATCGCGTTAGATTACCTTAGCTAGCCGAGCTACAGGTGCTACTACTTTTCTTCATTGAATTGAGTTATATTTATGTATGTACATATGTATAAGTTCTTCTACGACCTTGTTGGCGTAATGGTTACCACGCTGGACACTCAATCAGAAAGTTACGGGTTCGATTCCCAGCACGGCCAACATGTATGATGAATTAAATTTGTTGGCTTACGATCTGGGTGTTAATATGTATCGATATTAATTATTTATGTATGTACCTATATGTAGTAAGTCAGTTATGTTAGCAACCAAAATACAAGCTATAAATAGTTTAGTATGGAACTAACCAGCCGTGTGTGAAATGTGTCCTAAAATGTTTTTATTTATTTTACTTCTTCATTGATATTATATGTATGTATAACACTAATGAAGCATTTCATGCATCGAATGCAAACCTACACATAACTTGTTTTTCAAGTCATGTGTGGATTTGCACTCGCTTTACGGTGAAGAAAAACATCGTGAGGAAACCGGCATGTTTGAGGACCACAATATCCGAAGACGTATGTCATCCGCCAACCCGGTTGGCCAGCGTAGTGGGCTATGACCTATATCGCTCGTGAACGAAAGCCCCGAGTCCCAGCAGTGGGAACGTATAGTGGGCTGCTAATGCGCTAAGGAGAAACAAGTATAGAGTGTAGGTAGTTTACATAAAGGTATTATCGTGGGCCGAGAGATACATTGAATACTATAATCTAGCGGTTTTCAAGGCAAGAGTGAACCGGTTTCTTCTGGGCAAGCGCGCTCCACCTTAGATTGCAATATCGCTTACCATCAGGTGAATTGCGGTCAAGCGCAAGCCCATTACTAGTAAAAAAAAAATAGGTTCCGGCTTAGCAACAAAGTCGTTATGTTATGTTACGACCTGGCTATGTATGAGTGCTACTACTGCTAAGGCTATTGTTGAAAGCTCTAAGCTATTTAGTTTCTGCACATCATAAATCGGCTTCTATTTTGATAGTAATTAATGTAATAGCTGCCTCGTTGTCACCGCGCTATGATTTGTGAATGCGTTCACCTAAATTTAGTAGTTGGGAACTATTGTCTCGGAACTCTTGTTGAGGAAAAAGGAGCTGAGTAAATTGGTCAAGTGCGAACTGGGCTTGCGCGTAAACAGTACCGTGCAACTACAAAAAAGTAATAGTCGTTTAAAAAAACTAAAAAACACGCTTATCTGGCCGTTTTAAGTGAGTCAAAATCGCGCCCAAAGAATTCGGTTACATACAAACAAAAATACAAAAAAATGTAATAATTTTGATCAAATTAGTATATTGTCATCGGTCCTCAATAAATCTACAAAGTTTCAACGAAATCTGACCGTTTAAAGTGGGTCAAAATCGCGCTCAAAGAAGTCGGTTACAAACATACAAACATACAGGTGAAGCTAATATGAAGCGTGTAAAAAATGTTTGTTGTATGAAAGGCCCAGTTTTATTATTATTGTTTTCTATTTGTTTATTTTGAAAGGTAGGTAGTTAGGTTCGTATTCCTGATACCGTTATCAATGCTTGAATAGTTCCGAAATATTATTTAAAAAAAATGCAAAAAATACGTTTGTTGTATGGGAGGGCTTCCTTTTATTTTGTTATTTATTTATTTTATTACTTATTTGAAAAGGTTATGTACAATTAAATTATGGGTTGGCGGACGACACATGTCTTTGGGGTTTGTGGTCCTCAGACATGTCGGTTTCTTTACGAAGTTTGCCTTCATCGTAAAGCGCGTGCAAATCCACATGTAATTTGAAAAACAACTCATTGGTGTAGAGTTGGAATCGAACCAGGGGCCGTCTGATTGAAAGGCAGACGTTTTCTCACCGAGCCACACTCGCTATATATATATCCATTATAGTTAAACGTTAATAAGTAACGCTCCGGTCATCACGCTTGTCAAACAAAATGGGATGCGGTCATTTAAACAAGAAGCTAGGAGAGGGTGTGGTGCGACTTACAGCGGTGCTAACTAATGTACAACACCGAACAAACTTTATTTTATATGATGATATTAATAAAAATAAATCGTTAATTACCAAAAACATCTGTTTAAACACTTTGCACTCATCATTTTGTACTCATTTTAAAAGTTATTAGTCCAAATGTTGTGTGCGCTAGTTAAACACTCTGATTATCTATTATTCCTTGGACGTTGCATTCCTCGATTTGTGTCACGCAAATTATAATTATTATCCGACCCACAGTAACGACCAGATGAAAATTCACTTTTTAAACGACATCAGCCATCCAAAAACATTGGCCGTTGCTTAACCTCGATGATCGCGTCAGATCACCTAATTTTGCTATAGGGGGTTACACAGGGGCCGCTGTAGTATATATAGGTGCCATTAAAAATAGGTTAGGAAATGTGTCGCGAGTTTCTTATTTTTTCTTTATTTAATATTTTTTTGTGTTTAATACTGATTTAAAAGTGACGTCAAAAACGTAGTTACATTGAAATAACGAGTTACGACGCTAATCGCTCCCACTCGCACCGTGCTAACCGCTAAATCGTTGCTACATGGACCACCTCCCAAATTCCGCTCCAGTTAGTTTGGCAGCCCGCTGAATAGCATTACTAAATAAAACCATTGTCTCCTCGGCTGGCACACAGTCGGAATACGCCCCATTGACGCTCTTATTGTTTTTTAACTGTTAATATAAACTCGTACTAGAGATAAACCTTGGCTTTGCTCACGCTTTGTCGAACCAATATCCGTATCTGTTCTAAAAATTAGCAGACATGCAACGGAATTGCATGAATTGATCCCCCCCCGGCCCTTTCCACCATCGGACGAGTAGGGAAACACCAAGGCAGCATCGTTATACTGTGGAGGTACCTAAGTCGCGTACTAAACGGTTTGCCTCCACCTTCATTGTGCGTACCGCCAAGGTGTGGAATTCTTTGCCAAATTCCCTGTTACCCGATAACTATAATCTAGCGGCTTTCAAGGCAAGAGTGAAGCGGTTTCTTCTGGGCAAGCGTGCTCCACCTTAGATCGCATTATCGCTTACCATCAATTGTGAAAGGTGAATTGCGATCAAGCGCTAGCCCATTATGAGTATAACAAAAGATATACCGCGCAAACACGTACTAAGACATGAATACAATTTGCAAGTACCAAGGTGTAGATTAGAAATGCAGAGCTCAGGCCCACATTCAATGGCTATTAAAATATTTAACAAATTACCAGAAGACAAAGCGTATCAGATAATATTAAAACTTTCCTGACAAACTTAAAAAATACTCTAAACAAAAAGTTATTGTAAAATAGAAGACTATTTAAATGACTAAAAAAATCTAATCAATTAACAGGGTTGCTCATCTCCGGTAAATAATTGCTATGCCTTATGGGTAATCATTAATATAGCAATAAATTCTTTGACTTTAACTTTGAACCAAAGAATCGCACTAGCCGATTCGCTTCGACCTTCCTTGTCAGGAGTGCAAAACTTCGGAATTCTCTTTCTGAGTCTGTGTACTAAAAAAAAATTAATCAATTTCAAATCTAGAGTTTTAATAGGTATTTTCTAGGTAAGCTTGTAACGTCTTCGGCTAGCTAAGGTGATATGATGCGATCATCGAAGCTTAGTAACGGTCGATGCGGACGGTGTTTGGATGGGTGACCAAAGTGAGCCACTGGACGATGAAAAAAAAACACTTCGTATCCAGGTTCAAACCTTCATACCAAATTTTTACAAAATAAGTTAAGCAGTTTAAGCGTGAAGAAGTAACAAACATACACACACACACACACACACACACATTTTCATACTTACATACGACATTTTGCCCTTACAATCTTCTATGTTTTTACTTTTTTATCACTTTTTATGACTATTTAAGTAAGTTAGTCATTTTTCAACCCGCTGGATAACTGATCAATCATAGTGTTTTTAACTGTACTTACGGCAGAACAACGTTTGCCGGGTCAGCTTGTATTAAATATACAAACAGATATACAGTCCAACTCTAATGTTACCAGTAGTATCTATTCAAAACACGTGTACGTACGTGAAGTGACATTTGACATTTGCACAGTGTTGCCAGATTGATGGCGCGATCGGTCGATTTATTGTGTTGCCAGTGTAGGCACGTGGGCGACAGTTGTCGATGGCTGGGCGTCGGGATTATTAAATGCTAAAGGTGATCGGAGATTTAATTTGTCTATTTTAGTATTTGTATTAGACCACTGACGCAAAAACGACGGCGCGTTTTTTTTTAAACGCTTTCTATTAGCTTCACCTGTATGTTTATTTGTAACCGACTTCTTTGGGCGCGATTTCGACCCACTTTAATTTCCAGGCCAGATTTCGTTCAAACTTTGTAGATTTATTGAGGACCGATGACAATGCACTAATTTGATAGAATTATTCCATTTTTTGTATTTTTGTTTGTAACCGACTTCTTTGGGCGCGATTTTGACCCACTTAAAACGGCCAGATTTCGTTCAAACTTTGTAGATTTATTGAGGACCGATGACAATACACTAATTTGATTTTTTATAAAAAGCGTGTTTTTTTAGTTTTATTTTAACTATTTTTTTTTTTTTTTTAAATTTTTATTAGTTTTTAATCTTTTAAACTGTTTGGTAAATAAATACAGCTGTTATCTATTTTAACTATTATTATTTACATTTCATTACGCTTGATAGGTACCTAAACACTTTATAGCCACGTGCGAATTGGGCTCGCGCATGAAGGGATCCTTACTTTGTTGTATGGGAGCCCCCCTTAAATATTTATTTTATTTCAATTTTATAATTTTATTTGATAGCCAATATACTTTTATATATTTTGTGATGTGAAAATTTGAGGTGTCCTAGCACCTGCCGTTATTGATATATGGGAAAAAGATACGAAAAAAAAAAACACTTTTATTGTATTGACCGTAGTAAAGTATAAAATATCTTTAATATGAAAATAAGTCGGGTTTACCTTGACGCTATAACTCCAGAACGCACGAACCGATTTCCACGGTTCTTCATTCGTTGGAAAGGTCTCGAGCTCCATGAAGTTTGTTTGTAGCAAACAAAATTCAGGGAAAAATCGATTCGCAAAAACATCTACGCGCGGGTGGAGCCGCGAGCAATAGCTAGTATATAATAATTTATTTAAAACTTGGATTGAAACCTTCGCTCGTGACTCTGAATATTACACCACTGTAATGTTGTTAAACCTTTTATCTGTTTGTTTCAGGTAAGTTCAAGCAATCTTAAGGTTAAGCAGTTTGGTAAACGCTTCAACTCTGTGAGTCATTCTCTTGTATCTCTTCCAAACAAAAACCCTAAGGTAAAACTGTATAAATAGATACACACACACAATTTTTATTCATCAGATGGATTGACGAGATATCTTCTTCTGTCAGAACTTCGAGGACATTTGAATTCGTCTTTAGCACGGTCGCCACAGGAATCTATTCCAAAAACAACACGCAGTAAAAAATAATATACATAATGTAACCACGTTTATGCATTCACTTTAATATGTGATAACTCGCCTATTCTTTTCTTTAGATGTAAGCACAGTAAGTTGCTAATCTCATCTTCTAATATATACAATTTCCATGTCACAATGTTAGTTACCGCACTCCTCCGAAACGGCTTGAACGAAAAAAAACTAATATGCGTATTCAGTAGGTCTGAGAATCGGCTACTACTTATTTTTCATACCCCTTAGTGATAAGGGTTGTTCACCGTTAATTTTTATGGAATATTTTGTTTTTATTTTTTTACCTGTACTTAAGGCAAAACAACGTTTGCAGGGTCAGCTAATATTATGTAAAAATATTTAAAAAGTATTTCTGTAAAATGATGTTTGACACACATAAAATAAATATATTTAATCATTGCAAGTATTTTAACATAATTTTACAAAAATAAACAACAGACACACGTATACAGAAAAATACATGATATGACAGGGAAGTGACATAAGAAAATCATAGATAAACAATTTAAAATAAACGGGTATAAGCATAAAATATATACACAAATAATTGATCAAAAACCCACTCCCATCCTTTTTCGTAGTCTGGTAAAAAGAGGGAATTTCTATAGGCAAACCTCGGGCCTGTATAAGTCTGGTATTCTATTGACCTTATCCAAATTAACTCGGTCCCAGAGGTCTCCTTAAGATGTAATCTAGCGATTTATTTAACATGAACACGCATCCAAGCATTCAATTAGAGGTTGGAAATAGGCTATATTTTACGACAGTGAATTACGAGTACTTCGGAGACTATTACGAGTATGATATTTATAACTCACTAGCTGATCGTCCCGGCTTCGCACGGGCTGTAAAATAATCTAAGTTGCAAAGAGAAACGAAATATAGCCTATGTTACTCAGGGATAATGTAGCTTCCCAACGCTGTAAGATTTTTTCAAGTCGGTTTAGTAGTTTCGGAGCCTATTCGCGTCAAAAAACCAAACAAAATATCAAACTTTTCCTGTTTATATATTGGGTATAGACTACTTCAAAATAGAAGTGGTTTTCAATATGATTTTAGTTATATTTTACTTTCCTTCTTCTTGTGTAGTGTCCGAGCTTTGTGGATGAGAGTTTTGCCAACCAGAGGGTCCTGAATTCGATTTCCGGCACGGCTAACATCTCTGTGATAAACTAAATTTGTTGGCTGTCGGTCTGGGTGTTAAATATGTATCGATGTAAAGTATGTATGTATGTATGTATATGTAGTATATCAGTTGTGTTAGCAACCATAATACTAACTAGTAATGTTTTAGTATGGGGCTAACCAGCTGTGTCTGAAGTGTGTCCGAAAAAAAAACGGGCAACCAACATATAAACTAGAAGGCGGCCTTTATCATGCAAGAATAATAATCCTAAAATACATAGGGACAGTCAAAAGGAATTTTGGCCAGCCAATTGCATAGACGCTGCGCTCTTAAATTTTTTTTTTATTAGATCTACGCTTGGCCACCAACTCGGTAAGCGAAGCTGTGGCCAAAGATGTAGCAAGTTGATCTAGAAGAAATCTGTTTACCTTAAAAAAAAAAGTTATATTTATTTATCAGGAAAAACAGTAGGAGGCAATTCCCATTCCTTATTTATTTATTGTTATTGACTTTCAGAAAATGCAAAGTGATGATCTGTACAATCCAGGTGTTAGAAAATTAAGTTTTATCTTCAAAGAGTAACCCCCAAAGCAATAAAACTACTTCAATATGAGACAATATTAGGCCACTAAAACTGTCACATAAGTTACTACGGTGCTAAATTATAACTGTGGACGTTGAGAAGTAATATTATAGCGGTTACAATGTTGCAGATTTGTGACTTTGCTATTGACTTTGACTTTGACTTTGGCATTGGATCAAATGGAGGTTGAACGCAGGTGTTGTAGGTGAACTAGTTTTGTGAAGATTGATTATGCGGGCTTTTTTGACTAGATGGGTTTGCGCTTGATCAAAATTCACCTGATGGTAAATGACATTGCGATATAAGGTGGAGCGCGCTTACTCATAAGAAACCGGAGATTGAGAAGTTTTAATTTTTTAATCGCTTAGACGATTCTTATTAGTGGCATCGTAGCTCATGAACGAATAAATCGATTTTGTTATTGATTGATTAAGTTATTTTTTATTTTTAAAAGGTGTGGTAGTCCTGAATGTTCTTTTTCTTCTTCTTGTTTTGAGCTAACAGACCAAGCTCTGGTGTCGAGAGTTTTCAAGCCGCCTGAAGCCGGCTACGACACGTTGAATTGTATTCTACGTGTCGTAGCCGTTCTAGTCAAACTACAGATGCTACATGGAATGTTCTATTTGATGACGATCACTCCAAGATGGCGGATGCCATGCTATAGTGTAAGCTCCATGTAAAGTCACTCGATTTAACGAAAAACTCTCTAAAGCGTCGAAATAAATTGGCTGTAGTTGGTTTAGCTTGTATTCCATACATTATTATTAATGATACATTCTCTCCATTTTACGACCACTCTCTATAACGCCATAAAATGCGCAGTCCTTTCTGTGTCGTTATATAAAGTTTACACTGTGTTTGAAATTTGGAAAACACCCGACAACTTTTTAATGCCAGCCATGCTGATTATGAAATTTAGTATAGTTAATAAATATGTTTTGTAACATATTGGAGGAGTTGTGAAGAAATATGTATGTACGAGTAAATACATATATGTATCCGCTATCTTGCATCGATTTTCATCAAACATAGCTCAGAACACAAATCATTTCACACCTCCTTGGACATGATGCATTTTACAAATTAAGATTAATTAATATAATAATGATTAATAATTAATTCTGTGGGTCAGAAAACTTGCGGGCTACAGAAATAATAACAAATTTCAATAATTTAAAGTTTACTTAAAAAAATGTCACATACACATATAGGCAGATTTAACTTAACAGAGACATCACACTTTTCAAAATGAATTCCACTATCAACTACATAGAAATAAAATTTTGAATTACAAAATATCAATTCTAATAATATCTTTACAACACAAAACATTCTTAGCAAATTTTTTGTATCAAATTTGAATACTAACCTACATGGGTTTCGATGCTTTCCTTATCATTTGTACCTTGAGTATCTATTCGATATGGTGTTATCAGAAATTATGTCATACTAGCCGTACCATCGATTAGAAGTTCTGCGCCGTTCACACCGGGAAAAACATCACTCGCTATCAAACATATGAAACGTGCAACTTCCTTCGGATCTATGATTTTACCGTTGGGTTGTTCTTCCGCCATTCTCTCGTATTCTATCTTCTGCCAATCAGCTCTGCTTATGTTTAGGTTTGATAATATATTCGTCCTTGTCAATCCTGGGCTTATTGTGTTTATTCTCACTCCCTCACACGACAATTCTGGTGCGGAGTGTTTCGCCATTAACGCTAAAGCAGATTTTGTCACGATGTATGGTAGGAAGCCTGGTTTGAATCTCTTCGACAGTGACGATCCTATGTTCACGATGTTACCTTTAGATTTGATCAGATGTGGTAACGCCAGCTGCGATAATCTAAATGGTACTCGAAAGTTTATGTTCATTACTTCGTCGAAAGCGTCCATTGTTCGGTCGTGAAGTGATGATAGTACTATTTTTCCAGCGCAATTGATTAGGATGTCTATTTTTCCGAATGTGTCTACTGTTCTGTCTATTATTTTTTCGCAGCTGCCCTCTTTCGTCAAGTCTAGTAGTAGGCAAAGTGGCACGTAGTCTAGTGTTGTACATTTTTCTGCGACATTCATAAGTCTTCTTTCATGTCTTCCTACTAAAGTTAACTTGGCTCCGTATCCGGCGAATGCTATGGCAGTTTCCGCACCAATACCGGAACTTGCACCTGTTATTATAGCTACTTTATCTATTAGGTTTATTTCTTCCATGGTTTGTGTTTTTCTTGTTTTGTTTCCGGTTTTGTTTTTGTTTGGTTTCTTATCTTCACTGTTACTTTGTTTTACTTGTTTTTGTCATAATTTCCTTGTGACCGAATCTGTTTATCTTCAATTTGTTGTCTGTTTAAAACTGGAGATTACCACTTTTATTTTGACGTAGTTTTGGAACCTTTTAGTTGCAAAATAGATAGCGTTATTTATTAATAATACTTTTATCACAATAATACAAAATTCTGTCGCTTAAGACGTCTCTCCTACACAGTTGTAGTTAACTTACTGATTACATATTTCAAGGTTGTTTATTATCAGTATTTAGGTGTTTGTTTTTACCGATATTTATTATTGTAGTATTGATAAGAGCGATAACGATTTATTCCTAACACTTGTTGAAGGCGTCGTGAAAAGGAAATCCCAAATGTTTTTTTTCCATACCAAAACTAATTTTATTATTGTATCCATTATTATTAACATATTCTGTTGTTATTTAATTTCGTTCTTAATTTGTGCTTTTATTGCGTAACGAATAGGTTTTAATATTATCTCTATCTTTCTCATTTCTTTGTTGTCAATAATTTGTAGCATGTTTTTATTCTGTTAAGTATATTTAGGAAATTTTAATTGTCAGTTGTATTTAGTTATATTTTAACTACATACAGTCATATTGAAAAAAATACTGAGATTGGTATATTATAATATTATTTTCTTCTTCTACATATAAAAAAGGAAAGAAGCCAGTATGAGTGTATTTTTTATAATATATATCGTACGTCGGTCTTTTCAAAATAATTACTTTTTTATTACAAAGATAATAAGTAATTAATTATATTTATCACTATTGTAGTATTTTTGTTATCTTCACTCAGAAGCTTAATAACGATAATAGGCATATAGTATCCGCTGATAAATAGATAAATTAATTCTTTATCCGTATAGTAACGTTTCTCCCCAATTTTTATTACCACTGATGAAAAAACGACAGAGCGTTATAAGTTTGACATGTCTGTGTTTGTTTAGACACAGACGTGTATCTGTGCCATCGTAGAACACTGAGACTGATATACATCCTGGAGACAGACAGACAGGCAGCGGAGGCTTATAATAATAATAATAATAATAATAATAATGATTTATTTTCAGGCAATAGACCCATAATAAAAAAACAAGAGAAATAAAATACAATAATAAAATGCTAAATCTAAATATACAAATCATTTCCTATTACTATTCTGGTGTACAGATATCCAAAACCTATACATATGGCTATATAGATCCCCGGACAGGCACTGCAGTATAGCATTATTCGATCTCCGTATTGTATCCCAGAAGGAAGCAATACGGGATCGAATAACCGCAAAGAAGTCAGGAACCCGTGCATCAGCAAACATACCCGACGCGCTGCAACATCTTGGCATGCCCATAAGGGTGCGAAATGCGTCATTATATTGCACCCTTATGGTATGGTACGATCTCCTGGTGTACTTTGTCCAGAGCTGACATGTGTATAGACTCATGCAGTACGCTTTGAACAAAGTAACCTTCACTTCGTAAGAACATTTTGCAAATCTGCGCGCGAGCATGTTACATCTGATGGACAGGTTCCTTCTTTCACGTTCCATGTCCGGATCATCTTTCATGTTTTCAGTCATGATGTGCCCAAGATACCTGAACTGCTCCACAACCTTTACTGGTGAACCCAACAAGAATACATTGGGTATCACCTCCGGACCTTTGCCTGAGCGGAAGACTAACATTTCTGTTTTGGCTGCGTTGTACTTTAGACCGTGTTTTGCAGCATAGCGTTCACAAACAGTCAGTAGCTTCCGTAACCCACTGATTGAGGGACTGAGAAGCACCATATCATCAGCATAATTAATATTATTCACACAAACGTTTCCAATATGGCATCCGACTCTGGTGCTTCTCAGTTCCTCTATCAGGTCATTGACATAGAAGTTAAATAGGTTCGGAGAGGTCAACCCTCCTTGACGTACCCCGCAGTCCAGCCTATAGGTGCTGGACGTCGTGTCGCCCCATCTCACGACATTTGTTTGGTTTCCGTACCAGAATCTAAATATCTTTATGACCTCCGTCGGGACCTCAGTCGCAGACAATTTGCTCCAGAGAATTTCATAATTCACTAGGTCAAATGCGCGACTGAGGTCTAAAAAGCATGCATATACAGATGTGTCGCGAGAGGTATAATAATGGACTGTGTGTTTTAAGCTAAAAATTGCCAGATCAGTAGATAGACCTGGACGGAAACCAAACTGTGCATCATCAACAGTCAGATTATTCACCAGTAAAGGCTGCAACAGCCGTTCAAATATCTTACCCATAACAGTCGCCAGAGATATTGGTCGGTAATTTAAGGAACTATTAGCTTTGCCCGTTTTGTTTTTAATTATAGGTATAACAACGGTTTTCATGAGGCTGTCTGGTAAAAACGAATACCTTATGCAGAGGTTGTATAAATCTGATAGTTTGGAATAAATCATTTCCCCCGCACAAAGAATATGTTCCAGACTTAAACCGTCATGGCCCGGTGACTTGCCACGTTTCATATTTCGGACGGCTTTAGCCACATCTTTGGCACTAAATTGCACACAATTTGTACCACAGATGCCGCCGGTCGGTGGCGCCGTAATAGTTTGCTCCTGCAGCTCGGGCTGGACCTTAAATCTATTGGCAAATAAGTCCGCAATATCTCTGGTGTCCTGTAAACCGTCAACAATCACTGGCAGACTCTTCTTTTGGTTTTTTGATTTAGTAGAATTCCAAAATTTTACGAAATTTTTATCACGCCTATGTTTAGTTATTATGTCCATGCGAATTTTCTCTTCATTATTTTGGCACCATTTTAATTTATTTTTAAATTCTTTTCGTGAGTTAACCATATTTAAGTAAATTTCTCCGGATGACGGTCTGCCAGCGAGAGTCCAACAGTTAAAATAAATCCTAGCATTTTTATGAAGTGTTTTAACATGAAAGTTCCAACCTGTTATCTGTCTTTTTCTATGTACACCAGATGCCTGAACTGCACTTCTCTTAGCTGCGTCTTGCAATGCTTTAACAATGCTCAAATAACTATTATTAATTAATTGTAAATGATTGTCAATTTGTAAACAATAATTATTATTATCACAGTCAATACATTTAATACAAATGTCAATATTACTGAAAAAATTATTACATTCTAGAAAATAACTATCTATTTGACTAGACGTACGTGATCCCCACAGAATACCCTGTAGAGGTTTTGTGTCCGAGCATACACTAGTTTTATTACAAAGCTCGCCGATATCACAGTATATTACAAGCGGAAAGTGATCCGACCATAGGACATCCTGCATAATGCTCATTGAGCGAATCGAATCAAACGCGGCCTGAGTGGACACACAGTGATCAAGCCACCTGCAAGAACCATGAGATTCACTGACATAAGTATAGCTATCAGGGCCGAGCTTGATCAGATCCGCCCAAATCCATGACTCTTCATCACAAAATGTTTTTAATTCAACACCAAAGAGGGAAGTCGGGTGAGAATTAAAATCGCCTACTATATAGGCTACCTCTATTTCATACTCCTCAATTATTGAGCTCATGCTAGCAAGTATATCGGTAAATTCCACAATATTTTCTACATTATCCTGTGGCATGTACACAGAAAATACAAGAAAAGATTTCATATCTACGGTAACATGTATAGCAGCGAGCCTATCGCTAACACATTCAACCGCGGTCACCTGACTGAACTTAGACTTGTTCCACAGCACCGTTAGGCCGCCGTAGGGCCGCCCGCGCAGAACCCCCGCGGAAGTATCCACCGATGATTTCGCAAAACAGTCAAAGTTGTCGTCAATCTTATCAAATAAATCGAGATCGTGAGGCAGAGCCCACGTCTCTTGTAAACAGATTATGTCATGTCTTTTACAAAGTGTCTGTATATGTTGAATACTTCTTTTAAAATGCTTGCAATTAAAAGAAACTATAGAAAAAAGAGTATTACTGTGTCTATCCATGTTAGTTATGTAAATTACGGTTGTTTTGCGTTCGCGAAAATTCACGGTACATCCTATATTTGACCCCTACGGGCCAAAAGTCGTTGCTGAGGAACAAGTCCAGCTTATTTCTTGTTATTGTTACTTTAAATGAGTTAAAGTCAGTTTCTTTTTGCTGTTTTAATAATTGAATTTCATTACAGTCCTGTCCCATGTCCTTGATATGCTCTTTAATGTCGTCAGTAGTAGTCGTTTTTGTTAATCTAGATATATACACAGAAGATAACTGTTCCGCTACTTTTATTTTTGTAGGTCCGGTGGCAGTACCGCACATGTTCAACTTAGACTTGCGTTTTTTACTTGTCACTAACGTAAAACTATCTTCGACCCTATTCGCACTCGACGCATGACTCACAATAGCTTGAGGCTGGCTCGCAGGTAACAATATATCTCGATACGTCGGCGTGTGGACGGCGTCGATGGACTTTGTACCCGCTCGCGCTTCCAGTGTAGGTATCGGCGCACTGAGGCCGGGCTGCTTATCGGTGCATTTCTTATGTGTTCGTCTAACTGGTGTAGTCATTATGTCTCTTGCGTCTTCATTTTTTGCGGATTGTGGATTTTTATTTGTACTATTCGTACATGAACAACATGCCTTTCTCGACATAATGACTGAGGAACGCAAGCCATTTATGTCGGCGCTAATTTTTGTTTGAAAGTTATGAAACTCAGCTGCGGTGGCCGCGCAACTCCGCATATCCCGTAACTCAGCTTTCATCCCGGCCATGTCCTTCAGGAGCCCAGATACGTCCACATGGTCGAATCCAACTGCTGGTAACCGATTTAGGTCTCTCGCTACAAATATAGGCTGATGCGCCGGCTCATGCTCTTTCATAAGTTTTATGATATCTTTCACGTATTTCTTGCTTTTGTCTTCACCTTTTCGTATTACGTTTCTGCAACTCCCCTCAGGTAGTGCTTTAACTAACTTAGTTTTTGCAGATTCTATTTCACTTTCAGAGAAGTTTGTCACACATATTTGCGTAATATTTATCTCGTCAAGCACGTCAATCTTGTTTTGTACGAATGTTAAAAACTCGTCCATGATTATAGGCGGCGGTTCCGACATTGTCAAATAATAATTCACTACATGCGAGATCGAGTAGTAAACCGGTTTCAGAGAGACACGTTCGCGCGCACTGGCGGCCTGTGCGGAACTTAGTAATAGGGTCCCGTTTTTACCTTTTAGGTGCGGAGCCCTAAAAACAAAACCATAACAGATATTAAACATTGTAAACTGTTCACGTAAGGCATCTTAATATTTTCGCGTAGAAAACGGTCACACTTACTTATTATTAAAAGTGTGAATGAGTCCAACAGTTTCGGTGCTTTCCGAGCACCATCTTCAGGGGCGAGTGTTACACGGACCCGCCGCCGACGAGATCTGCGCGTGCACTGATGTTGGACTCTTTCCAACTTTTAATAATAAGTAAGTGTGACCGTTTTCTACGCGAAAACATAACAGATATAGGTATGGCGACATTTTGAAACCTAAAAACACATATCAATAGTTTCGTACACAGGGATGTACGTAGGGACGTACAAATGCCGAGCACCCGCCTGATGAAAAGCCATTGTTTCTAGCAACAAATTCTCGCTCCGCGCACCTCTGTACCAGATACTCACCAGACCGAAGGGGGGGGGGGCGAAAAATTACTGTTACTTTTTTTGTGGCACACTGTAAAAAGTTACACTGAAACTTACGGTACCGGATCTTGAATGGTTAATGTTTAGAAGTTAATTTGCAAGGAATCATAACATTTTTTTGAAAGTTGGATAGATAAATAGATACACTCTTTATTGATAAACTGCTAAAGGACAATCTTCTTCTTCGTATGAGCTAAGTGACCAAGCAGTGGTATCGAAGAATCGAATTTTAAAGAATTTAACAAGGCTGCCAAGTCCTGCAAAAAGGTTTTGCAGAAGGCTCGCTTCGACCATATTAGCCGTGTAGGGAACAAATTAGCTTCTTACCCCGCGGGTAGTAAAGCATTTTGGTCCCTGGCCAAATCGATCGAAGGGAACTTCTGCCGCCCCTCACTGCCTCCACTGCTGAAGCCGGACGGTTCGCTGGCTCACGCAGCAGTAGAGAAAGCCAACTTATTTGCTTCTTTATTTGCTGAAAATTCACGTCTTGATGCTGGTGGCGCGTCGCCTCCGTCATCTCATGTCTGTGCGTCAGTGATGTCTGACATAAGGATACACCAGACTGAGGTGCGGAAAACGCTACGCAATCTCGACGTGAATAAAGCCAGTGGTCCCGACGGTATTCCAGCTATAGTTCTGAGGACCTGTGCGCCTGAGTTGGCTCCTGTGTTGACACGTCTTTTTCGGCTTTCTCTTGAGACTGGAAAAGTGCCAAGTTCTTGGAAACTTGCTAATGTGCAGCCCGTGCCTAAAAAAGGTAGTCGCGCCGACCCTGCTAACTACCGGCCCATTTCAGTCACGTCCATACTCTGCAAGAGTATGGAACGTGTCCTGAACCGCAGGCTCCTGGCATACCTAGAAGCGAATGACCTCCTTAGTGACCGACAATATGGCTTTCGCCGGAATCGGTCTACTGGGGATCTTCTAGCGTATGCCACACACATCTGGAGTGAGGCTATTGAGAAGTACGGAGAAGCACTTGCGGTTTCTCTGGATATTTCCAAAGCCTTCGACAGGGTCTGGCATGACGGCCTTATTAGCAAGCTTTCCTCTTATGGCCTACCCGCTGGATTTCGTGATTGAATATCGGACTTTTTGAGGGACAGATCTATACGAGTGGTCATCGATGGCTGCTCGTCGGATCTAATGGCGATCAATGCCGGTGTCCCTCAAGGGTCGGTGCTCTCTGCGACATTATTTTTGCTGCATATTAACGATCTGCTAAGACCCGGTACCTTTGGGTATGCAGATGACAGCACTGTTGTAGAGAGCTACATATCCACTGCACGAGCCAGTGCGGCCGAAATCCGGTCTCATAGAGAAGCTATGGTTGAGCGCTTGAACTTGGCTCTTCAGGCAGTCTCCGAATGGGGCGATGCCAATCTAGTCAAGTTCAATGCCGCCAAAACCCAAGCGTGTCTATTCACCGCCAAGAAGAGGCCTTTTGACCTGGTCCCTTCTTTCCGAGGTGCAACTGTACCGATTACCGACCGCCTTGAACTTCTTGGCATAACATTGTCTTCAACCCTGAATTTTGGCTCCTACATCGAGAATATGGCTCACGTAGCAGCCAAAAAGCTGGGTATCCTCTCGAAGGTGCGAAAGTACTTCACGCAGGAACAGCTGCTTATATTATATCAAGCACAAGTTCGATCATGCATGGAGTATTGTTCGCACCTTTGGGATGGATCGGCAAAGTTCCAGCTTCAGGCGTTGGAGTCAATTGAGCGGCGTGCTAAGAGACTCATAGGCAATGACAATCTTTGCAAAGCAAGGTTGCAGAGCCTAGAGCACCGCCGCATTGTTGCCAGTCTGTCGGTATTCTATCGGTTGCATTTCGGCGAGTGTGCGACTGAATTACATGGCGTGATTCCCCCCGCCCCCTTCCACTATCGAACGAGCAGGGAAACGCCAAGGCGGCATCGGTTTACGGTTGAGGTGCCCAAGGCACGCACAAAACGTTTTGCCTCCACCTTTGTTGTCCGAACCGCCAAACTTTGGAATTCCTTGCCGAATTCCCTGTTCCCCAATGACTACAATCTAGCGATTTTCAAGGCGAGAGTGAACCGGTTCCTTCTAGGTAAGCGCGATCCACCGTAGACCTCAATATCACTTACCATCAGGTGAATTGTGGTCAAGCGTTGACCTATTCAGAGTAAAAAAAAAAAAAAAAAAAAATCGAGTTTTTCTAGCCGCTCGAAGACCTCGCGAGAGACCGGTACTCTAGACGAAGGTGCATGCCTAGTCTGGAATAACTGGCTCTCAAAGTTAAGCCCATATCAAGAACCGAAAACCTAGACTTTATCTAGCAATCAGTAAGAAACATTTGTAGAAAATAATGATAATTATAACGAACTAAGTCATCCGCCAACCGGCACTTGGCCAGCGTGGTGGATTATGGCCTATATCTCTCTCTTCGTGAGGGAAGGCCCCGCGTCTCAGTAGTGGGAACGTATAGTGGGCTGCTTATGCTTATGCTATAAAGAACTAGCTTCGCTCCGCGGTGTTACGCGCATTAATCCGGGATAAAAAGAAGCCTTCCTGTAAATCCAAGGTTTAACCTACCTTCACAACAAATTTCATCAAAAGCGGTTCAGCCGTTCGAGCGTAAAGAAGTAACAAACTTTTTCATTTATTAGTTTAGTAGGATTTAAATAAAATAATATTTAGTATTTTTCTAGAACCCTGTATATGATTTAAAATATGTTTGTTATTATTTTGTTACCTGTTTTGTCAGATCATTGCGTTTAATTATTTAACAATATTTTTTGTTGTTGTATTTGACTTCTCGATTAAGTACCATTCTTAATTAATTAACGCCGGAGTCGATAAGTTAATTTTAATTACTTAATACATACTGTATTGCATACAATGTCTTTTAATTAATATGTATAGAATGTCAAAACAATCGGAATGTGTTATTCGTTCTTCAATTTGATTGCACAATCGATTCAGAATTGTCAATAATATAATTTAATCGATTACCCAAGTTTTACTGGCTATGAATGGCTATTTTCGTATTCGGTTTATTGCAATGTCATTTGATTGTAAAATCCAATCAAATTGCGTAAGCCTGGGTTTCATATCCCAATTACGAGGCACTCTATTGAGATAATGATTATCGTAGATAAATGTTTGCATAATGGTTTACAAAGTATTTTAGCAAGATTAAAAGAAAACTACTGAGTCGTATTTACTTCTCATAAAAAATGTTTTATTGAAACCATTCTCAATGTATGTATATCAATCAGTCTTCAAAATCACTAAGTACAACTTCAAAACATTATAGTAAAAACTTAACTTATATCTATTTATAACTCATGAAACAAAGCAACCTAAAAAAAGAAGTGAAAGAACTAAGAATAAGAAGAAGCAGCACCATCTAAAACTATGCTAGAACCGATCAAATTAGGACTTATATCTGACACTATAAACAAAATAGTCCTCGCCACCTCCTCGGGTTGTAAAATAACATTATTCGGTGTCAAAGCTGCGAGTTTGTCATACGCCGCGTCCATCATATCTTGGTCCACGTTCAGATTCTCCAGGAAATTGGTTCTGACCAGTCCTGTTCTGACAGCATTCATCCTTATGCCCTCAGCTATAAGCTCCACAGCTCCCGCTTTCGTGAACCTTTCCAAGGCGTCTCTGATCATTGCAAAAGGAAGAAAGCCTGGACGAACTCTTAGCGGTGCTCCGAAAACATTCACAATGTTCCCTTTAGTTAGTTTTAGATGAGGAGCGCATAATTGGGTCAGTCTATACGGTACTCGAAGATTCAAAGCGATTAGCTCATCGAAACCTTCCATTGTGGTGTCAAAAAGTGATGACATCGACGGTTTCCCAGCGCAATTGATCAAAATGTCCACTTTCTTAAACTGTTCCACTGTTTTTCGAACAACCTCTTCGCAGTTTTTGTCAATGGTTAAGTCCAAGAGGAGACAAAGTGGCTTGTTCCCTTTGGCTTCTTCGCAAACTTTAGCCACTTCGAGTAGTCTGGTCTCGTTTCGTCCAATGATTGTTACTGATGCACCGTGTTTGGCAAACAGCTTGGCCGTTGCTGCGCCAATGCCCGAGCTGGCTCCGGTTATAATGGCAACTTTTCCTGTTAAGTTGACGGCTTCTACGCATGTCGTATTTCCTCCTACGTCTTTGGTGGACATTTTGTTTTCTGTTTTGTTTTCATTCACAATTCAATTGTTTCATTCGTTTTGTTCGACTGGTTGCGTCTTGATATTGAACCACTACTATTTAGAGAATAATATGTAATGTCACGTCCGTTATTTTATAAACAGACCGCGGTATTTTCTCACGTCACTGTCGTTTGAGGTACACGTCCATTCGCGGCGTCGTTCGTTTGTCGACTGGTTGACCTTCTTAGGTTGACGTTAATGATTGCGACGGACCGGTTCGCAGTTTGTAAACATAAACTGGGTCTGTGCCATGGACGTTCACCACGATTCAGGTTATGTTTTGAATTGTGTGCTCGGCGAATTTGGTGCTTAGTACTTTGTGATACGGTTTACGTTTGCAGCATATCAGGTTTGTGCAAAGGAATGTGATTTCTTAGGAGACTGTGGTACTTGTAAACTTGATATGGTTAATGCTGCTTATGTACTTATGGTAGAGAAAAGGTAAATTATTAGTGTTTTTGCTTGAAAGTAATTTTAGGATAGATGCTACCAAAAGTAATTAACTCGGAGGTTACTACTTGGGCGATTAATCATCACCATTTTTAAATATCAACGCTACAAGTTACGTTGTGGAACGAAGAGATTAAATAATATTAAAAATGCTTAACTAACAGTGAGTGTCATAATATAGTTTAAAAATTGTGTGTGGACCTTTACTCGTTAATTATATTTTTACAATATATATATGTATGTTTGTAATATATATGTTTGTGTATTATGCTAGTTATAATTAAATTCGTTTCAAGTTAATAAAGAGTCGACGCGATGATTTCAGATATGGAACGATGGTAGCTCTGTCGAGTGTGTGCCTGCCTTACGTCGTGGGTTTGATTCCCGCCAATGAGATCGTAATTTCGGTGAAAGAAAACTTCGCGAAGAATTCATAACATGGTGCTAGAGCATTTCTAGCTCGTCTGGCTAGCAACCACCCTTAAGTTGAAAATCAGTCGCCAATCACCTAACAGTGAGTTCCGGTAGCCTCCGTGAGAGCCAGTTATTCCAGACTAAACATGCTCGACCTTATGACCACTTGTGTGGTTGCGCGCTCTGCTAGTCATATAAAGATAAAGATACATTTTATTTGTGGTAAACCCTAGGTGTACGTACATGATAACTTAGCGCTAGGTTTTAAAAGAGTTTGTTGTACGTTGTGGGAGAAACTGCGTCTTGTGCTAGGTCTCCTTGGAGCCAGTTTACCGAGTCGCAGTTGTCCCCGCTCCGTTAGAGTACACACTGAAACACATTTTTAGAATAGACACATACTTCCAAGACTTACAACACAATAAATTTATATATATACATTTTAGTTTTACAAAATACACAAGAAAGAGCAAACAAAACCAGGTGTAGAGTAGAGTAGTTAAAGGTTTCTTTTTTTTTTGGCCATATAAATATTTTATAAATATTAGGACACATTTCACACACGGCTGGTTAGCCCCATACTGAACCATCTCTAGCTCGTATTATGGTTGCTAACACAACTGATATACTACATGTATACATACATACATATTGTATATAGATACATATTTAACACCCAGACCCACAGCCAACTAATTTAGTTGAGCACAAAGATGTTGACCGGGCCGGAAATCGAACCCGGAACCTTCTGATTAGCAGTCCGGCATGGTAACCTTTACGCCAACGAGGTCGTCAATATTTAAAGGGTTGCCATTCGCAATAAAAATACAATATGCTTAACAGTACTGTGTTAAAAAAATAACACACTATACAAAACCTCGCAAATGGTAGCGATCAATGAAAAATGCTCCGTAAAAATTGTTTGTTACGGCTATTATTCACAGTAGCCGATACGAAATTGATTTATATAGCAGCTTTAGGAATGCTGGGCGAGCTAGATAAAGGTGCGAGCGACGGAACCAGTTTTATGCACCGCTCTACTGCTACAACTTTATTTCGCAAGTATAAATTAAACATTTTGAAACAAATAAATAAATCGTTTATTTAGGCAACAAAGAGTTAGTACATATTTCGAACTTACTACTATAAACTATTATTAACTATCAATTTAATAAAAATGTTACAAATTTGCTAGCCATAATAGTAATACCTGCTAATTGTTATCGCTTGTGGGATGACTATTATATTTAATTAGGTATATACTATGAAATGAAATGCGTTTATTCAAGGCAATATAACTAAAACAAAAGTAGTACTTAAAGAAAGTATATGTAACTAGGCAAAGTACCAGTTACGCTGCCAGGAACAAGCCCCAACTCAGCATTCTGCTGGTTGTGAAGAATAACGCTGGTCTTCCGTTGGGACGGGCCCTGGCGGTGACATCGCACACGAGACAGTATACAGGAGAAAACTCCCGACATACCTATATTTTTTTTTGGTAGCTGCCGTGTCTCAGTAAAAATTCTATCAAAAATGTACTATATATATATAAATAAGGTGATGTCTCTAAAAACGGAAAGGAAAATAAGACCACAAGTAAGAGTGTGTCATATTTGAGTTTGAGGAATTTGATCGTTATTAGTATAGTAATACAGTTGATTTTTCTAACGCTCACTGCATACGGTCAAAAAAAATTACGCTTATTTTACGTTATCGCGGGTCAAGTTAGCTTATGTTTATTACGGCACTAGTCGAAACTCAACCTTAAAATAGCCACAGTGGTACGGTTGACTTGAATTGAAATATTTTATCTTAATATATATAAATCTCGTGTCACAATGTTTATCCTCAATGGACTCCTAAACCACTTAGCCGATTATAATAAAATTTGCACACCATATGCAGTTCGGTCCAACTTGAGAGATAGGATAGTTTAAATCTCAAATTATAGTCGCCATTTTAATTTATTGCTAATTATTGTCTGTTATTATTTGAAAGTCACAATTATCTGTTAACTCCAAATGATTCTAACAGATGTCGATACCTTTCGACTGGGTTGAGTAAGTAATCAATAGATGGCGCTGCTATGGTAAATCTACGAACGTGTCATATAAGCTACACTATCTATTTTTCATAACCCTAAGTGAGGCAAAACAACGTTTGCCGGGTCAGCTAGTATTTTATATATATATGAACATTGCCTATAATCAGTCTAACTCCATGAGAGCCGTCTCGTTTCGCGTCCCGGCTTACCCGGGAATACAGCCCAAGAATAGGAGTCATCTCGGGGGCAGATTGCTAAATTAAAAATTCACAAGACGCCATGCGAAACTCCCTGCGCCGCCATTAGGCGTGTAACAAAGGCCGGCCATTTTAATGCAAATGGCCGCGTTTCCGCCGCTCCGTGTACCGGATGTGACGTCATAGTTCGCGAGGCGCGGACGCATAAATCGCTCGGTCAGTTGACTTGAGATTACTTCTCTAGAAAGATTTTATTAAGATTTAAAGGTACTTCTGTATAATTTTGTACAGGATTTTGCTTGACATTTTCTTATGAGTTTTTGGTGAATAAAAACGTAGCATGATGGTAGAGCATTTTTTTATACGAAATAATGTAAATCTTTATAGAATTAGCAGATTGTCCCGGCTTCGCATGGGCTATAAAATAATCTAAGTTGCAAAGAGAAACAAAAAAAAGCCTATGTTAGTTAGGGATAATGCAACGGGGAAAGAATTTTTCAAATCGGTCCAGTAAATCTAGTTTAAAACGGTAAATCTAACTTTTCCTATTAATAAAATTGGTATAGATAAAAAACTATCGCGTTAATATACACCTTAATTTACGTTCCGATATTGTTATCATTTCAAGTTTAATAAGAATTTGCATTTATTGTGTTATAATGTACCGCCTGTAGCTCAGCTCACTAGGGTGATCTGATACGATCATTGAGGTTAAGCAACAGTCGATGCGGACAGTCTTTGTAAAAGTGACCATGCTCAAAACTGTCATTTAAAAGGTATTTTCAACTGGGCGCTAGCGTGAGTCGGAAGACACGTTAATTGTAGGTCCCAGCTGTTAGTCTTAGTGCAATCAAGTTTGGCCACTTAGCTCTTACGAAAAAGAAGCAACAATCCAACTAGGCATTTAACCAGCAAGTTATGTGTAAAGTATGTATGTATATGTACTCGTTGTACACCAGTTGTGTTAGTAATCGTAATACAATCTAGAAATGGTTTAGTATGGGGCTAGCCAGCCGTGTGTGAAATGAATAAAAACAAAATTTAAAAAGTGTGTATAAGTTTACCTTAAGTCTAAATACCGACATTGTCACGCCTAACTGGGCAAGCGCGCTCCACCTTAGATCGCAATATCGCTTACCATCAGGTGAATTGTGATCAAGCGCAAGCCCATTAAGAGTAAAAAAAAAACTTCTCGACCCCGGAAAATGTACAAAGGTAGAGTACTCCTTTAAAGTAGTAGTTTGTGTAAAAACTTTGCAAATTCATTACATTGGTCAAAGTTTACTAACGGCCAAGTTGACCCAAGTCGAGTTGTCATTAACATGCAGATTGCTTCCAACTTTGAAAAGTTGGCTCAAAAACTGGGCCAAAACAACCAACTCGGCCGAAAAGTGGCTGAAGGGGCTAAGTTTGAGGTGATACGTGACACGACTGGAATACTAAGTTTGTAGACATTAGTTTGCAATACTTATTCGGTATTGATCAGAATTTATCTACCAGCCTCACTACTTTTCTGAAGAAGTCGATGTTGACAATCGTACGTCAATGCTACAATCTGAGTTTTGCACTCGCAAAATTTCTGACTACTAATTGTTTGCACAGTATTAATTTATTATCGATATGTATCGATACAAAAAACTTATGTATGTATGTAGTATATCACTAGTGCTAGCGACCATATTACAAACTAGAAATCTATACCATTATAAAGAGGAAATGTTTGATTTTTTGTTTGTTTGACGCGAATAGGTTTCGAAACTATTGGACCGATTTAAAAAGAGTAAAGAAGAAGAAGAAGACGATTTAAAAAGAAAAAACATGCCACTGTTGGGAAGCTATATTATCTCCGAGAAACATAGGCTCTAGTAGTTTGTTTCTCTTTGCAACTTAAATTATTTTAGAAACCGTGCGAAGCCGGGACGGGATGCTAGTGTATATCTTTTTTTTAAATAGATGTCTTGTGAGATGACATTCGTGTTAACAGATCTATATATTCCTGATAGCTAACAAAGCGTTACGCCAATTTCGACTTTTACAAATTGTTGGGGATTTTAAAATACGATATCCATAGCATAAAAACTACTAAATGGTGGCGATTCTGCGGCACACACAAAACAACTAAATTTAAAGAAGTCCCGTCTCTTTTCATCTTAGGTGGCCAGAAAGAGACGGCACGTTCTGAACCACAGACAAAACAACTAAAATCACGTCAAATATGGAATGTGCAGGCAGTTTTAGAGGTGTTAAAAGTGAGTGCGTACTAAAGTCGCCTATATTTTCTTCAGAGACGGGGCTTCTTTAAATTTAGTTTAGTCGTGTGTGCCGCAGAATCGCCACCAATATTTTTCTGTTATCTGTGGATTTTGTCTTTCAAGTCTTAACTGTGTGAAAAAACTGTCATTTAAAATTGACGCTTAGTAAGGCACTCAGTACCATTGCCATTTGACTAACGCTAGTTATCTAATAGCAAGATGTTTTTCTTAATGTTTAGAAGAAGAGGAACTTAGTATGTTCACATGACGCAGCATTATAAACGTTCTCACTGCAAAACTGTTGCCAGAATACTTTCACAGCGTTCATTCTATTTCGTGACTGGAGAGAATTGTAGTAAAATTACATTGTCATTGTTTTAATATATTTCAACGCGACGCGGTTCCGTTGCGATGTTAACAGGACCCTATTTTTTGGAAAATAGTGACGGGACACTACTCTTTGTTTTTTGATATCGATTGTTTTTTAACTATTGTTATACTATTGTTATCAAATAGATAAATAAAGAATGTTTGTAATGGGATATACAAATAGCAGCATGGTGCTCCTTTTTTTACATCCCAAATATGTATGTATACATGTACGTAGGAGAAGTGAAAAAAGATAATAATAAAAAGAGTAAATTAGCAACAAAAAAAAACTTGATTGAAAATATATAACAAAAAAAAAGGTTAAGTTATGTTCTATTTTGTATTAACTTGTTTTGTTGCAGCTGGGTTCACAATGCCCATAGCGTGGTGGGTGTTGTCATCTTATTCATAGCAATGATGTGTAAAATCGTGAGAGAATACACTGTGTTTAGCTGAACAAAGTCTCCGACGACCTAAGTCAGAGGGTTGAAAGCAAAACATACAAAAAAAAACTATTGTTATTTGAATTAATCGATAAACATGGATATGTAAAATGCATAGTCTGGAATAACTGGTATCAAGGAAGCTGCCGCAACACACTGTTAGGTATTTGGCAATTTTTCAACTTAAGGCTGTTTGCTAGACAGGCGAGCACTAGAAAATGTCCTGCCACCATGCAACTACTTCACAGAATTAATAAATAATAGTTTAAAAAAAAAACTAAATAACACGCTTTTTATAGAAAGCCGAACTAAAAAATTGAAAATAAATTTAATGAATTTAAATTAAGAAAATAATGTTAAAAAATTCAATGAATATAAATATTAGTGTGAATAAAAAATTTGCATTTTACATATCATTGTTTATCGATTAATTCAAATAACAATAGTAATAATAATAGTTTAAAAAAACTAAAAACCACGCTTTTTATAGAAAACCGTAATTTTATCAAATTAGTGTTTATTGTCATCGGTCCACAATAAATCTACAAAGTTTGAATGAAATCTGGCCGTTTAAAGTGGGTCAAAATCGCGCCCAAAGAAGTCGGTTACAAACAAACATACAGGTTAAGCTAATATAAAGCGTGTAAAAAATATAAGTCTGAACTTAATATCACAAACAGTACATTTATCAGACTGGGAAGAATGGCGTATAAGAAAAGAGGTATATGCTAACATCACAAACAATCGCAAATTCTTTCTTACAATTTTTTTTCGTAAGATATGAACAATTTGTGCTCAAAATTTATATTCCTACAAAGTCATAACAGACACTTCCGAGCTAAATACTCCAATGAATCGCGAACTCACATTCTGAACAGACCCCGTACAAAACGCTTTCGAGTTTGAGATTTGTAGTCATTGTTTTGCATAATTTTGTACAAAAGTTTGTCGGACGACATCTTTAAAGCTGATTACAATTTTATATTAATTTCAGGCTTCAAACTGCCTTAGTTCGGAGAAAGTCCACTTAGAAGAACTTTTTACTATAACAGTTACTATAGCAGTTATTCCAGACTAAGCATGCTCCACCCTAGGCTAGAGTGTCGCTGACATGTGTTTTATAACGCACCTTGCTCATCAAATGCCTAGCCGTATAGAGTAAAATATAATAGAATAAGAAATAAGACCAGATAATCCGAATTAATTGGCTCATTTATACAATACAATACAAAAACTCTTTATTGCACACCACACACAGTAATAATAAATTAATAAATAAATTAAAAACATACAAAATGTTGCACAATAGGCGGGCTTATCGCCTATAGCGATTTCTTCCAAGCAACCTTTGTATGGAAAAGTGAGAAAAAAAGAAGGGAGGTGTACTTAAATACATTTATGTTTTACCCTAGAAAAAAATACTGGCTAAATAACTTTTGTTTCACAAGAACTACAAGAAATATATTTTAGTTATGTGTTTCCTAGTCTTATTTTATTCTTATCTGTAAAGTTGTAGAACTTGGACTAAATGATGTAGTTTAAAACATTTTATTGCGGTCTATTTGTTTTGATTATGTTCCAGAGACAAAGACTTTTATTTAGTTCAGAATGGTAAGGATCTTAGACCATTTTAGGGTGCCTTGCCTAAAAGGAACCTTATCTAGTAGTAAACGGGACCCTATTACTTAGCCTCCGCTGTCTATCTGTCTGTCACCAAGCTGTAACACATTTGCCGTGATATCTAAAAAACTGAAATTTTCACTTATTGTGTATTTCCGTTGGCGCTATTAACTAACACTAAAAAAAAATATTAAGCGGGCATATATTATTATTCAATGAACATGCATTTTTGTTTTTTTTTAGATTATGGAACCCTTCATGCGTGTGTTCGACTCGCAGTTGGACAATAATTTTATATCTTCTTGTTGTATAGCATCCAATAAGCTTTGAATGCTTATGAAAGATAGTTATAATACAGATATCTTATTTCAAATTACGACGAAACTTACTGAATAAAATCTTTCTTTAATTACAAGATCGCAAGAAAACAATTTATTCCCCTAGTGTCATTCATCAAAAACTTACTATCGACGAAATTAATCGACATTAAGTAACGAGTGAATTAATTTATCGACATTATAATTTATCATCAGCCCATCACTAGCTAGAGTGATTTATAACTCGTTTCTCAGTAAGGGCGAACTTAACGCGTTTACAACTAATTACTACTGTACTTGATTTATATTGTTTTGTTTATTATTATTATTATTGGCTTTATAATTTTTGGGTGATTTGAATAAAATTCTGTTGCAGTCACGCCTAAAGTATGTGTAGCAAAAGTGTCCTTCTGATATGGTCGAAGTTAAGTACCGATATATGCGGATAGTCTTTGGAAGGGGTGACCATTCAAGAATTCTAACCCACTAAATGACTTAAATTTTCTCATATAAACCCCTGTTTACCATAATACAACTAGCTGACCCGGTAAACGTTGTTTTGCCTCACTTAGGGGTATGAAAAATAGATAGTGTAGCTTATATGACACGTTCGTAGATTTACCATAGCAGCGCCATCTATTGATTACTTACTAAACCCAGTCGATACCAAACTCCAAATGATCCTTCATTTGAAGTTAACAGATAATTGTGACTGTCAAATAATAACAGACAATAATTAGCAATAAATTAAAATTGCGACTATAATTTGAGATTTAAACTATCCTATCTCTCAAGTTGGATCGAACTGCACATGGTGTGCGAATTTTATTATAATTGGTTAAGTGGTTTAGGAGTCTATTGAGGACAAACATTGTGACACGAGATTTATATATATTAAGATAATATTAGAAGCTGAAATCAGCTAAATAAAGCTAAAATGTGATCAGTGTACCAAGTGGACTTTAAACATTGACATTGAACAATGGACATTGTATGTCTGTTATAACTGTTAAAAAAATAATTTCAATCTCAGTGTGAAATAGGCACATCAGCATATTGCTGCTCGCCTATAAATCAAATAAATAAAAAAACTTGTTACTCACTAAAAGACTGTAATTTTCCCATTTAAACACCTGATTGACAGTTTCTCTAGTTAAAATAATCTCTAACCTAGTAAAAGACATTTTCACATATTTACCCCTGTCTGGCATATAGGAAGCTAAAATAACCTCTAACCCACTAAAATCAAATCAAAATCAAATTATTTATTAGCCTTACGGCATCACGCCATACTGGGCAAGTCAATTTACAATTTACTTAATTTCTAAAATGTGTATGCCTATATTACGAGTACACTCTTAATATTATTACATAAATCTATACCTATCTATATTTATATTTTTCTTCCACCTGGAATCGTTAAAAAGCTTTATAACTACATATAATAAGACTGCTACAAGAATGAAGATTCTGTTATTGACTGTGACATGAATTCATTGAGAGAGTAAAAAGGGTTCTTTTCGAAAAAGTGTTTAATTTTTTGTTCGAAGTAGACTGTAATAATTTGATGTAAGTTTCCAATTTAAACCTCCTGATTGGCAGTTTCGTTCCTAAAAAAAACCCTCGTTCCTTCTAAAATTCTAAAACCAAGTGCAGTAACTAAATAAAGCAGTAAGATAACTTCCAAGTTTAACGTGCTTAATTTCTTACAAAAAGTTCGCGAGCCAGACTTGCAAAAAGTTCCCCTCTCGTCCGACATTTAACAGACTTAGCGCTATTTAGCGCTTTTTGTCGCCGCTCTGGGGCGCGGTGTTGCCATGTAAGATGGGGAAAAAACGGCCAGTTTAGAAATTTTAGGGGAAATTTGGAGCGTGATTTTGTTGTCCCTAAGGTAAAACTGCTTTTTTTTCAGATTATGCATCTTATTTTTTCAGATCATGATATGGTACGTTCCCACTGCTGGGACTCGGGATCTTCTATCGCGAGGAAAGAGATATACGAGGGTGAATCAAAAAGTTCTTAGAAGTGCATATATATGAAACTTTTTTCGATCAAGTTTGATATTCAAATTAAAGAGTGTCTATCACACTATATTTATGCAGACTGTCACTTGTTTTTGTCAGTTCGTTCGCATGTAATAATTTTTTTTGTGCAACGAGTTGCTAAAAAGTTAAAATTATGGATAAAAGTGACTTACATGCGGTGATAAAATATCTCAGTTTGAAAAAAATGTCTACGAAGGAATTTTTTTTGGACATTCAGCAGACATTAGGGGGTGATGTTGTACCCTATTCTACGGTTGCGTACTGGGTGGCTGAATTTAAAAGAAGTAGATCAAGCTGTAAAGATGACCCGCGTTCTGGGCGGCCTTCAACCTCCGTTACAGAAGAAAATGTCAAAAAGGTTGAGAATCTGGTTTTGGAAGACAGAAGAATGACTATAAAACATATAGCTGAGATCCTAAAGATATCTTTTGGTAGCGTTCAACCAATTTTAATTGATTCACTGGGGTTCAAAAAAGTGTCTGCAAGATGGGTGCCACGAATGTTAACCGACGAAAACAAAAAGCGACATTTGGAAATTTCCAAGCGTAATCTCGAAATGTTCCAGCGTGATTCGGATAATTTTTGCCGTCGTCTTGTCACCATGGATGAAACGTGGGTCCAATCCATTTTAATCCTGAAACTAAAAGACAAAGCATGTCTTGGAAACGACCATCCTCTCCATCCATTAAGAAATTTCGAGTTGCTCCTACCGCTGGCAAAGTTATGGCCTCTGTGTTCTGGGATAGTGAAGGAATCCTTTTTATTGATTACATGCCAAAAGGCCAGACGATTACTGGACCCTATTATGCAAATTTAATCCCGAAAGTGCGTGAAGCGATTAAAGAAAAACGTCGTGGAAAACTGTCGTTGGGCGTGATGTTCCTTCAAGATAACGCTCCTGCTCATCGATCGGAAGTTGCGCTCAACGCAATCCGCTGTGCTGGCTTCAATCTCCTTGACCACCCACCATATTCTCCGGACTTAGCCCCAAGTGATTTTCACTTATTTCCAAAATTAAAAGAGGAAATTCGTGGAACAAAATTTCACGATAATGACGCGGTTATAGTTGCCGTAGAGGACTTTTTCGAGAGTCAAGAAGATATTTTTTTTCACAAGGAATAAGGAAGTTAGAAACGCGTTATTCTAAATGCATTGCATTGCAGGGAGATTATGTAGAAAAATAAAATATTATTATTTAAATCTTTGCATTTTTTTATATTGATTCCAAGAATTTTTTGATTCACCCTCGTACGTAGGCCATAATCTACCACGTTGACTAAGTGGTAGATTATGTTCATTATTATTTTGTTAATAATGTATTATTTTCTGTTCCTTCTAGGTAAACGCACTTCATTGTAAACCTCAATGACACTTACTATCAGGTGAATTGTGGTCAGGCGCTGACCTAAATAGAGTAAAAAAATACACGTCTTCGAATATTGTGGTCTTCAAACATGTGGGTTTCCTCCTCATATATTCCTAGCGAAGTGCAAAGTGCAAAGTGCAGTTAGCGAGTGCAAATCTACACAAACCTTGAAAAATAAGTCATTGGTGCAGGGTCAGAATCGAACCAGGGGACGAGAAATCAAAAAGCAGATGTTCCCCACCGATCCACTCTCGCCTTTCGCTTTGCAAGTGAAGTTTGAACGGTGATAGATGAAAATGTTAAAATTTACTTTGGTACATTTTAAGCGTTAACTTAAAAAAATCTAATGAGATATTATTATTACGAATAGATTGATATAGATTATATAATAATATTTTGTTTCTTATTTTTTCAGGTAAGTCTGGTTTTAACCCAATTTCCTGCGTATATCAGCTTTTGTAAGTAATAGGGATTATAATTTGTCTGGAACAAATGTTATTGACGAAATCTTTTTTTTTGTTATAGTTCACAGTTGAGACATTCCAACAGTAGGCCACAAGAGTTAATCGTGTATCCAACCCACGGATGCATGTCTAATAAAAAATAATAACACCACCAACCATCATCGCAGTCCGCCTAATGCAAGTTATTTGCCAAACAAATTAGCATAATTACCAAAACATGTCGTAAAAGTGATCATAAAAAATAACGATAATTGCATCGGATTGTAACTTTTTCTTCCTAGTCCGTCCGTTCCGAGCAACACTTCAAAATACTAATAAACAAGAGAACTTGGCAACTTTTAATATAAAGAAGAAGGTTATATTTAGATTAAAAAGTTTTTTATATAAGTTTGCGCTTGATCGCAATTCACCTGATGATAAATTCACCTTTGCTCAGAAGAAACGGGTTCACTAGTGTATTGAAAACCTCTAGATTATAGTTGTCGGGGAACAGGGCGTTTGGTAAAGAATTCCACACCTTGGCGGTTCGTACTTAGTGGAGGCAAACCAAACGCCAAAATTTATCTTTATATTAAAGTAAAAGATAAAAAAGAGGGAACTGTTGCGCTGCCATACAGAGATTTTTGCTAGAAAGTTGTGTTAAATAAGAGTGTTCTTAGTTATGATGAAAATCCAAATTAGCACCCGCCACAAAATGGCTGGTTAAATTTTTTAGCACAACCCTCCCAATATGGGTATCAAATTAAAGACCAGTCATCAAATTCAAAAGGACGCTAAAACATTTTTTTAATACTAACCCATTTTATTCTATAAAATAATTCTTGTATATGCAACTTGATGAATCTTCATTTTCTTCTGACATAATTTTGCAATAGCATCCCTAATTTTAAATACCTACAATTTTAGTCAATGTTATAATAATTAAGTTTAGTTTAGTTAATATCATTCTGTGTTGCTTAAACTAAATGTAAATGACTTGCCAAATGCGATGATCTCATCGCATTGCAAGGACAATAAATTATTTTATTTTATTTATTTTAAGAGCCTTATGATACAATAATGCCCAGTAATTTCACCGAAATCGAGCTTAAAAACAGAACCCTACTGCTTGGCGAAAGATTACTTGGCAAAGGACTTTTAAAGTTGATTTAACTCCTTAAAGCATTTGACTAGCAGGGCGGACCACCACACGAGTTGGCGACACTCTGGGCTAAGGTTGAGCATGCCTAGTCTGGAAAAACTGTCTCTCAAGGAGGATGTCGCTGTCGGAAAGTACTGTAATTTTTTTTATTGTTGAATTGGCTCACGTTTGGCAGCTTGCCTAAGCTTTACCATGGTCTAAGATATATCACGCTTGCCTAGAAGAAACCTATTTACTTTAGATTTGAAGGCCCCCAAATTGTAACAGCATAAGCAGCTCACTTTACGTTCCCACTGCTGGGACTCGAGACCTTCTCTCACGAGGAGAGAGACATAGGCCATAATCCACCACGCTGGCCAAGTGCGGGTTGGCGGATGACACACGTCTTCGGATATTGTGGTCCTCAAACATGTCGGTTTCCTCACGATGTTTTCCTTCACCGTAAAGCGAGTACATATCCACACATAACTTGAAAAAGAAGTCATTGGTGTAGGGCTGGGATCGAACCAGGGGCTGTCTGATTGAAAAGCAGACGTTATTACCAACGAACCACAATCGCTTTTTTTCAAATTATACTAGACATGTCATATTTATAAAGTTCTCGTAACGTATTTAGTTAAAAACAGACCTTTCAAACGTCAGATGGGAAATACTAGTTTCTAAGCTTTGAGCCTTAATTCTCGCGCTTATAATGGTTCTCGAACTGTTTGAGAGCAGTTTGAAACAGTTGAATTTAGGGTTGGCACGAGGCCGGGTTTATCCGATCTCGACCCGATATGTCAGACCTGAGAATCGACCTGGAATTCTTGAACTGTAACATCTCTTACGATTTGGGTTAAATATAAGGCTGTAAATATAATTAAATTCAAATTATATATTTCTTGCAAAGGAGGTACAATTTTTTTTTTGAACACATTCACACACGGCTAGTTAGCCCCATACTGAACCATTTCTAGCTCGTATTATGGTTGCTAACACAACTGATATACTACATATACATACATACATATTATATATAAATACATATTTTAACACCCAGACCCACAGCCAACAAATTTAGTTAAGCACAAAGATGTTGACCGGGCCGGGAATCGAACCCGGAACCTTCTGATATTACGCCAGTAGCTCAGCTAACTGAGACGATCTGATGCGATCATAGTTCTTAAGCAACGGTTGATGCGGACAGTCTTTGGATGGGCGATTAGGCATTCAAAATTACAAGATTCTCATTTAAATGGTGGCATTTTAAACTGGGCGCTTCCGTGGCTCTGATGACACGTCCACTTTTTTCTTCTTCTTCGTAGCGCCTGAAACTCCGCTAGCTAAGGTGATCTGACGCGATCGTCAAACCTAAGCAACGGTCGATGCGGACGGTGTTTGGATGGGTGACCATGCACAAGACTGTCGTTTTTAAAGTGGCATTTTCATCTGGGCGATACCGTGGATCGGATGACACGTTAAAATGTAGGTCCCGGCTGTTAGTCTTAGTACAAGCAGTCGTTAAGCCAAGTCAGAGAGAGGCCTTCGGGCAGCTTGAAAACTCTCGACATCAGAACTTAGCCATTAAGCTCATACGAAGAAGAAGAAGAAGATTGGGGATTATCAAATGATAAATTTGACATAATATATTTTAGTTAGGTACTTAACCTGTGTTCAGACAGTAGGATATTTAATTTCCATCATCGAAAAGACAGGTAACCATTTTCTAAGATCTATCCTAGATTCGATTCTAAACGGACATAGACCGTAACTGGATACGTTTCTCATCTATCACGAGGACAGGACGAATGGACGTAGAACGTAACCGCGTACGTGAACAGGAAATTGCAAGGACTCGCTTTTGTAGTGTCGGAACTTTGAGTGTCTCTGTCTTCTTTTAGGAAAAAAAAATAGAATGAAAAGTTATTTTCCCTATCAGAATTTTTATTAATTTATATAGTATCAATCTATAATATAAATAAGTCGGGTTTTCCTTCCTGACGCTATAACTCCAGAACGCACGAACCGATTTCAAGGGTTTTGCATTCGGTTTGTAGCAAACAAAATTCAGGGAAAAATCGATTCACAAAAAAATCTACCTACACGCGGGCGGAGTCGCGGGCAACTGCTAGTTAATTATATAAAGTGGAATTTGATATGCGTTAGTGATTATCTTATAAAAGTAATTAAAAGTAGCCTATGTGTTAATCCAAGGTCTAACCTATATTCACACTAAATTTCATTCAAATCGGTCCAGCCGTTTTAGCGTGAAGGAATAGATTGAGATGTTATTTGCATATCCCACGGGAACCACAATAGTTTTCGGTAGCATAATATATGTGCTTGTACAAGATCAAATCTATCTTCACACCAAATTTAATTAAAATCAGCCGTTTGAGCGTGAAGAAGTGACAAACATATACTTACACAAACTTTTACATTTATTATTTATTAGTATCTATTTTATATTAGTAGGAAGGTTTTTTTTTCATTATGTTACTTTCGTATATACATATATGACGAATCCAAGTGCATGTTATTTATTAATGGCTAATAAAATACTTTGTCTTTTGACTTTGTCTTTAGAGTTTCTGTTCTATTCCATTCCTAACCGCCTGTGTCCATCGTCCGCCGTTTAAGCCCGGTAGCCACTAATTATTCCGGTGGCCGGTTACCGAGCGGTTACATTAACCGGTACCTACCTAAACGGACAGATGGAGTTGCTAGTCTCACACTGTGATATACGATCTAGGTTTTTTCACTGTAAATACAAGATCTTGCACTTATCATCTAGACTTCATAGTTTAGCGCACCGGCGTAAGGTTGCCAGTCTGTCGGTGTTTTATAGAATACATTTCGGGGAGTGCGCAACGGAGTTGCATAATATTATACCACCATCTCTGTTCCATTACAGAACGAGCAGAAACTCAGCGAAGAGACATAGGTATACAGTCGAAATCCCTATGTTTCGCACAAGCCGTTTCGCTTCTTCCTTTCTTGTGAGAACTGCAAAACTTTGGAATTCTCTTCCTGAGTCTCTGTTTCCTGAGAAGTACCACCTGGGGGTCTTCAAATCTAGAGTTAATAGGTATTTTCTAGGTAAGCGTGTAACATCGTAGATCATAGTATTGTTTAACACCAGGCAAGCTGTGGGGTCAAACGCAAACCTATAAGTTATAAAAAAAAAAACATCGCTAGTACTACAAAGTCAAAGTAATTTATTTATAACAATATAGTTACAAGTCCCACAATCACATTAAATATTAAATCAATATTAATGTCAATAAGATTCAAATATAAATCAATCAAATATAATTTATACTATAAACTAAGAATATAATTGTAGGAGTAAAATCTTATAAGGCTGGTGGAAACTGGCTGAAGACTGTACTATATGGCGTGTTAGAGAGGAGGCCTATACCCAGCAGTGGGAAGACACAGGCTGATGATGATGAAAATCTTATAACTTCCTATATCATTTCTATTATTTTCAAAGATCAAAATCAAGCCTAGAATATTTATGACAATTTTAGCTAATATAGTTCATCATACAAGCACCTGTTTTCAAACAGTTTTTTAGTTTACAGTTGTGTTAGCAACCATACTAAAAACTAGAAATGGTTTAGTATCGGACTCGCCAGCCGTATGTAAAAAAAAATATGGCCTCTGAATCCCACACGAGATAGATTCTGTGTTGTGGGATTCAGATATCTTCCCTTACACTCTAATATAAACAACCGATGAGAAATGAAATGTGAGCAAAACGTTGATATATTCAACACCTAACCAATAGCTACCTCGTGCATTCCGTTGCAATAAATCTTAAAGATACGTCGGACTGCTTAGGGGTAGTTCATACTAGTTGGTACCGGTTTGAAACCGGTTACGAATAAAATGTTTAAGATAAGACATACGAACTATTAATGTAATTATTAATGGCGATTCTGCCGTACACACGACTAAACTAAATTTAAAGAAAACCCCGTCTCTTTTCATCTTAGACGGCCAGAAAGAGACGGCACGTTCTGCACCATAGTGAAAACGACTAAAATCACGTCAAATGTAGAAAATATAGGCGGCTTTAGAACCCACTCACTTGTATCACCTCTAAAACTGCCTGCACATTTCATATTTGACGTGATTTTAATTGTTTTGTCTGTGGTTCAGAACGTGCCGTCTCGATTTACTGGCATTTTCAAATATCATAAAATTTAATTAGACAGAGAATTGGTGGGTTTTGAACAAACCTTTATTGTTTTTTATTTTACTAGGTTCATAATTGACCTCATCTTGTCCAATGTTAAGCTTTTTTTTTTCACAATCACACACGGCAGGTTAGCCCCATACTGAACCATTTCTAGCTCGTATTATGGTTGCTAACACAACTGATATTCTACATATACATACATACATATTATATATAAATACATATTTAACACCCAGACCCACAGCCAACAAATTTAGTTAAGCACAAAGATGTTGACCGGGCCGGGAATCGAACCCGGAACCTTCTGATTAGCAGACCGGCATGGTAACCTTTACGCCAACGAGGTCGCTGAGCGGAACTGTGCTATTGTCTATTATATAACACTCTTACCGCGAACCGGTTTCTTATACCGGTATGAGTACCGCTATCGTTTCGTAGAGTTATAAATCGCCTCTCCGACGTCGGTAATGAAAGAACATTTTTCAAATTGCAAATGCGAACCGAGCTTTAACTAGCCAGAGCTTTCTCTGGGAGCTTCTAATTTATTTATCGAGCAATTCTCGAAGAGGTTGTACCTTGTTTTGGTGTTTTCATATTAATCGGTTCACTCGGGTTCGTTCGCACTTGTTAAATATTGATTAAATGGGTCGAGGTACGTTATTTTGGTGTATAATTTAAATACAAAGAAATAAGTTTAAAATTTAAATACATATATTTATTACTAATAAATAAAATGAATCCTGTAAAATAATTGAACAATAATTAATGAACACTTACATCTTTTCTACCAAATAAAATTGTAAAATAGAACATTTTATTAAATTTTATATATATATTTTTTTTAATTTCTTTTTATCTTAGAAAAAGTTTCTTCGGTAACACAGACCTTAGTGTGTTGATTTCAAATCCTAAACAATTATATAAAATCCAAAAAATTATTAATTATGTATAAAAAATTCCGCTGTCACGTTATTTTTTAAACAATTTTTTTTTTCAGCTCATTCATTTTTCATCGGCTTATCTATATACATAATACCTTCGCGACTTACAATGATGATGATATTCTTCTTAGTCTCTCTCTTTCCCACTAAGTGGGGTCGGCACAGCCTGTTTTTCGCTTCCACGTCACTCTATCAGCCGTCATCTCCACATTCACTCCCTTCTCATTCATATCCTTTTCCACTTATGATGATGATGATATTTCGTGAATCCTCCTGTACCATCCCTAGTTCTGTCTAGCTGTACTGCTCTCGAAGATTAATTACTGTTACAAACCTACCACCACCCTCTGCTAGTGATCTACTTGATCCTTAGATACCTGATCGAATTATTTACGTAGAATTATTGTGACGCGATAGATTTATTATTAGTGATTGATACTTCTATAGGTGTTTTCGATAGTATTTGTTGACCTGGCAGATTTTGTACAATCATAATCGACAAATATTTAATATTCTTCTTCTTCGTATGAGCTAAGTGGCCAAGCTCTGATGTCGAGAGTTTTCAACCCGCCCGAAGGCCTCCGAATTGGCTTGACGACTGCTTGTACTAAGACTAGCAGCCGGGACCTACAATTTAACGTGTCATCCGACCCCGGTAGCACCCAGATGAATGCCACTTGAAAAACGGCAATCTTGTGCAATGGTCACCCATCCAAACACCGTCCGCATCGACCGTTGCTTAGTTGCGATGATCGCGTTAGATCACTTCTTCTGGTACTCAGTCCTTAGGCCAAGTCAGAGAACAGACAGAAACAAGACTATGCAACTAGTGAAATCTTTATTTAGGATAACTGAATAGATATATCATTGTTTACATTTCATTACGACCTCGTGGCGTTATGGTTACCATGCCGGACTGCCAATCGGAATGTTCCGGGTCCGATTCACGGCACGGCCAACATCTTTGTGCTCTACTAAATTTGGTGGCTGTCGGTCAGGGTGTTAAATATAATCTATTTAAAATATGTATGTATGTGTATGTAGTATATCAGTTGTGTGGCTACCATAATACGAACTAGAAATGGTTCAGTATGGGGTTAACCAGCCGTGTGTGAAATGTGTTCTAATTTTTATTTATTTCATTAGTACTTATAATTCTCTAATTATCATCCAATATAAATGACTTGCCAAATGCGACGAGAGTAGGGCCAATAAATTATTTATCTCTATCTTTATTTATCTTTGAAGTCCTACCTGCCCATTAATTACCATAAATATCCTTCTACCATATCATATCATAGAACCTTCCACCGGTGTCACCGGATATGCGCTGACCCCCAACTTCCGGTTTGCATACATCCGGCGTTAGAAGAGATTTATTAGTGTTGAAACCTACATTAATATGCCGTTACATTGAGGTGCGATAGTCGAAGGCGCTATGTGAGAGCAAAGTAGCCTAACATTTTGAAAAATTCTATAGATAAAAACTGCGTAAAAAAATTCACATAAAATCAATAGTTATCAATATTGATATTATAAGTTTCTTTTTATAATCTTTATTACTCTTAAGAAAGATAACATTTTAAAAAGTTCAACGGCATTTTTTGTCTATCTTTCGTGTTTTGGAGCTCTAGCAATTCGTAACACTGAATTTAAGCTAATAAAATTTAAGAAAAAAACGTAGCCCCATCATTTTTTTGGGGAAGGATTTTATAGGATTATTCAACATATATGCTAAATTCAGGACATAAATATTAAGATACATTGTAACTATAACCCACTAATGTAATCTGATTTGTATGTTTATTCTATTGGTGCATATAAATAATTGATTTATTATTATAATTTGCTCCCACAGAGCGCCTTAAATGTGTTAAGAGAGTTAATACTTAAGGCTGTTGCTACTTTCACTTACTTTAGTAACAAAATAAAGCCTATGTTTAAGTTACTCAGGGATAATGTAGCTTCCCAACGGTGAAAGAGTATTTCAAATCGGTTCAGTAGTTTCGGAGCCTATTTGCGTGAAACATTGGCTTATCTTAATTTGGTTTGAGATCACAGTGAAAGGGTGCCTACATTTTTTTTTCTTCTCTTACCAACAATGGATTTCGTCATAGTAACGCCTGAGTCTATAGTATATATAATATTGGTATATACAAGTTATATTTTACTCGAGAAAATCATCAAAGTCTCTCTCCAGGTTGACCTCACTCGCGAGTGTCTGTAATCACATAATACCCGCTCTTTACTTTCAAACCTCAAGTTTTCTCCACAGGAGATCAAAAGACTTCCTTTAATGACAGATTATGGAAAGGGCAGAGGGGAAACTTTATATTTGTAAGATTAATTTGACGACCTCGTTAGCGTGATGGTTACCATGCCGGACTGCCAACCAAAGGGTCCCGGGTTCGATTCTCAGCACGGCCAACATCTTTGAGACGAACTAAATTTGTTGGTCGTCGGTCTGGGTGTTAAATATGTATGTAAAATATTTATGTATGTATATATGGTATATCAGTTGTGTTAAAAACCATAATACTAACTAGAAATGGCTTAACATGGGGCTAACCAGCCGTGTGTGAAATGTGTGCTCATATTTATAATATAATGGCGGCTTACGATCGAGTGCAATGGCTCTAATTATCTCTTATCTCATTAATCCGTCACTTCAATAAACCGATATGTTAAAATTTTCAATGCTTAATTTTTTTATTATAATTTTTTCCCCATAATCCAGTTATCCGAACATTCCAATAATCCGATACCATCTGGTTTAAATAGTGCCGGATTATCATGACTATTACTTCTGTATTAGAAAAAAAAATGGCTTACTCGTAATTTTGAAAAATCTTATAATTCCAACAAAGTTGTCATTCTGTAGTATTTTATTCAGTAGCAGGTGCTCTTCGTTAGAAACCCTTCGAGTCTCCTTTTTGATTTTGAATTTTTCGTTTCGTCGAAGCAGCTCTAAGCTTTGGACTTAAGTATTAATTAATCCTGTGGGTTTCACTGAACCTTGGACTCACATAATATATAAAAACTTTTTTTTTTTGAACGCACATTTTCCCGCGACGAAAGCGCTAAGCACATGAAACTTGTTGACCATGTTGATTTTTTACACTTCAGGGACCTTAACCACGCGAGTTAGCGACACTGGCCTAAGGTGGAGGATGCCTAGTTTGGTATACCTGGCTCCTAAGGAGGCGACCAAACACTGTTAGATGCTTGGCGACAGATTTAACAACTTCGTACTTGCTTCAACTTCACACGATAACTGTCAAAAAAGTACTGCTAGCAAAGAAAGACTAAAAGAAGATTTTTTTTTTGTTCATAGATATAAATTGAATTTTATATAACTATTGTACCTATTCATATAAAAAACTATTCTTGAATTTTATTAATGGATGATTTTGGATTAATTAATTCTTCAGGTAAGAAGTATACCCAAGGCAAATTAACAACACCAAAAAAAACACGTGACGAGACATTGGTTTTGGATAGTTTCGACTTAAGTGCTGTAAGCAATATAATAAACTCTTTTTATTTGGTAAAAAAAGAAGTGCCACCAATGAAAAACATTTTCATATTTTAATAAATATGCTTTTACTTTCAAATCGTACTCATTTATAATTAATTTGCCGTAAAATGTATGAGGAATATTATTATATAATTATTACGTATTAAACATATAAACTGAATATAATTTGTTTACTTTTTTTTTTGCACACGGCACACTTTGATAATGACGTTAGCGCGTATTATTGAGCAAGATGGCGATTTGACAGTCCTATTCTTAGTTGGCACGCATAGTACTAGCAAATGCTTTACCACCATGCTAAGGTTTCTATACGATGTTTCCCTTTACCAGAAATGCGTTGCATTTGCATCGCCGCATGCGAATGCGTTGAAGTACTAATGGCACTGTTACAAAAAAAAAACGAAACTTAATTAAATAAACTAAAATATGTTTAGTAGCTTCTAACCTCGGCTAATAAATTCTACGTTAGAAGTTAAAACCAGTTAAAGTTCAATATAATTATAATAATCGGTTTTCACCTCGGTTTAGAGTTAAAGTGAATGGATTAATATGATCGATGTCGGATATTGTTTTCTAAACTATAAATTCGACGTTTACCCAAAATGTTTTTGTACACCATTGTCATTTTTCATTTGTGCATTAACATAGTCATTATTTAAAAAAATATTATGAAAAATTTAAGTTTGACCATATATTTTCACTTTAAACCGTATTTTTTTAGTTAATATGTTAAATATTACTTGAGTACACAATATAGGAACCTTTTTAGAAGATACCTGTTAATAAAAATAAGTTTGTTAGTGTAAAGTGCTGCTTATCCTGCTTACATTGTTATTATTTCTTTTCACTTTACTTAAATATTTACTTAAAACGGTTAAACTTTTTAAGTTTAAGTAAGCAGTTTAAAGCGTTCCCTGCAACTAAGTTACGTACTAAGTTGAGAGGTAAGTTAAGAGCTTTAGTCGTATTATTTATAACTTAGTCTACTTAGGTACTTAGTTACCTGTGAGAGAGTGAACAGAATACTTTGTGAGGATAATGTAGAAAACAGCCTGTACTTGCTTTATAAATTTGACGACCTCGTTGGCGTAAAGGTTACCATGCCGGACTGTCAATCAGAAGGTTCCGGGTTCGATTCCCGGCACGGCCAACATCTTTGTGCTAAACTAAATTTGTAGGCTGTAGGTCTGGGTGTTAAATATGTATCTATATAAAATATGTATGTATGTATATGTAGTATATCAGTTGTGTTAGCTACCATAACACGAACTAGAAATGGTTCAGTATGGGGTTAACCAGCCGTGTGTGAAATGTGTCCTAATATTTATTTATTTATTTATAATTTGACGTTGATGTTGGCGTAATGGTTCTTCTTCTTCTTCTTCTTCTTCGTATGAGTTTAGTGTCCTAGCTAATAGTGTCGAATTTTCAAGCCTCCCGTAGGCCTCTGACTTGGCTTAACGACTGCTTGTACTAAGACTAACAACCGGGACCTATAATTTAACGTCTCATCTAATCTACGGTAGCGCCCAGATGAAAATGTCACTTTAATAACGATAGTCTTGTGCATGATCACCCATCCAAATACCGTACGCATCAACTGTTGCTTAACTTCGATGATCGCGTCAGATCACTTTAGCTAGCCGAGCTACAGGCGCTTCAAGGCGTAATGGTTGCCATGCCGGACTGCTAAATAGAGAGCCTATGGTTCGCTTTACGGCACGGTCAACATCTTTGTGATGAGCTAAATTTGTTGGCTGTCGGTCTGGGTGTTAAATATGTATTGACATAAAGTATTTATGTATGTATATCAGTTGTGCTATCTTACTTGGTATAAGAAAGCAGTAAGCTAATACTAATGCATTGACTATGAATTTGGGTCAAACATGTGTTGTTATCAAATGTTATAAAGGCATTTCGTCGTTTGAGATATTAATACAATAACATTAGCACGATGTTCTATACCTCGAGACATTCTTCAGATATTGCTTCATAGCGCTGTGGCTCGGCTTACTAAGGTGATCTGACTCGATCATCGAAGTTAAGCAGCGGTCGATGCGGATAGTCTTTGGATGGGCGACAATGCACTAGTATTTAGTTTAAACGTGGTATTTTTATCTGCGCGCCGTAGGTCGAGTGACATGTTACATTGTAGGTACCGGCTGTTAGTCTTAGTACAAACAAGCCTTCGGGCAACTTCGAAACTCTTGACACCAGAGCTAGGCCCTCAAACGAAGTGAGAAACTCATACAAATTGAAGATCGCATCACCAATTGACATGAGATGTGTAGAAATTGAATAAGCTTTCAAAAAGTTCTGTTAACAGTTAATATTTTGTCATTGTTAAACATTAACGACGACCTCGTTGGCGTAAAGGTTACCATGCCGGACTGCTAAACAGAAGGTTCCGGGTTCGATTCCCGGCCCAGTCAACATCTTTGTGCTTAACTAAATTTGTTGGCTGTGGGTCTGGGTGTTAATTATGTATCTATATAAAAATATATGTATGTATGTATATTTAGTATATCAGTTGTGTTAGCTACCATAATACGAACTAGAAATGGTTCAGTATGGGGTTAACCAGCCGTGTGTGAAATGTGTTCTAATATTTACATTATTTATTTTATTAATTAAACGTGGCAGCATATTAGTTGAAAGTGAATGTTTCGAAAAGACACATAATGGAATCCAACTCGTACTAATATTATGAATACGAACAGTGAAGTACAATGAAAGTTGCCGTATGGTCCCAAATAAGATTAGCTAGAAAAGTTTTAAATGTATGTTTTATGTAACGAACTCAGAAGTAACTTAGCACTCCGACCGGACACTCGGTGCCCGATTGGTCGGCCGGTAATCCAATCGCGCGTCCCCATTTGAATTTCGATCCCGTGTTCTAAATTCAAATCTGTTCCTGAACTTTAAGTATGGAGTTTACTAGATATGGCTTAAAATAGCACTAAAATTCTAGTGTTGAGAATATTCAAACCGTTTTTGGCATTTGTCAACATTTTTACCGATTAAATTAATAAGAAATAATTAATTACGATAAACTCGTAGTTAGTAAACAAGCTGTCGGTCAACTTGATGTTAAGCAACCGTCTTGTATGTTTTTTTAACACAGTGCAATGAGGCATCTTACCAGCAGGGGGCGAAACCACTCGAGATATGTTTGCCTAGTCTGAAATCACTCTAATTCAAACTTCCGGAACAATCCGTTACATGTTTGACGACAGATTTTATAACTTGAGAGTGGTTGCAACACAGGCAAATACTATAAATGCTCTCATATTCATCAACATCATGGGCCTTAATCTGATCTTAATTTTTGGATTTAAATAAGCGTCCTTGGCTTATAGCACTTTTGCATGTTCTACTACCATGCAAAAGTACTTATTGATACTCAACTTAAAATCTTAATAAATAAAACAGTTCGCATTGTCTGTACACCTCTTAAAGGGTGTAGACACGTAACAGTTCCATTAATTGTAACTCGTTGCATCCGTAACGTATCGCCGGTCGGCCGGTGCAGCCGACCGGATTGTCTCGCAGCTTAGGGTGTGTTTACACCGGACTGCCGGCACGAGTTAGATCGCGGCTTACAGTTAGTTTGTTAGACGAGTCGCTAGTGAGTACGGTGCTTTATTTTCCGTTGGCTCTAAAGCTGAGTTACGTCATTGTTTTTTTGAAATTAGTGATTAGCATTTAGAATATTTAAATTTAAAATAATTAAACTAATTATTTAAATTTAAATTTAGAATATTAAATTGTTTCAATTTTAAAGATAAGGTGAAGAAAAGGGAAAATCTTGATTTTATAGTTTTTCGCTTATAGCATATAGGCCATTATTATCTAAAGAATTAAGTTCTCGTAAGAATATTTGGACTTATTTAGGTACCAATCAAACTTACCAGTATAAAAAAAAATCTGGTTCAAAAAACTTAATTAAAAATGTATTGAACCAGTTTTATTTTTAATTCATAAATCTGATTGGTATCAAAGTAAGTATAAATATTCTTATAGTGGTTCTCTAGTCGGCATTTAAGCAATTTTTCTATATTTTTGCCGCTAAAATTGATAGCGAAAAAAAAGTTGATAATCGAGTAGCTAACATAATATACCTGGTAAATATGTTCCCTATTTTTGATACAATAACACTGGAAGTCCACGTGCAATATAAATCACCTCTCGTATGTCGCATCGGGCGTGCGTTTAATAACATGCATTCGATATTGCGACTCGATGCTGAACAATGCGTTTCCAAATTGGAATCGAATCGAATCGAATTTATTCGGTTGCTGAGGTTTTTTGACGCCCAACGTGTGACTCGATTGAGGTTTCGAAAATTAGATCGATTAGGAGGCACCGCTATACAGTTGAAGTTCCGAAAATCCGCACGAAGCGTTTCGCTTCCACATATATTGTGCGGACCATTAAACTGTGGAACTCTTTGCCGGAATCCCTGTTCCCTCTGAACTATAACAACACTGTCTTAAAGGGGAGAGTGAATCGGTTTCTTCTAGGTAAGCGCTCTACTCTAGATCGCAACATCACTTAACATCAGGTGAGTTGCGATCAAGCGCTTGCCTAACCATCATAGAAGAAAAAAATCTTCTTCTTTGTATGAGCTAAGTGGCTAAGCTCTGGTGTCAACAGTTTTCAAGCTGCACGAAGGCCTTTGACTTGGCTTAACGACTAAAACGACGTAAAAAATAAATCCAATTTTGGCAGAAACATAAAATGTGAGCCTAAATTATTTTCTTAAAGCAAGAAGCAGATATTTTTAAGTTAATTAAGGTTAAAATAAATATACGGGGCGGCATTTTTCAGCTTTCGCCCTGCTTTATAACAAATTAAGATCAGGGGCTAATATTTCACATATTTTATTATTTGATTGGAAAATCTCAAATTACCACTCAAATGAAAAAATATTTGGTTAAATATAGTCACTTATACTTATTTTTAAAACGCCTGCTTTTCAACCAATCAGCCCCTATTTTGATCCCGGCCCTACACCAATGACTTGTTTTTCAAGTTATGTGTGGATTTGCACTCGCTTTACGGTGAAGGAAAACATCATGAGGAAACCGACATGTTTGGGGACTAAAATATCTGAAGACGTACTCGTATGATATCCGCCAACCCACATTTGGCCAGCGTGGTGGATTATGGTCTATATCTCTCTCCTAGTGAGAGAAGGCCCCGAGTACCAGCAGTGGGAACGTATATTGGGTTGTTTATGCTATAATCACTATTAAATGATATACAGGAAGACCTTCTTAACTTACGTAGAAAGTTTTATCACTGTTTAATCACACCCTCAAAAACAATTTTAAAAGCATTTAGTTTATTTTATTGTTCTACCTAAAGTTTGAATACTCTTTACAGTTCAGAGCTTTTTCTCAAATTGATACTTAAATAGAGATAGTTAAAGCTCTTTCGGACTTGGATTTGGAAAGTTTTCGATTGTCAATGCAAGTTGGAGCTTTAAAGCTTGAGTATGTTCCTTATATAGCGCACTTGTGTTGCACTGCTTTGTTGGATCTCAGAACAACAAACTTAGTAACGCATATGAAGTTTGTTGATCTGAGACCTAATTAAAGATTGCAGTGTATAAAATACATTTTAATCTCAATTTTATTCAATATTTTTTTTAGCTTCTTCTGTGTTATCTTATGTGTTAAATCTTAAGTGATAGCCAAATCCAAGGTGTTTAGTATTGAGAATAGAACACATGTACAAATTGTACTCGACTTAATAGAGACATTAGGAAATTTGCTGGACACGTTAGTAGAAAGTTTACGTAATTGGTAGTTTATGTTAAAGTTATACTATTTATTAGCTTAAAAGTCTAGATTATAGTTTTATTAAAGGACAAACAACGTCGCGCAGTCCCTTAAATAAAAAAAAACTATCTGCAGAATTCCAAATGAGTTATGTGAATGTCATTATAGTTCACTCTTTCGCAGAGAGCTATTTCTGCAGATCTTGAACTGCTTTGAAGACCACTTAAGCATTAAACAACAGATGACAAATGATCCTACTAATATAATAAATGCGAAAGTTTGTGTGTGTGTATGTTTGTTCGTGTACGCTCAAATGGCTACACCGATTTTCATGAAATTTGGCATGGAAATAGGTTAGACGGGATGAACACATAGGCTACTTTTTATTCCGAAAACATTATGGTTTCCGTGGGGTGCGCAAATACTTTCAAAATCTTTGTTACTCCTTCACGATCCAACGACTAAACCGATTTTTATGAGATTAACGGTAAAGATAGGTTACACTTTGAATTAACACATGGCCTACTTTTTATCCCGGATTAAAGCGGGTAACACCGCGGGGCGCAGCTAGATATTTTAAAACGAATATTTGTTAACACAGTACATTATTTCCAGACTTGGCATGCTCCAACTCAAGCTAGAGGTTAATCCGTGAAGTAACGCGTCCTTTTGGTAAAATGCCTAGCTGTAATGTTGCAAAAAGAAAACTAAACTCTTAATTGAGGCTAATTTAGATAGGCTAATCTATATATATATAAATCTCGTGTCACAATGTTTGTCCTCAATGGACTCCTAAACCACTTAACTGATTATAATAAAATTCGCACACCATGTGCAGTTCGATCCAACTTGAGAGATAGGATAGTTTAAATCTCAAATTATAGTCGCAATTTTAATTTATTGCTAAATTATTGTTTGTTATTGTTTGACAGTCACAATTATCTGTTAACTCCAAATGATTCTAACAGATTTCGATATCTTTCGACTGGGTTGAGTAAGTAATCAATAGATGGCGCTGCTATGGTAAATCTACGAACGTGTCATATAAGCTACACTATTTTTCATACCCCTAAGTGAGGCAAAACAACGTTTGCCGGGTCAGCTAATTAGAGAATAGAATAGATTGCAAAACATAATTGTCCGTCACTTTGTGCTATCTCTGGCAAATTGTTGAACCGCTTCGATTGACTCTGTCCATTGATGTCACACGGTCGGTAATGACGTGTCACGTTCGGTTATTAATTGTGCTCTCAAAATTGCATTCATGCACTTCCGGTAATTGAATTTTACTGTTATTCGAATGTGGCTTGTATGTGACTTTGATTTGAAATATGTATCTATATAAAATATGTATGTATATGTAGTATATCAGCTGTGTTAGCAACCATAACACGAACTAGAAATGTTTCAGTATGGGGTTAGCCAGCCGTGTGTGGAATGTGTCCTAATATTTATTTATTTGATTGGTTTTTGTTTCGAATGAAACTTCAAAGTTTGATCATTCTTACAAGTTTACATAAAAAATGTTGCAAACATTCGTCGATATTTTGTCGTTGCTTTGTTTTGTTGATCTTGGATTTGTTTTTAGGGCTCCGTAACTAAAAAGTAAAAACTAAGCCTACGCTGTCTGTGAGTCTGTTTATTTGTCAACAGGCTGTATCTAAGAAACCGTATATCTGTAGATAGCTAGAAAGCTGAAATTTTTACAAGTAATTTATGACCCGTGCTGCTATAACAACAAATACTAAAAAGAAATATATTTGGAGGGGTCCCCACACAAATAAAGTGTATTTTTTTTCCTATTTTTCGCTATATAACAATTACGAGTACGGTAGCTGGCATACGCATTTTCACAGAATATATATTTTTTATCAATTTTCGAAATAAATCATAAAATCAATATTTAAAGAGGCTCCCATACAACAATCGTATTATTTTGTCATTATTTTTAAGTAATGGTACGGAACGCTTCATAAGCAAGCCCGACTAGCACTTGACCAATTATTCTTTTATTTGGCGGCAGCCATTTTGGATTTCTTATATATTAATTTTTCATAATGGGTTTTTGTTCTTGTATCTTGCATCTTTTATAGTATTTCACTAATCAAGCATCAATGGGGTAGTTGTGAAAAAATTAAATCATCCGCCATTTTGTGGAAGTGGCCATCTTGAATGTATTTTTTTTTTCATAATGCTTGCCTAGAAGGAACCTATTTACTCTATATTTAAAGCCCCTATATTGTACAGGAAAAAGAGACTCAGGAAGAGAGTTCCAAAGCTTCCCAGTTCTCACAATGAAGGACATAGTTTAGCAGCTACTGTTATTGATATATATAGCAAAAATACGATAAAAGCACGTTTATTGTATAGGGATCCCCTAAATATATATATTTTTATTTTTAGTATTTGTTGTTATAGCGGCTCGGGAAATACATATCTTGTGAAAGTTTCAGCTATCTAGTTATTACGGTTTCTGAGATACAGCCTGGAGACAGACAGATAGACAGCGGGGTCTTAGTAATAGGGTCCCGTTTTTACCTTTTAGGTACGAACCCTAAAAAATTGGTTTTACTTCTACTTGTATTTACTGAAGATATTTATTCAAAATATGTCAGTAGAGATTGTAATCAATGTAATCTTTTACCTTTCCCGAGTATGCCGCTCCATTATACTATATCATCTTACATCCTTGACATTTATTTGCAAGGGATTCAATCGATCTTTATTGATATTTAGAGAACGGATTTGATTTCGTTGAAACGATAACGTCGATCCCGAAAATTCAAATTATAATCAGTATTGTAGCTCTTTAGGGTTCCGTCTGTCTGTATCTCGTGAAATGACGATTCAAGAAAGATAAAATAATGTTTTAGTTTTTTGCATAGCAAAAAATTTTTTTTTGCAAAGTATTAGTTACACAAACGAGAGGCCATGAACTTTTAAATGTTTTCTTCACTGACGCGATTTAAAGCTATATAGTTGATCAAGATATTTGGAGTTTTTGCCAAAGTGAACGTACCCAGTTAACAAATTGTGCGGGGAGTTACGACCCTTAGTAATTCCTATCCTATCATATACTGCTATCCTATCTACTAATCCTATTAATATCAAATCTAATAAATGCGAAAGTTTGTTGTTACTCAACTCAAGCTCAAACGGTTTAACCGATTTTGATGAAATTTGGTATGGAAATTGGTTAGATTTTGGATTAACACACAGGCTACTTTCTATTCCGGATTAACACGAGTAACCCCGCGGAGCGCAGCTAGTTATCTATAAATATTTCTTATAACATTTTTGTTTTATTCTAATCGCTAACAAATATTATGATAGTTTTAATATGCAATACATTAAGACTTCTTTCATATATGTATGTATGTATGTACTTTTGCATCGGTACTTTGCGTGCAGATATTTCTCTTTGAAAATTTCCTTGAGATTTTCGTTCAACAATAACACAATAATGTACTTGAATATGTTTCTTAGAATATTTCCATTTCAAAGAATGCAAAATGAAATGTATTGTAAAATGTATACGAATAACAGAGAAGGGGAAAATGTAATACCTTTCAAGTATTCAGCGAAGATCGTCAAGCATTCTGTTGGAAGATAGTAAATCGGATTAGTTTTGATACTTACGTATTCGTCGCTATAGGTAATCAGTTCACTGATGTACTGTAGAGTAGATTTGACGATAACAAAAGTGAATTTGAGAGCGAAAGTCTGCGCTTAAGACGATGATATTATGCGCAGACTTAAGTATAGGTCAAATCTTGAATTTCAAGTTTTTTCTTTACATAATATCTCGAACTTGGTCGTAGTAAGTAATTACATTTAGATAAATACTAGCTGACCCGGCAAAAGTTGTTTTGCCTTAATAAATAATAAAAAAAAACTAAATATTCAGTAGCCGATTCTCAGACCTACTGAATACGCATATGAAATTTGGAAAAAATCGGTCAAGCCGTTTCGGAGGAGTACGGTAACAAACACTGTGACACGGAAATTTTATATATATAGTAGAAGAGCCGTGGAAGATCGTCCTTCACCGATCTGATAACCAGATGAGACGTATTTTTTATCAAATATTTTTTATAAACAAATATGCCTAAAATTGCTTGCCTGTCGAAAAGTGGTCATGGCTATTTTTAATTAAATAAACTTTTATCGATTTTTTTTCATCACCTTCATCCTTTTGATAACCAAATGAAATTTATTACACTGATAGTTTTTAATACACAGAATATGCCTCGGTATGCTTGCCTACTCATTTCAGTGTGTAACTACTTGGCAAGCACGTGTAAACAGGTAAGTCAAAATAGGTGACTCCACCGATCTGATAACTTATCGAAAGTTATCTCAAATTTTACATTATTTTATTTCAAAATCAGAAATATATACTTGCCTGCGAAAAATCGTACTTAAAGTACTATTGCCAACCTAAAAACTTTTAGAATTTTAACCACTTGATAGGTGCAACAGAGAAAGTAGAGCGGCCGAGGTCCGTGTGATAGAACAGGACACAACATAGCAGCTGCTCGCTACCTCACCGTAGAATATATCCGAGTGCATCCAAAGTAACACCGGGGTCAAAGGTTTTAATTAAATCTTCCGATACCGACGTTATGATTATTTTGCTTGGAAACATACATAAATTGGAACTATCAGTTTGGATAGCAAGTTCAACAAATAAAAAAAAAATTCCACAGACCTCGTTTGCATTAATTGCACAGAATTGGCCAAAAAATTAGGAACAACACTATACCAAAGCCTACCAGCTTTCCATGCGTATACTGGCTGTGATTACACAGCGGCATTTTATTAAAAAGGAAAAGTTCGGCCATTAAAACTGTTCTCCAAAAATGAATTATACCAAATCATATTTGCGTCGTTACTAGATGAAGCGGATATTTTCATAAATGAAAAAATGCAGGCTGTGCAGGAGTTTACCTCTCATATGTATGGTATAAAAAATTGCACTAGTGTGAATAACGCCAGGTATCGCATTTTTATGAAAAGTTATTCCGCAAAAGAAGATAATGAGCACTTTTTGAAAAAAGTAAAAAGCTATGACTCTAACAATTTGCCACCATGCTGGTCTTCTTTAACCCAAAAAATTTTACGAACAATTTATGTCAATTTTATGTGGCTTCATGCCACTGATCAAGATTCTTTAAAATTGCGCCCTGAAAACTGTGGTTGGCTCTTAGAAGATGATCATTTTATACTAATTGGATTTGTTGGGGACCAAACACTCTTGAAAATTGATGATATCGCACAAGTTATGGATAATGGAGAATTAGAATCTGATAATCAGTATTCAACTTCCGATGATTCTGATAATGAAAAATAAAAATAACAATAAATGTTTAAATTTAATTTTTTTATGTATTTTTTATATTTCGTAATAAATGGTTTTAACAACATACAAGTGTTAATTTTTTTTTATTCTAAAATTATTCATTATTTAATTTTAAATAAAGAAGATGGATTATTTTTTAAATTTTACAATTTAACTTTAAAATGATAAAAAGTTTCGTTGAATTTTTTTTTATTAATTAATTAATATAATAATATATAAAATTATTTATTTTTGATTATTGCATAGCTGTAAGTATGTATAGTGTGAAATAATATCAAAATTGTGATCGAAATTAGTTATAATAAATTGGAGTTCAAAATTACTGACAAGTGTAAATAAATGCTGTCTCCGTCACTCACATGTGCACGAGTATGCGCACTCGTACGGTGAGGTAGCGAGCAGCTGCTATGTTGTGTACTGTTCTATCACACGGACCTCGGCCGCTCTACTTTCTCTGTCGCACCTATCAAGTGGTTAAAATTCTAAAAGTTTTTAGGCTGGCAATAGTACTTTAAGTACGATTTTTCGCAGGCAAGTATATATTTCTGATTTTGAAATAAAATAATGTAAAATTTGAGATAACTTTCGATAAGTTATCAGATCGGTGGAGTCACCTATTTTGACTTACCTGTTTACACCTGCTTGCCAGGTAGTTACACACTGAAATGAGTAGGCAAGCATACCGAGGCATATTCTGTGTATTAAAAACTATCAGTGAAATTAATTTCATTTGGTTATCAAAAGGATGAAGGTGATGAAAAAAAATCGATAAAAGAATATTTAATTAAAAATAGCCATGACCACTTTTCGATAGGCAAGCAATTTTAGGCATATTTGTTTATAAAAAATATTTGATAAAAAATACGTCTCATCTGGTTATCAGATCGGTGAAGGACGATCTTCCACGGCTCTTAGACCATAAGACTAGCTGACCCGGCAAACGTTGTTTTGCCTTATTCATTATTTTTATTCTAGTTTCTAGACAAATTCTAGTATAATTAAAATGTTACTTACTTATTATAAGTGTGTATGGTATATGTGTGAAATGGGTATGGAGCGTCATGAACAAACGTTAAGGGAATATAAAAGTAACAAACACCAAAAAATATTATGTTCAACAAATTACATAGTATTTGTAGTGTCGTAAGCTATGACCCAAAAGTCCTAGGACCAATCGCGAGCGAAGCGAGCGCGAAAATTTTTAGCATATTTGTTCGAGCCGCTTGAGCATAATGAAGTCCAAAGCAGAACAAATCACATAATATTTGTAGTGTCGTAAGCTATGAACCAAAAGTCCCAGGACCAATCGCGAGCGAAGCGAGCTGGATGCGAGCGCAGCGAGCTATGCGCGAGCGAAGCGAGCGCGAAAATTTTTAGCATATTTGTTCGAGCCGTTTGAGCATAAAGAAGTCCAAAACAGAACAAATTACATAGTATTTGTAGTGTCGTTAGCTATGATCCAAAACGTCGTAGGAACAATCGCGAGCGAAGCGAGCGCGAAAATTTTTAGCATATTTGTTCGAGCCGTTTGAGCATAAAGAAGTCCAAAGCAGAACAAATTACATAATATTTGTAGTGTCATCATCATATTTGTTGAAAATTTTTTGCTCATACGTCACGAACGTATGAGTCTAGTTCATTAGTACATCAAATTTTATAGCTTCTTCTACGTAAGAACTAAGTGATCAAGTTATGTTGTCGAGAGTTTTTCAAGCCCCTGCCTTAGTTTAAGGACTGTTTGTGCTAAGAGGACCTACAATTTAACGTATAATCCGATCCACAGTAGCGCACAGATGAAAATACATTTTTTTACAACAGTCATGTGCAGGAGAGGTTATGCAATAAAGCGAGTTACACGCGGGTGAAGCCGCGGTTAAGTTAATAAGAGAGTTACATTGATATAGCAAAATGATAATTGTTAACAATACTACTACATACGATACATAAACAATAACGAAGGTCGAAATTTGTGTAAACAGTGAGAGAAGTCTGTGAAGAAGAATTTTGTGAGTAAAACAGGAGACCGACTTCGGTCTATGGCATAGTGTGGCATTTCACTCACCAGTAAAGTAAAGGCGCGGCAAATTTTAAGTATTTAAGATTGGTAATAATCATAAGCATAAGTATATCAGGTTAAATAGTGTTAGTTATTTTCCTCATAAAAAAAGAATTTTTACTCGAAGTACAGTTAGATACTATATTTGATAAGTTATCAAGCGAGATGAAAAATGAATAAAATACTAAAATGGCTATAAAAAATAGAGAATGATGATAAAAAAGTAAAAAAATTAGGGTTGCATGTATTTTTAATGCCACTTAATACAAAAATAAAATGAAAAAATTCTTTAAAAAAATTAAAAAAAAAATGTTTAAGGGTGATCAACCCTTATCATTTAGGGGTATAAAAAATAGATAGTAGCCGATTGACTGAATACGTATATAAAATTTGGTAAAGATCAATCAAACCGTTTCGGAGGAGTGCGGTAACAAACACTGTGACACGGAAATTTACTAAAATGGCCATAAAAAATAGGGATTGATGATAAAAAAGTAAAAAATTAGGGTTGTATGTATTTTTTCATGCCACTTTATACAAAAAAAAATCGTCGAAAAATGAAAAAAAATATTTAAAGGTGATCAACCCTTATCACTTAGGGGTATAAAAAATAGATAGTAGCCGATTCTCAGACCTACTGAATACGTATATAAATTTTGGTAAAGATCAGTCAATCCGTTTCGGAGGTGTACGGCAACAAACACTGTGACACAGAATTTTACTAAAATGGCCATAAAAAAATAGGGGTTGATGATAAAAAAGTAAAAATTTAGGGTTGTATGTATTTTGTAATGCCACTTTATATAAAATTCAAATAAAAAAAAATCGTCGAAAAAATAAAAAAATATATTTAAGGGTGAACAACCCTTATCACTTAGGGCTAAAAACGTTTCACGTTGGCCGATTCTCATACCTACTGAATACGCATATGAAATTTGGTAATGATCAGTCAAGCCGTTTCGGAGGAGTTCGGTAACAAACACTGTGACACGGAAATTTTATATATAAGATAATACTAGCAGCTAGTTGTTATTTATAATAAGATTTAATAAGAAATTAGTTTATAACCTAGAGTACCTAGACGTAAGTTTTTAAAAGGCGCTGTTAGCCTAGTAAAAACCTAGTATATTAAGTTAATGTTGTGTAGAATAAGAACGCTGTACATACATGTTATAATAATTATGTTAATAAAGAACTTTCAAAATCAATCAATCAAACTATTGGTTAAAAATAAATAAATTCTAGTTTGTAGGTGATTGATATGTAATAGTTTATTTTAATGGTATGTAATATATGTAATGGGCCATAGTTGCCTGCAATAAAGGTATAAATAAAATAAAATAAATATATTATTGAAGTAATCTTCTTGTTCTTTGAAGATGAAAATAGCTAATATACTGCTAGAGAACAACCCTAAGAATGTTATAGTTTTTTTATTCATTGTCACCAGGACATTGACTGTTCTTTTTTTCTTCTCTTTTTATGAGCTTGCGCTTGATCGCAACTCACCTGAAGTTAAGTGATGTTGCGATCTAGGATGGAGCGCGCTTGCCTAGAAGAAATCGATTCACTCTCGCCTTGAAAACAGTGAGGTTATAGTTTAGAGGGAACAGGGATTCCGGCAATGAGTTCAACAGTTTAATGGTCCGCACAATATATGTGGAAGCGAAACGCTTCGTGCGGATTTTTGGAACTTCAACTGTACACCGTTGTCTTTTAACCTTCTCCTTCTTCTTCGTATGAGCTAATTGGCTGAGCTCTGGTGTCGAGAGATTTCAAGCCGCCCGAAGGCTTAACGATTGCTTATACTGAAAGTAACAGTCGACATCTGCAACTTAACGTGTTATCCGAAAATGACACTTTTTAAACAACATTCTTTTGTATGGTTACCCATTCAAAGACTATCCGCATGGATAGTTGCTTATGGTCAATGATCGTGTTAGATCACCTTATTTAGCTGAGATACAATTGCTACAGTGACAGTTCTTTAACTTCAGTAATCGCGTCAGATCGCCTTAGTTAGCTGAGCTAAAGACCCTAGATACAAGGCGTAACAAAGCAACCCTTAAAATGATTATAGTTAACCATCCCTTGGCCATTTATTCCAGCAGAGTTCAGTTTGTTCTCTAATCCATTCTCGTTACGGCGAAGGCTTAACGAAGGTTTTAACTGAGCTTTGTGATTCTAACTAGACAAACAAACCTAGAAACCTGTGTTCGTTCAGTTTTAAAGCTAAGGATTAAACTTTACTTAAGTGTATTTTTTTTATTTGCAGGTAAGTTGCCGACATATACGAGTATCTAAGCTGCAGTAAGTTAATGAGTCAGCGTGAGTAAACTTAGAAGCGCCTGTAGCTCGGCTAGCTAAGGTGATCTGACGCGATCATCGAAGCTAAGCAACGGTCGATGCGGGACGGTGTTTGGTTGGGTGACCATGCACAAGACTGTCGTTTTTCAAGTGGCATTTTCATCTGGGCGCTACTGCGGGTCGGATGACACGTTAAATTGTAGGTCTCGGCTGCAAGTATTTGTACAAGCAGTCGCTTAGCCAAAACAGAGGCCTTCGGGCGGCTTGAAAAACTCTCGACTCCAAAGCTTGGCTACTAATCTCATACGAAAGAACAAAGGCACATTTGCATTGGCGTTTTTTTTGCGGTGTAAAGCAAGTGTTGAAACTACAGGCATGTGTGCGGAGGAGCCTCGCAGGCTAGCCGAGGTGGGCGGGGTGGTGCGTTAATGCGAGGAGCGGAACCTCATCCCGCCCTTTCCGGTGAGGAAATCATCGTGAGGTTTTAGTCGGTAGTGATGCCCTTCTGGCATCGAGCCCGGCATACCCCACCCACCTCCCCGGGTGTGGTGGCATGCGTAAATGCATTTCTTTATCTTCATGTATGGGAGCCCCCATCAAATATTTATTTTATTTAAATTTTATAATCTAATTTGATAGCTAATAGACTGAAAATTATAAGTGTCAAGCAGCTACCGTTGTTGGTATATAGTAAAAAAATATAAAAAAAAACACATTAATTGTATGGAGACCCATATAATAGACGTGTTTAGTCGTGTTATCTTCGCGTAAAAAGGCATGTGTGTACCCGGCTTTACTCCCACTGTGACTCGTGGTTCTAGTTAATATTACTACAGTATTACGGCAGTTCGGTAAAGCGGCCACGCCTTGATAAGGAACCCACTCGCGTCTTCTTTGCGTAGGGATGGGAAAAGAAGGAAATAATCTACGAGTAGTAATGAAAATAACAAGACTATGTGGTCTTACTTTTAAAAGTTGACCGAGATAGACAGATAGATAAATTCTTTATTTTCACACACTTATTAAAATTAACGAAAAATGGCCGCCTTATCGCTAAAAGCAATCTCTTCCAGGCGTCAATAGATCCAGGCACGAATCTTTGTAGATGTGCAAATCCTTTTTTTTACCCGTACCAAACCCAAAAAAAATTGTGTTGTTTTTACAATTAAAGCTATGGAGAAATCATTTTTTTTTGGTATGTAAAAATATTGACATTTTTATATTCTATGAATAACCTACTCAAATAATAATAGTTGAATCTTAGAAGCAGAAGAAGATATTTTTTATTATAAGCACTACTTGATTTTTTTATATATATATGTAATAGTTATAAATATTTTTTCAAAGAAATTGTACACCTAATTTTCTAAATACTCAACTTGCTTCAAAGTACTTCACATTGAAAGTGATATTACTTACACCAATTTCAAAAATAAAATTGTGATATCGGATGAGTTTAGTGATGAGTAAGTTATGATTTCTTCTATTTATCATACTTTTTTTATAATGCTTTATTGTTTATTCTTAATGAAGTAATGAAATTAATTTACTTACACTCGTATTTTAAAAAGTCACAGTCTTGATTTTCTCAACCTTTACCCCATCTCTATTCATATCTTAGTTAAGTTTCTAATTAAATTTGCATCAAGTTGTTATCTCAAAGCATACGTCTTTTCAACCGCAGAGAGTGGACCCTTATTGCCTTGTATTAAGAGTTATATTCCAATGCTTGAGATAGTGGGGAAGTGACATAGAATAATGATCATTATGGTTGGACAGTAGAGCATGTCTTGCATTTTTAATTATTTGTGATGAATTAGTTTATTAAATGTTACTTTAGTATTTTTTATTCATATTAGTCCATTGAAAAGTTACATTTGGGGTTGCGTTTCTTAGAGGACGCAATTTTATTTTTTTTATATATAGGGGGGGTAAGTGTAAAGCTTAAATCAAGTTTGTGGGGTCGCCACCCTTGAAAATAGGGGTTGAAGCGGTTTTAACAATCATCATCATCATCATCAGCCTATATCTACCCACTGCTGGGTATAGGCCTCCTCTCTCTTATGCCAGTTTTAACAATATATCTCTTAAACTGTTTGACTGATAAAAAAATTGGTTACCAATTTTTGTAGCAAATTAAATTCCATATAACTTTGGTCCTGCAACTTTTTGTCGTAAAACTATAAATAAAAAAGTTATAAGTGAAAATGTTCAGAAATTCGAGCAAAAAAATTTATGTTTTTCGATATAACTTTTTTTTATCATTTTACGAAAAAATAAGTGAAAAGTATTTATTTATTATAATAAAAAATAATGTACATTTTTAATGAGATTTTTTTAACTAAGATATTTTAATGATTAATGCTTGCGATCCAATCGTATCAGTTGAAAGAGTAACAATCAACCTCACTCACAACTAACTTCAATTTACAACAAACTAAACCAATGTCAATAAAACTTTTAAGGAATCGTTTGGAAAATGGTATCTTTTCCATGTCACAATGTTAGTTACCGTACTCCTCCGAAACGGTGTGACCGATTTTTACCAAATTTTATATGCGTATTCAGTAGTTCTGAGAATCGGCTACTATCTATTTCCATACACTATGTTACTCGGGTATAATAGAGCTTCCCAACAATGAAAGATTTTTACAAATCGGTCCAGTAGTTTCGGAGCGCGTCAAACAAACAAACAAAATTTTTCTTTTAGTATAGAAAAGGCACTTTTATAAATTAAAGGGCCCATTTATAGATAAAAAGGCACTTATCTCACTGTTCCTGTTTATCTGTGGCCACAATATGGTAAAGTAGTGCACGACAATGAATTTGAGCGCGAAGTTAGTCTGATGATTAAAGTTTTGCTCTCGATAAGTTTGAAGCGATGGGTTTGTAGATTACGAGCCAATTAAGCTGCGCTTTTGTTACGCTCAATCTACTAATGGACAATATAATTTGTTGATTTACGACCATTTTGCTTTAAGCATAGACTAAACAATATAATTTGTCGATTTACGACCATTTTGCTTTAAGCATAGACTAAAAAATATCATTTGTCGATTGACGACCATTTTGCTTTAAGCATAGACTAAAAAATATAATCGGTCGATTTACGACCATTTTGCTTTAAGCATAGACTAAACAATATAATTTGTCGATTTACGACCATTTTGCTTTAAGCATAGACTAAAAAATATAATTTGTCGATTTATGACCATTTTGCTTTAAGCATAGACTAAAAAGTATAATTTGTCGATTTACGATCATTTCGCTGTAAGCATAGGCTAGGCATAGCTTAGTTGGTCCGCCCTCGTTCCAAAGTTCACTCGGCCATTTGTTCTCCCTTTACTGAGCTTTATATGCTTCATCTATCTACTTCTTTGTATGAGCTAAGTGGCCAAACTCTGGTGTCGAGAGTTTTCAAGTCGCCCGAAGGGTCTCTGACTTGGCTTAACGACGGCATATAATAAGGCTAAATGAAATTACTACTAGAAATTTCTTTGACTTTGACTTTGACAGCCAGGACCTACAATTTAACGTGTCATCAGACCCACGGTAGCGCCCAGATGAAAATGCCACTTAAAAAACGACAGTCTTGTGCATAATTCTGAAAGAGGCAACAAACCAATACAATAATTTATTGATAACTCTCCATGTTAGCTCATATATTCATTTAAGGCATAAAAAGGGTTTTCCACAAAGAAGTTTTTCAATTTTGTTTTAAATGTGTGAAAAGGTAGGTCTGTCGTACTTTGAGGTAGTTTGTTAAACATACATATTTTAAACATTGTAAACTTTTCACGTAAGGCATCTTAATATATTCGCGTAGAAAACGGTCACACTTACTAATTATTAAAAGCGAGCGGGCTGAGGCGCGGGCGCGGGGTTCGATGACCGGCAGTGCACGCGCGGATCTCGTCGGCGGCGGTCCGTGTAACACTCGCCCCTGGAGATGGTGCTCGGAAAGCACCGAAACTGTTGGACTCATTCACACTTTTATCTTAATATATATAAATCTCGTGTCAAAATGTTTGTCCTCAATGGACTCCTAAACGACTTAACCGAACTCCAAATGATTCTAACAGGTGTCGATACCTTTCGACTGGGTTGAGTAAGTAATCAATAGATGGCGCTGTACCCCTAAGTGAGGCAAAACAACGTTTGCCGGGTCAGCTAGTTAATTAGTAAGTGTGACCGTTTTCTACGCGAAAACATACATGTTTTGTTGTAGATCCCTTACTTTTGCACATGGTGATCGCGACAGATCACCTTAGCTAGTCGAGCTACGGGCGCTACTTTACCTACAACCTACTAGGTCGCTTTAAAACAAATAAAAAGCGTACGTTAAAGAGTGTCCGGTCCAACCTCTCCGCCCGACAGGCCGGATTAGACCTGATATGACGGATTACACAGCCTCCTCGCTTATTTGTTTTATAATAAGCCACCGCTCCGGCACAGGAAAAAAAATATAAGCTTTTAATAAAAACGAGAATAAAATGAATGAGCCTTTTTCATAAACTGCCTGGAGGAAAATTTAAATAAACCTTTTTCCGGTTAATAAAAACGCGCGTGTACTTTTTGGCCTTTTTAGATTACAACTTTTAAAGATTGCCTGGAAGAGATCGCCTTAAGCGATAAGGCCGGCCGTTGTGGCACACTAATTTTAAACACAATTTTTTTTGTGTATTTTCCTTATATTTAACTAGCAGTTGCCCGCGGCTCCGCCCGCGTGTAAGTCGCTTTTCGCGTCTGCTCCACCACCATGCAAAACCATATTGGTTTGTAGTGCATGCTATGTATCAGAGATGGCGCTGTATGTGAAAAATGATTTTCCCTGTTTTCCACATTGTCTGTTGAAATTTTCCCTAAATTTTGTTCACTACAAACCTCACGGAGCCCGAGACCTTTCCAACGAATGCTGTACCGTGGAAATCGGTTCGTGCGTTCTGGAGTTATAGCCTCAGGAAGGAAAACCCGACTTATTTTTATATTATCTAGATAGTGTGTCCAATATAAATTTTCTATCTATCTACATTTCAAGTAAAAGATGAAAACGACCAAAAAAGACATCGGGAGTTCTTTTAATTTTAACTTTATACTTGTTCCAATATACGTCATAATAGTTTCATAGTCTTTATTTATATGGCGATGACGTCACAAAAAGCGTACTTTACGGCTGTTGTTTTTTTTCCAGAACTTAACGATACTATTTGCCATAAAAATATCGTAAAAAGCAAACTCTTATGATTTCACGTTAAACGCGTTTCGTCGATACTCGTAGGTTTTTTAGTGTTCCGTGTTTTATGACTTTACCTTTTTATTATATATTTTTTTCCAAAGCTTTTTTTTCTTATGAAGTTTGTGGCTATTAGTTGATCGATTTACTTTGATCATGTTACGGAGACAAGTCGCTAGAGATGCTGTTGATTTAATTATATTTGATTTTGTCTAATTTGCTTTTTTGCTCCTGTTGTGCCTTAATGGTGGCGATTCAGCGGCACACACGACTAAACTAAATTTAAAGAAGCCCCGTCTCTTTTCATCTTAGGTGGCCAGAAAGAGACGGCACGTTGTGCACCATAGTCAAACCGACTAAAATCAAGTCAAATGTAGAAAATATAGGCGACTTTAGACCGCACCTATTTGTATAACCTTTAAAACTGCCTGCACATTCCATATTTGACGTGATTTTAGTTGTTTTGTCTGTGGTTCAGAACGCACCATCTCTTTCTGGCCACCTAAGATGAAAAGAGACGGGGCTTCTTTAAATTTAGTTTGGTCGTGTGTGCCGCTCATTCGCCACCAATAAAGAACAAAGAACCATAATAAATACAATAGACAACAGAAGAGGAAAGATAGAGGTAGGCCACCTTGTACGACATGACAATTAAAAATATCGTAGAAGGAAAGATAGAGGCCAGGAGAGGAAGAGGAAGACCTAGACGATCAGTTTTAGACCAAATTAAGAAGAAGATGAAAGTCATGTCGTTTAGGGAGGTCAAGGATTTGGCCGAAGATCTAGAAAAAACTCCACGAACAAGAGCCTAGCTCTTAGATATTGAATAAATGCCTTAAAAGAAACTACATTAATTAAATTACTAAAAAGTCCCATTAAAAAAATTGCTGAAACATTATTTAGTTTTATTAATGGAATGTTTATGTATTCAAATAAGATTCCTTTGGCTAATAATGAAATTTTCATTAAATTCGCGCGTCCAATGGCGTTCATTCCGAAATCTTATTACGTCATCTTAAGGTTAATGTATTCCGAATATTAATGTCGTTAATCGAATAGAACGGGCTATGTGCGTGTCGCTTGCTGTTGTGTGGGTTCCGTACGTATTTAAATGATTAAGTTTGACTAAAACAGAGACCATAATAATAAATTGAAAACAAATTACAAAGATAAAAAAGAAACCTTGATTTTACAGTTTTTTTCTCTATATTCGTAAACGGTAAAAAAAAATCGAGAAAAAATGCTTAAAGAACGTCAAATCAACCAGTCTAAGAATATTTATTCTTATTTTGTAACCAATCAGATTTATCAACATGAAAAAAAAAACTGGTTCGTTTTTTTGTTTACTATTTTGTTCCAGATTTTTTTTAATTCATAAGTCGGTTTGGTACCAAAATAAGCATATTACATATTCTTAGCGTAGATTTTTAGACGGTTTTTATGCAATTTTTTCGATATTTTTACCTGTTACGATTTATAGCGACAAACAGTAATATCAAGATTCTGATTTCTCCTCATTCAAGGCGAACAACTTTGCAGTTAGTGTTATAATGATAACGATAATTTTTAGTCATTAAAATATATCAAATTACAATAAATCTGTTTGTATTTAAACTAGTTAAATTATAAGATATGTTGTTACTTACTACTATGTTATTAACCTAAACTATCTATCCACACGGATCCGTTTCCACAATTCGGCAAGGAACCCTAACTAAAACGAATTTTCGCGATTTTTGCGCTTTACGGCTCCCATTTCCTATTAGACTTGGAGTGTTACGAATTGGCAATATTATATTTTAAAATTGGAATATTAGTTCGATGGAATAGATTGTCGTTGCTAAATGAAGAAAGCAGTCGAAATTTATTTGAAAGAATTTTAATTTCATTCTTAATCTCTCTTTTGTTTGGATTTCTTCAAATTTAACCTGAAATTTGGATGAATTGAAATGTAATATTTTTTTAAGGGAATGCCTGAGGTTTTGTCCCTTAATAAAACTATAATCTAGCCTACTAAACTAATAAATAGTATTACTTTAACATGAACTACCAATAACGTAGTCTCTAAGAATGTGCTCGTTAGCATATTTCTTAATGTCTCTATTAAGTCGAGTACACTTTGTTCATGTGTTTTATTTTCAGCACTATAAAAACTTTGATTTTTGCTATGACTTAAGATTTTAAAATAATTCATAAATAAAACATTTTCTATTTTAGTGCTTATCTCGCTTTAGCAACCTTTTAATTGATAAATCTTTCGCCAAGCACCTAAAAGGGTGTTCCGGCAGCCTCCTTGAAAGCCATTATTTCCAAACTAGGAATGCTCCACCTTAGACTAGAGTGTCGACCAGCATGGCGCTTAACCTTAAGCGCCATGCTGGTCAAAAGCTTTTGAGTAGTGATCATTGTTTTTTTCAGTAGATCTAAGATGATGATCGCCACAAAATGGTCGGTGGATGGAATATTTTTCACAATTATCACATTCGAGTAGTTTCAAATAAAATGACGCTTAATAAGCTTAATGCATATGACAAGTTTTGGCAATTATTCATAAATGTCTTGCGCTTGCCCACAACTTACCTGATGTTAAGTTATATTGCGATCTAGAATGGATGGAGGATGGATATTCAAATGAATGTTACTAACAAATCTAAAAAAATATAGCATAGCATAGAGTACGAAAGTTATTTTACCTTTTTAATCTGGTTCTTATATGATTTTGTTACCATTCTCAAATTACTTTTCGATGTAAAAAAGTAAGTAAATCTAGGGAAGGTCTGTCTGAGTCCGTTCCCTAGATAGATTCGTTCATCAATCACCTTCGGACGTACTAAGGATCATTTGGATGTGTAAGGGAGATTGGATTTAGACGTAAAAGCATAGGTATATATATGTTGGTAGCTTAGTTGTAGATGTATAGATAGATGGATTACAATCTATGAAAATCTTTCCAATTAAGCATTTTATGATACCTATTAGAGATGCCCGACTGCGAATAATCTGACCAGTCGAATTATCTACAACTACTAATATACACGTTCGACTTGAATATTAGTAATATACTAATGTTAATAATCGAATGATGACTACTAATTAGTTACTAATGGCGTTTTGACTCGATTGTTAGCGAATCTGGTCAATGTCACTTATTAGTTTCAAATGAATGAAATATGAATGAATCGTTGGAGTGGAGTCGGCTCAAGTAGTAACTAATGTAGTATTCATTCAGTCCGGTTAATTTTTAGTGGGTATCATGTAAGTTACTAATTTTCGGAGATCATTCGAATGAGTCGAATGATTTATAAAGTCGAATAATTCGACTGGAATCATTCACAGTCGCGCATCGCTCATACCTATTTCGAAGCGAGTGTGGCTCGGTGATAAAAACGTCTGCTTTTCAATTAGACGGACTTTGGTTCGATCCCTGCCCTACACAAATGACTTGTTTTTCAAGTTGTGTGTAGATTTGCATTACGGTGAAGGAAAACATTGCGAAAAAACGCGTTTGGGGACTGCAATGTTCTAAGACGTTGTGTCATTCGCTAACCCGCACTAGGCCAGCTTTATGTCTTATATCTCTCTTCTAGTGAGAGAAGTCTTCGAGTCCCAGCACTGGGATCGTATAGTGGGCTGCTTATCCTATTGACTTTACCTATTGCGCAAATTTGAGGACTTTTGCTGTGAGTATTTCCTAAAATGTAGGCTTATTTTTCGTATGAAGTTAATGGTCTAGCTCTTTCTCTCTGTCTGTCTCTTTTCAAACCGCCCAAAACGCGCAGTCTTTTGTCTTTTCGCCACGACCTAAGCTTAACCTTGTCGATAGAATCAGATAACTTAAGTTATCTGATTCTAATGATAATATGATAACTTAAGCCGAATCACAAGAGCTACAAGTTCAAAACGTCTTGTGGCTGGTCTAACTTAAGGTTTAACACTTTAAAAGAACAATATTACGTCTTGCTAAAAAACTTTTTTACGACTTTTTGCAAATTACAAATCTAATATTATTGAAGAAAAATACTTATCATTTTTCATTTCCAAACCCAATATTTTTCCAAATATTTTCTAGTTTTCATTTTCAATGTAGGTAGAGAGAGTAAAGCGCTCAGTAGACGCGGCGTCGAATCTTGAGACCCCATTCTACCTGTCTCGGTGCACAATAAACGCAGTATTGCCGCGCGTGTGGTGCAAGGTGGAGACTGTAGCGTTTTGAAAATAAAGTTTTTCTTTCTTTTGTACAGTACATAGTATAACCTATTGAAATTGACCTTTGCGGCGTTTCCATTGTAGATGGAAGAGGTAAATTAATGTAGTTACATACAAAGGGCTTCAAAGTCGCCTTTGGACATCTCGTCAGACAATTGTTTTCTACAACTTTTGAAATAGCAAAAAACATTTTATAACTTTAAATATACATAATATTTTTTTTGTTATCAAACACAATATTTCCTTACATTTTCTACTCGTACATTTTGATATAATTCGTGCAGAGAGTAAAGAGCTTATTAAGATAAGGTCTACGTTTTTCTAAAGGAAAACGTGGCGTCGAGCTTGAATTTTTACAAATCGAGTGTGGCTCGGTGGGAATTTATCTGCTTTTCTATCTGACCACCCCTAGTTCGATCGCGGCCTTGTTTGTTGACAAATGACTGGTTTTCTAAATTGTGTGGATTTTCACTCGCTTTACAGTGAAGGAAAATATCGTGAAGAAAACCGTCATGTTTGAGGACCACAATATCCGAGGACATGTGACTTCCTTGCAACGATCACGATGCACTTGCCCAAGAGAACTCCCCCGATGATTTCATTTTGCAGAGGAGTCTCGACCCTTTATATCCATACCGATGGTCTAAGGAAAGTTTGATGTCAGTTTCCCAAAAAAGTTGGAAAAATATCGCTGTCGGATTTTTGATTAAAAACATAAATAATCATAACACATTCGAAAAAAACCCTAAAGAAGATATTATTATACAAGTGTTATTATGCAGTTGACGAATTCTTAAATGATTCACGTATTAATGACACATAAATGTACACCATTTACTGAAAAAAAAATTAAATCGGCTCGCTTCAAACCAGCATTGCGACGCCCTGATTAGGGTACATTTCATGCTTTATGGTAATATTGTATTATGATGATTTTATAAATTTTGGTTTATCTTTTATAACTTGCACCAGCCCTCTCGATCCGGGTGTCTCATCCGCGCCGTTCCGCCCGGGACTGCATCAGCTTAGAGCAATATTCTGGAAAATTCAGAAGTATTGTATGTAGTGTTGTGTGTTGTATGTTTTTTAATCAATTTTCATTTTGACAGCAGAGGGTCGCGTTTGGTTGCCCTCGATTTTGACGCGTTCTTTATTTTGATTGTATATATGACATTCTATTTTAAATAATCTCAATTGATTTTTACGTAATCGTGTTTTGGAACTATAAAGATTCTCAATGATAAAAGAACTAGAACATTCGTAGCCCTATCATTTTTAAATTATGCTCATTTGCTTTGCCAACCAGCACTTGTCCAGCGTGGCGAATCATGGCCTATATATCCTCTTCGTGACAGAAAGCCCTCAGTCCCAGCAGTGGGATAGTATAGAAGGCTGCTTTTATACCTATTACGCAAATTTGAGGACTTTTAATGTGAGGAAACTCCGAAGCATTTAAAGTCTTATGTTTCGTATGTAGATCGGTTGCTTATGCTGACGACCTCGTTGGCGTAATGGTTACCATGCCGGACTGCCAATCAGAAGGTTTCGGGTTCGATTCCCGGCACGGCCAGCATCTTTGTGCTGAACTAAATTTGTTGGCTGTCGGTCTGGGTGTTAAATATGTATCTATATAAAATATATATGCATGTATGTGTAGTATATCAGTTGTGTTAACAACCATAATACGAACTAGAAATGTTTCAGAATGGAGTTAACCAGCCGTGTGTGAAATGTGTCCTGATATTTATTTATTCTATTATTGAAGAAATGTACCGTGCGAAAATGATTTAGTTTCCCTTGTTACCCGAGTTTGGTCATTTACGAGTAGCATAGAAGAAGGGAAAGACTTTAAAAAGTAAGCCTATCTACTATCCTTATATTCATAAAGAATTTATTTAATTATTTACATTACTTTACGGCCGAGACCAATCACAAAGCAAGTTACATTTAAATAACATTAAAATGAATTACTATATTATTATTGAAAACATTAAAAAGTTCGCATTAAAATAACATTAAATTGAATTACAATATTATTATTGAAAACATTATAAAGTTCGCATTTAAATAACATTAAATTGAATTACAATATTACTATTGAAAACATTATAAAGTTCGCATTTAAATAACATTAAATTGTATTACAATATTATTATTGAAAACATTAGAAAGTTCGCATTTAAATAACATTAAATTGAATCACAATATTAATATTGAAAACATTATAAAGTTCGCATTTAAATAACATTAAATTGAATTACAATATTATTATTGAAAACATTAGAAAGTTCGCTTCCTCATAATCACATTCATTTGGATTTGCGAGCGAGAGGACAAGATCTGTCAAATGTTTTTTTTTACTGACGCGCGTACGAGTATACTAGACAAATCGAAATCCATGTTACAAAGAAAAAAGTCAATACTATAAATCAGTTCATTAATAGCGTAAAAGAACAAAGCGTTTACAAAAAAAAAACAAGTCTTTAGAACGGATGTAATAAAGGTTTTATGTAGTACTTTTATCAAAGAGATAGTTTTAATTGAATTGAAATATGGTGTGCTTTTCAGACGTTTACAGTGCTATCAAATAGATTTTTGGAACGAAGTTCCTTATCGCGCGTTGTGAAAGGGGGTTAAAACATTCTTACGAAAAGTTGTCACGACACTTTTTGCTATAGTAAGCTATTGTAAGCTGTGCGGCGTGCGCATGTTTCTGTGTCTGTCTCTCTCTCTCTCTCTCTCTCTCTCTCTCCCTGTCTCTCTCTCTCTCTCTATATAATAAAATGAACTTCGTTCCATCCGGGTGTCCCTTCACACCTTTAAATTTTTTTTTATTATGGGATTGGGATTTTGGAGCGATCGTCTCTGTCAAATTAGTTAAGAGACGACCTCGTTGGCGTAATGGTTACCATGCCGGACTGCCAACCAGAGGGTCCTGGGTACATATTGATACATACTTAACACACAGACCGACAGATAATAAATTTATTTCATCACAAAGATTTTTGACGTGCAGGGAATCGAAACCGAGACCCTATGGTTGGCAATTCGGTATGGTAACTATTACGCTAATCGAGTTCGTCTGATAAATTTAAAAAAAAAATATCTTGTATTTGGGAAATTACCAAAATTTATTTATTTATTTGATTTACTAACTACCTGGAAAAAACTCCACAGACAAGAGCCCAGCTCTTAAATATTGAATGAATGAATTTGATTTATAGGCGAGCAGCATTATGCTGATGTGCCTATATCACACTGAGTTGAAATTATTATTTTTAATAGTTCACTTAATGTCCACTGTTCAATGTTTTAAGTTCACTAGTGCACTGATCACAGGTTAGCAAGAGCTTTTTTTGTTTTCTGCAACCTGCTATCAAGCCGGTTTTTAAAGCTGTTCACTGATGTAGCACTGACCACTTCCTCGGGCAACTTGTTCCAATTATGAACCACCCTGTTGCTGAGTATATGATGCCCCGTATTAGTGTTGGCAAGATCACGCTGGATTTTTTGGTTATGGCCTCTGCTATTCTCGCAACGATTACAGTTTTTAAAGCTGTCTGCTAAATCAGGAAGGTTGTAGAACCCAATAAAAAATTTAAAAGTCTCTATTAGATCCCAAAATGAACTAAAAATAATAATAAAGAACCATAGAACCGAAAACGGGTCTTATTTTCTATCTAAGATACGAGTATATCTAGGGATATAACGATAGAAATTTCCGAGAAATAGATGTGAAAGAAGCGAAATTAACGATTTGCTATTGACACGTGGACGTTCTTTGTTTCGTGATGATGGATCGAATGTGAGCGCCGTTATAGATTAATTGTGCCCATTCTATGTGTCTATTGATCTTCTTGTTTGTGTGACTTACTTGCGAATGAGGGTGGTTATAACGCTCGACGTAAATATGCTAGCGTTATAAGTGTGGTTGGCGAGTGTGTGCGTCATACTAACGAGTGTGTGTGTGTGTGTGTATGTGTGTGTCTGTGGCATCGTAGTTTATTCCCGTAGCGCCAGTAGCTTGGCTAACTAAGGGGATCTGACGCGATCATCGAGGTTATGCAAAGGTCGATGCGAACAGTCTTTGGATGGGTGACCATGCACAAGACTGTCTTTTAAAAAGTGGGAGTTTCTTCTGGGATGACACGTTAAATTGTAGGTCCCAGTTGCCAATTATTGTCGTTCAGCCAAGTCAGAGGCCTTAGGGAGACTCTCGACGAGAGAGCTTGGCCACTTAGCTCATACGAATAAATTGTGATAAACTTTATATCAATACTAGCTGACCCAACAAACGTTGTTTTGCCTTATTTAGGGATATAAAAAATAGATAGTAGCCGATTCTCAGACCTACTGGATACGCATATAAAATTTCGTAAAAATCGGTGAAGCCGTTTCGGAGGAGTACGGTAACTAAACTAAAACTAACATTGTGACATGAAAATTTTATATACAAGAAGATAGAATTATGGCGTCAGGCGATTTCTAAATATCTATTTTACACATGTAAAAGTAAAATCTTTCAGTCCTTTTTATAACTCTAAGCGTCGTAAAGCACAAGTGGTTATGGTTTTTCGAAGCTACCATTTCTATTGCGTAACAAATAGTTCACTGTCCGTATAATCGATTTGTAACTCGAATAGAAATAATCGATTTGTTACCGGAATAGAATAATCGATTGACATACTGGCGCTGGCGGTGCTACGAATGGTGGTGTATCGATGCGAGTGAAGAGATCGAAATAGTGGCACAATCGAATAAATGTTTATTTTTGGGTGCGACATAAAGCAGACGCCAGCTATGCGGCGCTGGGAGCGATTTTAATCGATCACTGAAGTTAAGTGCTGGTAGAAACATATGTTTGAGTTTAAACGGGAGAACCGAATCTGGTGTTCATTAAGACAAAAAATGGCCAAGTGCGAATCTGCTCGCGCATGAAAGGTTCCGTACCATTGATGTATGGGAGCCCCCCTTAAATATTATATTTATTTTATAGTTCATTTTTAAAGTTAACACATACAGTGTAAACTCTATGTAACGTCACACGATTTAACGACAAATCCTCTAAAGCGACGAAATCAATTGGTTTTAGTTGGTGTAGCTTGTATTCTAATTCTGTTTTTTTTCTTTCCATTTAACGACCACTCACTTTAACGCCATAAAATGCTCAGTCCCTTCAGTGTCGTTATAAAGAGTTTACACTGTAATTAAATATTGTGAAAAGAGGGCATAGCAAATGTCGTTATTAAGATGAAGTGAAAAAATGCTGAAAAAGCCACTTATATATTACCAGTCTATTTATGACCGGTATTACCGATTTCATAATACACAGACTATAAGATTGTATTATACAGTTCATTGAACCACGGTTTTGATTTATTTATTTCAATTATTTCTATCTAATCTATTCTTACAATTTGATTAATGCACCTGTAAGGCCGGATAACTATTAGTTGCTTATCTAAATCGGTATAGCGCATTTGCGTTTAGTTTTCTTTTGATGATCAAAGAGCGTCGGCCTGCAAGGGTATTTATTCACTAGAATAATGCTTAACGTATCCGTCGCACACTCTATACGTGTATTCACATTCGTTTGTCGCCTGCTTAAATCGAATATACACCAGATTCAGTGTTGCATACAAACACAGCACAAAAAAATGGCATGCGTTTACTATACTATTGTATCTATTACAGTATACAAAGAAAAAAATATTTCAATTCAAGTCAATACAACCTTGAAACCTAATATCCCTAACCCTCAAACTGGACTGCAATCCTTCCAGTGACTAAATTACAATGTCGTACATCTGTCACATCTGCAATTTCAAATATTTGTGACATGCTTATCGCACCGTACCAATTAGACTTATCAATATGAAAAAAAAACTAGTTAAAAAATATACCAATTATATCTCCAATTCATGAGTCTGGTATACCACACTAAACCATTTGTAGTTTATATTATGGTTGCTAACACAACCGATATACTACATATGCATACATACAAACTTTATATCGATACATTTAACACCCAGACCGACAGCCAACAAATTAAGTTCATCACAAAGATGCTGGCCGTGCCGGGAATCGAACCGCAAACCCTCTCTCTGGTTGGCAGTCCGGCATGGTAACCACGACGCCAAATAACTCTGTACTATGTAGGCGAATGCAAGAGAAGGTGCTAGTCAATTATGTATCTAGGGTTATGGTTCCGCATAATGGTTATTACGTAAGATAGAGTAACAAGGGTTCCGTGTGTTTATGGCCATCATATATTTAAACAACTACAAGCAACGCGCCGTGACTTCGCCCGGGGGAAATTAGGGGGATTCCGACTTTTACACAAGTGCATAAAAACGGATAGTGATGTAGGAACGAGTGGAGTTCCAAAAATCCGCACGAAGCGTTTTGCTTCCTCATATATTGTGCGGACCATTAAACTGTGGAACTCATTGCCGGAATTCCTGTTCCCTCTGAACTATAACCTCACTGTCTTCAAGGCGAGAGTGAATCGGTTTCTTCTAGGCAAGCGCGCTCCACCCTAGATCGCAACATCGCTTAACATCAGGTGAGTTTCGATCAAGCGCTTGCCTATCTATCATAAAAAAAAAAGGAGTAAGCTACAGTTTCGTCCCAGGATTTTGGGATCAAAGAATGGAAGGTTAGCGCGGTATGGACATGTGATGCGTAGAGAGGACATGCATGTCACTAGGAGATGTATGGAAATGGTAGTGCAAGGAAGAAGGGCAAGAGGCCGACCGAAGAAGACGTGGATGGAGTGTGTGAATGAGGACATGAGAGAGAAAGGAGTGAGTGTAGAGACGACGGCTGATAGAGGAGAGTGTAAGAGGAAAATTAACTGTGCCGACCCCACCTATAGGGATAAGACAAGGAAGAAGAAGATTTTGGGATTAAGGCGATGGAAATGGCAAAATTTTGAATTTACAGTTGTTTCGCTATAACGGTAAATTAGAAATAAAACTGGTTCAAAAAACTTATCTTTAGATTTTTTAACCAGTTTTATTTATACTTATACTAGCTGACCCGGCGAACGTTGCTTGCCTCACTTAGGGTATGAAAAATAGATAGTGTAGCTTATATGACACGTTCGTAGATTTACCATAGCAGCGCCATCTATTGATTACTTACTCAACCCAGTCGAAGGGTATCGACATCTGTTAGAATCATTTGGAGTTAACAGATAATTGTGACTGTCAAATAATAACAGACAATAATTAGCAATAAATTAAAATTGCGACTATAATTTGAGATTTAAATTATCCTATCTCTCAAGTTGGATCGAACTGCACATGGTGTGCGAATTTTATTATAATCGGTTCAGTGGTTTAGGAGTCCATTGAGGACAAACATTTTGACACGAGATTTATATATATTAAGATAAGATAAGTCTGATTGGTACCAAAATATGTATAAATATTCTTAGAGTGGTTCTTTAGACGCCCTTCTAGCTATTTTTTACCGTTTACTATTTATAGAGAAAAAACTGTAAAATCGAGATTTACCCTTACCATCGCCTTAATCCAAAAATCTTCTTCTTCTTCCTTGCCTTATCCCACTAGGTGGGGTCGGCAGCAAATTTTCCTCTTCCACTCTCCTCTATCAGCCGTCATCTCTACACTCACTCCTTTCTCTCTCTCCGCCTTAACACAGAATTAAAGACAATAAAACTTTTAAAAAATCGTAGCTTTATCATTTACGCAGGTTTTTGTAAGATTTATCAAATTTTATTTATTTATTTATTATTGCAGAACATGGGTAATATCATATCTATCTATATACATAAAAATCAATTGCTGTTCGTTAGTCTCACTAAAACTCCAGAACGGCCAAACGGATTTATCTTATCTTAGTCTTGAAATGTTCGTGGAGGTCTGGGGAAGGTTTAAAAGGCGAGAAAAAATCTAATAATTTCCATGAAAATCCTAAAAACAGCCCTTTTCTATTTCCCACACAAACGTTTTCTAGAGTCAATTTGAACATTATTGCTATTCAATACGAAGTCTGCCGGGTCAGCTAGTAATAAGATAAGAAAGATAACAAAAAATTTTGCTATTCAGCTGCCCTTAAAACCTTAATTTTTGCACGCACCCCTCTCGATCGTCCTTAACACGCCTCAGTATTTCCCAGTAGGTAGCAGTAAATCTCCAGCATTGATTAATTCATGGAAACTCCTTCGGATTGGTATACGCGGGAGATCTCAAATGTCTATCAACTTGCCGCTACAAAGCCGCGCGTGAATTTATTATAGTAATTGTGTCTATGAGAAATGTGGGGGATTCGATTGGAAACACGATACAACACAACTCATGCACGCCTAGTTTGGAATAACTCGCTCAAATGGAAAATAAAAAAAGGCTTTATTGCGAAAATGCATTTTAAATAACTTATATTTATAGTTCCGTTTGAAACGGCCAACATTTTCGCTCAAGTAACCGTAGGAACGCGTAACCGCCTTTTTAGGGTTCCATACCTAAAAGGTAAAAACCCTAGTAGTAAGACTCTGCTGTCTGTCTGTCTGTCTCCAGGCTATATCTCAGAATTCGTAATAGCTAGAAAGCTCTTTGGCGGGGATCGAACCCACGATTTTCTGGACGTAAGGCAGCCGCACGCTCGTTGGAGGTTGGAGCTATCATCGCATCAAAACAAGCCAATGGTGGCAATCCTGGCGAACACACGACTAAACTAAATTTTAGTGTATTCCTATCACTTTTCATCATTAGTGAACAGAAATAAACAGCACGATTAGAACCATGTACAAAACAACTAAAATCTCGTAAAATATGGACGATTTTAGAACGCATCCAATTGTATCAGCTCTAAAACTACCTACATTTTCCATATTTGACGTGATTTTAGTTGTTTTGTCTATGGTTCAAAACGTAGGTACTATCTCTTTCTGGTCATTTATGTATGATGAAAACAGACAGAGCTATTTTAAATTTAGTTTACGTCGTATGTACACCATAATTGGCACCTACATATATCTGTGCACAAAATGACCGGACACTGCCTTTGGACTTAAAAAAAAAAAAAACAATACTTACATTAATTATGTTGGAAGTAATAATTTCACTGTCTTACATTCTAACTCACACTTCGTACTCATAAAACCCTGTAGTTGAGTAAAACTCACTCACTTATATTTTGCCATAAATAATTCTATACTTTTCAACTATTGTGCCAACGGTTTGCAATCTCAGGTCGTTAGCGTTCGCGCCTAATCACCTGTGCTACCTACCCTACCTGCTTGCAAATGGATGGATATTTATATTTAATTATTATAGTACATATTGTAAAATAATTAGTTTTTTGAAGGCACTGAATCCCACAACACAGGATTTGCCTCGTGTGGGATTCAGGGATCAACCAAGTGTAAATTAATACATATTTTATACTTTTAAGCCTAGTACTTATTTAGTCATAGTTTGTGTTAATTTACAAAAAATGTACAACTTTTTAGTAAATAAAGATGTTTATGTTTATGTTTACTGCATAGTAGGTCTCGGAATAGGGTAGAAACCTTTAGCGTTGCGCCCTTCCTTCCTTAGCGCGGAATGGCCGAGTAATGAGTTTGAATAATTAACTCCCCACTGGGTAGACTCCGATTGCGGCTCTTCAACTTGTATGGAATTTTGGAGCGGATTACGTGGGAAATTATGCTAATTTACTTTTGTAAGAATTCAAAACGTTTGGGTTAAATATCAAAATACAAAACAACAAAATAATTTATTGGACCAACTTACATTCTAAACAAAACAAACATTAAGTATAGGTACCTTAACTAATTAATACTAATTCTAGATGCTAAGTGTTAATGTAAGTATGGTGGCTAGCTCCTGCAGTAGGATACCCTGTGTTTGCACGAGCTAGCTCTCTTCAGAGATGATAAAAATGAAGTTGGGATAAACATGTTGTGTTGTTGAGTGCTTGTTAAATATGAGTGAGTGTGTGTAAAGTAAACAAGGGAAAAATTATTATAAAGTAAATATAAAAAAATATTTAACTAATATTCGAAACGGTAATAAATATTGAAAAAATAGCTTGAAGACCGTCTCAAAAACTACTCTAAGAATATTTATTATATATATTACTAGCTGACCAGGCAAACGTTGTTTTGCCTTAAAATAGATACTCGTAGTAGCCGATTCTCAGTCCTACTGAATACGTATAAAATTTGGTAAAAATAGGTCAAGCCGTTTCGGGGGAGTACGATAACTAACATTGTGACATGGAAATTTTATATATTAGAAGATAGATATTCGTATTTTGGTGCCAATCTGACTTATGAATAAGAAAAAAAACCGGTTTTAACAATCTAATATTAAGCTAGCTTTTTATATTGAAAAGTGGGATTGGTACCAAAATAAGAATAAATATTCTAAAAGCTGTTTTTTAGGCGGTGTTTAAGCTATTTTTACTCCAGAATTAATCCCTACCAGCTTAGCCAAAAGCATGGAAGAAAAAAATAACAAAAGAAAAAAAAAAGAAACATACAAACGTTCCTTTTTATAATGTGTAGGAAGTATGAAGTTTATGAGTGTTTTATATTTCTTTTATTAATTAGCATGAAATACAACAAACTTTCGCTATGAAGTTTATGAGTGACGTTTATAAGCGTGAAAGACAAACAAACATACAAACTTTTGATTATCTTTATGTATATGAAGTTTATGAGTGATTTTTATTTCTTTTATAAGCTTGAAATACACACAAACATTTCCTTTTATATAAATCCTTATATTATTATAACTAAACAAATTATAATATGTATAAGTATGAAGTTTGCGAGTGATGTTTTTTTTTCTTTTACTTTACACGCTAGAGGAATTTTATTCGCTTTTGGAGCACCTGCGATTCTGATTCCTAAATCTTTATGTACACACAAACGTTTCAGAATCTGCGAAGTAAACAAACTGAAAAGCGTTATGTTAAGTATTGGGGCAAACGATCGTAAATTTACGAAAAAATATATTCGATTCATCTCAAGTCTTAGTGTCTGCCTAAAAATATGCGAAAGCATTAAAAATATGTGGACTGAGTCTTTTGTCTTGGAAAAGAAGTTGAATTTGTTATGTAGAAACTCACTATAATAAGTAAAATTTGTTTAATTCTGTTGGTTTATTTAAAAAAAGACATATTTTAGGACTGACAAAGAAAAATAAAGGCTATTTGATTACTTTAAGGACAACAATACATGTTTTTTTTTAATAAAAATAAATCTCTTGCTAACCTGTGATCAGTGCACTAGAGAACTTTAAACATTGACATTTAACAGTGGACATTATGTGAATTAATAAAAAAAAAATCATCTCATTGTGATATAGGCACATCAGCATAATGCTGCTCGCCTATAAATCAAATCAGTCCCCTGTCTTGATTTTATATATAAAATTATACGATTTTATGCAAATCGTCAATAACTCAAAAACTATGCGGAATTTGGTGTGGGCTTTTTTGAGATATATATTGAGTTTACTTTTGCCTTTCATTTTAATAACAAACATTCCCAACATTTAGAAAAATTTGCTAAGGACAGTCTTGTATGGACGAATTTCCAAATAGCTGAGAAACACCCATACATTAGACTGATTCAAAATATATTTATTTATTTTTTAGTAATAATGTCTAAAAAGCTTCTTTGTTAGACAAAAAAAACCTCTTAAAAAATGAGCTAGATATCATGAAAATTGAGCTGGCGCATGGTACCTATATAAAATGCATTGAAAAAAATGCGCCAACTCAATTTTCAAGGTTTTTGTTTAGGGTTCCGTAAGAAACACTAACACATTTTTTTCACAAAATATTTATTCGTTCGCGCTCGCTTCGCTCCCATATCTAATTCTGCGCGAATTGCAAATATACAATATTCATCAGTTCGCACGGGTCCGCCGCGCACGGCCACCCTGAATATTTGATCGGTGACTACCTGCGGAAATCTCCGGTGTGAGGAAAATCTAGCTCGAAAATATATGGTCCCTAGGTGCCTAGTGGTTACCACAGTTCGAAACCGGTACTGAAATCAATACAAGCGAGTGTGGCATACGTCTGCCTTTCAACCAGATGGCACCTGGTTCGATCCCTGCCCTACACCAATGACTTGTTTTTTATGTTATGTGTGGATTTGCACTCGCTTTACGGTGAAGGAAAACATCGTGAGGAAACCGATATGTTTGAGGACCACAATATTCGCAAATATGTGTCATCCACCAACCCGCACGATACCCTCACGATGTTTTCCTTTACCGTAAAGCGAGTGCAAATCCACACATAACTTGAAAAACAAGTTTTTGGTGTAGGGCTGGAATCGCACCAGGGGCCGTCTGATGGAAAAGCCAACCTGACCCTATAATATTTATGTATTAACGTAAGACTGTTTGTTTGTTGCAGGACGTGGTGCACACGATAAGCTCCCCGCACGGCCAGGTGCAGAGGATCGTGGTGTTCAAGAAGAACGGCGTCCAGGCCATGGTGGAATATCCTTTACAATACACTAGCCCTCACTTTACTACTGTATAGGGACATATCTTATCTAAAATAGTCTTATATATAAAATTTCCATGTCACAATGTTAGTGACCGTACTCCTCCGAAACGGCTTGACCGATTTTTACAGAATTTTGTATGAGTATTCAGTAGATTTGAGAATCGGCTATTATCTATTTTTTTAAGGCAAAACAACGTTTACCGGATCAGCTAGTTTATATATACTAGCTGAACCGGCAAACTTTGCTTTGCCTTAATTACAGTTACCCTTATCACTAGTACCATAGAAGTATGTAAGTATGATTACAAAAAGCATTGCACATTAATAACAATAATAGTTAATTTCAAAACCCAATTACGTACAAAATTTAGGGAAATTTTACGCGTCCTCTGATCATGATTCTATGTGGTTTTTAATAATTTAAAAATTGTGTGTGACGTGGCTGAAAGGGCTCCTAATATTTATTTATTTATTTTATTTATAATGCTATATGCAACATAATCGAATTGGTGGTAGATAGTATAGGATGAATAATTGGATTAGTATACGAGTCATTCGCAAAACTTAATTATGATTATATATATGTATGTATATATTAAGGAATTACACCTCTGAGCCCACTATCCCGGTAGTACCGCACACTGGAGCAGTCCACTTATCAGAGGTGCGGTTAGATCGTAAATACAAAGTTGTATATTTTTCCACACCTCACATCGTATGGTGCTAGTGATCGCGGGTAATGAGCCATGAGCGCAAGCGGTAGCGGACAATATTCCAACTAAACGTAAAGCTGAGAACGGCATGGGTTAATGACTGAGTAAGTGACGAGAGTTATGTCTCCACAAACTTTGTTTTCAAAAGTGACGTTACAAAGACTGGACTAGCAAAGGAATCTCAACAAAACACGACGCTATACTCGGACGCATCCTGTTTTAAAAGAAGTACCACATCATCTGACGCAATGATAGTGGAACAGGTATGCCAGCGACCCAACTCTGTGCTCTGTTACTTTAAGAAGCTTAGATGGCTTGTGTAGGCTGATAGATGGAAAGTTACAATACGACTCTCACGGGATGTCAGTGCAGGTCTGACTGCCCCTTTCTTAAAATAAGAATAAGACTGGGCACAAAAATGATGATGACGTGTTAAAAGTTTGATGTGTGTCCATGCGTGTGTCTGTAGCATCGCAGCTCTCGAACTTTTTTGTTTGAAAGGTGTGACAGTCAAGTTTGTTCTTAGTTATGTTAGAAAAATGTTCCAAGATGGCTGCTGAAAATGGCGGATTACATATTTTCACAAGTATCTCAATATAGGTGTCAAATGAAAGGACTTGATTAGTAGAATACATCCAGTAATACATTTTAATTCCAAGAAATGATAAGTTGCGGTTTTTCTTAATTTTAAATATATACTTGTTCCAATATTATTTAGCTAATGTGATAGACGGACTTTTTAAATCAGTTTATCCATCTTGTTTTTTAGTCGTTTCTCAAAGTATAATAAGATAACAATGGGCTTGCATGAAACCAAATTTGGGTTTCTCCTCTTATCCTTACCCGCCTTTTACACCCTTCCCTAAAATCCCCCTACTATCGCTACAACTAGCACTAAACCCCAAATAGAAGCGTTGCCCCCATTCGCCTAGTCGTAAAAAGTTACACAAATAAACGTTATTCGGAATACGGTTTTATTAGACCGCGTGGTTATTTAAAAAAACAGCCGTTGCATTGTTTCCTCTATTCTCTTTGGGAGTGCGGTGTTGCAATATGTGTTGGTTTCGTTTAGATTATTGAGTAGTTTTTATTTAGTTCGTGGAAATACATATTAAGAATCAAAACCAGAGTGCAAAGATTCTGTTGTTTGGTCATTCGAAACAAAGAAAATTAAATACAATTATTTTAAATTCAGATTCGTTTATTGTTAACTGTACACATAGAAGCACTTACAAAGGTTCATTGGTATCAACAGTTTTTGGAACATATAATATTTAATAAATAACATGAAAAATTATAATAAATAAAAAAGTCCAAAATAATAATTCCATTAATTAATTAATAAGGTTCTCATACAAAAATAAATATCAAAGTTATATTCGTAAATTTTATCATTAAAAAATAATTTCAAACTATAGTAACATTCAAAATAATGCATAAATGAAAGCAAATCAAATTATACACAAAATCAAATGTTAAATCAATATCTTGCCTTAAAAGTTATATTGAAAACGTATTAAAAAGACACAAAACATGATTAAATCCAATTGGCTTACGAGTAAAATAACGGAACAAAGAAAAATCTTCTAAGATAAAATTGATGACAAACGATTCTAAACTCGATTCCTGTTAAGCCAGTTAGAAATATACTGTTTATCTCAATCAGAAATGAAAATAAGATAGAAATCATCATTTACACCGTATGATAAATGATCAACGTGTCGCTTTGTGGTTTATAGCGAGGGAACGAAAATAAACAAATGATCGGACGTTTTAAGCTTATGGCCTCTATTTTTCACTAGTGCAATATTTCTTTTGCGAATTCGCGAAGTGTCTTATATCTATTTATCTTTTCCATGTAGACGTAATTTATAAAGTAGTTTTTTTTTTAATCTGGATGAATACTATGTTCCTAAGAGAGAGGCCTATACCCAGCAGTTAACGATTACGGGCAGATGATAAATATTATGTATGATAATGCTAAAGTAGTTTTGTAACGAATACAAATATTGTAGTCAATACGTAGTTTTAATTATGTCATTACAAGGTTTCACATGTATTTTTTTTTATTCAAAATAGGTTTGCGTTTGACCACAGCTTGCCTGATGTTAAGCAACGCTGCGGCCTACGTTGTAGCACGCTCACCTAGATGGAACCTATTCACTGTCGGTTTTAAGATCTCGGGATGGTAAATCTCAGAAAAGAGAGCCTTAGGTTGAGATTTCCAAAGCTTCGCAGTCCTCACTATTAATGTTGAGGCGAAGCGCTTTGTGGGAATCTTCGGAATTACTACTGTGTAATGGTGTCTCTTTCTCGTGGTAAATTTCACCTGATAATATTTTTGTAAGAACTATATTTTACAATGCAAAAAAGATATCTGTCAAAGTCAAAGTCAAAGTATATTTATTAACCTTAGGCTAGTTACAAGCACTTGGTTTCGTCAAAACAGTACAATATGAAAATTATACAAATCTGTTATCCTTATTGCAGCTAAAATGCATCAACGCCGACAAGCTGCCTCGTCGCTCACTTAGCGAACTGCAATTTGTCAATCACTTACCAACACATCTCTCAATATCCATCACCTACACAATGGCGTCGCGTCGGTACTTTCATTTGGCTCTGTTCTCTTTTTAAACTCTTTTTCTTTTTCTAGCCTACGAGCGTGAATGACTGTTATATTTTTGAATACTGTGTTCTAAATTTAAATTAATGGAATAAAACAATTAATGCCTACTTGTCAACTTACATAAAATATACAGAAAAAAACATATGTATAGAACGATATCTGATATGAATGTTACCTATTGATTTAAATTATTCAAGAAATCTATTTATTCTTCTATCTACTATGGAGTCCCGTAGAGAAAGCCCCTTATTAATAGACTAAAAACGATTAAAACAATCGAAAAGTTAAATAGCTATTCAGCGCGCTAATGCAGCGAGCATGGTAGGCACCTTTGCACCGGGGGCAAGCAGGGACGGGTTATTTGTTATTGACATTAATTGAATTTTAAAGTGATAAAGCGTGTTTTTAATTATTAAAGCAATCTCTACAAGGCAAGCCTCGAATGCAAAGCAATAGAGAAAAAGGCGAAGTAATTAAGAGATTACATCACGATGGGGGTCATTGACACAGTGCATGAACATGCTTGTTCAAAATTCTGCTAAATAGCAACACGCGAACCTAGGAAAACAACTGAATGAGCGCTAAAATTACGCGTCGGTGTAACAGGTAGCCTTGAGTCGAAGCAAGGTCGTTCGTCAGTCGTGCGTCGACCTCCGGCGAGTCAACACGTATGTTTGTTTTGGAATTTCTCAATGGAATCGCGAACTTGGAAAGTTTGCCGGAATATTTTGGTGGAATGCTAATATTTATTTTAGGAATGTTGATTTCTGTTACATTTTCTTGCTGTTATGTAACAGAACTATGTAGGGTAAGGTTTCTTGCTGACAGAGATGCTAAGAGGTGCCAGAGTACTTTTAATATTATATTGTATTTTTCTCAAGTTTTAATACGGCTAAGAGAATGTTAAGAAATAGAGTACTTTTGTAAGTTGTATATTGTTTTCTGTAGTGTTGATACAACTTTTGGCCTTCTTAATCTTATGAGAAATCGTTTCTTAACCGTTTTAAGAAGAACCGCAACTATATATCAGATAAATCAATCCACAAGCTCGTCTATTTGCTTTTTAAACGACTAGCTGCCAAAATAGGCGTTAGCCCGTGCCTTGACCGCTAGTCCTTCCCAAAATTTATCCAATAATTAGACTGACACAATTAGAATAAAAATAATAATAGATCCCATATTAGCTTACTTGCTTATTCATAATAATAGTACATAAAACACAGAAGGTGCATATTTTATTTAAACCATTAGTGTTGAACTAGTTATCGAATCTTTAATTAAGTTTATATGAATAAATAAAGTATACATTGTGTCACTGTATTAAAACTTTCGTTAGGCATATATTGAATAATGTTTGTATAACCGGCTATCACTTACGTTATTGTGTCGGTATTAGCGGGACATGTTTCAGCACAATCAGTGTGCCATTCTCAAGGGCACACTGATTGTGCTGCAACCGACAAAATAAACGTAAGTGATAGCCGGCTATACAAACATTATACATTGTGTGTTTATCAGCCCCCAGTATTGTATATTGCCTTAACTATCAGCCCTCACGTTCGACACAGTGGAGTCAGCGACTCGGGCGAAGGAAGCTCTTCACGGCTGTGACATCTACAGCGGATGCTGCACACTCAAAATAGAATTTGCCAAGGTAAGACCATTATATCTCCATACGGCGGGATTATCGCTAACAGCGATCTCTTCCAGACAACATGTAGATGAATAAATAGGAGGTGAAAGGACGAGAAAAGGAGGGGTTACACAATAAAGAATATTCATTATTTTTTTTATAATTATGGTGGAGGACTAAAAAATGCGTACTAAGCGATTCGCTTCCACGTTTATAGTACGGACGGCCAAACTGTGGAACTCCTTGCAGGGATCCCTGTTCCCACTCAACTACAATTTACTGTCTTCTAGGCGAGAGTGAACCGGTTTCTTCTAGGCAAGCACGCTTTATCTTAGACTGCAATATCACTTAACATCAGGAGAGTTGTGGTCAATCGCAAGCCTATTAAGTGTAAAAAAAATATTTAAGTAATAGCATTATTTTATAACTATAATATATAAATACATATTCATAATACTCGTAAATAAAAAATAAGTTATTTCTATATTAATTTCAACCGTTTATAATTTGTAACAATAAGGCTGTAAATTCAAAATTATTCAATACCTATCCAAAAAATACCAAATGGACGTTATAACTAACATTCGTTATTATTATTATTCGTATGTATTTCCGTCTATCACCAGGCTGTATGTTATGAAGTATGATTGCTAAACAGTTAAAATTGTTAATCTGAAGGCGACGGGGATTATAATTATTAGAAAAAAATATTAATTATTTATTTTTATCTTGCATGTTCACTAGCATCGTGGCGTAGACCCTCTACGACGTAGCGAGTCTACGAATGATTTAGTAGCTACGGCGATCGACTACAACGTGACGTAGCGGCTATATTTCTTTTTTTTTGTCTTACATGTATCACGTTTCGATTTACAAATTTGTTTAATCAATTATTTGCTGATAACAAAACGCAAACTGAATATTTTTTACACGCTTTCTATTAGCTTCACCTGTATGTTTGTTTGTAACCGACTTCTTTGGGCGCTTTTGACCCACTTTAAACGGCCAGATTTCGTTCAAACTTTGTAGATTTATTGAGGATCGATGACAATACATTAATTTTTTTTTGACGACCTCGTTGGCGTTAAAGGTTACCATGCCGGTCTGCTAATCAGAAAGTTCCGGGTTCGATTCCCGGCCCAGTCAACATCTTTGTGCTTAACTAAATTTGTTGGCTGTGAGTCTGGGTGTTAAATATGTATTTACATGTAATATGTATGTATGTATGTATATGTAGTATATCAGCTGTGTTAGCAACCATAATACGAGCTAGAAATGGTTCAGTATGGGGCTAACCAGACGTGTGTGAATGTGTCAAAAAAAATTGATAAAATTACGGTTTTCTATCTATCTAAAAAGCGTGTTTTTTAGTTTTTTTACCTTTTTTAACTATTATTATTCAATGCTGAATAGTCTAGCGCTTGACCACAGTTTGCCTGATGTTAAGTTTTTCTGTGGTCTACAAAGTAGCACGAATGCCTGGATGGGAACAATTGACCCTAGCTTTATAGACGCTAAACTGACACTTCTAAGTTCTAAAGCTTCGAAGTCCTCACAATGAAAGTCAAAGCGTAACGCTTAGTTCGAATCTATGGTATTCGTTTTAATATCTGAAATGCTAATATTGTGTACACGCATTCACGCTTTTATGTGGACGAGTGCATCATCATCATCATCATCATCAGCCTGTGTCTTCCCACTGCTGGGTATAGGCCTCCTCTCCAACACGCCATATAGTACGGTCTTCAGCCAGTTTCCACCAGCTCTTTCCAGCGTGCCTAACGATGTCATCTGACCATCGGGCTGGTGGTCTGCCTCTCTGTCGTTTTCCGTTCCTCGGATACCACTCGGTGCCTGCCCTGCTCCATCTAGAGAATTCCCTACGAGTGCATACCTATTTAAATCACATAGATTTGAGCTTGGCAACAAATTACTTTTTATTGTTTATACTATATTTTGGGTTACAGTAAAACGCGCTTACTTAGAAGGAACCGGTTCACTTTCACCTCGATAATTTGCTAGATTGTAGTTATCAGGCAGAGTTATAGTAAACTACCCTCAGACCTAAAAAATGTAAGCCCGTTCACCGCATTCAAAAGTCGACTTTACCACCACGTAATAACGGATAGCTCACTTTTATGAATGCGTTGGACGGGCAAGCTGTTTATGTAAATTTCATTTTGCTTAGTAATTTTATAGTGGCGACGAATGATTATTTATGTAAATATGTTCTAATGTAAGTGATAATTTAATATCTTTTGTGAGAATAAATGTCTTTAAACCTAAACCTATCGGGGCGCAGGAAATTCGGCAAGGAATTCCAAAGTTTGGCTGTTCACCCAACAAAGGCGTCAATCTATGTAATAAAAGTTGTCTATCTGTGTGTAATCCGATATTGTATTTAAGTAACGCTAAGTGCCTACATCGATAGGGGTTGTTTGACCAGTTTAGGGTTTCAACATCTAGGGGGTGATTTGATGGATTTTTGGAACGAAGTTTCTTATCGCGCGTTGTGAATGGGGGCTAGACGGAAAAGTTCTTGCGATAAGTTGTCACGACACTTTTTGCTATGGTAAGCTATTGTAAGCTGTGCGGCGTGCGCATGTTTCTCTGTCTGTCTCTCTCTCTTATAGCAAGCATAGAACTTCGTTCCATCCGGGTGTCTCTTGACACCTCTCAAGTTTTCGTGTTAGTTTTTTTTATTTGGAAAAATAGAGCTGTGTTATTTTTGGGTTTTACCCTATATTGATGGAATAAAATAATGATTTTAATCTGTTTCATATAAATAGGGAGTAAATGTAAAATTTTTTTTTGTCGATAAGTTTCCGCTTGATCGCGACACACCTGATGTTAAGGAGACGATAAGGGCAAAATGTTTAGTAATAAAATAGCTTAAAGAGCGTCTAAAGAACCACTCTAAAAATATTAATATCTCGATTTGGTACCAAAATAAGTATTTTGGTACCAAATCAGAATTATCACTATGAAAAAAAAAACTTTTTTTTTTCTAATTGGCACCAAAATAAGTATAAATATTATTAAAGTGGTTCTTTAGACGACTTTTAAGCTATTTTTCGATGTTTTTACAGTTTACGATTGATTTATAGCGAAAAAACTGTAAAATAAAGATTTTGCCCTAATCTTCACTTAAAGTGATGTTGCGATATAGAATAGAGCGCGCTTGCCTAAAAAATAAACATAAAATGCCCAACAAATTATCTACAAATTTTATTACCAAAGCCTTCCTATACAACAAAGCTTTAATATCCGAGACCAACAATGATTAATGTATTTACAACAACAATAAATGATGTTCAACAAAAAAAAAAGGTTTATTGTAACGCTTTGAAAATCATGAAAAAGGGCGTGAAAGGGTCCTAACGACAAAAGGCTGGATATGATAAAGGTTTTTTTTGTAGCACTATAGCAGCCTGTCCCGGCTTCGCACGGGCTATAAAATAATACAAGTTGTAAAGAGAAACAAAATAAAGCCCATGTTACTCAGGGATAATGTAGCTTCCCAACGGTGAAAGAATTTTTCAAATCGGTTCTGTAGTTTTGGAGCCTCAAACAAACAAACAAACTTTTACTCATTATAATATTGGTATAGACTAGTCCCGTGTTGCGGGGTTTTATCAGCGTTAAATGCTCTAAATAATCTTTCTACTAAAAACTTCACAGCAGATTTTTATTTTTATTATATAGTTTTATTTCGTTTTAGTTTTGAGGCCTTTGCTCTTCAATGGGACAAAACAGGCTCATAATAATAATATATAGTTTTATTATTAATCTTTATTATTGTGATTAAGTTCTTAAACATTATATAATCTTAATAAAATGTTATTTGTAAGTGACGTGCCGTGTATGACAAAAGTCATAAGGTTAATAAATGATTTGATTTTGATTGAAGAAAATATAGAATCAGTCTCTTGTGTTCATTCTGAGAACTGCGAAACTTTGGAGAGAGAGTTCTCTTCCTGAATCTCTTTTTCCCGAGAAGTACAATTTGGTGGTCTTCAATCTCTAGAGTAAATAGGTGCCTTCAAGGCAAGCGTGATACATCTCAGACTACAGTAAAGCTAACATCAGGCTAGCTGCTGTCAAACGTGAACCTATTTATTATTAAAAAAAGACAAGGAGAAGAATACCTGGAAGGTTATTTATAGACTAAATTAAGGAGAACGCGAAAGTTTCTTCTCGTACGGTCAAGGATTGGTTCGCCTAGACTCTCCCTTTAGCGCCTAGATGTAATGTCTAGAAAAAAGTCTCTTATGCACCTTCATACGAACCAAGCTCTAGTGTCCAATTTTCTAGCCGCCTCTGATCTTAAATTTACAGTTTGTCAATATAAATCGTAAACAGTTAAAAATATTAGTAAAATTACTTTTTATTTTTACTTATTTTGGTGCCTATCAGGCTTTTGAATTAGAAATGAAACTGTTTTAAAAACATCTAAAATAAATATTTTTGAACCAATTTAAGTATAAATATTTTTGAAGTTGTTTTTAGACGGTCTTTAAGATATTTTTTTCGATATTTTTACCGTTTATAGTTTATAAGGAAAAATACTGTAAATGTAAGATTTTGCCCTTGTCATGAGACTTAGTCTGAGACTAACTGTCGTGTCATCCTTTCCACGGTAGCGCCCAGATAAAAATGCCAATTTAAATAATAGCCTTGGTCATGCATGGTCACCCATCTAATCAATGTCCGCATCGATCGTTGCTTAACTTCGATGATCGCATCAGATCATCTTAGTTAGCCGAGGTACAGGTACCAATTCAGGTGCACCAATGCGAGAATACAGTTTAAACGAGTTAATTAAACAACGGTCGGACTAAAAAAAGTGTAATAGTGTAAGGTAAAAACAAAAGCGAGCAGAGACCAATTTACCTCTGGACATGGAATGGAAAGTGTTCAATGAAAGCCGATGCGTGTCCAGATTCAGACTGTCGTATATGGCTGTCGGTCCAATAGGGTTAACTATTTTTTTAAATAATTTAATCATGTATACCAGTATTATAAAGATGAAAAGTTTCATTTTTTGTTTGTTTGACGCGAATAGGATCCGAAACTACTGGACCGATTTGAAAATTCTTTCACCGTTGGGAAGCTACATTATCCCTGCTATATTTTGTTTCATTTTGCAACGTAATTTATTTTATAGCCCGTGCGAAGCCGGGACGATCGGCTGGTTAAATAATAATTTAAGAATAAAATTGTAGAAAAATAAAGTCAATATTTAAATTTTAGATTGAAATGTTAAAATATATTTTTGTTCATGAATAAAGCCGTCGGAGCTTCTTGATTCCTTTTGGAACGAAGTTCCTTACGCGTTGTGAAAGGAGGCTAGACGGAAAAAAGTGCTCCAGAGCTAGGAGTTTGATTTGATTTGATATAGCTTACGTTAAGGAAAAGTAACCAATGTTTATTTACATTTAAATACAGAAACGTGCTTCTGCTTCTACGTGTCCATTAGACTTGAGTGAAGAAGTAACAAACATACACACTTACACACAAACTTTCGCATTTATAATATTAGTAGGATTATTTCAATTTAAAACATCGGCCAAATAAATTTAGGACATCCCTACTTCGAATAAATTGTGTTCGAAATTCGAATCGGAAGAGTTCTTTTTGCATTTTATTTTCATTTTGTTTGGGATTGATATTTCTGTAAATACATTTATTTATTTGGGTAAAATATTTCAAAATATGAGTTTTGGTGAATAAAAAATATTGCTTTTTTCGAATGGATAATATACATATGTAGCATAAGCATAAGCAGCCCACTATACGTTCCCACTGTTCCCACTAGGTGCCTTATCTCACTAGGAGAGAAATATAGGCCATAATCCGCCACGCTGGCCAAGTGCGGGTTGGCGGATGACACACGTCTACGGATATTGCAGCCCTCAAATATCTCGGTTTCCTCACAAACATCGTGATCATCCTCATCATTCTTCGCCGTAAAGCGAGTGCAAATCCGCACATAACTTGAAAAACAAGTCATTGGTGAAGAGGGCCGGGATCGAACCAGGGGCCGTCTGATTGAAAAGCAGACGTTATGACTACCGAGCCACACTCCCATTCCAATCATAATATGGGTATATTTTTCATCATCTATCATCTAATATATAACATTTCCATGTCACAGTGTTAGTTACCGTGCTCCTCCGAAACGGCTTGACCGATTTTTATCAAATTTTATATGCGTATTCAGTAGGTCCATACCCTAAGTGTTAAGGGTTTACCCTTAAGTTTTTACTTAAGGCAAAACAACGTTTGCTGGGTTAGCTAGTAATATATATGTTTCGTATTTCTTATAGTTTATGTATCGTAAACAAAATACAACAAAACGTAAACCAATCTTCCTGCACGAATGTGAATGGCCTAAGGCTTGTTTCACACTGTCAGTGGAAAGCCATTTACGCGTGAAGTGATCCTTTAGTGTACAGTGAGCACTATGCCGAGACAGATTGTCTCTTTGTACGCTCCGACTGTCTGTTTGTTAACCAGTTTTAGTGGAAATTGAGGAGATTGGGAAATGTAAAAGTAAAATATAAAATAATATAATAATTTACGAATATTAAAATTGTAGAAAAATAAAAGTCAACATTGAAATTTTAGATTGTAATGTCAAAAAAATATTCAGGAAAAAGCCGTCGGTGCTTTAGGGTTGACATTTTTTTTTTAATATTAGATTTACTATATTGCTAACCAGTTTTAGTGGAAAGTGAAGGAGATTGGTAAATGTAATAGTAAAATAAAAAATATATATATTTTAGAATATTAAATTGTAATAAATAAAGTCAGCATTGAAATGTTAAAAAAATATTCATAAATAAAACCGTTGGTGCTTTAGGGTTGACATTTTTTTACTTTTAGGTTTACTATATTACTAACCGATTTTAGTGGAAAGTGAAAGAGATTGGGAAATGTAATAGTAAAATAAAAAAATATATATTTTAGAATATTAAATTGTAGTAAATAAAGTCAGCATTGAAATGTTAAAAAAATATTCATAAATAAAACCGTTGGTGCTTTAGGGTTGACATTTTTTTTACTTTTAAGTTTACTATATTTCTAACCGATTTTAGTGGAAATTGAAGGAGATTGGGAAATGTAATAGTAAAATTAATAATAATTTAAAAATGTTAAAATTGTAGAAAAATAAAATTCAACATTGAAATTTTAGATTGAAATGTTAAAAAAAATTCATGAAGAAAGCCGTCGGTGCTTTAGGGTTGACATTTTTTTATTTACTTTTAGGTTTACTATATTACTAACCGATTTTAGTGGAAAGTGAAGGAGATTGGGAAATGTTATAGTAAAATAAAAAATAAAAAACATGTTATTTTAATAAATTAATGCCCCTTAACGTTTCCTAGTCAAAATATTTTTACTGTGTAAAACTTGTTTTTTCATACAGTACTTACGTACTGACTTGTTTTTCAAGTTATCTGTGGATTTGCACTCGCTTTTCGGCGAAGGAAAACATCGTGAGGAAACCGACACGTTTGAGGACCACGATATCCGAAGACGTGTGTCATCCGCCAACTCGCGATTGGCCAGTGTGGTGGGCATACTACATATACCTGTACCTATATTTCTCACCTCGTGAGAAAAGGCTCTGAGTCCCAGCTGTGGAAACGTATAGTGGGCTGCTTATTGTTATATATGTATGCTAATATTTTCATTCATAAAGTAATATTCATCAGCAATATTTTTTTTCATTACATTTGAGACGAGTAAGATTGCGATCGCAAATATTTGTTTAAACCTCTCAACGTTTATGTTACTAAACGTTTCCTTTTGGCATCATACATGTCAGATACAGTATGGATATGTCAACATAATTTTATACATGATCCTGCAAACTTCGTACTGCTTTAGCCGATAATATAAGACCTGAACTTTTGTAAAAAATAATCTTAAAACAAACAAGATGAATACGATTTTAATTTGAAACATTTTTTTTAATGCAACAAAGTTATATGGGAAAAATAAAAAAGGGCTTTCCCGGCAGTTATTCGATTTTTATTCAAGTTTTACACTTCCGCGTAAATTTTAAGACCAATATAAGTCCGTTCAGACTTTCTCGAGTTTTTATGAGACTAACAAACAGCAGTTAAGTTAAGTGTTTTTTTTAAATACATATATAGATATATACCATCAAATCATTTTCTCGTACTTTACATACTAAAATGTAAACACGTTCATATCACATATAAGTACAAATATGCCGCCCTACATGAACATATTTCAAAATATTAGATACTCAAACCAAGTCAGAGGATTTCATGTATTGTAAAGCGCTCGATATCATAGATAGATAGATAGATTAACACTTTATTAATACACATACTAAAAATAATTACAGAAAAAAAAGGTATTTAAAAACTAGTGCCTTAATTGGCGACCTTATCGCTAAAAGCGATCTCTTCCAGGCAACCAATTCCTAGAACGTACACATAGAAAGAGAGACGAGGTGTTATAATGTAACAAAATATATGAATGGGAAAAAAAAAAGCTTAGCCACTTAGCTCATGCGAAGAAGAAAAAATCTCCAAATATGAAAAAATCCTATGATACAATTTCATGAAAGTCCCATACTGTTAATATAGGATACCGTTATTTGAACGTTTGGCCAAGTTTTATTTGATCTGTAATCGTTATGAAATGTTTACATGTGTGTGTATTTATACAAATTCAATAGCGATCATCAACGTCTTCATTTTGATACTCTTGTGATGTGTGTTGATAAATATTTGGTTTCGACTCGGTTTGAGAATTGATTTGAAACGTTTTTCAAATGTGTTAATTGAGACATTTGGTTTGATGGTAGACCAATATTTAATGTAGTTAATAGACGGGTGGTAATTACTACTATTTTCTCGACAATTTTACGTCTAACTTACAATCTATGTTTTGCACTCGGAAATGTATTTATTTACTAAACTATCTTTAATAAGAAGAATCGTTAGCAACATGTTAGAAATCCTTAACTCACTCGAAATGTTTGAAATATATAAATGTTTCAATATCTAGAATGATATTATAACTACCTTCTAAGATTTTCCATTAAACGTTTAAGTTTTTTTTATATAACAATTTTTTTTTTGACAACCTTTGACAAAGGTTGTCAAACAACATTGACAAACCTTTATTCCTGAGAAAACAAAATACAAGAAATGCTATTCCAAATTATTTACGCAGGAATAGGTAACGTTCTGCCAGCTAACCTCCCAGATTCAGTGTTGCATACAAACACAGCACAAAAAATGGTATGAGTTAACTATACTATTGTTTCTATTACAATATACACAGAATTACAAAATATGTTTCAATACAAGTCAATCTTACCACTGTATCTTAAGGTTTCGACTAGTGCCGTAATAAACAAAAGCTATCTTGCTCCGCGATAACAGCTATAAAATTTTATGACCGCACGCAGTGAGCGTTAGAAAATTCAACTGTATTACTATACTAATAACGCTTAAATTACTCAAACTCAAATAGGACCACACTCTTCCTTGTGGTCTTATTTTCCTTGCCGTTTTTGGAGACACCACTTTGAATCTAGTACATTTTTGGTCAAAACAGGGATGTTATATAAAAATATGAATGTACAACAAGTTGCCAGAGAGCATAACAAACCTTAATAGTAATATATTTACACAGGAAACAAAAAGTGTTTGTATTTATACTAAATAAATCTTAATTAGCGGTTTTAGTGGCCAAACGAACGCACTATATAGTAAAAAAACCTTGACATTTATATAAGAACAGTATAGATCAGAAAAACAACTAATTCCTATGCTAACCATGCCAATACGAAAAATATTTTCAGTTTTCCCGTTAAAAAGGCGCGCTCTAAAAGAGTTTTTGAGTTGAATTTTTAAATGAAGTCGAAACGTTGGTTAACTCTTGCATACAAATTAGATCTGAAGAGCTATTTTTTTTCTTCTTTATGTTCCGCGCTTAAATGTTGTTTTGTTATTGTTATTTTCGGGATTTTAAGTACTTTATTAAGTTGTGAATATTTTTAAGAAAAATACTAAAATACCTTTTAACCGCTATTAGTTATGGAATCGACTCGCTCGTTATGTATTTTTTGAAACGTCGTTTTAAATTTTTTTTAAATGTGCTTCTTGTAAAGTAATAAAGACACTTTTAAAGAATTTTTTTTTATGATACTTAGAATAGTTAAAGCTTTTACATTATTGTAATTTTAGTATTTTATAACGAAAAACTGTAAAATCAATATTTTTCCTTCATTTTTGCCTTAAAAGCTACATATTCTACAGTTTTTTTCCCCACACAAAGCTCACGTTTACCAACGATGCGGCCCTTAAGTGTAGAGAGAGACAGGCCGGTTTAGCTCTCAGCCTCTCGCTTTGACGAGAAAATAGCATATAGTGTAGTCTCAGAATACAGAAAGAACCAGAAACCGTGAGCGCGCCTAAAACTGAGGCTACTAAAACTACTCCAAAATGGAGTAGTTTGACGCGCGACCGATCAGTCACTCTGTGACCGTCGGGACGTACGACGCTGTACCAATTTAATTAAATTATACCGTCTTATGTCGTTCCTACCTATAAAATGCAGCGGGTCTATAAAAGAAACAGGATGGGATCACATTTCACGTGTAAGTATCGTATTTAGGTATCAACTTTGAATAAATTTCTATGTTTTCAATTGTCATAGATAATGAGGCATCCATCTTGTTAGTGTTGCCAGTATAAGAGTTTTGATTTACCCTTCTTTTTATTACCTCTTGAGGGCTATTATTCATTGTAGAATATTAATAATTAATTTAATATAAAATAACCGACTTGAAAAAGAAAGTATAAAACATCAGAGCAGCCTGTGTGTACATAACCAAATAGTCCTATTAAATAGTATGTTAGTATCTATGAAAAATACCTAGACATAAGATTTCATCATTTATCTAAATTTAAATTTTTGTTACTAAGTTCAAATTCTAAGAGACAATATTATAAAAAGCTTACTAAGCAAAAAGGAAATTAAATGTATTTTTTTCTAAAGCATTTTATTAAATTCAATAAATCTATCAATTTCTTGAGACAATTAGGTAGGTACATAATTATAATAAAGATTAGGACAATTTTTATTCTATTAGTATCTCACCTCCTGGACTCCCAAATTTTACCCTAAAAACGGGCACATAATGCCTGAGCTAGAACATTACGCGGGTGGGAAGTGTAGCGGGCGGGGGGCATTGTTTTGATTTTTGGACACAGCGTGTAGCTCGCAAATACAGATGAACGCGGCTTCTGGTACTTTCTGTATTCTGAGAGTGTAGTTAAGATGGCCAATTACACTGTCACCGGCTTTTTAGCTCTGTGAATCAGAAATGGCGTATGAGATACTGCAATTTCGGGGGAAATCGTGGATTTTAAATGCAGTTATTTTCTTAATGCTGTTTAAGATCGCTTTTGTCCTTCTCGCGTGATTTATTTTTTCATTGAAAATGGGGTTCTTAATCACAATTCTTTTTTTTTTTACTCATAATGGGCTTGCGCCTGATCGCAATTCTCCTGATGGTTAGCGATGTCATGATTTTAGGTGGAACGCGCTGATTAAGCTAAAAATAATCTATGTTATCCAGATATGAAGAGGGCACCATATGTATTATGTACACCATACATTAGGTATTTGATTACGGGGCGTAAAACCATACGAGTTAACAAATACAAATATTGATTAATAACACCTTTAGATACCAGAAGAAACAATCAATAAATTAATATGTCCAATATCATTATCATTGCCATGATAGATAGATAGATAGATAGATAGATAGATAGATAGATATACTCTTTATTGCAACACAAAAGGGAATACAAACAAAGATAAAAATAAATAAACAACTTATAAGTAGTGTTACAAGTGGCGGCCTTATCACTTACAGCGATCTCTTCCAAGCAACCAAAGCATGGAGAGGAAATCACAATAAATACGCCATGATTACGTTCATAAAAAATATTATCTAATCTTAAAGGTCCTTTAAAGTTTACTTACGTTATTTTACTTTTAAAAGTACTTACATACATATGTCTTCTCTGTTTCAGCCTGAAAGATTGAACGTGTTCAAAAATGATCAAGACAGCTGGGATTACACATGTAAGTTCAAAAAACATATCACTTTTTATAGCTGAAATTAGGCGCAAACTAAGAAAGTGGTCGGGTGAATACCGCTCCGGATCGTACCTGGCGCAAAGGCTATCCATCGCTATACAACGCGGCAATGCCACCAGCGTTATGGGTGCCTTTCCGTAAGGTTCTGTCTGGAGTGGTCTTTTAAATTAGTTTTGTAGTCCTATTGAAATTTTATTTTGAAATTCAAAATAGAACCATTTAGTCTTGTAAATTATTTCGTTTATAAATCTTTTTTTCGTATACGTGTAACGATAAAAAAACATATATTATGTATTTTAATTTTGGAAAGAAAAAAAGAAAGAAAGAAAATTATTTGTTATGACAAATTAATATGATATGACTACACAAGACAAGATATAATATTCAACATAGTACACATAGGTACTTTATAAACTTTTTTCGCAAGGCAACTTTACGTTATCACGAAAGAGCGTTTTGTGAATGTAAAAACGACTGTTTTATCGTGATGATGCAATAGGGTTTTTGTAGCGCCTTTAGCTCGGCTAACTAAGGTGTTCAGACGCGATCATCGAGATTAAACAACGGTCGATGCAGACAGTGTTTGTAAGGGAGACCATCACAAATCTGTCGTTTAAAATAATTTTCATCTGATCATTTTCTTGCAGGACATAAATATAAGGATACTTTGTAAATATTATAGAATAATTTAATCTGCTTTGTATGTAGTTATATTCCCATAGTCGTAGATATATAAACATATAACCCTGTAGTCTTAAGTATAAGCATATAACCCTGTATGAAAGCTGATGCGGCATAGCGACGATTCATAGAATCCGGCCACCCGGGCTTTGCCGTATCAGCAAACATTTCATTAGAAATAAGACCTAGTATTAAGAATAGTTTAGAATAAAATCTTCGACACTCAACACCTAGTTTAAGTGGTTTAATTTTAATTTAGTTTTTAAAAAGATATTAACGCGCTCCCGATTCCTAACTGGCGCAGCCGGTAGGATAATCGGCTGCTGTCATCGCGAGTACCGAGCGTAGAATCCGTGAAAAGTGTACGAGCGTGGCAGCATTGGTGGCTAGCAGCATCGCGTGGAGCCATCCGATTATCCACGAACCAAATAAATGAGTTGGACGTCGGCGATGCGGGGCATGTAAGTGGCACACCCAGAGTAAAATCCTCCGCTTGTTCCACCCATTCCCATCCAATATCTTGTGTTAAAATCACACATTTAGTTTAAGTTTGTGACTGAAACTGCACACATTAAATTAAGGAAAACGTAGCGAAAATTGCTCGTTTTAGTTAAGAAAATTGTGACTGAAACTGCACACATTAAATTAAGGAAAACGTAGCGAAAATTGCTCGTTTTAGTTAAGAAATTGTATTTTTAAGTAATTATAGATTAGGTTAACGTGACTTAAACCGCACATAGTGTTTAGATATTTTTAGTTTTTTTTTTTTTTTGTGTTATACTTACTAAGAAAAATGGTTGACAACGCAGCGCAATTAGCACCTCCCCTTCTAAGGGATATGTTAAAACTAATTCCTGAATATGAGGGTGACGCGAATACGTTAACATTGTTCTTAAAAAAGTGCGAGTATGTTATCCAACATTTCCAAGGAAGTAATCAGCGAAATGAGTATCTGATGCAATGCATCACTAGCAAATTAAAAGGGAAGGCCGCCGCGTTAGTCAGTGAGAGGGAAGATTTTTTAAATTACGACAACCTGAGAGAACTACTAATTCAACATTTTGGAGACCCTCGCAGCGAGGAGTCAGTGGCCATCGAATTAGAATCGATGAAGTTAAAATCCGGAGAAACGTACCTAGAATTCTGCGGCCGCATTCAAAACGTAAGGGCCACCCTTTTTGCAAAAATTAACCAAAATTTAATAAATTCAGACGAAGTAAAAAACGCTAAAAGACTAATACATAACAACACAGCCCTTAATGTATTCTTATACAATCTCCCAGAGCATATGGTCAGGGTCATACGTTTGAAAAATCCGAAAAACCTAGAGGACGCCTTAAAACAGGTAATAGAAGAGGTGAATTTCCATGAGCAATATCAGATAAAAGCTAAACTCTTAAATAACCAAAACACAGTAAACTGGAAACCTCCGCCTCAAGCTTCTCCACAATTTAAATTCGGAGTCCCAAATCAAGGTCAGTATAGGCCACAGTTATTTACCTCGCAACCTATACGACATCCGATGCAGTCGGGCTTCAAACCAAACTTTCAAGCTCACCAGTATACTCCGCAACCCCAAGCAGCACCGTTTGGGTATCGACCTCCGCTACAAATGAATCAAGGTGGGTTTAGACCTCAAGTAGGACAGTTTGGATATAGACCCCAACAGTTTGGCTTCAGACCACAGCCGGGACAATTCGGGTATCAACCCCCGCAACCTCAGAGCTATCGACCACCACAGCTATTTTCAGGCGACGTGACAATGAGAACTGCACCAGCCCTGCCAAAGGTACCCATTAACGAGATGCAAGTAATGGAAGAAGGTATGTACATGCCTTACGATTATAACACCCCTATATATGGCACATACGACGAGCAACAGGCAATCGACGCTAATTATTACACCGAAGCTGGCGCCGAGCAGCCTTGCCAACCGGAAATGGATCCTGACGAAAAGGAAGAACAGATAAGTGCGGAAAATTATTGTATTACCTTTGTCCAAAAGCCCGAGGTAGTTGAACTAAATTACGACCGTTCTCGAAAATTACCATACATGAATATCCCTGAAATAAACGGCAAATTTATGATAGATTGTGGTAGTAGCAAATGTTTCATTAGCCCATCTAAAGCCGATCAGTACTACGCAGCGTACAAGTCTTATAAATTGTTTACAGTTAATAGTACGCATGCCTCTAGCGCGCATAAAGAAGTAATTAACATCCCACTCTTTTCGGCTTTTAATGCGGACTGCGAACAAAAGTTTTATATCTACGAAGTAGACCCAAAATACGACGGCGTGATTGGATTAGATTTGATGCTTAAACTTGACGCTAAAATAGATTTAGAAAATCGAATTTTCAAAACTAAACGCGCCTCGATCCCCATCAAACTCGACAGTGACCAGGTCCTAAATTTAACTTCGTGTAGTGAAAACCGCGTGAAACTACCGGTAAACTGTAAGAAACCGCTTATCAACGAACCACCTCAACTCAACGAAAATATAAAATGCGATACAAACTATACTACCGTTTTGGCTGAAGTAGAAGTAGAACAACTAAAACACAAGAACGAGCAGTTAAACGCTAACGCGGACTCACTGTCACACCTAAAACTTAATGCATTAAGTACTGACGAACTCGGTGACGATATACCAATGATAGTTAATTTAGAAAACCGTGACTCCAACGCCGACCGCGATCACTCAGATACAATATCTATTTCAGACTCTGAAAGGACCGAAACTGACAGCCCCATCACTGTTTCTGACTCTGATACAATAGATAATATATTTAAAAAGGAACCCGAATGTTTAGTGCGCACGGATTCAAGCTCCAGCGCTACCGAAACAATACAATCTGGTAGAGACTTAGAATCATTAGGTATACCAATACTACATGAAGCCATAGACACCAAACCAAATCAAATACTAGTGTTCCACAAATATGAAAATGAATTGCAAATGACCGATTTATCCACAAAACATCAAAAAATCTTAGAAGTATTTCTACCTCACGGAAAACCCGATTTTATCTGTACGTTTCTAAAAAAGTACATAAAACCAAAGTTAAAATATTTCATATATTTCGAAACGCCTCAACTCCGACGCGAATTTAGTAACATTGTGACGTCATTATTTAAAAAGGACTCAATTAACTTCCAGGAATGTACCGAACGAGTAATAAATGTCGAAGGTGAGGATGAACAGAAGCTTATAATAAAAAAATTACACGAAGGAAAAACTTGTCATCGCGGTATAACAGAAACAGTAAAACGAATAAAAAGAAACTATTTTTGGCCAGATATGCGCGAAACCGTCGCAGCAGTAATTAATTCGTGTGATAAATGTAGAGCCTCTAAGTACGATCGTAAACCCCTTAAACCATTTTTACAACTAACCGAAACGCAAGACGCCCCGTTCCAAGAACTTTTCATAGACATATTTCCAATAGAATCAAAATCATATTTTACAGTAGTAGAGCGACTCCATTCGACCTTATCTGAGATTTTACCAGCCTTTAAAGAAGGTCAAGAGCTACACGCAAGAGCAGTAAATAAAAGACAATTGAAGTATAAACCAAAATACCAAAAAGCAATAGTAACCGGTAAAGCACAACTAAACGTACTATCCATAAAAATCAGAGACAGAGATACTAAGGTCCCAATTAGAAACATAAAACGCCCTCCACAGATGGTGCTTCCTCCTGATGACGGCGATGGTCATCCAAGCCCAAGACCTCCCGAGCCAGGGCCTTCAACTTCAAGAAATAACTGAAAACCCAGGTCTTCTCCCAGTAAAGCAAGGCCGTGCGTTTCTACAATACGAAAACTGGTCAATTATAAAAACTATAGATTTAACAGGTATAACTTCTGACTTACAATTTAACACGAAACAATACTCTAAATTTTGTGCTAAATTATCCTCTTCTAAAAATGTTTCCTCCATTATTAATAAACTAAAAGATTTCCAGTTACAAATAAATTACATCCGCGATGAAGCTACAGAGAAATTACAACAGTTAATCCCGAGTAAGCGCGTAAAACGCGGTCTTATGAATCCACTAGGCTCTCTAATCAAAGTCATAACAGGAAATCTAGATAACGACGACGCTATCCATTTCGAACAGTTATTAACAGATACAATAACTCGCGACCAGGCTATTTCTAATAAGATCACCATTATTTCCGAAATGTTGGACCACATAGTCAATTCAAGTAAAATTGTAAATGAGAACACTAAGATTATAAACGATAGAGTTAGTAAAATAGAAATGTTTATAAAATCAAAGGAAAACGATGAATTACTTATGTTCCATATAACAAATATATTTAACCTTTTTATAAATAACTTCCGTACCATTTCGATTAGACTAAGCGATGTAGAGACAGCTTTAGCCCTTAGTAAAGTATCAGTATTGCACAAAACTGTAATAGACTCTGTAGAGCTACTGACACTGTTAAACGAAATTAGTACCTACGGTAGCCTCATGTATCCTGTTAATGATAAGAACTTAATTAATTTAGAGGAAACGTTTTCTGTAAAAACCTACCTTAAGAACAGTAGCATAAGATTTATTATTGACGTCCCACTTGTAGAGAAAGAATGTTATATATATTACAAATTGTACCCATTACCCATGCTTAACCACTCCACCGAAAATACCCTTACCATCATCCCCGAATATCCTTACTTACTCCAGGGTGAGAAAAGCTACCGAACGATTGCCCGAAGATGTAAAGAGGTAACAGCCAAAGAGTACCTTTGCTCCGAAAACGACGTCGTCCCGTATACCAGAGAAACCTGTATAGAACAACTAATGAAATATTGACAAAACGTATCGAAATGTACCTTGCGACAAGTCATTACTGAAGATTTGAAGACTCAGAAAATCTCTGATAACAGTTGGATTATATTCTCTAAACATAAGAAAGTACTTACACAAAAATGCAGAGATGACGTCACACAGAAGCCATTGAAAGGTACATACATCCTTACTATTCAAAAACCCTGCGACGTTACAATTGGTACTCTACAACTACGAGCAAACCGCTTCCTTGAATCAAGAAATGTATATAACTACGTGCCTGTTATACATTTACCTGTTTTACCAGAAAAGATTACAGAAGAAACCGAAACCGTAGACTTGCAAGGCGTTAACCTGGATGACGTACAACACCTGAACTATATACTAAAGAAAAGTGTGAAAAGTGCCCATAACCCAAATGTGAAAAGTGAAGTGAAAAGTCTTGGCATTGCCACAAGTGTTCTCTATCTAATGGTTTTAATACTTTCGGTATACCTAATATGGTCAAAAATAGTGCCCCTCGTGCGAAAATCTCGTGAAAATCAGGAAATCAGTGTAAACGTTAATGAAAATGTAAATGAAAACCCTATTTTACTAACTACCCGATTGTAATTAATATAAGCTCGTTGCCTCTGCTCACCCTCGAAGCAGGAGACGCGTATTGCGGAGACAACACTAGTAATAAGAATTAGCATAAGAAAATGTAATCTAGCATAGTTCCGTAGCCTCTAATCACCTAGTCCACACCAGACTATTGTATTTTGGGGGCCACAATTTGTGAGCGAAGTTCTCGGAAAACTCCGTTTCCCGTGAACTTCGAGCTGAGGGGGAAGGAGTTATATTCCCATAGTCGTAGATATATAAACATATAACCCTGTAGTCTTAAGTATAAGCATATAACCCTGTATGAAAGCTGATGCGGCATAGCGACGATTCATAGAATCCGGCCACCCGGGCTTTGCCGTATCAGCAAACATTTCATTAGAAATAAGACCTAGTATTAAGAATAGTTTAGAATAAAATCTTCGACACTCAACACCTAGTTTAAGTGGTTTAATTTTAATTTAGTTTTTAAAAAGATATTAACGCGCTCCCGATTCCTAACTATGTATATCCTATTTGTTCAAAATAAATGATTATTATTATTTATTATTATTATTATCTGAGTACTACCGAGTATCGGAGGATAAGTTGAATTGTAGGTCCGGGCTGTTAGTCTTAGTACAAGCAGTACTACTTTAAGTCAAATCTCACACTTCTCAACACTAGAGCTCGGCCATTTAATAAAAGATAAAGAATATACAACATATAATTACAAAATATACTTCAGAATACAATACTGAATAAAGTACTTAATAAAGACGGGTCAAGCTTTTTGTTAAGCATCGATTCATTGCTAACAACTCGACGTGCGCACAATGCCGCGAGTACCTTCATAATTAAATAGTTAAAATAAAATATATCTTAAAATATATAAATCTCGTGTCACAATGTTTGTCCTAAATGGACTCCTAAACCACTTAACTGATTATAATAAAATTCGCACACCATGTGCGGTTTGATCCAACTTGAGAGATAGGATAGTTTAAATCTCAAATTATAGTCGCAATTTTAATTTATTGCTTATTATTGTCTGTTATTATTTGACAGTCACAATTATCTGTTAACGCCAAATGATTCTAACAGATGTCGATACCTTTCGACTGGGTTGAGTAAGTAATCAATAGATGGCGCTGCTTTAATAAATATACGAACGTGTCATATAAGCTACATTATCTATTTTTCATACCCCTAAGTGAGGCAAAACAACGTTTGCCGGGTCAGCTAGTATAAATTATAGATTTAATGAGAACTAAAACTCAACCTACAATACAAAGTCATTAGTTAAAATAGGTGATGTTAGCCTGTAAAACACTACATCATAAGATTAAATGTTACATTAGTCATAATAACGCTGTGTGAACATACTATGTATTATTGTTTATGTTAATAAAGAATTTTAAAAATCTAAAATCAATAAAGACGTGAGAGGGAAAACAGTGTGTGAGATGACGGCTGTTTTTTTTTTACATTAAATGTGCTTGCGCTTGATCACAATTCACCTGATGGCAAGCGACATTATGATCTAAGGTGGAACGCGCTTACCCAGAAAAAACCGGTTCACTCGTGCTTTGAAAACCGCCAGATTGTAGCTCTCAGGGAACAGGGAACTAGGCAAAGAGATATAGAGGAGAGTGGAAGAAGAATATACAGTCAAAGAAGAAAGTTTTCTTAATCTTTAAACGTGGGACATGGAATTTTTAGTTTTTTATCGTGAAAGACCATAAACGCATTTTGACTGTAAAAGATAAAGACAGGTTTAGTTTAAGAAAGAGAAAGAAAGAAAACACATTTATTTCAGACACAGAAGACACATACATTATTTTAAATTACATAAAACGAATATGAAAAAAAATAAGAAAAACAGCATAGTATGTGTCCCCTAGCGTCCGAAAAAGGTCAGCCCTCAGTATAAACGCTACAGATTTCTCTGCAGCACTGAAAGAGAGGGAAAGCGAAACGGACATTTAATTTTACCTTAAAACCCCTTCAAGTATCAATTATTTCCATGTAATTTCCTCTCTATAATGGCCTTTTAATAACTCCATCGATTTTTTTCTGAACGCAAGAAGGTTGGTACCGCCTCGATTGCGGGTACTTCCGTTTCGAGAATCAAGATGGCGGCCGTTTCCGGTGCTCGGGAAATTGCAAATTCACCGGATCGCTTTGTGTCTCGGTTTCCGATTGTTACCTGGAGAAAACGTTCCATACACGATTCGATTGGTAATCGAATGAAAATTTTACTCATACCAATTTTGTTACCAATGTATGGTAATACGACGTTTTATCGTTGTACATGCTTTTCTAATAAGACATGACATTGTATCGTTCTGATTGCAAATGTCTTTTGGTTATTTTTATTTGTTTTAAAAATTGCTTAAAAAGCGTCTAAAGACTGTAAGAATATTTTATACGTATGTAGTATATCAGTTGTGTTAACTACCATAACAATAAAAAAAGACCTATTTTGGTATCTATGAGACTGTGTGATGTCAATAAGAAAAAAACTGGTTAAAAAAATTAATCAATTTTATCCCTAATTCATAAGCCTGATTGGTACCAAAATAAGTATAAATATTATTGGAATTGTTCTTTAGACGGTTTTTAGCAATTTTTCAATAGTTTGCGCCTTTTATGATTTAAAAACTGCAATTTCAAGATTTTGCTCTTGTCATCGCCTTAAGAGACTGATAATGACCTTTTTCTTCTTCTTTTTCGTATGAGCTAAGTGGCCAAGCTCAGGTGTCTAGAGTTTTCAAGCCGCCCGAAGGCCTCTGACTTGGCTTAACGACTGCTTGTACTAAGACTAACAGCCGGGACCTACAATTTAACGTGACATCCGACCCACGGTAGCGCCCAGATGAAAATGTCACTTGAAAATTGACAGTCTTGTGCATAGTCACCCATCCATACACCGTCCGCATCGAGCGTTACTTAGCTTCGATGATCGCGTCAGATCACCTTAGCTAGCCGAGCTACAGGCGCTACGAGCTAAACTCAGTTTTATTCGTAGTTGCGAAAACGAATTGTGTCATCGGTAACCAAGTTGGAAGTAAGTGATTTACTCGTTCTCCACGCCTGTACCAATGAAGTTGCAAATGTATGCAAAATTCGTCCACGTTTTGGCACTCTCCATGGTATTTTTCGTACGAGATTTTTATCGGTACTAGTTGGGATTTTGTGTGTCCTTTTAAACCCAAAATACTCGTAGAAACGTTAATGCTACATTAAACTAGGTTTTAGATTCAGACTGCAAATCTAGATGCCATCAGGTTCGATTCTCAGAACAAGACATACTTTGACGCGATGATAGCTCAGTCGAGAGTGTGGCCGCTCTCAAGTCATGGGTTCTATTCTCACGAAAGAACTCGTGCAAGATTACGGTGAAGTAAATATCGTGAGGAAATCATAGTTCAGTGGTAAAGCATTTACAATGTAGCAACCATCCTCAAGTTGAAAAATCTTATCTCCAAACCCCTCTTTGAGAGCCAAGTTATTCCATACTAGTAACCAGTCCCGGCTTTGCACGTATTATAAAATAATCCGATTTGTTAAGAGAAACAAAACAAAGCCTATGTTACTCGGAAATAATGTAGCTTCCCAACGGTGAAAGAATTTTTCAAATCGGTCCAGTAGTTTCGGAGCCTATTCGCGTCAAACAAACAAACAATCAAACTTTTCCTCTTTATAATATTGGTATAGACTAAGCGTGCTTCGCCTTATGCCAGAGTGTTAGTTAGTTATGCCTTGCTTAACTACAAAAAACTTTTGAATGGTGAAATAGTGTGTTAAATTAGAATTGAGAACACCCAATACCAAATCCTGGTGGATACGAAGAATAAGATTTAATCATATTCTAGTCTAACCTAACCCAAATTGGGGTCTTCAATAGTAAATAGGTTCCTTCTTGGCAAGCGTCATACATCTTAGAATTAATGAATGAATTATTTACTGTCCATGAAACTAGGTACAATAGGTGTTATATTGATTGTCATAAAAAACCCTATAGACCCTAATAGACCACAGTAAAGCTTAACATCAGGCAAGCTGCGGTAATTAAGGCTATTCATCATTAAAAAAGTGTAGTGTATATTCAGCGTACAAAAGCTGTGCTAAACTAAGCCCAGCAATCTGTGATTTTCTCGCAATGTTTTGGCATGCTACACCATCGATAAATCAAAGAAGCAATGCAACGCGTGCCTTGGATTTGCAATATGTGGGTTAATACTGAATCCTAGTAATAAATAGTTTGAGAGTGTCGGATATTTCCTTTTACATTTATACTGGTAAAGAAAAATCGTATGTTACCCATTGACCCACAGTCAGTGACCGCTGACACAACAATTTATAGAGGCGAATCTTTGATTCAAATTATTATAGTGTTTTGTATGCAACTATTCAAATAATTTTTTTTGATACTCATATTGAAGGAGTTTTTTTTCTTTCTCTTTTTAATATTAGGACACATTCATACATGGTTGGTTAGCCCCATACTGAACCATTTCTAGGTCGTATTATAGTTGCTAACACAACTGATATACTACATATACATACAAATTATATATAAATACATATTTAACACCCAGACCCACAGCCAACAAATTTAGTTAAGCACAAAATGTTGACCGGGCCGGGAATCGAACCCGGAACCTTCTGATAAGCAGTCCGGCATGGTAACCTTTACGCCAATGAGGTCGTCAAATATCCTTTGAGTGATTTTCACCAAATATAGCTTAACACTCCCGACTTAAAACAAAAAAATACATGCAAATCAATGATTTCCTAGTAATAATATTGTTCCCTCGTCTTCCAAACTACAATAGTTGTAGATCTAGACTTAGGTATTCCTTTATCTGGGCTATTACGATATCGAGGGTTGTTTGTTGGAATGTTTGTGCCAAAATACCGCGGTTGAGCCACGCCTGTATCTTTGTAATGGTTGCATTGGTTTTGGATTGAATTACTGACCGAGCAAGCAAAGTGCGCGAAAGCTGTCGGCAACAAATCAAATCTTATTTTATCTTCTTAATATATATAAATCTCGTGTCACAATGTTTGTCCTCAATGGACTCCTAAACCACTTAACCGATTATAAAAAAATTCGCACACCATGTGCAGTTCGATCCAACTTGAGAGATAGGATAGTTTAAATCTCAAATTATAGTCGCAATTTTAATTTATTGCTAATTATTGTCTGTTATTATTTGACAGTCACAATTATCTGTTAACTCCAAATGATTCTAACAGATGTCGATACTTTTCGACTGGGTTGAGTAAGTAATCAATAGAAGGCGCTGCTATGGTAAATCTACGAACGTGTCATATAAGCTACACTATCTATTTTTCATACCCCTAAGTGAGGCAAAACAACGTTTGCCGGGTCAGCTAGTTAATTTATAAATAAATAAAATATTAGAAAATAGCTTAAAAATTATTTAAACTTATTTTGGTACCAAACAGATATATGAATATGACAAAAACTGGATCAAAGAAAAAATATTTTAGATTTTTTGAACCAGTTTATTCTTCTAGTTTCTAGACTTTTAATCTGATTTGTACTATTCTAAGACTTGTTCTTGTTCTTGTTGTTCTACCGTTTATGATTTATACCGAAAATACTATTAAGTCGAGATTTTAGCCCTTATTTTCTTCGCCTTAAAGTTGAATATAGAAATCTCTAGTTATTTATGTCGTATCAGAACTTAGACAAAATTTCCTACTACAGTATTTCAGTGTTTTTCACTCGGTACATATTTCAAATTTGGAATGTTAATTCAATTTCGCTGATTGCAAACTTACTTAACGGAAGAGTGTTGTTGCCAAGTTTTGACAATAAGACCTTGTTGCTACGACACTCATTGTTGACTGAATGAGCAAAGTGAGGGAAGTCTCTGACTCTGAGGCATTAAGACGAAGACAAGGGCAAAATATTAATTAGGGTTCCGTACTTAAAAGGTAAAAACGGGACCCTGTTACTAAGCCTCCGGTGTCTGTCTGTCTCCAGGCTGTATCTCAGAAACCGTAATAGCTAGAAAGCTGAAACTTTCACAAGATATGTATGTCCCGTGCCGCTATAACAACAAATACTAAAAATAAAATTATTATACATATTAAGGGGGGTCCCCTTAGAATAAACGCATGAAGGGTTTTGTACCATTGTTGTAAGGAAGCGCCCCTTAAATATGATTTTTTTTCAAATTTTATAATTTGATAGATTATATACATTTATGTATTACATAAACATTTTAAGTATCTAGCAGATACCGTTATTGATATATAGCAAAAAATACGAAAAAACACAGTTTATTGTATGGGAACCTCCCTTAATATTTTCATTTATTTTTATTTTTAGTATTGGTTGTTATAGCGGCACGAGAAATACATATCTTGTGAAAGTTTCAGCTTTCTAGCTATTACGGTATCTAAGATACTGCCTGGAGACAGACAGACAGCGGAGGCTTAGTAATTAAGGTCCCATTTTTACCTTTTAGGTACGGAACCCTAAAAAACTACATATCATATATGTATATCCTTTAAGTTTATCAGCTCTATGGTTTTGTTATGTATTGTTCGCGCGCGCCATATGGCCGTATCCTTTATTACGAGTAGAAACAAGCCGCTGTTCTGTAATATAAACATGGGGTTTTATCAGCTCCATACAAATAACCTCATTGTGGTGAAAAAAGGTCCTTCCTAGAATTCCTTACCCGAATGGTTCCATTTTCTCTCTGACTCTTTTGCTGAGACTAAGCTGTTACGAATCTGTGCCTATTAAAAGTAAAATTGTTAATGATATTCTTCTTCTTCGTATGAGCTAAGTGGCCAAGCTCTGGTGTCGAGAGTTTTCAGGCCGCCCGAAGGCCTCTGACTTGGCTGTAACTGCTTGTACTAAGACTAACATGCGGGACCTACAATTGAACGTGTCATCCGACCCGCGGTAGCGACCAGATGATAATGCCACTGGAAAAACACAGTTTTGTGCATGGTCGCCCATCCAAACACCGTCCGCATCGATCGTTGCTTAGCTTCGATGATCGCGTCAGATCACCTTAGCTAGCTATAGATGCTATCTGCCTAATTCTGTTATAACTTCTAGGTTATAGTTCCTAACTAAACACTAAGGTACTTTCAAAAAAATTGTTTGTTATAAAGGTATCTCTTTGAGAGTTTTGCAAACTAAACACTAATGTACTTTAAAAAATAATTGTGGTAAAAGATAATTGGCAAGTGCGAGTTGAACTCGTGCATGTAGGGTTTCGTGCCATTGTTGTATGGGGACCCCCTGATATACTTACTTTATTTAAATTTAATAATTTGATTTGAAATAGCTGATATATGTATATTTATATATTTTGTAAAAAATTAAGTATCGAGCAGCTACCGTTATTTATATATATAAAAAAATACGTTTATTGTACACCCTTAATATCTTTTTTATTTTTAGTTTTGTTGCTATAGCGGCACGGGAAATTACATATCTTGTGAAAGTTTTAGCTTTCCAACTATTACGTTTTTTTGAGATACAGCCTGGAGACAAACAGACAGAGGAGTCTTAGTATTAGGGTCCCGTTTTTACCTTAGGTACGGAAACCTAAAAAAAGTTGATTATACCAGAAGCTTTTTGAGAGTTTTCTACGATAAGTTTTAATACCGTCTGTATCAGAAAAAGACCCAGCAAACGTTGGGCGCCAAAAATGGATATTTTAATTAAATTCCGTTATTACTTGTTACAACTTTTTGTTTGCACTCCGATTGCGAATATTAAGTTTTGCGGCGAACCGCCGCGTGTACGGAGAGGAACATACTGTTCAAGTTAGGATAAACGTTTTGAAATTTTCATTTCGGTTTCTGTCTGATTTGTGTAAATTTTAGAATGAACGTCAAGTTTTCTCAAATATTTTTGCAAGGCGGATCATATTTGACTTAAGATTGTTTTTACAGTGTAGAAGCTAGTAAATATCGAATGCAATCAACGTGAAATAATAAATAAAAAAAAACAACGTAAAACAAGAAATATTTAGCCAAGTGCGAGTTGGACTCGGGCATGTAGGGTTCCGTACCATTTTATCATATAAAAATGGCAAAAAAGTTTTAGTAATTTTTGTTGTCATATGAAATGAAAAAATTTTATTTGCGCAGCCACAGGTAAATATATAAACATGGAAAATATTAATAAGTGTCCCTTGTAGGCTACCGCATATGCGGTGTGCAAAATGTCAATAAGTTTATATAGATTTTAAAAATAATTTCTTATTATGATTTAAACTTAGGCTTAATATTTAGAAGTAACGTCAAAAGATTATTAGATTATAAGTATACAATATTAAAAAATGTCAAATGGCAACAGATATAGACCATTTATCATTTCAATTCTTTGGCTATCACGGTTCATAAGATTAAGTCTGATGACTGACCGACATACGGACTGAAAGCGAAGTCTAAGTAATAGGGGCCCGTTGGTTTCCTTTAAGTACGGGATCCTTAGCTAAGTAGCCAAGCTTTGGTGTCAAGAGTTTTCAAACCACCCGAATTAAATTGAAATTGAATTGGCTTAACGACTGCTTGTACTAACACTAACAGCCGGGACCTACCAATAAACGTGTCATTTGACCCACCGTAGCGCCCATGTGAAAATAGCACTTTTAAAACGACAGTCGTGTGAATGGTCACCCATCCAAACACCATCCCCATTCACGATTGCTTATCTTCGATGATCGCGTTAGATCACCTTAGGTAGCAGAGATAAGGCGCTACTAAGGGATAAAGTAGGGTTATTATTTAACTTGACTCTCTTTAAGTAAACTTTAAAAGCAAAGGTATTGCAAAGCATTCACAAACTCCTAACAAGCTCCTAGAAGCATTTGATTCAGTTACGTTTCATTTATTTTGTAATCCCGCGCAGTAGTCCATCTTTTATCCACTTCGATATTGTAAAACGTTTTAAAATGGACTCAAACTTGCTTGGAATAAGGCACAATTTAGACTGCAGCTTAGCCTTGTCAGATTGGCGCAGCTTAGCCAAACAGATGTGTACTTTAAAATTGAGGCAGTAAAGTAGGTTTTAGTTTGTGCTCGTGTACGGAAAGCGGGTATGAATATTTTAAAGGTTTGCGTCTACCCGCTAAGATAGGGAGCGTTTTGCTTGCTTTCTTATTTGTAACGTTTTTAACTGGAAACTGGGAAAGAGGGGTGATGTAATTAGGGCGTATCTACGTATTTGGATTGATTTTATTTATTTATTGTTCAAATTAGAACCGCACAAACGAGTTACACTAACGATAAATATTATTACAACAATACAAATTAATACATACCAATTTAAATAATAATTATTATGAACTAAAATAGAACACAAAAACAACATTCAAATAATTCATACACAATAAAATAAAAATAAAACTATACAAATACAAAATACAAAATAAAGTGTCAAAATAATTTAATATAAAAATAATAATTGAAAGTTAAATAAGTATGTCCATGTCTTAATCATTAAAACAGTAGTATGCAAATTCACAATATTTTTTGCAGTGGTTTTAAATACTTAAAGGATATAAATACATTCATTATCCATTAAAGACTACATATACGGGCGATTTCTTTACTAGTTGAATAATAAGTTTAGTAAACGAACGAGTTAAAAAAAACTATATCTTTTGGTACAGCGACCTTTTGGTTATTTAAGTCATATTTGACTTGTTAAAAAAAATATTACAAAAGAAGTTAAAAAAGGAATTACAGATAAGGAAAATAAAGCATTTTTTTATTTTCAGAAATTTTTACTCGTAGGGACAATATTCAATTGAACATTAAATGCCACAGTTGACAAATTAATGGGTCGCCTGATTTTTTAACAAATTTTAAATTTAGAACTTTATCCACTTGCCTTGGCTTCCCTTCTATTTTGTATCCTCTTTAGAATGTGTTTCAGAGCGGCGTGGTGGACGGCGAACGTTACGTTTTGTTTTTCGTTTATTGCTACCAAATGTCACTTTGGAAAACGCGGTCTAAATGCACTGCAAGATTAAACTATGTGTTTGAATTGACAGCGTACAGAGCAAATGTTCTTTGTCTTTATAGAACTTTTAAAGTCTGTATTTAAAATCGATGTAGATTTTATATGTTTATCGATTATTGGGATGAAACTTAACATTTAATAAGCTCTGTACTTTTTGGTTCGCTCTGGTTTATACATATTTTGCTGGCTAATAGACTACATTTTATCTCGAATTAGCGTGAGCAGTATCGCATGATACAACTAATTTTACTCCTTACTAATGCTAGGCAAAAGTTTGAATGTAACTGTGAAAATGTATGTTTGTTACTTCTTCAGGTGCGGATATTTGAATAAGGCGTGAATGAACCGAAATAGATGAAATTTTATTTGGAGATAGTTCAGACTATGGATTAACACATTACTCATATTATTGCGGGTATAACTACGGGTTTCAGCTATTATTAACATAAATTTCCCCAGAATAGTGTCACCCAAGTAATACTCGTATTTTTAATATTCTTTTTAAAACATTTGCACGTAATGTTGTATGTAGTGTGTCCATGTCGGCACGAGTCCCGGTATACATGTCCGCGGAGTGTACTGTGTCCACTCTACAATGGGCCTTTTGGGATAATTTCCGGCGGCGTGTCACGGACAATTTCGCCTTATTTATGGCCTGTGTAGAATTTTGTAAATGCTATAAAGGCAGAAGTGGTGAGGCAGTGGGTTGTGCATATATTTTTGTTTCCCTTTTTGGGTATTTTTTTTACTATTTTAACTGTATTTTGAGTCTATTCATATTGTAATATTCCAAAATATATTTAGTAAACTTAACAGATTTTTCAGATTTATGTCTAAGGTATATTTTTAATTTCTAATATTTGTTTATATTCTTTTGACAATGTATAATGAAAAAAATAAACATACGTTTGAAGCTTTAGATACACTAACATAGCGCCTGTAGCTCGGCTAGCTGAGGTGATCTAAAGCGATCATCGAAGCTAAGCAACGGTCGATGCGGGCGGTGTATAGATGAGTGACCATGCACAAAACAGTCGTTTTTCAAGTGGCATTTTCATCTGATTGCTACCGTGGGTCGGATCACGTTAAATTGTAGGTCCCGGCTGTTAGTTTTAGTACAAGCAATCGTTAAGCCAAGTCAGAGCCTTCGGGTGGCTTAAAAACTCTCGACACCGAGAGCTTGGCTACTTAGCTCATACAAAGTCGACGACGACGAACATAATACACAGTTTGTTTCTAGATAGCTGAATGCACTAAATTAATTCACTATTTTCTTTTCACATCTTTTATTTGCTGGGCAGTTCAGCATCAACTTCACTCAAATATGTACATACTCGTATGTTCCAGTATAACTATATCAAATACAGAACCTAGTATTTGTCACAAAAAAGTTAGTAAAATAAAATACATTTAACATTTACCCTCTAAACTCCAGTTGCTTTATACGAGTAACTAACACATTTTAAAAAATTGCTTTATTATATTTCGTGTCGTAAATTTCGCCTGCGGCCCGCCCTCGTGTTCAGTTGGTCGCTTTTGACTCTTCAATGGGACACGCACGCTTTATTTGCTTCCCTTTTGCTTTTTTTTTATTTGCTCTTTTCACAAGTTTTATTTGCGCGCTTTTTTTCGCCATGTTTTATAACGGCTCGTCAACGGTTTTTGCACGCTTTTTGTTTAAATTTCGAACTGAGTAGAAATTTGTTCGCGAAAGGGTTTGCGGGTAGTTTTACATTTGTGTTTGACTGATTGCCGTTGTGAGCCCTTCATTAGGGTGGTTCGTTTACATAATTGAGTGGTCGTTTGATTTTTGGACGGAATTTGTGACTTGTGAATGTGTGGATTGAAGGATTTCCACTTAATATACGGACTTGAATGTAAATATGGCGCCACCAATCTCTAAACGAGACAGTTGGGTAGCAATCGCAATTTTTACGGCTAGCGCTGATTCGACTATAGCTCAATGGCTTAGAGAGTTCGGTTTCGTGTACCGCAAGATATCTGCAGGTTCGAATCTCGCAGGTCGTGATATTTTCGTTTTATTAACACTTTATATGTGTATTATATGTTGACCTAGAGATTACCAAAATTCGAAAGACGATGAATGACATTTGCCCTTTGTACCAAAGCCACCTTTAAAAGACTCAAAAAATAGTATTTAATTAGCTATGTTACTACAAAACGTTCAATACACGTAGACCACTCGTACTATCGTGCGTTCAATACGCGGCCATCACAGTGGCTAGTTAAAATTCATAGCGTCTCCACGCTTCTTTGGTCGCTCTGACATAGGGTACTACAAACAGTAAAACTGGTATAAATGAACGAGTTACTAGTATAAGAAGTAATCCTACTTCCTACTAATAGAATAAAAGCGAGAGTTTGTGTGTGTGTGTGTTTGTATGTATGTATGTGTATTTGTGTGTTTGAGTCTACGTCACCCCTTTACATACATTTCACGACTTTCGACGATAGCGATTGAAGCGATACCTGTAGTATATGTCACTTGCCTAGAGACACAGGTATCGTTTCAAATCGATATCGTCTAATGACGTTAAATCTACAGGTAATGACGTAAGCTTTCGCTAAACCCTGTCGACAATCGACGTCATTCTCGTGAAGCAATACCTGAAGTATATGCCATTTGCCTATAGGTACAGATATTGCTTCAATTCGATATCGTCTAATGACGTTAAATCTACAGGTAGTGACGTAAGCTTTCGCTAAACCCTGTCGACAATCAACGTCATTCTCGTGAAGCAATACCTGAAGTATATGCCATTTGCCTATAGGTACAGATATTGCTTCTTTTCGATATCGTCTTATGACATGAAATGTATTAGAGTGACGTAAGCTGTCGACAGTCTTTGTCACTCTTGTACTTTTCACTTGACGATAGCGAAGCGACACCTGCAGCGCATTTTTCTAGTGACCATATTGGAATCGGCCTTCTGTCTCTCTTACCCTGTGGCAGCGTCTCGCTTCGCATCTACCCTCAATATTTTATTCAATTATATGTAAAAAATACACCCCCTTTCTTCGCTCCGAGCCATTTGCAATCTCTAGCCGTCGTCGCTTGACAGAGCTGTTTTTATTTCTCCAGACTTTTTTATTTGATTTTACTTTATTTTATTTCTTTCTCTTGGATGGCAAGGATGCGACTGACATCTATGAAGAAGTAAATATTTTTAGTTTTCTTTGCTGTTTACAAGCTGCACCGTATAGAGAAGCCGCCCTTAATAAATACCTAGTCTATCTTAATTTTATAATATTTATATTTTTTGTGTAGATCGCCTTCGTTTATCTCCTATTTAAAAAAACATATAAATAAAAAAAATTAAAAAAGAATAAAAATATTAGGGCTCATTTCACACACGGCTGGTTAACCCCATACTGAACCATTTTTAGTTCGTGTTATGGTAGCTAACACAACTAATATACTACATATTCATACATATATATTTTATATAGATACATATTTCGTCGCCGTAGTTGGAAAATTAAATAACTAACAAAATCAAAATTGCGAGAAAAACGCGATTTACTGTTTTTTTGCAACAAAAATGATGATAACTTTTTTTTGAAAAACAATTTTGTTGTCCAAATTTTAATATGTTAAAGATTGATAAAGCATCTAGTTATTCATTCAGGGAAAATTTATTTTAATTGATTCGTTTGTGAGAAAAGCAAAAAATAGGCACTATGTATTTCTCCCTCACCCAAAATTTTAATATTTCATGTAATTATTTACTTTTGCATGTTAGTTATTTAGTTCTCCTTCGCCAATATCTTTCATTAAGATATTAAAAGCCCATAATAAAAGCACTTATTTAATTTTCCTCCAACGGGAAAGTTTATAATTGATCTATTATTTATTTATTACTAAGGCTATCCAACCCAATTGTAAGTATTGATTTTTGATTACTAAGGAAGTTTTAACAATTTCTTGATTTTTTTTATTATTAATAATATATCTAACATATAACGTCAACATAAAAAAGAAAATATTCAAACATTCTTATGTTGATCATCCAAGTCCTTCGCCCAAACGTGCCCATCAGACTCGCAGCATTTCCCCGCTGTATGGCAAGGGGTATTTTGCTGTCTTAGGTACTGCCCAGCCCCCGGGTCTCGCCTTTTCTCACGCAAACGACGCCCAATGTCTACGACAGATTTTTGCTTCTTCCCCCCACTGCCCCGCTACTTTGACAGCAAAATGCACAAACTCATACGCCGATTCCAGGGCAGAATACTTCTGGTGATTACTGAGCGCAGCCGCCTCCACCAGCCACTCTTTGAGTAGCTGGAAGATGGCAAAATGCGAAGGTACTCACGCAAATGCTACTTTCGTGAGTGCCTTGATTACCTAGCTTGCCCAGATAAGACGCCATCCTTTATGGCAAGGAATCAACGTAAGTCTATCCGCCCGTTTACCGTCGGAGCGCGATAGGCCGGGAGGTTTCAACACGCAGAGAACTTCGGCTAGCACCAGAGCCCTCCTTAAAATTTCATCAATGGCATGATACCTAGGTCTGCGTCCTGCACACCGGGAACAACTAAGAGCATGTAAGCCATTCGCCTCTACTCTCACGCCACAGATGCAAACGTGGGGCTCACAAACCACACAACCGAGTCGGTATCCCGCAGCCAACCCTAAAAGAGTCGTCGTCCAGCACTGTGTCCAGATGAGGTGAAGGTAGGGCATGCAGCCAGGCTCCGGACTCCGGCTTAGCGGCATTGAGGCGAGCCAACTCGGTTCCTGAGACCCCCACGCGCATGCGAGACAGGATGTGGGAGCTTGATAAATCATCTCAACACCTTTGTGAGTTGGGCTTCGTTAGACACCATAAGCTGATGCCAGGAAAGCAATGGTACCGCACTCCTGTAAGCACGTAACACCCAGACCTCTGTATTGGACAGATTAGCCTGGCACCATTGCTCCTCAGTGAGACTGATATTGAGCCGATCCTCGATCACACGTTTCAAACTGCCATCAAATTGAAGGACCTCGTTCGGGAGCTTCTGTGTTGGCGCCGTACGCATGACATAAGTCAAGTTGGGCATCCCGAAGCAGGCCCGCAAGAGAACCATAGAGACGTGTGCCGGCAGGTGTTGAAACTGATCAGCCCGTGAGGTCAGAATCTGTGTTTTCTAGCTATAATTATATTCGACTGCATATATTTGTTTATATTATGTTCACCGATTTCTCAGACATTTGTGAACCGATTCTCAAAATTCTTCTTTTAATTGAATGAGTATAGTCCTGAATTCGTCCCATTGGCACCAAGTTAAGATCTGATGATGGCATCCCAGGGAAATCGAAGGAAATTATAAAAAGTTAGGTTAATTATACGCCTGAACAGATTCACGCTCAAACGGCTGTACTGTCTAAATTTCATCAATAGTTGAAATTTGGGATGAAAATAGGTTAGACTATGTGCAAACACATAGGCTACTTTATATTCCGAAAATAATTACTGTTCCCGTGGGATGCACCGGATAACACATCTCTTTTACTTCCTCTAGCTGTACTGATTTTCCTAAAATTTAATATGGAGGTAGGCTAGATCTTGAGGGTTACTTTTTATCTTAAAAGTAATTGATGTTCCAGTGGAATGCCCAAATAACTTAAAAACCTATTCTACTTCTTCCCGTTAGCTCCTCCTAGCAGCCCTTAGTCTGGCTAACAAAGGTAATCTGACGCGAACATCGAGGCTATGCAACGGTCCATGCGGCCAGTCTTTGGATGGGTGACAATACTGCACAATACTGTCATTTAAAAATGTGGTACTTTCATCTGGGTGCTACTGTGGATCACACAACAATTACATAATTGTATAACCATCACATTTCATGAGACACGAAATATTACATAACTGCCTTTAATAACTTTTTTCGAGACCGTATTGGTCCAATAGAGCACAAATGTGTCGAGGGAAAATTAAACAAAACACTTTATGCACTTTATTCGCTCTTGAATTGACGCATGGGTGTAGTTATCTAATTATTTCCGAGTTAGCTTCTTTTCCTTCGCTAAATTATTCTCTTATATTCGATATTTATTTTTCCAACTATAGTGTGTTGTAATGTTTATGTGTAGTTTATTTTGTGATTAATTAAGATATTACAATTTTAGTGAGACAGAAAGATGCAGCTTGAATTGGACTTTATGATAATGCAAAAAAGTCGATTTCACGAAAATGGTTAGTTATTTAATTTTCCAACTACGGCGACGATTTATAAGTTGTGAAAGAATAGTTTCATCAAAGCAGGGGAAAAAAACATGTGTGAACTTTGATTTTCACTATCCTAGCAACCTGACTACTCAACCTAATGAATAAGGAAGTACCAACTTACCTCCGAAACAAAAAAAAAAGTGAACGAAAAAGTTTCCAGAGAACAATAGGCTTCTTTCATCTGATATCGATTTTGACTTCCAAAAGAAAAGTAAGAAATTGGGAAAGTACCTAATACAATTGAACGAAAAAATCCAGTGGCTAAGAAAATTGCAGACCGCTTGATATTTCTGTACAGCCCAAAAAAATCGTACACTTATTTGAAGTAAAATAGTTCAGTCGGATAAACAGCGGCTTCACGTCTCGTAGATCGTGAGGCTGATCCTCGCCAAATGAGCTTTTGAAGTGTGAAGGGTTTTTTTTTATAAATAAATAATAATAAATATTAGGACACATTTCACACACGGCTTTTTAACTCCATACTGAACCATTTCTAGTTCGTGTTATGGTTGATAACACAACTGATATACTACATATACATTATATACATACATATTTTATATAGATATATATTTAACACCCAGACCCACAGCCAACAAATTTAGTTAAGCACAAAGATGTTGGCCGGGCCGGGAATCGAACCCGGAACCTTCTGGATGGCAGTCTGGCATGGTAACCTTTACGCCAAAGAGGACCTTATAAAACCATAGCATGTAGTCCAATGCTCACCTGGCTTCAAGTTGAAATCTGTAGCCTAACACCTAACAGTGTGTTCCAGAAGTTTCTTTGAGATCCAGTTAACACACAAGGCATGCTCCACCTTAGGCCAGACTCAAGACTGTTTTTCAAAAACTGCAATATCGCTTACCATTAGGTGAGTTGTGATCAAGCGCAAGCTCATTCTGTGTAAAAAAGTGGTATTTTCATCTGGACGCTACCGCGGGTCGGATGGCAAGTGAAGTCGTAGGTCCCGGCTGTTTGTACAAGCAGTCATTTAGCCAAATCCGAGGCTTTCGGGCTGTTTGAAAACTCTAGACACCAAAGCTTGGTCACTAAGTTCATATGTTGGAAAAGAGAGAAGATTACTCCCTGAAGTCATAACAACGAAACCTTTGGGGATGAAAAAATATGAAAACTTAGACTTTAAATTAAAACATAAGTATTTTTTTATCCCGAATAAACATTAAAACATTGTATTCAGTAATACAAAAACTTTTGATCACACCAATCGAATGTATTATCCGAATCCGGCTTCAGTTTTAGTTCTTGCCTCGTTCTCATTTCTATTATTCACGCATGAAATCGAACAAAAATGACCTATATTTTTTTCTACTCACCTGCTTTTACCTTTTCCTCCATTGTTGTTTCATTATAACTTTTTAATGAGGTTCTCTGTTCATTACGCCTGAAATATTCTCCCTTTTTCAGGGATCCCTAGCAAAAAAGATAGTCAGACGGACCCTTTTTGTGGATTTTTTCCTTTGTGAGTGTTAATGCCTGGCAATGATGTTTTCAGATAGATTATTTTTCATCATCTTCATCATTTTCAGCCCGTAGTCGCCCACTGCTTATTTTATTTTTAATAATAATTAAATAATAATAAAAAATAATAAAATAAAATAAAAATAGCCTTTATTTCCCAGAATTTGTACTAATACATTACAGTTTTTTTTACATAAAATGTATCATAAAATACAATGTCTAAAAAAAGCATGTCAAGGCTATTGAGATTATTATTATGTCAAATTATTATCTAAGTATGTCCAATTATAAAAAATAAGTAACCTTTAAAACGCCAAGTTTAGAAACTACTGATACTTAAACACAGCCGTTGAGCCAAACAAAATATATGTTATTAGTACTACAGAACCACCTCAATTTTCTTTAAAATTCTTGCTATTCATTTTTTTCCAGACCTCCCTCTAATTCGCCAATGAGCTTTAAAGCCTCCCACCCTTCGCCGTTCAGTTAATAATTTAAAATTTATCGAGAGGGGAGGTAAAAATAATATATATTTTTTGATATTGTCTTATATATAAAATTTCCGTGTCATAGTGTTTGTTACCGTACGGTACTCCTCCGAAACGGCTTGACCGATTTTTTCCAAATTTTATATGCAGTAGGTCTGAGAATCGGCTACTGTACATTTAGTTTTTTTTTTTTTTATTATTAAGGCAAAACGACGTTTGCCGGGTCAGCTAGTATACATATAATATTTTGACATGTCTTTTAAATATTATTGCCTAGCTGTAAATTATAGTGGAAAATTAACTTATAAATTTACTAATTAATTGACTTTTTGCACATCGCATATGCGGTAGCCTACAAGGGACATTTTATATTATTTTTCATGTTTTTATATTACTGTGGCTACGCAAATAAAATTATTTCATTTCATTTCATTAAATTTATACAAAAAAATAATAATAATATGGCTTTATGCACGAGAAATGTTTGTTAGACTCAGGTCAGTAAGCTAAGTAAGAGGGCTTGAAAACGGTCGGCACCAAAGCTTGGCCACTTGGCTCATACGAAGAAAAAGACTATCAATATACATATATATATATATAAACAAAAATAAAAGCTTCTATATACACGTACGTTTGGGGTTAGACTCCAACCACAAACGCTCTTTTTTTTGCCTTGATAGGTTTGCCTTTGACTACAACTAGCCTGATGTTAAGCTACGCTGTAGTCTACGGTGTGGCACGCTTACCTAGATACCTATTTACTCTTCTTTTGAAGACCCCAGATGATAGCTCTCAGGAAACAGAGACTCAAGGCGTTTTGTACCAAAGTTTGAAACTTCAACTCTGTATCGGTGTCTCTAAAAAAATAAAATACTAGTCCGTTTATTATTAATGCAGTTTTCATTGAGGAGTTTGGGTTTTTTGTGTGTGCATGTTTCTAGATAGTTACGAAACAGCTCACTAGAAGGCGTTGTAGTAGAAAGAGGTACGTATCTATACCAATATTATAAAGAGGATAAGTTTGTGTTTTTTATTTGAGGTGAATAGGTTCCGAAACTGCTGGATTGATTTGTAAAATTCTTTCACCGTTGGGAAGCCTCATTATCCCCGAGTAACATAGGCTATATTTTGTTTCTCTTTACAACTTAGATTATTTTTTAGTCCGTGCGAAGCTGGGAATGTCTGGTAGTAAATAAATAAATTCGGACGGTTCTTATTTTTTTTAATTAATTACTTGGGCTTTCAGAGGTGGTGTAGAAAATAAAAATGCTGAGTGGGCAGTTTTTAGAGTTGCTTTCACTTCATTAAAGTGATAAAGAAGGTCGCCTAATGAAGTGGCGAGAAAGTTTTATTTCAAAGAAATTCCTTTCAAATAACTTATTGACTCAGGCGTTACTTTGCGGAAATCCATTGTTAATAGAAGACAAAATTAAATATCTAGTGTACTTCCGCTGTGATCCGAAACCCAAAATTAAGACAAGTAAAGGAAAAAATAACTAAAATCAATTAACTAAGATTAATTAACTAATATTAATTACGATTAACGTTACCTATCACAATCCGGAAATTCTTAACTCTACACGTGTTTCGCCTTTCCACAAGGCATCATCAGGAGATGTTGACTCTTCGAACGACGAATCGAAAGTTCTTTCGATTCGACTAAATATTTAATTTTGTCTTCTATTTACAAATTCCTTTCACTTGTGACCGAGCGTCACAATACATCATTTACAATATTTATTATTATTCTTTTATTGTTTTTTTTTTATATTCTTAGGGTTGTACTTTACACAATCTATAAGCTATTTTCTCGATAATGTTAATAGGTAGTTATTGATTAATAACAATAAAGAACTGTAAATTTTAAATTACATGGACATGTCATGCTCTTAGCGGGTATAATTAGAGTCGAACACTGATACCCTGATAAGCCCTGATCAGTGTAATCTGTTTGAGTGATGTACTGCGGCTCAAACACGACGTGTCTACGTGAATATTTAAACGGTAATCTGGGGGGCAAGCACGGCTAGTGGACAATTTATCCACCGGGAGAGACGATAATCTATTTGTTTTTGTTACTTTTCATGTTTTATATATGCTTATAAATTACTTCAAATCTTTGCAACATAAATAAAATACCTGTATTAAAACTTTCGTAAGGCATATTTTAATAATGTTTGTATAACCGGCTATCACTTACGTTTATTTTGTCGGGATTAGCCCGACTAAGTGATAGCCGGTTATACAAACATTATAAATAAAATAGCTCATTTTGTTATAAAAATGGAAATCGAAAATGTTAGCAAGGAATGTAAGTAACATTCCTTTTTTTTTAATTTGACGATAGTTTGTTATACAAATAATCTTCGATTGACATGAATTTGAATTGATCTTTGTGCTAAACTAAATTTGTTAGTTGTCGGTACGAGTGTTTAATATGTATCTATACAAAGTATGTTTGTATGTATATTTTATTTCGTTGTATTAACAACATACAAACCGTAGTAGAAATGGTTTAGTACTGTACCAGGCCTGTGTCACTCCGCGTGTAGGTGTTAAAAACATACCTACGGGCGGCGGCCACTCCGGAGTGGCCAATCTAGTAGGCTGCCACAAGCGAACGAAAACACACGCGTGCGCGCTATATGTTCGACCACGTTCAACTTAATTATTTGATTGATTCATTATATAATTGCAAGACGGACACAAAACGAAAAAAAGCAAAAAGATACTGTGCAGTATTTAATTGTTTAAATACGGATCGTGATCGAAATTTAACTTTTTTTTGGTTACCTAAAGACGCTGACAGGTAAGGGTAAAATCTATTTTGACTGGATTACATTATGTTCCTATATGAAATGAAATTAATTCAAACTACAAACCGTTTCTCCCCGTACTATTCCAATATCCTAAAAGTACAATAAAAAAGATATTTTAGTCGTTTCATTCGAGTTGCATTTCATTTGTCGTACATTTACGAACTAAGACTAAGAGCCCAACGCAAAATATTTTCGGTGATACTATAGATGATACCTATGGAATTCTATTCGCGCTAGATGGCATATGAAGTAGTTTCTCGAAGTAAGCAACCCTTGTCCGTGGCTCTTTCAATACCACAGAATAATAACTAGTACTCCGTATAACCATGTACAACGTATTATGAACCGTAGCATAGTGAATTAAGGCCCATATTTCGTTGAAAAGAAATTGGTAGGCAACAAAATGATCACGTGATCGACTGGACCGCGAGCTAAATTAAATCATATTGTTTATCAGCTTGAGTTCATATTTCTTTGAAAACCATTGCGAAGTGAAGCTTCTGTACGAAGTACAAGTTATTATTCTGTGACTGTACTAAAGCCCTGTAACAGGGCTAGCCAGCCGTGAAAAAAATATATATGTCCAGGATTGACGTCAAGTGGAAATATTTTTTAGGTAAATTGTTCCTTGTTACCATGCTATTAAGGCGAACTCCCACTGAAAGGTGAGAGGTGAAAATGGTGGAAAGACTATTAGTCCTCGTCCCGTGATAGCCCCGCGGAGAGCATTAGCGGATCATCAGAGGGTCGGGACGAGTTGACGTCGTTTAAGGTATCGCTTCAATCCGATATTGTTTAATGGCATGAAATGTGTGTTATTTTAATATTTTTTTACACATTTCATACACGGCTGGTAAACCCCATACTGAACCATTTCTAGTTCGTGTTATGGTAACTAACACAACTGATATACTACATACAAATACATAAATATTTTATATAGATACATATTTAACACCCAGACCCACAGCCAACAAATTTAATTAAGCACAAAGATGTTGGCCGGGCCGGGAATCGAACCCGGAACCTTCTTAATGGCAGTCCGGCATGGTAACCATTACGCCAACGAGGTCGATGTGAGTGATATAAACTGTCTACAAGGCTTTTCGATAGCTTATTTCACTAACATACATAAAGTAATACATACTTTCCTCTTTCACGTTCTCAACTCGTGATGGGCACCTTTGCACCAGGGGCGGGCGGGTTATTTCATTAGTTTTTAATTTGTTACATGTTATTTTAAATTGAATAAATGATTTCTTAATTACTTAAATAAATGATAATAAGATAGCCAAAACCACCCACAGCCGAACGGGCTGTGCCGACTCCACATAGTGGGAAAAGGTGAAGGCAGAGAAGAAGAAGAATAAATTATTTCTTAATTACTTAAATAAATGATAATACGTTATATAAATAGCATAAAAAGCAATGGACATAATAATTACAAAATCAAGAGGTTCTCGCTAGATAAGACAAACATACAGAAAGTTGTCATACTGAAAATAATAGTAACCAATTAAAATAAAATTAAAGAAAATTTAAATACTAGGACACATTTCACACACGGCTGGTTAGCCCCACACTAAACCAATTCTAGTTTGTATTATGGTTGCTAACACAACTGATATACTACACATACAAAGTACATCTATTTAACACCCAGACCGACAGCCAACAAATTTAGTTCTCTACAAAGATGTTGGATAAGAAAATAAGGCGAATTTGATATTGTAGGATGTAATTTGAAATCAAAACCGTATGTTTCCACGAGCATTGCTTAGCTTAGGCCTGAAATGTAACGCGACGTCTATTTTGTATTCATGAATATTTTCCAACGTAGGGCTGCCAAATATACTGTTTTATACATAAATAACAGTATTTTCTACTGTTTTTTTTTCTTCACGTAATAAGTACTTACGGATGGAAAAGTGTTATATTACTAAAATGGCAATTAAAAATAGGGGTTGGTGATAAATACGTAAAAATTTAGGGTTGTATGTATTTTTAATTTAAACGTCACATAAAAAAAAAATTGAAACAAAAAGTTTCGTCAAATTAATTATAATGAATGTTGAACAAGAATAAAGTAATTATAAGCTTTCATTGTTTACTGCACCACTGGTAATAATGAAGAATACGAGTATGTTTAGGAAGGAGAGGCTTAAAGTTCCCTAAATTTTTAATATACACTGAAATAACATATATTGTTTTTATCTATGCATTTTATGGCGTTATAGAGAGTGATCGTTAAATGGAGAGAATATATCATTGTATTTAATACAAGCTTAACCACCTAAAGTCAATTGATTTCGACACTTTAGAGAGTTTGTCTTTAAATCGCGAGTTTACACAGTATACAAATTATAAAGTCAACGTTTATAATATTTAATTAAAATGTCAAGTTTGCGCTAATCCGTGAATATTTCCGATGTTTGATAATTTACATAATTAATTATACACTTGTTACGCCTGTTAAAGGAGTTGGCAACCCTATTTCCCACTCTTCGTTTTGTCCTAAAACGCGGAATATTGCATAAGGGGAATATCTCATAGGCAATACGAGCCATTTCCATTTTGTGCAAATTGCGAATTCCATAAAATACTCTTCCCCATGGCGTTCTGTTAGGAACCGAATCACGTCGCGGAAGTGCGTTTATCTCTTGTCCCACTTTAGTTTACAACCTTCCGACATATGTACATATATAAAGCTATGTGTGAAGGGATAGGGATTCTATCACGCAGTGTCACTTTTCAGCCGACCTCGAAAAAAAGAGCAAGTTCTCAGTAAAACTGTATTTTTTTTTCAAATTCATATAATTTATTTTGCAAAACACGGGTAATACATAATAATGAAAAAGAATGTTATGAAGATAAATCTTAATATATGTATATAAATCTCGTGTCACAATGTTTGTCCTACTCCTAAACCACTTAACCGATTATAATAAAATTCGCACACCATGTGCAATTCGATCCAACTTGAGAGATAGGATAGTTTAAATCTCAAATTATAGTCGCAGTTTAATTTATTGCTAATTATTGTCTGTTATTATTTGACAGTCACAATTATCTGTTACCTCCAAATGATTCTAACAGATGGCGATACTTTTCGACTGGGTTGAGTAAGTAATCAATAGATGGCGCTGTACCCCTAAGTGAGGCAAAACAACGTTTGCCGGGTCAGCTAGTAATTATATACATATTATATACTAAAACTTATTCTAATTTGCATTCAGATCTGTGTTTTACCTGTTTCTGTGTTTTTACCTCAGAACTTTCCCCTAGTTGATCCGATTTTGTTGGGTATCAACTTGACCTAATTACTGAGACATCGCCATTTGTCTATCTATCTGCCAGTTCGTCTGTCTGTCCATCTGTTACAATCCTACCTATTTATTAGTAGCCCAGAATTATGCCAGAGAGTTGAAATTATGACAAATGATATCAAATCAAATTAAATGTGTATATGGCACCGTTCTGGGCAAGTCAATTTACTTACAATAATGCAATCTTAAAATTAAATTTACATATACATGCATAATGATAATAACAATAATAAAGCTATTTATATCATCCATTGAAATCGTTTATCTAAAAATACAAATTATGATACTTTGTTACGAGAATGAAAATTCTGTAATTGTTTGCGACATAAATTAATTAAGGGAGTAAAAAGTGTATACATACTTTGAAGCGATGACATCTCAATCTGGCGTGTGGTCGCCTTACGTCCTGAAGGTCATTGTGTATAAAGGCGAGGCCTGAATGAAGGCAGTACAAGACCGACACTAATAGCGTACACGAAGAGAAGCCTAAGCTCAGCAGTGGATGATTAACGGCTGATACTGATAATGATGAAAATAGAAGTGACTAGGAGAAATATGGATATGATTGTAAGAAGTAGCGGAAGTAGAGGTCGACCAAAGAAGACGTGGATGAATTGTGTGAAGGAGGATATGAATGAGAAGGGAGTGAATGTGGAGATGACGGCTGATAGAGTGGCGTGGAAGAGAAAAACAACCTGTGTCGACCCCACCTAGTGGGAAATGGTAAAGAAGAAGAAGAATGAATGATGATGATCAAAAATGGTGATGCAAAAACGCTTCGCTCTCTTCGCTCGCTCGCCACTAAAGATTACGGCATGAAGCCTAGCGCAAGCTTATTTTAAAGCCGAGCTAGCTAACGTGCCCTAATTCTAGCCAGGATCTAGATCTAGGTCAGATGGCATCACGTCCTAGTCTAGCTACACCCATAGAGTATTGCTCGGTAAGGAAGCATAACGAATATGGAAAATATAGTATACTAACTGAGCCTCTCTATGTTACCTGGAAAAAGAGGTTAATCCGGACTAAAAAGAAGCCCATGCTAATATAAATAATCCAGCGCCTGTAGCTCGGCTAGCTAAGGTGACGCGATCTGACGCGATCATCGAAGTTAAGCAACGGTCGATGTGCACAGTGTTTGGATGAGTAACCATGCACAAGAATGTTGTTATCAAGTGGCATTTTCATCTGGGCGCTACCGTGGGTCGGATGACACGTTTAATTGTAGGTCCCGGCTGTTAGTCTTGTACAAGCAGTCGCTAAGCCAAGTCAGAGGCCTTCGGGCGGCTTGACAACTCTCGACCCCAGATCTGCATTTGCATGTGCTCATTCAACATACTAAAATATACGGTTGTAGTTTGTCAATAAAAATAGATTGTTCAAATCAAATCTTGGCCACGATCATACGAAGAAGAAGAAGAATAATCTAGGGCCTAAGCTGTCTTTATACCAAGTTTAATGCAAACTAGAAATGGTTTAGTATGGGGCTAACCAGCCGTGTGTGAAATGTGTCTTAGTACAAAAAATACAGTGTAATAAATAAATAATATGATGTATATGTAAGATGTTTCTGCGAACCAGATGCTCAATGAATCGTACAACCGCACCCTTTGATATATTTGCTCAGACGTTTGCTCATCCATTCCCTAAGATAGAACAGTACAAACATAATATAGTCAGCGTTTGGGTATCACAGATCGATAAACGTCTATACATTTTATTAATGTGTTATAGATTTGCATTTGACCATAGCTTGGCTGTGACGTCACACACGATACACAAAGAAAGAGAACACGCAATTATACGAAGAAATTGAAAAATACTATTACATAAACTAATCAGATAACAGAGAACTAATAAGATACTAATAAGATATAACAGATAACTAAATTAAGAATAAAATATCGCAGTATGGTACGAGTACTTCTTAGGAAACAGAGCCTCAGGCAGAGAATTCCAGAGCTTCACAGTTCTCACTGTTGACTCACTTTTGCTCCACTTAGGGGTATGAAAAATAAATAGTAGCCGATTCTCAGACCTACTGAATACGCATATAAAATTTGGTAAAAATCGGTGTCAAGACGTTTCGGAGGAGTACGGTATCTAACATTGTGACATGGCGATTTTATATATAAGAATATGACCTTTATCTCTTCGTCAGAAAAGATTCTGAGCCTTTATTGCCGTTAATATTTATTGATAACACTTGAGTTAACAGCAGCTTATGCCTATGCTTAAAACAATGTAATTTGTCAAGAAACGTCTCATAAGCAGCCCACTATACGTTCCCACTGCTGGGACTCGGGGCCTTCTCTCACGAGGAGAGAGATATAGGCCATAATCCACCACGCTGGCCAAATGCGAGTTGGCGGATGACACATGTCTTCGGATATTGTGGTCCTCAAACATGCCGGTTTCCTCACGATGTTTTCCTTCACCGTAAAGCGAGTGCAAATCCACACATAACTTGAAAAACAAGTCATTAGTGTAGGGCTGGGATCGAACCAGGGGCCGTCTGATTGAAAAGCAGACGTTTGTACCACCGCGCCACACTCGCTTTAGAAGAAACGTCTCATTTGTCCATAAATAACGTGGCTATAGTCTATCCAATTTCCAATAGCATACGGGTCATCTATGAAAATCCATTTATTATGGTGATGCGAGACAAAACTAATGCTATGTCTGTCACCATTCGTGGCCATCAGTCGGCATATCCGGTTTCTTGAACACACGGATTACCCGGGGCTAGATTCAGTCAAGTCTTGTTTATTTTTATGGCATGAGTGACGTTGTCAACTAGTTTGATTTTTATAAGAGACCATCCATTCTTAAAGTATCTCAATTCTAATTTAATATATGTATTTAAAAATTTTGTCACCATAAAAGAGTTATAAAATGAATTGTGTGTTTGCATTGAAGTCGTCGTTAGCTCTCTAATAAAGAACTGGTATACAAAAGATCTCGCACATGTGGAATTAATTATTGCTTTTGATTCTTTTTGTCACTTTTTTCGTCTTTGACCTTTCCCTATCTTTTGTGAAAAGGTCATTGAAAAAAAGGTTACGTTCGTTCAGTTTTAGGCCAGTCGATTTTTTCTATTAATTAAGTTTGAAATGGAATCGTTTCTCACATATCTAGTTTTACATTTTATATGTGATCAATGAAGTGAAAAAATCAATTCATTGACCAGTTAAGTAATAATCCTTTCGCTGTCACTAGCGAGTTACGCCGCTCACCCAGAGATGGCGCTAGGCGTCTTTGAAATACCATGTTACAGTTCTTAACACATATTTTTACTTTTTATAACTATTGTGCCTGGACAAGTCGAGATTACAGCTTAGCTGCGGAAACTAGCCTGCCCCATTATAGTTTTGTGTGTTCGTGATGTATAGCCCTATTTTTTTTGTACAAAAAATGGGATAGTGACTTTCCTATGCGAAATCTTAGAAAGGTAATCTTTGTCGAGTCTCAGTGAATTATGAGCATATCTTTTCGTATTACATTACGCAGGATAGGTTCCGAGGTTGGTCGTTTATCATCGTTTTGTCTATGGTTGACTTTTGCCATCGAATTTGGGATGGAATTATGGAAAAAAAAAGAAAATTTGTTTTTAACCAACTTTGAAGTCTTGTTAGTAACACTCAAATAAATACTCCTACGATACATAGGAGACTTTGTATTAAAAGTAAAATAAAAAATAATAACGTAGTATTGAAATCGGTAAAATAGCTTTACCGTCTAAAACTCAGCTCTAAGAATATTTATACTAATTTTGATACCAATCTGATTTATCAATATAAAAAAAAATGGTTAAAAAAAACTTAATTTTAGTTTTTGTTAAAACAGTTTTATTTTTAATTCATATGTCGGATTATTCTTAGAGTAGTTATTTAGACGGGTTTAAGCTATTTTTACAATATTGTGTACAGATTATGATTTATAGCAAAAAAACTGTAAATTCAATTTTCAAAAATCATCAATCCATAAAAATATATATATAATAGGTAGCTGTTGCAAAAAGACATAAATAATTCTGAATTCGTTTAACCACGTTATATTACCAATATTGAAAATAAAATGCTTGACACACCTAACAGCTTTTTTTAACTGCATGTCATAGATTTTATTTTATCTTAATTAGTCGAAATACACAAACAACTTACATTATAGAGACATCATCATGATCATCAGTTTGAACATCTACACTGGTACGTACTGTCTTACAATAATTTTAGTAATTACCTATTTTACAGTATTAAAACTTTCGTAAGGCATATTTGAATAATGTTTGTATAACCGGCTATCACTTACGTTTATTTTGTGGGAATTAGCCCGACATGTTTCAGCACAATCAGTCGACGGCTGCGCCTGAACACGTTCAGGCGCAGCCGTCGTCGCGTGCATACATTGGCTGTGTTCCTGCCCTTGAGAATGGCACACTGATTGTGCTCAAACATGTCGGGCTAATTCCGACAAAATAAACGTAAGTGATAGCCGGTTATACAAACATTATTCAATTACCTATTTTTCTTATAGCGTGAAGAATACACGTTAAAAGAATTATAAAAATCTGATAAAGCTTGTTTACCGCCAGGAGTAAAAAGCCGCATTGTTTTGGTCAACAGATGGCGTTGTTAACAAATTTTAACTCGCTTTTGATACTTATTAACTTTAACATGTGTTCAGTTACAATGCTTACTGTATTTGGTGCAAAATCAAACTATATATTTTTGAGACTTATTTAATGAAACTTTCAATGAAACTTATCCATTCCAAAAAACGAGAATGTGTTTCGTAACTTTATGATTTATCTGGTTTTCGCGATGAAAAAAATTATAAATTATTTGTGGTTAAAGTTATTGAAAATAGTTTATTAATAAATAATATGAAGAAAAAAATTAGAAATCGTTTATTATCTATTGCAAAAATAGTTCAAAGTTCTCATAGTTTTTAACTATCGAAAATAGTTAAGCTATTGAATATAGTTATTATACTTAACATATTAATAATATTAGTATACTTATAATTATACAATATTATTAAACGTTAGAAATATAGTAGAAAATTTATTGGAAATCGTTTAAAAGATGATTAAAAGAAGATGTAGGTTTGATTTTGCACCGATTCAGCCGATTGTTTTACAGCCTTTACATATCCAGCTTTACATAGCTATACTTATATGCATCCACAACAGCGTTTAATAACGTCTTAACATACATGTTTACGAGAAAATTTAGATTGACCATGTTTTTTTTTAACTTTGTTATAAAGTTTGCAGTAGACCACACACATTTTTGCTACGTCTCAAAATTTTATCATCCGACAGGATTGGAACCTGTGACAGCGGGTACCGACCCCTACGTCTTACCCACGAAGCCACGGTGCGAGCCGCTTCGAGTCCTGCCGAAGGAGAAATTAAAAAAAAAAGAAAAAACAAAAAGAAACATTGGTCAATCTTGTTTTCTTCACTGTACAGTCAACATTATTTATTTCTAAATGTAATTTTAATAGCCTTCATGCACATATAAAACTAATGACAAACACACTCTTTTAAAAGATTAAAATATATATAAAATAATATATATATTAAATTAAAAATGACGAACAATTCAAAAAGAATCACCTCAGAACTTACAAGCGATGTACACAACACTTCGAATTCACAATTCAGTGTATACGTTTTTTCAAAAAGTGCTATAAATACAACATTACTTGTAGCTTTTCTTGTATAACTATCTTGAATTGGCATGCGCAGTTAACGCTAAAAGATAGCATTTGAGAGAAATAATAATTATATATATATATAAAATGGAGGTTAAAGAGTGTGTTCGTCTTTATATGTGCAGGGAGGCATAGAGGCGTGCGCGGCGCGAACGTCGGGGCCTAGACCGGGAGACGCAAGGTGAGTTGACTAGTCTACAAATACAAATACAAATCATTCATTGATAACATCAAAGTTACAAGTCAAATAATTTAAAATCATTACTAAAGTATATGATATTAATCAAGTATCAAATACAAATCATTTATTGATAACACTAAAGTTACAAGTCAAATAATATGATATCATTGCAAAAGTATATGATATGTATCAATGGCAATTTTCAATTCTAATTCTAATAATATAATATCATTACAATAGTATATGATATTAATCAAATATCAATTGTCACATCTAATTCTAGTAATCTTCTATATATATTTAAATCTCGTGTCACAAAGTTTGTCCTCAATAGACTCCTAAACCACTTAACCGATTATAATAAAATTCGCACACCATGTGCAGTTCGATCCAACTTGAGAGAAAGGACAGTTTAAATCTCAAATTATAGTCGCAATTTTAATTTATTGCTCATTATTGTCTGTTATTATTTGACAGTCACAATTATCTGTTAACTCCAAATGATTCTAACAGATGTCGATACCTTTCGACTGGGTTGAGTAAGTAATCAAGAGATGGCGCTGCTATGGTAAATCAACGAACGTTTCATATAAGCTACACTATCTATTTTTCATACCCCTAAGTGAGGCGATATTAATCAAATGTCAATTGTCACATCTAATTCTAGTAATAAAATATCATTACAATAGTACATGATATGAATCAAATGTCAATTTTCAATACTAGATAATCATTAATATTATAAAAAGTTGTATCTAATAGCCAAACCCTGAGTGTAGTGTCAAAGCTGGCGGTGGAAGGTGCATCCCGGACAGTCGCGGGTACGCGGTTGTAGATCGCGGGCCCCAACACGTAAACGGATTGATGATAGTCGGTCTTATGATAGACTTAGAATATAAGGCGGTATGGTAAGCAGACCACTGCTGGGTCTCGGGGCTCTCACTCACAAGGAGGGAGATATAGGGCAATGTCCACCACGCCAGCGTGGTGTCATCCGCCGACCCGCACTTGACCATTAAATATCTACTGCCACGCGTCACGGGCTTCGCTCAAATATGTTTGGAGTGAATGAACTCAGCACAACATTGCCAAGCCATACTAATTATGCTACCAATCAGAGTCTGAAAAAAAAAACTGATTCAAGAAACTTAATTGTTTTTTTTTTTAACAAGCTTTATTTCTAATTCACTAGTCTGTTTTGTATCTTACTGCTTTCTGGAATACATCCGATTATAACGTAGGAATTTATCTGTCAGTGACCACAAATGGTTAAAAATGTTATGTACATATTATATAAACCCACTTATGTTAAAAAATAATTTTATAAATGTTACTAATATCTAAATCCAGCAACAGAACCTAATCCCACAAAGTCTCATGGTTTAACCATTTATATTTGCTCCTCTAATATTGTGTTTATTCTAAATTAAGCTATAAGTTCTTAATGAGTCTACTTTGGACTCAAGAACGTTATATTTTTCTTTATGATTGCTACGTACTAGGAGCCATGTACACTAGTATGTAACTGTTTTGTACAATTATGATAATAAAGATATTTAAAAATTTAAAAAAATTGAAAATTGAATTAGTCTGTTTTGTACCAAAATAAGTATAAATATTCTTGGAGTGGTTTTTTAGACGACTTTTAGGCTATTTTTACGTTTTTTTGACGTGACAACGTCTTAAATTAGGTTGCGGCTGGGAGTCACTTATGAAAAAGTGTAACGCCCGGTAACGTCACGATGAGTCACCGAACGAGAGAGAGGCCCGCCGAATGCCTTGCGTCTCTCTCCCACTCAACTATGATCGGTCTGCCGCGCGCGCAGCACGCGGCAGACGTTGTCACGTAAAATCTTCGCCCGTAAAACCGACTTTACAGGCAACCATTTTTTTTCGTAAAATCAAGATTTTTCTATTACAGAATACAGATCTTTATTGGTATAAGAATGATACACATGTCAAATGATAATAGAAATAAAATTAATTAATGAAATAATTAAAATTCTACCTTTGCTTTGACGGCATTATAGTTGAGGCACCCACCGCCAAACTTTGGAATTCCTTGCCGAATTCCCTGTTCCCCAATGACTACAATCTAGCGATTTTCAAGGCGAGAGTGAACCGGTTCCTTCTACGTAAGCGCGATCCGCCGTAGACCTCATTATCACTTACCATCAGGTGAATTGTGGTCAAGCGCTGACTTATTCGGAGTAAAAAAAAAAACATTAACCATATAGTTTTCCAAACAAAAGACAAAGCAAAGAGATTTGTTAATCTGAACTAGATCAGGGATCACGCCGGATTAGATGGATTGCTGTCGAGCGTGAATAAATGATGCTACTACGGCTTAGGGTTGCCACACAACAGGGCAGGATATTTAACCGTATTTTTATTTAAATTTAAATAATATTTTGCGAACGTACGATTTGATTTAATATTGTTTTTTGTTTTATTTTAAATTAATTTGCTTAATTAGCTTTCATGGAGAAAAATACCAATACGATCAGAATACAAATATGTAATCAGAAATCAGAAATGTTAGAATATGAAGAGAATCTGATTTTATGACGAGGATTTATTTATTTTTCCAAGACGGTTTTTATTAACTGAATAAAATTTAGGGGTTGAAATTAAACACGAAACTATTTTTCCTTTTCAATATACTCGTATTCTCCCTTAACCTATCCATTTTTCAGATTTTTCAAATAATTTGTTTATACCATCAAAAAGTAATTTTTTCGGCCTGTCTAAATAGGCCGACCAAAGGTGGTACCTTAAATCAGAGTGTCTTTGATTTTTTTGTTTATGCGCCCTACTAGTCAAATGACTAGCTGTAAGGGGTAAAAAAACATGTGTAAAAATAATGCTAATTGTTCGTGTTTCTGTTTGTCTGTAGTGTCAGAAGAGATCCAGCCGGCACAGCGCAGCGCTCCACTTCTCCAGTCACCGCAGTACACTGGGGGACGCCCGCAACCTTACAGTGAGTTTATAATATACCTTACAGTTAGTTTATAATATACCTTACAGTTAGTTTATAATATACCTTACAGTGAGTTTATAATATACCTTACAGTGAGTTTATAATATAGCTTACAGTAAGTATATAATATACCTTACAGTGAGTTTATAATATACCTTACAGTGAGTTTATAATATACCTTACAGTGAGTTTATAATATACCTTTGTGAGTTTATAATATATCTTACTGTGAGTTTATAATATACCTTACAGTGAGTTTATAATATACCTTACAGTGAGTTTATAATATACCTTACTGTGAGTTTATAATATACCAAAATCAAAAATCTAAATCAAATTATTTATTTGCCTTACTGGTTTTATATTAATTTATTTCGTGAAATGATCACCCTCGGCAGCAGGCGCTTCGCTCAATAGCGTAAAAAAATGCATCGGGGGTTTAAAATAGGAGGATAACATGTCTTACCTCATCGCCACGTGTTCTCAATCAGTGAACTTGCATAATGAGGGGATATTCTCTCCTCTCCCCCCCTTCGGCATTCAGATCTACTTTGAATGGTTATCCGTACAAAAGCTCCAAACGGGATTATGCACAGATTAAGTGACACCGTTGATTGCACATTGTCGAAGAGTATTTGTTTCAATGACTGAAAATTAAATATTATAAAAGTAACTTTACGTTAAAAATGTATCATAAAGCACCTAATGGTACGTACCTGCTACTCAAATGCCTATTGTACAAACAAAACTATTTAACTCTGATTTTAATGCTCGTGTTATACGATCGTAGAGTTTGATACATTAAAAATATAGATGGATGAAAATAAACATACAAATTCTTATAAGAAAATAGCTCTATATTTCTCAAACTTAAGTGTAAATAGTGCCAACGTGTTTGTTAATGTTTCACATTAGGATCTAGTGTGAATCAATTTTCAACGAAGGAGGTAGTTTTCTATGCGGATGTTTTTTTTAAGTATTTTCGCACTCCGAAATTCCCAAAGGCTAAGACAGAGACAAAGACTTCCTAATCAGGCAAATACTTCCCAAAGAAAGTGTTTCAATAATTTTTATCACGAACTGTCTTTTTGAATGATTTGGTTTCAATGCTTATAACTTTTGTCGTCTTAACAATAACCAATAAAAATAAAATATTATTTTTGGGTCTTTGAATTCATGTTATAATTATATTAAAAATAAACATAACGTTAATTTCAATGATAAAAAATTATGTTATAACAATAGAAGTACCTGGTTGACCGAGCTTTGTTCGTTTTTTTTTTAATATGACATTTTCAAAAAAATATTCCTAGCTAGATCGATTTATCGCCCCCGAAACCCCCTATTTACTAAATTTCATGAAAATCGTTGAAGCCGATTCAGAGATTACAAGAACTGCTCATTTAAAATACACAATACATACAAGAATTGCTCATTTAAAGATATAATATAAGATAAGATTTATTATTTGTAATTGTTGCAACATGTATTTGTATCAAATAAACGAATTATAATTATACTTGACAGTTATAATATGTGCAGTCAACAAGTTAAACTGTCTCTGTCAAAGAACTATTCTCAAAGACCGGTTTTAAACCCCGGCCTCGTCCGGGACGGAACTTTGTCCGGGAACTCAATTAGAGAGGGAATGTGACGATGTCTATGCCCCGGGATAGTTGGATTCGAGAACTTTCGTTTGGGATCACGTTATTAGGCGAAACTTTTCTGTTCTACCTGCAATGTTCTTCTTTGGTAAGTAAATAAGGACTGAGAGGATTATTCTGTTTGTTCTGCGTATAAAAAGTTTTTTGTGTTACATATTGGTGATTTAATTACAGCGCACTTATTTAATTCGATCTTCTTGGATTTAAAATATCAAATGTATATTTTATTTCATACCAATATCGCGAAAACATAGAAAGTGATCCACCATTTTGTAGCATCGGCCATCTTGGGTCGATTTGCATCTAATATAGCTGAGGACACTCGTCAAATTCAAGAAACAAAAAAAAACAACACACAGACATGTCAAACTAATGACACCCCGTTCTTGTTAAAAAAAAAATGGTTGCCTGTAAAGTCGGTTTTACGGGCGAAGATTTTACGTGACAACGTCTGCCGCGTGCTGCGCGCGCGGCAGACCGATCATAGTTGAGTGGGAGAGAGACGCAAGGCATTCATTCGGCGGGCCTCTCTCTCGTTCGGTGACTCATCGTAACGTTACCGGGCGTTACACTTTTTCATAAGTGACTCCCAGCCGCAACCTAATTTAAGACGTTGTCACGTCAAAAAACTTGAGAGGTGTCAAGGGTCACCCGGATGGAACGAAGTTCCTTGTAAGTGTCCTTGTTCCTTAATTAGTAAAGGAATAGTATTTTTAAGTTATAATAACATTGTTTTATTATTAAAAAAAATAATGTAATATAAACTTAATCAGTCGGCTCAATCGCAACTCCACCTGAAACGAATGGCGCTGTTGTCAATTAGTGAATACTTTCATTGATAGAGCTGTATTTGACTTCCGAACAAATTTTGGAGATGCGACGTTGCCATACCGTGCGCAAAAAGTGTAAAATGCGAAAATTACCCAAACGAAATAAAACATAAGCACCTGAATAAGGCTTTAAATTTTCAAGAACGAAAGTGATAAAACTACAATTGAAATCGCGAAATTACGTACCATGGCCTCTGTTCAGCTGTGAACGAAGTAAATTTAAGCAAAGTGAAAAATTTCATGCATAAAAGATGTTCCTGCCCATAACGAAAGCGGAATGAGCCAGTTTCAACCGGATAAAACCGGAATTGGCCGAAAGAAGGTATCTACTGAGTGCAGGGGACCGTTGGGGGAAATTGAAATTTTAGCTTTCAATTGAATTTTTCATACAATTTTTGTGACTATTGAGACGAAGATAAAGGCTAAATCTTGATTTTATAGTTTTTTCGCGAAAAAAGTAAACGGAAAAAAATATTGAAAAATATGAATCACGCAATATTTTCATAATCCTTCTAATATAACAAATGCAAAAGTTATTTCAATTGCCACTTCTATAACAACAAATACTTAAAAAAAAATTTGTGACTCCCATACAACTGACTTGAATTTTTGCCGTTTTTTTATTGTTAACTAGCTACGCCCCGCGGTGTTACTGCGTTGATCCGCTACGAAGAGCAGCTTACATACATAATATGGTTATAATACTATATGTATATGTTAATCTACAGTCTAAACTATCACCATACCAAATTTAAAAAGTAACCTTTGTGTCAAACCAAGGTCTAACCTATTTTCACACCAAATTTCATCAAAATCAGTTCAATCGTTTGTGCCCGAAGAAGCAACGAACATACACACTCACACAATTATTCACACACTAACATAAACTTTCGCAAACTTTCGCATTTAAATAAAATAAAAATAAATAAATATTAGGACACATTTCACACACGGCTGGTTAACCCCATACTGAACCATTTTTAGTTCGTGTAATGGTTGCTAACACAACTGATATGCTACATATACATACATACATATTTTATATAGATACTAATTTAACACCCAGACCGACAGTCAACAAATTTAATTCGGCACAAATAATGTTGGCCGTGCCGGGAATCAAACCCGGAACCTTCTGATTGGCAGTTCGGCATGGTAACCATTACGCCTCGTTTGCGTATTTATTTATTTAGTAGGATAGGATAGTGCAGAACCCTTAGCGCGCGTGACCGACTCGCGCTTGGCCAGTTATTTAAATCCGTTCTCTTCTATTTTATTTCCGCTCAAAGAGTTGCGTTTACATTTTATGTGTAAAGTTGAAACGTCAGAATAGGGCGCGCGCCGATCGCCGCCGGCGTTCCATAAACCGCTTTCATATTGCTTAATCGGGAGGGACTGAAACCGGTACATAACACAGCTAAATGCGAATTTTTACGTGTAAGTGTGTATGTTTGTTACTTCTTCACGCTCCGATAGCTGAACCGATTTTGTTGAGATTTACTCTGAAGATAGGTTCGACCTTGTATTAAAAGATAGGCTACTTTTACCTATTACTACTAGGCTTGGACATTGGACAAACAAAGCGCGATATCGTTTGACCACACACACGAGTTATGTTAATAATCCCCATCAAAAATCTCCAGTAATGGGTTTTTTGGACATTTTAACGATTTTTGTCCAGATACTCCAGATTGGTGTCTCGTAATTCTCGCAACGGGAATTTATGGACAAAATAGTTACAAGTCTAGAAATCCCCATTGGGTAAAAAGTTGAAAATATAAACAACATAATAAATCTGCATTTCTGCGGGTGTTTGATGTTTTTTTGTAGTGTAGATATTTTGTGACGTGAGTGTGTGAGTCAGAGGCACTCTGGCCTTAGGTAAAGCATGCCTTGTCTGGAATAACTGGCTCACTAAGAGACTGATGGGTCGTTAGGTGCTTTACTGGAACTGAAAGTTTAATTTTTAACCGGTTTTTATTTAGAAAAAGTACTCACTTAATCAAGTACGGCACTTAAATCGTAAGTTTAGTTTTTAGTTTTTTTGACACAGTTACAAATACATTTTTTTTACTTTTTTTGTAGTGGTCTCAAACTTTTGACCGGCAGTGTAAATAAAAATTAGGTTTTTTATTCATACAGCAACAACAATACATTTTTTTATTTCAATATGTATATGGTAAGGTCATATTATTTTTTGTAATACAACAGTCAAATATATGGTATTTTACTAGAATAAATTAATATTACTATATTGTGTTGAAATTTTTCAATCCCTGTATACGCGGTAGAATTTCGTCGAGACTAGAACCAATTCGGTTTGGTGTGAAAATTAAAAGGAGTAATAAATAAAAACTTCACTCTAGCACCTATTTGTGTACCTAAAAGCTTAAAAAAGTAAAACAAAAATTTAACTGGGTTTTTTACTATATAGCTCAATATGTTGAATATCAGTAAGGGAAGAGGGAACAGGCAGATTAATTATTAACTACTATCTGTGCCGTGCGATGTTGCCCTCGTCAGTTATGAATTTTATATTATTAAAATGTTAATTTAGAGTAAACTATCTACATACCAAACTTCATGCAAATCCGTTCAGTTATTTGAGTGTGACGAAGAATCAAACTTACAAACATACATACAAACTTTCGCTGGGCTGGAATGGGATAGTGGTATGGTTTATGTTTGTCTGCCATCAAAGTAATTTAGTTATAAGTACTTATTTCTAAGCAGACGGGCCTCTAATAAAATAAAATGTTGTATGATTTCCACTTGCAACTTAATTATAAATGCTGTTAGTTGCAGTATACAGCATTCATAATTATTAAAAAATATTATTATTATTATTATTCAATAAAACTATTTTATTGGATAAATATGAATATATTCTGGCCCAGGAACCTTTGCCCAACAGTGGGACAATATAGGTTAGATAAAAAAAATATGAATATGAAATTATTACCTGCATAGATTACAGGAAGGAAAATTAGTCCTAAATTAATACATGCTGTTTCAAAAATCAATAAGGCGCATAAAAAAGGAACAAAATTTAATAAATACAACTTTGAATTAAAATTGTATATTCAAGGTTTTACGCGTGCCGTGTAAAGAGTCCATACTGTTTATTCTGTGTATTGATACAGGCCGCCGGTAAAATTTTAAATAGACACACAGATAGGCGTCGCTGAAATGGTTTTTCAAAATATTTTCGCCTTTAACGCGAAATACGTTGCAGTATTGAAAAAAAAAAACGAAAAATACCTACACTATTCGTATGCTATTTCAGGGATTTTTCGGCAATAGGTTTTTGGTTGGTAACAAAAAAAAACATGCGTCGGTGATGGAGCAACTTGATGGTGTGAAAGGCTTTTATCAGCGAACTAGAATGACTAGTATTTAATGGGGTAGAATATTTATTTAATGAAATTTGTAAGTTTATTTAATGTTTTCTAACTAATGTTTTTAAGTATTAAGTAATTATTGTAGTATGACTTGCCTTTAACGTTTGTTATTTATTAGGGCTAATAAAGTTCTGTATTTCTGTATTTCTAGAATAGTAACTTGGTCGATAAAATGGTTCTACGCGTAATCGTAAAATATATTTATTTATTACGTTATATTTTTTTATTAGGCCACAGGTTTACAGGTGCGGCTGGTTAGCTCCATACTAAACCATATCTAGTTTATATTATGGCTGCTAACACAACTGATATACTACATATACATACATAAATACTTTATATCCACAATATTTACACCCAGACCGACAACAAATTTAGTTCAGCACAGAGATGTTGGCCGTGCCGGGAATCAATCTCGGGACCTTCTGGTTGACAGTCCGGCATAGTAACCATTGCGCCAACGAGGTCGTCAAATAGAACCGATAAAATCAATAATGGATTACCACCGTTATTGATTTGAAAGAAAGAAAGAAAATTATTTATTATGACAAATGAACACAAGACAAGATATAATATTTAAAATAGTACACATAATAAACTTTAATTAGTCACAACACAGCCTCAACTCGGCATAATGCTGGTTGCTGGAGAGCAACCGACGCTGGTCTTCCGTTGGGGCTGGCTGTGACGTCACGGACTAGGAAAGAGAACACGCAATTAATTGACTGATTTAATTTATTGATTAAATAAATAATGGATTACCGTTATTGATTTAATTTATTGATTAAATCAATAATGGATTACCGTTATTGATTTAATTTATTGATTAAATCAATAATGGATTACCGTTATTGATTTAATTTATTGATTAAATCAATAATGGATTACCGTTATTGATTTAATTTATTGATTAAATCAATAATGGATTACCGTTATTGATTTAATTTATTGATTAAATCAATAATGGATTACCGTTATTGATTTAACGTTACATTGTTACGTGTATACGAAAACAGTTTAACACTTAATTTAATTGAACGAAGCACTTAAAACACAAGGCCTTTTAATTATTCCGCGGTTCGGTTCATTTGAGCTTTAATGAAGTAAGGGATGGGTAAATATTTCATTCAAAATTCAAAACATTTTATTCGTTTTATATTGTACATATAAACTTATTCACTAACCCTCAAACTGGACGCATACGTGTTTTTATTTCAAACTCAAACCATAAATAAAAAAAAAAAAATAGCCTTTATTTCCCAAAATTAATAACATAATAACATAACAGTGTCTAATTATTATTATTATTTTTACTCAAACCATAGTACACAAAAAATGCTAATTATAAATTTATTTTTTGACGAGATGCCGTCCGTGTACTCCTTGTGTGAGAAGATACCGAATTCTAGCAAACAGAAAATAATATATTTTATATTTTTAAATAAACTCAATCTGTGAATGCACGCTGTTGCTTTTCCGCCATTTTAACAGCGCTCTGCCAACTGACTGTCGCCGCGCGGCAATTAGTTCGAAATTTGAAATGACAAATAATGCTGTTATGGAATTTGTATGGACTATTAACACACGCGTTTGTTTTGACCCGCTTTACATATTTCATCCTATTCAGCCTATTTAATAGTTGTCCACTGCTGGACATAGGCCTCTCCTAAAGATCGCCACAGAGCATGGTCTCCTGCTTTACGCATCTAGTGCTTACCAGCTACCGTCCGCAGGTCGTCGCTCCACCTGGCCGGTTGGCCTCCCACGCTACGTTTGCCATATTTTACATATTTAAAACCGGTGGAATGACATCAGCTTTACGAAGCAAGAGTGTTAAAAAAAACATTTCCTTACAATGTAAGGGTACATCAAGTGATACATTTAAAAAAATATGTAAGCGAAATTTACAGTGATACAGTCTCTTCTTCTTCAGTCCTACTGCAAATAAAAAGTTGTGTGCGACGTTTGGTTTTCTTAGATCCGTTTCGCCCAACATCACGAGATACCGTCCGTGCTCTCCTTGCGTGAGAAGGTACCGAATCCCAGCAGTAGAAGCGTACATATAGTAACACGAATAAAAAAGATGTAACTACCTACATATGCCAAATTTAAAGTGATGCAGTCTCTTCGTCTTCTTCAGCACTACTTCAAATAAAAAGTTGTGTGCGACGTTTGGTTTCCTCAGATCCGTCCGTGGCGCTTACCATCGCGCCGCGGCCTCGCTCGGAGGAGGCCAGCAGCCCGCACACTCAGCCCACATGCGACCACCATAGTAATAATGGTTTGTACTCCACGGACACCATGCGACGGAGGCAGTGTGTGCGATGGTGTGATATTGACAGCATGGGATATGGTGTTCACAAATTAAAAAAAAATAGTTTTTATTTATCCCATGTACGATAATCCCACTAATAGACAAAAGTTTCTAAGTGTATTGAAAAAAAAACCAAGCTTAGCTATTTTACTAGCTTTGGCAAAAATCAACAAAGTGTCCTATTTTTTATTAATCTTAGGGTAGATACTACTTTAACCCTTAAATGGACAATGTTGTTTTTAAACAACATACTAAAAATCACACATAAAATTGACCTACATTTAATTATTTTTTTAATTTTGCGCAATGTAGTTTATAAACAACACTCACATTATTGCAAAAAAAAGTATAGTAAATTAATGTCTAGATTTTTTTACTAATTTTTCCTAGACAGTAATACATGTATATTACACAAATATATATTATTTTAAAACGTGAAACAAAAATCATCCATTTAAAGTATTTTTTTACACATTTCACACACGGCTAGTTAGCCACTAAACCATTTCTAGTTTTGTATTATGGTTGCTAACACAACTGATATACATACTACATATACGGACGTACTTTATATAGATATGTATATATTTAATATCCAGACCCACAGCCAACAAATTTAGTTGAGCACAAAGATGTTGGCCGTGCCGGTAATCGATCGAACATGATACCTTCTGATTGACAGTCCGGCGCAGTAACCATTACGCCAATTAGGTTGTCAAAGTAATAACAGAAATATATATAATATACTAGCTGACCCGGCAAACGTTGTTTTGCCTCACTTAGGGGTATGAAAAATAGATAGTGTAGCTTATATGACACGTTCGTAGATTTACCATAGCAGCGCCATCTATTGATTACTTACTCAACCCAGTCGAAAGGTATCGACATCTGTTAGAATCATTTGGAGTTAACAGATAATTGTGACTGTCAAATAATAACAGACAATAATTAGCAATTAATTAAAATTGCGACTATAATTTGAGATTTAAACTATCCTATCTCTCAAGTTGGATCGAATTGCACATGGTGTGCGAATTTTTTTATAATCGGTTAAGTGGTTTAGTAGTCCATTGAGGACAAACATTGTGACACGAGATTTATATATATTAAGATAAGATTAGTATATTGATATGTATTAGTAGTAAAAACTAAGCTTACTTGCGTACTTTTTACGGGGTATTGAAGGTTTATAATTAAAATATTATGAGCCTTATTTGATCCTTATCAGGGTAAAAAAATATTAGTTTTGAATATTTAGTATTTGATAGTATTTAATTTTAGTTTTTTTCACAATATACAATTATAAACGGCTAAGTTTATATATGGAATTCATAATCTGTTTAAGTTATGAAATTTGTTTTAAAAGGGCTTTTGCCAAACAGGAGGTTAATTGTTGATTTTTGCCAAACATAGTAAAAAAGCAAAGCTTGGTTTTATTTACATTTTTTCTTTGAAACTTTTGCCTAGCAGTTGGCTAACATGGGTAAAATAAAATCATTTTTTTTTAATATGAGGGCACCCTTACAATTTTGTTAATACCTGTTAGAATTGTTAAGTAGTTAATAGTATCGTACTAACCTGTTGGATTGTGATCAGTGAATGTTACACTAAACTATCTAAAAACTTACTTTAACATTATATTATTAACATTTTACTATACTGAGTATGTACATATTTATATTACAAACAAAATTATATTATACCTATACATCATTTATATCAAACCTAGACAATATGTATTTTGACATTATATAAAATAATGATTGGTGTGAACATTTTAAGTGACATGACATTTTTAAGTAATTATTATTGTCAACATACATTTTACTATACTGAGTATGTACATATTTATATTACAAACCAAATTATATTGTACCTATACATATGTATTTTGACATTATATAAAAATAATAATTGGTGTGAACATTTTAAGTGACATGACATTTTTAAGAAATTATTTTTGTCAACATTACAGTTTACATATAAATTAAGAAACAATAAATACTTTTTACAAATACAGACTTTCATTTCTAACCTAATGTCGGCGCCACACGGTTGTCGAGGCTAGTCAAGACTTTACTCATCGAGGCGTGAGTCTCGACCAGTGATTTCTCGTTCAGACTTGTTCTACATCGCTTAGTCTCGGACTCCTAAAAGCCAAGTGCGGAGCGTCTCAAGCACAACTAACTTGTAACTACAACTCAGCAGCTCCATAATGCGAAAATCCTTGAAATGCAGATCGCGATTGGCTGCCGAAATAACGTGGGTGCTTGCGGCAGCCAATCGTCGCAATACGATGCCGCTGATTTGTAGATGCAATGTATTTGACAAGCTTCTCATTGGGCATTCTGATGGCTCGTGGGATTTTGAACTCGTAATGCCTCGTAACAAGACCGGCGAGGCATGAGAGGAGAGGCCTATTCCCAGCAGTGGAGAGAGAGAACCGACTGTGGATGATGATATACCTTGCAGAGATTTGGACTCGAATGGCTAATTATCACTGATATACATAATGGATGCTTACCTTCAGGTGAATTGTTGTCAAGCGATGACATATTAAGAGTAAAAAAGAATAATCAACCAATGAATTATATATAACTGAGTCTAAATCTCGTCTTGGCTCGTCGAGTCGTAATTTCTCGTCAAGTATTGGAGTCGTGATAGCTTGTCGAGTCTCGGCGTACGTGTGGATCCGCCTTAACACTGTGCATGTGATTGTGTCCTTTTTGACATAATTCATAATTCTTAATGTTTGTTAAAAAAAGTTTACCGCCCTTTAAAACTGACTTTACGTTTATACGTATTTATTATAACTTAATGTTGAATGCAATTGTTGGTTAAGGCGCAGTTAAGGGCATAATCATGATTTAACAGTTTCTTTGCTATAAAACGTAAACGGAAAAAAATATTGAAAAAAATATATCTTAAAGGCCGTCTAAAGAACCACTCCATAAATATGTATACTTACTCTAGTACCAATCAGACTTATCGATATGGAAAAAACTATATTTTTTTAATCAGTTTTATACAATTTTAACCAATGGTGTTTTAGACGACTTTTTAAGGTATTTTTTTTTCTCGTTTATGATTTATAGTGAAAAAAAAATAGCAAAATCAAGATTTGGTCCTAGGCTTTTGCCTAAATAGAATGTACTACAACCCAGATTGAACCTTGTATGGACCACAGAGTCTCCTGAGTTTAGTAACCTAATAACATTTACACGAAATTATCTATACAATCCAAAATTTTGAGCCCAACAATGGTGACAATACCGGTGTACACAGGACTAAAATATATTTAAAGTAGCCGTGTCTATTTTCATTATTTAATTAGAAAGAGACGACACGATCTGAGCCAATCAGACACAATAGCTAAAATCACGTAAGAAGAGCCACCACTGTTTCGCTAAACTGTCACATTTTAAAATAATTAAAGTTTCGAACAAAACTCAACGTAACCTATTTTCAAATGTTTCTGTGCTCAAACTAATAATTTATTTATTTTAATTGGCATTATTCAAAATTCTTATTTTTCAAATGTAAAAGCTAATTTAAAGGCTAGTCACTAGTGTATGACAGATTCGGCTTTCAGGCAATCTATAGTCATTGGTGGCGATTCAGCGGCACACACGACTAAACTAAATATAAAGAAGCCCCGTCTCTTTTCATCTTAGGTGGCCAGAAAGAGACGGCACGTTCTGAACCACAGACAAAACAACTAAAATCACGTCAAATGTATAAAATATAGGCGAATTTAGACTGCACTCACTTGTATCACCTCTAAAACTGCCTGCACATCCCATATTTGACGTGATTTCAGTTGTTTAGTCTGTGGTTCGGAACGTGCCGTCTCTTTCTGGCCACCTAAGATGAAAAGAGACGGGGCTTCTTTAAATTTAGTTTAGTCGTGTGTGCCGTTGAATCGCCACCATTGGCCAACCTATGAATTGGAAAAACAAAACAAATACTTTTTTTTTTGTTTTTACACAGTAAAGCTAGTCATTTGACCAGCAAGGCTTTTAACCACACGGGTTAGTGACTCTCTGGCCTAAGGTGCATGCCTAGTCTGGAATAACTACGCGTGTACTGATATAGAATGTATGTGATGTTCCAGACATGGAGTTTGGAAGCGGTGGGCCTCCCCCTGGCATGATGAAGGATAGACATGGGCCTCCGCCACCACATCATCCGGTATGTAAGACTATATGAGTCTATGAATCTATACAATTTTTATCCCAATTGACTTTAAATAAGGCTTAATTTTGTTAGCCTTTGTGCAGCGTTTTTAAATAAGTTCAAATCAAATCAAATCATTTATTACTTGCAAAATAGGTACAATTGTGGTGTCATAAATAAGTTAGCTCTCTATTTTAACCGTCAGGTATGCAAGATATAATTGTCAGTTCTAAAATTCAAAAATAAAAATATATAATAATGTCTAATTAAATGTCGAATATACAAGCATTAAATTTCAAATAATATTTTAAAAATTCTTTATGTTAATCGTCTTCATGTCTTAGTTAGTTAAAAATAAAATTTAAGGGGGTCTCCCATACAACAATGGTACGGAACTCTAAAAAGTATGATATCCAAAAAAAATCAAAACACTGCAGATCATACTTGTAACTTATTTTTCATCACTGATTCAATTGGAAAATATAACAACGCATGCATAAAGATCAAAAGCAAGATAAATCGATCAAATTTCATTAATTGGGTGTGAATCACGCAATACGCGTTTGTTGGATAAAAAACAAAGGCGAGTAATTAACGGAAAATTAATCAACTCGATTTTATCCGGTACACAGGAAAATGTGCTTTTGGCTGATGGCGAAAAAGATTAATTTATTTTAATAGGCGAGCGATGAGGTAATTTCCTGATTGAAAAGTTTATTGGAAGGAAGCTTAATACTTACTTAGATTAGGTACGTAATTGGCACACCTAGGAACATATTTTTGTATTTTTTTTGTTGATGCGGCATCTTATTCTTCTTCGCATGAGCTAAGAGGCCAAGCCTTGGTGTCGAGAGTTTTCAAGCCGCCCGAAGGCCTGGCTTTAGCCTCCGAGCGGCTTGAAAACTCTCGACACCAGTGCTTGGTCACTTAGCTCATATGCGGATCTAGCTATCAAACTGGCCGTTAGCCCTAGATGTCTTAAAACCTAGTCCAATCCAGTATTTATTCTAAAAGCAGTCGTTATATATGTATAGGACGATCTTCACGGGCTCTTAGACTATTAAGCCAAGTAAGAGGTTTTCGGGCGGCTTGAAAACTCTCGACACCAAAGCATGGCCATTTAGCTCATATGAAGAAGAAGAAGAAGTATTTATTCTTAAAATTAATAAACGCTATGATTTATTGTATAATTTTTGATTTGAAATGAATTTATTTCGTATAATATATACTGTCGCGAATCATGCGCTTCGCTGAAATATGAATGGCGCGGCGGACCCGGTACAGCAGCGGGTTAATGAATGAATGAATGAATGTTATTTATTTTCCAATAAGTCACAAAGATTTTTTTCACTTATATTCCATTTCACTTAATACTAAACTTCAAATTGGAATCGTCAAAAGATGACATTACAATAAATACAACATACAATAAATAAAATTACCAGCAACCCTATCGGTCTAAGATCCAAGCCTAAATCGACCTTCACCGACGTGATAATTGAATAAAATTAATTTCATTATAAATTTAGCATATTAGAAAATATATTAAAAATGGGTTGCCTATAAAATCTTTAAAATTCGACAACATTTATTAGGACCGATTTTTTTGCAGACAACCCTATATCTACGTGGTCGCAATGAAACAGCGCTTATGTAGGTTTTTCTATTATCGACGGTGATAGTAACTGATTTCGACATACCTTTGTACACCTGGCAACCCAGTAGTTTGTCCAGGTAAAATTGGCAACCCTACGGCTGCACGTTCTATATGTTCTATACTTCAACTCAGGATATGTATCTTTTTATTATCTAGAAGGTGCAAAATTTTATAAAAAATAAAATAAAAAAACCAGGATTATTAGAGTAGGGTAGGATTATTACCCATTTTTTATATATTTTCCTAATATGCTAAATTTATTATGAAAATAATTTTATTCAATGATCTCGTCGGTGAAGGTCGATGTAGGCTCGGATCTTATATGAACAGTTGGCTACCAGTAGTTGGTTTGAATACCTTTGAATTTTAATTATAGCACTTAATAACACTCATGCACACATCACACTTTCATCACTAGACAGTAAGTTTACACATTGAAGAGACTTAACTCCCACAAACACAGGGTATCCTACTGTGGGAGCTAGGGCACCCAAGTGCTAAAACCGCATTCCATATTTTCTTGTATAATAATTTCTAGTTTGTATCTATTGTGTTGTTATCTAGTTGTAATTATGTTAATTAGCATTAAGCACAATTGAATGAATTAATAAATATATTTATTATTATTATTATATTTAATATTTCTAGCGGGACCCGCGCGCGTTCGGCCCGGAGGGTTACGGAGGCGAAGGGTTCGCACCGCCCATGCATCACCCCAACATGCCGCCGCAAAACCAGATCAATATGGATCTCGTGAGTAATTCGCTTGCATCTTTAACCAACTATACTATACGTGCCAGCTAAGAATAGGACTGTCAAACCGCCATCTTGCTCAATAATACGCGCAAACGTCATTACCAAAGTGTATGGTGTGCAACAAAAATTGTTAACAAATTATATTCAGTTCATATGTTTAATGTACGCTGTTTTGCTATTTATTTACATTTCCACGGAAAAATCGTTAGTTAAGCAAGCGTGGTCGATTATTTTGTGAACCGATTTCCGACTCCTCTTGATTTCTGTTTTTATTTTGTTGCTGACTCTCCGTGATCAAACAACCTGCACTGTGCAGAGCAACAAATTTTCACTATTAGTTTTTCCGCGGAACAATTGTTACTAAAGCTCTAGCATGGCCGATTATTTTGTGAGCCGATTTCCAACTTCTCCTGACTTCCGGTTTTTATTTTGTTGCTGACTCTCTCTGTGAAAAATAGCTGCACTATGAGGAGCAACAAATTTTTACTATAATTTTTCCACGGAAATGTCGAGAGTTAAGCTGGCGTGGATATTATTTATCTTGGCATAAATAAAAAAAAACATTTTTTTTATATTTTTCCTTAGCATCTTCCAGCAACATATTTACCCCTATTTGCTTGACTCCCACGTTATCTTAATGTGAAGTTAGCGTTATTGGCGATTTTATGCGATCGGTTAGAGCAAAAAAAAATTTTTTGTAACTAATTAACAACAAAAAAGCTGTAACTGAGAGTGAGATAGTTATTTCCACATGTGTGAGTTTGTGTATTGATTGCAGGGCGGTCCCCCGCAGCAAGGCGCTGTGATGATGGTGTACGGGCTCGACCCGCAGACTGTGAACGCCGACAGACTCTTCAACCTGTGCTGTCTCTACGGAAACGTTGTCCGAGTGAGTACAATAGAATAGTATATATCTTTATGTATAACCAAAAAATTAACATACAGTAATACCCCCGACTTACGCTACCTCGACTTACGCGAATTCGGAGTTACGCGATTTAATTTTCTCGTCTATTTTAACGTTTTTTGTTTGAAAGCCGCGCACTTCAGATTGTGTTTATACATTTTATTAATATAGTTTTTCATATTATCTAGAATTAAATTAAATTTATTTCCTAAATTATTGTTTTATATTTCCTAAATTATAGTCTCCGGTCCCAATTAAACATACTTTGTATGACTTTATAGGTATGTATATGCAAAATTGTACCCCGACTTACGCGAATTCGACTTACGCGGATAGCGCTCGGTCCCACCGCGTAAATCGCGTAAGTCTGGGGTATTACTGTATTTAAAATTAAAAAGTAAAGTACAATGGCGGTCTTATCAGTTATCACCTATAGTGATTTCTACCAGGCAACCAGGAATGGATAAATAATCATACAAAAGAAAACGGTGGTACAAGTAAACTACATAAATAAATACAAACTTAAATACAAACATAATAATGGAAAGAAGAAGAACATAAAAAAATATTAAACAATGGATAGAAAGTGCTTAAATAATAGAAAGGAGGTTACGTGGGGATTTAATTGAGACTTTTAAAATTATTAATGGGTTCTATCTACAACCTTCCTAATTTAGCAGACAGCTTTAAAAATTGTAATTGTTGCGAGAATAGCAGAAGCCATAACCAGAAAATCCAGCGTGATCATGCCAACACTAATACAGGGCATCATATACTCAGCAACAGAGTGGTTCATAATTGGAATAAGTTGCCCGAGGAAGTGGTCAGTGCTACATCAGTGAACAGCTTTAAAAACCGGCTTGATAGCTGGTTGCAGAAAACAAAAAAATCTCTTGCTAACCTGTGATCAGTGTATTATTTAAGCATTGACATTGAACAGTGGACATTATGTGAACTATTAAAAAAATAATTTCAACTCAGTGTGATATAGGCACATCAGCATAATGCTGCTCGCCTATAAATCAAATAAATAAATAAATATGCTTATTCCTTCTTCATATAAAAATATATGTCACATTGTTGAGATGTCGCTGTCCGTCTCTCACCAGGCTGTATTTCATGAACCTTGATAGCTTGTTTTCAATTCAATATTTAAGAACTGGGCTCTTGTCTGTAGAGTTTTTTCCAGGTAGTTCTATATTATGTCCTATAGGGAGGTCAAGGATTTGGCCGAAGATAGAACTACTGTGATAGCTATACAATAAAAAATCGCAGATGATTTCCTTATTTCCTGTTGCCACAGTAACTTTTGTTATAAATAATTATAAATTGGTATATATTTTGGACAGATTTTTCAAATTGAGAGGATGGTAGCTAGCCAGGCGAGCACTAGAAAATGCTATGGTTTCGCTCACGATGTTTTTCACTGAAAGCTCTTGACGAAACTTGTATTTTTTTTTACGGGGTGAGGCTAGATCCTTTTTTTTAATTGTACTTATTTAATAACCTGTATCCGTATCTAGTTCTCCGGACAATAAATGATTCATTTATTCTTTCGTTCGTTTTAAACGTTCACGCGTAAGTTGATGTCTCACTCTAATGATCTACCCTCATTCCAGATAAAGTTCCTGAAGACCAAAGAAGGCACGGCCATGGTACAGATGGGCGACGGAGTGTCGGTCGAGCGCTGCGTGCAGAACCTAAACAATGTCACCGTTGGCGATTACACGCTTACACTGGCGTAAGTTATCTATCACCTATTTTTTAGGCGATTCAGATTCAGATGTTTTATTAACCATAATAACATTCATTATTTTTGGTACGTCATTTACAGTGGATATTTAATGCTTATATAATATAATTTAAATGTCCGCGAAAGTGTAATAAACGTCAAATTTAGAATTAATTTTTTATTATGATTTAAACTGAAAATATCCCACTGTGAGCTTCATGTCCAGATATTCATCTAATTTATAAAACGCATTACATGTCAAAAATGATTTAATTTTACATTTGAATTCATTATATTTTAATTTAGTTATAGGCTGTGGCAACTTATTATAAATCTGAATTTTCGTATAAACACCATGTCTTTGGGTCTTTACGAGCCGCGTCTTAGGAATACACAACCTGTCTTCATGTCTCAACGTCTTAGTTGCGATATATCCGGTATGTTTGTCTTTTCGTGTTGTGTATTTGTCACTATTTTTATGTACGTCCAGCAGGCATTTATATATTTTATGTTTAATAAAGACAAGGGCAAAATCTTGATCTTACAGTTTTTTCGCTATACTTACATCTTAAAGGAAAACTATCGAAAAAATTGCTTAAAGGCCGTTTAGAGAACCACTCTAAAAAATATTTACACTTATTTAGGCATACTATAATACATTTTAAATCCTAGATGGCTGCCTCCATTAACTGATGAAAGGTTTTCAAAATTTTAAATTTATGTTATTTACTGACAATAAGCTGCTTATTTACAAAAACGCGTTTAAACCGGCGTATAACTGCTGGGAACTGCGTCGAAATCCAATATCATCATCCTTCAATGAAAGTATAGGTTTATAATTAAGTTATTTTGTAAGTTTTTAATAATATCAGCAGCCTAACTTCACCTGATAACATGTGTTCATACATACATGTAAAGCTATGAAAATAAGTAAATAAATGCAAAATAGCAACCACCCAAACATACTTGATGCCAACCCGCCACTACACACAGAGACTTAAAAGGAAAACAGTGCTGCATACTACAGACTGAATCGCAACCCAAGTTCGAAGGGCCAAGTTCCAAGAAAAGTCCCAAGGCTCCAAGTAAACCCACGGAGAAGTATCCAATGGCGCTCACTTGACATGCCATCTGCATACAACTCATCTGATTAAAGCCAGCCACAAACTGATCCCAGATACAGAAACAGAGCAATAAACAAAATGTTTTGATAACATTGCAGGTTCTCGAAGCAGGCGTATCTATCGGAAGTGATGAACCCGTACCCGCTGCCGGACAAGAGCCCGTCCTTCAAGGACTATGTGGGGAACAAGAACAACCGGTTCCTCACCGCGGTCTCCATACACAAGAATAGGATACAGCCACCCTCGAAGGTAAAGTAATTGCACTGCCTGCGGTCCCACCGCGTCAGTCATTTAACGGTGGCGACCCCGTCGAGGCCGCGGCAGGTAGGAAGAGCGGCGCATCGTAATACCGATACTTCTCTCCTGCCGCGGCCCCACACCTTCGGCTGCGGTGCCTCCCAAACCACACCGTAAGCCCGCCACAGTTGCGAAATCCCCCTGGAACGGGGAGTACAAGTGTAGGGATAGCCCCGCCTCTGGGACCCTCTTCGCTTCACCGTAAGTGACCAGGCCATGGTTACTGAGCCCCCTTCGCCTCGACAATGCGAGGCCCTACGGTGGGGATCCATACTTCTTCTAGTCACATACATCTCCACTCTAAGCATAACATGCCCATACCACACTAACCGTCCGCTCTTCACTTTTTCTGCAAAGGCAAACGTGGCACAAAAGGTACCTCGTTTGTACTCTAATATTTTCTTAAGTTATTAACTGCTATTTTTAATCAATATAAAACTAAGGTGTGAATTTGATGTAGGTAATTGTGTTTTGGAACTCTAACGATTATTAACACTGAATTAAAGCTAATAAATCTGCAAAAAATCGTAGCACGGACGGATTTTATGGGTTTTTTTAAGTCCACAATTTTGATCCCCTACTGTCTTTTCAAATTGTCTATATCGTTTGACCAGGTGGTGCACTTCTTCAACACCCCCCCGGATGTGTCGGAGGACCAGCTGCTGCAGGTGTTCAAGGATTACGGGGTGCAGCCGCCGCATACCATCTCCAAGTTCCCGCTTAAGAGTGACAGGTGACATATATACCATACATAGATTATATAATACTAGCAGATCATCCCTGCTTTGCACGGGCTATAAAATAATCCAAATTGTAAAGATAAACAAAATAAATTATATGTTTCTAGGTGGAAATGTAGCTTCCCAACGGTGAAAGACTTTTTCAAATAAACAAAAAATTACATTAATAATGGCGACATAATTACGTATAGTGGGCTGCTTATGCTTATTTCTTACACCTTGGTTTTTTTTTTTAATATACTTTATTTTATTCCAGGTCATCGTCTGGTCTAATGGAGTTCCAGAACATCTCGCAGTCGGTGATGGCCATCATGGCGTGCAACCACGCCACTATACAACACCCGGGTGTGTTCTCTCTATTATTTAACACATCTATGGTTTTTGACTCATCTATCATTATCTCTATTATTTAACACATCTATTGTTTTTGACACATATACCGTTCTCTCTATAATTTGACACATTTATTGTTTTTGACGCATCTATCGTTCTCTTTATTATTCAACACGTCTATGGTTTTTGACACATATATCGTTCTCTATATTATTTAACATATTCATCGTTCTCTCTTTTATTTAACTCATCTATGTTTTTGACGACCTCGTTGGCATAATGGTAACATGCCGGACTGCCGACAAGCTAGAAGCAATTCATTTATTTAAAAGCTAGAATTTGGAAAAACCAAGCTTAGCTGGAGTAAAAAAATACTACTTGTTAATTTTTGGAACTATAGTAGTGGGATAAAATGACTTACGTAATTAATTTCAGTTTTTCTTTTTTTTATGTTTGCAAGCGCTTGATCGAAACTCGCCTGATGTTAAGTGATGTTGCGATCTAGGGTGGAGCGCGCTTGCCTAGAAGAAACCGATTCACTCTCGCCTTGAAGACAGTGAGGTTATAGTTCAGAGGGAACAGGGTATGGGTAGGGTTCAGGGAACATTTATAGTGCCTGTTGTTATTTCAAGATTTTATTTAACGTGATTCGCCAAAACATTTTTCAGGTGCAAAATTCCCGTTCGTGATGAAGCTTTGCTTCTCATCATCACGACAGATAGGCCAGGGGAAGAATCAGACGCCCAAAACCGATGAGAAACGACAGGACAATGGTATCGCGGAGCACGAATACTAGTAAGATACTAATAAATACATAAATACTTGATATATAAATACATAATATGTTATATGTGTGTATGTACAATTGTACATAAAATACTTGTGTGTTAAAAAAAAAACAGTTGGTAAGAAATGGTGTCGTCCTGTACGGTTGTTTTATTGTTTTTCTTTGTATAAGCACAGTGGCCAGAGATTTGGTGTCAAGAGTTATAGAGCCGGAACGAAAAACGATTGTAATAGATGACGTTTGTGATAAAGTCACGGCTAAGGCGAAGATGAGGGCAACATTTTGATTTTATAGATTTGTTCGCTATAGATCGTAAGCGATAAAAAATATCGAACATATCGCTTAAAGGCTTAAAGAAGTACTCTAAGAATATTTATACTTATTTTGGTACCAATCATACTAATGAATTAGAAAAAGGACTGGTTCAAAATATGTAAAACTTACTTTTAGATTGATTTTAATTAATATAAATTTGTATTGTAATGTTTAAAATATTACATGAATGTCTTCATATGTGAATGTATGTTTTGCCTCAATAAACGATTCATTTCTTTACATTTATTTATTACCAGTTTCTTTTTCATATTGATAAGTCTGATTGCTGCCAAAAAAAGTATACATATTCTCAGAGTGGTTCTTTAGGCGGCTTTTAAACTATTTTTCGTTGTTCTTACCGTTTACGATCTATAGCGAGTAAGTGAACAAACTGGGATGGAGTCACAAACGAAAGAATTTCCAATCGTTTTTTCGTGAAACGGTCGATCCGCGAAAATATGGTTTATGGAACTAGTACTGTACTACTGGTAGCAAAACTAAATTCGATAAAAATCAGGCTGCTTATTCATACATTTTATATGAGCTTAGTGGTTAAGCTCTGGTGTCGAGAGTATTCAAGCCGCCCGAAGGCCTCTGACTTGGCGTAATAGCTTACAATTTAATGTGTAATCGCCCTGATAAAATGACACTTTTAAAACTCCAGCCTGCGCAGCATAGTCACCTATCCAAAGACTGTCCGTATAGTCTATTGCTTAACCACGATGATCGCATCAGATCATCTTAGTTAGCCGAGCTGCAGGCACTCCATTTTGCTGAAATTAACTTTTTGGATGGAACAGCCGTTTTTTCGATTTTAGTTTTGCTGTAAATGTGGTTAAGTATTTGAGTACATGGACACCTTATTTGGATCAGTACACCTGTCAGTGATAAATATGCACATCGAACTTGAGAAAGAGATAATCGGCTTGTTCCGGCTTTGGAGAGCGTTATCTCACTCGCGCCTGAACAAAGACTGGCAAGACGTCACATAAGACGTGTGCGACAGAGATAACACTACGAAGCCGGAATTAGCCAATTATCTCTTTCCAAAGGTCGATGTGCAATATTTATCGCCGGGTACTGTACATCGTTTTTTTATAATACTGTAAATAAATATTATATTACTTATAGTTTCAATTAAATTATAAGTATAACTAATCTTAAAGTGTAAAAGGAATTGAACAGACTTACGTTTAAGTGAAGTTTTAGTGTTAAACTTTTAAATTGGAATGACGACTAAGTAATTAACCAACGAGTTATTTGAATAAAAATTCACGTGTTTCTATTTAGTTTAAACGATACTAATAAAATGCAGGAATTTTTCTAAATACTTTGTTGTTTTAGCAAAAACTTCGCTTATAGGTAAGTTTGTTTAATTTTAAGAAATAAATTACTTCAAGATTTTGAGGTGGGCGGCCACTCTATCGTGTTGTTCTATTCTGGCCAATGAATGTAAGAGTGAGACGGCAATATCGATAAGAAAAATCCGGTGACGTGTGCAGATAAAATTAGAGATAAACTCTAAAATATATTAAAAATAAATTATAATTAAATATTGGCTTCAACGTAAATAAAATCTTAGAAAGAGATAAATCATTGATTTTGTAGTGAAATGAAAACATATTATAAATTGCACAAAATAAATGATTAAATGTTTGTATAAAAAGCGCAAGTGGATTAAAAAAGACATTATTTAAGGTGTTTGGACCAATGTTTTTTCGGAAAGTTGAAATGAAATGAAATGAATGCGCAACTAATTGCGCTCGTAAAAATTGCGTCGCGACGTTGCGTGTCTAATACGAGTAAATAATAGGTTATGGAGCGAATGTGTTATATTTATCAAGGGTTTTAAAGTATTGATATTTGTTTATACATTTTGACAAATCTGAAATCGTTAAAATCACACCTGACATTTGGACATGGCTGTTGACATTTTGACATTGACAATGAAATTTCGTTTCAGTCTTGTGTCAAATTTTAACATCGATAAAAATCGATACTTGATTAACTCTTAACATAACAATTTTCCAAAAAAAAACGATTAAAAGTTAGGTTCTATATCGAAAATTGTCTTTGAAAATTATGTATGTGTTAAAAAATTAGATACATAAAGGTGAACGCAGATTAGTCGGAACGGAACGCGTAGAACGAATCGAAAGCAGAAAGTGAACTTCGACTGAGAATGTGAAATTGCATTTCGTTCAATACCATTAGAGTGTTCGGTTTGAACTAAAGTGCGGTTATAATAAAATGATGGTAGGTTAGCCAAAAGTAAATAGTTACCGAATATAATTTAGTTACAAGTACATTGTATTGTTGTTTAGATGTAATGTTAAAGTCTTTTTTTTTGTCTTGTTAAATTTATTGTAGTAATACTGAGTATGATCTTTATTAGGTGGATCGAAGTTTTTTATTTTGCTGTGTAAAACGGAATTTAAGCCGATGTACCGAGTGCACTCATATCGGCTTTGCCGCGCATAGATATATGAGTGAAGCGCCTGAACTGCGGTAATAGATATATCATTAAAATAAATTCATCTAGAATCAATAATTTAACAATATTGATATTATAAATTCTCACGATTCTAGTGATGTCGCTACCAATTAAAAAGTAAGATTTGTTTGAATAGTTGTATAATTTAGGTAACAGGCCATTTTTAAACTTTAAAAAGAATACGTTTCGAAAAATAGAATTGTCTTGCGAGTGCTTTAAGATATCGTGTTTGTAACTCTAGCGTTTCTAAACACTGAATTAAAGATAAAATTTAACTAAAAATAAAATTTACTAGCTCTAACTGTTTGGCAGAATAAAAAAAACTAAATATGCAACTATGCTTCCTATACCGTCATATTTTTTTTTGTAATTGATATATTTCTATTCATTTCAAATTCATTTTAAATATGTTCTATACATATAAATTTATTACTTTTTTATTTTTTGAAAAATGATTCGCACTTCGTTCCGCCTAATTTATTTCATACTTTAATGTATATAATCTGCACAAAATGGTAGTTTATATAAATATTACGGTAAAAAAAAATATATAATGTTGTAGTGTATAAAAAAGTTATCAATCCAGCTACGTGTTTTGTTTTGTCCGCTGTAATTTTAGTAAGGAGGTTTATACAACTGTTATGTTGTTATTAATATAATTATATTTTACATTGACATATGTATTTATTATTATTAATAACTATAATTCATATAATCTAAAAACATGGTTCTAATATTTCTAAACATTTGTCCGGCCTACAAAATATCTTGATTCAAAATAATATTGAGTACCTTATAGATAAATTTGTTATTGACTTTTCCTTGTTATTTACATTATTAATGAACGCATTTTCTTTGTTTTTATTTACTTTTATCTAGTCAAAATTATAAAAGTTTTAATAATAAGACGTGCGCTTATTTTGAAGTGCATTTTTACACTAAGAAAATCCTATCGAAAAATATAAATAACGGTGATTTTAGACTGACACCTTGTTTTCGTGACGATTTTAAGATTTCTAAATACAAAAAGTGGTTAATATATTCTCTCTAAGATGTTTTAAATCTTTTTAATTGTAGGGACCATAGATTTTGACTTTTTTCATCTCTATACATTTGCTTGAGGAAATCAAATGAAGCAAAACTGTAGAGGTGGCAGCTTTTTATATAGTATATATATATTATTCGTTATTTTAACGAATTAAATGATATTTATTCTTCTATAAAAACTCTACACAATATTTCCCTAATGTGTTTCACATTTTTAAAAATTATTATATAACTTGAACTATTTCTATCACTCGAGCGTTTAATATAATGAAAGTAATATAATATTAGTGTGCTTTCCGTTCCTTGTCTATGCCAAATACATAAGCCAAAGGTTATATAAAAAAAAGTTAGTTGTCGATAACAAAAAAAGTTGTACATATAAAAAAAATATAAAATTGCTTTATTTCGCGCCAATTATTACCTTGGTAATAAATTTTCAAATAAACGTCAGTAAAATGTCAAAATAAAAAGATGTCTAATATTGATGTTCAAGATAGTTAATTTATTACAATAATAGTTATTAGGTATGTGTTTAAATAAATAATGGAGTGGAATCACATATCTTTGTGAATAGCGTACCTAAATGGCTATTGTATATAAATAATATAACCATTATGTAATAAATACATAGGTAAAGCTATACTTTTATGATAAAATATACGTCTGATCTACCGATGAGGGGGAATAAAGAGGCGTGTATTATGAAATAAAACGTAATGTATTTGTCAATTTTAAAGTTTATTTAAGCAACGTCATTTACAACAATCGTCGGTTTTTTTTTTGCAAACCATCGTAGCTATTTTTATATTCAGCTATTAGAAATGGCTATTATACTGGTTCAATAACAAAGAAAAAAAACTTTGCTGTTAAAATTAAAACGTCAAATAAACAAATAAGTGAATTCTTATAACCTATTATTATACTGCTTGTAATAAAAGTGCTTACTACAAATGCAAATAACAAAGCCTTATTAAAAAATGACTTATTATTGTTAGTAAATTATGTCATTTTACCTCAGACGACATACATATATAAAATTAGACTTTTCCTATATACATATAGAGAAAAGTCATTTTTTATAAGACCTGCCAAAACAATAAGGGATTAATATACCATTGAAGTTAACAATACAGCTTTACGTATTTTTTATTGCATGCAAAATATCTATCTTGCGTCAAGAAAGAAAACTTTCAAAACGAAATATCCGAGAGGATAGGGAGAGCTTACATTCCTAACGCAAGTGGATACGAACTTTCAAATGTTTTCTTTATTAAATGCAAGTTTTAAAGTTATCGTTTTGACGTTTACTAGATCCATGCAGTCAGTAATTACTCGTATAATAGCCAATCATAGTAAAGGCAATATGACACTGAGCTAGTGAAGCTGATACGCGATGGGAGATAAATTTATTTGTATATTAAAAAAGTGTACGTACAAAGTTCTTACGTCTGCATGATACCTTAAAGATTAACTGACTTAACTGATTGCTTTTACAACTGGTTTTCAAGCTACAAACCACCAAGATCGCGACCATCTTATAATCTCGCTCCGTGTTATTGAGCTTCTAAACAATCTGTTTTAAAGGATCCAATTGAAAAAAAAAACTCAATCGCTCGAGAGCTTTTAAACTAGCCCAGTGTCATCGAGCCTTAAAATGGACTATAAAAGACAAAAACATGTTTTAGGTGTGTAAATCTATAATACATTGTGAAGACTTTAGACAATGCTTCTCTAAAGCATAAGCGGCCATCCATTAATCGCGTGAGGTTCGAAAGGGGGGGAAGGGGGTTTATATAAAATCACGAAATATCACAGAGGGGTGGGGGGGATGTAATAATATATCACGTGTATTTATTTTTTTCGCGATACTGAACCGAAAAGCGGCGTTCGTCTTTTTGGCCTCGCGCTAGCTTATAGTTGCTAGCTAACTTATTTTCTATAATACAATCAGATTACAGCGAAAGCTGTATTTTATAACTATTTAAAAATAGTTACGAAATTGTGTAGTTATTTAAAAATACACGTGATATAGCAAAGGGGGAGGGGGTGTAATCTTAAATCTCACTATGTATCACAAGGAGGGAGAAAAAAAGCTAAAAATAACGCCACGTGATTATTGGATGGCTCCTAACCGGTTTTTATAAACATAACTGTGCGACTATTTATAAAAGCTTGTACAATTGGAAATATATTTACTGTTATTGTATTGTATGTATAATGTATTTGTAATGTAATAATAATAATATGTCAATTTCAAATATTATTTTTAGTGTAGTATTACATTATTAAAATAAGGTATGTGTAAGAAGAAATGTATCAATTATGCTTGAACTTTACATATCACAGTGACAAATACATATTTGTTTTAAATATATTTATAACTAAAATTGATTTGTGCGTGTTCCCATATGAGTATATTTTACAAAAAAAACTGTCGCACGTATTAATATGTTTTTGCTCAAAATTTTTATTTTACTATTTGCTTTTCCTTTTTTTTTCTGTCTGTATCATTTATACATTCGTCCTCATGAAATGATTACTCTTTGAAAACAGATAGATAACAAAACACAGTACAGTTTAGTGCCTAAATTTTTAAATACTTGAAACATTTTTGTCTAGAATATTTATAAGCTTTTTTACATACGTATAATTCAGTTTACGAAGACGCGCCATATTCTACGACAGTGGATGGTTTAAAAATATTAAATAATGAATTATTATTATTAAAACGAATTATTTATAAATTATCTGATCTGATTATGTAAATATTTTTAACAAAAAGTGTCAAATATATCGTCTGTTTATTGGTAAAACATGGTAAAATGTACTGTTTTATCAACAATGACTTATAATGCAGATATACTCGTACCTATGTAATTTTCGACGCTATTTCTACTAGTAAGTGATAGGACTGCTTAGTGGCAAATTCCAATATTAAAAGTGTTACCTATTAGTGCAGAATATTTTTTAAAGCTCTACTGAGAAAATGGCGTAAATTCATAAGGGGAACTCCGTTCAATGAAATATGCATTTACGATTTTTTACCAGTAGGCAGACGATATGCATTTATTAATAATATGACAAAATATTATAATAATAATAACCACATAATTTAAGGGTCACAAATGGCCGGCTTCTATTACCTTCGACCTTTACCCTTTTTATGTTAAAATTATCTAACCGAAGAGTAAAATTTAAAGTAATTTGAGATTGTTTATATCTCGTGTCAGAGTTCGGAAGTTGCACGTTTTCGTAAATTGAATGACGTCTCACAAATAAAACTTACGTATTGCTATTTGCTTCTAGTTAACGGCGCACCGGCGGACAACCACACACACACACATATCAAGAAGGATGCCAACACACACACACACAGGCACAACACCTACGAGTGCGAAGGGGAGGGGGCAGAGGGGGATAGTTGCCATTACAAAAAAAAACATCCCAATACTTGGGCCCTTGTCATTGTACATATTTGAGTGTGAAAAGGAATAATGATTCTTTTTTTCTCATGTTTTCTATGTACGGTTGATGATTAGGGCCTAGTAATCTCAAAAATTTAATTACACAAATAAAAAATTCTGACATGTTCCAAAGCCGAAACAATTTTTTGACATATTATACATTTTGAGGTTATGATTTTATGACAACTGAAAACGCTTTTTAAATTAAATATCTGACATTTTATATTGACCAATTTAGTAAGATTATAAGAATCTAGATACTTAATTAAAAAGATCATAACTCTAATAGTTTTGTGTAGATACTATTGCTTGACTTTTGAGGTGGTACGGTAGATTTAATTCGTCAATTATTCATGATTACACTACAATTTGACACAGTTGCATTCCCTTTATTATTTTTAGGTGTAAATCAAATATTATTTACACAAACTGCATTTTTTAAATATGTTTCATTTCATTTTATACCTACTTACATTTAAATGAGTTTTGCAAATGACAATTTAATATTCATTTCATTTGTACCTACCTGACATCTCAGCAAGTCGAGTAATTAAGACGATTTACTTATTTTGACAGAAGCAGGATGATTTTTTTTCCCCCGAAAAAAATGGCAACATCGATATAATTCCTTTATACATTTACGTGATTGTAGATCACTCTTAATAAAGACATTAACATATAGATTTTTAAATTAATTTTATTTAGGACACATAACACCGTTTATCATTTATCACTTTATTTACATTTCCATTCTTTTCTTGTTATTTTGCTTTTTTTTGTTTCGAGCTAGAACTCCTTTGAAATATTGAGTGTATCCTAGACTTATATTTTGATTGAGTTTGTAAGCTCAGTTTTGTATGCGTTCATGCATTTTGTTTATTAATTAGATGTAATTCTTTAAAAGGTATTGGTTAAGCAATATTCCCGTACATTTTGTGTATTTGGTTAGAATTTATTAGTTTTGTAGTGATTATGAATTTATTTAATAATTAATTGCTTTTCAGTGCCATTTTCAAAGTCATTTTAAAATTTAAAAATTAAAGTTAAAAAAAGTAGTAGTCAAAAAAAAGTACTAGTAAAAGATGTTTGGTAAGATTTTGAGGATGGTACTGTTTCTTTTTTTTTGAATAACTTGTGGTGAATATTGATATTAGCTTGTGAGTTGAGAAACCTTTTTTATTTGTTATTTTTCCCGCTACATATGTAAGTGTGCACATTGATTTTTGAAAATGAAAGTAATTTAGAATGGTATCCTTTAAAATGAGTATTAAATAAAGGTGGCAATTCAGCGGCACACACGACTTAACTAAATTTAAAGAAGCCCCGTCTCTTTTCATCTTAGGTGGCCAGAAAGAGACGGCACGTTCCGAACCACAGACAAAACAACTAAAATCACGTCAAATATGGAAAATGTAGGTAGTTTTAGAGGTGATACAAGTGAGTGCGAACTAAAGTGGCCTACATTTTCTACATTTGACGTGATTTTAGTGGGTTTGACTATGGTGCGAAACGTGCCGTCTCTTTCTGGCCACCTAAGATGAAAAGAGACGGGGCTTCTTTAAATTTAGTTTAGTCGTGTGTGCCGCTGAATCGCCACCATAATTTTCCAAAACTTGGTTGTTTTGTAAACGTGACAGTTGTGAACATGTACAAGAAATAAAGTAACTGTGGTATAAAAGATAGAACATTTGGTTTCATTTGGTTCTTTTTTTAGGATCACGCTTGAAGTGTGCATTTTTATTTGGTTTTTGCATCATAGGGGCAGACAGCGCTATTCCTTCGATACATTTTAGACCTGTTTAGGAACCGGCGTTAGGTACCTAATTGTAAGAATTAGTTTAGCACTTTATAGGCTAGTAGTAAGTGTCATTGCAATGTCAATTATATTCGATTAGTAAAATGTGACAGTACAGATTTTCTATAAATTTTTCTTAAAAATAAAAAAAAATATAAAGATGATTCGATTTAGCGATAAATAAGCACAAGAACTAGATTAAGATTGTCAAGAAATTATAACAGAATGTTTTTTGATGTCAAATCCTGATCTCTATTCGAAATGTTGTCTTCGAAGTTATTAAACTTGTCCTTCACGAGACGGCTTATTTAAAAAATTACATAAAAATATTTAAATTCATTTTCAAAGTAAATAAAAAGAAAACAATTTTGGATGGTATTTTCTACTGAATACACTAAGTTTTAGAACGTGGTCAGAAGCCGTTGTTAGAATTTATTTTTCACGAAATCTGTCAATTTTCACGTGTGCCACGTTTGTAGACAATTTTGTAGGTATTACCACTAGATGTTCGTGGTGTGACTTAAGCCCTAGATTGTCTATGTTACTGTATTTTCTGTGTAAAACCTAGCACTAGGTTGCAAAGAAAGAAAGCTAAGCTACGATCGATTCAATATTTTGTGTAAACTGTAAACACTAGTTTAGTGTTTATGAATAAAAAAGTTTTTTTTTTTAATTTATTATCATGACCATGGATACAAGTCCTTCAGTCGAAGTCTTAAATAAAAAGTGTTGAGTATTGCCAGAATTATTGGTTTGTTTCCTCAAATATTGACAGCTTAGCTAAATCTTTCTCTGTAATCTGATTAGTTGTGAATCTGTAGTTTTTTTTTTAGTGAATGTGAATATAGAAATTTGTCTCTTTTCACATATTATTATGACGTGACTTCTATGTGTTGTTTTCTTTTTAACCGACTTCATTGTATAATAATGTAGTAGTCAAGATAGTATAGTTGATTAAAATCTACATTAAATTAAATGTTATCAGGTAAATAGATGCATATCTTTTTCTCTAGTACTATTTTCGAAATCTAAAAAAAACTTAAGTGTTTAGAATTAGGACTTGATGTCGTGATAGCTTATGATTCGTTTCGTTGTTTTTTTTCCAAGATTTTTTTCTTCTAGATATTTTATCTGACAAAATGACACTACGCAAAATTTACCAAAACACTGTCAAAGAAGTTAAAATTGACTTTTCATATTTATTGTGATTTTTTAAGAATACAGTCAGTTTTACTGTTTATTCACTACTTCACATAAATCATATAATAACTCGATTCAATAAAGAAAAACATTGAAAGTTCGACCCCTCTTGCTCACTCTTATTTGGTTACGCAAGCGAGAGGTCATAAACTTATAAATCTTTTCTTTATTGAAGCGTGTTATACCAAAATTGTCGCCGACATGCTTTCAAAGACAGCACTCAAGCATTATTACTTACATAAGATTGTTATTATTTTTTTTTTCTAATTTAATCTTCATTTAGATTACATTCATTGGATATTACGAGTAGGTCTGTAGTTACATGGTAAACATTAAATACATGTCAAACACAACATAATATTCTTTCATTTATTACACACCTCTGTCCAGTGTAAGTATGAATTTTTAAAAACAATTCTGACAGAAATCGGTAATTTGACAAAATACCGTATGTGAGTTATCGATTATTGTGATTTAATCGATAACTCAAGTACTATATTTTGTCAAATTACCGATTTTATCTATTACGTTATTCAAATCCTATGCGACATGGCCCGGTCGTCTCTATTAAGATGTGGTACAATTTACAACAAAAATATATACGTTATTATAATAATAATTATTATTTTTTTTTGTTGAAATATAACTCGTTTCGTATTAAATTGTAATGATAATATCATACAGCGGGCTAATGCTGCGAGTCTGATGGACTTTGGACGTTATGTTTTTAGTTTTTTTTTTTACAATATGTGTATTTTGAATAAATAAATTGCTTAAAGTTCTTAGTATACCTAAGCTATATTGTTATAGCATTAGCATAATTATTATTTTGCAAAATGTACCAAATGTCACTAGTGTCATCTTGGCCTAGGTCGCATAGCATTAGCTTCGTCTTTACAGTTGCTTATTGTATATCTGTCAGATACGTTAAAATTTGTAGTTACACTGGAGCTCAAATCCCACGTACACCTATTACAAATTTACTTATCATTGAAACTAGTGAAAATCTAAATCAATCTAAAGTATGTAAGTACCATACTTTGTAAGTGAAGATATGAAGTACATAACCTATAAACAACCCCGGGTGTTATTTTTTTAAGGCTGGGCAAAAGATGTTATTTACTACCCCCACTCTGCTATTTATATTTATTTTTATTATAATTATCATTATGAAGTATATCAGTTTCCTACTTTTAAATAATGAGGTTAAAAAAGAAGGAAAAATCTTGTCTATTTTGTTGCCAAGCTTGAATAAAAGATATTGTAGAAAAAATAAAAAAAATATTCACCATAATTCAAACTTTTCAAAGACACAACAAACTTTTTACAAAAATATCTATACTTATCTACTTACATACATATATAAAATAAGCTGGGAATTTATAATAGGCAAATATTTAGGTCAATCGCTAAACCACCACGCTTAAAAAATGAAAGTTAAAAATTATTTACAAAATATTAAAAAAATATTAATTATAATGCGTGCCGTTCGATTTGCTCAAATATTCTTATCTTGACTCGCACTGTTTTTAAATCGATTTCTTTAAACTTAAATTAATGAATAAAACTTGTTAAGAAAATAAAATCTTCGGAAGAATGAGAAGAAAGTTAATTTGTAAATAGCGTAAGTATGATTGTGTTATTTTTAGTTCGTTAGTTTGTAGGAATATTAATGATAGAAAAGTTAACTATAGAGCTGCACACGAACGCAAGAGTATTGTAAATTGTACGTACCTAGAGAAATAAAATAATGTTTTTCGACGCTGCGTTTGATTGGAACATAATAATCCCATTTTCCTTATAATTAATGTAGAATACTTCTACATTAGGTACAACAATGCACACGAGCGTTTAGTAAGTATTAATATCATTAGTAACTATAACAGTAAAATAAATATGCGTCAAATTTTTAAATTCCCGCCAATGAGGCCGTGAAATGAATCACAGTCTGTCAGCTGTCAACATCGCAATATTATTGCCATGTGTAAATAAGGCGTTTAACTCAGTAATTCTCCTTAGTGTGCATTTTCCAAAAAGAAGATATTCTAGGAGGAATGTGATTTGACGATCTGGTTGGTGTGAAGGTTACCTTGGTGGACTGTGAACCAGCAGTTCCCGGGTTCGATTCCCGATATAGCCAACATATTTATGATGAACAAAATTTGTTGGCTGTCGGTCTAGGTGTGAAATATATATTGATATGAAGCATTTGTGTATGTATGTGTAGTATATCAGTTATGTTAGCAACCATAATATAAACTAGTACTACTGAAAAAAAAAATATTAATGAAAAAAAATTAGGAAACATTACACACACGGCTGGTTAGCCCCATGCTAACCAGCCGTGTGTGAAATGTTTCCTAATTTTTTTTCAGGAAAAAACCTTCTAAGTATTAATATAGGTACTGCCAGATTAGCTTAACTGAACATAATAATATCTTGTGTCACGCCATCTTCAATATAAAAATCTATCAAGTCTTCTCATGTGACATCTAGTTTTGAAAATTAGCACTCTAGCTCATTTAATAAATTAATGCTTCAAACTCAAATAATATTACCATTACGTTATTAAAGACTTTTCGAGCGCCACGTTGACGCATGATTTGTCCATCGTCTTCTACAGAAAACTACTATCCAGTTGCATATTATATTTTTTTAAACATATAATTATTTTTTGCAAAATACTAAAGTAAACAGCCGTGTATTATGTTATATTTTATGCATTAAAAATATTTTATTATTAGACGGATTTAGCTATTCGAAGAAATAGTGATCTGGTATCCCAGTTTCTAATAATTTGCGTTGTGATTTGCAATGGTGGCTGCCTGTACATAGTTCATTGCTGACAACATTTCCAAAAAAGTTATCATAAAACTTAACCTTAAAGAAAACGAGGAAATTAAACATAACAATTCAGGTAAATGGATACAATCCGCAATATTTTTAGTACGTCTCTAATATTCACCTCAGATTTCATTGAAACAAAATGGCTGCCCCTTTAGCTTGGAATAAATTTCGCAAGAGAATTTTCTGTTTTGGCTTTTTGGGTGGTACTTCTGATTTTATTCGAATTGATAAAAATGTAAACAATGGTGATAACAGAAGTTAATTGGACATGATTTAAAATCCAAATTAAAGTCAAAATTGTCACTAAATTATATAATGGATGCCATACGTAGCGTATGCATTTGGTATTTCCAACTATGCTTAAGCAGTAGTAAGTCAACGTAATATGCACACGCGTAATAATTGTAAGAGATCTTAAGCACCTATTTCATGTGTTTGTTATAAATATGGTATGTATAAGTAAAATCTATATACCTAAGGTAATTTTTATCATAATCCCTATTCTTCAGTAAAAGACTTATATAAAATTCGAGTAGTTTACCATCATTTCGTCTTCGGAACAAATAGCTGTCAAACAAACATAAATAAATATTAGAACACATTTAATCATATAGTGTCACTAACTAACACTAGTTATTAATTGGTATTCACTAACTCATGGACCCTATGTAGTCTAAAGAAAGAATATGTTGATCGATTGATTTCACACACCTCTACCTCACACATCTAGTTAGTCCCATACTGAACCATTTCTAGTATGTATTATGGTTGCTAACACAACTGATATACTACATATAAAAACAAACACATTATTTTTTTTTTTTTTTTTTTTTTTTATATCTCTATCTGCGATCAGCTCTTATATTGCTATAAGCAGATGTGGTCAGTGTAGTTGTCGTCGTACAGTGTGCACCCCAACGGGTACATCTCCTTATGCTTTTTAATGGTGCCTAGAGATCACTCACTGGCTACCAATTTTCTCTTTAGTCTTGGCTTGTATAGTGCTGTTTGCAGACTTAGGGCAAGTTGGTTTGAGTGTATTGCCAGGCGGGTCCTGTATGCTTCCCAAACACATTATTTAACAAACACTTTATTATGTATACATACTATTTTATGTAACACCTAGACCGACAGCCAACAAATTTCATCACAAAGATGTTGGCCATTCTAGGTATTGTACCAAGGACCCTCTGGTTGGCAGTTCTGCTTGGTAACCGTTACACCATTACACCATTGAGGTTGTCAAACTAAACTACACATATACATACAGTGTCAACTCTATATAACGAGACTGAAGGGACTGCATTTTATGGTGTCATAGAGAGTGATCAAATGGAGAGAATGTATCATTGTATGGAATACAAGCTAAACCAACTACTTTCTTCTAATCTTCTTCCTCCCTCCTTATTGAGGAGGTTTGGGCACTGCCCTCAGGGATTCCCTCTTTGGCAGGGTTGGGCGCCTAGTCTGCTGAACTCAGGGGGGTTGTGTCAGGGTGCGAGACTGCGACAGACTGTGTCTCAAGCACACCTGGGTCCGATATGGTTCCATTGGCCTATCTTGGCTTTGTGGATCTTCTGAGGGACCCAGTTTCCCTTGTTGCCGCCTAGACCCTCTTCGCCAGAGTCAGTTTAGAGGAGATCTCTAGGGAGGGCTACCAATTAAAGCCAATTGATTTTGATGCTTTAAAGAGTTTATTGTTAAATCGAGTGACGTTACATGGGGCTTACACTAAATAAATAAATAAATATTAGGACACATTCACACACGGCTGGTTAGCCCCATACTGAACAATTTCTAGCTCGTATTATGGTTGCTAACACAACTGATATACTACATATTATTATACATATATACATATTATATATAAATACATATTTAACACCCAGACCCACAGTCAACAAATTTAGTTAAGCACAAAGATGTTGACCGGGCCGGGAATCGAACCCGGAACCTTCTGATTAGCAGACCGGCATGGTAACCTTTACGCCAACGAGGTTGTCACTGTATTATTGAGCTTTTCTGAATGATGACCACAGGACTAGTTTTCAGTCTATGAGTACATCTAAATTACTAGGTATGCTACTATATATATACCTTATTATTATTCACATGTTATCTGGTCATCTATAATTTATGTGCATGAACCTACCATAGGTCATTTACATTTAACTGCCTATCTTAGATGCCCATCTAGGTATCTATTGACAACCTCATTGGCGTAATGGTTACCATGCCAGACTGCCAATCAGATGGTTCCGGCTGATTCCCGGCACGGCCAACATCTTTGTGCTGAACTAAATTTGTTGGCTGTCGGTCTGGGTGTTTAATATGTATTTATATAAAATATGTATGTATATGTTGTTGTTTTAGAAGTACAGTACAGTTGTGTTAGAAACCATAATACGAACTAGAAATTGTTCAGTATGGGGTTAACCACCCTTGTGTGAAATGTGTCCTAATATTTATTATTATGACATTCACTGAAAAGCTCCACCAATACAGCATATATTCTGCTCCTTTGCATCGCCAGCTCTTCAAGCTACCTAGCACAGAGCACAGTTACTTTCAGTGCAGACCTGATCAACCCAATTAAAGAATAAAAATAGTAATATAGTGGGTTTTAAAAGTTTAATAGTACTACTGAAAAGTTGTAGTTAAGATGTTTTAAATAATATAAAAATTTTCGTTGCAGGATGAAAAATGAGTGTATGGTGTGTCATACAACTTTAACATTGTCCAAAACACACGTGAAAAATGTATTTGATGAGAAGGTATACTTTTCTAGTCTTTTTACAAAATACAGAATACATAATTATGTTATTTGACACAGTAAATAACAGTTACTAGGAGATATATGGAATGGAGATGTGCAAGGAAGAAGGGCAAGAGGCCGACCGAAGAAGACATGGATGGAGTGTGTGAATGAGGACATGAGAGAAAAAGGAGTGAGTGTAGTGACGACGGCTGATAGAGGAGAGTGGAAGAAGACATGGATGGAGTGTGTGAATGAGGACATGAGAGAGAAAGGAGTGAGTGTAAAGATGACGGCTAATTTGCTTGCGGCCCCACCTAGTGGGATAAGGCAAGGAAGAAGAGTAAATAACACTCAGGAATTCAAATATAAAATATTAAGGAATTCAAATATTTACAAACCCAGTAAATAAAAAAATATTCAGGAATTCAAATATTTACAAACCCAGTAAATAACAGTTACTAGGATGTATGGATATGGAAGTGCAAGGAAGAAGGGCAAGAGACCAACAGAAGAAGACATGTATGTAGTGTGTGAATGAGAGAGGACATGAGAGAAAAAGACGTGAGTGTAGAGACGACGACTGATTTAATTAAAGAGAAAGCTTACGATAACGAAAATAACTTGATGATTTTGGTCATATTTTTCTCCTTAATTATTTTCCAATATAAAATAAAATATATGTAAAGAAAAAGGTCTTAAATCAGTTTGAAAAAATAATGAATCTTTATTAAATAATAAAGATTTTTTAATTAATAATACTCTAACAGTTGTGGATGTGTTGTTTGAAAGAGAATATGACAGATAGAGGAGTAAAGGAAGAAATTACAACCCTTAGAGTGAAATCGAAAGAAATTGTAAGAAGTAGCGGAAGTAGAGGTAGACCAAAGAAGACGTGGATGAATCGTGTGAAGGAGGATATGAATGAGAAGAGAGTGAATGTGGAGATGACGGCTGATAGAGTGGCATGGAAGAGAAAAACAGGCTGTGCCGACCACACCTAGTGGGAAATGGTAAAGGAGAAGAAGATAGTGAAATCGAAACTAAAAACTTACGGTGCTGATCTCACTGAATTAGAAAAATTATTTACTTCAGTAAAAAACCAATTACTCTCTTCACTCCACAGAAGTGAAGAAAATAATGAATCAAAATATCAATTGTCATTTGTTTTCAGTTAACAAACAGTAAGACAATAGCAGAGGTTCTAGGAAATATCCTGAGCCAACCCCTGGATAGAAATTCAGTAGTTTCAAAGTCACTCTGCCAGCCTTGTCACCAGATGTGTTTGGACTTTGTTGGGCATCAGACTAAGTAAGTTTAATTTAAATTATAATTAATTTACTCCTAAAATGTAGCATTATAGGAACATAATCTCTGAAGCATTACATTCTTAAAAACTAACACATTAGCACTAAACAAACACGAAACATTTATATCAGTGTAAACTCTTTATGACGACAATGAAGGGACTGTGCATTTTATGGCGTTATGGAGAGGGGTCGTTAAATGAAAAGAACGTATCATTGTATGGAATACAAGCTAAACCAACTAAAGCCAATTGATTTCGACGCTCTAGATAGTTTGTCGTTAAATCGAGTGACGTTCCATCAGTATAACTTAATTAAATTAAAATATAAACAATAAAATATAATAACATTTACAGCGTAGATATGAATAAAAGTAAAATATATTATTAGTGTAGGAATATAATATTAGTATAGGAGTATAGATATAGATGAACATGATTTTTTATTTTATTAATTTTAACAGATTAGATGCAATCAAAACGAAAATGACAGAAGAATACAAGAAAAGGATACAAAAATCACCTGCAGTGACTCCAATTAAAACGTTAAGCAAAGTGGTTGTGCCCGCATCCAAACTGTTGCCAATACCTGCAGACTTCCAACTTAACTTTGGACAGCTGAGCCAAGCAGTCTCCAAGGCTAATATTCTTAGTAAATCTAAGGTAAATATCTACTTAAGTAATTTACTTACGAAAATTATCATGAATAAGAACCAGCTCTTCATTGCCTCAATACCAATCTGACTTGTTAACAAGAATCTTACACTCCACAGCAATCTGACTTGTAAACAAGAATCTTACACTCCACAGCAATCTGACTAGTTAACAGCAATCTGACTTGTAAACAGCAATCTGACTCGTTTTTTTAAATTATGTGTGGATTTGCACTCGCTTCACAGCGAAGGAATAGGACCCTTCTAGGCAAGCGTGTTACATCTTAGACCACAGTTAAGCTTAACATCAGGCAAGCTGCGGACGAACGTAAGCCTATTCGTCAATAAAAAAAAAGAAAACATCGTAAGCAAACTGACATGTTTTAGGACCAGTATGGACAATTATTGCCAGTGTCTATCTCCTCGTGAAAGAAGGCTCCGAGGCCCAGCAGTAGGAGCCTGTAGTGGGCTGCTTATGCTTATACACCTTTTTTTTCCATTTCAGCCATACAACTTCAAACTCTCTGTTGGATCCTCACTCCTCAATCCTCAAGCTTTCACTCCAACTGTCAAAATCACATCGTCTGACAGTAACAGTATTCTGTCAACTGTCAATAATAGTATGACACATGATTGGAACACGAATATGGTACCCAAAGACATATTCTCCACCACCGAAGACGAAAATCAAAATGACAATGATAATTTAAATGGAAATGGTCAAATACTAAGTGAAAGTGGTCAAATACTAAGTGAAAGTGGTCAGATACTAAGTGAAAGTGGTAAAAATTTAAATGAAAGTGATCAAAGTCTAAATAAAAGTGGTGGAGACCAAAATCTGGATGAGAATGGAGATAAAGAAGAAGAAGAAATGGAGATAGATGAAGATTGTAGTACGGCTATTGTCAAAACTGAAGTTAAAAATGAGTTGATTAACATCAAGGTAAAATAGATTAAATAGATTGATCTTTTTTAGGGTAACATCCCCAAATGGTATAAACGGAAACCTATTACTTCTTCTTCATAATACGAACTAGAAATGGTTCATTGTGGGGCTAACCAGCCGTGAAACAAAAAAAATAAAAATATGAGCTAAGTAGTCCAGCTCAGTTTTCAAGCCGCCCAAAGACCTCTGACTTGGCTTAACGACTGCTTGTACTAAGACTAACAGCCGGGACCTACAATTTAACGTGTCATTCAACCCACGGTAGCAACTACATGAATATGCCACTTTTAAAACGACAGCCAGGTCACCCATCCCAACACCGTCCGCATCGACCGTTGCTTAGCTTCGATGATCGCGTCAGAACACCTTAGCTAGCTGAGCTACAGGCACTACACTATTACTAGGGGTTCAAGTATGATCTCTCTTCCTTGCTATATCTATGAATCTGCTTCTGTCAAGCCGTGATAACGAGACAGTTCAAGATTACACAGATGATGTATCTCTGTTGCCGCTATAATAACACATACTTAAAACAGTATGAAACATTTTTTCGGGTTGCCATATAACAAAATTAACTTTTTGCCTGTTTTGAAGATTGATTTACTGGACCAATATTCATTAAAAACAAAGGAACGAAACGAAAATATTCAAAATATAATAAATAATACATATCAATTAATATTATAATTTAATTAGAATGCAAGACTGTCTCGGTGTGAAAACGTTTACTTTTAAATCTGACTGCTCCAGGTTCGATCCTGGCCATACACCAATGCTTGCTTGCTTGCTTTTAAAGATATGTGTGTATGTGAACTCGCTTTACGGTGAAGAAAAACACCTTGAAGAAACCGATATATGCATATGAGGACCACTAAATCCGAAGATGTCCATAATCCACCAAACTGCACTGTGATGGATTATGGCCTCTCCGAGTAAGAGAAGTCTCCGAGTCCCAACAAAGGGAACGTATAGTGGGCTGCCTAGACTTATACGTTCGTATGTTGAATGACATTAGCCCTTTTCGTATTATCTGTTGAAAAAAAGTCAAGTTCCAAGTTTTAGTTTTAGCCACACCGGCTCCCGGTGTGTCAACAATTGCGGCCAAAATGTGTTTATATCGGGAGCCGGTGTTTCAACATACAAGTGGATATGTTACATAGTAACTAGCTGACCTGGCAAACATTGTATTGCCTTAAAAAAAATGTGTGAATAACTCTTATCACTTAGGGGTATGAAAAATAGATAGTAGCCGATTCTGTGACCTACTGAATTCGCATATAAAATTTGGTAAAAATCAGTCAAGCCGTTTCGGAGGAGGACAGTAACTAACACTGTGACATTGAAATATTATATATTAGATTAATATTATTTGCAGGCAGAAAAAAATGAGTTGGACGAATATGCAGATATAATCACTCTAACAGAGAGTGATGTGAGCAAAACCGGGGGGAACTATGTACTCTCCAACTTTAAGATATTCAACGGCAACAACAGTGAAGAGGATGATGATGATGATGATGATGAACAACGTAAGTGCTTTTTTATTATTTTTTTCTAATTTACATCTTATTTGTATACTAGCTGACCCGGCAAACGTTGTTTTGCCTTAAAAATATATAGTAGAAGATTCTCAGACCTACTGAATACGCATATGAAATTTGGTAAAAATCGGTCAAGCCGTTTCGGAGGAGTACGGTAACTAACATTGTGTCATGGAAATTTTATAATTCTTTATTGGATACATAGATAAAAAAGGCATAGTAAAAGTCAATTAACTTAAAATTTGTGTACAACAATTGGCGGCCTTATCGCTTAAAGCGATCTCTTCCAGGCAACCTTTGGATGGAAAGGAATTTATAAACGACTAAAGAAGGACGTAGTGTACAATAAAGAATAATAAAAAACATACATATTATAATATTAATAATCTTATCTTAATTTATATAAATCTCGTGTCACAATGTTTGTCCTCAATGGACTCCTAAACCACTTAACCGATTATAATAAAATTCGCACACCATGTGCAGTTCGATCCAACTTGAGAGATAGGATAGTATAAATCTCAAATTATAGTCGCAATTTTAAATTACTGCTAATTATTGTCTGTTATTATTTGACAGTCACAATTATCTGTTAACTCCAAATGATTCTAACTGATGTCGATACCTTTCGACTGGGTTGAGTAAGTAATCAATAGATGGCACTGCTATGGTAAATCTACGAACGTGTCATATAAGCTACACTATCTATTTTTCATACCCTTAAGTGAGGCAAAACCTAGTTTGCCGGGTCAGCTAGTATTATATATTAGACAACAGTTTAGCTCTGAGAAGAACTTTTGCGTATGTGTAGTTAAAAGAACAAAATCAAAAAAAAGACCCGAAAATTATTAGACTTCGCGCACGACCGCTGCGATGGGAGCCAACCTCGCGACTGAGCCGCGCGGGTACCTTACTCCTCAGAATACAGCTGTATTCTGAGCCTTACTCATAGATCTAAACACCCCTCCCCCGCACACGCCCTCTTCGCAACGGGCCGTGCAGCAGAAATCGTAATATTTTAATTTCACCATAACTTCAAAACCAAACGTCCAATTTTAATCATTCAAAGACCAAATATTATCAACACAAACTGTTCTTATTGATGAAATAATTTATTTTGATAAGGATTAATAGTGTATTGCTTAAAATCGCTTCGTAAATAAGCCATTATTTCTCGTACAAAGTAAAGGATAAAAAATGGTTATTGTGGGTTATTCTTAAGAGATAAACATATACCATCACGGACTTTTTTGTAGACCTTTTTAAGTTGTACAATACTGTAGTAAATTGTTTTGATCTATCTTGTAGGATTCAGTCAGCGTTTGCAATGTAAGCGCAAAAAAAGGTTTTTTTTACGACCTTACATTAAAAACCCCAAAAATTGTAGCCTATGTGTTATTCTGATGTATAAGCTATATTGTGGTAAAGTTTCATTCAAATCCATTCAGTAGTTTTTACGTGAAAGAGTAACAAACATACATCCATACATACAAACTTTCGCCTTTATAATATTAGTAGGATATTGCACGCAAAATGTATTGAAAGAAATCTTGTTCTAGAAATCATCTTGTTCAAACGCGAGACGACCCACGGAAAACAATTAGTATTTAAGACCCAGTCATCATGCTTATTGACTTAATTATTTATTTTTGATCCAATCATCATATTTATTGACATAATAATTTACACCTGTTGCCGATAAAAATTGCACATCGACCTCTGGAAAGAGACAATCGGCTAATCTCGGCTATGTAAAAAGTTATCACAGTCGCACTAAATACAAACTTTAAAAACGATATCTATTAAGAGATATCATATAAGTAGTGTGCGACAGAGATAACTCCCTTCTAAGCAGAAATTAGCCGATTGTCTCTTTCCAAACATCGATATGCAATATTTATCGTCAGGTACTGTATTTGTGAGTCAGTCATAATCATTTATATATGCCCCAGACATCGTGCCTATCGCCTTAATAATTTATATATAACCCAGTCATTGTGCCTATTGACTTAATAATTTATATATGACCCAGTCATTGTGCCTATTGACTTAATAATTTATATATGACCCAGTCATTGTGCCTATTGACTTAATAATTTATATATGACCCAGTCATTGTGCTGATTACCTTAATCATTTATTGATGACTCAGTCATCCTGCCTATTGACTTAATAATTTATATATGACCCAGCCATTGTGCCTATTGCCTTAATAATTTATTTGTTACCCAGTCGTCATGCCTATTGACTTAATAATTTATTGGTTACCCAGTCATCGTGCCTATTGACTTAATAATTTATTGGTTACCCAGTCATTGTGCCTATTGACTTAATAATTTATTTGTCACCCAGTCATCGTGCCTCTTGACTTAATAATTTACTTGCTACCCAGTTAGCATGCCTATTGATTTAATAATTTACTTGTGACCCAGTCATTGTGCATCGTGACTTAATAATTTACTTGTTACCCAGTCATCGTGCCAATTGATTGAATAATTTATTTATGACTCAGTCGTCCTGTCTATTACAGATACAATAGTAGTAAACGGCGACAACGCGTCTATTCTGGAAATGATGACTGGTCAGAAAGTGATATACAAGAACGGGGGACTATCACTGGTCATGGAGGGCGATAACAATGATGAGGATGACAACGATGATGGACAAGGTAAATTAATATTACTTTCATAATGGTATAATGGTTGTAAGTTGTGTTGTTTCCGGTATTGGATTAACCCTAAAATAAGCTCAGTTAATCATACCACCACTGAGCATTTTCTTAATGCCTAGTTTGTTCCTTTCACCGGCCAATCCAATCTGCGTTTGACTCTCTTGTAACGTGACATTGGCGCAATTACGGTCACACCGTAGATGCCAGACAAAGATAGAATAGAATAGAATGGTTGTAAGTAATCTGTTAAAGATCAATGTTTTTAAGACATTACATTTTTATGCTCCTTACAGCTAAGCATTTGACCAGAAGGTTGCGTAACCACATGTTATCGATGGCCTAAAATGGAGCATGCCTAATCTGAAATAGCTGGCTCGCAAATCATAAATGGTCATAAATATTGAAAAAAATAGCTTAATTACAGTTTAAAGAACGACTCTAAGAATATTTATACTTGGTTACCAAGAAGACATATGAATTAGAAATAAAACTTGTTCAAAAAATCTAAAATATTTGTTTAGAGCTGATTTTTTTTATATTGATAAATCGAAATTGGTACCAAATCTTAGAGTTGCTCTTTAAATGGCTCTTAAAGCTATTTTTCAAATACTTTTTGCCGTGTATGATTTAAAAAAAGCGAGTGTGCCTCGGTTGTAATAATGTCTGCTAATCAACCAGACGGCCCCTGGTTCGATCCCGGCTCTACACCAATTAATCGTTTTTCAAGTTATGTGTGGATTTGCACTCGCTTTACGGTGAAAGAAAACATCGTGAGGAAAGCAACACGTTTGAGGGCTACAATATCCGAAGACGTGTGACATCCGCCAACCCGCACTTAGCCAGCGTGGTGGATTATGGCCTATAACTCTTTCCTAGTTCGAGAAGACTCCGAGTCCCAGCTGTGGGAACGGTATTTTCAAGATTTCGCCCTTTTCATCGGCTTAAAAAAAGTTAGATGTTTTACCTTATATTTTTGCAGATTCTACCGAGGAATCCCAAATAGAACTGCAAGTTTCTGGTGACGAAGAGACAACCAACGCTATCATAGCTGCTGCTCAGGAACAAGGTAAAAACCGTACTTAAAAGGTAAAAACGGAATCCTATTACTAAGCCTCCGCAGTCTGTCACTAGGCTTTATCTTCAAGAGTTGCGTCTTTTACACGGCTGGTTAACCCCATACTGAACCATTTCTAGTTCGTAGTATGGTAGCTAACACAACTGATATACTACATATACATATTTTATATAGATACATATTTAACACCCAGACCGACAGCCAACAAATTTAGTTTAGCACAAAGATGTTGGCCGTGCCGGGAATCTTTTTGGAAAAGACTGCACCGTTCTGCCAATATAATCCTTGTGACTGTCTCTGATGACGTGAGTCCAGTGAATAAGCGCTGGATTTCAGTTCATATGGACCAAAACAAAAAATGACCCGGCACATGATAATGTGACTTTTTGTATTACATGAATGAAAACTTAAAGTTTTATACTATCACAAATTTGAAAATCACCTTAACTTCCTGTTACCTGCATGGGCGACTGCGACTGTGGCTTGGTGGTAATAACGTCTGCTTTTCAATCAGATGGCCCTTGGTTCGATCCCGGCCTACACCAATGACTTGTTTTTCAAGTTATGTGTGGATTTGCACTCGCTTTACGGCGAAGGAAAACATAATAATTGTTATACTATTATTATATGAATATAAAAAACTATACTCGAGTTTTATTACTGGATAATTTTGGATTAATTTATTCTACAGATAAGAAGTACCCAAGGCAAATTGATAACACCAAAAAAAACACGTGACGAGACATAGGTTTTGGATAGTTTCGACTTAAGCGCTGTATAATAAACTCTTTTAATTTGGTACAAAAAGAAGTGCCAACAATGAAAAAAAAAATTAACAAATCCTACTCATTTTTAATTAATTTGCCGTAAAATGTATAAGAAATAGCAAAACAGCGTACATTAAACATATGAACTGAACATAATTTGTTTACATATTTTTTTGCACACCATACACTTTGGTAATGACGTTAGCGCGTATTATTGAGCAAGATGGCGGTTTGACAGTCCTATTCTTAGTTGGCACGCATAGTACATTTAACAGGAATGATAATTTTTTTTACATATAAACTGAATATTATTTGTTAACATATTTTTTTGCACACCATACTCTTAATGACGTTTGCGTGTATTATTGAGCAAGATGGCGGTTTGACAGTCCTATTCTTAGTTGGCACGCATAGTATAGATTGTATAATGTTTTCCAGGTGGTGCGTTTATAAAAGTGGGATCGGGCGCGATGTACCGAGTCAAATCCATTGCGAACGCTGGCGATCAGAAACCAAAGACAACAAGCGAGATGGACCGGTTTGTGACTCAGCATGGAGTTAACTACGCTTGTAATATGTGTAGAGACTCGGGGAACCAAAGTAAGTGTAATACCAATGATGTTATATGAATGTGTAATACCGTCAAAGTGTGGAATTCTTTGCCAAATTCTCTTTTTTTTTTAACATTTAATGGGTTTGCGCTTGATCACAATTCACCTGATGGCAAGCGACATTATGATCTAAGGTGGAACGCGCTTACCCAGAAAAAACCGGTTCACTCACTCTCTGTTCCCCGATAACTATAATCTAGCGGTTTTCAAAGCAGGAGTAAACCGGTTTCTTCTGGGCAAGCGCGCTCCACCTTAGATTGCAATCTCGCTTACCATCAGGTGAATTGCGGTCAAGCGCAAGCCCATTACTAGTAAAAAAAAAAGATTTAGTATCATTGTTAGCGACGAACAGCTAGAACGACGAAGCCAGATAGGCGAAGATTCGATACGGCTCAGTCTTCCTCTTTGCCTTCACCTTTTCCCACTATGTGGGGACGGCACAGCCCGTTTTTTTCTTCCACACTCTTCTGTCAGCCGTCATATCTACATTCACTCCTTTCTCTTTCATATCCTCTTTCACACAATTCATCCACATCTTCTTAGGTCGACCTCTACTTCCACTACCTTGTACAATCATATTCATACTTCTCCTAATCACATGCTTCTCCTCTCTTCGCATGACATGCCCATACCAAGATAACCTTCCGCTCTTTACTTTCTCTGGCATAGGGTGCTACTTTCATACTTCCTCTGATATGCTCATTTCTTACCTTGTCCATTCTTGTCACTCCACACATCCATCTCAACGTTCGCATCTCTGCCGCATGCAATCCTCTCTCATGCACCACTTTCGTCGCCCAACACTCAGATCCATACAACGGCTTAGTTAATATTATTTGTTTAAGAACATTGTACAATGATACATTCCCATGGAGAAAGCGCTTGCCTATACAGTTATTACCGTTAGGTCATCCCGCTTTCCACCCAGTAGAATACATTATTAGTAGTATTCTAATAATGAAACCTTTTTATTCGAAAAAGTTTAATTAGTAGAATACGTTATTATTATTTATTTATTTGATTTATAGGCGAGCAGCATTATGCTGATGTGCCTATATCACACTGAGTTGAAATTATTATTTTAATAGTTCACATAATGTTCACTGTTTAATGTCAATGTTTAAAGTTCACTAGTGCACTGATCTGTCAGTCTTGCGGCGTAAGCCTGGAGGCATCTTAGTAGCTCTTCTTTGAGTACTTTCTAGGAGGTCAATGTCCTTTCGGAAGTATGGGCTCCAAACTTGAAACCCATATTCTAATAGCGGTCTGATGTAGATCTTATTATTAGAAAAGATATAGAATTATATTTTTATTAGAAAATGTTTGATTATTAGAATTAATTGTATTAAAAAAAAAAAACAAAATGGCTGCCACCGTAATAATTTTGTCAGGAGTTTTCTAAATGTTTAATGTGTACTCATTTCGTTGTTCACAGAATTGGCGAACGAAGTAATGGATAGGGTTGCCATGATGCAACATTTTAAGAAAGTCCATGAGCTATTTGTAAACTTGCCTCTGAAGAGCGGCAAAAAAGACGAGGAATTATCAGGTGAGATAGCGTAGAAAGAAACTACTTATTTTTCTTCGTATGAACTAAGTGGCCAAGCTCTGGTGTTGAGAAGCCGCCCGAATGTTTATTAGTACCTTCTACGAATGTACTAAACCCGTACACACATCCGTAGTATGTACTAAAGCCGCTCTTGATAAAATAAACAAATAAATATTAGGACACATTTCACACACGGCTGGTAAACCCCATACTGAACCATTTCTAGTTCGTGTTATGGTTGCTAACACAACTGATATACTACATATACATACATACATATTATATAAATACTATATAACACCCAGACCCACAGCCAACAAATTTAGTTAAGCACAAAGATGTTGACCGGGCCGGGAATCGAACCCGGGACCTTCTGATTAGCAGACCGGCATGGTAACCTTTACGCCAACGAGGCCTTCATCGATTCTAGAAATTCGCAATAAAATTCGCTTCGCTGTATAAAATTGACTCGACCGTGACTTTTTTGTATGGAGTAACTGATATTTTTCGAGACCTCCATTAGCATTGTGATCATCTATTATAATTTTTAAATTTTATTTACTTCATATAAAAAAAAAAACAAATTTACTACTTATATTTACTTTATAAGTCAAAAAATGTAAAATAAATTAATCTTCGGGATTTACATAGCTCAGGTTTTTTAATTATATAAAATACTAGCTGACCCGGCAAACGTTGTTTTGCCTCACTTAGGGGTATGAAAAATAGATAGTGTAGCTTATATGACACGTTCGTAGATTTACCATAGCAGCGCCATCTATTGATTACTTACTCAACCCAGTCGAAAGGTATCGACATCTGTTAGAATCATTTGGAGTTAACAGATAATTGTGACTGTCAAATAATAACAGACAATAATTAGCAATAAATTAAAATTGTGACTATAATTTGAGATTTAAACTATCCTATCTCTCAAGTTGGATCGAACTGCAAATGATGTGCGAATTTTATTATAATCGGTTAAGTGGTTTAGGAGTCCATTGAGGACAAACATTGTGATACGAGATTTATTGTATATTAAGATATTTTTTTATTTATATTTTTTGACACATTTCACACACGGCTGGTAAGCTCTATACTAGGGTTTCTCATTTCTCGACCTTTTTTATTTCCCGGAGCACGAGAATTCTCGACCACTTTTTCCCGGGAATTCCCGGGTTGCCGAGAAATACGATTTGTTTTAAATATGTGTGATTTAGCAATAATACTACGTTTTTTATGTTATAATCAACAATATTTATTTTTATTTTCACGTCGTGTGACTTGAAAATTTTAAATAAGCGAAATAAACTCTAGCGAGATCTTTTAATCAATATTTCTACAAACAATTAGGATTAGTCTTTTTCTTTGGAAAATTAAATAAAATATCTTCATGTGACCACAATAAAACTTAGTATCTTACACACTAAGTAAATTATATAGTGTGTAAACCTTACACTAAGCTTATCTTTACAATTATGCAACATAAAACGACAGTATTTAAATTGTACCTATATAAATATAACAACCAGACTAGCTTAATAATTACGAGTAAAGTAGGTACTTTAGTTTAGTCTTTGTATCTACTATTCAATATTTGTTATAAATGGACAGTCTTTTTCGTTACGTAGGTAAGTAAACATAGGAACCTTATAAGTAATTTATACTCTTAAAATAATTACAATCACAACTTAAAGCGGAAACTGCATAAAAGCTAGCCCACTATGTCTTCTTATTCAGGAAATAAGCCTTTAAAAATACGAGGGCATTTATAGCACCGTCTGACAATCGGTTTCGTATTTTTGTCACAAAGTTTCCAGACAAGGAGAAAACCCGTTCATTTTCTGTCGATGTAGGCTTTGCTGACATAACAGCTTTATACAAGTTTTCCAGATTTGGTGTTCTTTTACCAGTCGATTCATATAACTGAAACTCTTTTCTAATCAAACTTCTTGTTAAAACAGTCTCAATTTTCAAAATGGAGACTGGCGTGCACGAACGAAACGGGAAGGGGGCGGGGGGCACTGTCGGTCACTCGCACACCGCGTGATAGAGCCAGGCGCGAGCGCAGGCGCGTTATTATGTTTTTGAAATTTTTGACTGAATTTCTCGTTTTCTCGATTTCTCGACCACTTTTTTCTCGTCTCGAGTAAAGCATAATTTCCCGGGAATTCTCGGTTCGAGAATTCTCGTAGAGAAACTCTACTCTATACATATATAAACCATTTATAGTTAGAATAACATAGCATTTACATAAACACTTTTTATCGATACATATTTAACACCCAGACCGACAGCCAACAAATTTAGTTCATTCCTGGACCCTCTGATTGATAGTCCGGCATGGTAACCATTACGCCAACGAGGTCGTCGAATGATAAAGTTCATGTCGTTCCTAACCGTTTTTGACACCCGACGAAAAACGAGGTACTATACAAATACAAATAATTTATTGATAACACCTAAGTTACAAGTCAAATAATATAATATCATAACAAAAGTAAATAAATAAATAAAATGACAATTTTCAATTCTAATTCCGTGCCTGGCGTGAATAAGTTGACATGTCCAAAATGTCAATTTTTCAGGACGGCCATTTAAAAGTTTGACCTCTTCCTGTAATGTAACCTCTTCATGTTATTACCACTGGCTTTATCTCAAAAAGTTGTGTACATTAAGAGCTGTAAATTTTTTACATACAAATATCGTATGCGTAGAATGCATTAGGCCAATAAAAAAAAAACGTGCAAGTCGAGATGTCAACGTATTCACGCCAGGCACGGAATTCTAGTAATATAATATCATTACAATAGTATATGATATGAATAAAATGTCAATTTTCTAAATAATCATCATTCATATCATAAAAAGTTGTATATAATAGCCAAACCCTTTCTTTTTTACGCTTTCTTTGCTGGCAGTACTTTTTTGACAGTTATCGTGTGAAGTTGAAGCAAGCGCGATCCTATTCTTAGTTGGCACGCATAGTAAGTGTTTACGAATCTAAATACCGGCGTTATTATTTTTATTTTTTTACACTTTTCACACACGGCTGGTTAGCCCCATACTGAACCATTTCTAGTTCGTATTATGGTTGCTAACACAACTGATATACTACATATACATACATACATATTATATATAAATACATATTTAACACCCAGACCCACAGCCAACAAATTTAGTTAAGCACAAAGATGTTGACCGGGCCGGGAATCGAACCCGGAACCTTCTGATTAGCAGGCCGGCATGGTAACCTTTACGCCAACGAGGTCGTCATAAGTTATAAGTTTTACGTTTATGTATTGTTTTTTCCCTCAGATGTAGAGACCGAGCGAAGTGCCGTGAAGCGGTCGCACGCGTGCACTATCTGCAAAAAGTACTACTCGTCCCGCACGCTGCTGAAGGAGCACATGAATACGCACACTGGCGCGCGCCCCTACATGTGCCAGGTGTGCAATAAGAGCTTCGCGAGCAAATACACGCATCAAGCGCATCTTAAAACGCACGAGGTGAGTGCAGAGCCGGGATTCGTCGTGTTATAAGGGTTCGTATCAAAAGGACATTTGAGCAGAACGCCCTATTAGCAGATCGTCCTAAAAGCAAAACGACATATTAGCATAACTTCCTACTAGCAACATGACCTAGTAGCAAAATAACTCTCATTCGGGTTTTGTTTTTTTTTTATCCTTGATAGGTTAGCGTTCGATCTTGTGCAGTCCTCGTCCAGGTAGGACCTGCGACTTTGGTGATATCGTCGACCCATCTCGCCGCTGGACGACCAACTCCTCGACGCAGGTGGCACATGCAGAGGGAGGCCTATACCCAGCAGTGGGATAAAGAGGGCTGTGGATGATGATGAGGTTAGCGTTTGACTACAGCTAGCCTGATGTTAAGCTGCACTGCAGTCTACGGTGTGGCACGCTTACCTAGAAGATACCTATTAACTCTACTTTTGAAGGCCCCCGGATGATATCTCTCAGGAAACAGAGACTCAGGTAGTGAGTTCCAGAGCTTCATAATCCTAACAATAAAGGTAGTGTTACTATCGCATATCGGGGATTTTGGGATTTTGGGAATCTACAATTAAAAGACATTACATAACAAAGAAAATAACTTATAAGTAGTGTTACAAATTGCGGTCTTATCACTCAAAGCGATCTCTTCCGGGCCGTTCAGGATTAACCGTGTTACTAGCGCTCGTCCGGGATTAACTGTGTTACTATCGCTCATCTGGGATCTACTGTTTTACTAGCGTACTTTATACTAACGTCAGTTGCCATTGGCTTATTGGATTTTTATCTGACTTTGAAGGTTGAACTTGGAAAATTTCACACCGGCAACCGCCAAGGTATGAAATTCTTGATTCGCACAATGAAGGTGGAGGCAAAATGCCCTAGTATCTTTGCTGTCTTCACAGTTAAACGATGCCGCTTTGGTGTTCCCCTGCTCGTCCGATGGTGGAAGAAAAGAATCAAATCAATCAAAAAAATCAAAAACGTTTATTTGGCAAAGGTTACATAATAGTAATAAAAGTAATAGGAATCCAAAGTATTTTTTAAAACTGCGTTATGGGAGCCAATGGCATCTTCCAAGTTTATTCTACGGTAACATTAAACTTATGCTAAGTACTATAAGACTATATAAAATAATTTATTAGCAAGTCACATTATATTTTACGCTGTTTTTACTAAAATAGACTAAACTTTAGTCTATAAGTATTGTGGCTTTAGTCACTAAAGCCACAATACTTATATATTACGAGTAAACATTTTGTGTGTGTGTGTATATGAGTGTGAAAAGCAGGTGTTGTAAGCGTGTGTGTATGTTTGTTTGTATGTTCCAGGCGCGGCCGCGAGCGTACCAGTGTAACCAGTGTAACAAGGCATTCCTGTCTATACATAACTTGAAACAGCATCTCAAAACTCATACCGGGATAAAGAACTTCATATGCAAAGAGTGTAGTGAGTATTATCTCTTATATAATAATAATAAATTATTTATTTGCCACAGAAACTTAAATCTAAGTAACACCAAGTTTGGAAATTATAATATAAGTATAGTGTTTTAGTGTTTGGTAAACTCGGGGGACTCTGTGCTCCACACTAGGTTTCACCTGGGTCGTGGAGGACAGGCTCTTCCTTACATACAAAGGTAATTAATATACATATAAAAGCTACTAAATTATACAATTTATACCAACTTAAAAGTAACAAATTATTGCTAAGGAAGTTCATCTCTCATATGTATACAAAGGTATAATATACTTTTATTGTGTATACTACTTAGTTAATTATACAATCGTTTTATTTTTAGGATTCCCTACCTTAAATATTGTAAATTGACATTTTAATTATTGTATAGTGACATTCATAAGTGTACTCTTGTACCACCTATATTAAATAAATTAAACTGAAACTATTATTTTTGTTATTTTGACTCGCGCTTGGCCTATTTTGATAATATGTTTTTTTTTTATTGATGAATAGGCTTACGTTTGACCGTAGCTAGCCTGATGTTAAGCTTGACTGTGGTCTAAGATGTATCACGCTTGCCCAGAAGGAACCTATTTACTCTAGATACGGAATATGGATTTATACGTAATAACTGTATAAAAACAACGTTTCCAGTAATAGTCCTATACAGCGCATGTGTCGCTCATATAACGAGCTGGTACTCAAATGTTGTGACGCTTCAGATAACAACCAATGTAAGACTCACATTACTGAACTGGATGTATTTAGTAACAGTCTCAGTCAATTTAGAAATAATATAAGTTATAGTTTAAATTGTTAAATTGTTTTAGTACTTAAGATTTCCCCTTTTTTATGTATAAATGAACCTTCCTTATTAAGTTTACACTAGCATGCTGTGTACTCTTTTTTGGATTGCAGACTTTTAGTTATGTTAAAATGAATGTTTGTAATCTGTCTGAGTGCCTAATAAATAAATAAATAAATACGTCGTTTGCAGACAAACCGTTCGCGACGCAGCACAACCTGGACATCCACGGCGTGGTCCACACGCGGGAGAAGGCCTTCGTGTGTAACGTGTGCGGGAAGGGCTTCTGCAGGAAGGCGGAGCTCGTCGACCATACGAGGACACACACTGGTACTTACTCACTCCTCTTCTGCCACTCTCTTCTATCAAACGACATCTCCACTTCTTACTTAGTCTTCTTCTGCCACTCTCTTCTATCAAACGACATCTCCACTTCTTGCTTAGTCTTCTTCTGCCACTCTCTCCTATCAAACGTCATCTCCACTACTTACTTAGTCTTCTTCTTCCTTGCCTTATCCCACTTAGGTGGGGTTGGCACAGCAAATCTTCTTCTTCCAATCTCTTCTGTCAAACGACATCTCCACTTCTTACTCACTCTTCATCTGCCATCTTCTCTTATCAAACGTCATCTCCACTACTTACTCACTCTTGTTCTGCCACCTTCTCCTATCAAACGTCATCTCCACTACTTACTCAGTCTTCTTCTCCCTTGCCTTATCCCACTTAGGTGGGGTCGGCACAGCAAATCTTCTTCTTCCAATCTCTTCTGTCAGACGTCATCTCCACTACTTACTCAGTCTTCTTCTGCCACTCTCTTCTATCAAACTTTATCTCCACTACTTACTTAGTCTTCTTCTTCCTTGCCTTATCCCACTTAGGTGGGGTCGGTACAGCAAATCTTCTTCTTCCAATCTCTTCTATCAAACGTCATCTCCACTACTTACTCACTCTTCTTCTGCCACCTTCTATCAAACGTCATCTCCACTACTTACTTAGTCTTCTTCTTCCTTGCCTTATCCCACTTAGGTGGGGTCGGCACAGCAAATCTTCTTCTTCCAATCTCTCCTATCAAACGTCATCTCCACTACTTACTCACTCTTCTTCTGTCACCTTCTATCAAACGTCATCTCCACTACTTACTTAGTCTTCTTCTTCCTTGCCTTATCCCACTTTGGTGGGGTCGGCACAGCAAATCTTCTTCTTCCAATCTCTTCTATCAAACGTCATCTCCACTACTTACTCACTCTTCTTCTGCCACCTTCTATCAAACGTCATCTCCACTACTTACTTAGTCTTCTTATTCCTTGCCTTATCCCACTTAGGTGGGGTCGGTACAGCCAATCTTCTTCTTCCAATCTCTTCTGTCAGACGTCATCTCCACTACTTACTCACTCTTCTTCTGCCACCTTCTCTTATCGTCAAAACGTCATCTCCACTACTTAATTAGTCTTCTTCTTCCTTGCCGTATCCCACTTAGGTGGGGTCGGCACAGCAAATCTTCTTCCAATCTCTTCTATCAAACGTCATCCACTTCTTACTCACTCTTCTTCTGCCATTCTGTGTTATGTTGAATATGAATATATTGAAAGTTGTGTTTCTCTCTCTGGTACCTACGTGTATATATAAAAAAATTAGCGTCTTTGCACTGAACTTATCAACCAAACCGTCAAAATTAAATGCATGAGCAACCCTCTCTACTGTTCTGGTCCCTGGACTCGACATACTCCTATTTTTTTTTTAATTTTCAGGGGAGCGACCGTTCGAGTGCGACATATGCGGCGCGCGCTTCGGACAGCGCTCGAACCTGCACTCCCACCGGCGAGCCACGCACATGGACGACAAGCGCCATCAGTGCCACGAGTGCCCCAAGCGGTTCAAGCGACGGAGGTAATTATCATTATGTTATTTTTTTTCAATCATATGTTTATTTGCTTCTATATAAAAAAATGGTTGCCTGTAAAGTCGGTTTTACGGGCGAAGATTTTACGTGACAACGTCTGCCGCGTGCTGCGCGCGCGGCAGACCGATCATAGTTGAGTGGGAGAGAGACGCAAGGCATTCGGCGGGCCTCTCTCTCGCTCGGTGACTCATCGTAACGTTACCGGGCGTTACACTTTTTCATAAGTGACTCCCAGCCGCAACCTAATTTAAGACGTTGTCACGTCAATAAATATAAAGATTTTGAATCACACAATGATTTTGTATCAAAAATGTTATTTTATTTATAGAGCCAATTAAATGATAAAAATACTACACAATAATAAAAATTTAAAAACTTTTACATATATGACGAATCCAATTGCATGTAATTTGCCCATGGGTAATTCAAACTTTTGACTGTATACTTTGTAACTTGATAATGCGTTATTTTTAGAAGTTCCGTACCGAAAAGGTAAAAAGGGGACCTCTTACTAATCCATCGTTGTCTGTCACCATGCTTTATCTCAAACAGATAGCTAGGAAGATGAAAATTTCGCTAATTATGTATTTGCGTTGTCGCTATAACAACAAATACTAAAAATCATTACATATTATGAAGGTGCTCCCATACAACAAACTTAATTTTAAGCAATTTTTTACTTCATATGTATAACTACTACATTTGGCATACGCTAAATATTCAAATAACATTTAATAATGTTACTTTAAAAATAAAATCCACATTCAAGAGGAGCTTCCATACAACAAACGTGTTTATTGTATATTTTATTTTAATAATGGTACGGAACCCTACATGCACGAGTCCGTCTCACACTAGGCCATATTTTTTTTTTCAGATTATTAGAGTACCACATAAAGGCGTCGCACACTGGAGAGAGACCGCTCAAGTGTGAAGTATGTCCGGCCACGTTTGTCTACCCAGAACATCATAAGAAGCATATGAAGATACACACCGGAGTCAGACCTTACTTCTGTGAGGTTTGTAATTTAATGATGAGAATCCTTCTTCCTACTAATATATTAAATGCGAAAGTTTGTGTGTATGTTTGTTACTTCTTCACGCTCAAACGGCTATATATTGTATGATGACAAACAATTGTTGATAGAAGAAAAACTTAAATATTTACGGTCTTATTAATAAAAAATGCCTATTGTAGGTTTAAAGCATACTATAGCTAAAGTGTTCAATAAGCATTTAAAGTGTTCTGTAAAGTTTACTATTAATAAACGTTCTATAAGCCTACAATAACTATAAGCCTACAATAACTATAGATAACAAAATCCTTGCCAGTATGACGAAAAAGTTAAAGAAGAACGATGTTAACCACAGATTATTTGTATCTAAGTGCTAAATAAAGGTGAACTGTGTCATAAAAAACAATAATTTGTCTATAACCGTAGACAGAGTTTGTCTATGTCTATAACACAGATACAAACATCAAAAAGTCGTCAAAAATATAACTGACTACAGTTACCTTATTTACTGAAAAAAACTGGTAAAAATGATAAAAACACCTTTAAAAAGACAGAGAAGTGAAAATTGGCTGGAGGAAGATAAGGTTTGTATGCTTGCCGTTGAACATTGTTCTTTCACATAAATAATTCTGGTCTGACTTATATTTTATTCTTTTTGCTAGATTTTACTAACAGAAATGATAAAGGAGAGGGTGTCTATCTTAGAAAATAAGAACACGGATGCCAACACAAATTCCAAGAAGGTGGCGGCCTGGCAGGACCTGCTTACAAGGTTTGTATGTTGTGATAGCTTGCTTTGCATGTACAAATGTTTACACCTATATGTTTTATGGCTTAGGCCCATTTAAATCTGAATATTTGTTGTTTTAGTTTCAATGCCATGGCAAAAACAAACAGGACCTTACACCAAATTAAATCCCAATGGTGCACGATAAAAATTGCTGAGAAAAAGAAAAAATATGTGCACAGAAAAGAAGTCATTCGGACGGGTGGTGGGCCGCCACCTCCTATGGAATCCCCGAGCGGGGATGATATAGCTGTGTGGCTGCCCAACGAGTTTGTTGTAGATTACAATGAATTTGACTCGGACAGTCAGGTATGAAACACATGAATTGCTTCTACTATAATACTTTAGAATCTCACCATCTGGATCAAGGTGGGATAATTACTTGAATTTAACAAATGTTTTTATTTAAAGAAATTACCTGAGATAGAAACAAAAATTGCTGTAGGTACTTTACAATACTATCAAATACTAAATAATAATAGGCAAAGCTTTAGCTTCAAGCCCAATTTTACAGGTTGACACAGAGAACTTTATTTATTAAATTTAATCTAGTCTTATTTGGGACTTAATATCTCTGAAATGTTGTTATTTCAGATGCCTGAGCCCAGCACATCAAAAGAAATTATATCTCAGTTTGATAAAGTAGATACAGTAAGTATTTACTGCTTTAACATTTTTGATTTGCAAACAACTTACTGTTATGTAAAAGCAAAAATGTTTGATCATGGATGATGTACGAAGAATACTGTTATCTAATATTAAATGTTTTTATTTCAGATATGTGAAGAGCCTGAGCCTATTTCTCACAAAAAAGCTGATCTCACCATTAAGGCAAAACAATATAAACAAACTGCAAAAAATGCAAAGGTGTGATGTTTTTTATTTCTAGCTATCTATATAGCTTCTCTCATTTTCTCAACTTTAAAATCTAAATTGTTTTGTTTTAGGTAAAAAGCTACACTCAAGATGCTGTTCAAAAAATTTGCAATACGGAAGTAGCCTGCAGACGAGAGCTACATGCGGCCCAAATGGGAATTGAAAACCAAAAATTAAAAAATTTAAAGCTTAAAGAGGAACTCTTTAAATTAAAAATTCTTTTTTATAAAACTAAAACAGAATGAAACACATAGAAAGACTTTTATTAACACTTTTATTACCCCCAACCACAGTATCGCTAATTATACTACTCACTAAAATGTGATCTAATAAATGATTGCAAGATTGCATTTGAGCGTCTACTTGCAACCTGGCCTGGCTCTTCTTCAACTACTGGATTTGCTTGGTGGGCATCATAGTTACTCACAAACACAGCATCCCCCTGATCAATGGCAATATTATGTAAGACTGCAAGTGCTACTATTGTAGGCTTTACATTCTCTAATTTGCAAGTCATTCTAAACAAAAGGCACTGAAAACGCTGTTTTAAAACCCCAAAACATCGTTCCACAGTGTTTCTTGTTGCAATATGTGCCTCATTATATTTTTCTTCACACCTATTCTGTGGCCGTGATATTGGGGTGAAAAGATATGGTTCCAATCTATATCCAGAATCTCCTAGGAGTCTTCCTCTAAAAGACCCCATCTCAAAACGCTCTTTGAGTGATGATTCGTTAAAAATCCTTGCATCATGGGTGCTTCCCCTCCACCGGACCACAATATCTCTAATTCGGAGACGTGCATCACAGGTAACCTGTAACAATTTATTTCTTCTCTGTTAACTGATATTATAATAAGTTATGCTTACTTCGGCCAACGTATAAGCTTGGCGATACAGTGAGGTAATGCCGCCAGCATTTTAGGCACCTTACCCACTGACACTGACTTATATTTAATTTACTATTTGTAAGGTTTTTGTGTGTGTGTGTTTTTATTTATAATTAGTTGAATTTGAAGTCTTTGAAAAAAAAAATAACATACTTGCACATTCAGCGAATAAAATCCCTTTCTATTAATGTAGTATTGGGCTGCATCACCCCCACACTTACGGATCTTGATGTGTGTGCAGTCTATGCAGCCGATTACACAAGGGAATCCGCGAATCCTGTGAAATTCCCGCATCGTCGTTTCCTGTTCAGCGAAGGTTTCAGGCATCTTTATAAAGGATGGTGAAAGCCTTGCCAGTGCACGGGCTACTCGTGCGCAAACTATGCTTGTGGTCGGCTGCGACAAACCGTGGTGGTTGCCAGCATCTTCCTGTACCTAAAATAAAAACAAATGACGTATAAAAAAGGACTTTGGGACGAATAACAGAAATCGATTCCGTAAGCGTAAGATGGATGTAATACCTGACGTCGACCCCAGCACCTAACAGCAGTCAATACTTGAAGCTCTGGAGAAATACCCGATCCTCTTCGGTCTTTTTTTATTTCTTCCCTGACCAAATTAATGACAAACTCTGTCGTCGACTTTTTAAGGCGATACCGTTTTCTAAAATCTTCGTCATCCAGAGAAAACGGATCAAACCTTTCTCTGTAAATTTTTTTCTGACGCTGCTGTGGACCGATTTCGCCAAGTTCTTCGATTGCTTCGATAGCAGCCAAACTTTGTAAAGCTTGCATTTTTTGCAAAAAAACTCACAACACAGTCGCAAACAATACAAAATTTGATTGTTTACATTGGTGTCCAATGACAGATAATCAGCTGATGACAGATAGTCAGCCATATTGGATCTTATTGCGCCGCTATTGTACGGTTATAGTAGGGTCCTGGCCACTATAACTTTACAGTAGGCTTAAAGAACTGTTTAGCGCTATAGTGCGTTTATTAATAACGATTTTCGTCATTTTTGTTAAAGTGTTGTTAAAGAACACTTTAACTGTTCCATAACTTTTTATTAATAAGACCGTTAGTGTACTTCCGCTGAATTTTGAAAAATTGTGACCAATTTTTATTGCTTTGTTGTTATCTTAGCAAAGAAAAAGTTATATTATTATTATTATATTATTAATTAGATTTCAGATTATAGCGAAAGTACACTAAATATTTCAGTTTTTCAGAGTAATAGAAACAACCCGAAATTGGACGACCTCGTTGGCGTAAAGGTTATCATGCCGGACTGCCAATCAGAAGGTTCCGGGTTCGATTCCCGGCTCGGCCAACATCTTTGTGCTTAACTAAATTTGTTGGCTGTGGGTCTGTGTGTTATCGTGTATCTATATAAAATATGTATGTATGTATATTTAGTATATCAGTTGTGTTAGCAACCATAATACGAACTACATATGGTTCAGTATGGGGTTAACCAGCCGTGTGTGAATTGTGACAAAAAAAATGTTTTTTTTTTTTTTTAAATCCCCAGATCTGCGGCAAATCATTCAACTCTCGAGATAACAGGAACACGCACCGTTTCACGCATAGTGAGAAAAAACCCTACGAATGTCTCGCGTGCGGACACTCCTATATGAGGAAACGGGCGCTAATACAACATATGAATGAGAGCGTATGTATTATTTTTTTAAGCTTCCGTACCTTTTTTTTTCTTTGTTGACGAGGGGGAAATCTTCGACAAGATACCTGGCTACGATGGGGCGCAGCCTGAGCGGGTGTCGGAAGCTTTCGTACCTAAAAGGTAAAAAAACGGGACCCTATTACTAAGACTCCGCTATCTCTCTGTCTGTCACAAAACTGTATCTTGAAAACAGTAAAAGCTCAAATTTTGCCACTATAACAACAAATACTAATTAAAGAATGAAAATACTGTGTGAACTCCATGTAACGTCACTCGATTTAACGAAAAACTCTTAAAGTGTCGAAATCAATTGGCTAAATTTATTTTAGCTTGTATTCCATACAATGATACATTCTCTCCGTTTAACGTTTAACGACCACTCTCTATAACGTCATAAAATGAACAGTCCTTTCAGTGTCGTCATATAGAGTTTACACTATATTTAGTCCTCAAAAGCTTAATTTTTCACAAGTCATGTCATTTTTTCAGTTTCAAATTCCCATGCCGTTATAAAAACAAATACTAAAAATAAATAAAATTTAATTATTAAGTCCCCAAACAAAAACGTGTTATTTTTGTTTCGCTATATACCAAGCGTCTACCTGTTAAAAGTAGACGCTTAAAGTTTTCACACATATAAAGATTTATATTACCTTTCGAAATAAAGAAATAAATAAATATTAAAGGAAAGCTCCCATAAAAGGGCGCCCATAAAAAATCATGCTAATATACTTTTTTTTATTTATATGATATAACTAGCTGACCCGGCAAACGTTGTTTTGCCTCACTTAGGGGTACAGCGCCATCTATTGATTACTCACTCAACCCAGTCGAAAGGTATCGACATCTGTTAGAATCATTTGGAGTTAACAGATAATTGTGACTGTCAAATAATAACAGACAATAATTAGCAATAAATTAAAATTGCGACTATAATTTGAGATTTAAACTATCCTATCTCTCAAGTTGGATCGAACTGCACATGGTGTGTGAATTTTATTATAATCGCTTAAGTGGTTTAGGTGTCCATTGAGGACAAACATTGTGACACGAGTTATATATATATTAAGAAGATTAATAATGGGCCAATGTAATCAGCTGTTGACTAATTAAACTTTATTTTAATTTTGTACTTTTTGTCAGGGCCATTTGGCTGAATCAATAGTGGTGAACCAACCGCGAGTGACACGGGTGCATAAAAGCGAGGCCGGTGTTGCCACAGTGGTAGAAGACGATCCAGCTATAGAAAGCCCTAAAGTGGACTCGGCAATTTTAAGGACCACGGGCAAGCTTGAGACTTTGGAGAAAACCACCGCCATCTTATCTGAAGATGGCAAATTCTTTATTGAGACAGGTGAGGGTTTTTTTTATTTTGACATTAGTGTTGCCATAGTAGAAAAAGTCGATCAAGCTAAAGGTTCTAAGACAAGAGTCTGCAATTTTAAGGACCACGGGCAAACTTGAGACTTTGAAAAAAAACTACAAAGGGCAAATTCTTTATTGAGACAGGTAAGGGTTTTTTTTTCATTCTTCTTCACATTAGTGATGCTACAGTAAAAAGAAGATCAAGCTATAGGTGTTCTAAGGCTGACTCAGCAATTTTAAGGACCACGGGCAAACTTGAGTCCTTGGAAAAAACCACCGCCATTTTATCTGATGATGGCAAATTCTTTATTGAGACAGGTGAGGTATTTTTTAAAATTCGTCTTCACATAAGTGCTCCCACTGTAGAAGCTATAGGTTTTAAGGCTGACTCGGCAATTTTAAGGACCACGGGCAAGCTTGAGACTCTGGAAAAAAACACCATCTTATCTGATGATGGCAAGTTTTTTATTGAGACAGGTGAGGGTTGTAACTCTTCTTTAAATTAGTGTTGCCATAGTAGAAAAATAGATCAAGCTATAGGTTCTAAGGCACGACCATTTTAGCTGATGCTGGTAAGCTTTTATTAATAAGACATGTGAGGGGTTTAAGGCTATTTATCTTTTTTCGTGAATACCTTAGGGTGCATCCATTAATTACGTGAGGTGTTTTTGGTCATGTTAAACCTAAAAATATAAAGTAAACATAAGTAGCCCACTTTACGTTCTCACTGTTGGGACTTGGGACCTTCTATCACGAGTAGAGAGATATAGGCATAATACACCATGATGGGCAAGTGCGGTGTGGATGACACATGTTTTCGGATATTGTAGTCATCGGTGTGGGGCCGGGATCGAACCAGGTGCCGTCTGAAGGTGTTGAAAAGCAGACGTTTTATCCACCGAGCCACACTCGCATACAGACACACTCTCTTACCAATCACGTAATTTCTTCTAGTTGTGCCATTTTTATATTTTTTTTATTATCAGTTGTAGAGGGGAATATGTTGAGAAAAATCTCACTAAATCCCACCAATGTAGTCTAGTCAACAAGTGCCTTTTTGGTCAATTTTTTTCAGCAGTCTCCGAAAATTATGATTGAGGTGTCATTCGATTTGGAATGGCATCTAGATATTTTTCGAAAAACAATGAAGTTCCGCAAAAAAAAAAATTAAAGTTTTTGACCACGGATTATTGTGGGAGACATAAATATTCTCAAAAATGTCTCTCGTAAATAATGGACGCCCCGTGTTGCCACACTTTTTCCCGAGAAGTACAATTTGGGGGTCTTCCAATCTAGAGTATATAGGTTCCTTCTGGGCAAGCGTGTTACATCTTAGACCACAGTCAAGCTTAACATCAGGCAAGCTGCGGCCAAACGTAAGCCTATTCATCAATAAAAAAAAAAGTCGAAGAAGATAACACCGTAATAATGTTAAGCACCACGATGGTGAATCATTTGTAGGTTTTGCTCATATTTGAGCATTAAAGCAATTTTTTTGTATATTCCAGAATCTATGGATGCGGAAACAGATGCGAGCGCGTTCTTAGAAACCGTCGACACCTCGCAAATAGATGAACAAGCGACGCACGTAAGTGTTTTACTATCTTAAGCAGCCCACTATACGTTCCCACTGCTGGGAATCAGGACCTTCTCTCGAGGAGAGAGATATAGGCCATAATCCACCGCGCTGGTTAAATGCGGGTTGGCGGATGACACACATTTTCGGATATTGTGCGGATGTGTATATACGGATGGGCCGATTTTGATTTATTTTTTGTTTAAAATGTGTATTAGGGTCAGCTCACACCGAGACGCGACGCTGCGCGCTGAGTTTATATAGAGCGACTCAAAATATACCTTATTTCCTACACGAAAAGATTCACATTTCATTGTGAGAATTCAGATACGTTGCGCTGCGCAGCGCTGCATCGAGACGCCTCGCGGCTTGTTCTAACAATGAAATGTGAATCTTTTCGTGTAGTAAATAAAGTATATTTTGAGTCGCTCTATTTAAAATCTGCGCGCAGCGTCGCGTCGCGTCGCGTCTCGGTGTGAGCTGACCCTTAGTCGAGATAATTCTTAGCTATTGTAGAGTGCTCCCGACAATGGTGTCGGGGTGCACTTATATCACCTTACACACATATATAGATATATACACATATATAGGTATAGATCAAACACATAGTATATAGACCATAGTTACGTTACACTATACTGCTTGGATCGCTTTGTGGAGACGTGTTGCTAGCTATAGGTCCGTATGCGACTGTCCCTCCGGCCGCCGAGTGCCGGCGTTATATAGTGGTGGGGCGCCGTGACTCACCCGCACGTGCACTGACGCCTGACTCAACCGCTAGTGTTCTTTCGCACTAGGCGGTTGACGCCGACGCGTACATGAGCTGTATACTACAGCTATGTTCGTTGAAAATTGTACCAAAAAGGCTGCAGTTACAAAATAGCGTGTATTTAATCTTCTCGCATCTCCCCCAATACGATTATGAAATTAAAAGGCTGCATAAGTAAAATTACAAAAAAATAATACATGCACTATGAAAAGTTTCAAATTGCTTTTTTTACTCATAATGGGCTTGCGCTTGATCGCAATTCACCTGAAGGTAAGCGATAATGCGATCTAAGGTGGAGCGCGCTTGCCCTGAAGGAACCGGTTACTCTTGCCTTGAAAACCGCTAGATTATAGTTATCGGGGAACGGATTTTGGCAAAGAATTCTACGCCTTGGCGGTACGCACAATGAAGGTGGAGGCAAACCGCTTAGCACGCGACTTAGGCACCTCCACGGTATAACGATGCCGCCTTGGTGTTTCCCTACTCGTCCGATGGTGGAATGGGGCGGGGGGGATCAAATCATGCAATTCCGTTGCACAGTCTCCGCAATATAATGTGTGTCTCCAAAATTGGAGATGGCCGACGTTCTGTTATTACAGAAAATCGGTTTGGGGTAAATTCAAATTCCAAATTCAAATCATTTATTGCAGAATGGGTAAGGTTAGGTTATTACAGGTTAACATTTTATGTCCCTCACTCCCACACTTTTCGCCTTTAGGCATGCAATATTAGCAAAATATATACAAAAATGTCATCTAAAATTAATGAATACTCAAATGTAAATGTAACTTGTTAACTAATAAATATTGTAATTTTATTTTACAGTTCGGCACGGATGAAAACGGTGCTGTTCTGAGGCTGATACAAGTGAAGTTACCGAATGGGACCCTCGGCTGGGTAGCCCTCAACGATTAAGATTAAATCTTCTGATAGTGGTGGTGATTCAGCGGCACACACGACTAAACTAAATGTAAAGTAGTTCTGTCTCTTTTCGTCATAAATTACCAAAAAGAGATGGTACGAGACAAAACATCTAAAATCACGTCAAACACGTCAGATTTAGAGCTGATACAATTGGGTGCGCTCTAAAATCGCTTACATTTTTCATATTTGACGTGATTTTAGTTGTTTTGTGTATGGTTCAGAACGTGCTGTCTCTTTCTGGCCACCTAAGATGAAAAGAGACGGGGCTTCTTTAAATTTAGTTTAGTCGTGTGTGCCGCTGAATCGCCACCATTGATATTAAACCTGAAAAAGTATATTAGAAAAAATATGTACTATGTCCTGCGGTGTTACCCGCGTTAATCCGGAATTAAAAGTAGCCTATTTGTTAATCCAGAGTATAAACTATCCGCCGTAAAAATATTAAAAAATAAAAAATTATTGGTAAAAATAATTAAAAAAATTGATTATATTCTTTATGATATTATAAACAAAAAATTAAATTTTATTGACAATAATTATAATAATATAACGTAAATATATATGTTATGTGTAATATATAATATATATTATGTGAGCACTGATAGTCTAGCAGAGCAAAGTTGTGTACCTACTGCGTTACACAACTGTGTTTAGCATGACAAGGTCTCCGACTTTTGCCGGAAGAGGATGCTAAACATACATTAAAAAAAAAATTGGTTTTATAATAATATTTTGTATTATTTTTTTAAATTATCACTGATAAAAGCTTCGATGCAGTACGAGACGCTCGGTAGCGCGGCGCTTGCACAGCGCTCGGCGGCTGGCGCGCGATAAATAAATTCATTTTGTTTAAACTAATGGCGAGCAGTGAAATTTTCTTCCGGAATCTTAAACTTAAATGAATAAAGCATGTGATCGATGAAAAAAAAATGCATTTTTTTACCAAGAAATGAGTTAAATTTTCATTTGTTACCTTAAAAGTTAGTTAACAATACGAAAATAAACAAATAATCTTAAGTCGTTTTCATGAATTTATCAAAAATTTCATGAATTTATCTCTTACGGTTGATTTTTAATCTATTTTTTAATTAAAAGTGGTTAAAATTTTCATTTAAAAAAAATGTTTTAAAATAAAAAAAAAATCGTTTGGGGGATCATATTTCCATCATAAGTACTTATGAAAAATATATAAAGATTAAATTTTTATGATCAAGTGGTAAATGGGGGGTCCACTTGACGTGATCTTTCTCACTGACATTGGTATAAATATTCTTAGTGCTGCTCTTTAGTCGGTCTGTAAATATTTTTTTTAATAGCTTTAACCGTTTATGATATAACGATGAAACAGTAAATTCAAGACGTTTTTTCTAATTTATAACTTTTACCCGGACTATGTTTTAGTAGTCCATTTCTTTAATTTATTCATTTTCAAAATTAGGTATAGATTTAGTTGTACTCCATAGTTATATTAATTAAGGAAGCAAATATTGTATATTATGTACAGGAATTGGTTAAATAAAGTTTTGTTTAAAATTAGTGCGTTTTATTGTATTACGAAACCCCTAGCTTAAGTTTTAAAAGTAATATGGCAACATTTTTTACTAGGACTTTTCCCACACGGCTGACAACTGATACTTTGAATTGTAATTCAAATTCAAACGCTATGCGACCTGAGTCCCTACTAATTTCACTAGCAAGCTCCGCTATTAGGTTTTAGCGGGGTTAATACGGCAGGCAAAAATAATTATATAATAATATTATTATTAATAATTACAAACAGAAGAAATAAATACCCCATTACCTACTATCTAAGAGCTTAAGTGGCGATTAAAATTTTGAAGCCGGCTTCAATAATGACTTGATTTACGGATGCTTATACTTTGACTAACTACCGGTACCTACAATTTAATGTGTCATCCGACCCACTGTACCGCCGAGACGAAAATGCCGTTTATTAAATGACTGTCTTGAACATTGAGACCTCTTTGGCGTAATGGTTACCATGCTGGACTGCCAACGAGAGAGGTCCCAGGTTTGATTCCCGGCATGGCCAACATCTCTGTGATGAACTTAATTTGTCGACTGTCGGTCTGGGTGTTAAATGTGTATTGATATAAAGTATTCATGTGTGTAGACGCGCCTATGCCCGTCTATTTATACAGGGTTATCAGGAAAGGGTATATGGTATATGGTAAGCCGAACTTCCCTAAAAGTACTCATTATAAAGATTGTGTTCTGAAAGTTTCAGCGGGAAACCAGCAAATTTTTGTTTCCATACAGAAGTAAAAAATTATTATTGACGTGACAACGTCTTAAATTAGGTTGCGGCTGGGAGTCACTTATGAAAAAGTGTAACGCCCGGTAACGTTACGATGAGTCGCCGAACGAGAGAGAGGCCCGCCGAATGCCTTGCGTCTCTCTCCCACTCAACCATGATCGGTCTGCCGCGCGCGCAGCACGCGGCAGACGTTGTCACGTAAAATCTTCGCCCGTAAAACCGACTTTACAGGCAACCATTTTTATACAAAAAATAGCACAACCTTAACTTACTACGATCACCCATTCATTCAAAACAATCAAAGAAACAAGATGGCCTCTCGACTACGTAAACTCTGCGCGTGGCTTCTGTACGCCTAGTAGGTTCATCCACATTTTTCGTTCGGTAAGCGCCGACTCCGACTGGCGCGCGCCGAAATCAAACCATCCTACGCTTATTTTACCTATTTTACGTTTGGCAAGAAGACAATCTATCTTCTAAAGAAATGGCATATTAGATTACATACAGCTACTAACATGTTTAACCAAATAAAAAAAATGGTTGCCTGTAAAGTCGGTTTTACGGGCGAAGATTTTACGTGACAACGTCTGCCGCGTGCTGCGCGCGCGGCAGACCGATCATAGTTGAGTGGGAGAGAGACGCAAGGCATTCGGCGGGCCTCTCTCTCGTTCGGTGACTCATCGTAACGTTACCGGGCGTTACACTTTTTCATAAGTGACTCCCAGCCGCAACCTAATTTAAGACGTTGTCACGTCAAAAGTTTTTTAACATATCGATTTCGATTTACCTACAATAAAATATTATTTAATGAAGATTGTGTGAAACCACTATTTGACAACAATCAGCCTCTATCCGTATAAAAAAGTACTAAATAATAAATTAATATTTTACCTAGTTCCGCAAACAATAAATTATTAGCGACTCCATTGCTTTCAAAACTAGCTTTGTAACGCCGCCTGCGTCGGTTTGTGTTTTAAGTTTTCTATGATAGCTACCGATTCTTTTGATATCGCATTGCCGCCACGGCACAAAGGAGCCGACAAAGGAGAAACGCCGCGCGATCTTGGGCGGAAAAGTTTGTAGACTGGCCGTGATACCAGGGTTCCTTCCATAAGTTCACCCACGGTGAAGCGAAGAGGGTCCCTGAGGCGGGCCACTCCCTAGACTTGTCCTCCCGCATGCAAGTTCTAGATGGAGTGGCACCAGTAGGTTGCGGGATCTCGCTCCGGGGGTTTTCGGGGAGGGTTCGCAACTGAGGCGGGCTGCGGTGTGGTTTTGCGGCCGCCCTTTCCGGTGAGGAGGCCATCGTGAGGTTTTAGTCGGTAGTGATGCCCTTCTGGCATCGAGTCCGACATACCCCACCCACCTCCCCGGGTGTGGTGGGCATGCGTAAATGCATCTCCTCAAGTAAAAAAAAAAAAAAAAAAGGGTTCCATAAGTTATAAGTAGTAGCATAGACAAAATATTATGGTAGTAGTAATAAAGGCACTACTCAGCTAAGCGAGCAGACGACAATTCTCATAATTTTTTTAACGTCATCGAGCGAAATACCACGAGATAGTTGTAAAAAATAAAGGCGAGTACACAATTTATTGTTTATTTGTATCTTATTATGACTTTATTTTATATGTATCTTAGTATGACTAAACTATTTTTAATAATAAGAATTTATTTATTTTCATATACTACTACTGTATGTGTGCCTTACTTTCTTCAGCCGTTTCTCTCACGGTACCACATGTTTAGTTTTGTTACCTTAGTTACGTATGCCAAGAAGTTAGGCTACTGCTTTCATTTCTGTACTGTCACAATTAGCTGTGCGCGGTTGATTGGCCGGATCATTAGGGGCGCAAATGACGTTTTTTCGTGAAAACTTTATCCGCATCGTCCAGTGCTTAACCTAGTAGATCACGTCTGATCCCTTTAGTTAGCCTACAGGCGCTATATGTATACTATTATACAAATAAAACAACTACATTATTTAAAAAACATTTTATTTCGTAACAAGGTAAAGTGTAAAAAGGAAAATTGATTTAGATTATAAAAAAAAGTGCAACAAGCAAATTAGAAATGTTAAAAACAACAAAAAATGAATTCTTTTGGTACCTGAAACAAACAAACAAAAAGTTAGAAACCAGCGAAATATAAATAGAATAGTAACTTGGCCGATAAAATGGTTCCACCGTCCACGCGTAAAATACCGCGGTGGGCGGGGCAAAACAGCTACCCGCGCAGCTAGTATCGGAGCGTGATCTTGATGCGACCAATCGCGTGCGAGCTTTGTGTGCGTGAGTTTCGTTGGGATAGCAGTAAAATTGTGTGCGTAGATGGATCCAAATTCTAAGCGGCAATTGTATGGAGTTACTCTTCCGTTTATTGTAGTTCGCTGTTAGATACGTATTAAACATTATTTTATTTAAACGAGTATATACAAATTTACAATTTTAAATATTATTACAAACTGTACAAAATATTAAATAAAATAATTGGCCAAGTGCGAGTTATGCTCGCGCATGAAGGGTTCCTTACCACAATCTTAATTTATTTTTGTCAATTTTGTGGATCGGATCCTTTTCGTGTAAGCATAGCATAAGCAGCTCACTATACGTTCCCACTGCTGGGACTCGGGGCCTTCCCTCACGAGGAGAGAGATATAGGCTATAATCCACCACGCTGGCCAAGTGCGGGTTGGCGGATGACACACGACTTCGGATATTGTGGTCCTCAAACATGCCGGTTTCCTCACGAAGTTTTCCTTCACCGTAAAGCGAGTGCAAATCCACACATAACTTGAAAAACAAGTCATTGGTGTGGGGCCGGGATCGAACCAGGGGCCGTCTGATTGAAAAGCGTGACTTATTACGTACCACACTAGCTTACCTTTTCGTGTAACTACGTTAAGAGAGAGGAGGCATATACCCAGCAGTGGGTAGATATAGGTGGCGATTCTGCCGTACACACGTCTAAACTAAATTTAAAGAAGCGCCCCGTCTCTTCATAGGTGCCCAGAAAGAGACGGCACGTTCTGAACCACAGACAAAACAACTAAAATCACGTCAAATATGGAATGTGCAGGCAGTTTTAGAGGTGATACAAGTGAGTGCGTTCTAAAGTCGCCTATATTTTCTACATTTGACGTGATTTTAGTTGTTTTGACTATGGTGTAGAACGTGCCGTCTCTTTCTGGCCACCTAAGATGAAAAGAGACGGGGCTTCTTTAAATTTAGTTTGGTCGTGTGTGCCGCTGAATCGCCACCAAAGGCTGATGATTATGATGAGACGTTCAAATATGAAGAAAAATGTAACAAGTCACCATATACTTTCACATGTCAGTATGTTTAGGGCAGGCCCCGCTGAAGCAAGTGGTTCCGTAGTCGATGCAAGGCTGAGTGGACACTTTCAGGGCTTCAGCCTTCGCGCAGAACTGGATCACACTGAAAATACAAGTTTTTTTTAAGGCGATGCCATTTTTAGGCTTCCGTACCTAGAAGAAATAACGGGACCTTAATTTTTACACGCTTTCACAGCTTCACCTGTATGTTTGTTTGTAACCGACTTCTTTGGGCGCGATTTTGACTCACTCTAAACGGCCAGATTTCGTTCAAACTTTGTAGATTTATTGAGGACCGATGACAATACACTAATTTGATAAAATTACGGTTTTCTATAAAAAGCGTGTTTTTTAGTTATTTTTAACTATTATTATTTATTTATTTATTAGGCACTCAGACAGATTACAAACATTCATTTTAACATTACTAAACTACTAAGAAAAAAAACAAGTCTGCAATCCAAAATAAAGTACACAGCATGTTAGTGTGAAATACTTTATTACTAAGCCTCCGCTGTCTGTCACCAGGCTGTATCTCAGAAATCAAGATATCATGAAAAATGAAATTATCACAAAATATGTTTTTGACGTGACAACGTCTTAAATTAGGTTGCGGCTGGGAGTCAAATATGAAAAAGTGTAACGCCCGGTAACGTTACGATGAGTCACCGAACGAGAGAGAGGCCCGCCGAATGCCTTGCGTCTCTCTCCCACTCAACTATGATCGGTCTGCCGCGCGCGCAGCACGCGGCAGACGTTGTCACATAAAATCTTCGCCCGTAAAACCGACTTTACAGGCAACAAATACGAAATATAAAAAATAAATATATTAAGGGTAAAAAAGAAACAAACCAAATACTCGTAAACATGGCTTTTTCGTGTTTTAGCGTTATATTAATAATGGTAACAAATAAATACCTAATATTTTCACAATATATAGATTTATTATTACCTTTTAAAATAAATTGTGTGATAAATATTTAAAGGAGGCGCTCGTAAAACAAACGTAATTATTGAGCAATTAAGTTTTTTTTTATTTGATATCGCCTCAACACAATATTTAAAAGCAAAACTATGAGAATATTTATACCATAACTAGCAAACCCGTCAAACTCCGTTTCGCCACAAAGTTGATATTTTCCCTGAATTGTGTTAGCTACTGCCCTCACGGAGCCCGAGACCTTTCCAACGAATGCTGTACCGTGGAAATCGGTTCGTGCGTTCTGGAGTTATAGCGGCAGGAAGGAAAACCCCACTTATTTTATATACTTTATTATTTTCGTTTGTACCATTCATACTTCAAGTAATAACCTCTTTGACGACCTCGTTGGCGTAATGGTTACCTTGCCGGACTGCCAATCAGAAGGTTCCGGGTTCGATTCCCGGCACGGCCAACATCTTTGTGGTGAACTAAATTTGTTGGCTGGTGGTCTGGGTGCTATATATATATGTATATGTAGTATATCAGTTGTGTTAGCAACCATCATACGAACTAGAAATGGTTCAGTATGGGGTTAACCAGCCGTGTGTGAAATGAGTCCAAAAAAAAACATTCAAGTTTTAAAAAATAAACAAATCCTTACCCGAAATCTCCTGTCTCCATCCATTTGGGGTCTATCTTGTTATACACTTCAAACTTGCCTTTAGGCATACCCGAGATAAGATCCGACTTGACCGTCCTCACCGCTATTATAGGCGCTGGAAGGAACCCTGAAAATATAATAATAGTAGTTTAAAAAAACTAAAAAACACGCTTATCCGGCCGTTTTAAGTGGGTCAAAATCGCGCACAAAGAAGTCGGTTACAAACAAACATACAAACAAAAATACAAATAAAATTTAATAATTTCATCAAATTAGTGTATTGTCATCGGTCCTCAATAAATCCAAAGTTTCAACGAAATCTGGCCGTTTAAAGTGGGTCAAAATCGCGCCCAAAAAAGTCGGTTATAAACATACAAACATACAGGTGAAGCTAATATAAAGCGTGTAAAAAAAATTCACCCAATATCTACTATACTCTATTTTTTCTACGTATGACCTAAGTGACCTATCTCTGGTGTCGAGAGTTTTTTAAGCTTCTGAATAGGCTTAACGACTGCTTGTACAATAACTAACAGAGGAGACCTACAATTTTACTTGTCATCCGACCCACGGTAGTAGGTACCTAGATGAAAATGTCATTTTTTAAAGACAGTCTTGTCTATGGTCTTCCATGCAAAGACTATCCGCATCGGCCGTTGTTAAATTACTAGAATAGCCATTAGGGTTGGTGATAAAAAAGTAAAAATTTCGCGTTGTATGTATTTTTTAATGCCACATTATAAAAAAATAACGGTGGACAACCCTTATCACTTAGGAGTATGAAAAATAGATAGTAGCCGATTCTCAGACCTACTGAATACGCATATAAAATTTGGTAAAAATCGGTCAAGCCGTTTCGGAGGAGTACGGTAACTATGGAAATTTTATATATAAGAAGAAGATATATATTCCGTATATTTACCTTGCAGCGAAGCCTCGAACCCTAAATACGGGTTGCACTTCCGTTCCCCGAGCAGCTTCCGGTAGTTGAGGTCCCCTTTAAACAGTAACGCGCAGCTGAGCTGCAGCTTCCGGTACAGGTTGTAGTCCACACGCTTCATATCCTTGTACACGTGGGGCCACACCCAGTAATCTTCTGCCTGCAAACATTATAAATAATAATAACACAAAAATAATAACACAAAAAACGATAACAGAAAAAATACACAAGTACACAGAATTAAAAGAAGAGATCATTCGCCTATGGAATATGAACAGGGTGTCAATAGTGCCCCTGGTTCTCTCCAGTACCGGAGTCATTCCCAAACACTTACTCCACTACCTCAAACAGATAGATCTGGACACCAACACATACATGACAATGCAAAAAGCTGCCATTCTCAATACATGCAGGATTGTTCGAAAGTTTCTACAGGACGACATTAATTCCGATAACAACCCCCATAGCGAACTCCACTTGGTTTAGGCCCGTGGTTTTCGTGATTATTAACCGAAATTCTTAAAATTTCGTGATATCGCAAGGTTTTTGTAAAAATAATAATAATAATAAGGAGACAAAAAAAACTACCACAGGTGTAATACCAAATACACTTAACACCAGCTTAGAAACAATAGGACTCCCATCATCAACCTATATACTTTTACAGAAAGCTGCAATACTAAATACCTGTAGGATAGTTCGAAAATTCTTAAATATGTAAGTTAGAAAGTAAGTTTAGTTTAATATTAGGTTAGTAAAACATGTAGGCACTTGGCTTTGGTCCGTGCATACTTTGTAAACCTCCTTTACAGGAGAGGGTAAACTACCTTTGAGATTATAATAATAATAATAATTGGCCAAGTGCAAGTCAGGCTCGCGTATGAAGGAATGCATTCCGTACCATTATCCCACTAATATAAAAATTCGAAAGTTTGTGTGTGTGTGTTTGTTACTTCTTCACGCTCAAACGGCTGAGCCGATTTTGTTGAATTTTGGTATGGAAATAGGTTAGACCTTAGATTAACATATAGGCTACTTTTTATACGAAAACATTTGTGGTTCCCGTGGGATACGCAAAAAAAAAACTACGTCATTCCTTGCCGAATTCCCTGTTCTCCGATGACTATAATCTAGCTCTTTTCAAGGCGAGAGTGAACCGGTTCCTTCTAGGTAAGCGCGCTCCACCGTAGACCACAATAGCACTTACCATCAGGTGAATTGTGGTCAAGCGCGTATTCAGAGTAAAAAAATACAAGTTTATTGTATGGGGACCCCGTTCATATTTTTTTTTTTATTATTGGTATTTCGGCACGGGAAATAGATAATTAGTGACCATTTCAGCTTTATAGCTATACCGGCTGTTAGTCTTAGTACAAGCAGTTGTTAGGACAAGAGAGGCATTCAACTCGAAACTCTCGACACCAGAGCTTGGCCACTTAGCTCTTATGAAGAAGTAGAAGCTTTAACAATGTATATTACCATCAGTTCGAAGGTTCCGTCACGCATGTATTGTCCCCAAGCCTCGCCCAGTGCACGCAGGTTGGCGGATGATATACCTTGACTCGTCGGTTCTTCTTGCGCTTCGCCTTCCGCCGCTAGAATGTAAGTTCAGCAGGGATCAGAATACAAAAGTCAAAGTCAAAGAATTTATTGCAATATTAAATAACTTGATCGTAATTGGAAGCTTTATTTATTAAGAGAGCATTTCCGTTTTCGTCAAGTACTTGCCAATTTCAGTACTCTTTAGTGTCGTTTCCGGTGGGTTGTATGGTAAGTGGCGCCACCTGGCGGCTGCGCTGTACTTCATGTTTCATAGAATATGCAGCGCCATTTAGGCTCATTGGTTCAATAATAGTTTTCACCAGGCAGGAATCAAAGTGAAAGCTTCCAGTTAGGTAAGTATTTTAATATGCGTTTTATTTCAGGTAAAACGCAGCTATTATGTCACTTTACAGTTAAATAATTACCCATAAGGCATTGTAATTATTTACTGGAGATAAGCAACCCTGTTAATTCATTTGATTTTTTTAATGTTCCGTCATTCTATATAAAATATGTATTTTTTTACACATTCACAGACGGCTGGTTAGCCCCATACTGAACCATTTCTAGCTCGTATTATGGTTGCTAACACAGCTGATATACTACATATAGATACATGCATATTATATATAAATACATATTTTACACCCAGACCCACAGACAACAAATTTAGTTAAGCACAAAGATGTTGACCGGGCCGGGAATCGAACCCGGAACCTTCTGATTAGCAGACCGGCATGGTAACCTTTACGCCAACGAGGTCGTATGTATGTATATAATTATAGTATATCAGTTGTGTTAGCAACCATAATACGAACTAGAAACGGTTCAGTATGGGGCCGTGTGTGAAATGTGTCCTAATATTCATTTATTTATACGTATTTATTTTACCTTGTGCAACATATTTCCCTTGCAATCCAAAGAGGCAATGCGGCAAGCCTGGTGGGCACGTTTGGGCGGGTGACTTAATATTTAAATTGTTATTAGTATTTTATTAGTTTTCTAAATTTTAGTTTTTTCTTTGCTTTGTAAATATTATTCTTAAGTCCTGTAAAATACACCTTTCTTATAACATTATATTTATTTATTTATATTTATATTGGCTACAGAGGATTGCTTTGACTTTGGCCTATGTCCAGCAGAGGAAGCACCCAGGCTGATGATGATGATGTGATGGACTCACCAGGTTTAGGTTCGGTGACAACAGTTCTACTGTAGTTGGCATTCGCGCACCAGTCTATTACATCTCTGGAAATTAAAAAAATATATTTACTAGCTGACCCGGCAAACGCTGTTTTGCCTCACTTAGGGGTATGAAAAATAAATAGTGTATAGTGGCCGGCAAATAACTTGAGCAAAAGTCGACGTAGAGGGGGTAAGTCCGCGCATGTACACTTCCGGACATATTTTATTGGTTATTGTTGATACCAATAGAAACATAAAAAAAATAATATTGTGAAACATCGTAAAAACAAAATTTATATGCAAAAAATATTAATTTTACAACATGAAATTATTAAACAATTTTCAATTTAATCTTGAGGAAGAAACGATACTCCTTCTACTAGGTCGAAACTAGCAGAAGCACTAGTACTGGGGGTCAATAAATCATTAGCATCGTCGCTGCCATCATCTTCATCATCATCTGAGGTATCATCTACTTCCGTGTCATCACTATCTTCATCATTCACGATTATAAATTGGTCAGTGACCAAATCTACGATATGGTCACTCTTGATGTATTCTGCTTCGATATCTTTGACTTTTTGGCTTAATTTATTCCATTCTTGTGCACCCATTAAGGAAACCTTTTCTTTCACTAACTCCATGACTTTTTGAACATTCCAATTCACATTTTTGCTACTGACGTAGCCTTTGATAGCGGCCCATGCCATCTCGATGGGATTTAAATCCGGATGGTATGGCGGAAGGAAGCAATACACATCATACACCATTTTTCTAGCTTGTCTCTCCAGAACTGTGTTATGTTTTCGCGGCATAGTCAGAAAAGTTTTATGGTATAGGTATAAACACAATATAACAAAAAACAAAGTAACAATAATATAAATTAATATAAAACTTTAACAACAAAACTTCTTAACTCGAAATAGGCTATTCAAACTGCACGCAAGTGTAATCGATGCCAGTACAGATGCTAGCGGGACGAACGCGCGGCGCGGGGGACAGCGGCAAACTGATCGGCCAATCGCGGGGCCGCGTGCCGACAGAATGCCCCCGCGCACCTCTCCTACCACCAATGATACCTTAAAATCGTCTACTGCGCACTCAAGGTCATTGCTCAAGATGTTTGCCGAATATTATAGCTTATATGACACGTTCGTAGATTTACCATAGCAGCGCCATCTATTGATTACTTACTCAACCCAGTCGAAAGGTATCGACATCTGTTAGAATCATTTGGAGTTAACAGATAATTGTGACTGTCAAATAATAACAGACAATAATTAGCAATAAATTAAAATTGCGACTATAATTTGAGATTTAAACTATCCTATCTCTCAAGTTGGATTGAACTGCACATGGTGTGCGAATTTTATTATAATAATCGGTTAAGTGGTTTAGGAGTCCATTGATGACAAACATTGTGACACGAGATTTATATATATGAAGATGTTACTCGGAGATAATGTAGCTTCCCAACGGTGAAAGACTCCTGACACTTCCCGATGCAAAGGCGTAACGCTAGCAGCATTGTCACGCTGAACTGCAATGGCCAATCTAATAAACACAAATAAAATAATATAATATTAAAATACTTACACGAAATCTTTCAAGGTAACGTCCGAAACGAACCACGGGATTTTTTTCACATGGAAACGTATCTGAAACATATACAAACATATATGTAAATTATAATATATATTATAAATACTAATATCCTCATCTTTTTGATTAACTTTCTGTATTTCTAGTAACAAGTATACCATAAGCATAAGCAACCCACTATATGTTCCAACTGCTGGGACTCGGGACCTTCTCTCGCGAGAAGAGAGATATAGGCCATTCTTATTCTTCTTCGTATGAGCTAAGTGTCAATGCTCTGGTGTCGAAAGTTTTCAAGCCACCCGTAGACCTCTGACTTGGCTTAACAACTGTTTGTACTAGGTCTAACAGCCGGGACCTACAATTTTACGTGTCATTCGACCCACGGTAGCGCCCATATGAAAATGCCACTTGAAAAACGACAGTATGGTCACGCATCCAATCACTGTCCGCATCAACCGTTGCTTAGCTTCGATGATCGCGTCAGATCACCTTAGCTAGCCGAGCTACAGGCTGTACATATAGGCCATAATATCCTTCCACTATCGGACGAGCAGGGAAACGCCAAGGCGGCATCGGTTTACGGTTGAGGTGCCCAAGGCACGCACAAAGCTTTTTGCCTCCACCTTTGTTGTCCGAACCGCCAAACTTTGGAATTCCTTGCCGAATTCCCTGTTCCCCAATGACTAGAATCTAGGGATTTTCAAGGCGAGAGTGAACCGGTTCCTTCTAGGTACGCGCGATCCACCGTAGACCTCAATATCACTTACCATCAGGTGAATTGTGGGCAAGCGTTCACCTATTCAGAGTAAAAAATAAGCATATTAAAAAGGGGATTTTTCAAGTAAAGTACCTTCTGTACAATCCCTTGCGCTATAAGGAAATGCGCCAAACACAGGTCCGTGAAGAGTTCGTAACCCGAATTGTCACAGATAATATCTGAAAAAATAATAATAATATTGATGTTTAGAGTAAAAGGGTAAGAACTGGAGCCTATTACTAAGCCTCCGCTGTCTGTCTGTCTGCCACTAAGCTGTATCTCAGAAACCGTGATAGCTACAAAGCTAAAATCAATTTACTATGTTAATAAAAATATATAGAACCAGTAAGAAAGATGAACACGAGATTTTTTTTTTATCGGTGAAAAAGTTATGAAAAAAAACAGTCGAATTAAGAATCTTTTTTGAAGTCAGTAAAAAATATGTCATCAAGCTAGGTTATTTTTTTAAAATATGAGGACATATTTCACACACGGCTGGTTAGCACCATACTAAACCATTTCTAGTTTGCATTAAGGTTGCTAACACAACTGATATACTACATACATACATAAAAACTTTATATCGACACATATTTAACACCCAGACAGACAGCCAACAAATTTAGTCCATCACAAAGATGTTGGCCGTACCGGGAATCGAACCCGGGACCCTCTGGTTGACAGTCCGGCATGGTAATCATTACGCCAACGAGGTCGTCAGATTATGCAAAGGTAAGGAACAAAGACTCAGGCAGTGGTCCCACCGGCGACGATGAACGAGAAACGAGTAGAACTAGAAACTATAAACGAGTTGGCGATCAGAGGGAAGCGAGTGTACAACCCGGTCACATTATCTTGAGACCTGGCGGCGATGACGTCACGTCGCGTCGGCGCTCTGATACGGTGCGCAAAACAAGCACCTCTAGTAGGATATTATTTTAACAATAAGATTTCCAACAAAACAAATATTGTCTTAATTAATTTATTGTAGGTAATATTAATTAACTTAACAAAAATACCCTACGTTGCAACAAAAACAATATTTTAACGTAACAGCAATAACAATAAAGTCCAAACGTAACAACGAAATGTTTATAAAAATACACCACGAAAACAAGTAGACGCGTATCGGCAACGGAAGTGCTAACCGTACTGACGCGCCGTGGCGAGCGCGGGGGGGTGAAAGGAGAACGGGGCGGGGGGTTCGCATTCCAGCGAGGTCTCGAGATAATGTGACCGGGTTATAGTTTCGATAGTTTTGTCGCCGGGCTATAAGCGAGTGTGTAAGTGCGACGAGCGATTACTCGCGCCACTCGCTCAGTCCTGGGCAAACGTGCGTACTGTATAGAAATGATGAAGCGGGCGAGTATCGCTGAACGAGTATTGCTGAGCGAGTTTATTTTTGAAAGCTCGTCGCTTAAGCGATAAAACTAGTAAAGCGAGTCGTCGCCGGCAGTGTGAACAGCGATCAACTATTTGTATGTGCATCTCTTTTATTTACACGGAATGTTATATACATATATTAAACGTTTCTTGAGCGAGAAAATAGTCGATAGTTAACTGTTTACTCGCCGTTGGTGGGACCACTGGTGGCGATTCAGCGGCACACACGACTAAACTAAATTTAAAGAAGCCCCGTCTCTTTTCATCTTAGGTGGCCAGAAAGAGACGACACGTTCCGCACCATAGTCAAACCAACTAAAATCACGTCAAATGTAGAAAATATAGGCGACTTTAGTCCGCACCCACTTGTATCACCTCTAAAACTACCTACATTTTCCATATTTGACGTGATTTTAGTTGTTTTGTCTGTGGTTCAGAACGTGCCGTCTCTTTCTGGCCACCTAAGATGAAAAGAGACGGGGCTTCTTTAAATTTAGTTTAGTCGTGTGTGACGCTGAATCGCCACCATTGCCTAAGGGAGGGTAGTGTAAAAAGTTCGCTTACCAAACATAACGGATTGCGGTACGGTCATCTTAGCGGGGCAGGGGATCTTCTCGGGGGGTGGAGGCTCTTCCCCTTCCCCCTCAGCCTCCGCGGGGGGTGCAGGAAGCGGTAGGGGTTGGTCCGCTGGCTGGAATACAGTAATTTTTATGAGGCATTAAGTCTCTTTAAGGCGAATGACGAGGGCAAAACTTTGAATTTATTGTTTTTTTCGTAATAAATATAATAAATAAATAAAAAAACTATTTTTCAGAATTGAATTACATGTCAAATTCTAAACAAAAAAAATATGAATTTTGTGATAAAATTTTTCAATTACTTTAGCTTTAATAAAAAAAAAGGTCTAAAAGTAGAATGTCAAGGTTAAATGATTAAATGATTATGTCAATTTTTTTTTGTCAATTTAATTGTTTTTAACTTGAGCGGATAAACGATAAAGCATATCTAAAAAAAAATAGCTTTAAAACCGTCTACAGAATCACTCTATACTATCCGTCAACCCACACTTGACCAAGGTGGTAGAATACGACCTTTTTCTCTCTCCTCGTTAGAAAAGGCCCCGAGTCCCAGCAATGGAAACGTAAAGAGGTTATTTATACGATGCTATGCTAATTAGACTACATTATTATTAAATCTAAGTTATTATTTTCTTTATTGTACATTTATATTACATCCTTGTTCAGTCATTTATCAACTTTCTCTATCCAAAGGTTGCCTGGAACAGATCGCTTTAAGCGATAAGGTACCGCCAATTTTGGTACACCTTTTTATTTTAATTTAAATACTGAGTAAACTCTAAATATCAACACTAAAGGGACTGTGCATTTTATGGCGTTATAAAGAGCGGTCGTATAATGGATAGAATGCATCATTGTATGGAATACAAGCTAAACCAACTAAAGCCACTTCGATTTCGACGCTTTAGAGAGTTTCTCGTTAAATCGAGTGACGTTACACGGAGTTTACACTGCAGTTAAATTATTGAGTCCAATAAAGAATTATCTATCTATCTACGCTAAATCTACATGTGATAAAAGCCTCTTTAAAAGACTTCCATTTTTCACTGAATTTACACCTAAGTTCTACATTATTTATTATAATAAATATTAAGAGACCCTTTCATATTTCGGCATCCCTGCCAGATTTGCTAGTCTGTGACAACTGCATTGTTGCTTGAATACTGTGTTCTGAAAAAACATATATTAAGAAGGTGTTTAGATAAAAAAAAACTAAAAAGGAATAAAACAGCTTAAAAATAATCCAATAAATTTTTTTTTTTGGTTCCGTATCTAAAATGTTACCACGGGACCCTATTACTAAACCTCCGCTGTCTGTCTGTCTGTCTCCAGGCTGTATCTCAGAAACCGTAACAGCTAGAAAGCTAAAACTTTCATAAGTTATTTATTTACCCTGCCGCTATTACAACAAATGCTAAAAATATTAAGGGGGGTTAAAAAATAAAAATATTATCCCAGACAACAATGGTTCGGAAACCTTCATGCGCGAGTCCAACTCGCGCTTGGCCAATTATTACCTAAAAGCGTAAGCTGGCCAAAACATATCCAAAAACGCAAAAAAACGTTTCTTTATTGTATTTATTTGTTTTCTTCACTCATCTCTTAAATGCAGCAAGAAAAAAGGTTTTTAACACAATTATTTTGTTATATTATTTTGCATCTTTTGATAACGAGATAAGACACTTAATAAAATTAAAAATACAAAAAAATTCTGAAGTGATTTTACTATAACTGACATCTGGAACCTAAAATTCATTCAACATACGACAGCGCCAAAAGTAAATCGCACGAAGTCTTATGGCATGGTCACCATCCAAAGACTCATCGAACGTTGATTAACTTCGATGATCGCGTCAAATTACCTTAGGTAGCTGAGCTTAAGGCGCTACAATATTATAATAAACTAGCTGACCCGGCAAACGTTGTTTTGCCTCACTTAGGGGTATGAAAAATAGATAGTGTAGCTTATATGACACGTTCGTAGATTTACCATAGCAGCGCCATCTATTGATTACTTAATCAACCCAGTCGAAAGGTATCGACATCTGTTAGAATCATTTGGAGTTAACAGATCATTGTGACTGTCAAATAATAACAGACAATAATTAGCAATAAATTAAAATTGCGACTATAATTTGAGATTTAAACTATCCTATCTCTCAAGTTGGATCGAACTGCACATGGTGTGCGAATTTTATTATAATCGGTTAAGTGGTTTAGGAGTCCATTGAGGACAAACATTGTGACACGAGATTTATATATATTAGGATAATAATATTTGATACATACCGCAGCGATGTTTTTCGCAATCTTCTCAGCCTTACTCACAACCGCATCAGCTATTTTGTTTGTGTTATCCACGATTAACTGAAATATAATACATTTATATATTAACTAACTGAAACGCTGGTTGGATGAAATGGCGACAGGTCTCTGGAACAACTTGCGATCGGAGAATTCCGCTTAAACTGAAGGGGAAAATTTACAAAACGATCATTAGACCTGTCGTATTGTATGGATCCGAGTGTTGGGCGACGAAAGTAGCGCATGAGAGAGGATTGCATGCGGCAGAGATGCGAATGTTGCGATGGATGTGTGGAGTAACAAGAATGGACAAGGTAAGAAATGAGTATATTAGAGGAAGTTTGAAAGTGGCGCCTGTTTCAGAGAAAGTGAAGAGTGGACGGTTAGCGTGGTACGGACATGTAATGCGTAGAGAGGAGATGCATGTGACTAGGAGAAGTATGGATATGATTGTAAGAAGTAGCGAAAGGAGAGGTAGACCAAAGAAGACGTGGATGAATTGTGTGAAGGAGGATATGAATGAGAAGGGAGTGAATGTGGAGATGACGGCTGATAGAGTGGCGTGGAAGCGAAAAACAGGCTGTGCCGACCCCACCTAGTGGGAAATGGTAAAGGAGAAGAAGAGAAGAACTAACTGAAACTAAAATATTAACATAACATATCTTATTACCTTGTCCTTAAAGGTTATATTCATCTGGAAGGGGTCTATGGGCGGCGCATCACTCGGTATCTCCCCGGCCTGACCTGTCAAGTTGACAGCCGAGCCCGCTGACAGTGACAGGTCGCATTTGTTGGACCACAGACATAACTGAAAAAAAAACATTAATACTTACTACAACACTGTCTTACCCGGGTTAGTTTGGGCTAAGCGGCCTAATTCATAAGCAGCCCACTATACGTTCCCACTGCTGGGACTCGGAGCCTTCTCTCACCAGGAGAGAGATATAGGCTATAATCCACCACGCTGGCCAAGTGCAGGTTGTTGAATGACACACGTCTTCGGATATTGTAATCCTCAAACGTGCGGTTTGTAAATATGAATAAACTAACAAAACATACCTTAACTAAACTAACGAAACACACCGTCAACAAATTTACTAAACGTTTCTTTATGAAATCAATTAAAAATACTTTTACTAAACTAAAAACATACCTTTAGTAAACTAACGAAATATTCTTTTAAAAATGTATCGAATCCATACATTTACTAATTTGACAAAACATACCTTTACTAAACAAACAAAACATACCATTACTAAACTAACAAAACATACCTTTACTAAACTAACAAAACATATCTTTACAAAACTAACAAAACATACCTTTACTAAACTAACAAAACATACCTTTACTAAACTAACAAAACATACCTTTACTAAACTAACAAAACATACTTTTACTAAACTAACAAAACATACCATTACTAAACTAACAAAACATACCTTAACTAAACTAGCAAACCATACCGTCAATAAACTAACAAAACATACCTTTACTAAACTAACAAAACATATCTTTACTAAACTAACAAAACGTACCTTTACTAAACTAACGAATCATACTATTACTAAACTAACAAAACATACCTTTACTAAACTAACAAAACATACCTTTACTAAACTAACAAAACATACCTTTACCAAACTAACAAAATGTATCTTTAGTGAACTAACAAAACGTACCTTTAGTAAACTAACGAAGTCCGCCTTAGTCTTTTCCTTCTCAGTGACTGGAAGCATGGTGACGACCTTGTCTGCCGCCACGCACATCAGCTCCAGGCTGTCGTTAAAAGACTTTCTCTTCTGCTCGTCAAAGGGATCGAAGTTATTTAAACCTCTGTAATTGAATAACATAAACATTAAAAAAACCTTAAGGTTTATACATATACAGTGTTAACCCTACATAATGACACTGAAGGGACTGTGCATTTTATGGCGTTATAGAGAGTGTTCATTAAATGTACAGAATGTATCATGTATGGAATACAAGCTAAACCAACTAAAGCCAATTGATTTCGACGCTTTAGAGAGTTAAATGTATATATTTACATATATATTTTTTTACGTATATATTTTTTTATCCTGAATAGGTCAGCGCTTGACCACAATTCACCTGATGGTAAGTGATGATGAAGTATTGAGGTCTACGGTGGATCGCGCTTACCTAGAAGGAACCGGTTCACTCCCGCCCGAAACTACTGGACCGATTTGAAAAATTCTTTCACCGTTGGGAAGGTTCACTATCCCCGAGTAACGTAGGCTTTATTTTGTTTCTCTTTACAACTTGGATTATTTTACAACCCGTGCAAAGCCGGGAAAGATAGATAGATAGATAGATTAACACTTTATTAAAACACATACTAAAAATAATTACAGAAACAAAAAAAAGGTATTTAAAAACTAGTGCCTTAATTGGCGACCTTATCGCTAAAAGCGATCTCTTCCAGGCAACCAATAGTAGCTACTCGTAGTTAGTATAAAAAAAACTTACGCTAAAACAACGCCCTCTCTGAGTCGTCTGTAGATATAACACTCTGAGAACACCCAGATGTTAGTGAAGTATGTGGTCTGATCCAAAGCGCTAATCCAATCGTTCCATTTCCTCGCGTCATCTGAATCTTCCTGGAAAAAAAACAAGTGTTAAATTTATTGAAAAAAATCTTATAGGCCGTCCAAAGAACAACAACCCTAAGAATATTCAAATCATTTATTCCAGACATAGTCCATATTAAACATAATCAAAATCATAAAAATATGAATACTAAATCAGGGCCTTTGAAATACACAATTAAATAAACTCAAATGTCAAACGGAATAATTACAATAATAATAATTCACCATATTAAACATAATAAAAATAATAATACTAAATCAGGGTCATTGAAATAAAAAAAAATTAATGTCAAACGGAATAATATTTATACCAAATGTTTATTTTATACTATTTCATACTAAAAACGCAAATGTTTGTGTGTGTTTATTACACCTTCGCTCAAACGACTGAACCAGTTCAATTTTTGTTTGGAGATAGTTTAGATCCAGGACACACATAAGCTACTTTTAATCCCGGATCAACGCTTTTATCTGCGTCGTTCCGGAATAAGGAAGCTAGTAAAATAAAATTTCGCTATACTTCAAATCAAATTATTTATTGGCCTTACGGTATCACGCCGTACTGGGCAAGTGAATTTACAATTAATTACTTAAATGTATATGCCTATAATACCCTCTTATTACATAAATATCTATATTTTTTCATCCACCTGGAATAGTTTGAAAGCTTTATAATAATAAGACTGCTACAAGAATGAAGATTCTGTTATTGATTGTGACATGAATTAATTGAGAGTAAAAAGGGAAATTCTGTTCGAAAAAGTGTTTAATTTTTTTGAAGTCATTCAAAGATAGTTCTATAATTCTACGCGGCAACTTATTAAACATACATAATTATTTCAGTAAATAAACTTTGTTTTTTAACCGTAGCCAGTCTGTACTTACCGTGAATAGATCATATTTCTTGTTAGTGACCAAATCATTCTTCAATTTCGTCACGTATTTTATGAAAGTCTCCGTTGACTGAAATAAATATACATAATATGTTAAAATATGCATCAACAGCCCGCTATAAGTTCCCGCTGCTGGGACTCGGGGCCTTTTCTTACGAGGAGAGCGATATAGGCCATGATCCATCTCGCTGGACAAGTGCGGGTTGGCGGATGACACACGTCTTCGGATATTGTGGACCTCAAACATGTCGGTTTCTTCATGATGTTTTCCTTCACCGTAAAACGAGTGCAAATCCACACATAACAAGTTATTGGCGTAGGGCCGGGATCGAACCAGGGGCCGTTTGATTGAAAAGCAGACGTTATTACCACCGAGACACACTCGCTTTCCCATTGTTATACTATACATACTATACTTATTTATGCTATGCTTAGTTCTATAAACTTTAATTTTAGCCTTCGGCTTAGAAGCAAAAAGCAAAGAACTAAACTATTTCATACTAATAAACTGTATAAAAACAACGTTTCCAGTAATAGTCGTATACAGCGCATGTGTCGCTCATATAACGAGCTGGTACTCAAATGTTGTGACGCTTCAGATAACAACCAATGTAAGACTCACATTACTGAACTGGATGTATTTAGTAACAGCCTCAGTCAATTCAGAAATAATATAAGTTATAGGTTATATTGTTAAAATTGCTTAGTACTTAAGATTACTCCTTTTTTTATATGTATATCTGAACCTTCCTTCTTATTAAGTTTACACTAACATGCTGTGTACTCTATTTTGGATTGCAGACTTGTTTTTGTTCTTTGTAGTTTAGTAATGTTAAAATGAATGTTTGTAATCTGTCTGAGTGCCTAATAAATAAATATTTTTATTTATTTTTTTTACACATTCACACACGGCTGCTTAGCCCCATGCTGAACCATTACTAGCTCGTACTATGGTTGCTAACACAACTGATATACTACATATACATACATACATATTATATATAAATACATATTTAACACCCAGACCCACAGCCAACAAATTTAATTAAGCACAAAGATGTTGACCGGGCCGGGAATCGAGCCCGGAACCTTCTGATTAGCAGACCGGCATGGTAACCTTTACGCCAACGAGGTCGTCAAAAAAAATGGTTAATAAATCATTCATTCAGTCACTTATTTGTGTTATAAGTTAATAATACTTACTCCACCATTGGCACTGCTTATTCTGCTTCCTTCTCTAGAGCAGTAGTCTATTATTTTAGTGAGAATAACCGGCATACGTTCCTTGAGGCTGTAGTATGCGAAACTCCTATAATAAACAAACATACCTTATTACCTTAATTAACTTATTATTAGCCAGGCAAGCTGTAGTCAAACGCATACCTATCAAGGGTAAAAAAAATAGCCTTAAGGCTATGTTGTATAGAATTTAGCTGTTAGTCTTACAAGCAGTCGTAAAGCCAAGACAGAGGCCTTCGGGCGGCTTGAAAACTCTCGACACCAGAGCTTGGCCACTTAGCTCATACGAAGATTCAACCACGCCTTACATTCTTCTTCTTCTTCCTTGCCTTATCCCACTAGGTGGGTTCAGCAGCAAATTTTCCTCTTCCACTCTCCTCTATCAGCCGTCGTCTCTACACTCACTCCTTTCTCTCTCATGTCCTCATTCACACACTCCATCCATGTCTTATGTCATACAATACGACAGGTCTAATGATCATCTTGTGAATTTTCCCTTTCAACCACGCTTTATAAAAAAATAAAAAATATTACAATTCACACACGGCTGGTTAGCCCCATAGGCAATAAACCATTTCTAATTTGTATTATAGTTGCTAAAATAACTGATATAGGTACTACATATACATACATAAAAACTTTACATCGATACATATTTAACACCCAGACCTACAGCCAACAAATTTAGGTTATCACATAGATATTGGCCGTGCCGGGAATCTAACCCTCCGGTTGGCAGTCCTGCATGGTAACCATTACGCCAACGAGATCGTCATTTATTGCTTTCAGAAGCACAGCAATTTTCAATTTCAATAAAATAATCAATTTACAAATCTTCTTCTCCTTTACCATTTCCCACTAGGTGGGGTCGGCACAGTCTGTTTTTCTCTTCCACGCCACTCTATCAGCCGTCATCTCCACATTCACTCCCTTCTGATTCATATCCTCCTTCACACAATTCACGTCTTCTTTGGTCTACCTCTCCTTTCGCTACTTCTTACAATCATATCCATACTTCTCCTAGTCACATGCATCTCCTCTCTACGCATTACATGTCTGTACCACGCTAACCGTCCACTCTTCACTTTACAAATTATAGGTTTATATTGGTAACGAATAATATAAATCAATTATTTTAATATTAAGACTTAATATAAATCAATTTACAAATATAGGTTTATATAGGTAACGAATTTTATGTAAGCGTGTTTTGGTACTGTAATGATTCTAAACACTGAATTAAAACAGAAAAATAAATTGAAAAACGTAGCTCTATCATTCACACAGCGTTTTTAACCCTTATATGGACAATGTTGTTTTTAAACAACATACAAAAAATCACCCATAAAATTGACATTCATATATATTTTTTTTAATTTTGCGCAATGTAGTTTATAAACACCACTCACATTATTGCAAAAAAAGTATAGTAAATTAATGTTTATATCTTTTACTCATTTTTCCTAGACAGTACATACAATATGTCTATTACACAAATATATTTTTTTTAAACGTGAAACAAAAATCGTCCATTTAAGGGTTAATAGGATTTTTCTAAATCTGCCATTTTGTTCCCATAGCACCTTAACAAAACATATTGTATCCTTTTATTAATAACCTCTAAATTGTAGTAATTAGGATACATTATGACAAATAAATGATATTCTATCCCATTCTATTAATATGTTACCAATTTAAAAATTGGTAAATCAACTTCAATTTAATAAATACTGAACCAATTTCGTTGTTTTAAATTATTTAACACCATTCCGGAATTAAATCCAGTTTAATAAAAAACAAATACAAAATCGGTTTAAGAATGAGAAAGTTATTATATAAGGTATCCACAAAAAATAAGTCAAATTGAAAATTTCCCTTTTTTTGAAGTTGGTTAAAAAGTCATAAAAACAGGCAAAACCGAGTGCAAGAGTCAGTATAACATTGTAAAATAAATCTGTAAACAAAAATATTGAGCAAAAATAATCGCCCGAACAGGGACTTGAACCCTGGACCCTTGGATTAAAAGTCCAATGCTCTACCGACTGAGCTATCCGGGCCTTACAAAGTGGGTCGAAATTAGTATTTTGATGAAATTTTTAGATGAACATAATATTGTAAATAATTACAAAATACAAATACAAAAATGTATTTATTTTACAGAATTACAACATTACAGTTTACTATCTATTTGGTTTGGAGTAAGTTATGCGTTCTACTTCTTTGTAAAAAGCTATGTAACCTAATCTGATAAATATATTCAGTATTTCTTTTTAGGGTTCTGTACCTAAAAAGTGAAAATGGGGCCTTATTACTAAGACTCCGCTGTCTGTATGTCTCCAGGCTGTATCTCAGAAACCATAATAGCTAGAAAGCTGAAACTTTCACAAGATATATAACTATATGCCAGGCCGCTATAACAACAAATACTAAAAATAAAAATAGCATGTTTTTTTCGTATTTTTTTGCTATATATCAATAACGGTAGGTGCTAGACATTAAATTTTTTACGAAATACAGTATATCTGAACAAATTGAAATAAAATGAATATTTAAGAGGGGCTCCCATACAACAATGGTATGGAACCCTTCATGCATGAGCCCAACTGGCATTTGGCCAATTATTTAATTTTGTTTTGTTTAAGCAACTATTTAAATATAACGGATGACATCTTAGTACAAATAGTTGTAAAGCCGAGTCAGAGGCCTTCGGGAGGTTTGAAAACTCTCAACACCAGAGCTTGGTTACTTAGCTTATATGAGCTAAGCTAAGAAGAAAAAGAACTAGTTTACTTATGACGCTTGCAAGGCTAATAAAATTAGAAAAAGGAATAGCTATACTAATAACCTGAGGTTAGTACATTATATGTATATATTAAATGTATATAAAATGCAGGCAAATTTATTAAGTACTAGCTGCACCCGGCAGTTTAGTTTACTCACAATATTCTGGAAGAGAGGCTGGAAGAGATCGCTTTAAGTGATAAGGCCGCCAATTGTGGCACACATATTTGGAAGCCCTGTCATTTTCTTTTTTTTTTAATTTTAATGAATGTGTCCTATAAAGAATTTTCTATCTATCTATTATTCTTGAATTAAAAGTCAAATTTCATCAAAATCAGTAACCAAGCTCTGGTGTAATTTTTTTAAGCAGCCCGAAGGCATCTGACATTGTGTTGCTCATAAATCAAACTAAAATTTTTCTTTACACAGAATTATAGAATATAAAAGGATTTACACTACAATAATGACTTTGAATTTGAATTAACCTTCAGATAATGTTATTAAATAATCATAAACTATAATCTGTATCATATCATGAAAACAATCTTTATTGCAAAGGCTAATTCAATAACCATGCTTTGAAAAACTTACAAGAAACATAAGAAAGCGGAAAAATTGTATAAGAAGGACTCTATATAGGTATCTTTTTATTTATAAGTTTGGCAGAAGTAATAACAACAGTAGTTTTTGTAATTTTTTTAACTGAGTCGTAACAAAAATAAAGACATACGTACTGTTTGAATATTCCTTGAAGCTGTATATTAATTGGGGTATTCCCATCCATAAAAGGGGGCTTCGTTTGAGGTTTTATAAACGGTCCCCTATAAATAAATTCTGGTCTAACCTCCCATTCTATATCAAGATCAGGAGTTTGTACTAATCCACCTTTACTGCCCTTTGAAGGTTCGAAAGAAGTTTTTGATTGATTTTTATCCATTTTTTGTTGTTTTTAATTTGTCTCACTAAAATTTTGGGTTTATTTACGTTCTAACATTATGAATTTAGCGACATTGGAATGCCAACCTGAAATTCGTTTAGATAATATGTCAAAAGTGACGTTTGACTCGTTTGACAGTAAAACTTTTTTGTTACGCTTCACGTGATTTAGTTATTTATCTTTAGATTTGGAAATACATAATTTTTATCGTTTCTCTAAACATTTTGAAATAAAATAAAAACACAACGAAATTACACAAAAATAACTTAAACAATAATTAGCACCATGCAAAGTATTATCATGTTTATTCACTATTCCATAAGCACACCACACTTACATTCCATAACTACCACACATAACAACATCCATGGGCGTCACAATATTCATCACGGGTAGATTTTCCGTATCAACGGGCCAATCGAAAGGCTTTCCCGCCATTTTTGCGGAAATTAAGCAAAACTGATAAGAAAATTACTACTTCTTTCATATACACGTGAACTAGTAATGACTCGGAAAGAAAACTCCGCGGATTGTTTGGCCGTGAAGAAATCCTAAAAATAGGAATGGCCTACATAGCCGTAGCGACTATTTATTTGCGTACATTTCGCTATGGGTCATAGAGTAGAGCTTATCTTAATAATAAGAAGTTTTTCTTTAAAACCAAACAAAAAACCTAAGCAGAGCTTAGAAACCTTAATCATAAGAGGTTAATAATTAGTCTTTATTAAAGTCTAGGTTTAGAAAATTATATCTAAGCATAAATAATTTTAAGAATAATAATTGAGTGCTACAAATCCTAAATAAACTTTTCTATGATGTTCTTTTTGATTGTTGTACTTTTGCGCGACACATTCCTCTGTGGAGTATACTTGAGAATACAGCGCTATAGCGGTTGGAAAAGGAACTATTTTTTGCAAACAATTCATAAAAAATAATTACGAATTGCTGAGGATTACTCAGTTTTATGAAAACGTGTCACCACATTGGTCTGTGCAACAGCATTTTGGCCTACCCGAAAGTAACCAAGTGCTATTGGAAGTTTATATTGCAATAAGTTTTTTTTGTACACAGTGAATAGTCCAAATGCATAGACTTCTCTGTCTACGTCCAAATGGGATGGTATTGTCACTATGTGACAGAATCCTTAAAAAGAAAATAAATAGAAAGTAATTTGAAAAATGACTGAAACTTTATTTACTAACTTTACATGCAAAGGACATGCTTAATAGCTACAAAAAGAAAACACAAATTGTTAGTAAGTTAGTATATTAGTACAAATCATGCAAACTTAAAACTAAATTAAAACAAACAAAATTAAAAACAGCTGTCTGTACTTATTGTACTTAAAAAGCCAAAAATTACTTCCATTTTGGAAACACATACATAACTACTTATGTAATTGGAGTAAACTAAAGGCCCTTTTTCCTTTTTAGGCAAAAATATGTTTCACAAAATTATATTATACTTAATATAAAAGTTACTCTTAAATTTAACAATGTCATAGTAGTACAAAGACTAATTCAAATTAAAGTTTTGTTTCTTGACAAACATTATTGCGACAATGGCGCCAAAAAATATTTTTGAACAAACTCTGTTAATCAATTTGGAAAATAGTGTGACCAGGATAATCCATTGGCTGTATAACAAACAAAAGCCATATACACAAAAAAAAAATAGAGCATTACATAATTTGTATTATGTTTCCTTTCCTTTACATTGTAACTTGTACATTATTCATATGAATCAAATTTCATAAAAACAAACATACGCAAATTTTAAACAACTATAAAATAGACACGCAACGCGACGAATTTTTCATCGTGGGAAACGGTTATTTTTATAATATAGAAAACATAACATTACTAAGTGAAAGTAAAAAGTGCTACGCGATCAGGTCTTACGTTAGCCTGCGTTAACTTGTGTAACCTGTTAATACATTAAAATTATCGCCCATCGAAACTTTTTGTATCAGGAATAAGATATCGAACTTTAGTTACGCAAATACATATTACGTTCGTTCCATAATACCAAACAGGCGTTTTTTTTTAAACACATGCATACAGTCAATCATTCACTATAAAATAAACACATCTAAAACTAATAAAATGTCACAAACCAAATCATAAATATTCTAAAAAATCCTAGCATTAATTAAAAATAAAATATTTTAGCCAAAATTGTTACTAATTACTAAACAATTTTCTGTCTAATTAGACAGAAAAATTGTTTTATCAAATTTGCACAGACTTGTATATGAAACAAAAATATCAATCAAAAAGGGATAAAAATATTATCAAACTTTACTCAATAAACCAGAAAGGTCTACTGAAGATATTGATTTTTATTGACTAAATTTATAGTCAAAAATTAAAAAGTGATAGAACAATATTGTCATGATTAATTGAAGATTGTGGTCCAAATGTAAAAAAATAATCTTAAAATTAATGATAGCTTAATCTTTTCATAATCATTTGTACAGTTGGGTCAAAAGGCATGATATAAAAATTATTAAGGTCCTACAAAATTCTAAAAATCTTAATATGTAATAATTATTTGTTTGGTCAATGTAAAAAAATACAATAAAGATTGGTCAATGATGCTTAAAACACGGTCAGTCATATTGTATACTTACTACTAAAGGTATTATCATAATTTGCTTAGTCAAACATATAAAGAGTACTTACTAATTAGTATTATTGTCGATATATTGTACAAGTATTATTATTACGTCAATATTACAATATTTTGGTTAAAACATAGCTTGAATTTTGAACAAATTAACAATATAAAAAAATGGCATAATGAAAAAATTATTGAGGTCGACCTGTATAAATCCTATTATTTTAATGATCTATTTTGGTCAAAATATTAAAAATACAATAAAAATAGTCAAAATGGGTTCATTGATCTTAAAACATGGTCATGTTTTTATACTTATTAACTAAATGATTTTATTTTTAGATATTTGCTGAGATAAAGTCAAATACTAATCAATAATAATTATTGTTGTCGAAATATAGTATGGGTATTATTAATTGTCAATGTTGAAATTTTACAAGTTTTTGCGGAGATTAATAGCAAATTATGAACATGAATATACATAAAATAATTCCAATCTTGTAAAAAGGTATGATGTAAGCCATATTGTGGTCAAACTGTATAAAATCCTATAAATGCTACGATGATTTATTGTGGTCAAAAAAATTAAGGCAATAAAAATAAAATCAAAATGAAGCCAATAATCATAAAAAAAATTAGTCATAACAAATAAAGATTAATCATAAAAATATTATTAAACATGTCAACGTCAATAATGAAATACGACACACTATTTGGCTGTAATTATCTTATAATAATTTGTACTTTTACTAAAAACGCTTGCACCAGTGGCGCCCCAAGCGGCGAAAAAGAGCATCCCGTAAAAATATTGTGTTCGTAATTTTATTTTTATATATACCTGATAATCTTTTCTGAGAGATCTTTAAGGCACACACAAACCTAAAACTATAGTCTTATCTAGACGGACTTAAACCATGCTAAAAAAACTTAAATTAATTAGCAGTAGCACTGAGATGGGTTATCCTTTAGCCATAACATTAAGTTATTAAATTACACTGAAATCACTATTACAGTGCATATATATTTTTACTAGCTGCCTGCCGTGGTGTTACCCGCCTAAACCCGGGAAAAAGTTGACTATGTGTCAATACAATATAATATAATTTATCCCTACAACAGTTTTCAATCACATTGGTCAAGCTGTTTGAGCCTGATAATGTAACGTAAAGTAACAGACATATACACAAACACAAAACTTCCACTTTATAATATTAGTGGAATCTTCGAGAATCAATCTGCATATAAGAATTTGTATTAAATAAATTATTGTGGTTCATTTTGTTTTTTTTTCTATATAATGGTGGCGATTCAGCGGCACACACGACTAAACTAAATTTAAAGAAGCCCTGTCTCTTTTCATCTTGGGTGGCCAGAAAGAGACGACATGTTCCGTACCATAGTCAAACCGACTAAAATCACGTCAAATGTAGAAAATATAGGCGACTTTAGTCCGCACTCACTTGTATCACCTCTAAAATTACCTACATTTTCCATATTTGACGTGATTTTAGTTGTTTTGTCTGTGGTTCAGAACGTGCCGTCTCTTTCTGGCCACCTAAGATGAAAAGAGACGGGGCTTCTTTAAATTTAGTTTAGTCGTGTGTGCCGCTGAATCGCCACCACAATGACAATACATTATTTACTGCAGATCTTTTCTTATAAATGTACACTCTAAGTAATAGTACATTCATATTTATAAAACCATCATCAACCATAGAGGTTACTTAGTTCTGGGATCAACACATTGCACTTTTAATCCTGGGTTAAAATATGTTAGACAAGTCCAAAAATATACCCAGGTAATTATTCAATCATTAAAATTGCTCACATAAGCCCTCAAAATATAAAAAAAACATGCCATCAGTTAAAACCACAAACTTAAGCATAGTTAATTATTATGTTAAAAATATTCCAAAATGCTGTATCTTAACATTATAATCCTTGTCACCCAAGCAATAAGGTCTAAAATACATCAAACACATTTTACAAAAAGCATCTATTACTATGATGCTTAGTCTTTACTGATAGCCCAAATCATTGTGTTTGATTTCTATTTTAGAACCGACCCATTCCAGTTTATAATATAAATTCCAAAGCCATACCTTACACCCAGTGTTTCCAGATGCAAAAACAAAAAAAAATACAGTATCTTCACAATTCTTGAAAATACATAGTCTTCATTCAATTAAATTTCCAGTCAAAACAGATTTTGTATAGCACGTACGCACGTTGTAGTAAGCACTAGCCAAAATTACATAATTTTTAATAAACTCACAATATCAATGTATTTTGACATTAAATTTCAGTATATGACATTACATTATAGAGTGTGACATTAAACTACAGTACATGACATTACATTATAGTGCATCACATTAAACTACCGCACATGACATTAAACTACAGTAATGTGATTGTAGTGCATCTGGTAACACTGCTTACACCACACAAATAAATTAGTACCTTCGCTTACCATTGCTCTTGATTCTTGTGGTTTTCAGAGTGACAGTGGTTGATAACAAAGGTTGGCCGTTGTTAGAGCTGCGAAGAACCGGACAGTAGCTTCTGTAATATTAAAAAAGGGTACTTGATAAATAGGCTACATGGAAGCGATGGCAGCTCAGTAGGGTAAGCGGCTACCTCACAGCTCAAAGATCATCAATTCGCTCCCTGCCAGTCTTGAGGCTTCGGTGAAAGAAAACAACGCGAGGAAACCATAGCATAGTGGTATTTTCTAAAGAAGCCATAGGTAATAAAACATAATATGGTGTAGCATCAGAGAACTAGAATAAATAGAATAGTAACTTGGCTGATAAAATGGTTCCACCGTCCACGCGTAAAATACCGCGGTGTGCGGGGCAAAACAGGTACCCGCGCGGCTAGTATCAGTGGCGTGACCTTGATGCGACCAATCGCGTGCGAGCTTTGTGCGTGTGTTTCGTTGGGATAACAGTATAATTGTGTGCGTAGATGGATTCAAATTCTAAGCTGTATAGCATTCTCTACTGCTTGCCTGGCTGACTACTATTCTCAAGTTGAAAAATCAGCAGCGTCTTAGAGAGCTAGTTATTCCAGATTGGACATGCTTCACCTCAGGCCAGTGTAACTAATTCGAGTTACACGTAGGTACGCGCCTAGCTGGTCAATGGCGTAGGTGTATTGTTAAAAAAAAATGGAACAACATAAACTAATAACTAGTGGTAAAGCGAACTTTAGATCAAGTACCAGAGAAAATATGGATCGCCAAGACACAGGCTCACGCCTAGGTTGGGGTCCATAGAGTAAACTCAGCGGCCTTACTCAAAACTAACCAGTTATAGAAACAGAAATGTTAATTCAATACAATATGGCACACTATGTATATGCCATAGGACGATTCATTGTATGGTAATTATAGTAGGTATGTTAGCCCTTTTAAATGTATATAAAAAAACTATTTTGATTTTTTGAAATGAAATATATACCATCTGTATTTAGTATCAATAAAGATATTATTATAAAACTCACATGGTATGAGCGTCGTCCCCCGCAGCTCCACAAGCAGAACAGATGAGCGATCTTAAAATCGGGCAAGTCACAACATTTTTACCGCCAATCTTCTCTTTGACCTTATGTGTCATATACACCAGTGGAGTCTCACCATTCTTACGACAAAAAGTACACATCTTATTCTTATTCTTTGATGGCTTTTGTGTAACAAGCGGCTCTCTAAATGGTGTGGAAATCCTTCGAGAAGACAAAGAGGCAAAGGAACAGCTTCTTGACAATATAGAGGACATTGGTGGTGATTCAGCCAATTTATTGTTCGGGCTGAAGTCATTAGACATTGTTTGGTATCTTGCGGTGTCATTTGACATCCGGAGGGAATCTGGGCTGAAGTCATTTGGCATCTGGTGGAATGTTGAAGACGTGTCATCTGGCAGCTGTAAGGAGTCTAAGCTGAAGTCATTTAACATATTTTCTTGGTATCTTAAAGTGGTGTCTTTTGAAATTTGTTGGTATCTTGTGGGGGTATCATTTGACATTTGTTGGTATCTCATAGTGGGTTTATTTGACATTTGCTGGTATCTTGAAGTGGTGTCATTTGACATTTCCTGGTATCTTGAAGTGGTGTCATTGGACATTTGCTGGTATCTTGAAGTAGTGTCATTTGACATTTGCTGGTATTTTGAAGTGGTGTCATTTGACATTTGCTGGTATCTTGAAGTGGTGTCATTTGACATCTGTGGGCAATCCAGGTTGAAAACATTCGCCATCTGGTGGAATGACGAAGAGGTATCATCTGGTATCTGTAGGGAATCTAGGCTGAAGTCAAGTGACATATTTTGGTGGGATCTGAAAGTGGTGTCATTTGACATTTCTTGGTATCTTTTAGAGGAGTTATTTGACATTTGCTGGCATCTTGAAGTGGTATCACTTGATATCTGATGGAATTTAGAAGCGGTGTCACTTAAAATCGGAGAATAGCCCACATTGAAGTCACTGGACATTGAGCACTGTCTTGGATTAGTGTTTATTGATATTTTATCAGATCTTGGGCTAAAGTCGTTTGACATGCGGCGCATTCTTGCGTCATAATCATTCGACATCTTATGACATTCGTATCTTGGAGAGGCTTCATTAGAAATTATGTCGTACATTGGAGTAGCATTTTTTGTCATTCGGTCATATCTTGCAGAGCTTTCGTTCGACTTTCTTTCATATTTTGAAGATATGTCATTGAATATCATATTACCAAACTTTGGATTAGTGTCGTTTGACATCTTATTATACATATCAGTACTGTTTCTTGACATATGCTTATGTTTCAGACTTATGTCATAGGTAAATTGGTGCTCAGGACTTGTATTGTCAGACTTTTGACGGAAACTTGGGCTGGTGTCATTTGACAACTGGTATTTTGGAATGGTGTCATTTGACAACTGGTATGCTGGACCAGTGTCATCAGACATTTTGTCATATTTTGGACTTGTATCAATCTGGGTTTTATAATCCAATTTTGGTGGCGTATAATTCTGGATTGGATTAAACTGGTTTCTAATTTCTGTTGGGAACAATTCGTAAAGTTGAGAATTGGGCGGTGTTTGTTGCAATTCTTCAAATATAATTTTTCTCCCATCTTGTGCTATAATTTTGCACCCTGTAATGGGATGGTCACGTCTGATCGTTGGTGTATCATATATATGGGACATTGTGACGTCATTTTCAGGTGTTTTAATAAAGTAATCAAATTGCTGAAAATCTCCCGGTCTATGCAGTATCTGCAAATAAAATAGCGAAAGTGTAAAATTGAGTGTGGAGGAGAACAAGGTAAATATTGTTTTTCTTGGCCAAAACAAATACGCCAGATCACAGGTAGAATAAATATTGGTTATAAAGGTTTAATATAGGTACATGGTCAGGTTTGGCAGGGCTCTCATGAGGTCTGTCCGGACTCTGCAGGGTAGGTGCGTTGGGGAACAGGTCCCTCATCACATCAGGGTATGAATCCGGAGATGTCTCCGTCGAACTTGAGGACTGCATGGAGTTGCTAAATGAATGCCTCGTGGTCGGGGTTGTGAGGTACTCTGAAATAAAGAAGATGTTACTGTTAAAAAAAAATACAATATTGGTAAAAATTTAGTTTTTTTTATTTATTTTTTTACACATTTCTTCACACACCACATGGTTAACCCCATTCTGAACCATTTCTAGTTCGTATTATGGTTGCTAACACAACTGATACAACTGATATACTACATATACATACATACATATTTTTTATAGATACATATTTAACACCCAGACTGACAGCCAAAAAAAAAACAGGGCAGGTCATGTAATGCGGATGGACAATTATACAGTAAAAATCATTACCAACTGGTCCCCACAGCAGAAAAATCCAAAATGCAGACCAGGTAAAAGGTGGATGGATGTTGAAGAAGATGGTCTTGGGGAAACTGAATGAATGGAGAAGCCTGGCCCAAAACCGCACAAAGTGGCATAGATTAGTAGAGGTGACCAAGACCCACCCAGGGTTGCACAGCCACAGGAAGTAAGAAGTAAGTAGGTTGTAGTTATACATAATATTTGTAAATGTTATTTTTATATTTATACTACCTGACCCTGCAAACGTTATTTTGCCTCACTCTTATGTGAATCAAAACAATGTTTGCCGGGTGTATGAAAAATAGATAGTAGCCGATTCTCAAACCTACTGCTACTATATAAACATATAAAATTTGATAAAAATTGGTCAAGCCGTTTCGGATGAGTATGGTAAGTAACACTGTGACATGGACATTTTATATTTAAGATTAGTGTGTATGTTTATTATTTCTTGAACCTAAAACAGCTCATTCGATTTGCATGCAATTTGGTTTGGAGATAGATTAGATCCTGGACTAACACTTAGGTTATATCCCGGATTAACATGGTAACACATAAAACATTCTTTATTACTATAAAATATTATTTATCACTATGAGTAAACCATAGATCTAATAAGAAATAAGCAACATTTGTAAGTTGCTTACTTTCTCTTCTTCACTAGCTGTTGAAAATTAAAAAAATAATAATTAAGAACTGTTTATAAATATGAAGATGATACCTATGAATGGATCAACTTCATCTTTGATTATTCATCAGATTTTGTTTATGATTATAAACAATTAGATTATGATTACCTAATTGAATATAAACACAATCTAACATTTAAATTTTGCAGCATCTTTCGTGATTACTATTTATTAATGAATGAATAAGAAAATTCTCTCACCACTTAGTCTAAGATATCATTATAAAAAGTACTGTTTATAAAGTTGAAGTTTATCCATTACTTTAATAATGTAACGACGAAGTTTAGCAGCAACTTTCGTGTTTGCAATAAATTTATGAAAAAGAAAATTCACTCACCATTATCGTCGATTCTCGCAAAAAGTCTATCCATTGCGATCTTGTAATCCATCATGTTTTTCAAGGGATACATTTTGAACGCTGAAACATTATGAAAAACGCGTTTACAAACTTTTTAACACAATACCTAAAACATGCACAAGTGTTTCCAATTAAAATAAAATAGCAATAAGAGAAAACAATAGAAAATATAAACAAACAAAGTAAATCGAAAAAAGAACGAATGACATAATTCCGGAAGTGACATGGGAACCATTTTGAATAGGTAGAAAATAAGAAGCAAAATATCAAAATCACAACTCACAAAATGGCTACTTAGAAATTAAACGTCTTTAACTCAAATTCTACATTTAACAGGAATGATAATTATTTTAGGCATTAAATAGATATAGACATTCGTAATAATAACACTTGCAATAAAAGTTCCATACTTAGTTTATTTTCGCCTAAATATATTATCGTAGATATCCAAGTTCTAGGTCTATCAATAAACAAAACAATCTAGTACTTAAAACGCTCAGCTAAGTTTATAACTAACTGCAATATAACTAATCCAGGCAAGCATTGGACGAAGATTATTAGCTCTAAAGCCTACATGTAAGAAGTTACCACTGCAGGATCTACATCTACATCTCTCCTATTTTTTTTTCTTTTTTTTTTCTTATTTCTCTTCCTATCTGCAATCGGCGACGCCATGAGCAGAACTGTTGTAGAGTGGTCGGGTATTTGAGGATTGGGGTCCTATGACCTCACATTCCTACTATTTTCTTACAGGTCGGCTATTTTGGCTCTCTTTAGCCTAGGATCTACATATTAAATCGAGAATATCATATTTAGCTCATTACTGTCGCTGTAAATATGCCTAATCTTAATTGTAAACAGACACCTAAGTAAGTACACTAAAGGACCTAGGTAATATTAATTCGATGCCTAAAACCCAGCGATTTTTGGACTCCCAAACATTAATAAACACAGTTTTCGGCGAATCTTGGCCCTAAGTTAATACAAGAATTAATTAAATAGAACTTACCCCTTTTAAAAGAACTGTAAACTTGGAAATTATGAATCAATTTTTAAAATAAATCACAATCGTGCGCACGCTTCGACATCCTGCTGAAGAATGAAAACATATTTGTAAAATGTTTCGGAAGATTTAGCCTTTCGGCTTTTCATCAAAGGGCACCGCCAATTTTTGAGCTCAGCGGTTGTGTGATTTTTGTGTTGCGGGTTCGATTCCAGCAAGATTATATTAATTTATATATCTGCCATATTTTTACTTACTACACTATTAGTAAGGATCACTGTGAAAATGAAAAAAATAAATAAAAAACTTGAGAGGTGTCAAGGGTCACCCGGATTACTTTCCCGGACTTTCGATTAATTAGTGAAGGAAATGTATTTTTTTTAAAGTTATAATAATATCTTTCTATTTTGACTTGCTTTCTATAAGAGAGTGAGAGTGAGAGAGAGAGAGAGAGAGAGAGAGAGAGAGAGACAGAGAAACATGCGCACGCCGCACAGCTTACAATAGCAAAAAGTGTCGTGACAACTTTTCGTCGCGCGATAAGGAACTTCGCTTCTAAAAATATTTATTTGATAACTTATTACTATATTACATTTAACTTGTGACTACTTAACTTGGCAAGGCCTGCATCTAAGTGGTTCAATATAACCTGTTTACTGTGGCCTAGTCATTTGGAGTAGCAGTCCATGTTTTGGATTACAAAACATTTGGAACAAAAAAGGCGCATCAGCTTGCAATCTTGCCCAGTAATTGTATTTCTTCTTCTTCGTATGAGCTAAGTGGCTGAAATCTGGTGTCGAGAGTTTCCAAGCCGCCTGAAGGCCTCTGACTTGGTTTAACGACTTCTTGTAATTTTACTTTTATGACTAACATCCGGGATGTATAATTTACCGTGATCTGACCCACGGAAGCGTCCAGATGAAAATGCAACGTTAAAAACGACAGTCCTGTGCTTGGTCACCCATCCAAAGACTATCCATTGCTTTATCTTTATTATTGTGTCAGATCACCTTAGTTAGCCGAGCTACAAGCGCTAAATTTAATGTAAACCATGAATTTAAGCGTTCGAACCGAAACACAATATTGCTACACTCTACATATACATACATACACTCAACACAAACTTATACTCACTCGTATACACTATACATTAAGCTCTAGGTTTGGTGACAGATAAGGCAAAAGCGGTATTTTTCCGCATTAGAGACCTACTAAAACGAAAATACATTTGCAAAATATAATTCAATTTAAATGCAAAATGACCTGGGCAATTGCGTTGCTAGCTTTGTTTCGTAAAATTTGCATACAAATACGCTAAAAAATAAAAGTAAATTTAGAAGTCTAATTATTCAATAATGATTATACAATTTAATTTAAAATTTTAAGTCCTAAAACAGTTTATTTATGAATAATAAATTGGAAATACATTAAAATACTAACTATTCACAGAAAATAAATTTTGTAATCCTAAAAATAAAAATAAAACAATCTAATGGGACAAATATTACATTTCAGCGTATATTTTTGTACAATACCATTCAAATTGTACTATACTCTACATATAACATGCATTAACGTCATTTGAACAGCGTTTTATATATTTACTAGCTGACCCGGCAAACGTTGTTTTGCCTTAATAAAAAAAAAAACTAAATATACAGTAACCGATTCTCAGACCTACTGAATACGTATATAAAATATGGTAAAGATCAGTCAAGCCGTTTCGGAGGAGTACGGTAACAAACACTGTGACACGGAAATTTTATATATAAGATAAGATAAGATTAATTTAAGGGCATATTTGATAGTAAATACTGAAAAAATAACCACCTGAAATGAATTTATCCATAGTACATCGTTTGTAGCTTTGAAGTATATCTAACTTCATAATAGTAATAGCGTAAAGCTACTTTTTCGTCAAAAGAAAGCCGACACCGGGCGGTGTGGTACAAACATTCTATCAAAGCAATGCCGAAAAATAAAGACTGGTAACGCCATCTATCGCAAACTAATGAAAGTATTTAATTTAGCATAATTATTAATTTTTGTGATTCAGCGCCATCTAGACCTGAGTACAAGAACTAAATAGTTTTGATAACTTCCCAAGAGATGGCATGAGCATAGCTGTTTAGTGCTATCTTTCAGTGAGTAAAGTAACTTAAAAAGTTGTACTACTCTGCAATAGATGGCAGAATATTTCCGAAAAATAATCCTTGGACATTCTTGAAAATCTTTTATTTTTGTTATGATAAGTAATAATAAAATACGTGACGACAAACAAACATACATAACAAACCTCACCTTTGTAAGTTATTAACCGTTTCTAGGGCCTACAGGCTTTCTAAACCTTAGACCTTTTCCTTAATTCATAAATTCAAATTCATTTATTCCCTAAAATATAGCATTACAGGGACACAGCCTTAATTAAATAAAACAATAAATACATCACATTATAAACATGCAATATTATATAACAATATACAAACACTTAATTTACTACACGTAGAAATAGACTTAAATATAGGAAATAACTGAAAATAAATAAAATAAACTAATGGAAAACTAAAAGAAATTAAATATGGAATTATTGTTTACTGCTTGCTAATACTACTTTAATAATGTCCTGTATATAATATGAATCTCAAGAATTTGAATAGTTCTGCTACTAATCAGAAGATGAGTAGTTAAGTTTCAAGTTTAAATTTTCGCATAGGTATTTCAACACTTTTTTCATATAGATTTTCATATTCTGATCTTCCACTTTTTGATCTGCCTCCCAAGTCTGGTATTTACGACACTGGCAACTGTCACTACTACCAATGATCGGTAATAGCCACTGACATCCGTGGAAATAGATAAAAATTACTGTTAAGCGGTACAGTAGTGTAGTCTTATTTATTTTTTACTTGCCGTTTGGGCTCTGCTTTGCCTATAGATGAATGAATGAATGAGTCAGGACAAAGAGTCTTATAGTATAGATTCTGATAGACACTTTGCCACTCAGACATAATGAACAAAATTGTAGACTTGTAAGTTTACAGCTTACACAGTAATTGTTGTATCTATTGCCATTTATTGTAGAATAAATTATATTTATTTATGATGATTTTATTAATATTGCCATTTATAATAATACTAGCTGACCCGGCAAACGCTGTTTTGCCTTAATAAAAAAAAATAAAAAACTAAATATGCAGTAGCCGATTCTCAGACCTACTGAATACGTATATAAAATTTGGAAAAAATCGGTCAAGCCGTTTCGGAGGAGTACGGTAACAAACACTGTGACACGGAAATTTTATATATAAGATGATGATTTATTAATAATTATGATGATTTTATTTATTTTTTGGACATTCTCAGTGATAGTGGTGACAGCTGCCAATGGATTAAACACCGGACTTTGGAAGGTCAGAGGAGTTGTCCAGTGATACTGCACAATACTGCTTAAATAACTTTTGGATGAAGAACCCTCTGTGATGACGATGATAATGCGTCGTTATATTAGGCCCGCACATACACTACGAAGCGAGAGTGGCTCGGTGGGATGAATGTCTCCTTTTCAATCAGACGGCCTGCACAGCTTTTGAACTATAATTATAGTGTATGTATCTTAAGCATAGCATAAACAGCCCACTTATACGTTCCCACTGCTGAGGGCTTTCACTCACGTAGAGATAAGTATAGGCCTTAATCCATCACGCTGGCCAAGTGCTGGTTGGCGGATGAGACACGTATTCGGATATTTCGTCCCTTAAGCATATCGGTTTTATCTTTTCCTTCACCGTAAAGCGAATGCAAATCCACAAATAACTTGGAGTAACACACATGATAAATCATTAGTATAGGGACGGGATCGAACCAGGAGCCGTTCGTTTGAAAAGCAGACGTTTTTCCCACCGAGACACACTCGTTTTTTTGTAAAAAATACTCGTAATAAATGTTTATGATTTATTATTTTGATTTTTATTATTTTGATTTTGATTTTTATTTTTATGATTTTGATTAAGTATGTGTAATATGGACTATGTCTGAAATAAATGGTTTGAATTTGAATTATTAGTTTTTCTTTGTTCTTAAACAAAATCTCGAAACGGCGTTATTCCAAAAGGAATACCAGCCACAACCTACAGCTGACCTTGATCACAATCACACATGACTCTCATTTACTCCTCTAATTGAGCACAACAAGCCACAATTAGTCTGAGACATCATAATCTTTAAACCCAACATACTAAGGATTAAAATCGCATAAAAACACCACTTAAACTTCTGGAATTCCGGACTTGGTTAGTGTAAAAAGTATCGTTGACCACACCACACGCTTCAAGGATGGCAGTGATAAGATTGATAACGCTTTCAACCCTGCTTCTCTGCATTGAGGCAAAGTTTAAAGTTTTCGTGACTGACGCGCCAATAGAACGAATCGGTGGAAGAATGTACAAGAGATATTTGCTCACAGACCAGTTTCAAGGCCCAAAAGAACTGACCTACGACTCTTCAAGCCGAAATCTATTCTTCATGTACATGGACGACGAATTACAGAACTCAGGTCGAGCTTACGTCAACATAATGACGAAAGAAGCGAAGAAAATTAATGGGATCAAGAAGAATAGAGCCGTAGCCGTCGATACAGATTCCGGTGACGTTTACTTTGGATCCGAAGATGGATTGTACAAATATGATCCAATCAGCAACGAAGCTCGGAACATTGGACTGTACAATATGAACATAATGAAGCTTGTAGTACGGAACAATGAAATGTATCTTCTTGATGGAAACATTCATATGATCTATAAAGTTTTTGACCAAGGAAGGATGGCTGTTAAAGCTGGAAATCTGAAGACTGTGATGCAATTTGATGTAGATAATCATAGAAATGTCCACGTAGTTACAATGTGCGGGGTGTATTGCGCTTATCACGGCTACGAAGTGATAAAGAATAAAGATCTAAGTGTTGTGTTTTTCTTCATTGTAGATGGGGATAAAACTTATGGTGTATCGGACGGGGGGATATACGATATAGACTGTGCCAATGGGACTGCAAAAAGAGTGGCTGATATGGACTTTTATCCTAACAGTTTAACCTTTGGAGATTACGGCGATATATTTTATTCGTTAGATGATAACATATATAGGCTGAGGCCAATTAGTTCATATTTTGTTTACAATATAAAGCACAAAAGTAATGTAGTAAGAAGGAAGTAAAATAACTTTACTTAATGTGAGATTGATAAATTAATTATGGTGGCTAGTTTTTACATGGATTCGTTTTAAACTTCGTGCTCACTACTTTTATGCAGAAGCCAAAGTTGCCAATCGTACGACAATGTTACAATCTATGTTTTGCACTCGAGTAAGTCTTTAATTCGAAACGTTAAAGTTAAGATTTGCACACCATTCATTTATTAAACCAGTTAATCCCTTGTTCAAATAACTACTATCGTGTGAGCGAAACTGTACATTGACAGATCTTTCTTCTTGAGATGTAAACGTCGAAGTTGGCGTTAATACAGTTTAGGTAGTAGTATTTCAGTTGTGCCAATATAGCACAACCATAGACAATTTTTTTTTCGATAAACCACACCCTTTTTTATGTAGTTATGTTAGTACACGTATCAAATACTGTATATACGTTTTGTGTAGGTATACCATTAATTTTATTACAAAAACTTAATATATATTGTGGACTCACGCGTATTTGCAGTATTATAATTAAAAACATTGCTCAATTTTGTTTTAACTTCTAAGTTTTAATTGCATAAATTCTACAATCTGTTAATTGATTTATTATTTTTGTAGCGTAATATGGAAATGTAAATTATCACTTACTACTAGGTCTTCTCAATGTTTATTTTTAATTTTATTTTACTTGGTCATCCTCATGTGTCATTATCAAGTAATTTTGTTTTTCGCATAATAACAATAAATTAGTTTTGTATTGACTGTTTAGGCAGCTCAAAGTCCACTTGTACTAAGACTAACAGCCAAAACAATTTAACGTCAATGTCAACCTTCGATTAATCATGTACTAGATTTAAGGTACTGTCTTTAAAAACGGCAAGGAAAATGAGACCACAACTACGAGTGTGGTCTTATTTGAATTTGAGGAATTTAAGCGTTATTAGTATAATAATACAGTCGAATTTTGTAACGCTCACTGCGTACGGTCATACAATTTCATAGCTGTTATCGCGGAACAAGATAGCTTATGTTTATTACGACTCTAGTCGAAACCCAATCTTAAGATACTTTAGATTTTGTATTTCTGTGTATACCCTAATAGATACAATAAAGTATAGTAATATCGTGCCGTTTTTTTGTGCTGTGTTTGTTTGCAACTCTGAATCTGGTATATATTTGATCGCAGGTGTTAACCGACCCATTGTGCCGATTGTAACTGCTATGATATTCAATAATATTATTTATTGTAATGAAACTCTTTATAATAGTACTTTGTATGATTTTAATGATAATAAAATAAATGATTAATCAACACGATATATCTTTATTAGGTTTCAGTCTCATTATCCTCGAGCTATCAGAGTAAACCATGTTATTGTCTATATCAAAAGCTACACCAAACGCATCATCTACTTCTAAAACTTTTTCAATGCTTAGTGTATTCTTATCTATTAAATATATGCCGTCTTGAAGGCAAGCGTACACTTGGCCCGTTCTATCAGACGCCAGACCTCTGACACCGTAATCTATAAAAGTGTGATATTTAACCGACTCGTTTCCACCTGCTACTTTACTATATAATCCAGTTGCGTTAGTAAAATATATAACATTATTTTCATCCACGATAAAATTGTCCACTTTTGTATCTTCCAAATCTTTGAACCTCTCAATGTTATCATTGGAATGTGTATAAAGAAACTGTGACGGAAACACGGTAAAATATAACACGTCTTTGAAGAAAACGTTTCCAATATTAACGTCTGCAGCTGTGTAGAATTTGGCTTGGTCTTTTCCGTAATCGTATTTGTATATACCGTTAGAACCTCCTATGTAGATTTCGTGAGATTTCTGATCAACTGTTTGAGCGAATCCGTTGTTAATGCCTTTGATGTCTACGAATTGTCTTGTGTTTAGGTTGATTCTTGCTGTTTTGGAGCTGTCTTCCGCATCTTGGATGCTGTAGCTGAAGTAAACTATGTTAGTGCTGTAATCTACTGCAAGCAAGTAAGGCCGGTCAACGTCTTCTTTTAAAGTTTCGACTTCATGGAAAACATTATCGATTATGTATCCTTTAATGCCATTGCATTCTTTCTCGATGTACGTGGCGTGAGCGGAAAGTATTAGACTTGCGATTACTGTGTAGACCCACATCGTAGTGTCGTGGAGACCTGGAAAGAAAATTGAATTGATTAATTTATGAATTGAGATACCATTAACGGTATATGATCATTGCTTAATTTTTTGTTTAAATCCTTGGCATCATAATTGTGTCATGTATATACAGACTTGTTCATGTGGGAGAGGCCATAGGTGCTGAATCACAGTTCGATACTAGTTCAGCACTGATGGTTCAAGTTAAATATGTATCTTCTATGTTTTATGCCAATAAAGATATTATTATTATCATGTACAACCAGACAAGTGGAGTTATTTATTAAAAATCATTTCAAATCATGCACCTTAAAACAATCTTTCTATAAATTAGTTAATTTTAAGGGTTCCGTACCTTAAAGGTAAAAACGGGTCCCTGTTACTAAGTATGTCTGTCTATCTTCAGGCTTTCACAAGATATGTAATTCCCGTGCCGCTATAACAACAAATACTAAAAATTATAAAATGAAATATTAAGGTACAATATATACAGTAAATGCGTTTTTTGCTTTTTATAAATAACGGTAGCCTGTACCCACTAAAAAAATTCACTAAATATATAAATGTATATTACATTTCAAATTAAATTATAAACTTTAAACAAAATTTTTTTTTATTGGTTTTCTCATACAATAAACGCAAATTTTAAGCAGTTTTTTACTCCCATCTTAATAGCGACATTTGGTAGACCTTCTATACATTCACAGAATATTTTAAGTATGCATTAACTTTCAAAATAAATATAATAATAGTATTTAAGGGGGGTATTAACACAATAATGGTACGGAATCCGGCTCAAATACCCTTTATATAAACCTCAAATTCAAATTTATTCGCTGCATTACATGAGTGGAATACATAAGGTAGGAAACTTAATAGAATTATTATATTAGGAAAAATAATTAACTTACCAGCCTACACGTCCGCAACGGTCCACTGATATCTGAAACCTAAACAAAATGATTGAGCAAAATAATAATATTGATAATGAATGAGATACATCACGCAAGGAGAGAATAATGATATTGTAAATGTTATTATTTTGATTTGAAACAATGGTTATTATCAATCAGATGGTACTCAATATTTTACTGTAGAAGCTGATGTAGCCAGTCGTACGTCAAAGTAACAGGATGGACATTCCCCTCAAAAAAAAAATTACGGCGTCTACGCGTAACATAAACCGAAACTAGGTATAAATAGATTAAAAAAAATAGATGGTTGATGTTTAGGCTCAACGATTTATGACGATGGATATAATTATGTATTTTGTGAAGTGAACATTATCAAGTAAATTTGACTAACCAGCGGGGTAATACCGCCAGTATATTAGGTTATATTACTAGCTGCAGCCACCGACAATGGCTTAGTGAATTATTTGTAAGTTAGGTTTAATATAACTATTAATGTTGTTTTTGATTACATTTAGTTATATCGATTTCATGTTATATTATGTTACTAAGATTATTATACAATTAAACACCTATGTATTTAATATTGGTAAACAACATCAATTTAAAAAAACACTTTACCAATTTTACATATATATACTATTCATGACTATTTACATTACCTATATACAATACATGACTATTCAGGACTAGGAAATATCTTTTGTCCTGTAGTCTGTGACAAATCTTTTGTATAAAAAAAAATCGATTAATAATACAAAAATACAATTGGCAAATTGATAACCTTTTTTGTAGTCGATTTAAAAAGGATTTATTAAAAACTATGATAACTTCGTGCATTTGATTTGAACCATTTGAACACTACAATTAGAACCATTTTTTCCAAGGTTCCAACAATTAAAAGTCTTATTATATCTGCCATCTGTCGGTGAGTAGCGAAAGTAGTCTCAAACCTAACCTAATTCTGTGTACCTATAAATTCGAAAAGAGGTCAATGTCTAAAATTGTTGATATTATTATAAATGAATTTATTTCGTGAATTATCATCCAACAAAGTGGTGCAAGCGCTTTGTTACATTTTGACGTGACAACGTCTTAAATTAGGTTGCGGCTGGGAGTCACTTATGAAAAAGTGTAACGCCCGGTAACGTTACGATGAGTCACCGAACGAGAGAGAGGCCCGCCGAATGCCTTGCGTCTCTCTCCCACTCAACTATGATCGGTCTGCCGCGCGTTGTTACGTAAAATCTTCGCCCGTAAAACCGACTTTACAGGCAACCATTTTTTTTTACACAACAAAGGCATTTGACCTGCAGAACCAGCTCGGTACTCGGTAAGGTATAGGTATAAAACTTTTTTAGATATCGAATAGGTACCGAAGCGAATCTAACCCTTTGATGACGCTAAGTGGCCAAGCTGTCGAGAGTTTTCAAGCCGCCCGAGGGCCTCTGACTTGGCTTTACGACTGTGTACTAAGATGAAAATGCCACTTTAAAAACGACAGTCTTGTGCATGGTCACCTATACAAACACCGTCCGCATCGACCGTTGCTTAACTACGATGATCGCGTCAGATCACCTTAGGTAGCCGAGCTAAAGTTGCTTTTAGGATTTAGTACGCACGATCTGCATGCCGTGATCTAATTGCAAGGCGCCGCACGACTTGTCTAATGCTGGGTAATTACTACACCTGAGTTAGGCAGGAATACTAGATGTAAGGGTGTCATTCCGATATATACTATATTACTAGCAGATCGTCCCGGCTTCGCACGGGCTATAAAATAATCTAAATTGCAAAGAGAAACAAAATAGGTATAGCCCATGTTACTCAGGGATAATGTGGCTTCGCAACGGTGAAAGAATTTTTCAAATCGGTCCAGTAGTTTCGGAGCCTATTTGCGTCAAACAAACAAACAAAAAATCAAACTTCTCTTCTTTATAATATTGGTATAGACATAGAACCTTTAAACAATTGTCCACGTTCGAGTCAGCTCGCGTATGAAGGGTTCCGTATTTTATATTTGTAACTTAAATAAATGACATAATAATTACACGGTTTTTGTATATTAATTTTATTTCAATTTACTATTATATTTTTAAACTTAATGTTTACCGAGTATCGTTGCAGAAATTGAGTAAAAATTGGTTAAAAATTACGTTTGTAAGCCCCAGTTAAATATGCATTTAATTTTAATTTAATTATTTATTTCTTTGATTATTTAGTTAGCATTTTGGTATGTTTATTTTTATTTTAGCATAATATTTTAACTTTTTTAACTATTGGTAATGTATTATAGTGCATTGATTTCCACCTAGGATTTAAAATTTATGTAAACGTAACCATATTCAACTAATGTTTCGCTTATTATGCGTGTGCCAACTAAGAATAGGACTGTCAAACCGCCATCTTGCTCAATAATACGCGCTAACGTCATTACCAAAGTGTATGGTGTGTGTAAAAATTAATATACAAATTAGTATATACGTATACGAATTATGTAGTATTTGGTATACAAATTAATTTCAGTTTATATGTTTAATGTAGGTACACTTTTTGGTATTTCTTTTACTTTTCACGCCAAAATAATAATAAATGAGTAGGATTTGAAAAAAAAGACTATATACTTGATACTTTTACATTGGTACGAGTATATTTGTAATGAAATCCCGCCTTTACAATCTTGATACTTTATCAATTCGGGTAATAGAAAGGAGAATCGTTCATTTTCATCTTCGGCCTTGTTCCGAATCGAGTATCAAGATGGATCGAGATAGATCGATTACACGATCATTCGCATGATGATAGCTCGATGGCTCGTGCTGGACTTGCGAAATTATACCACTCGATAGTGAAGGGCGTTCGTGTGGGAAATATTGACTTATGTATCGATACTTTTTTTACCCGTGATAGGTTTACGATGTTAAATTCAAATTCTGTTTATTTATATAAATAACACTTACAGATAAGATACATTTGGTTTATCTGTAAGTGTCATTTATATAAAAACAAGACAGAATTTGAATTTAATAAAAACAGAATTTGAATTTAACACCGTAAACTTATTAAGGGTAAAAAAGTATCGAGTATTTAGAGTAGGTATTAAAATTAAAATAAAATAAATTACAAAGCTAAGAACTGTTATTATGACTAGGCTTAAATACTACATTAAGATTAAGTGAACTATTAACAATTATATACAAAAAAAGCAAAGAATAAATTCAGAGAATACGAAAAATATATATAACAAATAAAACATAACAATGACATTGAAAGAAAATAAATATGTATCGATATGTAATATGTATGTATATGTAGTATATCAGTTGGGTTAGCTACCATAACACAAACTAGAAACGGTTCAGTATGGGGTTAACCAGCCGTGTGTGAAATGTGTCTTAATATTTATTTATTTAAATTTAAGTTTAAGTAAGTAATTCAGTGCCTTTACATCTAAGTATAATAGCCGGCAAACAACTTGAGCAAAAGTCGACGTAGAGGGGGTAAGTTCGCGCATGTACACTTCCGGACATATTTTATTGGTCATTGTTGAAATATAAAAAATATATATAAATAAATATTGTGAAACATTCTTCATAAAAACAAAATATATATACAAAAAATATTTATTTTACACAATAAAATTAATATTACACATTCTACATTAAAAAAATTACAATTCTCAGATCTTTTTTTGCCTGGTGTCCTAAATACGGTAAGCAACTCCGAGTCTTTGCTTTCTTTTATGATTTTTTTTACGGTACTAACAGACATTTTAGTTGCTTCCGCAGTCTTTTTTATAGTTTCCGTTTGTTTTATATATTCCTGTTTAATGAAGCAATACACATCATACATCATTTTACTAGCTTGTCTCTTCAGAACTGTGTTATGTTTTGGCGGCATAGTCAGAAATGTTTTAAGTAGGTATAAACACAATATAATAAAAAACAAAGTAACAATAATATAAATGAATATAAAACTTTAACAACAAAACTTCTAAACTCGAAATAGACTATTAAAACTGCACGCAAGTGTAGTCGATGCTAGTACAGATGCTAGCGGGACGAACGCGCGGCGCGGGGGACAGCGGCAAACTGATCGGCCAATCGCGGGGCCTCGTGCCGACAGAATGCCCCCGCGCACCTCTCCTACCACCAATGATACCTTAAAATCGTCTACTGCGCACTCAAGGTCATTGCTCAAGATGATTGCCGGCCACTATATGATATAGACAGGATGATATGGTTTTGTTTTTGGTTTTTATACTTGTTTTTATTTTTGTTGTGTATAAGTAAATGTTTTTAGTTTTGTAAATTTCATAGTAATCGTATCTTGAATTTTATTAAATAAGCTAATTCACAAAAAAAAAAAATATACAAATCATTTATTGGTAACACCAAAGTTACAAGTCAAGTAATTATGATATCATTACAAAAGTATATGATAATACTAGCTGACCCGGCAAACGTTGTTTTGCCTCACTTAGGCCGGGACTCCACCAAAGCGGAGATGTGTGCGGTGTGCTGTTCTTCTCACTGCACGCCGCTCACATCTCTCGTCTCCACTGCGCGTCGTCCGCGCACAGCTCACATCTCCGCTTCCATCGCGACATACAAATATGACACATCTCCGCACAGCGATCTCCACTGAAGCTGAGCGGAGAGGAGACGTGTCAATAACTCAATTCTATTGGTTGTTTAAAAAACATCTCCTCTCCGCTCGTCTCGTCTCCGCTTTGGTGGAGTCCCGGCCTTAGGGGTATGAAAAATAGATAGTGTAGCTTATATGACACGTTCGTAGATTTACCGTAGCAGCGCCATCTATTGATTACTCACTCAACACAATCGACATCTGTTAGAATCATTTGGAGTTAACAGATAATTGTGACTGTCAAATAATAATACAACAATTAGCAATAAATTAAAATTGCGACTATAATTTGAGATTTGAACTATCCTATCTCTCAAGTTGGATCGAACTGCACATGGTGTGCGAATTTTATTACAATCGGTTAAGTGGTTTAGGAGTTCTTTGAGGACAAACATTGGGACACGAGATTTATATATATGAAGATGATTCAATGTAAATTTTCAACTCTAACACACTATACTTATTTACGGTCAATAACATTATAGGAAATCAAAAAATATTTAACGAAAAACTATCTATCGACATAAAAAATATCGATAACAAAAATTCCCATCACTATCATTCCCATGATACAGTTTTGCTTATAACTTAACCTTGTTTAAATTATACAGTATTGTATCACTCAAGTTACATCTAGTACAATCAGGTTTAGTACACACAATACAGGGTTAGTAATAATAAGACAGAAAGAAAAAAAAACATTTAAGAAACATTTAAGTTTACTATGTAGATATCTAGAGAATGAAGTTCTGTTTTGCTATCATTATTTTGTATTGCTTAGGATTAGTTAATAATAATAATGTTTGTTATAAAATATTATTAAAGACAGAAAGCATAAAGCATAAGCAGCACACTATACTAATTTTCAATATTCAAATCTAAATTGAAGACTTTTCTTATTAAATGTGGCTCGGTGGTAATAACGTCAGCTTTTTAATCGGACGGCCCCTGGTTCGATCCCGGCCCTACACCAATGACTTGTGTTTCATGTTATGTGTGGATTTGCACTCGCTTTACGGTGAAGGAAAACATTGTGAGAAAACCGACACGTTTGAGGACCACAATATCCGAAGACGTATGTCATCCGCCAACCCGTACTTGGCCAGCGTGGCGGATTATGGCCTATATCTCTCTCCTCGTGAGATAAGGCCCCGAGTCCCAGCAGTGGGAACGTATAGTAGGCTGCTTATGCTTATTAGAAAAGCATACTATTGCTTAGCAGAATATTATACAGATAATTCTACCGCATGTGGTAATAATTAGTATTTTTTATTTATTTTGAATTGTAATTATTTTTCTATTTACCAATAAATTATATTCTGTATTCTATACGTTCCCACTGCTGGTACTCGGGGCCTTCTGTCACGAGGAGTTTGTTATTTCTTCGCCTATTTGTTAAATCCAAGGTATAAACTAACACCACGCCAAATTTCAGCCAAAGCGGTTTAGCTGTTTGAGTTTGACTAACACACAAACTTTCGCATTTATATACTTACTCTTTGTTGCCTAAATAAACGATTTATGATTATTATTATATATTTATAATATTAGTAGGATAATTTGCTTTTATAATATTTTGATATTACATGATTTTCAAACCTAGTTAACTAGTTAGTTATCAGTAGTCCTGTATATGGTGCAGTAGAACTCAGATTAAATCTTAACATGCATGTTTAATGAAAAGTGATTTCTGACGTTCCATTAAGGTGCTTTATGTTTGTTTGTGCGGCTTTTATGTAGATAATTGCAAGGCTGAGAATAGGTAATGTTCTTTTTAAAGTAGGTAATGTTTTTTCTAAAGTAGTTGATGTAGTTTTAGGAGGTCAATCGGTTTATATTATGTATATCTAAGACTTTTTTGAAGTCGTTACTAACCGACAAATATTAATCTTGCTCTTACTTGTAAGCGGCTAGGCTCTGATGTCTGGAGTTTTGAAGAGGCTTTAAATGGACGATTTTTGTTTCACGTTTTAAAAAACTATATTTGTGTAATAGTCATGTATGTACTGTCTAGGAAAAATGAGTAGAAAAATATAGACACTAATTTACTATACTTTTTTTTGCAATAGTCTGAGTCTTGTTTATAAACTATATTGCGTAAAATTTTAAAAAATATATATGAAGGTCAATTTTATGTGTGATTTTTAGTATGTTGTTTAAAAACAACATTGTCCATTTAAGGGTTAAGGGTCTCTGACATGGATTAACTTAATTTATCTAAAAATGTTTGAATATAGATTCTTTACAAATACAAGTTTAAGTAATCATTTAGTTTATGTAATAGTTAAGTACTATGTTATGCCTTAGGTCGTGATTTTAAAATTAAGTCTTGCACGTTATGTACATAACATTATGGGAATAGACCACACACGACTTACATTACTATTATATATATGTATATGTACTTATATACTTACAAGATAACAGTAGTTTTTAGGGTTCCACACCTAAAAGGTAAAAACGGGACCCTATTACTAAGCTACTAGAGTAAATGTATTGGGCAACTGTGAATCTCACTTATTGTATGTACAATACATAAATAAAATAAATAAGCTTCCTATGTATGTCTGTTACCAGGATGTTTCTTACAACCCGTGATAGCTTGTAAGCTGAAATTTTTACAAGTCATGTATTGCCCGTGCCGCTAAGTATAACAACAAATTCTAAAAATTAAAAAATATATTAAGGGGGGTCTCCATACAATACATGAAAATTTCAGTTTTCTATCTATCACGGTTTCTGAGATACAGTCTGGTAACAGAGAGACAGCGGAGGCTCAGTAATGGGGTCCCGTTGTTATCTTTTAGGTACGGAACCCTAAAAAAGTACCTAAACTAACTCACTTTTTAGTCTAAACGCTTCTTCTAAAATTCTTACTCCTTGGAGGTCCAGGTAATTTTCATTATAAAAATCAACGTCTAAAATTAAATGTAATAATGATGCTATTAAGATCTAATTTTATCCCTCTAAGATCGTCCAATTTTATGACAAACCATATAAATTATGTACTTCATTAAAATTGAAGCTTTGGCCTTGAAACACAAAGCCAATTTGAAGTCTAATGCGAAAGTTTGTTTGTATTTATGTACATAGAAAAGACTGGCTCGGTGGGAAAAAGTTTGCTTTTCAATCTGACGGCCCCTGGTTCGATCCCGGCCCTATATCTTGATGACTGGTTTCTCTACGTGAGAGAAGGCCCCGAATCCCAGCAGTGGGAACGTCTAATGGGCTGATAAATGATATAAGACGGCAAGTAAACAAGAAAGAAACAAAGTATGAGAGAAAGAGTATGTAGGAAAGGAAGGAATAAAGAAAGAAAGAAGGAATACATGAATGAATGTATATATGTATGAATGAATTAATTAATAATTGAATGAATTAAAGAAAGAACAAAAAGAACGAAATAATAATAATGTATTTATGTATGAATGAATGAATGAAAGAATGATGAATGAATGAAAGAAAGCAATTGTTTTTCATATCTATTAAATTTAAAATACCTATACTATTTTTAACATCATAAATAACTATTCTGCAAGCTCCATATATGCATGTAGTCGCTTAAATTATAAAAGGGATTACTTTCACAAACACTTTTTATTTTTTATTTGAACATATTACTATTAAGATTTGTTATTTTCTCTGGCAACTTGTTGTACATTAATATTTTTGTATAACATCCCTGTTTCTGTAGTTTAGCTAGTCTATTTGCTGGTAGACTTTACCTATCTCCCTACGTTAACAATATGGAATAGCATCTTTTTTATTTTGGTAAATTTTATTTTAATGAATTTCTAGAAGGCTATTGGAACAAAGCTTCTTACCACGCGTTGTGTAAAGGGGCTAGACGGAAAAAATCTTACGAAACGTTGTCACGACACTTTATGCGCACGGTAGGTAGGTATGGCAACGTCGCATCTCCAAAATTTGTTCGGAAGTCAAATACGGCTATCAATGAAAGTATTCACTAATTGACAACAGCGCCATTCGTTTCAGGTGGAGTTGCGATTGAGCCTACTGATTAAGTTTATATTACATTATTTTTCTTAATAATAAAAATATATTTTTATAGTGTCGAGAGTTGACTCTCGACTTGTCGTTCGAAACACGTGTAGAGTTAAGAATTACCGAATTGTGATAGGTAACGTTAATCTTAATTTATCTTAGTTAATTAATCTTAGTTAATTTTTCCTTTACTTGTCTTAAATAATTTGGATTTCGGATCACAGCGGAAGTACACTAAATATTTAATTTTGTCATCTATTTACAATTCCTTCACTAATTAATCGAAAAGGACTTCGTTCCATCCGGCTGTCCCTTGACACCTCTCAAGTTTTTATATATGTACATTAAAATAACTGTCATTATCCTCTATAATAACACTTTATCACAAAAACTAATCAGAATCTAAACCGAAACCTATTGAATTACAAATGAGAGCAGCTGCGAAGTCTGCTTCAATAATAATTCATCCATTTTATGTTTAGAAGGGAACGTTGCCATTCAATTTTAATTACCGATTTAAAGTCAGAGCTTAGAAACGTCTTTAATCTGTAAAGTTAATTGATATGACCAAATAGTACCTACTCTTAATTATGTAAGAGAATAGATAAAATTTGGAAAACCGACTTCAATTTTGAATTTGATTTACTATCTATCTTCTAATATATAAAATTTCCATGTCACAATCTCAGACTACCAGTAGTCTGAGGTCACAATGTTAATTACCGTACTCCTCCGAAACAGCTTGACCGATTTTCACCTTTTATATGCGTATTCAGTAGGTTCTATTTTTCATGCCCCTAAGTGAGGGCAAAATAATGTTTGCCGGGTCAGCTAGTATGTATAAATAAATAAATAATTATTAGGTCACATTTCACACACGACTGTTTAGCTCCATTCTAAAACATTTAAAGTTTGTATTATGGTTGCTAAGAATATTTATACATACTTATTTTGGTACCAATCAGACTTATCAATTAGAAATAAAACAAAATCTAAAATTACATATTTTGAACCAGTTATTTTTTCATATTGATAAGTCTGATACCAAGCGAGTGTGGCTCGGTGGTAATAACGTCTGCTTTTCAATCAGACGGCCCCTGGTTCGATCCCGGCCCTACACCAATGACTTGTTTTTCAAGTCACTTGTGAAAACACTTTACGATGAAGGAAAACATCGTGAGGAAACCGGCATGTTTGAGGACCACAATATCCGAAGACGTGTGTCATCCGCCAACCCGCACTTGGCCAGCGTGGTGGATGGCCTATATCTCTCTCCTAGTGAGAGAAGGCCCTGAGTCCCAGCAGTAGGAACGTATAGTGGGCTGCTTATGTGATACTAAAATATGTATAAATGTTCTTAGGATGGTTCTTTAGACGGTATTTAATAAGTTTTTAATTCAATACGCAATATTTATTGCACATTTGCCAACTTTCCTATTGAGTACCGAATTCGTGATGAACAAACGTGACCGCTACTGGACAGACTTGTTTAAAAGCTGACTGAATTTTAGGGTTCCATGCCCAAAGAGTAACTACAGGACTCTTTTACTAAGACTTCGCTGTCGGTCTGTTTTTTATTGTTTTCAAATTTTCTTAATTTAACAAATAATGAAGTACTAACTCAACTAGTGAACATTTATAATAATCCTAGTAGTGATAGTCTAAGAGCCCGTGAAGATCGTCCTTTACCGATCTGATAACCAGATGAGACGTATTTTTTATGAAGTATTTTTTATAAACAAATATGCCTAAAATTGCTTGCCTATCAAAAAGTGCTCATGGCTTTTTTTTTTTGCGCATGCTCGTGTATAGTCAAATTATAATTTAGCTACAATTATCAAAACTAAAAATAACATTTTAACTGTTCAAAATCGTTGTTACTCCTATGAAGCGCATCAAAATCGAATGAGTCACCTATTTTGACTTACCTGTTTACACCTGCTTACCAGGTAGTTATACACTGAAATCAGTAGGCAAGCATACCGAGGCATATTCTGTGTATTGAAAACTATCAGTGAAATAAATTTCATTTGGTTATCAAAAGTATGAAGGTGATGAAAAAAAAAATCAATAAAAGTTTATTTAATTAAAAATAGCCATGAGCACTTTTCGATGGGCAAGCAATTTTAAGCACATTTGTTTATAAAACATATTTAATAAAAAATACGTCTCATCTGGTTATCAGATCGGTGAAGGACGATCTTCACGGGCTCTTCTACTATGAGAATCTTTGTTAGCCTCAGGAGCCTCCTTGAGAGAAAGGTATTTCATACTAGCATCCCGTCCCGGCTTCGCACGTTCTATGTTTGATGACTGACCATGTAAGACGATGTTTTTAAAGTGGTATTTTTTCATCTGCGCGCTACCGTAGGTCGGATGACACGTTAAATAGTAGGTCCCGCTGTTAGTCTTAGCACAAGCAGCCAAGTCAGAGGCCTTCGGGCGGTTTGAAAACTCTCGACACCAGAGCTTGGTCGCTTAGCTCATACGAAGAAGAAGAAATGCTTAAAATTTTCGTAACATTTTTTTTTATCCTTGATAGGTTAGCGTTTGACTACAGCTAGCCTGATGTTAAGCTGCACTGCAGTCTACGGTGTGGCACGCTTACCTAGAAGATACCTATTAACTCTACTTTTGAAGGCCCCCGGATGATACCTCTCAGGAAACAAAGACTCAGCCCAAGAACAATAATAATTTAACTTGACAGTAACAATTTGACAGATGACAAGTACCCGCTCGCCTGATTGATGGTAAGCGCTGCGGCATGCGCACGCGCCGAAATAGAGCACTCGCATTGTGAGTGTGGAATTTGATGCTAAGGTATAAAAGGTAAGATGCTCTATCACTATTAATGGATTTAATTTATGACAAGCTGTTCATCCGGGTTAATCCGGGACTAAACGAATTTAGTCCGGGATATAAAGTAGCCTATGTGTTAATCTCAAGTCTAACCTATTTCCATACCAAATTTCATCAAAATCGGTTCAGCCGTTTGAGCGTGAAGAAGTAACTAACATGCACACACAGAAACGTTCGCAATTATGATATTAGTAGGACTAGTTGCGCCTCGCGGTGCTTTCCGGGTTAATCCGGGACAATAAGAATATAATCCGAATTAAAAATAGCCTATGCTTTAATCCAAGGTCTTATCTATCTTCTTAGTAAATCTCATACAAATTGGTCCAGCCGTTGGAGCGTGAAGGAGTGACATAGATTTTGAAGTAATATGCGTATACCACGGGAACCATAATTGTTTTCGGGATGAAAAGTAGCCTATATGTTATTCTAAAGTCTAACCTATCTTCACAGCAAATTTCATCAAAATAGGTTCAGCCGTTTGAGCGTGAAGAAGAAACAAACATACACACACACACAATAACTTTTGCATTGATTGATTGACCTAGTAGGCGTGATGGTTACTATGCTGGACTGCCAATCAGAAGAATCTGGCTTCGACTCCCGGCACGGCCAACATCTTTGTGCTAAATTATTTTTTTTGGTTGTTTGTCTGGGTGTTAAATATGTATCTTTATAAAGTATGTATGTATGTTTATTGTATATGTAATATATCAATTGTGTCAGCAAACATAACACAAACTAGAAATGGTTCAGTATGGGGCTAACCAGCCGCGTGTGAAATGTGTCCGATTTTTTTAATCTATTATATAAATCAATTACTTAAACCAATACGTTCTAAAACACACTTAGATACAAATTAGATACAATTAAATTAAATCAATTACTTAATACTAATTATATACGTAGGATTTAACTTAGTTAGTAACTAATAATATAAGTAGGATTAAACTTTTAATTTGGTAGAGAAACAATCCGACCGTATCAAAATAGATGCACCAAACACACACATACAAACCCCACTCACACATACAAGTATAAACGAAGATGCATCATATGTCTTAGTACAAGTTACTTAATAATCATTGAAGGTATATAAGCAAAGAGGATGGATCCGGTAATCATTCCACCTCGATGGTGAAACAAGTGCAGTGTTCTCAATTTGAAATTGGAGTATTTAAGTTTGGAATACGTATTTGATTTTCGAAGTGTGCTTTGTAACGGTAAGTTTGAGTTTTGATTGTGTTTTGTTTTTGCCTTGGGACTGTTTCGTCCTTTTTTAGTTGTTTATAAATGATTAATTTCCATGGAATGGTTGCCTAGAAGAGATCGCTTTAAGCGATAAGACCGCCAATTGTGCCACACTAATTTTAAGTAAATTTTATTTTATTGTGTCCTATAAATAATTTTCTATCTATCTATCTGTTTCGTATATTTATCTGGCATAATAATAATAATAACATCGTATGACCTAAGTGGCTAGGCTCTGTTGTCGGGAGTTTTCAAGCCCCCATGAGCCTCTGACTTAGCTTAACTTACTTCGACTAACAGTCGGACAGTTTAATATGAAATGTGAAAAAACTACTGTTTGTACTTTGACTAATAGTCGGCTCATACAGTTTTTATGAAACATGAAAATTCTACTTTCTAAATGACAGTAGGTATGGTCATCCATCCAAAGACTGTCCGCATCGACCTCGCTGATCGCGTCAAATTACCTCAGGAAGCCGAGCTCAGGCGATGCTTTTTTTTCTTTATCTATGTTTGACATATTATAAGCATGACAAATTTATAATTTTAGGTTACATTACAAATTTATTTTGTTTTTCGTATCTATATAATATTATTATACAACTGACAAGAATGGACAAAATAAGAAATGAGTAAAAAAGAGGAAGTGTGAAAGTAGCACCAGTGAGTGAGAAATTAAAGAGTGGAAGGTTAGCGTGGTATGTACATGTGATACGTAGAGAGGAGACGCATGTTAGTAGGAGATGTATGGAAATGGTAGTGCAAGAAAGAAGGGCAAGAGGCCGACCGAAGAAGACATGGATGGAGTGTGTGAATGAGGACATGAGAGAGAAAGGAGTGAGTGTAGAGACGACGGCTGATAGAGGAGAGTGGTAGAAGAAAATTTGCTGCCAACCCCACCTAGTGGGATAAGGCAAGGAAGAAGAAGAATAATATTATACGAAATATTTTGTGTGTTTTCAGAGGAACGTAAACGGTATCCCGCCAAAACACCTAAATTAACACCAAAATGAAGGTTAGTAAAGTTAAAGTTTTTAAAATATTCTTTTCAATAATGAACCTACGAGGTATTTTTTTATTGTCTTAGCAAATATCATTTTCCTCTGAAACGGTGTAAAATTGCGTAAATACTTATTTCTACAATAAAATATAGCTATATCTGATCAGCAAGCCGAGTGCAAGTTTTGTCGTGTGCCTGACGCGCTCGGCGAAAACCGCGTTCGCACATGATTTGTATGGAAAAAAATAGGGCGCCACCTAGCGGCGCAAAAAGTTTCAAAAACGCGCCGCTAGGTGGCGCCCTATTTTTTTTCATACAAATCATGAGCGAACGCGGTTTTCGTCGAGCGTGTCAGGCACACGACAAAACTTGCACTCGGCTTACTGATCAGTTTGACGACCTTCTTAACGTAATGGTTACCAAGTCGGACTGCCAACCAGAGTTCTCGGGTTGCCTTGGAGCAAAGCTAGTCAGTGCATGTAGCGACGCCCTATTACATACATACAACAGGGCACATGTAACATATCTCTATGATGTGTAACATATCTACATGTGATGCAAGCTAATAAATTTTATTGTTACATAAATGCTATTACCTACTCTATTGACGAATTTCTAAACGATAAGGATTTATTTTTTGCATGCAAATAAACCGGCTCACTCCTCTTGTGTTGCGATACCCGAACAGGGTCCAGAATGAGATACCTACCTTTTAAATGTATAACATCTTAATTATGCCATAACGAAGCAATAAATGTATTTGACTTTGACTTAAATAAAAACTGTTATTTGTCTATGCTAAGGGGTTAAGAGATATAAAACAGTATTAAATACTTTTTAGGTACGAAGCTCTTAAATGCCTCACGAAATTAATGGACTCTGCACTAATTCCCTCTAACCTTGTGACTTTATGTTCCAGGCCGTGTTTGCTTGCGTGATGTTGGCCGTGTCTGCTATAGCGGAACCACCGGTCGACTCCAGGTTCGATAACTTCTTCTTCTTCTTATTATTCGTATGAGCTAAGTGGCCAAGCTCTGGTTTCGAGAGCTTTTCAATCCGCCCATAGGCTTCTGACTTAGCTTAATGACTACTTGTACTATGACTAACAGCTGGACCTATAATTTAACGTGTCATCCGACCCACGGTACCGCCCAGATGAAAATGCCACTTGAAAAACGACAGTCAGCCATTTTAAACACCGTCCGCTTCGACCGTTGCTTAGCTTCGATCATCGCGTCAGATCACCTTAGTTAGCCAAGCTACAGGCGCTTCGATAACTACAAACTTTTTTTAAATTATAATTATCTTACCCCGGCTAGTGAGTATCTGAGGCCTGATCTACGCTTATTCATACTAGTTCTCGCTTTTATGTACGTATCTCGCACATTTTCATACTTTGTTTTTCTTTCATCCGTTGCCCGTCAAATTTATTTAAATCATATGTTTCAGATACCTCCCTCCCCAGCAAGGGGGAGGTTTTGGCGCTCCCTCTTCAACCTACGGAACTCCGGGCGGTAACAGCGGATCTCACTCACAAACTGCCGCTATATTCGGGTAAGAACCCTTGGCTGTTTGTACATTTTCATGGCATCAACAAGACATGAGAAAATCCTTACCTCTTCTGCTAAGTTGGTACTATGCGTGCCAACTAAGAATAGGACTGTCAAACCGCCATCTTGCTCAATAATACGCGCTAACATCATTACCAAAGTGTATGATGTGCAAAAAAATATGTAAACAAATTATATTCAGTTTTAATGTTTAATGTACGCTGTTTTACTATTTCGTATACATTTTACGGCAAATTAATTATAAATGAGTAGGATTTGAAAGAAAAAGCATATTTATAATTTTGTTTTTATTGTTGGCACTTCGTTTTATACCGAATAAAAATGGTTTATTATATACTGTTTACAGCATGTCAGCAAGTCGAAACTATCCAAAACCAATGTCTTGTCACGTGATTTTTTTAGGTGTTGTTAATTTGACTTGGGTACTTGGGCCTGCAGCTATGGCAGCAGCATATACATAAATTTATATCTAAGAACAAAAAAATAAGTTTTATACGCTTTTTTCGCTGGCAGTACTATTTTGACAGTTATCGTGTGAAGTTAAAGCAAGCGCGATCCTATTACTACGCATTGTACGCTCTTGACAGAGCAGTCGTGGTCGTCATGAAATAGTGGTGGAGTTGACTAACAATAAATGCCTCACGATGCCTCAGATTTCCCCTAGAAGGTCTTTCTGGCGCACTCGTTTAATGGGGGCTCCCATATAACAATGTTACGGAACCCTTCATGCGCGAGTCCAACTCGCACTTGGCTAATTATTTTTTTTATTTGTCACGGGAATATAAAAACAATCTGTATTAATTATTACCTATAAGAAGCCAGAAAGGCTTCTAAAATTACTTCTGAAAACCATGTCAAAAACAGTGATTACGTATTTTTATAAAAAAAAATATTTTCACCTTATTATCGGGTATTTCGGTTGGAAGTGGTGTACATTGCTATTGTTCAAACATAATGTGAAAATAAGTTGTAAATTTATTTATTTTAAAGGGGTACCCATGATTGTCCTTATTTGGTCAGTCCATCGAGTGGGTGACCTCCCGCGCGGTCTAGTACCCTCTACTTTGCCCTGTACGACTAGGTCTATGGACAGATTACCACGCCTCGAAACATGACTAAAAAAGAAAGAATGCGATACTGTACTGTTGTAAATAGACGCTGCTTTATGCCGAGTTCACGGAGTATGGAGATATTTGTTCGGAACTCAGTCCAAGAAACTCCAAGCATCCTTCTCCAGCACTACATCTCCAGAACGTCTATTTTCTTTCTTTACACATTTCATTCCGTACTTATACCGTACAAAACCTTTCTTCAGCTTTAATTATGGTCAACAAATGTAATACAATTTTTTAATTCATTTATTTCGGAATAATCCATCCATACAATTCAAACAAATATCAATTAAAATACAATTCAAATAAATACAATCAAATTAAAGTAAATAAAATACAGATCAAATTAAAAAAGTAGTCATGATTTTACGAATAAACTCTTTGCCCTTATCAAATATATTACGCCAACCTTTTTACAGGCATCAGTCTGCTTCGAGACGACCATCCTCGCAATATGGCGCCCCTTCCACACAGTATGGCGCTCCCACTGCTCAGTTTGCCGCCCCCTCATCTCAATATGGCGCTCCTTCATCGCAATATGCCGCCCCATCAGCTCACAGCGCTCCTTCTTCACAATATGGCGCTCCTTCCCAGTTTGCTGCATCTTCCCATGGTAGTGGACGGTAAGTTAACTTGTTCCAAGAATTCAAATTTCATATTCAAATTCAAATATTCCAAGTCCCTAATATAAGTTCCAAGTCCCTAATAAAAAATCAAAACTGTCCAATAGACTTTGTGCAGAATACTGTTTTGTTTTTATATTGCCAGAAGAACAAAAGCAAATAAAAAATATTTTTTTCTTAGCACGTTTTATACATATTTAATTCAGTACCAGCGCGTTCCGTGTACCTAATATGTGTTTCCTGATACACATCATACACACACAGTTTTCAAAATCAAATTATTTATTTTGCGATGCCGTAAGGTAAATAAACGATTTGATTTGAAAAAAGTAGCATAATTTGAAAAATCCTCTAAATTCCTGCGTAAACGATACCATGTAATTCCAGAGGTTTCCAATCCCCATCGGCTCAGTATGGTGCTCCTGAAGATCAGGCCCGTCAGTACCTCCCACCTGGAACAGGAGGGTACGGTGATGATGGACATCACGTGAGTATATCTTCTTATTCTTCCTATGAGCTGAGAGGTGAGAAGCACCACCTGAGAAGTACCACCTGGGGGTCTTCAAATCTAGAGTTAAAAGGTATTTTCTAGGTAAGCGTGTAACATCGTAGGCCATAGAATTGTTTAACACCAGGAAAGCTGTGGTGAAACGCAAACTTATAAGTAATAAAAAAAAAGAGGCTAGACTCTGGTGTGGAGTTTTCAGGCCTCTCGAAGGCCTCTGATTTCGTATAACAACTACTTATTCTAAGACAACAGCTAACGGCTATAGTTGAATGCGTTACCGACCCACGATAGCGCAACCAGTAATTGTAATTGCCAGTAATTGTGATTGTGGAAAACTTTGTTCATTTGTGTTAATTTATATTTTTATGTATATTTGTTTGTTTTTTTTTTGTTTGCCCAATTAAAAGTATTTTTGTTTCTTTCTAAATAAAGTTTGGGGTCTCATTTTTCCTGTGCCTCAAAGTAACATATTACATGATGGGCCCAGCGGTGTACAATAAGCTGCCCAATGACGTTACTGCAGCCGTCAGTCTGCACGCTTACAAAATGAAATTGAAACGGTGGCTCATTAATCGAGCGTTTTATTCATTTGACGAATTTATACCTAGTATTAAATAATTTATTGACATTAATTGAACTCACTACCCGAGTCTCTGTTTCCTGAGAGGTATCATCCGGGGGCCTTCAAAAGTAGAGTTAATAGGTATCTTCTAGGTAAGCGTGCAACACCGTAGACTGCAGTGAAGTTTAACATCAGGCTAGCTGTAGTCAAACGCTAACCTATCAAGGATAAAAAAAAAAAAAAAAAATTGAATATCTTACGAATTGACATTTTTATCGTATAATTTTTCACTATATTATTTATTATTTCATAATAATTATTATTGAACATAAGATGCCACATTTAGTACTTAGAGTGTACTACTCGTATTATATAATTTCTGACATGTAATAATTTTTATTATGAATAAATGAACTAAGTACCTAAATCTTGGACAGGAGCCAGCGAACTACAACTTCGAGTACATGGTGAAGGACGAGCCCAGTGGTAACGACTTCGGTCACCGCGAATCGCGGCAGGGAGACCGCGCTGAGGGTCTTTACTACGTGCTGCTGCCTGATGGGAGGAAACAGGTAAACTATCATCCCGAGGAGACGATGCTTTTGGTTATCCCAGGGCATCGCTCGCGCCGTAGAGGGGGGCGTCACCCCCCTTGAGGTGGGTCCGCTCGGACTGCGGAAAGCGGCCTGGGCGGGGAGAGCAGCGGCAATGCGCTGTGCGGTCCTGCATCCCTGCCCCCGTCGTGAGATGGGACACCGTGAGGTTGTAGTCGGTAGTGACGGCCCTCTGGCCTCGAGCCCGACATACCCCGCTCGCCTCCCCCAGGCTTATGGCGGGAGATGCGTAAATGCATTTCCTCACGAAAAAAAATACAAAAAAAATGGTACACAATCTTATGGGAATAAGAAATGATTTCATTTCTATTTGAACCAAACCAACGGTCACACTTACATAAACAAGTTGTTGGATATGTGGCGTCTCTGTCGCACTTCTTCGCCCGCTACCAATCCGAGCGCTTGTCCTGAATCGCACAAACGGTATTTTCAACGCGCTAACTAACTATTTAATTTATTTAACTATTTTTACATTTAATGTGCTTGCGCTTGATCGAAATTCATATTGAGAGATAGGATAGTTTAAATCTGAAATTATAGTCGCAATTTTAATTTATTGCTTATTATTGTCTGTTATTATTTGACAGTCACAATTATCTGTTAACTCCAAATGATTCTAACAGATGTTGATACCTTTCGACTGGGTTGAGTAAGTAATCAATAGATGGCACTGCTATGGTAAATCTACGAACGTGTCATATAAGCTACACTATCTATTTTTCATACCTCTAAGTGAGGCAAAACAACGTTTGCCAGGTCAGCTAGTTTATTTATATTTTTGTTCTATTATTTTTTTTAGACGGTGCAATACGAAGCCGACCAAGGCGGTTACAGACCAAAGATTAGCTACGAAGATGTTAACGTAGGGGGATACCCCGCCGCGCAGGGGTACGGTCACAACGACGGCGCTAGCGGACCTTACTAGACATGACGACATTTATGATACACCTTGTATACAAGAAAATGACACACCTTGTATACAAGACTACGATACACCTTGTATGTATATAAGTAACACCTTGTATATAAGTACATCTTGCATACATGATACACCTTGTACATAAGTACATCTTGCATACATGATACACCTTGTACATAAGTACATCTTGCATACATGATACACATTGTATGTAAGCAACACCTTGTAGGTATATAAACAACACCTTGTAGGTATATAAGCAACACCTTGAATACAAGATACCGCTTGTATATATAATATACATGTTTGTATACAAGATGCACCTTATATATAAGATACACATTGTATACAAGAACCGCTTGTATATAAGATACACGTTTGTATAGAAGTTACCTATACATCGTACATTAATGATAGCTTGTATATAAGTACAAATTGAAAAAAAAGATACATTTGTTTATAATATCCACCTTGTTCATATTCTAAATTGGAGATCTTGAGTTATTTTTTTTTTCATTTTTATTAAATTTATTTAAAAGAAAAAGTAGTACAAAAATGATGATTCAAAATTTTGAACGTAACTGATAACAAATAAAAAATAATCAATAATAATAATACATAATCTTAGTAATCAATTATTAGAAAGTGAAATTCAGATTATTATTTTTTGAGTTGGCAAGGAAAATGTGATATTATCTACTAATATTTGTATTTAAACTTAATTTAGTAAGAAGACTTGTTTTATAAAACCACGACGTACGCTCTGAAATGGATTTTGAGACATAATTTCTAAGTTTTAGTACAAAACGCTTATAAGTAGAGTAAACTAACCTTAGTTTAATATTAATGACTCCAGGCCAGTTTATTTGAAAACTTCTTTTGCTATTTAACTTCTTAACGTAACTATCATCTCATAAAATATATTATTTTTCCTATATTTATTTTCACCAAAAAATCTTGTTTTTTTTTTAAATAAGATTAAATCTTATTTTAATTTGAAATAATTAATAAATTAATATTAATTAATTAAAATAAATGTATGTGTATCTTTAAAGTTTTATAATATTTAATATATATACTTTTCTAATTTTATGCTCTATCATATAATTCATGTAATTTATGAACTAATGTTAGACTTAGTGAAAACAAATCTACTCAACTTGTAAATAAAAAACCTCATTATAATCTTGCTTTTTATTTGATACCAAAAATATTTAAACTTTTTTACAATGTTGTATATTGTTACTTATGTACTAAAATACACTGAATAATTAGTAATCAGTTAACAACTTCTTTACTATACGAGTTAATAAAAAAAAATCATGTGAAAGTTATCATTTCCTTGCTCACACCATTTAGTTATGCAAGTTAGAGGATATCAACTTTCAAATGTTTTTTTTTAAATATACAATATTTACATAATTATGTTTATCTTCGATCAAATATATACCAGATTCAGTGTTGCATACAAACACAGCACAAAAAATGGCATGAGTTTACTATACTATTGTATCTATTACAATATACACAAAAATACAAAATATGACCACGTCACAATAAATATTTCAATACAAGTCAACCTTACCAATGGTGGCGATTCAGCGGCACACACGACTAAACTAAATTTAAAGAAACCCCGTCTCTTTTCATCTTAGGTGACCAGAAAGAGACGTTACGTTCTGCACCATAGTCAAAACAACTAAAATCACGTCAAATGTAGAAAATATAGGCGACTTTAGAACGCACTCACTCACTCACCTCTAAAACTGCCTGCTCATTCCATATTTGACGTGATTTTAGTTGTTTTGTCTATGGTCCAGAACGTGCCGTCTCTTTCTGGCCACCTAAGATGAAACGAGACGAGGCTTCTTTAAATTTAGTTTAGTCGTGTGTGCCGTTGAATCGCCACCATTGTATCTTAAGGTTGAGTTTCGACTAAACATAAGCTTTCTTGCTCCGCGATAAGCGCTAGTGCTCTTTAGATTCCATCGGAAACCTCTTACTGTTACAGTGGTTATTTTAGCAATTCTTGAAAGCACACGCAGCATAGCACGTCCGCACGTTGGCTCCGGTTGGACCGTACTAAACACAAAATATAAGACCACACTCTTACTTGTGGTCGTATTTGCCTTGCCGTTTTTAGAGACGTAACCTTAAATCTAGTACATATTTGATCGAAGTGGTTAGTGGTAATTAACATGGTCATATCAGATGTCGTTTTTTTATATTAAAATAACCTTTTAATTGTGCCAACCATTTGTGCTTGTATCGAATTATTTATGAACATTTACAACGTTTTAGTGGGTCGGATGACAGGTTAAATTGTAGGTCTCGGCTGAGTTTTAAGCCGAGACAGAAAGCTTCTGGCGGCTTGAGATTCTCGACACCAGAGCTTGGCCACTTAGCTCATACGAAGAAGAAGAAGACAGCTTTTAAGTAGTTTTTAATTATGCTAAAATATGCACAATACAATTACCTACAATCAACTAATATACTACATAAAGTAAAATAATACCTAATTGTACGTGTATATATCATTTTACATTATTTCAGTATTATACAGCGAACTAGAATAAATAGAATAGTAACTTGGCCAAGAAAATGGTTCCACACGTAATGGTAAAATACCGCGGTGGGCGGGGCAAATAAATAACTTTGAAACTTCACAAATGTAAAACTTAAAAAAAAGGAATATTTTGGAGATTCCTAGGACATCAAATGCATTAATTATCTTTGTATCTATATGTTGTATAACAATGTATTAGAACAACAGCTTTTAAAAGTTAATAAATATCAATATCTTTGGTTTTAATTCCAAAATACATTAAAGACAATCCTGTGCCGAGTATGTAAAATAAAAAGCCTAGATTTGGATTTTTGTACATTTCTATAACATAACATTTTATTTAGATTTTAATGATATAAAAGAAAATATTATAAATTTAATATAATAAATGAAATATAATATATTAAAACTAATTAAAATTTCTTCCGTGATCGTTTTTATTTAAAACAAAAACTATTTTATGAGGATTATTTTTAAGAGATTTCTTGGTTTCTAGAATATCAAATACATACGTTAACTCATATCAATGGTAACATATTATAGCAGACATATAAACGTCTTTAAATAATTTTACACATACAAGCGATTTTAGTGACATTTAAAAAACAGCTTTTTAATACTTTCAATGATAATTAAGAGATTCTAACGATTTTTAGGAGATCCAAACGATTTAGGAGATTCCAAGGATACTATATAATTGGAGATGCATTATACCAAAATATAAATTAATAATCAAAAAATGTTTCGGGCAATTATAAAAAATACATAATCTTAACAAAAAATACTTAAATTAACTTTTAACAAATATTAAAAAATAATAACAAAAAAATGTTTCTTTTTTTAAATTATGCTGCTTACATTAATTACTATTTTCAATTATTCTAAATATAAATAAATAAAATAGCATTTTATTTAATTTGATAAAAATGTACATCTTAACTAAAGTTTACATGTGAAGAAGAAGATTTAATTAACATTAAGTAACATAAATTAACTCTCTTCTCATTTGCTTAAAAATAATCCCGCTAAGTTCAAACAATTTGTTAACAATTTCTTTTTTCAAACATTTAATTATGAAAGTTTCTATCTACTAGGACTATACGTAGACTAGTTAAGTTGTATTTATAATTATTAATTATTTGTGAATAAAGACAATTCGAGAACAAAAAAAACATTTGTATTATTCGTGCCAACGGCTTGACAGTGCTATTCTTTTGACAGTGCTATTCTTAGCACTGTCAATTATTGCCTCTTAAGTGCTAAGAATAGCACTGTCAAACATCGGTTTACAACAACAACCTAAGTACATCATGATCACGAAAACAAGAAAAATAAGAATATATGGAAAAAAGGGTTATGGTTGTGCGAAATTAGCACAACTGTGTTACGAATTCTGACTTTTATGATGATGCTATTTGAATTCATTTTCCCTTGTATGCCGACAACTCTTGTTTAACGACCTCGTTGGCGTAATGGTTACCATGCCGGACTGCCAATCAGGTGGTTCCGGGTTCCATTCCCGGCACGGCCAACATCTTTATGCTGAACTAAATTGGTTGGCTGTCGGTCTGGGTGTTAAATATGTATGTATTTAAAGTATTTATGTATGTATATGTAGTATCAGTTGTGTTAGCAACCATGATACGAACTTGAAATGGTTCAGTATGGGGCTAACTAGCCGTGTGAATAAAAAAAAACCTATTGAACCATGCTTAGTATGGAATTACTGGCTCATAAAGAGGCTGTCCGTACACACTGTTAGGACCCTAAATAAATAAATAAAATAAATATTAGTACACATTTCACACACGGCTGGTTAGCCCCATACTGAACCATTTCTAGTTCGTATTATGGTTGCTAACACAACTGAAATACTACATATACATACACACATATTTTATGTAGATACATATTTGGATACAGATTTTTTACATAAGCGTGGTTACTAGCAAGGCAAGACAGAAATATACTCTATCACCGTTTTATTTATCCTTGATAGTTTTGCGTTTGACTACAGCTAGCCTGATGTTAAGCTGCACTGCAGTCTACGGTGTGGCACGCTTACCTAGAAGATACCTATTAACTCTACTTTTGAAGGATGATACCTCTCAGAAAACAGAGACTCAGGTAGTGAGTTCCAAAGCTTCGCAGTCCTAACAATAAAGGTTGTCGCAAAGCGTTTTGTACGAAAGTTTGGAACTTCAACTCTGTATCGGTGTCTCTTCACTGTCTCTCTGCTCGTTCTGTAGTAGAACGGAGATGGTGGAATCAAATTATGAAGTTTCAGAGCACACTCCCCTAAATGTATCCGATGAAAAACCGACAAACTAGCAACCTTGCGTCGATGCTCTAGGCTTTGAAGCTTCGCCTTCGCACCGCAAGAATTGCCGATGAGCTTCTTATTTACAAGGCAGTCAAATGTTATGCCACTAGAGCCAGCGACTCAGTCTGTAAGGTAAGTAGGACTATAAGGTCGGTATGTGATCTTTACAATAGCAGTACATGTTGAGGTGCGGATGGGAGTTGCTAATACAACTGGGTTCATCTTTGTATCTGAAACAAAAAAACATAGTCTTAATTTGGTTTCAGATCACAGCGGAAGTATATTAAATTAGTTTTCTTTTTGTCTTATTTACAATTTTGCGCAAAGTAATGCCTGAGTCAATAGGCTATAATAGTAGCTGAAGCGCCTGTAGCTCAGCTAGCTAAGGTGATCTGACGCGATCATCGAAGGTAAGCTTAGACTGTCGTTTTAAAAGTGGAATTTTCATCTGGGCGCTACCGTGGATCGGATGGCACATTAAATTGTAGGTCTCGGCATTTAGTCTAGGTACAAGCAGCTTGAGCCCAGATTTTGGCGAGCTAGCTTATATGAAGAAGAAGAATAATAATAGGTTATAGTTCATCAGTTTTAATAATCCACTTATCTATTCTACTCATTAGTCGTAAACCTCAGGTAAATCGGATTGGTACCAAAATAAGTATACAATTTTAGAGTTGTTCTCTTTTGTTGATTTTTTTTACCATTTTTTTATTTATAACTAAATAAAACTGTAAATTCAATATTTTGCCCCTGTTATAACCTTAAGCTCAGTCAGAGGCCATCGGGCGGCTTGAAAACTCTCGCCACAACAGCTTGGCCACTTAGCTCAAGCGAAGAAGAATGACTATACTCACGCGTTGATTCTTGATATATCTCTGGTATCGAAGATAAACTTGTCCTCTTTTATCAAATACGTGGCCGAAGCCTCGTACACTCCGGTACCCGGACCCACTGTCACCTGTCAAAAGATATTAGGGAATTAGAAATCATAGAAATCATAGAACTTTATTAACCTTATAACATTGCGTTATACTAGGCACGTCAAATTTACATATTACATATATTCATCACCAATCAATTAATGAATTAGTCAATATCTTAATATTATAATTAGTCATACAATGCCATAATAATATAATTATTCGTACAATGTCATAATAATAAAATAGAAAATAACAACACATTTACATATAATTCATGTCACTTTACAGTCCGTCATACTTAAATAGAGATTCTGAAAGAGATTAAACTAAACCACAATATATAAACTACTTTTACTAATCAAAACATCAAAATTATTTTAAGGAAAATTAAACAAGATAAACCATTTATTGATAATTGTACAATTATACGTCAAAAATTAAAAATGTCAATATGATATACAAATAAATTGTAATAAATGTCATATGAGATAATGTCAATATTATATATATACCTAATAAAAAAATAATAATATTTAACAATTACATGTCATGACATGATTAACATAACATTTTTTCTGATGTTTAAAAATTCATCCATAGAATAAAAAGTTTCCTGAACGAGCCAGTTCTTGAGCTTATTCTTGAAAATGCTAACATAAGAAATAAACCTCACTTAACTAGGCGTGGGAGGTTGGTGGGTATGTAACTTCATTTTACCATACTTGTTCAGTTAATCGGCAAGTCCTACTATAATATATTAGAGTGCCGAGCTCTTTTGTTCTATTTATTGTCTTTAATGCTATGTAACGCGTCTTTAATTTGTTACCTATATAAAGCAGTGCGAACCTTTTACCTTGGATAAACCCAGGGTTTTTAGGTAAAATATTTTAATTATAATATTATGTATTCTGTTTGTGATAATAATAAATAAATAAAATAATAATATAAATGACAAAGTTTGTGCGAGTGTATGTTTGTTAGTTTATCCCACTCAAACGGCTGAAACGAGTTAGACGAAATTCGGTATGACGATAGTTTTTTCGTTATGAAATAAGCTACTTTTCTCTCTCGGATTAACGCGGGTAGAACCACGGGGCGTAGCGGGTTATAACAAAACTTCAATTTAACAGGCTTACTCAGTTGTCCGTCAAATTTACATGAAACCTCATTTTACCAGAGTTGATGGTCGAGTGAATAATAATTCACACTTTACACGACTCAGTCGTCAAATTATTGATAGAAAGAAAGAATGAAAAATACTTTGAATTGGGAAAAACACAAACCTTAAACCTCACCTTTTCAGTTGATGGCAAATGTATAATAAACCTCACTTTACAAGACTCGCTCGTCAAATTATTGAAAGAAAGAAAAATACTATTAATTTGGAAAACCACAAACCTTAAACCTCACCTTTTCAGTTGTTGGTCAATGAATAATAAACCTCACTTTACCAGGGCTGCTCAATTGATGGTCAAATGAATAATAAACCTCACTATACCAGGGCTGCTCAGTTGGTGGTCAAATCAATAATAAAGCTTATTTTATCAGGTCTGCTCAGTTGATGGTCAAATGAATAATAAACCTCACATCACTAGGGCTGCTCAGTTGGTGGTCAAATTAACAATAAACCTTATTTTACCAGGTCTGCTCAGTTGATGGTCAAATGAATAATAAACCTCACATCACCAGGGCTGCTGAGTTGACCGTCAACCTCACCTTGATCTGATAGTGTTCCCGGGTGGGCGCGAGCTTGGCGGTGAACTTGCCGATGTAGCCGTCATGGTCCCGCGCCTCCTTGAACGCCAGCATGCGACTGTTCGCGCGCTGCACCATCACCCACGATATCGAGGTGAGGGTACGTTCCGAACATTTGTCGCTGGAACGAGGAAATTATATTATTGTGTTTATAATTAATCTGAGTAGAAACTTTGGGGCCGTGGGGACCGGTAGCTAAATTTTTATTCAATGATTTAAAGAAGCGCTTGGTCGACGCTACTCGTGACCAAAATGCCGGCCTCTACTTTGCACAGCGGATTAGCGTTGCTGTACAAAGAGGCAACTCGGCTGGCATTTTAGGTACTCTTCCCACTGGCACTGGTTTTTAGATTAGATATACTTTTAATTTAATTAGTTTTAGATTAGGTTTACATTAAGTAATATTGAATTTTTAGTAATTAGTTATCCCCCAATTAAATTGTTTACTTCCTTTTGCTTATCTATAATTAATCTGAATTATTATTATTATAATTACTACCTGACCCGGCAAATGTTGTTTTGCCCTATCACTTAGGGGTATACGAGTAAGAATATTATAAATATAAAAATGGTTGCCTGTAAAGTCGGTTTTACGGGCGAAGATTTTACGTGACAACGTCTGCCGCGTGCTGCGCGCGCGGCAGACCGATCATAGTTGAGTGGGAGAGAGACGCAAGGCATTCGGCGGGCCTCTCTCTCGTTCGGTGACTCATCGTAACGTTACCGGGCGTTACACTTTTTCATAAGTGACTCCCAGCCGCAACCTAATTTAAGACGTTGTCACGTCAAAAATATATAATATAATTTTTTTCATTAATCTCATGTCCAAAATATTATGATATTTATTTGCTTTTGCCATGCTCCATTTATATAGTAATAACTCACTAAGTTCAAGCAAACCAATCTAGTATAAACTAAGGAAAAAAAAATGAGTCGTCACGTGACGCCTGGCAGATGTGAACCATCGACATTATTTTGTAAAAGAAATATGCAGAAAAGAACATATTGTCGCGAAGCTCCCAGAACATAATGTTCCAGAAAACACACGAATACCTTCGGTATCGCTCTCACACATATTTGTTGTCTCACTGCTACAGTTACCTCGAACTTTCTAGTATAGAAGATTCGAAAGCTTCCCGAACGCCGCCTGTTTGTTTACGTGTGTAAACAAACATCTTCTATCTCACTCACACACTGCCTCGAATTCTCCTGAAGAATAGTTCCGAACGTTCGACATATAGAACTTACGAGAGCTTGTATGAGCGGGTATAAAAGAGCGGACGGAACGATCGGAAGACAGTTATCTGCGAGATGTCGTAGAGTTAACTGCGAGTTGTCGGAGAGTTAACTCCGAGTGATACCCCGAGCGAAAAGTGCGATTAGTGTCTACGGGTGTACGACTCCGGCGAGGAACAAGGATTGCGACTGCACACGATTTGGACGTTTCGACGAGTTGGAAGACCAGACACGTATCCGGCGTGGGGATTCCATACTTAATAAATCCTAGTTATCCACGAAACCGACGTTTTAGTCATATACCCAAACCTTTATCCCGAGTGCCCCGTCCAGCACGTAACAATATTATTGTGATAGATACTAGATATGTCATAATGATAAAATAAAATATTACCTTTTTTTTGTCAGATAACGATGACTATTTATTCCAAATCGTCAACATACTAAATTCGTCACAGTTACGCATGGCGACGCATGCCACACCGTACACACTACTGTATATAAACTGTATATATATACCGTCATATAGCGTGGCGACGCATGCCGTGGCGTCGCGTCGCCACGCTTTGTTTCACATAAAAAACTCGGGTAGAAAAAAGTCTTAAAACCACTCACCGTACAGAGGCAGTGAGCGAGTTAACGAAGTCCAGGAAGCTTGTAGCGGCGCGCCGGTAGAGGGCGTTGTCTACCGACACGTTGTGCCAGGTTACGCAAGCGCACCAGTGCGGTTCGATTCCCGCCTCGCTGCACGACCGTCCCGCTGGGATCTGAGAAAATACAAGGTATAGACAGACAGACAGATTAACTATATATATATTTAATATTAGGACACATTCACACACGGCTGGTTAGCCCCATACTAAACCATTTGTAGCTCGTATTATGGTTGCTAACACAACTGATATGCTTCATATACATACATAAATATTATATAAATACATATTTAACACCCAGACCCACAGCCAACAAATTTAGTTAAGCACAAAGATGTTGACCGGGCCGGGAATCGAACCCGGAACCTTCTGATTAGCAGACCGGCATGGTAACCTTTACGCTAACGAGGTCGACAAACTGTTTAGTAGAAGAAAAGAAAATAATTATTATTTAAAAGAAAATTATTTATTGTGCTCTCAAAAATACATACAGTGTAAACGAAATTCGACGAACTCGTTGGCGTAATGGTTACCATGCCGGACTGCCAATCGGAAGGTTCCGGGTTCGATTCCCGGCACGGCCAACATATTTGTACTGAACTAAATTTGTTGGCTGTCGGTCTGGGTGTTAAATATGTACATATCTATATAAAATATGTATGTACTCGTATGTATATGTAGTATATCAGTTGTGTTAGCAACCATAATACAAACTAGAAATGGTTCAGTCTGCGGTTAACCGGCCGTGTGTGAAATGGGTCCTAATATAAAAAAAAACTTTCTATAACGACACTGAAAGGACTGTGCATTTTATGGCGTTATAGAGAGTGGTCGTTAAATGGAGAGAATGTATAATTGTATGGAATACAAGCTAAACCAACTAAAGCCAATTGATTTCGACGCTTTAGAGAGTTTGTCGTTAAATCGAATGACGTGACATGGAGTTTACACTGTATTTAAATTATTGATAGATAGATTAAGTCATTCAGTATATCTCACCTAGCGATGCACGACTGTGAATGATTCCAGTCGAATTATTCGACTTTATAAATCATTCGACTCATTCGAATGATCTTCGAAAATTAGTAACTAACATGATACCCTCTCAAAATTAACCGAACTGAATGAATACTACATTAGTTACTACTTGAGCCGACTCCACTCCAACGATTCATTCATAATTCATTCATTTGAAACTAACAAGTGACATTGACAAGATTCGCTAACAATCGAGTCAAAACGCCATTAGTACCTAATTAGTAGTCATCATTAGATTATTAACATTAGTATATTTGACGACCTCGTTGGCGTAAAGGTTACCATGCCGGTCTGCTAATAGATGTTGAAGGTTCCGGGTTCGATTCCCGGCCCGGTCAACATCTTTGTGCTTAACTAAATTTGTTGGCTGTGGGTCTGGGTGTTAAATATGTATTTATATGTAATAAGTATATCAGTTGTGTTAGCAACCATAATACGAGCTAGAAATGGCTCAGTATGAGGCTAACCAACCGTGTGTGAATGTGTCCTAATATTTATTTTATTTATTTATTTATATTACTAATATTCAAGTCGAACGTGTATATTAGTAGTTGTAGATAATTCGCAGTCGCGCATCTCCAATTCTCACCGGTTGAAACAAGCTGAGTCCTCTATACAAGTCAGCTCCTTTAATCTTGTATGGGTTCATCATATGCCGCAAGTCGAGTGCGTCCAGTATGGTGGCGTGGATATCGTGCGGGGTCGTTAGAGCTTCCGCGTTCAATCTCAGGCTTTCCTGGAACAAAAGGTAGCTTAAGTATCTGTTTAATTTAATTTTTATAATTTAACTAGCTGACCCGGCAAACGTTGTTTTGCCTCACTTAGGGGTATGAAAAATAGATAGTGTAGCTTATATGACACGTTCGTAGATTTACCATAGCAGCGCCATCTATTGATTACTTACTCAACCCAGTCGAAAGGTATCGACTGGGTTGACTCCTAAACCACTTAACCGATTAAAATAAAATTCGCACACCATGTGCAGTTCGATCCAACTTGAGAGATAGGATAGTTTAAATCTCAAATTATAGTCGCAATTTTAATTTATTGCTAATTATTGTCTGTTATTATTTGACAGTCACAATTATCTGTTAACTCTAAATGATTCTAACAGATGTCGATACCTTTCGACTGGGTTGAGTAAGTAATCAATTGATGGCGCTGCTATGGTAAATCTACGAACGTGTCATATAAGCTACACTATCTATTTTTATACCCCTAAGTGAGGCAAAACAACGTTTGCCGGGTCAGCTAGTACTACTATGTATACTACTCACAAGTATTTCCGGTCGTTTGTCAGTCAAGGCAGTGGGCACGTGGATCGCCATCAGTGGAAGTCTTTCTTCCAACTTGCCTTGTACAGTGCCTCGGACGTTCGCGAACCTGACAAAATATTATATACAAGATTAATTTTAGATAAGACATAGTTTTACTTTAATTATGTAATAATAATAATGACTTATTTTCAGGTCATTATTTTTCCTTTTTTTCCAAATAACCCATAATAATAACAAAAGATACAAAATAAAATACTAAATCTAAATATACAATTAATTTCTTTTCTGGTGTACAGATATCCAAAACCTATACATATGGCTATATAGATCCCCGGACAGGCACTGCAGTATAGCATTATTCGATCTCCGTATTGTATCCCAGAAGGAAGCAATACGGGATCGAATTACCGCAAAGAAGTCAGGAACCCGTGCATCAGCAAACATACCCGACGCGCTCCAACATCTTGGCATGCCCATAAGGGTGCGAAATGCGTCATTATATTGCACCCTTATGGTATGGTACGATCTTCTGGTGTACTTTGTCCAGAGCTGACATGTGTATAGACTCATGCAGTACGCTTTGAACAAAGTAACCTTCACTTCGTGAGAACATTTTGCAAATCTGCGCGCGAGCATGTTACATCTGATATTAATATTCTTTATTGTGCAACCCCTCTTTTTCTCGTCCTTTTCAACTCCTTTCTATCCAAAGGTTGCCTGGAAGAGATCGCTGTTAGCGATAGGTTTGATGGCATACATTTGTATTGTTACTTTTTATTTTGACTTGTATCTTTAATTTGCCCAATAAAGAGTTTATCTATCTATCTATCTGATATGAACAGATTCTTTCTTTCATGTTCCATGTCCGGGTCATCTTTCATGTTTTCAGTCATGATGTGCCCAAGATACCTGAACTGCTCCACAACCTTCACTGGTGAACCCAACAAGAATACTTTGGGTATCACCTCCGGATCGTTGCCTGAGCGGAAGACTAACATTTCTGTTTTTGCTGCGTTGTACTTTATTTATTTATTATTTTTGTTATATTGTTTTTAATCAAATTTTCATTATTATTTTAAAAATAAATTATATAAATAAAATATAATATATCTTTGGTCTTCCATAAATAAACAAGTGTAATTTATAATTGTTGAAAATCCCCGACTTGACTGAGTGTAAAATATGTATCGATATAAAGTACTATATTAGTTGGATATACAATAGACATATAAAGACACATTTCACAAACAGCTGGTTAGCCCCATACTAAACCATTTCTTATTGGTGTTATGGTTACTTATACAACTGATATACTACATATACATACAGACATAAATATGTTACATCGATACATATTTAATACCCAGACCATCATCCAACAAATTTAGTTCATCACCAAGATGTTAACCTCGCCAATAATCGTAGCAGTCCGGCATGGTAACCATTACGCCAACGAAGTGGGAAATGTTACGCTACGCACCTAGGTCCATGGTCCCCCATAATGAAGAGCAAGGTGTTATCCAAAACCCCTCCATTCTTCAAAGCGTCTAGGAACCGCACGGTGGCCCCGTCCGCCGTCGATATCCTGTTGAAGTCGTCGTGCGTTATATCCGCTATGAAAGTGAAGCCAAATTTGTTGCCTTGGAGTTGCATGAACTGGAACAAAGACATACATAAAATATTATAAAAAAATACAGGTTTGTCGCGCTCCGACGGTAAGCGACCGGATGGACTAACGCTTATTCCATGGCAGAGGGGACGGTGCCTAATCTGGGATGCCACATGCGTAAGCACCTTCGCATCTTGTCATCTTCCAGCCACTCAGAGAGCGGGTGGCGGGGGTGCGGAGGCTGCTGCGCTTGGCAAGCACCAGAAGTTCTCTGCCTTGGAAGTGGCATATGAGTTCGTGCCGTTTGCTGTCGAGGTAGCGGGGCCTTGGGGAACCGAGGCAAGGAAGTTTGTGGCAGATCTTGGACGGCGGTTACGAGATAGGGGGCGAGATCCGCGGGCCGTGGAATACTTGCGGCAGCAAATTTCTCTCGCGATTCAGCGACGCTGCTGCCAGCCTAATGGGTACGTTTGGGCGAGGGGCCTTGACGTAGTCTTTTTAGATATAAGACTTAATTTTATTAATTTTCATTATTTTTAGATTTGAACATAATAAATTATCACTAATAAAAAAAAAGCATACAACATTCAGTTAAAATTGAAAAAATCCTTCTACACCATTCTGTTGTGGCAGCCATATTCTGACGGCAGACGCCATAAATAGAGAGTGGTCGTTATATAGAGAGAATGTATAATTGTATGGAATACAAGCTAAAACGACTAAAACCAATTTATTTCGATGCTTTAGAGAGTATGTCGTTAAATCGAGTGACGTTACATGGAGTTTACACTTTATTTACAATAAAATTTTAGAAACATTCGTCACCACTGCGATTTTTGTATGTAAACACTTATTATGTATGTATACAATACACTTTTTTCTATCTCTTTTTTTTATTTGTATGGATCATTCTGAAATAAATGAATAAATAATATTGTCACGAAGCTTCCAGAGTAGATTTATATTCTAGAAAACACACGAACACCTTCGGTCTCGCTCCCACACATATTTGTTGTCTCACTCACACAGTATAGGATAGTTTAAATCTCAAATTATAGTAGCAATTTTAATTTATTGCTAATTATTTTCTGTTATGATGTGAATATGAACAGATAATTGTGACTGGCAACAGTCACAATTATCTGTTAACTCCAAATGATTCTAACAGATGTCGATACCTTTCGACTGGGTTGAGTAAGTAATCAATAGATGGCGCTGCTATAGTAAATCTACGAACGTGTCATATAAGCTACACTATCTATTTTTCATACCCCTAAGTGAGGCAAAACAACGTTTGCCGGGTCAGCTAGTATAACCCGGTCACATTATCTCGAGACCTCGCTGGAATGCGAACCCCCCGCCCCGTTCTCCTTTCACCTCCCCGCGCTCGCCACGGCGCGTCAGTACGTTTAACACTTCCGTTGCCGATACGCGTCTACTTGTTTTCGTGGTGTATTTTGATAAACATTTCGTTGTTACGTTTGGACTTTATTGTTATGTTTTTATTGCTGTTACGTTAAAATATTGTTTTTATAGGGTATTTATGTTAAGTTTGTACATTTTGGTTTAGTTTGGACAATTTTGTTACTTTGACAATTATTGTTAAAATAATATCCTACTAGAGGTGCTTGTTTTGCGCACCGTATCAGAGCGCCGACGCGACGTGACGTCATCGCCGCCAGGTCTCAAGATAATGTGACCGGGTTATAATATATATTTAATATTTTATTTTATCATTATGACATATTTAGTTCCCTATCACAATATGTTTTTTTCTGCATATTACTTATACAAAATAATGTCGATGTTTCACATCTGCTAGGCGTCCCGGGACGGCTCACATTTTTTGACGTGACAACGTCTTAAATTAGGTTGCGGCTGGGAGTCACTTATGAAAAAGTGTAACGCCCGGTAACGTTACGATGAGTCACCGAACGAGAGAGAGGCCCGCCGAATGCCTTGCGTCTCTCTCCCACTCAACTATGATCAGTCTGACGCGCGCGCAGCACGCGGCAGACGTTGTCACGTAAAATCTTCGCCCGTAAAACCGACTTTACAGGCAACCATTTTTTTTTTGGTAAGTTCCCTCACCTGGTCAGTGATATTCATCATGAGGTCGTACCGCGGCGTGTCCCCCACGCAGTATGGCCCCGGCTGCACCGGGTACCAGTGGTTCCTGTTCCCCGTCTCCAGGTAGAACGAGCGGAGGTAGTGCTCCGCCGGCTGGCGGCTGAACCCGTTGAACCTGTACTGGAACGTCCCTATACCGGGCATGTCTTCGAAATATGCTGTGTGGTAACTGGAATTACAAAATAATAAAAAAAAAAATAGATTTTATTATCTACTAGCTGACCCGGCAAACGTTGTTTTACCTTAATAAAAAAAAACTAAATATACAGTAGCCGATTCTCAGACCTACTGAATACACATATAAAATTTGGAAAAAATCGGTCAAGCCGTTTCGGAGGAGTACGGTAACAAACACTGTGACACGGAAATTTTATATATAAGATAAGATTACTCACATGTCAGTTAGAAAAAGATTTTACAAATACTAGTTTTTAGAATATAAAATTCAACAGACTTTTTATAATGTAAATGCATTTTTTTGTTACAATACAATCAATCTTATAATTTAAAAATACAGTAGGTATCATCAAGTATGTTTATAATAATAAAATTGGAATAACAAAATAGAAATATACAAATATACAAAATAGATTTTATTTGTGGTAAACTTTAGGTGTACGTATATATATTTTTTTAATATTTTCGGAGGACTCATTTCACACACGGCTGGTTAACCCCATACTGAACCATTTCTAGTTCGTATTATGTTTTTTTTTTAATATTAGGACTCATTTCACACACGGCTGATTAATCCCATACTGAACCATTTCTAATTCGTATTTTTTTTTTAATATTGCGACTCATTTCACACACGGCTGGTTAACCCCATACTGAACCATTTCTAGTTCGTATTATGTTTTTTTTTAATATTAAGACTCATTTCACACACGGCTGGTTAACCCCATACTGAACCATTTCTAGTTCGTATTATGTTTTTTTTAATATTAGGTAGGACTCATTTCGTACTCGGCTGGTTAACCCAAAACCATTTCTAGTTCGTATTATGTTTTTTTTTTAATAGTAGGATTCATTTCACACACGGCTGGTTAACCCCATGGATGATGATGATGCTGCTTACCCCAGTTTGTGCATGGTGTAGAAGAGGAAGGGGAAACTGTCCATGGTACCCTTGTTGGTGACTCGCCTCACGTCGGGCAGTTCTAGCTCCGTCTTTCCGGTCAGGATAGGGAACAGTGAGGCGGGCGTCCCGTCACCCACCACGTTGTATCTGGAAATATATAATATACTAGCTGACCCGGCAAACTTTGTTTTGCCTCACTTAGGGGCATGAAAAATAGATAGTGTAGCTTATATGACACGTTCGTAGATTTACCATAGCAGCGCCATCTATTGATTACTTACTCAACCCAGTCGAAAGGTATCGACATCTGTTAGAATCATTTGGAGTTAACAGATAATTGTGACTGTCAAATAATAACAGACAATAATTAGCAATAAATTAAAATTGAGGCTTTAATTTGAGATTTAAACTATCCTATCTCTCAAGTTGGATCGAACTGCACATAGTGTGAGAATTTTATTATAATCGGTTAAGTGGTTTAGGAGTCCATTGAGGACAGAAATTGTGACACGAGATTTATATATATTAAGACTAATTAATTGTTCGATATATGAAAATTCATAAAATGGGAGCTTAGTGGAATGTATAAAAAAATTACCCCGTCGAGCACGTAACATTTCCAATGATCTTTGGCAAACCCCAAGCTTTGAACGGTGTAAACAAAGAATAGAATATACCTTTATAGTACAACCACAAATACAACTTAATCTACATTTGATGTAGTGTACAATAGCGGTCTTATCACCTGTGGTGATCTCTAATAGTCAATCGGCAATGTATATAATAATATGATGTGAAAGTAGTTCCAGTGAGTGAGAAATTAAAGAGTGGAGGGTTAGCGTGGTATGGACATGTGATGCGTAGAGAGGAGATGCATGTTACTAGGAGATGTATGGAAATGGTAGTACAAGGAAGAAGGGCAAGAGGCCGACCGAAGAAGACATGGATGGAGTGTGTGAATGAGGACATGAGAGAGAAAGGAGTGAGTGTAGAGACGACGGCTGATAGAGGAGAGTGGAAGAAGACATGCATGAAGTGTGTGAATGAGGACATGAGAGAGAAAGGAGTGAGTGTAGAGATGACGGTTGATAGAGGAGAGTAGAAGAAGACATGGATGGAGTGTGTGAATGAGGATATGAGAGAGAAAAGAGTCAGTGTAGAGATGACGGCTGATAGAGGAGAGTGGAAGAAGACATGGATGGAGTGTGTGAATGAGGATATGAGAGAGAAAAGAGTGAGTGTAGAGACGACGGCTGATAGAGGAGAGTGGAAGAAGACATGGATGGAGTGTGTGAATGAGGACATGAGAGAGAAAGGAGTGAGTGTAGAGATGACGGTTGATAGAAGAGAGTAGAAGAAGACATGGATGGAGTGTGTGAATGAGGATATGAGAGAGAAAAGAGTCAGTGTAGAGATGACGGCTGATAGAGGTGAGTGGAAGAAGACATGGATGGAGTGTGTGAATGAGGACATGAGAGTGAAAGGAGTGAGTGTAGAGACGACGGCTGATAGAGGAGAGTGGAAGAGGAAAATTTACTGCCAAACCCACCTAGTGGGATAAGGCAAGGAAGAAGAAAATAATATCTCACTTACCCATTTAATATCGTGGCATTAAGCACCGTTGTGATGTATTTGTAACTTTTGGGCATTTTTCTGATAAAACCCGCTTTGGATGTAGAGTCGAATCCGAATATAAGAACATTGATGGGTCCAACTAAAGGTTTGGGCTTCGTAGTGCTTTGACGGTAACCTATACCGTAGCCTATCCATTTTGTAGCCGATCTGGAAAGAATAAAAAAAACATAAAAAGTATTAAAAAAATATAAGACAAAATTAAATATTTAGTGTACTTCCACTGTGATCGGAAATCCAAATTAAGACAAGTAAAGGAAAAATTAATTAAGATTAATTAAGATTAACGTTACCTATCACAATTTGGAAATTCTTAACTCTACACGTGTTTCGCCTAACCACAAGGCATCATCAGGAGATGCTGACTCTTCGAACGACAAGTCGAGAGTCACTCTCGTAACGCCTAAGTCAATAAGTTATTTAAAAAAATATCCTACTAATTCTACTAAAATTAAAAACCTACTATAAAAAAGCGAGTGTGGCTCGGTGGTTAAAACGTCCGCTTTTCCATCAGACGGCCTCTGGTTTGAACCCAGCCCTACACCAATGACTTTTTTTTCAAGTTATGTGTGTATTAACACTCGCTTTACGGTGAAGGAAAACATCGTGAGGAAACCGGCATGTTTGAAGACCACAATATCCAAAGACGTGAGTCGTCCGCAATCCCGCACTTGGCCATCGTGGTGGATTATGGCATATATCTCTTTCTTCGTGAGACAAGCTAGTACTCAATATTTGTAAATTTAAGCTTTCTAGCTATCACGGTTTCTGAGATACAGTCTGGTGACAGACAGACATCGGAGGCTTAGAAATAGGGTCCAGTTTTTACCTTTAGATACGGAACCCTATAAATGTACTTCTCTTCTTCTTCATTGTATGAGCTGAGTGGCCAAGCTCTGGTGTCGAGAGTTTTCAAGCAGCCCGAAGGCCTCTGATTTGACTTATTGACTGCTTGTACTATGCCGGATAAAAATACGTGTAAACTCTATATAACGACACTGAAGGGACTGCGCATTTTATGGCGTTATAGAGAGTGGTCGTTACAATAAAAATTAATTTCGACACTTTAGAGAGTTTGTCGTTAAATCGAGGGATGTTACATGGTGTTTACACTGTATCATCATCATCAGCCTATGCTCGTCCACTGCTGGACATAGGCCTCTCCCAAGGCACGCCACTTGGCCCTATCCTGTGCTTCTCTCCGCCATCCACTACCCGCTACCTTCTTCAGATCATCGCTCCATCTGGTTGTAGCGCGTCCTACCCTACGTTTGCCGAGACGCGATCTCCACTCTAGAACTCGTCTACCATAACGGTCATCGGTTCTTCGGCAGATATGTCCAGCCCATTGCCACTTCAGCTTGCTTATGCGTTGGTCTATGTCGGTGACTTTCGTTCTCTGTCGAATCACATCGTTCCGGATACGATCCAAAGTCAAACAATTTATTGCAATATTATGTCACATTACAGTTACATAATTACCCATAAGGCATTGCAATTATTTACTGGAGATGAGCAACCCTGTTAATCCATTTGATTTTTTTTAGTGTTCCGTCATTTAAAAAGTCTTCTATTTCATAATAATTTTTTGTTATGAGTAAGTTTTTAAGTGTGTCAGGAAAGTTTTAATATTATCGATACGCTTTAGGTCGTCTGGTATTTGTTAAATATTTTAATAGCCATTGAATGTGGGCCCGAGCTCTGGGTAGATTAGAAATGTCTAATCTATACATTGGTACTAGCAAATTGTATTTATGTCTTAGTACGTGTTTGCGCGGTATATCTGCTAGTTTTTGGAACAGATACGGATATTTTATCCCGTAGAGAAACACCGAGCATAGCTCTTTTCATGGCTCGCTGAGCGACTTTTAGAGCGAACCTTTACACTGTATACTTACCCATTTCTCTTTCCGGTGCATATGATTTTGACATGGTCGCTGGATTTCAACACATACGGAGTATCGCCCTCTACAGTTTCTGAAGCGCCTATAGTGTATTGTGCATCGCTTAGATGTATTATGTCTTGATAGGTACATCTTATGTCTGTTGTTGTGGCTAGTATGTTCTTAACTACCCTGCATTCTTCAAGCTGAAAAAAAAGCAGTTTATTTACCCCTAACAGCTACAGGGTTTAGTTTTTAGTTTTTGTTATACGTTATATTATACTTAAGATTATAATATTTTTAGTGCTAATTTAGAAAACACTGCAAAGGAAGTTAAACCTCTTCGGGGCTTTGTCATTGTACATATCTTCTTCTTCTCTACCTTATCCCACTAGGTGGGGTCGGCAGCAAATCTTCTTCTTCCACTCTTCTCTATCAGATGTCATCTCCACACTCAATCCTTTCTCTCTCATGTTCACATTCTCACACTCCATCCATGTCTTCTTCGGGCGGTCTCTTGCTCTTCTTCCTTGCACTAACTACCATTTCCATACATCTCCTAGTAACATGCAGCCTATTAAGCGTAAAAAAAAACAAAAATTTTGTAAAACAAGTAATAAATAAAAATAAAATAAATAGTTAGACATCCGCCTGGGCGGGGAGACCCAAGTTTTGAAAAGCTTCGACTACTTTTTTGTCTGGTTGAAAAACAGATTTTACCACCGAGCTACGCTTGCTTTTTTAACCAGCCGTGTGTGAAAAGTGTAAAAAAAAACAAGAAAGTGCACGTACATAATTTCTTACGTCTACATAAAGATACTTTAAAATTAAATAAAAATAATAAAATAAAACCATTTATTGGCCTTGCAACATCTCATCGCATTTGGCAAGTCATTTACATTTAGTTTAAGTCACACAGAATGATACTGGTGGCGATTCAGCGGCACACACGACTAAACTAAATTTAAAGAAGCCCCGTCTCTTTTCATCTTAGGTGGCCAGAAAGAGACGGCACGTTCTGAACCACACACAAAACAACTAAAATCACGTCAAATATGAAAAATATAAGCGATTTTAGAGCGCACCCAATTGTATTGTAAATCTGACGTGTTTGACGTGATTTTAGATGTTTTGTCTATGGTTTAGATCGTACCATCTCTTTTTGTCATTTATGACAAAAAGAGACAGAGCTTCTTTAAATTTAGTTTGGTCGTGTGTGCCGCTGAATCGCCACCATTAACTAACCTCTTCTTATTCTTCTTCACCTTATCCCATTTAGGTGAAGATATTTACTAAACTAAACTTAATTATTGTAACATAGACTAAAATTGTAGGTATTATATACTTACATAGCATTTGACCCAGTCTTCTCCCTCGCAGTTCACATGGGGCAGTTCCTTATCAAACTGCATCACCTCCCAGGAGAAGGGGTCGAGGCGAGGTATCTTACATCCTGTGCCTTTGTCTTCCTTCAGTGTCTCCTGAAGCTTGTCTTCTATATACCTGGAGGTCAAATAGGTCACTTACTCACTGTTTAAATACTCGTACAAACAAAAACAATAAGTGAAAAAAAAAACAGTTTTTTATTTTTTTTATCCTTAATAGGTTAGCGTTTGACTCCATCTAGCCTGATGTTAAACTGCACTGCAATCTACGGTGTAGCACGCTTACCTAGAAGATACCTATTAACTCTACTTTTGAAGGCCCCCGGATGATACCTCTCAGGAAACAGAGACTCAGGTAGTGAGTTCCAAAGCTTCGCAGTCCTAACAATAAGGACAAACACACACATACACAAACTTCCTCGTACTCCAAACATATATACTTTTTTAACGTGAGGAAATGCATTTACGCATGCCCACCACACCCGGGGAGGTGGGTGGGGTATGTCGGGCTCGATGCCAGAAGGGCATCACTACCCCACAGGGGTCCAAACGTATATATAATGCGTGCCAACTAAGAAAAGGACTGTCAAAACCGCCATCTTGCTCAATCATACGCGCAAACTTCATAACCAAAGTGTATGGTGTGCAAAAAATTTTATGAACAAATTATATTCAGATTATATGTTTAATGTAGGTACGCTGTTTTGCTATTTCTTATACATTTTACGGCAAATTAATTATAAATGAGTAGGATTTGAAAGTAAAATCATATTTATAAAAATGTAATTTCTTTTTCATTGTTGTCACTTCTTTTTGTACCAAATAAAAATAGTTTATTATACTGCTTACAGCACTTAAGTCGAAACTATCCAAAACCAATGTCTCGTCACGTGATTTTTTTTTAGGTGTTGTAAATTTGATTTGGGTAGATACTTCTTACCTGTAGAATTTATTATCCAAAATTATCCAGTAATAAAATCAAGAATAATTAAACAATAATTAAATTTATATCTATGAACCAAAAAATAAATGATTAAATTTCTTTTTTACGCTTTCTTTGCTAGCAGTACTTTTTTGACAGTTATCGTGTGAAGTTGAAGCAAGCGCGATCCTATTCTTAGTTGGCACGCATAGTACCAGTCTCCATTCCGCCACGGTAAAAAAAAACATGCAATATACTACTAAATAAACTACTTACTAATCAATGCACTTACTTATTTATCGAAGCTCTGAAAATAAAACAAAATAAAAAATATCATTCCTCATGCTCAAACAATAAAATTTTAATACTTATATTTATTACTTACTATTTATAATTACTATTTTCATGGCATAGCAAAGGTAGAGGCAAAATAAAATTATTTATAGGTAATTAAAAAACACAAATAGATAAAAAGGTACGTTTTAAAACAAAAATCTACTAACTAGTCTAAATAATATATACTAGTACAAGTTTTCTCGAATACGAAAACTTAATAATACAGTGTAAACTCCATGTAACGTCACTCGATTTAACGACAAACTCTCTAAAGCGTCGAAATCAATTGGCTTTAGTTGGTTTAGCTCGTATTCCATGCAATGATACATTATTTCCGTTTAACGACCACTCTCTATAACGTCATAAAATGCACAGTCTCTTTAGTATCGTTATAGAGAGTTTACACTGTATTCTATCGCTAGCACGAAATAATTGAGTATGAGCTGAAAGGAAAGAACTGTTAAATGTTTTCTTTATTAACACAAGTATATAGTCTAAGAGCCCGTGAAGATCGTCCTTCACCGATCTGATAACCAGATGAGACGCATTTTTTTATTAAGTATTTTTTATAAACAAATATGCCTAAAATTGCTTGCCTATCGAAAAGTGCTCATGGCTTTTTTTTTGCGCATGCTCGTGTATAGTCAAATGATAATTTAGCTACAATTATCAGAAATAAAAATAAAATTCTAACTGTTCAGAATCGTTGTTACTCCTATGAAGCGCATCAAAATCGAATGAGTCACCTATTTTGACTTACCTGTTTACACCTGCTTGCCAGGTAGTTAGTTATACACTGAAATGAGTAGGCAAGCATACCGAGGCATATTCTGTGTATTAAAAACTATCAGTAAAATAAATTTCATTTGGTTATCAAAAGTATGAAGGTGATGAAAAAAAAAATCAATAAAAGTTTATTTAATTAAAAATAGCCATGAGCACTTTTCGATGGGCATGCAATTTTAGGCACATTTGTTTATAAAAAATATTTATTAAAAAATACGTGTCATCTGGTTATCAGATCGGTGAAGGACGATCTTCACGGGCCCTTCTACTAATAATGAATATGATGCAACAAAACCAGTTTACTAACCTTACATTCAAATCTACGTCAGCTGCTGAACTACTGTTAAAAGCTGTTATGGGCACGAAGCTACCATTCCCAGTTAGGAGTGAACTAAAAACATGGCTGAAATGCTTAGGCTTTTCATTAAACATAACATTATACAGTGCATGTTATCTTTAACCGACTTCAAAACTAATCTCAGAAAAAAACTACTATAATTACTATTACTACTAAACCAAATACAAAAAAAATCCAACGTTTTTACTATGCTTTGTAAATTTATTTTAATCATTACTTATATTTATTTGTGTAAAATAGTACCAAGCCAAAATAAATGCTTCATACATTTATAGTAAATTAATTTAAGATAGATATAGATTAAAATATAGTGCTACTATATTAATACTATAATTATTATTAATATACTATAAATAATTACTATAAGTAATATAATTATGTAGTTTTTGAAGTGACAATCCAATACCAATATTATAAAGAGGAAAAGTTTGATTTTACGTAAATAGGCTCCGAAACTACTGGACCGATTTGAAAAATTCTTTCACCGTTGGGAAGCTACATTATCCCTGAGTAACATAGGCTTTATTTGGTTTTCTTTACAACTTGGATTATTGCAAATACAGGACTGGCTGCTTGTGTCTTTTAAATTGGTAACAATATTTTTGGAGTTTTAGTTAAGATCTCTAATATATATATTTACTAGCTGACCCGGCAATCCTTGTTTTGCCTTAATAAAAAAAAAACTAAATATACAGTAGCCGATTCTCAGACCTACTGAATACGCATATAAAATTTGGAAAAAATCGGTCAAGCCGTTTCGGAGGAGTACGGTAACAAACACTGTGACACGGAAATTTTATATATAGGTAAGATAGAAACAAAACATAGACTATGTTCCTCGGGGATAATGTAGCTTCCCAACGGTGATAGATTTTTTCAAATCGGTCCAGTAGTTTCAGAGCTTATTCGCGTCAAACAAACAAACTTTTCCTCTTTATTAATATTATTAAAGATATGGTATAAAAAAACTTAATTTAGTTGAAATTTTGAAGTCGATTAAATTTTTAGTAACTAATTTTATAACTAGCAATACTTTTGTTTAAAGGCAAATCTACACGTCAAAGTTAACAAGTTTTTTAATAACATATCAGCGCTAAGAGTAATTTTTTTTAAGATTACAAGTTAATGTCAAATACAAATAACATAAATCTAAATAAATAACCCGCCCCTAATAGTTCCCGGTGCAAAGGTGTAAATTTTTTTTTAAGATTACAAGTTAATGTCAAATACAAATAACTTAAATCTAAATAAATAACCCGCCCCTAATAGTTCCCGGTGCAAAGGTGCCCATCAGACTTGCAGCGTTCCCGCGCTGAATGGCAATCACTATCCTTTGCACCAGGAAAGATCCGGAGCGGGAGTCACCGGTGAGAAAAATAGATTTATTTAAAATATTTTATCAATTGTAAATTGACTGAATAAATCAGAAGTGGGATTTGTATATATTTTTTAATTACCTACTTTATTTCAAGTTGACTTAAAACTATTGTTATTTATGGCCAATAATAAAATTCTGTAATTCTTTTTAATTACTTTGGTTACCAAGCGAGTTTTAACGATAGTTCGTGATTCGTTATCTGTTAGACAATGTTCTAATTTGAAGTAACTTTTAACATGTGACGTGTAAAAACACCTTTATATTACAAACTACATTACAATATTAACAACAATCTATATAAAGGTAAAAAAATAAAAAATAAATCTAAGTAAAATATATGCATGACAAAAAAAAGCAAAGGTTTAATATTCCAGAAACATAATTACTAATGTAAATCATTATATACAGTGTAAACTCGATATAACGACACTGAAGGGACTGTGCATTTTATGGCGTTAAAGAGAGTGTTCGTTAAATGGAGAGAAAGCAATCATTGTATGGAATACAAGCTAAACCAACTAAATCCAAATGATTTCGACGCTTTAGATAGTTTATCGTTAAATCGAGTGACGTTACATGGAGTTAACATTGTATTAAAAAAAATACACATGTGCATAGTTAAAAACAACATCCCCCAAGTGTGCTATGAGAATTGGTAATGAATTACAATTGTCATTGTTACACTGATATTTATGTTTTTATTCGGTTAATTTTGGTTGTGTGTGACCAATTCACTGAGCTTACCAAACACTAAAGTTCTATGAGTATGTTATAATTTCTAAACTTGGTGTAACCTAGATTTAAGTTTTTGTGGCAAATAAATGATTATTATTATTATTAATTATGAACATCCATTTTGTAATTTCTTTAACAGTTGTACTATTCTAATCAGTGGCAGGAAATTAAATAAGGTCAAACCAGCGAACTAGAATAAATAGAATAGCAACTTGGCCGATAAAATGGTTCAACCGTCCATGCGTAAAATACCGCGGTGGGCGGGGCAAAACAGCTACCGGCGCGCCCGCGTGGTGTCGTATGGTGTGGCGGCGACCAATCGCGTGCGAGCTTTGTGTGTGTGTGTTTCATTGGGATAGCAGTATAATTGTGTGCGTAGATGGATCTAAATTCTAAGCGGCAATTGTATGGAGTTTTCAAGTCGGTTAACCCCCCACAAAACCACTATGTGTTATAGGTTTGATCTTTGTCTATGGCATTGGTGCTCTCAAATGGATGAACTGATTTTAATTTAGTATTTTTACTTGACACCATGATCTGACCATTGACCATCTGAAATTGACATTGACCTTAAGGTCAATGTTGACCTTGAGGTCAATTTAATATACCGGTCAATTTGATTGTTGCCGTCAGGGATAGTAACCCCGACCGTTGCTTTCTGAGACGGAATTGCATATTTACATTTACATATTAAATTGACATTGACCTTGAGGTCAATTTAATATGTCATCTGCCATTGTAGTATTGTCTTACTTCAAAGTAAGACAATAAAAAAAAAAACTCTTATAAACAATTCTCTTAGCGGACTTAGGGTATAGATCTACTAATGTGCTACCCCACACCGGATGCAAAGAAGCCATTACATGTCTTTTGAAAGTATGAAATACTTAAATAAAAACTTTCTCTTGTTTCTTTTGAGAAAGTTCTTACCTCCTTGTTATATCCAAGTTTCTCTCAATATTTCCATTTAAGCTTATGTAGTAAAGTATGCATGTTGCCATAACCACTAAAAATAAGAGTATTATATTTCTTCTTGATAGGAGCCATCTTTTCATTATTGCCAGATTCTGGAAAAGAAAATAATGTTTCAACTTTCATACATCGCCAGTTAACCCCCGAAGAAACATTGATTTGCCATATTAAAAATATTTTAAGTAAAATGAAATTGAAAATTCTGACAAAATACTTTTCTCTTTGTTTGTTTTTACACATTTCACACATGAATAACTATTTATAGTATGTAATTTGGTTGCTAAGACAACTACATTATTAACTATACTACATTTACATACAAAAATACTTATAGATACATATTAAATATCTAGATCAACAACCAATAAAATTAGCTCATCACAAAGATGTTGGTTGGCCTTGTGGGGAATCAAACCCGAGACCCTCTGGTGGGCAATTCCGCATGCCATATAATTTAATTCTACCTAAAGTATATATAGCTACCCCTTTGCCAGCATTTGACCAGCAGGATGCTGAAGATATTCAATTAGTCAAAAATGAAAGCAGCTTCCAGACCAAAGAAAAGCGCTACTCCTTTCCAACACTATATACAGTATAAACTCTATATAACAACACTGAAGGGACTGTGCATTTTATGGCATTATAGGTAGAGAGTGGTTGTTAAATGGAGAGTATGAATCATTGTATGGAATACAAGCTAAACCAACTAAAGCCAATTGATTTCAACGCTTTAGAGAGTTTGTCGTTAAATCAAGTGATGTTGAAACATGGAGTTTACACTGTAGGTATATGTATATGTGTACTATGTTTCCAATGCTGGGACTCTGTGCCTTTACATATGAGGAGAGAGATATAAGCTACAATTCAACACGCTGGCAAAATGCAGGTTGGCAGATGACACACGTCTTTGGATATTGTAGTCCTTAAGCATGTCAGTATCCTCACAATGTTTTCCATCATCATAAAGAAAGTTTTTACCACCAAGTCACACTAGCCAATAAGGAAAATATTGAACAATATGATATTTATTCAGGCATACAGTTTTTTTTCATTATATGTACAGTTTTTTTCATTCTGTATCATAAAGAGGAAAAATATTGCTAAAATATCTTAGTAAGGCCTTGTCTGAAGAACCAGCATAGGCATATTTATACATATTTTGTTAGCAATCAGATTTATCAATATGAAAAAAAATACGGTTCAAAAACTTAATTACAGATTTTTTGAACTAGTTTTATTCCATTCAGATTGGTAGTTCGTTCGTTTGTAGGTACCAAAATAAGTATAAATAGAATAGGTGGTCTTAGGGTGGTTCTTTCAACGGTCTTTAAGGTATTTTTTACTGTTCATGATTTATAATAAAAAAAATGGTTGCCTGTAAAGTCGGTTTTACGGGCGAAGATTTTACGTGACAACGTCTGCCGTGTGCTGCGCGCGCGGCAGACCGATCATAGTTGAGTGGGAGAGAGACGCAAGGCATTCGGCGGGCCTCTCTCTCGTTCGGTGACTCATCGTAATGTTACCGGGCGTTACACTTTTTCATAAGTGACTCCCAGCCGCAACCTAATTTAAGACGTTGTCACGTCAAAAAAACTGTTTAGGACTTAATCCATATGGGTAAGTATTAAATTGTCCAGTTTGTTTTGAACTTATTTAGAGTAAGCTATGTTACCTCTAATTTAGAGTGAGCAAAATATCAAGGTATTATAGTGAAATCCTCAATAAAAGAACCATGTCTAGGTAATCATAATATTAAATCTTTTATGCTTTATCGTTTTGATGAAAAGCCACTTTTCATCAAAACGATAAAGCATAAATATTTTATATCGGCACGTAATGACCCGTATTTAATTGACATAATATATTTAGTGAAAACAAAGCCGGGTAAAACCGATATAACGAAACGCCCACCAAAAAGATTTGAAAACATAGTAATTATTCTACTTACCGACTTCAATAAAACCTTGAGGTGTTTTCCAAATATTGTATTAATCTCTAATTATTAAATAAAAAGAAAAATAAAAGAGATTCAAGAAAAGAACCGCGAAGTTATTCCAAAAGCGGCAGGCGATGTTAGTAATCAAATTAAACTTATTTAAAACATATTAGTAAATTATAATTATAAGTTATTTGGCTATACACGTGATGAAATAACAAAAGTTTTGAACCTATTGTAAGTTTTATGCAATATTTGTTTTTGAAATATTAAATTAGTAAATTCAACAAACACTGCTTTTCAGTTTTCAATTCGATTAGTACTGCCAGACTGAAAAGTTCGTTCCAAGCTAAATCACCTTATTGAAGTGCTAGGATTCTATTTTTACCAATAACATACGATTACGATAAATATAACATTACATACATACATGTGTTTTTTTTATTATGTTTTATGTTTATGTTACAGAAATCGCATTAGTTATAATGCACTTTTTAAATGTGATGTGTTACTGTAAATCTCGTTGTATTATTGGGGAACTGCGTAATGCAAGGTACCTAAAAGCAAGTAGGAATTTCTTGCAAAAGTGTTTCGTTTACTTCGGCATGATCATCATCATCATCCAATGCCGGTTCTATTCCACTGCTAGGAATAGGCCTCTTTTCAAATATGTTACTAGCATATTCAAGGTGCATGCACAGACAATGTTAAATTGAATATTGAGAAATCAAAGAGTATCGGTTATTTTTTATAAAACTGAAGTTAATAAAAATGCAATGGATTACGCGCTATGCTCAAAAATTTCACATGCACGCCGACCTTTCAAGAAATTACTACATCTGGCGCGAAAAGCACTTAAATGGCAGCACTGTATTTTGGCTTGACAGTTGACACTGGAATAAGAGTTCTATTTGGACATTGACATTTGTACGATAGAACATTTGTTAGCTTCACACCGTCAAATCATTTTACTTAAAAACGTTGCAAACATATTAAATAAAACCACTAATCTTGTCTTTCTACCACGAAACCAAATTAACGTATAATCCGATCTACAGATTAAATTACGAATCAAAGCACGAATTTGTGCAACAGAATAAAGCAAGCGCTTAAGAATGATGCATTCTACAAAACTCGGTCCGGCCCTTCGCCGAATTTTGATTTTGCTGAGATATTTAATTAGGTCTTAAATTCAGTCACTTATTTCGCTATTACTCTTCATTCGGACTATGCGTAGAAGGAGAAACCAATCTCCGTCTACGGGACTATGTTTAAATGTTATTCATAAAAGTATAAGATAAAAGTAATACGTATCTGTCAGTTGCGTCTTTTTTTGTATGGCAGCAGTAATGTTTAATGCAATAAAAGTTTTAATGTCGTATTTAGCCTTACCCTAATAGCCAAGCGTGTGCACTTTTGTTTCTTTTATTATATTGAGACTTAATTTGAAAGAAACTCACTTTGGCTCGTGCCATAAATCACAAACTTGGATACAAAAATGATAATGTGCTCGCGTTTAAAACAACTTCTAGTAGGTAAGAATATAATAACAAGTTGTCATCTCTATTATCTCGAATGAAAATAAATAATATTTAGTTAGCATATCAGTGGCGGATTACAAAATTTGCCGCCAGTAGGCTTCAAAATTTTTGCCGCCCCTAGTGATTTCGTAATTTGATATGCTATATCCTACTAATATAATAAATGCGAAAGCTTGTGTGTGTATGTTTGTTAGAACATTTTCATGCTCAAACGGCTGAACCGATTTTGATGAAACTTCCTGTGAACATAGGTTAGACCTTGGATTAACACATAGGATACTGTCTATCCCGAAAACTATTGTGGTTCCCGTGGGATACGCAAATAACTTTAAAATCTATGTTACTCTTTCACGCTCTTGTGGCTGGACCGGTATTGACGAGATTTACTATGATGATAGGCTAGACCTTGGATTAACACATAGGCTACTTTTTATCCCGAATTAACTTGTTTTTTATCCCGGATAATGCAGGTAAAACCGTAGAGCGCAGAGCGCAGAGCGCAGAGCGCATATAAAATATATATGTAGATAGATCAGTTATGTTAGCTACCATAACACGAACTAGAAATGGTTCAGTATGGGGTTAACCAGCCGTGTGTGAAATGAGTTCTAATATTAAAAAAATATATTAAAAAAATAAAAATTAGGAATAAAAAATAGATTAACCCACTTTTGTCAAAGACGGTAGGATTGATTTGAATGCATACTGAAAATAGTTTGGTGACATAAACGGTGTATTAATAGATATGTAACCGTTATTATATAGTTACGTGATTTTTTTATAATCGCAGAGGTGTCGGTTACTATCTTCTTAATATATATAAATCTCGTGTCACAATGTTTGTCCTCAATGGACTCCTAAACCACTTAACCGATTATGATAAAATTCGCACACCATGTGCAGTTCGATCCAACTTGAGAGATAGGATAGTTTAAATCTCAAATTATAGTCGCAATTTTAATTTATTGCTAATTATTGTCTGTTATTATTTGACAGTCACAATTATCTGTTAACTCCAAATGAGTCAAAGATACCTTTCGACTGGGTTGAGTAAGTAATCAATAGATGGCGCTGCTATGGTAAATCTACGAACGTGTCATATAATCTACACTATCTATTTTTCATACCCCTAAGTGAGGCAAAACAACGTTTGCCGGGTCAGCTAGTACTATAATTAGACTTTTGTCCTAAACTTTAAGCATATTTTGCCGCCCCCTAGAATTTGCCGCCCTATTTTCCAGCCAACTCAGTCTGCTGTTAAATCCGACACTGGGCATTCTTCACTGACTTATCTTATAAATAATTTCTTACTACGTGTATAGTTTACTGAACTAGTTAAATTCCAGATATCAGTCATACCGTCTTATTATTGTTAGAGTCAAGAATTTTTAATAGTTTTTATTATTATTATTTTACTTTTTATCTTCATTATTATTTTTATTCAAAAAGAAATATTATAATAATAATTATTGATTCAGTAAAATTAATTGTATGTATATATTATTTATTATATACAAATAAAACATAAATATATAATATGTATATACAGGGTTCTGACTTTGCTTAACGACTGCTTGTACTAAGACTAACAGCCGGGACCTATGTACATTTTAACGTGTCATCCGACCCACGGTAGCGCCCAGATAAAATTGCCATAATAAAAACGACAGTCGTGTGCATGGTCACCTATTCAAACACCGTCCGCATCGACCGTTGCTTAGTTTCGATGATCGTGTCAGATCACCTTAGCTAGCCGAGCTACAGGCGCTACATTATTGATATATGCTTATTCTTAAGTAAATAGCATAAGTAGTCCACTATACGTTCCCACTGCTGGGACTCGGGATCTTCTCTCGTGAGGAGAGATATATAGGCCATAATCCACCAAGGCCAAGTGCGGGTTGGTGGATGACACACGTCTTCGGTTATTATAGTCCTCTAACATGTGGTAGTTCCTCACGATGTCATCGGATCAAAGGAAACTTTGAAGTCCAATCCAAACATAAGTCGAAAAACAAGTTATTGCGGCAGGGCTGGGATCAAATCCGAGGCCGTCTGATTGAAAAGCACTACTGCCTTGGGAGAGGCCTATGTCCAGTATTGGATGAGCATAGGCTGATCATGATGAGGAAATAGTATTAAATAATTCTAATTAATCACTTATAATTAAGATATGGGTATATTGTAAATGAAAGACAATTATTTGTTCTGTTTATAATATATTTTAATCATAATGCTTCATCTACAGTATCAGGCATCACAGTCTGTATAAGTATCTAGTGATCGTACGATACAATATTCAATGAAATGTTCGAAATTCATCACAAAACTGTTGACAACTCTTTTTTAAAATCGGAAAAACAAGTGTGAAAAAATTGTACAGTTAAAGGAATTTGGATTCTTTAAGATTTATTATACACACTGGTTTCACAAACGCTGCGTTTCAGATTTAACACAGACATAAAAATAAGGGTTTCTTTGGCAACTAACAAATTCTCTAATTAAAATATGTACTTCAAATACAACAGCGATACAAACTTTAGTAAAACTCATAAAAACAATTTGCTTATAACACATCTTAATTAAGTTTACTCATCGATGAAGTAATTATAAACTTAAAAATACTACAAATAAGAAAAAAAACACGAAAGTGACTTAACTAAGTAAATTCGAATAAAGTACCTGTCAGACAGGGCTACCTCTAATAGTTTTGCTTAGTTTTGATTTGCATTTAATATTGTTAACTGACAATTTGACACAACAATAACAGACGTAAGAAAATCGAAATAACAAAAAAAACTAAGCTCTTCAGAACAGTTACAAGCAACTCAGCAAAACTTTGGAATAAAATGAAAGAAAAGTCACAAAAAATGAAGAAAGAAACGCGGTAAAACGCAACTAAGTAAATTCGAATAAAGTACCTGTCAGACAGGGCTACCTCTAATAGTTTTGCTTAAGTCGAAAAAAGTAGTAAAAAGACATATAAAAAAGTCGTAAAATTAGACACATAAAAGACATAAAAAAGTTATTATAGAAAAAAGTATTAAAACAAACATGTATTCGACGCTAAGACATACTCGTGATCTGCATTTAATTTTGTTAACTGACAATTTGACTCACTAATAACAGACGTAAGAAAATCGAAATAACAAAAAAAACTGAGCTCTTCAGAACAATTACAAGCAACCCAGCAAAACTTTGGAAAAATTGAAAGAAAAGTCACAAAAAATATAGAAAGAAACGCGGTAAAACGCAACTAAGTAAATTCGAATAAAGTACCTGTCAGACAGGGCTACCTCTAATAGTTTTGCTTAAGTCGAAAAAAGTAGTAAAAAGACATATAAAAAAGTCGTAAAATTAGACACATAAAAGACATAAAAAAGTTATTATAGAAAAAAGTATTAAAACAAACTTGTATTCGACGCTAAGACATACTCGTGATTTGCATTTAATTTTGTTAACTGACAATTTGACTCACTAATAACAGACGTAAGAAAATCGAAATTACAAAAAAACTGAGCTCTTCAGAACAATTACAAGCAACCCAGCAAAACTTTGGAAAAAAATGAAAGAAAAGTCACAAAAAATTTAGAAAGAAACGCGGTAAAACGCAACGTCCGGCGTTCTATGTGTGTAAGGGAAAAGACAAGAATCTTAAGTTACCAGGAACATCCGAATTAAGTAACCGCGAAGTTTGGCTTAGCTTGATTACTCGATGCTTTAATTCCAAGCGGGCTGAAACAAAATAAAATAAAAGTTAAAAATTAAAACTTGAGAGGTGTCAAGGCACGAACATTCATTCATCTCATTAATCATTAAATAAATAATCTATAATCTCATTAATCGTCACTGCTCGATGTGAAATAGAAATGAAAATATCTGGCTTGCTTTCTATAAGAGAGAGAGATTTCTACAACAGTTAAAGATTTTTCAAATCGTTTTAGTAGTTTCGCAGCCTTTTCGTGTTAAACAAACAAACAAACAAATGTTTCCTCTTTATTATATATAATGTAATATACAAAAATAAGTGGGGTTTCCCTTCCTGACGCTAAAACTCCACAACCGATTTCCACGGTACAGCATTCGTTGGAAAGGTCTCGGGCTCCGTGAGGTTTGTAGCAAACAAAATCTGGGATACTCAACTATGTGGCGAAACGTACCACGCCGGGTTTGCTAGTATTGATATTGATGGGGCATGACCAATCCACCCACCAGTGGTACACTACAGCCGACTGATAATTTTGAATTTATAAAAATATCGAAAATTCAATCCGGTGTCAGTTTTGACACCGGACTTGTCAAAAGGCAAATAGTGTCAAAGGCAAATTGGGTGTCGTTTAATAGGTTATAAGAGGTTAGGAACCCAATTCCGGTGTCACTTTTGACATCGAAACCGTCAAATGTCAAAATTGTATAATAATAAATTGTTTAATAAAGATTTATTGCTTCTTAGATATGAGCACGGATTACACAAACAAAACAAGAGTATAGGTACTTATAATTAAACTTTTGAGCCGTGCGTTGCTGGTTCATTGCGCCTCGCTGTAGGTTTTTTGAGAACCTGTGTCGCAAGGCAGCAATCAGTTTCACTCCGCTAGCTTTTGTAAACACTAAGTACTTACGCTATATAAGACATTACGCAAAACATTCACTAAAAAACACTTACTTAAAACACTGGTTTGTGACAAAACAAAACAAAACCAAGTCGGATTAGTTGCTGTGTAGCTTTTAGAGTTACCAGTCATTAAAGAATTCTACCAAAGTGGTAGAAAAAATAGTGTCACAAGTTATGTTGGGTGTCGTTTTATAGATTAGTATGTAAAGCAATGTAGGTCCACCTTCATTGTGCGTACCGCCAAAGTGTGGAATTCTTTGCCAAATTCTCTGTCCCCGATAACTATAATCTAGCGGTTTTCAAGGCAAGAGTGAACCGGTTTTTTCTGGGCAAGCGCGCTCCACCTTAGATTGCAATCTCGCTTACCATCGGGTGAATTGCGGTTGAGCGCAAGCCCATTACTAGTAAAAAAAAATAAAAAAAATAGGTAGTATAAGTACTTACTTTAGCCGGGTAGATGAAGGTTTCAATGGTCGCGGTGCCGTGGCTGTTGGTGGCGTGGCAGGTGAAGGTTCCCGCGTCCGGCCAGCGCAGGGAGGAGATCACCAGCTCACCGGAACGGAGCACCTGGATAAGGTAGGAAATATATTTAAACTAGCTGACCCGCCAAACGTTGTTTTGCCTTAAGAAAAAAATTAAGGGTGAACAACTCTTAACACTTAGGGGTATGAAAAATACATAGTAGCCGATTCTCAGACCTACTGAATAAGCATATAAAATTTGGTAAATATCCGTCAAGCTGTTTCGGAGGAGTACGGTAACAAATACTGTGACACGGAAATTTCATATATAAGACAGGCTGACCCGCCAAACGTTGTTTTGCCTCACTTAGGGCTACAGCGCCATCTATTGATTACTTACTCAACCCAGTCGAAAGGTATAACATCTGTTAGAGTTAACAAATAATTGTGACTGTCAAATAATAACAGACAATAATTAGCAATAAATTAAAATTGCGACTATAATTTGAGATTTAAACTATCCTATCTCTCAAGTTGGATCAAACTGCACATGGTGTGCGAATTTTATTATAATCGGTTTAGTGGTTTAGGAGTTCATTGAGAGCAAACATTGTGACACGAGATTTATATATATTAAGATTATATTAATATTTTACAACATTTTGATTTATTATTGAATGTACTTATAAATAATTAAAAAGTACGTTGAAATATTTTTGTGAAAATTTTTATTACATATTTGGCGGATTACATAATTGAAAAAATATAAATCATCTTAATGCTTTATCCGAAATCCAAGAAATTGATTCTTCTGTAGTGCCATTACTAACATTATGTGCGTTTTCTAACATTAACTAACATTCAGGATTTTAGTTTTTAAATCTAAAATAGTTAGCTCTGTGGTGTAAGAACTGTTCTGACTATTTAATTGAATGCATTTCTTAAATCAATTTTAATTGAAAAAAATGGCTATTTGATAAAACTTTCTGTAATATAAATGATTATTTAGAATTGATAAATGACATTTGTTCCATCATATTATTATCATTCACTATTGTAACGATAATATATTACTAGAATTAGAATTGAAAATTGACAATGAATCATCATATCATATACTTTTGTAATGATATTATATATATTATTTAACTTTGGTGTTATCAATAAATAATTTATATTTGTACATCTTCATCTTCTCCTTTACCATTTCCCACTAGGTGTGGTCGGCACAGCCTGTTTTTCGCTTCCACGCCACTCTATCAGTCGTCATCTCCACATTCACTCCCTTCTCATTCATATCCTCCTTCACACAATTCATCCACGTCTTCTTTGGTCTACTTCTGCTTATATTTATATTTGTACCTATTTATATATACCTATTTATATTATACCTATTTATATTTGTGACGACCTCGTTAGCGTAAAGGTTACCATGCAGGTCTGCTAATCAGAAGGTTCCGGGTTCGATTCCCGGCCTGGTCAACATCTTTGTCCTTAACTAAATTTATATATTTATATATAATATGTATGTATGTATATGTAGTATATCAGTTGTGTTAGCAACCATAATACGAGCTAGAAATGGTTCAGTATGGGGCTAACCAGCCGTGTGTGAATGTGTCCTAATATTTATTTATTTGTACCTATTCGTAAATTAATTATGAATTAAAAGAAGTGCAATTGTCCTTACCTGCATCCTGTGGTCATTCTTCACCGGCCTGTCCCTGTTGTCGGTCCAGGTCACGTGAGGTCTGGGGTGTCCCTTCACAGTGCACGGCAGTACCACGCTGCTACCGATCGTGTCTATGAGTACTCTATAATTCACGACAATTTCCGGAGCGAGAGGGTAAAGCTTGGAACGTTCCGAGGTTTCAGTGCTGCCATCTGTTGACGAGTAGAGGAACTGTTTCATATCTGGGTGTAAAGTCTTGAGTCTTATCTTATCTTTAAATCTTTAAATGAGCAATTCTTGTTTACATATAATTGGAATCTCGGAATCGGCTCCAACGATTTTCATGAAATTTAGTATTTTGGGGGCGATAAATCGATCTAGCTAGGAATCATTTTTAGAAAATGTCATATTAAAAAAAACAACCAGGTACTATTTATTATGCTATAATTACAGTTAATAATAAATAAGGTTGTAGAATACTGTCGCGATACTCAGCACAGATTTTTTAGGGCTCCTTACCTAAGAGGTAAAAATGGAGTCCTATTACTAAGCCTCCGCTGTCTGTCACCAGACTGTATCTCAGAAACCGTGTTAAGGAGAAAGATGAAATTTTCACATGTTACGTATGTATTTCCCGTGCCGCTAACAACAAATACTAAAAACAAAATACAAAAAACGTGTTTTTTGTTGCTATATATCAATAACGGTAACAGGTGGACGCATAAAATTTACACAGAATATATTTATGCATTTATCCTTTCGAAATTAATAATTAAATAAAAAAAAATAAGTATTTAAGGGGGGTCATACAACAAACGTTATTTTTAAGTATTTTTTAACTGGATCTTTTTAACTACGAGTATATTTGGTAGACCATCTAAACATTTCCAAAATTATGTATTCCAGTCTTCAAACAGTCGGTTTCCTTCACCGTAAATCGAGTGTTTAATAAATAATTAATCTATTTCTGACATGAAATATATAATTATTAATAAATCATCTAATAATTATGTCAAAGATTTAAATCTATCTAATTAAAATACATTGGTTGAACCCAAGTCAAAACATAAGCTAACGCGTTGTCAAAAAACATATCATTTAATTAAAAAACTAATTAAATTAATTAAATAAAATTACCAATAAATGAGTTTATGAGTTTGACAATGTGACTCACCAGTGCTATAGATGAAGGTAGTAGCCCGCTTGATGTTGGGTCCGCCAGACGCGACGCAGGAGTACCAGCTGTGCTCGCTAGAGCGCGTCACTAGTAGAGTCGACTTCACGCGGCCTATGGAGGTCGGGTTACTGGCTTCCATGTCGTTGGATTCCATGTCGTGCTGCAATCATTCAAGTTTTTTGATTTGAAACAACTATAGCCGCACGTAAAACCGATTTCTGGCGTGGCGACGCGTCGCCTTAGTGATTACAGTAGTCACCGATTAAGTAGTCACAATTTGGAATAAATTCGTAAATTTTTGTGAAAATAAATGTTTTTTTGATAAATAGTCATCGTTATCTGGAAAAATCTAGTAATCGGGCTTACACTTTTGTCTACATATGGTGGCGAAGATTCGAAAAACGGTCTATGGCGAAAATTGCTGGGCGCAGTGATGAAATAGCTGGGCGGCCGAGCTATTTCATCACTGCACTCCATAGTGTACAAACGTACTCAAATTAAGGAAAATCCGTAAATTTAAGATTTTGCCTTTGTCAATCTCCTTTTGGTCTAAGATCCGAGCCTAAATTAAATTCATAATAAATTTGGCATCTTAGAAAATACATTAAAAATGGGTTGCCTAAAAATATCCTGGACAAATATTTTTACAAATTTTTTGAAAAACTATATTTTATAAAATTTTGAAAATTTTAAAAAGAACTACTGTGTTGCCAGGCGTAAACAGGTATGTCAAAATCGGCTACTTTCAACCGATTCGATGATAGAAAAAAATATATATCAACAAGCGCTGTTTCATTGCGATCAGTAGTTCGTCCAGGTAAAAGATAGGCAACCCTACGGCAGCACGTTCTATATGTTCTATACTTCAACTCAGGATATATATTTTTTTATTATCTTGATGGTGCAAAATTTTATAAAAAAATCAAATTTGAAAAAAAAAGTTCTGTCCAGTATTTCTTTAGGCAACCCATTTTTAATATATTTTCTAAGATGCTAAATTTATTAAGAAATTAATTCTATTCAATTATCACGTCGGTGAAGGTCGATGCCACATTGCCGTCGCTTGTGATCTTCCAGGTGGCGGTATATGTGAGGTTGAACCTAGACTCGTACTCAACCCGCGGCGCTGACCACACCTGGAACACTCGGTACAGGGACCGACTCAGGGACGTGAGCAGGACGCTGCACAAATCCGCTAAGATTACACATATTATGGGCCCAACCATTTACAATAAATTACCTTCTTATGTGACCGAGGCAACGAGTTTAGGTAGTTTTAAAACTCGACTTAAACGCTGGCTTATCGAGGAAACTCTCTATGATATAAATGACTTTGTAAAAATTACAATATAAGATATTAGAACTAGTCTTTTGACATTGTTTTAATTTTTAGATTGATGACATACTCGTATTTAACTCAAAAATGTACAGAAGTATATTTATATTATAATATTTTATAAAAATGTATGTATGAATTGACTTGTAAAACATTTTTACCAATAAATGATGATTATGATTATGATGAAGACTCGGATCTTCGACTATTTGTAATGTTCGTAGAAAACCTCACCTCATAAATGGGTTCGTCGTTCTTGAACCAGCGCACAGATGGCGCTGGAGCCCCGACCGCCTCGCAGGTGAGCCGTATGGTGTCACCCGGCGCGTGCGCATATATCGGCAGGGGTTGCTTTACCAAGGCCACAAAGCGACGGAACAAGCGCGGGGTTCTGGTCGTCAGCTCTGGCAATTCTAAAAAAAAAAGTTAAAATGGTTGCCTGTAAAGTCGGTTTTACGGGCGAAGATTTTACATGACAACGTCTGCCGCGTGCTGCGCGCGCGGCAGACCGATCATAGTTGAGTGGGAGAGAGACGCAAGGCATTCGGCGGGCCTCTCTCTCGTTCGGTGACTCATCGTAACGTTACCGGGCGTTCCGGTTACACTTTTTCATAAGTGACTCCCAGCCGCAACCTAATTTAAGACGTTGTTACGTCAAAAAAAAATAATACATACATGTACAGTATGCTTTATATTAGCTTCACTAGTTTAAAGAAGACAAAATTAAATATTTAGTGTACTTCCGCTGTGATCCGAAATCCAAATTAAGAAAAGTAAAGGAAGAATTAACTAAGGTTAATTAAGTAAGATAAATTAACTAAGATTAATTAAGATTAACGTTATCACAATTCGGAAATTCTTAACTCTACACGTGTTTCGCCTAACCACAAGGCATCATCAGGAGATACTGACTCTTCGAACGACAAGTCGAGAGTATACTATATACCTACCTACTTCACTTGTTTGTTTGTAACCAACTTCTTTGGGCGCGATTTTGACCCACTTTAAACGGCCAGATTTCGTTGAAACTTTGTAGATTTATTGAGGACCGATGACAATACACTAATTTGATAAAATTATTACATTTTTTGTATTTTTGTTTGTATGTTTGTTTGTAAGCGACTTCTTTGGGCGCGATTTTGACCCACTTTAAACGGCCAGATTTCGTTGAAACTTTGTAGATTTATTGAGGACCGATGACTTTACACTAATTTGATAAAATTATTTCATTTTTTGTATTTTTGTTTGTATGTTTGTTTGTAAGCGACTTCTTTGGGCCCGATTTTGACCCACTTAAAACGGCCAGATAAGCGTGTTTTTTAGTTTTTTTAAACTACTATTATTTTTATAAAAGTCGAGTTGGTTTCTTTCACCGTGAAGCGAGTGCAAATCCACACATAACTTGAAAAACATTGGTGAAGGTCCGGGATCGAACCAGGGGCCGTCTGATTGAAATCCGAGTGCGAATCTACTGAGTTAAACTCCCTTTTAATTAACTCCTTAGAAATGCCGCCAGTATTTTAGGCACCTTACCCGTGAACACTGACTAAGATTTAATCTACAATTTATAAGTTTTTTTTATTGTCTGTGTGTGTGTTTTTTTAATTAATTAAACATGGTGAAATACACTTCGGACTAACAATAAGTACTTTCTACCAAAAAAAAACTTTATTCAAATCGGGACACATTTACGGAAGCTTCGATGCCACAAATAGACACAAATACGTCAAACTTATAACCTCTTATCGTTTTTGCATTTAGATTTTTTTTTAAATTAAGAGACATTTCACTTACGGCTGGTTAGTCCCATACTAAACCATAATCTAGTTTGACTTATAGTTGCTAACACAGCTGATATCCTACTAATATTATAAATGCGATAGTTTGTGTGTAAGTGTGTATTTTTGTTACTTCTTAACGTCAAATGGCTGAACTGATTTAGTTATAATTTGGTGTGAAGATAGGTTAGACCTTGGATTAACACATAGACTGCTTTTTATCCCGAAAACAATGGTGATTCCCGTGGGATATGCAAATAATTTCAAAACCTATGTTACTCCTTCACGTTCCAACGGTTGGACCTTTTTTGATGAGATTTACCATGAAGATATGTAGACCTTGAATCACTCTTTATCCGGATTAACGCGAGTAACAAGCTAATACTTTATAAGTAAATATAAGGGCACATTTCACACACGCCTGGTTAACCCCATACTGAACCATTTCTAGTTCGTATTATGGTTGCTAACACAACTGATACACTAAATATACAAAGATACATATTTAACACCAAGACCAAACAAATTTAGTTCAGCACAAAGATGCCTGTGCCAGGACTCGAACCCTTCTGATTGGCATGATAACCATTACGCCAACGAAGTCGTCAAAAAAGTAAATAATAAATAAATAAATAAATACTAGGACACATTTCACACGCGGCTGGTTAACCCCATACTGAACCATTTTTAGTTCGTATTATGGTTGCTAACACAACTGATATAGATACTACAAATACATACATACATATTTTATATTTAATACATTTTTAACACCCTGACCAAACCAATTTAGTTCAGCACAAAGATGTTGGCTGTGCCAGGAATCGAACCCAGAACCTTCTGATTGGCAGTCTGGTATGATAACCATTACGCTAACGAGGTCGTCAAAAAAGTCGGTTAAAAAGAAGTTGTTTTCGAATTTCTTTATTTTTCATAATGGTTACATTTAATTTAATTTAATAATTAAGCTAGTATACATAAGATATTATTAACCTAGCAAATTAAACTTTTTAGCACTAATTAGCACTTTAGGTGGCTACTGATAAGTTAACCCCTTTAAAAGGTATTTAATTTGTAGATGTTTGTATTAAAAAATAATTAGGATTTAAAGGTGAAAAATTCACTCTTCGACTACATAACCTAACCTAAGCGCGCTTTAGTTATAGCAGTGCATTTACTGATATGAGAACTGTTAAAAAAAAATATATATATTGTGTATTGTCATCGGTCTACAAAGTTTGAACAAAATCTGACCGTTTAAAGTGGGTCAAAATCGCGCCCAAAGAAGTCGGTTACAAACGAACATACAGGTGAAGCTAATAATAAATCTACAAAGTTTGAACAAAATCTGGCCGTTTAAAGTGGGTCAAAATCGCGCCCAAAGAAGTCGGTTACAAACAAACATACAGGTGAAGCTAATAAAAAGCGTGTAAGAAGTAAAGGAGGTTGAAACTTACCCTCAGGTTCGATGTTATTGTCTATTTCAGACAGAAGATGCAGTTCTTTGCTCACGCTGGCGCAATGGTAACCGCTGAGCAGCGCCACGGTGGTCAAAACCAGAACTAAATGCATGGTGGGGTTGTAGGTCTCTGATACTAATGAGATTCAGGAGAGAAACCTGAAACAAACACAAAATAATTATTAAAAACAAATAAATACTAAAAGTATAATACTAATAGTCTAATATTTAATAATATAATGGACTAATTTAAGGGGGGCTTCCATACAACTATGGTATGGAACCCTTCATGCGCCGGATTCGCGCATCTTGCTCGCACTTGGCCAATTTTTTATAAATATATTGTAAAAAATAACACCATAGAGTGAATTTTACGTACTAACTAATCGTGTTTGGGAACTGTAAAAATTACACTGAATCAAAGATAAAGTAACTGAAGAACCTAGATAATTTACGCAAGTCTTTTCAGGATTCTTCAAAATGTACTTTTTTACCTTTATTACTCCTACAGCTTTTAAAATAGCAATTTATTTCGTTATAGTAAAAAAGATCAATTTGTTTAAAATATTACAACTTTAAATAAACAAATGCTATCTTTAAATAAATAATACGTATTTTATTTATTTAATTATGTTAATTAATTAACTTGACAATTTTTTTGACAAATAGATTAGAAATCTTTTAAAATCTACCAATTTTGTCCAACGCTTTAAAAATAATTAAGGCTTCGTGAGTGTCTAAGCAAATATACCAAGTGGAACTTCTGGGCGCTACCGTAGGCCGGATAAAGTAAAATTGTAGGTCTTACCAATAAATCTTGCTACAAAAATACTTAAATATTGTTGAAGATTTTTCAGCCTGAAAGCTCTCGACATCAGAGCTTAGCGCGTATCTTATACGGAAAATAAATGTATCACACCAAAAAAATCTCCCACTATTTAGGTCTGTATGTAAAACTTTAAATATATGCCGCGTAAATCCAAAAATAGCAACTTACATTCTGAACTAGACCATTTGCAATATTAGAAAAGTATTTCGTCATCCCTTTACGACTGCACGTAGGCCCTTTTCTGTCCCTTAATAGAATAAAAAAGGTTTTTTTCTACCCTTGGCAGAGATTCTTATTCAATGACTCATTTGTAGTATCCCTTAAGTAGAATTTGATGAATGAATGAATGCTTCTTTAACCATTGAAAGCAGTAAAATTTAGTAGACTGCAATTTGCGTATTCTCGTAAATTACTTACTTTTTTTCTGTTTAAATTTCAGTAAATATATAGTTTATATATGTGTGTATATTGTTTTGTATTAAAAAAATATTATTTACTAGCGTAGCCAGTTATAAAATCTGGCTTATCGAGCAAACTTTCTAAAATTTCTTTGATTAAAAATAAAATAATGTCGACGCTTTTTACGAAACGTATAAAACTAAGAACCTAATGCGCCTATAATGACAAATAAAAAAATTGTAGCTAAAACTGACTTTAATAAATTATATTGACTTATGGTCATGGCAAGTAAATTTTAAATTTATGAATAAAGAACTTTGACAAGTTTTGGCTAAAAGCTTAAAAAGGGAGTTAGCATGGACCTTCAAAGTTTAAGTTTTATTTTGTCAATTATAAAATAAATTGACAAAAATTGGTTATAATAACGGTACTATTTATAAAATCGTAAGAAAAAAGTGCGAAGCTTTGCGGTAAAAAACAAAAACTTCGAAGCTTACTGGTGAATATATTCTTATATGTAATAAAAAGTATTTTATATAAATTAGGAACTATAAAAAATTTTGAATACGAAAAATCAAAAGGAAAATATATTAAGTGATATTTTCACACACAAACCAACACGGTTAAGTTTGCTCACGTTTTGTGGCCGATATCATAAAGGTTTTTTTTTAAATTAATTCTATCTAGGATTTTATAAATGGTGAAAAATATTGAAAAAACATCGTAAAGACCGTCTAAAGAACAATTCTACGAATATTTATGAATTAGAAATAAAACTGGTTGTAATTTAATAGAAATATTATTAAAATGCACATATCAAAATTTTAACACCAGATTTTATTATATTAGCATCAATATTTTTTTATTAGTATCATTGTGAAATTACAAAAACATATCAAAAATTAAATTAATTCTAATAGACTAATCTTCGTCAAAACCCTTCGCCCTAACGCACCCATTAGATTGTCTCTCGGTTATAAATCTTCTGACAATTTCTCCAAAGAACAGTAATAAAAAGTATTTTATTTTACATTAAGTTTTTGAAAAAGAAAACCAGTTGTCCATTAATTTCATTGAAATTTACGTATTATTTTTAATCACCAGTGAAATCAAAAGCTCAGTCGCGCTTTTACCGTAATAAATAAATTCAAATTAACAGTTCTATATGAGAGAAAAAAAATATATATTTTACATTCCAGTATTGAAAATGGCCTACTCCAGTAACTTTAATACATAATTAACTCGTAAGTAAGTATTAGTTAGCGCTATTTATTTAAATGTCTTTAACGCTTAGCTGGTGATATTTTACTAAATAAATAAAGTTGAGAGAAAATATTTAGAAAAAGGAAAAATAATTGACAATTACCTTGCCGAAGTTTCGTCGCACTAAAAACACTCGATAAAGCAAAAAGCTAAAGAAAATTGAATTGAATTTTAAACAGTGAAAATTTAAATCACAGCTCAAAGAACCACGACTTTAAAATTCGAATTGAAAATTGAATCGGCAATTGGTGCACCTTGGTAAAGCACGTTGCAACTGCCCTAGAAGTCGGGATGAAATGGCCGAGGACAATGGGAACCCCGCTTATATAGCTGCGCTAGAGTGAGAGAGATTTCATTTCATGTTTTCAGGATTCATTTTCATTCAAAAATCGAACAAGTCGACGTGCCTCATTTGTTTTTTAGATTTGTTCTCTGTGCGTAATTGGATTAGCATATATTGAAGGTTTTATACGAGCCATCTACCTATCTGGACCAATGTTATCTTTGTATAATATCTTTATTTTAAGAGGAAAAGTTTGATTGTTAGTTTGTTTGACGCGAATGGCTCCGAAATTAGTGGATTGATTTGAAAAATTCTTTCACCGTTGGGAAGCTACATTATTCCTGAGTAACATAGGCTATATTTTGTTTCTCTTTGTGACTTAGATTATTTTATAGCCCGTGCGAAGTCGGGCTTGCTAGTAATGTATATTTTTTTAATTCATACTTATGTTATAATATATACCTATACTATATCTTATATATAAAATTTCCGTGTCACAGTGTTTGTTACCGTACTCCTCCGAAACGGCTTGACCGATTTTTTCCAAATTTTATATGCGTATTCAGTAGGTCTGAGAATCGGCTACTGTATATTTAGAAATAATTATTAAGGCAAAACAATGTTTGCCGGGTCAGCTAGTATATACATATATATATACCTATGTTATACTAACAATTATGTTATACTTGTGAGATACAAATAACAAATAAAATACAATTGAATATCATCACATAAAGCTGAATGAATGCAAAGTCATAGCAAATTTTAGTTTGAATTTATATCGTATAGTATTATATAGTATATTTTTCACAGTTCATTGTAGTTCACAATGATCGTCATTGTAAAATTTGCAAGTCAAATGGTTCCCATTCAGTAATGGATGGGATATTCCTTCTTAGAAATGATTTATCTGCTTTCCATTACTATACCGAATACATTATTACCTATGTATGTAGCGTCTTTAGCTCGACTAGCTATTAACTTAGATTTATTTATGTCCTCTATCATAACTATAAATATTAATATTCTTTATTGTGCAACCCCTCTTTTTCTCGTCTTTTTCAACTTCTTTCCATCCAATGGTTGCCTGGAAGAGATCGCTGTTAGCGATAAGGCCGCCGTTTGTGGCATACATTTGTGTTGTCACTTTTTATTTTGTGTTGTACTTTTATTTGCCCAATAAAGAGTTCATCTATCTATATATCTATGTAGCTAAGGTTATCTGACGCGATCATCGAAGTTAAGCAACGATCGATGCGGACGGTGTTTGGATGGGTGGTCATGCACAAGACTGTCGTTTTTCAAGTGGCATTTTTATCTGGGTCGGATGGCGCGTTTAATTGTAGGTCCCGTTTGTACTGCTTGTACTTCTTAGTCGTTAAGCCAAGTCAGAGGCATTAAGGTGGCTTGAAAACTCTCGACACCAGAGCTTGGCCACTTAGCTCATACGAAGAAGAAGAAGCACCAAATATTATTATACATCAATGGTGTAGAATATTTAAATAAATGTATAAGTTTAATTTATCTAACTAGTCTTTTTAAGTATTTAAGTTATGATTGTAGTGTGACTTAACGTATGTTATTTATGAACAATAAAGTTCAGTGTTTCATTAAAAAGGCCTAGTTTAAGACGCATACCGTACGTACCCCTAGTAAGATTTTTGGGAATACCAAAAATACCTTAGTTTTCTTTTTTATTACATAGTGGTATGGGCATGTGATGCGTAAAGAGGAGATGCATGTTAGTAGGAGATGTATGGAAATGGTAGTGATAGGAAGAAGGGCAAGAGGCCGACCGAAGAAGACATGGATGGAGTGTGTGAATGAGGACATGAGAGAGAAAGGAGTGAGTGTAGAGACGACGGCTGATAGAGGAGAGTGGAAGAGGAAAATTTGCTGCCGACCCCACATAGTGGGATAAGGCAAGGAAGAAGAATTAGTTTCCTTTTTTGTTATATACATAAAAAGTTATAAGTTAATCTTATTGGTTCTGTCAAACAATTTAAATAATGAGATCTTTTGTTTTAGTTTAAAAATTGACGAGTCTGGCTCAAACATGAAGGGTTCCGTACCATTGTTGTATGGGTACCCTTCATATTTTTTTTATTTGTAGTATTTTTAGTCTAGTTGCACGCGAAATATATATCTTATGAAAGTTTAATTTACAGCTTTAGTTCCATAAGAATAATACAACAGAAAAACCCGTAGGCCTATATTTCAAATAAATTATTTTAAGCCGTATTTATGTAATATATAGCCAGACATTGGATTAATTCATGATATACTATTTAGTATCGCGATAAATGACATAAACATTTAGATAATAGGATGATGCCCCCATTTTACTAAGTTTAATTATAAATTTATAAATATTATCATGACAAAAGTCATTAGATAAAACTATAATTCCGTAATCTTCGTAATTTGTTTTTTTTTTTTACTTTTAATGGGCTTGCGCTTGATCACAATTCACCTGATGGTAAGCGGTATTGCAATCTAAGGTGGAGCGCGCTTGCCCAGAAGAAACCGGTTCACTCTTGCATTGAAAACCGCTAGATTATAGTTATCGGGGAACAGGGAATTTGGCAAAGAATTCCACACCTTGGCAGTACGCACTATGAAGGTGGAGGCAAACCGCTTAGTACGCGACTTAGGCACCTCGACAGTATAACGATGCCGCCTTGGTGTTTCCCTACTCGTCCGATGGAGGAATGGGGCGGGGGGGATCAAATCATGCAATCCCGTTGCACACTCTCCCAAATGCAATCTATAATCTACTATACCTATACCTATAATCTACTATTTCGCTTCCACATTTAAAGTATGGACGGCCAAACTGTGGAACTCTTTGCCGGAATCCCTGTTCCCACTGAACTATAACCTCACTGTCTTCAAGGCGAGAGTGAATCGGTTTCTTCTAGGCAAGGGCGCTCCATCATAGTTTGAAACATATATTAGCAGGGCCATATTTCAGGGAAGCGCCTAAAGAATTTCGTGAAATAAATTCTTATAAAATCAAAAATACCCTATATTAAAATTATAAGCTCTAACGATTATAGATAATAAGTTTGTTTTAGATTCTAAATGTTATATTTTAATTCCTTTATAACTTTTAGAAGAACATAATTTTTAGGGTTCCGTATCTAAAAGGTAAAACAAGAACTCTATTACTAAGACTCCGCTGTATGTATGTCTGTCTCCAGACTGAATCTAAAAAACCGTTATAGCTAGAAAGCTGAAACTTTCACAAGATATGTATTTACCGTGCCGCTATTACAACAAATACTAAAAATAAAAAAGTATATACATATATTAAGGGGATTCCACATACAATGAACGTGTTTTTTTTTCGTATTTTTGCTATATTTCAATAATGGTTGCTGCTAGACACTTAAAATTTTCACTAAATATATAAATTTATATTAGCTATGAAATTAAATTATAAAATTTATTAAAAATAATTATTTAAGAGGGGCTCCCATACAAAAATGGTACGGAACCCTTCATGCGCGAGTCCAACTCGCAGTTGGCCAATTATTTAAATTATGTTATTTTGCTTCCATACCTTTTTATTTCAAGGTTCAAATTTGATAAACTACTAATTTCAAAGAAAGTTCAAAGCACTTCTGGCATTTAGCTAATAGACTTAAATCTATACAGATCTTCGGTTCAGGTAAATAAAATAACAAACAGATTTTCACGGAAAACCGACTCATAAAGTAATGTTTTAAAACTCAATTTCTGATCGATTGTTGTAAAAGAAAGTGTTCTAAACTTGTTACGTTTTAATTTTTATATATGTACAGAAAAATATATGTTACATCTGTTTGTAAGTCTGTTTAATATTATATTATGATAGGTCTGATTTACTATATCCACAGAATAATAACTTATACTTCGTATATATCTAACGGCGCAGTTAGTCAATTATTATGCAAATACAAATATAAATCATTTATTGATAACACCAAAGTTACAAGTCCAATAATATAATATCATTACAAAAGTATATGACATGATGTCAATCTTCGATTCTAATTCTAGTCATATAATAAATATCATTACAATTATAGTATATGACATGATTCAAATGTCAATCTTCGATTCTAATTCTAGTAATATAATATCATTACAATAGTATATGAGATTCAAATGTCAATTTTCAATTATAATTAAACATTTATAAAAGTTTTTAAGATAGAAGCCAGGAGAGGAGGAGGAAGACTTAGAAAATCATATTAAGACCAAATTAAGGAGAAGGCGAAAGTCGATAGATAGATAGATATACTCTTAATTGCAACACAAAAAGAATTACAAAACAAAGATAAAAATAATTAATCAACTTATAGTGTTACAAGTGGCGGCCTTATCACTTAAAGCGATCTCTTCCAGGCAACCAAAAGAAAGGAAAGTCATGTCGTAGGAGGTCAAGGATTTGGCCGAAGATAGAACTAGATTATTTGAAAACAACTCCACAAACAAGAGCCCAGCTCTTAAATATTGAATGAATGAATGAAAAGTTTTATCCAACAGCCAAACCTTGAGTCTAGTCTTAAAGCGGTAGAATGTGTGTTTAGACTACTTGGGAGAAAATCCGTGCGTGCCGTTGAAAGATAAGGTAAATAAATAAATTCACAAAGATAGGGTAAATAATTATAAACATACTCGTAGCGTATATTGCAGAACACCGCGGAAAGAAGTAGATTTATGGGTAAAGTGGGTGTTACACCTGGCAACACGCGGCTAGGAATTTGGTGGGGTTTTTATTCTAGGTACTGGTGTTAGAATCATTTTTAGGGTTCCGTAAGTAAAAGGTAAAAACGGGACCCTATTACTAAGACTCCGCTGTCTGTCTCCAGGCTGTATCTCAGAAACCGAAATAGCTAGAAAGCTGAAACTTTCACAAGATAAGTATTTTGCGTACCGCTATAACAACATTTTTTTTTTTTTACGTTGGACCACAACTCACCTGATGTTAAGTGATATTGCAGTCTAAGATGAAACGCGCTTGCCTAGACGATACCGGTTCACTCTCGCCTTGAAGACAGTCAGGTTGTAGTTAAGTGGGAACAGGGATTCCGGCAAGGAGTTTCACAGTTTGGCCGCCCGTACTATAAACGTGGAAGCAAATCGCTTAAGTCGTTAAGCCAAGTCAGAGGTCTTAGGGTGGCTTGAAAAACTCTCGACACCAGAGCATGGCCACTAAGCTTGCGCTAGTTAACTACTGTTTCCCGGCCTGTATAGTTAAAAGCAAGAGTGAACCGTTTTTTTCTGGGCAAGCGCGCTCCACCTTAGATTGTAATATCGCTTACCATCAGGTGAATTGCGATCAAGCGCAAGCCCATTACCAGTAAAATAATAATAGTTTATAACAACTAAAAAACACGCTTTTTATAGAAAACCGTAATTTTATATATTACGTATATATACGTATTAGTGTATTGTCATCGGTCCTCAATAAATCTACAAAATTTGAACGAAATCTGGCCGTTTAAAGTGGGTCAAAATCGCGTCCAAAGAAGTCGGTTACAAACAAACATACAAACAAAAATACAAAAAATGGAATAATTTTATCAAATTAGTGTATTGTCATTGGTCCTCAATAAATCCACAAAGTTTGAACGAAAGCGTGTAAAAAATATATATTAGCAGATACCAAAATTAAAAAATAAAACCTTGGCTATTTTATATACAGTATTTAGCAATAGCTTTTCTTGTGGTAATGAAATCAGCATACCCTTAATTCTATCTAACGGGAAAACGGATCGATGCATATAAATTTTTGGGTCGTTTCTAAATATACAGAGTTACTGTTAACTAAAGCAAAACTTTTTACTCGTTTATCGAATTTTTTTTCAACGCACTTAAATAAAAAACAAAGATTAATTAACAATATTTAAAAAGTTTTTTTCAAATCAAAATGTATATAATACATACAGTGCCTTCAGTGTCGTTATATAAAGTTTACACCTTATGAAGGGACTGAGCATTTTATGGCGTTATAGAGAGTGGTCGTCAAATGGAGATAATGTATCATTGTATGGAATACAGGCTAAACCAACTAAAGTCAATTGATTTCGACGCTTTAGATTGTTTGTCGTTAAATCGAGTGACGTTACATCGAGTTTACACTGAATTTTAAATTTAATTGATGTAAAAAAACAAGTGATATTGTGTGTAGTATATTTAATGGTGTAGAATATTTATTAAATTAAATTTAAAAGTTTAATTAATCTAAGTAGTATTTTTAAGTATTTAAGTAATTATTGTAGTGTGACTTGCCTTTAACGTATATTATTTATGGATAATAAAATTCTGTATTCTATGTACTTTGACCTCATTTCAGTAAGGATTTCCTGATAGCCCTGTATAGATAACGTGATAGCAAATCACGTGGAAATTAATATTAGCAAAATCACGTGTGTCCTTTTTTTTGGAATTTGTAAAGAAAGTTTGACCTACATCGCAAGATGTTGAGATATGAACCCATTGTCTAATCATACCTTTGTTTATAAATTTTAAATTTAAAAAATTTATGAGTGTTTTTTTATTAGTTTTTAATCTTTTAAACTGTATACTAAGCATTTTAAAAATGGTGATGAAATATATGTATTTGAATTTAATTAATAATAAAATAAATTTTTAATAAAAGCAACAGTAAAAAACTCCAACAATATTTTTTACACAATACAGCTACCTTGACGACCTCGTTGGCGTAATGGTTACCATGCCGGATTGCCAATAAGAAGGTTCCGGCTTCGATTCCTGGCACGGCCAACATCTTTGTGCTGAACTAAATTTGTTGGCTGTCGGTCTGGGTGTTAAATATGTATCAATATAAAATATATATGCATGTATGTGTAGTAAGTATATCAGTAGTGTTAGCAATATAATACGAACTTCAAATGGTTCATATGGGGGGGTTAACCAGCCGTGTGTGAAATGAGTCCTAATATTTATTAATTTATTTATTTACCCACACATTTAACCAAAAGGGCCCGTAACTTCCCGAGTTAGCAAAACTCTGGCCTAAGGTGGAGCATGCCTAGTCTATAATAACTGGCTCTCAAGGAGATCGCCGGATAAAGTGCTTAACGATAGATTTTTTATCTTTAGGTTGGTTGCTAGCCTGGTATAAGAGCACTATTAACATTATTTTTAGAAGATTAAATTATCTATGAATGTATAGAGGGTTATCGGTGAATATACCAAATATCGTTATAAAAATGGAGTAAAAAAATGCTTAAAACTTACGTTTGTTGTATGGGGAGCCCCCTTAAGTATCTATTTAATTTAATTTTTCTAATTTAATTTGAACCTTTATACATTCCGTCAAAATTGTTGTCTACAAGCTACCATTATTGATATATAGCAAGAAAGTACGAAAAACACACGTTTATTATATGGGGACACCCCTTAATATTTTTTTATTTTATTTCTAATATTTGTTGTAATTGTGAAAGTTACGGATTTTTAGCTATTACGGTTTCTGAGATACAGCCTGGAGACAGGCAGACAGCGGAGGCTTAGTAATAGGGTACCGTTTTTACCTTTTAGATTCATTCAATATTTAAGAGCTGGGCTCTTGTCTGTGGAGTTTTTTCCAGGTAGTTCTATCTTCGGCCAAATCCTTGACCTCCCTATACGACATGACTTTCGTCTTCTCCTTAATTTGGTCTAAATATGATCTTCTAGGTCTTCCTTTCTTTCCTTCTACGATATTTTTAATGAAATTGTCATATTGTATAAGGTGGCCTACTATCTTTCCTCTTCTATTGTCTATTGTATTTATTATGGTTCTTGGTTCTTGTACTTGAAAGAGTACCTCTTCATTCGTTTTCTTTTCTTTATACCTTTTAGGTACGGAAACCAAACCCTGCAGAATTCTGCTTCAAAGCTAAATCATGTCAGAGCGTGGAATTCCTTATTTAACATCGTGGAACGGAATGTACCACAATTACAGAGTCGACTCACCGTCACGTAGTAACTATTTAGTAAACTGTGGCCATCGGTGGCTCAAAACCTAGAATGCTGTTTTCAAAACAACTAGCTTTGTACGTTTAGAATAAGCCAGTGGAACAAAATCACTAAATAAGTATTTACTTTATAAAGAAAGAATAGGCCAGTGGAACAAAATCGCAAGATAAGTACTTTATAAAGAAAGAAAGCCTGCAGCCTGGGTGAAAGAAAAAAGAATAATGCGGAATTGCCCCTACCTGTCAGAGGGGTGTCCTGCCTGTAAGAGGCGACTAAAAGGGGCATCAGACTCGAGGGTGTTCGGAGATGGGGTTCCGACACCCGCTCCATCGAGTCCGGGGTGAACGACGACGGCGTCGCGTGGTTGGTGAAACAATCCGGGAAGGGCCACAGCGCGGTGCAAGGAGGTCTCCCCGGAGTGTTTCCCGGAAGAACCCGGAGACCTCCGCTAAGCACAGAGGCAGGTAACCGGGGGGGTTTTAGTGGGTACAAATCCCACATACCTGGCTGCGTCCCATCGTAGCCGCGTATCTTGTTGAAGATTTCCCCCTCGTCAACAAAAAGGTATGGAACCTTAGAGGATCTATAATAGATCCTCTTAGTATGGAACTCTCAAAAGTATTGTTTAATTTGGTTGCCATGGCAATCTTAACTGGTCAGTAACATAGGCAGAACTGGTTCAAGTTCCAGACTGTTCTCCCGATCAATCCAGTTAACTGTTCTGGGGAGTAGCAGTTTAAATTGACACTCACTTAATTTATACTCGTTACGGTCTGATTTCTGTCGTAGGATGGCCGTCGGGATGAGTATATTAGTTATCTACTTCTTCTTTGTTTGAGTTAAGGGACCAGGCTCTGGTGTCAACAGTTTTCAGGCCTCCCGACGGCTCTTAGTTGACTTTCAGAATCGGTCAGAATTTGTCTTAATATTTGTAACTTTTTTTTTACTCCGAATAGGTCAGTGCTTGACCACAATTCACCTGATGGTGAGTGATATTGAGGTCTACGGTGGATCGCGCTTACCTAGAAGGAACAGGTTCACTCTCGCCTTGAAAATCGCTAGATTGTAGTCATTGGGGAACAGGGAATTTGGCAAGGAATTCCTAATTTCGGCGGTTCGGACAACAAAGGTGGAGGCAAAACGCTTTGTGCGTACATTGGGCACCTCAACCGTAAACCGATGCCGCCTTAGAGTTTCCCTCTCGTCCGATAGTGAAAGGGGGCGGGGGGAATTACTTCATGTAATTCAGTCGCACACTCGCCGAAATGCAACCGATAGAACACCGACTGGCAACAATGCGGCGGTGCTCCAGGCTCTGCAAATTTGCTTTGCAAAGATTGTCATTGCCTATGATTATCTTATTACTAGCTGTGCCCTGCGTTAATCCGCCACAAAAAAGTTAATCTGGGGTAAAAAATAGCATATGTGTTAATTCAAGGTCTAACACATATTCACACCAAATTTTATCAAAATCAGTTCAATCATTTGAGAGTGAAGAAGTAACAAACATACACACTTACACACAAACTTTCGCATTTATAATATTAGTAGGATGTTAGTTGTGTTAGCAACCCTGATGCAAACTAGAAATGGTTTAGTATGTTAACCAGCCGTGTGTGAAATGTGTCCTAGTATTTATTTGTTTATTTATTACTAGCAGATCGCAGCTTCGCAAGGGCTATAAAATAATCTAAGTTGCAAAGAGAAACAAAATATTATAGCTTATGTTACTCGAGAATAATATAGCTTCCCAACAGTGAAATAATTTTTCAAATCGGTCCAATAGTTTCGGAGCCTATTTGCGTTGTACAAAAAAACAAAAAATCAAACTTTTCCTCTTTATAATATTGGTATAATGTATGTTTATTAGCGATGCGCGACTATGAATGATTCCAGTCCAAACTTTATAAATCATTCGACCCATTCGAATGATCTCCGAAAATTAGTAACGTACATGATACCCACTCAAAATTAACCGGACTGAATGAATACTACATTAGTTACTACTTGAGCCGACTCCACTCCAACGATTCATTCATATTTCATTCATTTGAAACTAACAAGTGACATTGACAAGATTCGCTAACAATCGAGTCAAAACGCCATTAGTAACTAATTAGTAGTCATCATTCGATTATTAACATTAGTATATTACTAATATTCAAGTCGAACGTGTATATTAGTAGTTGTAGATAATTCGACTGGTCAGATTATTCGCTGTCGCGCATCTCTAATGTTTATATTGTTTTGAAGTTTTGCCTATTCCAGTACAGTCCAGTACTATCGACCAAAGAACTATCCCGATCCAAACTCTTCAATAATGAGTAAATCGATCTATTTCGATCATTTACTGGAAACACTTCGGAAGAACGACATCCGATATCGGGGGTGAATACTCTGGGAAGGTAAATAGTGGATACGCATATTTGGGATTCCAAACCCATTTATTACTTTGTTTAGAGCTAGGTATTTAACCTATTGAGTCACGCGTTACTTTGCGGAAATCCATTGTAAATAGAAGACAAAATTAAATAGTTTAGTATATGACTAGCTGACCCGGCAAACGTTGTTTTGCCTCATTTAGGGGTATGAAAAATAGATAGTGTAGCTTATAAACGTCCAAAAGGCTGAACTGGATTTTAATGAGATTTAATAATGTAGATAGGTGAGATCTTGAATTAATACATAGGCTACTTTTTATCCCGGACTGACGCGGGTAATACCGCGGGCAGAGCTAGTACTACATATATGCATCAGTATGTACATATAAAAGTATATATATATAATATATATGTATAGGTACTAGCTAACCCGGCAAACGTTGTTTTGCCTCACTTAGGGGTATGAAAAATAGATAGTGTAGCCTATATGACACGTTCGTAGATTTACCATAGCAGCGCCATCTATTGATTACTTACTCAACCCAGTCGAAAGGTATCGACATCTGTTAGAATCGTTTGGAGTTAACAGATAATTGTGACTGTCAAATAATAACAGACAATAATTAGCAATAAATTAAAATTGCGACTATAATTTGAGATTTAAACTATCCTATCTCTCAAGTTGGATCGAATTGCACATGGTGTGCGAATTTTATTATAATCGGTTAAGTGGTTTAGGAGTCCATTGAGAACAAACATTGTGACACGAGATTTATATATATTAAGATAAGATATAACTATAAATGTATGTAAGTAATTCCAAAGTGTCACTTAATACTTTAGTAACTCTGTGCCGAAGAATACATTGAACTTAAAACTGTATCAATTCTCGTGAAAATTCTATTTATATTTACATAATTTGGAGGCCTGTGAACTGTAAAGTTACCTCGATACATAGTCAATGCTTGATCCAAGGTAAAATCTTTCTGATTTAATACAAGTTTCATTCAAATGAGAATTTAGAAAACTCCTATTAAAGACCATCTATTAAAGACGGCCATTTTGGATTTGAAATGTAGCATTGTAGGTATTATGTATGTATCTTAGTTGTGTTAATAGAGACTAGAAATGGTTTAGTATGGGGCTAGCCAGCCGTGCGTGAAATAAGTCCCAAAAAATACTACACCAAAAAAGGCTTAAGTCATAAGTCATATGTCATAAGTAATTTATTCATAAACACAAGTTTACACATCAAAAAATATTTTTTACAGTCATAATATAATATCCTACTAATAGTACGAAGTACAAGTTATTATTCTGTGCTAATAGGTATATAAATGCGAAAGTTTGTGTGTAAGAAGAACATATTTTGATGAATTTTGGCGTGAAAGATAGGTTAGATGAACCTATGGTGATGACTTTGGATTAACACATTTAATCCAAGTCATCACCATATTATTCCGGATTAACTTTGTTTATTCCGGATTGACACGGGGGCAGCTGGTATGAAATAATTCTAAGATTGCCTCCTCCACGACTAGATGATATATTTAAAAAAAAAACGAAATAAAAAAAAATTGTAGTTTGTTCAGGGACATTTATTTATAAGGGCTTACGTACCTACTATATATTACTATACAGTAAATGGACCTATAGCATTAACATATTGTGCCTATATACTTATTCTATTGAATTTACATTTCTGTCTATGTAAATCTATTTATTTATTTATGTAATAAGGTACACAAAACAGAATACAACCTTAAATGACTGAACATTTATACATACATTTTATCGTTCTAGGTTATTATATACTTATCAAATGTGTACACATCATGATCTTAGTAAATATTTACATAAAATACAAAAAATATTAGTAAGTACCTATACTAAATCTTCTTGCAAATTTTCCTCTTCCACTCTCCTCTACCAGCCGTCGTGTCTACACTCACTCCTTTCACTCTCATGTCCTCATTCACACACTCCACCCACGTCTTCTTTGGTCGGCCTTTTGCCCTTCTTCCTTGCACTTCCATTTCCATACATCTCCTACTAACATGCATCTCCTCTCTACGCATCACATGCCCATACCACGCTAACCTCCCACTCTTTAGTTTCTGTAAATATTTAAATATTTTCTGTAAATGGTTAGATTTAAACATGAGGAGTTTTTTATTTATTTTAATTTATGCTTGTTTTTACAAAACGTGTTACGTTACCTCGGCCAACGTATAAGCTTGGCGATCCAGCGAGGAAATGCCGCCAGCATTTTAGGCACCTTACCCGCGGTCACTGACTTAGATTTAATCTACTATTTATAAGGTTTTGGGTCTGTGTGTTTTTATTTATATAATTGGTTTGCCTTCGAACTATGGTGTTATCAATAAATGATTTGTATTTGTATAATAAAAAACGTGTTAAAAAACAAGGAAAGTCTGTTAAACATGGTTTCCAAAGGGAGGTGACCTTTCTCATATTTAAGTCATTATAATATGGATGAGTTCTGGTTTCTTTCAGGGGAATGAATATAAAATAATATTTCTTTCTCACAAAGCGAGGCTAAGCAAAAATCATAAAGCGATAACTTGGACAGAATCTTGATTTTGCAGTTTTATTTTTTTTATTTTATAAATGGTTTAAGTTAAGATGGGTATAAAATAGTATATTTTTTTGCTTTTCAATTATTATTATTTTTTTTTTTTTCGTTTACAAAATTTTCGTTTTTCTATGCTTTGTAAATAATTATCACTGTATTATTCTTAAGTTATGTTACTAGTTTTGTCAATAAATTATATACGTTATAGTAATATAGCATATTTTGAAATACTTATTCAATCCTGCGTAAATGATAGGGCTATGTTTTTTTTTTCAGTTTTTGACGACCTCGTTGGCGTAATGGTTGCCGGACTGCCAATCAGAAGGTTCCTGGTTTGATTCCCGGTGCGGCCAACATCTTTGTGCTGTTAGCTGTAGGTCTTGGTGTTAAATATGTATCTAAATAAAATATGTTTGTATGTGTAGTATATCAGTTGTGTTAGCTACCATATTACGAACTAGAAATGGTTCAATATGGGTCTAACCAGCCGTGTGTGAAATGTGTCCCAATTTATTTATTTTATTTATCACTTTGGTACCAATCAAAATTATGAATTAGATACAAATGGTATTTTTTTCGCTTACTTTAACGATATACATACATATTTTATGTACATAGATACATATTTAACAGCCAACAAATTTAGTTCAGCACAAAGATGTTGGCGTTGCCGGAAATCGAACCCGGAACCTTCTGATTGGCAGCCCGGCATGGCAACCATTACACTCATTTTTAGTAAATAATCTTTTTTTTTTGTTTGTATAGACGGTCTGTAAGCTTTCGGTAATAATAATACGTTATCAAATTAGTGACAAATTTTCATGTTTTATTTTATATAATATCGCATAGCTTCTTGAGAGATGTTGCTTTAAATATTCAGTAAACTATGTATGTCTTTTTCAGGGGCCGTCTGGGGGAATATTATAATATTTTTCCTCATTTTATGCCGAGTGGCTGGCCCTAGTGTTCAAAAGATATGATATTCTTAGTGAGTCACCAACTTATGAGTACATACGTTCTATAGAAGACAAAATTAAATATTTAGTGTACTTCCGCTGTGATCCGAAACCCAAATTAAGATAAGTAAAGGAAAAAATAACTAAGATTAATTAAAAATAACGTTACCTATCACAATTCGGAAATTCTTAACTCTACACGTGTTTCGCCTTTCCACAAGGCATCATCAGGAGATGTTGACTCTTCGAACGACGGATCGAAAATTTCGATTCGTCGTTATCTTAGTTAATTTTTCCTTTACTTATCTTAATTTGGGTTTCGGATCACAGCGGAAGTACACTAAATATTTAATTTTGTCATCTATTTACAATGGATTTCCGCAAAGTAACGCCTGAGTCAATAAATTATTAAAATAACAGTTAACACAAGAAAATATGTTTTTTGAAACTTCTGACATTTTGCTGTGGGCAGGCATCTTGTGCGAAAACGACAGGGTGTTATAAGTGTGACGAGTTTGTGTGTGTGTGTGTGTGTGTGTCTGTCTGTCTTTGACAGCGTAGCTCCCGGGCATAAGCATAAGCAGGTTGTAAAACGTCTACTTTTCAATCTGACGGCCTCTGGTTCGATCCCAGCCCTACACCAATGACTTGTTTTCCAAGTTATGTGTGGATTTGCACTCGCTTTACGGTGAAGGAAAACATCGTGAGGAAACCGACATGTTTGAGGACTACATAATCCGAATACGTGTGAATCAATTCGCACTTGACCAGCGTGGTGGATTTTGTCCTAGGTATATCTCTCTCCTAGTGAGAAAAGGCCCCGAGTCCCAGTTGTGGGAACGTTTAGTGGGCTGCTTATGGTGGGGTTTTCAAATACTAGTAGCTGTTTAAGGCGAATTTCCCAAAATAGTTTTCGTATAAATTTCCCAAAGTTTGTTTTCGCAATAAAGGTTGTTATTGAAGCCGTAATAAAACGTTCCCTAATTATTTCTCCGTGGTACGGGTAGTGGACAATTTCTCCATTGGGAGATAAATAAGATTCATATTCAAATTCTGTTTATATACATAAATTACACTTACAGATAAACCAAGCGTACCACTTAGACTATTACAAAATTAAACTAAAATATATTACAATACCAAGACTATTATTATGACTTAGCTTAAGATAAACCATTTATTAATAATTATTAAATTATACGTCAAAAATTAAAAATGACAATATGAAATACAATCTATTTGTAATAAATGTCAATATACAATGATGTCAATATTAATAGTTAATAAAATAATAATAATATTAAACAATTACATGTCACGACAAAATATATTAAAATAACATTTTTTCGATATTAATAAATTCGTCCATTGAATAGAAAGTTCTCTGAACGAGCCAGTTCTGGAGAAAAGATTATCTTTCCTCTTTGTCAATTATGTCTTCTTTCAAAGTCAACAGTCTCTGTAACGTTCCATATATTGTTATTAGTTATTCCATCTTTGTATTTATTATTACATGTACGTACACAATTTAAGGGGAAATAAAATATTTTTTGTTTATTGATTTTTTTTCTAGTGGAAACATTTTATCCCTTTCTCTCGTTAGGTAAGACCACGGGGCGGAGCTAGTAGCAAATAAAGCAAAAACATATCTACTGGCAGGTGGAAAAAAGTGGTGGAAAGACTATTGTTTGAATATTCGACCTGTGCTAGCTCTGCAGGTCCTTATAACACAACTATTGACTTGTCGTTCCACGAACCTTAATATCTTAGAATAATATAATAGACTAAGGGGATCCGGGAAAGAAGGGTCTTTAATTGAGCAACCACCACACATAACCCTATATTCATTCATTCATTCAATATTTAAGAGCTGGGCTCTTGTCCGCGGAGTTTTTTCCAGGTAGTTCTATCTTCGGCCAAATCCTTGACCTCCCTATACGACATGACTTTCGCCTTCTCCTTAATTTGGTCTAAATATAATTATGATCTTCTAGGTCTTCCTCTTCGCTCCTGGCTTCTATCTTTCCTTCTACGATATTTTTAATGAAATTGTCATGTCGTATAAGATGGCCTACCATCTTTAACCCTATAAAGTTAATAGAATTTGTGATCCCTTTTCGCAGAACTGGGGTCCAGGGGTCCTCTTGATCAAACATCCACAATACGTTTGGACAATCCGATTTTACTCTCCGGGTCAATTTGACCCCGCTTGAATGATTGGATTTCTATTCTATTTTTAGAATTGACAAGGACAGGGTAAGGTAAAGGTGACCTTTTGAAGCTTTCGAGATTACACTGTTAGTTATTCGTTTTATATACATTCTCGTATATATATTTTAAGGTTTCGTACTCTATCTCTCTCCCTGTCTGTCACTGTATCACAAAAACCGTGAAAGCTACACAACAGATTTTTTTTCATGTCATGTAATGAGGAATGTTACTAGGCAGGCCAAATCATTTGCAATAATCTAATAATCAAAATTATGAAACATTCTTCATTCCCTGGCCTCTGTTACAACAAATACTCACAAATAAAAAAAAATAGGTCCGCATATAAGAAACGTAATTTTTAAGCATTATTTTACTCGTTCTTTTAATCGAGATTTTGTAGACCTTCTAAACACAAAAAAGATATTCAATTATATATTAATTGTGAGTGTGTCTTTGTTGCTTCTTCACACCTAAATGGCCGTACAGATTTCGATAAAGCTATATGTGTATATAGCTTTATCGAAATCTGTACGGAGATATATGGAGATAGTTAAGAAACTGTTTCAAAACACATAGGTTACTTATTAATCCCGGATTGTCATATAAAAGTGATATTTTCATCTGAGCGCTACGGTGGATCGGATCGCACGTGAAATTATAGGTCCCGGCTCTTAGTCTTAGTGCAAACAGTCGTTAAGACAAATCAGAAGCCTACGGGTGGCTTCTGATTTTGGTAGTTTGGTCGCTTAGCTCATAAATAAAATAATAATAGTTAAAAAAAAACTAAAAAACACGCTTATCTGGCCGTTTCAAGTGGGTCAAAATCGCGCCCAAAGAAGTCAGTTACAAACAAACATACAAACAAAAAAAATGGAATAATTTTATCAAATTAGTGTATTGTCATCGGTCCTCAATAAATCTACAAAGTTTGAACGAAATCTGGCCGTTTAGAGTGGGTCAAAATCGCGCCCTAAGAAGTCGGTTACAAACAAACATACAGATGAAGCTAATAAAAAGCGTGTAATAAAAAAAAAAGCGTGTATAATAATAATAAAATTAATAATAAACGTAAATGTGGGTAACAACCGAAATAAGGGATAATCCTTACAAAATAAGTCAAAGAGGATCTTAAAAAACTAAAGTTATTAGTCACGAAATCACACAAGAAACTTAAAGCTCCGACAATATATAAACAAGTAACAAAAACAAGAATTAGGAGCCATAAAAATTGGAAAATCCCGCAACCAAATCCAAAAGACCAAGTGCAGTGTCAATGCATTTTGTACTTTATTCCGTTGCATTCGAGTCGAGATGCAAATTACAGTACGTATACTATACTAATTGTCAAGACGACAGTCTGTCTGTGCCGTGGTTTGAGTCACGTAGACCAATAAGTATCCATTGTATCACGTTACGTCAATTTAACGCTATAATTAGGTTTGTACGGGCAACATTTTGAATTTACAGTTTTTTTGTTATTAATCGTAAACGAATAAATATCGAAAAAATGGCTTAAAGACTGTCTAAAGAACCTCTCTAAGAATATTTATATTGGTATCGATCAGACTTATAAATATGAAAATAAAACAGGTCCTTCGCCTTAACATATACAGTATTCTTTGATGTGTAAACTAATAAGCACCTAACACTTTCACACTTACCTAGAAACTTTCGCCTTAATAATATTAATAGAATGTATTCAGTCTTACTTAGAATCATGTAAACCGTTGGTTAGAATTTGTAAACAAAACACTATCAGCATAAGTTGTCAATTAATTTAACAACTTATGCTGCTTTGTATTCCAACTAATTTAACCTCTACAGTCCTACCTAGAATCGCCAAACCGAATAACAAATTTTGCGATTCTACGTAGGACTGAAGAGGTAAAATTCGTTGGAATGGATTTCCACATTTCCAATTTGACCCATCAACTTTGTATAACTAATGCTTTATGTTTACAAATTAGAACGGGACTTCCTACGGTAGTTTGCTCAACTTTTACATAAGACCAAACTAGTAGTACTCCTTTCAGAAGACTTTGCGAGCGAGCGTAACTCGGTGCGTAAACGTCTGCTTTGCAATCCTACGGCACCTAGTTCAATCCCAGCCCTGCATTGCTTTTTTTTTGTTGTTCATGTCATAAAATAAGTGATTGTTTCTTTCTGCTTCTTTATTTGCATTAATTCTCTTTAAGGTTCCGTAACTAAAAGATAATATCGTGACCCTAATACTAAGCTTCCGCTGTCTGTCTGTCTCCAGGCTGTATCTCAGAAACCGTGATAGCTAGAAAGCTGAAACTTTCACAAGATATGTATTTCCCGTGCCGCTATAACAATAAATACTAAAAATAAAATAAAAATATATAAAGATGTTCCCCATGTACGAGTATATCAATAACGGTAAATAAAATACACAGAATATCTAATACATAAAATTTCCATGTCACAATGTTAGTTAACGTACTCCTCCGAAACGGTTTGACCGATTTTTACCAAATTTTATATGCGTATTCAGTAGGTCTGAGAATAGGCTACTATCTATTTTCCATACCCCTAAGTGCAAAACCACGTTTTCCGGGTCAGCTCGTATTAATGTATACCTCTATCTATACCAATATTATAAAAAGGAAAAGTTTGATTGTTTGTTTGACGTGAAAAGCTACATTATCCCCGAGTAACATATTTTGTTGCTAAAAGCAGCAGCTTAAAGCTGGGGTTGGACTGCTAGTTTCGAAATAAAATATAAAAAAATAAGAGGACTATTTTTTATAACAGATTTTTTTCTGTGTAAAAAGACGTACATCCATAATTTCTTTGTTACTAAGAGCAACGGACACAGTCGCTGGACCGTAAAGTCCTTACGTTTTTTACGTTTAGTAGTACCGCTGTCTTTAACTATTTATTGAGCAGCTTAAAACCTCATCGGACCGACTTTCGGACCTTTTTTTTGGTCCTTTTATTTCAATACTCTTCTGCTGCTAATGCTTTTGTTAAGTTTTTTGACTGTGGTTATTGGTTAGTTAGTTTATTACTATAAGATAAAACGAAAACCGAACTTGGGTTGTTTAGAAAGCTTTCCTTAGTATTTTAGATTATTTAAAATGACAATTTAGTTATAATATTGACATATTATTTTATATCTTAATTCTTTGACATTGCTAGAAGAGATTTTGTCTGAGACACATTTTCACGGCGATTATATAGAAAAATAATAGTAGTTTAAAAAAACTAAAATACACACTTATCTGGCCGTTTTAAGTTGGTCAAAATCGCGCCCAAAGAAGTCGGTTACAAACAAAAATACAAAATAATAATTTTATCAAATTAGTGTATTGTCATCGGTCCTCAATAAATCTACAAAGTTTCAACGAAATCTGGCCGTTTAAAGTGGGTCAAAATCGCGCCCAAAGAAGTCGGTTACAAACAAACATACAGGTGAAGCTAATAAAAAGCGTGTAATATAACAGTCATGATTAACACTCATAATGTAACTTTATTTATGCAAATACATATTTCCATTTTGATTCACCAAATGAACTATAATATTTTCCCACGTTAAACGTTTAATCCGAGACAGAAGAAGTTAATCCGGGATAAAAACAGCCTTTGTGTTAATCCAAGGTTCAATCTTTACACGAAATTTCATCAAAACCAGCTCAGCAGTTTGAGCGTGGAAAAGTCCCAAACAAACACACACATACACACAAACTTTCGCGTTTATAATATTAGTAGGATAAAGAATAAAATCATACACAATGTCAAATAGTAGTAAAATAAATAAAATATTATTTATAATACATGTCACATATTAAAAACTAATACTAATCAAATAAACCGAATAAAAAAAAAAAGAGTGAACCGTTTTCTTCTGGGCATGCGCGCTCCACCTTAGATCGCAATATCGCTTACCATCAGGTGAATTGCGATCAAGCGCAAGCCCATTGAAAGTAAAAAAAAATGTATTTAGTAGATACGCTAGAGTAATAGACGTAACTGTTTCTCTAGATTGCGTCATCATTCTAAATCACTTTACTTCCTGCCTCTATAGTAGAAGAGCCCGTGAAGATCGTCCTTCACCGATCTGATAACCAGATGAGACGTATTTTTTACTAAATATTTTTTATAAACAAATGTGCCTAAAATTGCTTGCCCATTGAAAAGTGCTCATGGCTATTTTTAATTAAAAAAACTTTTATTGTTTTTTTTTTCATCACCTTCATACTTTTGATAACCAAATGAAATTTATTTCACTGATAGTTTTTAATACACAGAATATGCCTTGGTATGCTTGCCTACTCATTTCAGTGTATAACTACCTGGCAAGCAGGTGTAAACCGGTAAGTCAAAATAGGTGACTAATTCGATTTTGATGCGCTTCATAGGAGTAACAACGATTCTGAACAGTTAGAATGTTATTTTTATTTTTGATAATTGTAGCTAAATTATCATTTGACTATACACGAGCATGCGCAAAAAAAAAGCCATGAGCAAGCAATTTTAGACATATTTGTTTATAAAAAATACTTCATAAAAAATACGTCTCATCTGGTTATCAGATCGGTGAAGGACGATCTTCACGGGCTCTTAGACTACTAGGGTGACCATGAGTGAAAAAATTCTCTAGGACATAGTTATCTATGAATCTCATAAGATACGATGCAAGGTTGCTAGTTTGTCGGTCGTTTATCGGATATATTTCGGGAGTGTGCTTTGAAACTCCATAATTTAATCCCACCATCTCCGTTTATCCTATCGAAGGCCTCTTTATGACTATTAGTGTATATTTGCTATGCTAGTAATATGGACAATAGTAGGCAATGACGGTAGCTATAAGACAGTTATTAAGATTGAAATAGTAATTTATAATTTGACTTGCCCTATTGACATTGTCAATTTATAATTTGACATTGTAATTTGACTATCTATTGTATTCTAGACATGTGTGTATACATTAAATTGTAATATTAAATCATTGTAATTTGACTTGCCTAGTACAGCGCGATGCTGTAAGTTTTATTGATTGATTTGATTTTAATTTAGTCCTAAGACAAACAAGCCAGGATCTTCAGTTTGCATGTATACCCATCCAAAGACTGTCCGCACTGACCGTTGCTGGACCTCAATGATCACGCCAGATCACCTTAGTTAGCCGAGCTACAGGCGCTACATTAGTCCCGAGGAGACGATGCCCTTGGTTGTCCCAGGGCATCGCTCGCGCCGTAGAGAGGCGCGTCGCCCCCCTTGAGGTGGGTCCGCTCGGACTGCGGACAGCGGCCTGGGCGGGGAGAGCAGCGGCAATGCGCGTGCGGTCCTGCATCCCTGCCCCCGTCGTGAGATGGGACACCGTGAGGTTGTAGTCGGTAGTGACAGCCCTTCTGGCCGTCGAGTCCGACATACCCCGCTCGCCTCCCCCAGGCTTGTAGCGGGAGATGCGTAAATGCATTTCCTCACGATAAAAAAGGCGCTACGTTAGTAACAATTGACTTTGTATATATTTTTTTTTATTTATTTTATTTATTTATTTTTTTTCACACACGGCTGGTTAGCCCCATACTGAAACTTTTCTAGCTCGTATTATGGTTGCTAACACAACTGATATACTACATATACATACATACATACATAGATATTATATATAAATACATATTTAACACCCAGACCCACAGCCAACAAAGATGTTGACCGGGCCGGGAATCGAACCCGGAACCTTCTGATTAGCAGACCGGCATGGTACCCTTTACGCCAACGAGGTCGTCGAATTAATAATCACGCACTAGAATAGATTACAAATCTCACGTCTGCCGCATGGCTGTTACGTAAAGAGGCACACCCACTTCGTGTGGTTTATCTGATAAGGTACACATATCAGTAGACTGTTAAAATTATACATAATGTACTAAAAAGATTATATTTATTGCTCTGATATTACTTCTCTATTTATTTATTTTATGGGATCATAAAATTAATGGTCTTACAGGGATAACTAGTAATCACATTAACATTATTAACGTCAAATTCATTCGTCGTTTTCATTCATTCATATTCATTCATTCAAAGTTTGTGTATGTGTATTTTATACTTTTTCATGCTTTAACAGCTGAACCGATTTGCATGGAACTAGGTATATGAATAGTATATGATTCTGGATAACAGTAGCCTGTGTGTCGCTAGCCACAACGCTACACAAATTTTGAGAAAATTGGCACGGTAAAAGTTGAGATTTTGGTTTTGTACAAGGGCATCTATTTTTTTTGACACAATATAACTTATATATTGACGTCCTCGTTGGCGTAATGGTTACCATGCCAGATTGCCAATTAGAAGGTTCCGGGTTCGATTCCCGGCACGGCCAACATCTTTGTGCTGAACTAAATTTGTTGGCTGTCGGTCTGGATGTTAAATATGTATCTACATAAAATATATATGTATGTATATGTAGTATATCAGCTGTTTTAGCCACCATAACACAAACTAGAAATTGTTCAGTATGGGGTTAACCAGCCGTGTGTGAAATGATTCCTAGTATTTATTTATTTATTTAACTAGGCATTAGAACAGAAGGGCGAGTTATCACACGAGTTAGCAGCACTCAAGCCGATGGAGGTGGAGCAAGCATAGTCTGATTTGGATAACTGGCTTTCTTAGATAGATAGATAAAAAATTCTTTATTAGTCACAAATGTGAAATTTAAAAAAATATAAGAAAAGGTTTACTAATACGTGTGCTACAATTGGCAGCCTTATAGTTAAAGCAATTTCTTTCAAGCGTTCTCTTCTTTCTTAGAGGCTTCAGGTAGCCTTTAAGAAAGAAGGGACTCCGTCACATGCTTGGCAACAGATTTATGATTTGAGGGAGGTATCTGACCAGGCGAGCAATGTTTCACTACCATTTATGGTTTCCTCACGTTTTGTAAATATGTATATTTATTTATTTATTTTCATTCCCTAGAAACTCAAGCTCTTTAGCGGATATCGAACCGCGATCGAGCTACTGGATGTTAGGCAACCGCACTTTTGAATGTACAGTGTATTGAATATTGTGTGAATAAGGACATGAGAGAGAAAGTATTGATTGTGGAGACGACGTCTGATAGAAGAGAGTGGAAGAAGAAGATTTGCTGTGTCGACCCCTCCTAGTGGGATAAGGTAAGGAAGAAGAAGATTAACGCGAGCATCACCGCGGGATGTCGCTAGTTTAGTATAAGGTATGTGAGAAGCTAGTCATACTAATTACTGTGTATAATTTTAACACCTGACAAATATGTGCTCTTCACTTGAGACCTGTGTGCTGATAGCTGAATGCGATAACGTTAGTAATTCATGATAAAGGCATTTTGTTTTATATAATATAACATTATTTGATAAGGTATGATTCTAATCATGATTGAGCTATTAAAATTTATGGAACCATTTGATAAGATGTTATCTTTGATTTAAGATATGTATTGCATTATGTTTGGATAGAAGTAAAATATACAGTGTAAATTCTAGGTATATAACGACACTGAAGGGACTGTGCATTTTATGGCGTTATAGAGAGTGGTCCTTAAATAGAGATAATGTTTTATTGTATGCAATACAAGCAAAACCAACTAAAGCTAAGGCTGTCGGTCTGGGTGTTAAATATGTATCTACATATATAAAATACGTATGTATGTATATGTAGTATATCAATTGTATTAGCAACCATAATATGAACTAGAAATGGTTAACCAGCCGTGTTTTAAATCTGTCCTAGTATTAAAAAAATATTTTCTGAACACTTTTTATTTTAACACAAAAATGTCAATAATTTCCATCATATAAAGCAGTAAAACTTAACACACTTTTAGCAGAACAGAGAACGCTATTTTTGACGTGAGTTCTCAAAAGAATTTGTTGTAAGATATTTTCTCACAATTCCTAAAAGGTTTTTCTTTACTTTCCAGTAATCCTGTACTTATCAGGAGATAGAATATGAGATGTCAAGAGCGATTCACGCGCAAATAAGAATAACACGAACCAACGGGTCGTAATGAAGACAGAGGTGCGAATCCATAGATTTAAGAGAAGGAAGATAGATCGGTTAATATTGCCCTTCTTTATGCTTAAACCTACCAGAACCTTAAATTATACATTAATCAAATAATACATTTATTATTTGTTTTTTTTTTAGGGTTCCGTAGCTAAGGATAGGTATCTATATTATTTGTTTTTTTTTTAGGGTTCCGTAGCTAAGGATAGGTATCTATAGGTAAAAACGGGATCCTATTACTAAGACTCCTCTGTCTGTCTGTCTCCAGGCTGTATCTCAGAAACAGTAATAGCTAGAAAACTGAAACTTTCTCAAGATATATATTGCCCGTGCCCCTATAACAACAAATACTAAAAATAAAAATATTAAGGGGGATCCCCAAACATTAAACGTATTTTTTGTATTTTTTGCTATATATCAATAACGGTAACTGCTAGACACATACAATTTTCACAAAATATACACATAAATGCATATTGGCTATAAAATTAAATTATAAAATTCAAATAAAATAAATATTTAAGAGTACAACAATTGTACAGAACCTCTCTTGCGCGAGCCCAACTCGCACTTGCCCAATTATAAAATGTATTACGTGCCACCGTGTGTTATGGTAGCCTCCAAGAGATCTAGTAATTCCAGACATGGCACTGACATACAGTCGTGTGTTGTGTATTCTAAGCCCTTTTGGTCAAATTACCAGCTGTTATGTGTGAAAAAAGCGTGTGTGAGCACTGTGTGAGCACACAACCAATGTTACTTCAGTACGAAAATGTTAGAACAGTTTTTTTCTTAGAGCGTTTCTATATACATTTTAAAGTCTCTTGATTTGTATGTCTTGAACTACCATTATAGCTATATTTGGACTGTGTAAATCCGTAAACTGAGATAAAATAATACGCAAAATATCTATTTATATGGTGGAGCTAAAAGGGTTTTATCTTTTTATAGAAACCCGCTACAAAAATGTACTATGCCGTTTTTTTTCCACGAATCAAAACCCGTATCAAACTATTTTTGTTGCTACTAGCATCGGTTCCTGGCTTCGCACAGGCTCTCAAATAATCTGAGTAGCAAGAGAAACAAAATATAGCCTATGTAACTCAGGGATAACGTAGCTTCCTAACGGTGAACGAATTTTTCAAATCGGTCCAGTAGTTTTGAATCCTATTCGCGTCAAACAAGCAATCCAACTTTTCCTCTTTATAATATTGGTATATAAGATTTACCTCTTTTTATAGTTATACAATTATAACGACTTTTATAAAAAGCTAATAGTACAGTGAGTGGTATTTTTTTTAGGTTGTGTACCCCAAAAAGTATCAACGGGAACTATTAAGAACTGGTTCTTTCTGGGCAAGCGCGCTCCAACTTAGATCGCATTTTCGCTTACCATCACGTGAATTGCGATCAAGCGCAAACCCATTAAGCGTAAAAAAAATAGACTTTGCAATGTAGCGTCTGTCAACAGGCTATATCTCATAGACCGTAATAGTTAGACAGTTAACATTTTCACAGATAACTGTATTTTAGTTGCCGCTTTATCTAAAAAAATTAGCAAGGAAATAAACAGAAGCATCAGTAAAGACAAGAAGCAATATAGGCAAGAAATCTTTGAAAAGCATATTAAGAAAAATGGAGCAATAAAGAAGGCATTCAAAGAACTAAATGAAAAAAAGGAATGGGCAGCTAATATAAAAACAAAAGAACGAAACCTGGTAAATGCACGACCTAATGTACTAGAGGAAGCTAAAAAGTTTTACGAAGAACTCTATGCTTCTGACTCCAATAATAGTACCTTAGTTCATAATCAGACATTAATTGAACATGAAAGTAATAATAAGAACATGACATACAATTTGACATATAGTATACACTCACCTAATCATAATTTGATATCATGCGAGCACGATACTGGAAAATATACTACAAGAGATACGACGTTACCACATGTACTAGAAAGTGAGATAATTCACGCAATTAAAACACAAAAAGATGACAAAGCTCCCGGAGATGACCATATAACTAATGAACTTTTAAAAATACTCATGAACCCACTACTCTCTCCGCTAAAAAATATTTTTGACAACGTGTTGAAAAACGGCAGTACCCCGGAGAGCAAGTCAACTACCATCCTACTACACAAAAAAGGAGATAGAAGTGAACTTGGAAATTATAGACCCATTAGCCTAATGTCCAACATATATAAAGTATTCTCAAAAATTATTTTAAAACGAATTTCAGCAACACTGGATGAAAATCAACCACCCGAACAAGCAGGATTTAGGAAAGGCTTTTCAACGGTCGATCACATCCAAGTTGTAGCTACCATTATCAGCAAATGCCAGGAGTACAAAAAAGTCTTATATATCGGCTTTGTAGACTTCAAAAAGGCCTTTGATTCGCTTGAACATCCTGCTATTTGGGAAGCACTTAAGCAACAAGGAGTAGATGAAGCCTATATCAACATATTGAACAACATTTACTCAAAAAGCTCCTCAAAAATAAGAATGGAAAGGGACAGTGATGAATTTCAGATAAGAAAAGGAGTCAGACAAGGAGATCCCTTATCACCAAAAATATTCTGTGCTGTGTTAGAAATGATTTTCAGAAAAATAGAGTGGAACAACAAGGGTATAAAGATAAATGGTGAATATCTCAGCCATTTGAGGTTCGCAGACGATATTGTGATATTTGCTAATACGGCACAAAATCTAGAGCATATGTTGGAGGATATAGCACAGGAGAGTAAAAATGTAGGATTATCCTTGAACGCTTCAAAAACAAAAATAATGACGAATTCTGACAAGATAATAGCGACAGTAAACCAACAAAATATTGATTATGTTGACGAATATACTTATTTAGGACAATCGATAGCATTTGACGATCTCACTGAGAAAGAGATAAATAGAAGAATAGGTATAGCATGGAAAAAATTTTGGAGCCTTAAGGAAATCATGAAGAACAAGACAATACATTTTGGAATAAAACGACGACTATATGACATAGCAATATTACCTAGTCTCATATATGGCTGCCAGACATGGGCCTTAAGAAAAGAAGACGAAAAAAGACTAAAGATATGCCAAACTAAGATGGAGAGGAGTATGCTCGGTATCAAACTTTCAGACAGAATATCTAACGAAGTCATAAGAAAGAAAACGAAAATTAGGGATATCGTCAAGACCGTTAGAACTTTAAAGTGGAATTGGGCTGGACACATTTGTAGAATGAGCTGTGATCGTTGGACAAGAAAGATAATAGAATGGGTACCGAGAGAGGACAAAAGAGGTAGAGGGAGACCAAATAGAAGATGGGAAGACTTGTTTAATCAAAGATACGGACAGGAATGGACGAGGTTGGCAAGAGATAGAAAATTATGGAGTAAGCTGGGGGAGGCCTACGCCAACGAGGCGACAATTACAGCAACCTAAAACTGACAAGAGAAATTGCTTAATTCACAAATAATTTATTAATTATATTTTTGACATTTTGAAATTTAAACTTACTATTATTTTACTTAATTATTATTTACAAGAAAAATTGATATATTTAAAAACTAAAAATTAAACAAGAGATCTTTTTATTATGATAATTATATTTAAATTTAATTTTTTTATAAATAGTGACATTGTGATTGTGAATTTGAAACAGAACTTTATAATTTGTAATTGAATAAATGGCTTTTTTACTTTTACTTTTACTTTTATCTAAAAAACTGATCAAAATAAATATTTAGAGGGCTCCCACAGAAAAAAAGTTCATTTTGACATTTAAATAGATAATTGGTAACAAACTTTTGTGCTCAGGCCTACTTTTGGTACTCACGCTTGTCCAATTATTATGTATTTTGTTCTCTTTTGTAATTTGTACGCATAATTATATTTTTGTGATATATATTCTTTATTCTATTTTATTGTCCCAAGAAAAATGCTTTTTATCCCACTGTGACAAAACGCATGGTCACTGAACTATCTATTCATAAATTGTCTACTAGCTTATTTGTAATCTGTGTAAATTCTCAGAATAAAAAAAACCACGTTATTAGGTACCTCATGTAGCTGGGAAGCCAAGGCAGCTAAGGCTTTTTGGTCTATTGCAAAACGCGAGGTTCCTGGTTCGAATCCCGCTGCAAGACATTAACATATTAATTTTAAGATTTTTTTACTCTGAATAGGTCAGCGCTTGACCACAATTCACCTGATGGTAAGTGATATTGCGGGTCTACGGTGGATCGCTCTTACCTAGAAGGTTCATTTTAGGTAAGCGCGATCCACCTAAATTCAACCGCCTAAATAAGGGCATCAAACGATACTAAAGGGACTGTGCATTTTATGGCGTTATAGAGAGTGGTCGTTAAATGGAGAGAATGTATCATTGTATGGAATACAAGCTAAACCAATTAAAGCTAATTGATTACGACGTTTCAGAGAGTTTGTCGTTAAATCGAGTGATGTTACATGGAGTTTACACTGTAGATTCATGGGTAATAATTACATACAAAATATACTTGTGTGAATTTACTGTAGGCATCTAAATTGGCACAAATCATAATGTTTACAATGGCTACATTCAATATAAAATGCATATTTCGCTATCGTTTAACTATGATGATATGACAATTGCATGAACAATCGCGGTCAGTATAAATAATGCTTAGTTTCAAGTAAATGAATCGCGTGATAGGTACTCTTCATTGACCCAATTCTTTGTTAGGTATTCTATTTGTCAGCAATATTATTGTAAAGCGAGGTGCATACTAGGCATAGATATAAAAAAATGGTTGCCTGTAAAGTCGGTTTTACGGGCGAAGATTTTACGTGACAACGTCTGCCGCGTGCTGCGCGCGCGGCAGACCGATCATAGTTGAGTGGGAGAGAGACGCAAGGCATTCGGCGGGCCTCTCTCTCGTTCGGTGACTCATCGTAACGTTACCGGGCGTTACACTTTTTCATAAGTGACTGCCAGCCGCAACCTAATTTAAGACGTTGTCACGTCAAAAATGTAGTTTATTATTTATTGTAATTAGGGTTCTAATGTTTAATTATTATGTAGATTGAATTTGAATTACTTTCATTTAAGTATCTCATCGAATACATAAGAATGTATTCGGAAAAATACGAATCCTTTTTGTTTTGTGTATAATATTTTTTTAGTTTATGAAATTTTCGTTTTACTATGCTTTATAAATATTATTTTGAAAACGGTCACACTTAAACTGTTGGACTCATTCCAACTTTCAATAATAAGTAAGTGTGACCGTTTTCTACGCGAAAACATAGGCTATATTTTGTTTCTCTTTAAAACTTAGATTATTTTAGAGCCCTAGCAAGTAGAAAATAAATAAATAAATAAAAAATAAATATTAGGACACATTCACACACGGCTGGTTAGCCTCATACTGAACCATTTCTAGCTCGTATTATGGTTGCTAACACAGCTGATATACTACATATACATACAAACATACATATTATATATAAATACATATTTAACACCCAGACCCACAGCCTACAAATTTAGTTAAGCACAAAGAAGTTGACTGGGCCGGGAATCGAACCCGGAACCTTCTGATTAGCAGACCGGCATGGTAACCTTTACGCCATCGAGGTCGTCACTGAAACTGTTAGCTACTTATTTAGGTATATTATGATAAAAAGATACCTATCGAATTTAAATATAATATGTATAGTAAACGCAGTATGTACCTAGCCTTACAGAAATAACGACAATTGACCACAGAATAGACAATAGTAGAGGACTAGGAATGCGCGGCACGTGGCGAAGACCACACCACTTTTTTCAGCCAATCAGAGAGCAGGTAGTCAGTTGACACAGTTTGCTAGTCACCGGGACCGGAAATGACGCAATAGCCGACCTTTTTACGAAGGAATGTCGGGATGGCACCTGGCTGGCCCTTCGACTGACGCGTATCAGGAAATAGGGCGCGAGAGATTAACGGCCCTCATTTCGAGACTCAACTGACCTTCCATTTTTAAATTTAAATTAATTAATTTTATGACAATTTATTGCTCGTTCCCTCTTTCCTTATTTGAAATACGAATAGGTAGGTTTCCATTTTTAAATTTAAATTAATTAATTTTTATTTCAATTTATTGCTTGTTCAATCTTTCATTATTTGAAATACAAATAGGTAAGTAATTAAAATTTGGTACACGATTTAAGCTATTAGGTGTGGTTATTTTTTATATTGATTTGTACCTATCATCTGTCCATTAAAAAGTTAATCTATCCAACTCAGATGCTTTCATAAAAATGCGAAAGTGTGTGTGTAAGTGTGTAGGTATGTTTGTTACTTGTTGACGCTAGTCAGGCTCGTGCGTGACGGGTTCCGTAACAAAATCCTAAATAAATGGCAAAAAGCATGTTTGTATGGGACCCCTAAATACTAATATTATTTTAATTTATGTTTAGAGTTATTGTATTATGGATCGAATAAGAAGTTGATTTAAAATTACGTTTGTTTTATTTGTATTTAACTTTTTTTTTTTGAAAGAAAAATTTATTAGTAAATTTTTATTCTGTGGAAATTTTAAGCATCCGTTTTTACCTGTTGCCGTTATTGTACGAGTAATATAGCAAAAACATGTTTATTGTATGGGGGGGAACCCCCTTAACATTTTCATTTTTATTTTTAATATTTGTAATTATAGCGGCACAAGAAATATGTATATAACTTGTGAAAATTTCAGCTCCACGGTATCACGGTTTTTGAGGTACAGCCTGAAGACAGACAGACAGACAGCGGAGGCTTAGTAATAGGGTCCCTTTTTTACCTTTTAGGTACGGAACCCTAAAATCATGTTCTATGACCATCGTTTTAGACATAACTCCAGGAACTATAAAATAAAAATAAGGCGCCATGTTTTTATGTCCAATAGGTCTATTTTGCTTATAATAAGAATATTATTTTTAATGGTTATATCTTAAAATTATACAGTAAGCTTCCGATAACTAAATTAGAAATGGGGTATAAAATTTTATGATAATTATTCTTGGGTTTTGATTACCCACTCGATTACAAAGTGAATTTTCTAAGATGTATTTTTTTTTTATATTATTTGTAACTAGATATATCCCGCGGTACCGCCTCCGTTAATCCTATACAATAATAACTCTGCATATTATGTATTATTTGTAAGGTATTGATTAATAAGTACAATACATTTTATAAAATCAAACAGCCTTACAGTTTATAATAATAATAATAATTTATTTATGCAAAAGAATTGTTAAATTTTTGTACAAAATTGTATGTGCTAGGAAATAAATAAATTAAAAACATTATTTTAGTGTTAGTTTTAGCAAAATTTTCCAATTTTGGAGGCTCTAACTTTCTCAGTAGGATTCCCTGAGTTTGGGAAAGTTAGTTTATCTTCTGGAGTGCAGTAACAATAGCTACTTAGATAATATAGTACCCTATGAGTAATAAGAGACGTCTGAAACAAGATTTTTCAAATGTAGTTCAATGTTTGGTGTGTGTTTGTTTGAGAGTGTGTTTTATGTGTGTTTCGTATTTTATGTGTGTTGTGCATAGTGCATGAATGTAGGCCCGGTAATTACTATCTCATCACCAGTGTTAGTGGCCTAGTAATTATAAAACTCCCTATAGAGCTATATAAGTATATAAGCTATATAAGTCATAAGAACTATAAAACTAACTAAGAACTATATAAGCTATATAAGTCATAAGCAATCATAAAGAAAATCAATATTGGGACACATTTCACACGTGGCTGGTTAGACCCATATTAAACCATATATACTCGTAGTTTGCATTATGGTTGCTAACACAACTGATACACTATATTATAGTACATACATTCATACTTTATATCGATACATATTTAGCACCCAGACTGACAACTAACAAATTTATATAATCACGAAGATTTATTTATTTATTTATTTGGTATACAGTCACAGACAAAAAGTTGAGAATTACAGTTTTACTTAATTAAATAACAAGATCATAAACTTCAAGTCCTATTACGACTGTACACATTTTTCATTATTGAAATGTAAATATAAGATATTGGCCTAGATATTTAATTTAATTTAATTTAATTTAATTTTAATATAAGTAATAATGTATATGTAAGTAATAATGTATTTGTAAGTAATAATGTATATAATGTTATTGTCTATTTTAAATTCAATGTAAATCAAAATGTAATGAATGACTTGCCAAATGCGACGAGATGTTGTAAGGCCAATAAATTATTTATCTTTATCTTTATCTTTATCTTTATCTTTGGCCGTACCGGGATTTAACCCGGGACCCTCTGGTTGGCAGTCCGGTATAGTAACTATTACGCCAACGAGGTCGTCAATAGTAAATAATTGGGGACCTTTTCCTCTACCCCTGGGCTTTTGTAGGTTAAGTTTTAGTTGTTTTTTTTTATGATTATTATGTTAAATCGTATTGAATTCATGTTTTTTGAATAATGTATAAATACATTCAGACAATTTAAGAATAGGGGTACCTTTCCGTCAGGTTCTATCCGGAGTGGCATATTAAATTAATTTTAAGGGTGGTTTTTTTTTTATTTTTTTTTTAGTTTTTTTCTTATTATCTTCTATCTGTAATAAATTATGTAAAATTAAATATTTATCTATAATAAAAACCAAATTCAAAGGATTAATTATAAATTAAAATGTATTGACATTTAAGAATCATAAATGATTGAACATTTTTTTTTGTAAAATTCATATTGTTGTATAGTTTAGAATAGATTACACTTACCTTATTAACTTTCAAGTGTTTAGTTTTTTTTCTTGAGCCAACACTTTGCTTCACGGAGATCTTTTACAATAAATATAATATATGTATGTTCACTTTACATAAAGTAATATAAATGTAAGTCTCATAAATATCTTTTAACACTTTGAGTACCTTTACTATCTACGTAATTTAATTTAATATTATACACTCTATGGTTTATTTTAATTATTGAAATAGAAATTTCAGAAATTTACTTTTAAATTCTTGAGTGTTTGTGTATTTTTCTTCAATAATATTAAGTTGTGTATTACCATTCAAAATTAATTATAAAATTTAAATAGGACCAAAAGAAAAATCCGTGAATGAATCACTTTAACAGATATTTATTCAAATAAATTAATTTAAATTTAAAATTATTAAGTTACAACAAGTTTTTTTTTATAATTTTATTTTTATTCGTTACCGACGTTTCTTTGTTTAACTCGATTATTAAAATAGTATTCAGATATATTTTATGAAATATAAACTTTTTTGATTATTTTCGTAAAGATAACGGATATTTTTATGACTGAACAATATTAACAATATTAATTATTAATAAATAAATAAAATTGAGTGTACACATGAAGTGCTGTAAAGGTACTAAGTACGAACAGGGCCGATTTTCTTTTATAACATTAACGTTTAACGAATCGAAATCCGTGAGTGAATCACTTTAACAGATCAACAAACTTATATTTGCAGCTGGCATTATTGACGCATTTTTTTCTTTTACTTTTAATCACCATAAAAATTACTCCGACTAAAATTTATTTGCAAAAAATATATAGTAAATTTATTTCTTAACATACCGGTAACTTTATTTTTTAATGTTAGTCAAAGATATTAAGAAAAGAGGTTCAACGATTTTAGTTTCTCACTTGGCCGAGTGCAAATATAAATTTGTCGCAGAGTACTAGTGAACCACCGATCCAATGGTTGTCAATTTTTTACAGGGCTTTGAATGATGTAATTGGAATTTAATAATATCTAAAAGATACTTTTTGCAGTACTTTTTTATGCGTTTGTAATGAGGAGGTAGCCGTTATAAAATTAGCTGATGCTTGATGACTTGCTATTGGTGAAGCTAGGTGAAAATTTATCATCATCATCATCAACCTGAATTCAACCCCAGATCTTCAACTTACAAAAGGCGGAGCAAAAACTGATGAAATGAACGCAAAACATTTTGAGGCCATTAGTACGTCTAACACTAATGAAGAGGTACAAAAAAAACTAATGAAGGCAGAGTACCTCACTCTGCCTAGTACAAGAACGACGGAATTGCATGAGTTGATTCCCCCCGCCCCATTCCACTACCGGACGAGCAGGGAAACTCCAAAGAGGCATCGTTATACCCTGGAGGTTCCAAAGGCGCGTACTAAGCGGTTTGCCTCCACCATCATAGTGCGAACTGCGAAGGTGTGGAACTCTTTGCCTAGTTCCCTGTTCCCTGAGATTCAATCTGGCGGTTTTCAAAGCAAGAGTGAACCGGTTTTTTCTGGGTAAGCGCGTTCCACCTTAGATCATAATGTCGCTTGCCATCAGGTGAATTGTGATCAAGCGCAAGCCCATTTAATGTAAAAAAAAAAAAAAAGAACCAAGAACCATAATAAATACAATAGACGACAGAAGAGGAAAGATGGGCCACCTTATACGACATGACAATTTCATTAAAAATATCGTAGAAGGAAAGATAGAAGCCAGGAGAGGAAGAGGAAGACCTAGACGATCATATTTAGACCAAATTAAGGAGAAGGCGAAAGTCATGTCGTATAGGGAGGTCAAGGATTTGGCCGAAGACAAAACTACCTGGAAAAAACTCCACAGACAAGAGCCCAGCTCTTAAATATTGAATGAATAAGTAAGTCTATCAACAACAAATAATTAGGTATAAGAAAATAATTAAATATAAGATAGAACTTAGCTTTTTAATTTTAAACTGCACTAATTGAAAAGGGAAATTAAGTTCTTCGTACATTTGTCTGCCCGGCATACGTAGATCTTTTGTATGGATCAGCTGATGTATTTGGCCTTTGGATTAACACATAGGTTAGTTTTTATTCCGGATTAACTTCTTTTTAGTCTGAATTAACGCGGGTTAATTTGACAATCAGTCCACATTTAAATGTAAGTTATTACTAACTTTAGTTTAATTTTTAGATATGTCAATTGGTGTTGTAAATAAATTATGAGTCAAGTTAACATTTAAAATGTCAAATTTTTCATTTTTTAAATTTCAAATATACATATATCTTATTTCAGACTTGTATAAGTTCATACATTATATCAATAACTTATTTCAGACTTGTATAAGTTCATACATTGTTAACAAAATTAGATATGACCGTACTATAAATTAGAACAAAATAATTATATTAGCAATAAGAATGGTGCACAAAAGAAATATTATTCACATTCAAATTAATATAAAACAATAAAATTAACGTATATTACAAATTCAATAAAACGGCGAAACGTTATTCCTTCAGGCCAAATTTTACTGACCATAAAAATATTTAAACCTAATAATTGGACTATATATTAAATAATAATTAGTCCAAAGTACTAACTATACGATAAAAATATTTAAACCTAATAATAGGACTATATATTAAATAATAATTAGTCCAAAGTACTAACTATACCATAAAAATATTTAAACCTAATAATTGGACTATATATTAAATAATAATTAGTCCAAAGTACTAACTATACCATAAAAATATTTAAACCTAATAATTGGACTATATATTAAATAATAATTAGTCCAAAGTACTAACTATACGATAAAAATATTTAAACCTAATAATAGGACTATATATTAAATAATAATTAGTCCAAAGTACTAACTATACCATAAAAATATTTAAACCTAATAATTGGACTATATATTAAATAATAATTAGTCCAAAGTACTAACTATACCATAAAAATATTTAAACCTAATAATTGGACTATATATTAAATAATAATTAGTCCAAAGTACTAACTATACGATAAAAATATTTAAACCTAATAATAGGACTATATATTAAATAATAATTAGTCCAAAGTACTAACTATACCATAAAAATATTTAAACCTAATAATTGGACTATATATTAAATAATAATTAGTCCAAAGTACTAACTATACCTAAGAGACAGTAACAAAAGAACCTTGACAGGACAAAGAGATTTTCCAAAATGGACTAAGTATGCCCTTCCTCATTTAGAGAATCCGCCATTTATCCTGTTAACCCTTCCAAGTTCACGGCCAAGGTCCCCCTTAGATCAAGTTGACCCCTCGCCGGAGGTCCCTAGATACAAGGTTTATATGTGACTAAAACAAACCTTAAGTAGAATAAACTGTATGGAAGGGAAATAGCATATTTCATGCCATTATACATAGGCCATTAGCATAGCATACGCAGCCCACTATACGTTCCCACTGCTGGGACTCGGACCCTTCTCTCACGAGGAGAGGGATATAGGCCATAAGCGACCACGCTAGCCAAGTGCAGGTTGGCGGATGACACACGTCTTCGAATATTGTGTTCCTCAAACATGTCGGTTTCGTCACGATGTTTTCCTTCACCGTAAAGCGAGTGCAAATCCGCACATAACTTGAAAAACGAGTCATTGGTGTAGGGCCGGGATCGAACCAGGGGCCGTCTGATTGAAAAGCAGATGTTTTCCCACAGAGCCACACTCGCTTTTTTCCATTAAATCTTATGTTGACGTGTCCCATAAAATGATAGGGTTTTTTTTCATATTTCTTATGTTTGATTCCTTGTTAAGAATCGTTAGAGATTCAATAACCGGCTTTGTATTTGATCGATAGTTTTCTTATTTGAAAAATAGTAATTAAAAAATTACAAAAAATGTGCTTCTGTTAATAATAAAGAAATTAAAACGATATTTTACTCTTTATAGGTAGGAAAGGCCTGTAGCTTTGCAATTATAATCTCTTATCACAGATATATCACAACGGAAGTATCTACACTAAATATTTAATTTTGTCTTCTATTTACAATGGATTTCCGCAAAGTAACGCCTGAGTCAATAGGTTAATTATAATCTCGTTAGACACTGCAATTGGAATGGAACGGCGCAAAGTTCTATTCTAACTTTGGTGTTATCAATAAACGATTTGTATTTGTTCAGCAGGCTAGTGGCTAAAAGTATCATAAAAAGTCCCTCGTAAAAGTTGTAAAAGGTTGACCATCACTGCATCTTAACCAGAGATGTACAACTTTTTGTGGAAAAATACATGCCGACCGACATCTTAAATCATCGAAAATTGGACAACCTGTCATTAAAGTAATAAAAATCACTACACTGCTCACCGATTATTATTTACGAGTTTTTCTTGATACACAATTTCATACTCTATTTCCTCATAAAATAAGATTGATTTTGCCTTGCCTTGTTGGCTTGGTAGTATAATTTATAACTATATTTTGGGATTGAAAACTATTGGGCCTTAATTTAATTGGTAAATTATATTTCTTTCAATATAGGGTTGGGGTGTCTGTTTCCACTCAATTTATATTTTGTCAAGAAAAATTGGGTTAGGATACATGAAATCATAATTATTTACTTATTTTGTTTGTTATATTTTATTGAAATAAATGAATAGGAATTTGTATCATATAATTTTTAATACAATCGACAATAATAGCACATTTTCACCCACATAAATCCACGAGTTTTTTTTTAAATAGTGTCATAGTACTTTTACAGTGGCTAAGAGGCTATTTGTAGTTAAAATTTATAAATCTTTAGTTTTTAGACAGACAGACAAACACAAACACAGACACGTCAAATTTGTAAACCCATGTGGTATTTTCGCAACAGTTTTTTTTTCACACACCGCTGGTTAACCCCATACTGAACCATTTCTAGTTCGTATTATGGTTGCTAACACAAGTGATATCTAACTACTACATGTCATACATATTTTACATAGATAGATATTTAACACCCAGACCCACAGCCAACAAATTTAGTTCAGCTCAAAGATGTTGGCCGGGCCGGGAATCAAACCCGGAACCTTCTGATCGGCAGTCCGGCATGGTAACCTTAACGCCAACGAGGTCGTCAAATCCTTACATATTAATTATGATTTTTATGAACCAAGCACAAGTTATCGATAATATTTTCCCGTGATTTTTCCAACTAAAATAATCGACAGATACAACTTCCTCTATTAAAAAGCTTCCCATCCCTGCTTCCACACTGTTGCTTAGCAATTATCTATTTATTATCTTTGATCGGCGCGTTGTGAATGAAATTAGCGTTGCTCGTTATAATTATAAGGCTGTTTAATGACAGGTTACCAACATAGCAGTGTTTCTTAAGCCTCTCTGACACTGGGTCTAACTACTAGTTAACGAACTCAGTCTTCTTCTTCTTCTTCATATGAGCTAAGGGGCCAAGCTCTGTCGTCGAGAGTTTTCAAGCCACCTTGTGCTCTTAGTAGTAGCAGGGGCCTACAATTTCACGTGTCATCCGACCTAAAGTAGCTATATATATACATCACACATTCATTTTCTTAACGTCACTAAACAAAATATACACATTTTGAGTACAAGCGTTTGAAGTTTAGATTTTTTTAAAAAGGGCATAAATAAAAGTAGAGTAACTATGTCGGTAATATCTTTAGTTTTTATTATGAAATAAAACTAACAGTACTTATTTAATCAAATCAAAAACCAAAAAACCTTTATATGGTAACAAAAAACTGATCTAAATGAATCATTTTTGTTGGAAATGAATGTGCGACATACTAGCTGACCCGGCAAACGTTGTTTTACCTTAAGTACAGTTAAAAACACTACAATTGATCAGTTATCGAGCGGGATGAAAAATAATTAAATTACTAAAATGGCCGTTAAAAATAGGGGTTGGTGATAAAAAGATAAAATTTAGGGTTGTTATATTTTTTAATGCCACATTATAAAAAAAGTCTAAAAATTAAAAAATATATATTTTTAAGGATAAACAAACCTTATCACTTAGGGGTATGTAGCCGTATTATATTTTTTTTTCACATTAATATTATACGTTAAATATTTGACATTAAATAAATTACACAAAGTAATAAATGCAGCTTCTGACTCTATATTTTAAGCTAAATTAAAACATTTTTAACCGACTTCAAAAAAGGAGGAGGTTATATATTCGACTGTATGTATTTTTTTTTTATGTATGTTCACCGATTTCTCAGCCATTTGTGGATCGATTCTCAAAATTCTTTTTTTTTAATATGTAAAGCATAATATTCCATTGGAGAATACCAATGACGATAAAATTACCGCATGTGGTTTTAATTTTATTTTTATACAATATTCACTAATGTTAATAATTTACAAATAAATGTATGTATTCTGTAAAAAAATGTGTATGAATTAATTAAATTACTTAATTAAAAAAATTAATACCATTTATGTCAACTATTTTATTCAATTTAGATTATGAGTACAAATACATAAACATTAAATCTAAAAGAAAAATAAAATACATTTCAGAAGGCTAAATAAATGTTTTTTATTTTAATTCATAAAGAAAAACCAAATAAATGTCAGATGTCAAAGAAGGCAAAATAAATGTTTTTTTTTATTTCCCATGCAAACTTTGAATATCAAGACCGAAAAAAAACACCGATCACCCATCCAATTCACGACCAGACCAACCATGTAAGCTTCGTCCAATTTCACGAAAGTTACGTAACACCAAAACTTCCTATAAGAAAGCTTGACTCACTGCCCAACAGAAAGAAGCGCAAAAAGAGCACGTGGAATAAAAAAAAGCGCAAAAAAGCCAACCATGTCTCAAGGCTATTCGATGAAAGTACGTATCGAGACTTAGGGATCCTTGACAGAAAACCATTAACAGACTCAACAGATCGCATTGGAGCGATGACAGCTTGGTCAGGCGTACGGTCGCCTTGCGTCCCTGTAGGGCTCAGGATTGATTCCTGCCAATGAGCTTGAAGTTTAGGTGACGGAAAAAAAATGCCGGAAGGAAACCATCGCAACAACGCTTAATTTTGAAAAATTAGTCGCGAAGCACCTTACGGTGTTTTCCGGCAGCCTCCTATCCCAGTAAATCCAGACAAGGCATGCTCCACTTTCACCCCATGTATCGCTGATTCATAATATAATATGATTACGCGCCCTGCTAGTCAAATACCTTAGTATTATTTAAGTGAAAAAAAAAACGACTTTTATAAAAAACATAGTTCTTATACCTAGTAATGACTAGCAGCAAGTCCCGGCTTTGCACGGGCTATTAAATAATGTAAGTTGTAAAGAGAAACGAAATAAAGCCTATGTTACTCAGGGATAATGTAGCTTCCCAACGGTGAAAGAATTTTTCAAATCGGTCCAGTAGTTTCGGAGCCTATTCACGTCAAACAAACAAATAATTAAACTTTACCTTTTTATAATATTGGTATAGGTAAAATAATCGAAGTTGTAAAGAGATACAAAATATAGTCTATGTTACTCTAGAATAAAGTAGCTTCGCAACGATGGAAGAATTTTTCAAATCGGCCCAGTGGTTTCGGAGCCTATTCGCGTAAAACAAACAATCAAACTTTTCCTCTTTATAATATGGTATAGATATATCCTAGTTTCAAAATAAACTATTACTGCACTCACAGCACGAGACACAACTCTCAGTGTGAGTGCTGCGCGACTAATATATACTGCACATACATTTACAGTGTAGTCATAGAATTATATCATGTACTTCGTTTTGATTAAACTTTGTAAATTTAAGTAAAATACCTGGTTGACCGAGCTTTGCTCGATATTCTTTTTTTTAATATGACATTTTCTAATATTTATTCCTAGCTAGATCGATTTATCGCCCCCGAAACCCCCTATATACTAAATTTCATGAAAATCGTTGGAGCCGATTCCGAGATTCCAATTACATAATTATGCACAAGAATTGCTCATTTAGAGATATAAGAAAAGATAAATGATTGATTGTAAATAAAAAAAATATTTATATACGGAACCATTCAACTAATATAAGAGCCACAGCTAGCTAGCAACCTTGAATTAGCAAAAAGACGAGAGCATTTCTCAACTGCGCGCACCCTAACAGGAAGCTGCAAAAAGGCAGAGAAGAGTTTAAATTATGACGCAAGACAAAATCCTTGAACCAATGTACTCGAACATATTATATGCAGGGAAAACGTGATCGGTATGAATGTTTGTCTGTAGTCATTTTTTTTAATAGAATTGCATGTAGCGCCTGTAGCTCGGCTAGCTAAGACGATCTGACGCGATCATCGAAGCTAAGCAACGGTCGATGCGGACGGTGTTTGGATGGGTGACCATGTACTAGACTGTCGTTTTTCAAGTGCCATTTTAATCTGGGCGCTATCTTCTTTATGTTTTTTAAATGTATGTTTTAAATGTAATTTATATTATTCATTACACGTCAAACAGCAAACATACATATACAATATATGTAATGTACATCGAATTTTAGTTGAAACCACATAATTATCTATACCAATATATAAAGAAGAAATTTTGACGCGAATAGGCTACGAAGCTACTGGACCGATTTGAAAAATTATTTCACCATTGGGAAGCTACATTATCCCCAAGTAAGATAAGCTATATTTTGTTTCTCTTTGCAACTTAGATTATAGGTATTATAGCCCGTGCGAAGCCGGGATAATCTGTTATTTATATTTAATTTTGTATCCGATTTACCAATGTTTAAACATCTTAGCCTGGCAGATGTGAAACTTCGACATTATTTTGTAAAAGTACCTAATATGCAGAAAAGAACAGAAATATTGGAACTAAATATTATCAAAATGATAAAATGAAATACTATACGTTTTTTTTTTCAGATAACGATGACTATTTATTTTCATAAAATACAAAAAAAAACATTTTTTTCTAAATCGTGACTACTTAATTCGTTTGTTTTAAGAAGAAAGCAGTGCCTTCCTATACCATTATATAGCGTGGCGACGCGTCGCCACGTCACAAATCGGTTTTACGTGCGGCTATAGATGTTTCACATCAAAAGTGTTATGAAGAGTTTTCAGAGATAATTTCACTCTACGTTTAAACGACACAAATGATGTTCAGAGTGTTGGGCAATGAAAGGGTCGGATGAAAGAAGGTTGCATGTAGCGGAAATACAAATGCTAAGATGGATGTGTGGTGTGACGCGAATGGATAAAATTAGGAATGAGTATGTTAGAGGAAGCCTGAAAGTAGCACCTATTACTGACAAACTGACGAGTAATAGACTGTCGTGGTATGGTCATATTATGCGACGTGAGGAAGACCATATCACGAGGAAGACAATGAGTATGAGTGTGGACGGACAGATAGGAAGGGGACTGCCTAAGAAAGTGTGGATGGATTGTGTGAATGACGATATGACCAGGAGGGGTGTGAATACAGAGATGACGAATGACAGAGAGGTATGGAAGAAGCGTACATACTGTACCGACCCCACATGAAGTGGGATAAGGTAAAGAACAAGAAGTTTAAACGACACAAAAGAGTTCTCAGCGATCAAAGCCGACGGATTAACTTGTATTCTCCTTGAACTTGACCCGTTATTTATTTAAAGCATCAAGGTTGCATGCACTTAAACCCGAGTCGCGCCACAATGAATTGCATCCTTCTTATTTTACTGAGAGGATGTGTTAGCCTTGAACTTGTACCCGTTACAGACCGAGCGAGCGAAGGAAGATTTATGACTCTGCAGCAAAAGTACCGATAGCGCCTGTAGCTCAGCTAGCTAAGGTGATCTGACGCGATCATCGAAGTTAAACAATATTTACAATACGGCCTACGGCCTCGCTTTGGCCCTTGCGAGGTAAGGACGAGGGTGATTTTTAGACTGCGAGTGTGGAGAAAAATCATCATCATCATCAACCTAGCAAACCTGCATATAAATTTATTACCTATTTCATATGACTAATTTGGGTTTTTTATTGGCATTTTGTCAGCCTTATCATGTTTTGATCCTACTCTACTGCTTTGGATGTTGATAGTCACAGATTATAAAGAATCATCATCATCATCAGCCTATTTTCGACCGAATTGAAGCTTACTTACCTATTTTAGGACCTCAACTTGTATTTTTTCCATTTTTAACTTAATAATAATGTGGGTCCATGTTTACTCCCCTTTTAAAACACCCCCCGCGGGCCGCTTGCCCATTATCTAACTCATTATCATTAAAAACATGTCATAAAATAATAAATTATTAATAATCATGAAGAGAGTTTTGACCAAGTAAATAAGATATGCAAATTTGGAGTGAAATTAATAGAAAATTCTTCATTGGACACAAACATGAATAATTGAAAAAAAAGTTCGTAGTAAGTAGTTCCTGCTATTTCATATTCCCATCGTTTACGTTGTCTTCCTCTACTTCTTACACCATCTCTAGGGTACCATTCGGATATTATTCTTGTCCACTTTTCTTTAATTTTTCTAATCAAATGTCCCGTCCATTTCCACTTTAGCTTTCTACAAGTATTTGTGACATTTATGAACTTTGTTACTGACTTAATCTTCTGCAAACTTTATATTTTATTTTTATTCCCAGTACGCTTTTTCTATACTATTCTGGCACACTGACACTTTATTTTCTAGATGTTCTGTTATTGCCTATCTCTGACATCCATTTGTTAAGAATGGATGATACCATAGTTATATATTAATCTAATTGTAAATCCTCAAGGCAATATAAATAAATTCACCACGACTTTTATGCTCGCGAGGTGTACTATTCAGTGAAAAAATTTATTTCAAGAGCACACGGTGCACTTGAAAAAAAGTTTAAAACGACGCGACAATTTATGTCATTTTTCTTCTGTTCCTTTTTTGCACAGTCTGGGAAAGACTAAGTGGTACTAAAATTATTTTATTTAAGATCTGACTCCAAGGGCATGTTTTACTATAGACAAAGATTGTTAATGTACTTGTAGTGACTATAGCTCGACTGACTAAGATGATTTGACGCGATCGCTTTAGTCATTTGTATCAAGTTTAAGCTAAGATCGAGGCGGGTAATCTTTGGATGGGTTGAAGCACAATACAGTCTTTTAAAAAAAGTTATTTTTTTTTGGCCAACTAGGTATTATTGTAGGTCGGACGACACATTCATTTGTAGGTCCCGGGTATTAATCTTAGTACTAGCCGTTAAGCCTAGGTTACAGGCCTTTGTGTGGCTTCAAAACTCTCGCCACCAGAGCTTGGCCACTTAGCTCATGCGATGAAGAAGAAGAAGCTACGGTCATCATCGTGCTTAAGCTACGGTCGAGGCGGGTAGTTTTTGGATGGGTGACCATGCACAAGATTGTCTTTTGAAATAAGTGGCATTTTTATCTGGGTACTATTAGGTCGGATGACACTTTAAATTGTAGGTCCCGGCTGTTAGTCTTAGTACAAACAGTCGTTAAGCCAAGTCAGAGGCCTTGGGGCGGCTTGAAAAACTCTCGACACCAGAGCTTAGCCACTTAACTCTTACGAAGAAGAAGAAGATTTTTAATTTGAACCATTTTATCATTAATTAAACAATAATAAGTAAACTAAACCAAATCTTAAAAAAGAACAGAGGCAGAGATGAAGGATAAGATTTATTTTTATTTATTCTTTTATTTCAGGCAACTAGAGGCCCTTAAAATAAAATACACATATAAATATACAATAATAATTATATACTAATACATATCTTAAAACAATATACTTAAAAACCATATTTGTATTTAATTACCCTGATCATGTATTATATTTATTATTTTTATGGTTTGTTTACATCACTTGGTAAAGTAATTATTATAATATATTATTTCTGAAAACCAAATGCGTTCACTGACGCACATGCAAAGTAATTGTTTGCATTACGATACATCGACCTAGATAATATATTTCTGTAGCGTCAGTGCATAATTGCACAATAAATGGTGGCGATTCTGCCGTGCACACGACTAAACTAAATTTAAAGAAGCCCCATCTTTTTCATCTTAGGTGGCCAGAAAGAGACTGCACTTTCTGAACCACAGACAAAACAACTAAAATCACGTCAAATATGGAATGTGCAGGCAGTTTTAGAGGTGATACAAGTGAGTGCGTTCTAAAGTCGCCTATATTTTCTATATTTGACGTGATTTTAGTTGTTTTGTCTATGGTGCAGAAAGTACCGTCTCTTTCTTGCCACCTAAGATGAAAAGAGACGGCGCTTCTTTAAATTTAGTTTAGTCGCGTGTGCCGCTGAATCGCCACCTTATTCCATTACTTTGTAGTCTAGTAGCCTTCACTTATCCAAAGAGGGGAAAAAAACACATGAAATATTATGACGCCGCTTTTAAAATGTACTGGTGGGTTGTTTTTATTAAATTTTATAAATAATGGGCCAAGTTCAAGGCGATTAGTACTAGTTTCCATCGGGTTTGCTCGCTTTTATATACATACATACTAGCTGACCCGGCAAACGTTGTTTTGCCCTATGAATTATTTCTAGTTTATAGACACTATTCGTCAAAAATTAAAAAAAAATATTTTAAGAGCGAACAGCCCTTATCACTTGGGGGTATGGAAAATAGATAGTAGCTGAGTGTCAGATCTACTGTATACGCATAAGTAATAAAATTGTTTTAAAAAACAAACAACCGACTTCAAAAACACAACTAAAAAGGGAAAAATAATTTAAAGCCTAAATCAAATCAAGAATATATAAATAGAATAGGAGAGTTTATTTCATGTACTTATAAAAAACTATTTGCAATTTTTACTAATCCTGTATTCTTGGAGTCGGTGCCAGCAAAGAAAGACAATTGAAAATAGTTTTTTTTAACAAATATTAATTTGTTCTTATTAGATGGCACCGACTTCAAGAATACAGGATTACTAAAAATTGCAAATAGTTTTTTATAAGTACATGAAATAAACTCTCCTATTCTATTTATATATTCTTGATTTGATTTAGGCTTTAAATTATTTTTCCCTTTTTAGTTGTATTTTTGAAGTCGGTTGTTTGTTTTTTAAAACAATTTTATTTTTACATTTTTAGTGGTTGGTAATGATATTTTGTTTAAGTTTTAGCTATGGAGAGCCAAATAAACTTCACGATGAAAAAATTTGGCGTATGCCAGGCAGGCAACTAACTGGGAGCAAATCGAGCTGGATGCGAGCGAAGCGAGCTATACGCGAGCGAAGCGAGCGCGAAAATTTTCACCGTATTTGTTCCAACCGTTTGAGCATAAAGAAGTCCAAAGCAGCACAAATCACATAATGTTTGTTGTGTCAAAACGTACTAGAACCAAGTGTGAGCGAAAAGAGGTGGATGCGAGCGAAGCGAGCTATGCGCGAGCGAAGCGAGCGCGAAAATTTTCACCGTATTTGTTCGAACCGTTTGAAGTCCAAAGCAGCACAAATTATATAATATTTGGAGTGTCATAAGCCCAGAACATCCTGGGGGAAATTCGAACGAAGCGGGATAACTCCTAGCGAAGCGAGCGCGTAAATATTTTCCTTATCCGTTCGTGGGTCTTGTCTATTAATATATCCAATTTTACAGTTCCTTCTTCCACTAAGTATGACCCAAGTGGCCAAGCTCTGGCGTCGAGAGCTTTTCAAGCCCCTGATTTAGTTTGACCCCTGCTTGTACTAAGAGTAGTGGTCCAGGCCCAACAAATTAACGTGTTATCCGAAGCACAGTAATGCCCAGACGAAAATATCACATTTTTTTATGGAAGTCTTGTGCATCCATCACCGCGTGGTCACCCATCCAAAGACTGGCCGCATGGGCCGTTGCTAAGCCTCGATGTTCGCGTCAGATTACTTTTGTTAGCCAGACTATAAGCTGCCGATTTTATGAGCGAAATCTGTATTGCCGTATGAGCGCGATGAAGTAAAATAGGTTATCGAGTTATTTGGGCTTCCCACGGGAATAGCAATGACTTTTAAGATAAAAAGTAACCTTCGTGTTATACAAGGTCTAGTCTACCCCCTATATCAAATTTTAGCGAAATCAGTGTGTCATATGTTATTTGGTGCATCCCACGAGACCAATAATTATTTTCGGGATAAAAAGTAGCCTATGTGTAAACACATAGTCTAACCTATCTTCATTCCAAATTGCATCAATGTCAGTACAACCGTTCGAGCGTGAAGAAGTTAAAAAGATTTATATGTTATTTGGTGCATCCCACGGGAATAGTATTTATTTTCGGGATAAAAAGTAGCGTGTGTGTTAACACATAGTCTTACCTATTTTTTTCTCAAATTTCATGAATATCAGTACAGCGAAACGAGCGTGAATCTCTCTACATGCGTAAAAATAACCTAACTTTTTAGGTTTTTCTTCGATTTCCCTAGGAGTCCATCATCAGAACCAGTTTTGGTGACAATGGGACCAATTCAGAACCATACTCTTTCAATTAAAAAAAGAATTTTGAGAATCGATCCACAAATGGCTGAGAAATCGGTGAACATACATAAAAAAAAAAAACATACACGTCGAATATATAACCTTCTCCTTTTTGAAGTCGGTTAAAAATCGGTCAAAAGCGTTTCGGAGGAGTACGGTAACTAACATTGTGACATGGAAATTTTATATATTAGAAGATGAAGATAGATTATAAAGAGAAGCGAATAGACTCCGAAACTACTGAGCTGATTTGATTAATTCTTTGACCGTTGGGAAACTATATTATCACATATCACTACCTATATTAGTACATCATTTCTCGTTACCAAGTGGCTTCGCACCTAAATACATTATTCCATTCAATGTATGACGCACAAACAGTCCTTACCTACAGTTAATGTATTGAAATTGTTAATGTAAAGCAAAGTTACTGTTTACCAATTCTAAGTTGTGTTGCCTTTAGATCTAACGGGAAAACTTCGACCTCGTTTGCGTAACGGTTACCATGCCGGACTGCCACCTAGAGGGTCCCGGGTTCGATTCCCGGTACGGCTAACATTTTAGTGATGAACTAAAGTACTAGGACCTACAATTTGTTGGTCACCCGAACCATGGTAGGGCCAAGATGAAAATGCTAGTTTTTAAAAGACAGTCTTTTGCATGGTCACCTATGGATAGACTGCCCGTGACAGTTACTTAATCTCGACGATCGCGCAGGATCGCCTTACTTAGCCGAGCTACAGACGCGACGTATAACCCTGCACGTGGTATTTTGTGAAGAAAAGTTCATCATTCATTATCATTAAAAGACTGTTTGATCCCATAGTTGCGCAAAGGCCTACCCTCTTTCCATTTGTCCCTATCTAGCGCTATTGTGGACCAATCCTCCAGGTGTTTGTCAAGCTCGTCGTCCCTTCATCGAAGAAAAGTTGACATGACTTAAACGTTTCCAGTTTGTTATAGAAGTAATAATGATTGGTTCCGCTCATATTCCCACTGCAATCAAACAACACGTGGCAGCAATTAACGTGGGCACAGGTGGACGGATTAAGGGATTTAAATAAATAAAAATAAATACTAGGACACATTTCACACACGGCTGGCTGAACCATTTCTAGTTCGTTTTATGGTCGAGAGTTTTCATGCCACCCGAAAACCTCTGACGTGGCCTAGCAACTGTTTGTACTAAGACTAACAGCCGGAACCTACAATTTTACGTGTCATCCGATGCACAGTAGCACCTTGATGAAAATGCCACGTGAAAAACGACAAATTTGTGCATGGTCACCCATCCAAACATCGTCCGCATCGACCGTTGATTCGTCCGAGTTCGACCGAGCTTCGATGATTGCGTCAAATTACCTTAGCAAGCCGAGCTACAGGTGCTCTATTCTTTGAATTCCTGCGTTAAAAATAAGGCTACAGTTTATTCGGGCGCCATCTATTGGCAAGCGGCGTAATCTCTTGTTACTCCGGAGTACATATTCTATACTCGTTACAGAAAAGTGCCATTTTAGCAGGAAGTAGAGGTCGACCTTACTTAAAAAGACGTGGATGAATTGTGTGAAGAAGGATATGAATGAGAAGGGAGTGAATGTAGATATGACGGCTGATAGAGTGGCGTGGAAGCAAAAAACAAGCTGTGCCGACCCCACTTAGAAGGAAAACGCAAAAGACAAAGTAGAAATAATCTGAAATCAAAGAATAAATTGTAACTTCTTAGCTAAAAGGGCTTGTGCCCCCTTTTAGTGTTCTACCTTAGTCCGCCCACTCGTTTGTGAATGGTATCATTTGAAGCGAGTAACGACTAGGTCGCCCGGCTGTCTAGCGACTGATCGCTAATCTAGGCATTACGTTACTGCATGTGATCTGATACCTAACTGTTGCCACGTGTCCTAACTGCCTGTAGCTCGGCTAGCTAAGGTGATCTGACGCGACCATCGAGGTTAAGCAACGGTCAATGCGGCTAGTTTTAGCATGGGCCTTCCCGTGTGCATTTGAAGTAAAAGAAGACTGATTATAGGTATAATTAAAAAAATCAAAGTCATTTATTCAATAAAATTATATAAAATGACGTCCAATATAAATGTCACACACTAAAAACTAAAACTAATACTAATCAAATAACCCGCCCCTGCTCGCCCCCGGTGCAAAGGTGCCCATCACGCTCGCTGCATTACCGCGCTGAATAGCTACAGCCAACCTCTGCACCAAGAACGACCCGGAGCGGGAGTCACCGGTGAATAATCAAAAACATTTAAATATATTTATTGAAGTTACAATAAAACTTTTTTTAATAAAGAATCCAAAGGCTCCCAAAGTAGTTTATATAAACGTGTTATGGGAACCAATTGCATCTCCCAAATTTTTACATTAGTATGAGTATACATTATGCCAAATTAAAACAAAATATATAAAGAGTTGTATCTTTTTTATTATATACCTATGTTTTTCTTTTAATTGCATGCCGAAAGGTTAAGAATATAGCGCACTCAAATTGTTATATATGTTATCTTATTGTATTACCCATGTTCTGCAACAATAAATAAATTTGAATTTGAATTTGAGAGTTACATTAATTAGAATCGGAAGATATGCTAAAACAGTAAGCTCTGGCGTCGAGAGTTTTCAAGCCGCCCTAAGGCCTCCGTCATGGCTTAACTACTGCTTGTGCTAAGACTAAACAGCCGGGACCTACAATTTAACAAGTCATTCTACCCACGGTAGTAACCAGATGAAAAAACACTTTTAAAGACAGTTTTGTGCATGGTCACCTAGCCAAAGACTGTCCGCATCGACCGTTGCTTAACCTCAGTGATCGCATCAAATCACCTTAGTCAGCCGAGCTATGAGCGCTACAAATATAATGCATTCATTGATATAATTCACTTTTTAATGTACGTCAATTGAAGCCTTACAATGTTGCTATACGTCCAGAACATTCACCAAGAAATTGAAGCAAAAAGATCTAATGCCCTTCAATCTATATCAATTCTGCACAAGACCCAACGTCATCTGTGCACCTATACTTGTACAACTTTATACGAGCCACTAAATGAAGGAAAATAGTCTTTATTGTTAATGAAATAAGGTAGAAGTGAAGTGTAGATTTTCCTCTGTTTTCTATTACTTTAGTGAAGTGGTCAAACTACTTAAAGCTGGTCAAGGGGTTAAAATCGAAATGCATACAATAAAGGCATTGGATTCGGAGTAGGAAAGGACAGAGGGAAAAGTCATGACAGATATGATATACCTACAGTGTAAACTCCATGTAACGTCACTCGATTCAACGACAAGCTCTCTAAAGCGACGAAATCAGTTGGCTTTAGTTGGTTTAGCTTGTATTCCATACAATGATGTTTTGTTTTCATTTAACCACCACTCTCTATAAAACCAAAAAATGCACGTTACCTACAGTGTCGTTATAAAGAGTTTACACTGTTTTTGTAAACGAACAACTAAGAATATCATGAACAAACAGTATCGGAACTATCTAAACGGTAAATTTCATAGAATACGATTCAGCCGTTTGAGAGTAAAGAAATAAAAAACATTCTGAAAGACAAACTTTGGCATTTATAATATTAGTAAAGAGATAGATTGTCTGGAGGTGTCGAAATCAGAATACAGCTTGAATAATACTAATAATAAAATATTACTGGCTGACCCGGCAAACGTTATTATGCCTCACTTAGGGGTATGTAAAATAGGTAGCCGGTTCTCAGACCTACTGTATACGCATATAAAATTTGGTAAAAATCGGTCAAGCCGTTTCGGAGGAGTACGGCAACTAACATTGTGACGTGGAAATTTTATATATTAGAGAAGATAATTATACAATTTTGACTATAGTAATAACTTTATGAGACGCCTTTGCCCAACAATGGGGCTAAATAGGATCTAAATAATTATAAAATAACAAAACATTTGAAATAATTACTATAGTCAATACACAATACATAGGTTAAACCCATACAGTCAGAAACAAACCAAACTTAAGTCTGAAGAAGAAGAGTGTTTTTTTAGACAAACAAAATATGATTCGATTTATACCTCTGCTACATGTTCTAATCTGTGTCGCAGAAGACCGCCCAAGTCGTACAAACTATGACGTACACTTGAACTGGTTTGAGCTCGTTATATTAGGGTGACCATCACCCACTGTTGCTCAGTAGGACTTTTCAGGACATTTTATTCCATACCATACTTTGGAATTCCTTGCCGAATTTCCTGTTCCCCAATGACTACAATCTAGCGATTTTCAAGGCGAGAGTAAACCGGTTCCTTCTAGGTAAGCGCGATCCACCGTAGGCCTCAATATCACTTACCATCTGGTGAATTGTGGTCAAGCGCTGACCCATTCGGAGTAAAAAAGCCCAAAAATGTTATAGAAAGAAAAGTTCGTGTGTATGTTTGTAACTTTGGAACAACTATTTTTTATACTAGACCCGTATCCAGTCCCGGCTTCGCAAGGGCTATAAGATAATCCAAGCTGTAATGAGAAACAAAATAAAGCATATGTTACTCAAGGATAATGTAGCTTCCTAACGGTGAAAGAATTTTTCAAATCGGTCCAGTAGTTTCGGAACCTATTTGCGTCAAACAAACAAACAAACAATCAAACTTTTCCTCTTTTTAGTATTGTTTAAGATGGGATTGCGCTTGATCACAATTCACCTGATGGTAAATGACACTGTGATCTAAGGTGAAGCGCGTTTACACAGAAGATTCAACGCTAATTTATTATTTTCCGGGAACAGAGTATTTGACAAAGAGTTCCATACCTTGGCAGTTCGCATAATGAAGGTGGACGCAAAATGCTTAGTGCGCATTTTAGGTATCTCTACAGTAAAGCAATGCCAATATGTTGTTTCCCTTCTCGTCCGATGATGAAAGGAGGCAGGGGAATTAAGTCTTGTAATTCCTTTGTACACTCAAAGTTTGCTGAATCTATTAGCATGACATTTAAGTGGCATGAAGAGCATGGACTTTGATTAAATGTATAGGCTACTTTTAATTCCGAATTAACACGGGTTACACGGGCTTGCTGCTAGTATGTTATGAGGTTGAAAATCACCTTATAGTCTAAGAGCCCGTGAAGATCGTCCTTCACCGATCTGCTAACCAGATGAGACGTATTTTTTATGAAGTATTTTTTGTAAACAAATATACCTAAAATTGCTTGCCTATCGAAAAGTGCTCATGGCTTTTTTTTTGCGCATGCTCGTGTATAGTCAAATGATAATTTAGCTACAATTATCAAAAATAAAAATAACATTCAGAATCGTTGTTACTCCTATGAAGCGTATCAAAATCGAATGAGTCACCTATTTTGACTTACCTGTTTACACCTGTTTGCCAGGTAGTTATACACTGAAATGAGTAGGCAAGCATACCGAGGCATATTCTGTGTATTAAAAACTATCAATGAAATAAATTTCATATGGTTATCAAAAGTATGAAGGTGATGAAAAAAAAAATCAATAAAAGTTTATTTAATTAAAAATAGCCATGAGCACTTTTCGATGGGCAAGCAATTTTAGGCACATTTGTTTATAAAAAATATTTAATAAAAAATACGTCTCATCTGGTTATCAGATCGGTGAAGGACGATCTTCACGGGCTCTTCTACTATAACACGACGGAATCTGATTCTGAAACCTACAATGGTGGCGATTCAGCGGCACACACGACTAAACTAAATTTAAAGAAGCCCCGTCTCTTTTCATTTTAGGTGGCCAGAAAGAGACGACACGTTCCGCACCATAGTCAAACCAACTAAAATCACGTCAAATGTAGAAAATATAAGCGACTTTAGTCCGCACTCACTTGTAACCTCTAAAACTACCTACATTTTCCATAAATGACGTGATTTTAGTTGTTTTGTCTGTGGTGCGGAACATGTCGTCTCTTTCTGGCCACCTAAGATGAAAAGGGACGGGGCTTCTTTAAATTTAGTTTAGTCGTATGTGCCGCTGAAGCGCCACCATTTGCACACAAATAAGCCAATATATTAACAATGCTGATTTATTAATTAGAAACATTTAATACTTTCTATTGTGTTTCTTGACAAATATTACTTGATTTTATTTTGAATTTGTAATCTCTGTATGTAACCTGTTTGTGTTTTGTTTGAAATGTATTTGTAATTTAAAATTAATATGGGTCCTTGAAACCAGAATTAAATAAATTTATTATTATTATATTTACAAGCAATAGTGAACAGATTTCTTCTAAAACAACGTGCTAAATCTTTGGCTACAACTTTGCATACCATCAGGCGAGTTGGTGGCCAAGCGTAGAACTACCTGATCAAAAAACAAGTTGGTTTGGGTATCTACTTAATTTAAAAAAAACGTTTGTTACATTAGCGGGAAGTGGGATTAAACTTAATAAAAAAACAACACGTTTGTTATATTAGTGGGAAGTGGGATAGTATTTGATATACCAACATTTTAATTTTTAGATTAGATATACTTTTAATTTAATTAATTTAACATTAGATTTAAGTAATTAAGTTATTAAATTACGTAATATTTATTGAATTTGTAGTATTTAGTTTTCTCCCAAATTATGAAATCACTAGAAATTTGTATTTATTTGAATTAAAAAAATTCAATCAATTTAAGCCTAAAATTTTTATTATTCTTGGAAAATATCTTCAACTTCTCTAGACATTCAAAAAAATTAAAATTTTAAGGAATATCCTGGATTTTCCGTAACAGTAGACACCCTACTAGAATGAAGTTCAGGGTGCACTCATGATGCAATTGCACAGACTGCATGGCGACATCGAGTGACAGCTGCGGATACACTTGCGACTAATCTTCTTCTTCGTATGAGCTAAGTGGCCAAGCTCTGGTGGCGAGAGTTTTCAAGCCGCCCGAAGGCCTCTGACCCGACTTAACGACTGCTTGTACTAAGACTACGGGAGCTACAATTTAACTTGACATCCGACCCATGGTAACGCTTATTAAAAACGACAGCCTTGTGCATGGTCACCCATCTAAACGCCGTCTGCATCGACCGCTGCCTAACCTCGATCTCGTAAGATCACGTGAAAGAATGTTTTAAAATCAGTCCAGTAGTTTCGGAGCCCATTCGCGTCAAACAAACAAACAATCTAACTTTTCCTTTTTATAATATTGGTAAAGACGAGATTAATTGAAAGTGAATAGGTTCCTTCTAGGAGTGTACCAACGTAGGTTACAGCGCTGCTTAACATCAGGCAAACTGGAGTCAAACGAAAAAAATGTGTCTAATAAAGAATTTTCTATACATATTTCTATCTGTTTTTTTCTGTTATACGCCATTAATACTTTATTAGAATAGAATTTCTTTATTGTCATATTGATACATAATTATTACATTATATTTATAATTATTCATAATTATCGTCAATATGGACTCTTCAGTATTTCATTCAATAATAATAGTATCTGGATGACCGAGCTTTGCTCAGTTTTTTTTTAAATGATTCCTAGCTAGATCGATTTATCGCCCCATGAAACCCCTATATATTTATATATTATATTTACAAGAATTGCTCAATCTATACTATAAGACTCTTTGTCCTGACTCATTCATCTATAGACAACGCAGAGCCCAAACGGCTGGTCCTAGGGTTGTGAAATTTGGAGGATGTATCTGTTTTAGTATGTAGACGCGTACTAAGAACGGATTTTTGGAAATTCCACCCCTAAGGGGGTGAAAGGGGGAAAAACAGTTTGTATGAAACTTCTTTGTTTTTGAACTTCTAGCAATGATATTTGGAATATGTATAGTTTATGTAAAATTAAAAATAATGGTTTCAAGTTTTTTTGCCAGGGGTGAAAAGCGACCTACACGCGGGCGGAGCCGCGGGCAACCTCTAGTTAAATATATAAGATAAGATAATATAATAAATTAAATTAAGGGGATAGCAGCTGTATGGGGGCATTGTCAAAAAGTAAAAAAGTAACTGTCACTGTCAAAAAGTAAATAGTAAGTTATTGGATAGAACAAACGTTAAGGGTTGTTCATACTTGAGTAGCAGTTTTATTTTTGTTTCAATTTTTTTAATTAAAAAAAAACCTTACAAATAGTAAATTTTGGTAACAATTTTCTTCGAAATAAATTAAAATAGTGAAATTACTTAATGTTAAATCTAATCTAAAATTAATTAAATTAGGTATATCTAATCTAAAAAAAGTAGCAGTCGCGAGTGTGTACCGGGCCTTACATCCACTTGGCAACAGAAGTAATTCCCGGGAGGTCTCTCCAGCCTTGTTTAATCTTATATATAAAATTTCCGTGTCACAGTGTTTGTTACCGTACTCCTCCGAAACGGCTTGACCGATTTTTACCTAATTTTATATGCGTATTCAGTAGGTCTGAGAATCGGCTACTGCATTTCTATTTTTAAGGCAAAACCACGTTTGCCGGGTCAGCTAGTGTATATATATAACACAAGAAACGTTGGTCCCTGTTTCTAACTCAGCTTCTATATCTAGACTTTAAAGAAGACATGCACATGTGGTTGCTATACTACGATTTTACTATTTGTGTTAATGTTTCAAGTTTAGATTTACAAAGAACAGTAATTTATAAAATACGTATTCATAAAAATAGAAATAAATAGACTAGAAATTATACAAATACTAGCTGACCCGGCAAACGTTGTTTTGTCTTAATAATTATTTCTAAATATACAGTAGCCGATTCTCAGACCTACTGAATACGCATATAAAATTTGGTAAAAATCGGTCAAGCCGTTTCGGAGGAGTACGGTAACTAACATTGTGACATGGAAATTTTATATTTAAGATTTAGACTAGAAATAGACTCACTTGTATTTTGTAGCTGCTCGAATATCTGTAGCTTAGAAGTGAGCACACATACTCGTATGGCACGAGAACACACGCGGTCTCAGTATAGGAGTTGAGACCCATATAAGTACAAATAAAAATAAATGTGTGAAATAAATGTGTATACAGTAATACCCCGACTTACGCTACCTCGACTTACGCGAATTCGGAGTTACGCGATTTAATTTTCTCGTCTATTTTAACGTTTTTTGTTTGAAAGCCGCGCACTTCAGATTGTGTTTATACATTTTATTAATATAGTTTGTCATATTATCTAGAATTAAATTAAAATTTATTTCCTAAATTATTGTTTTATATTTCCTAAATTATAGTCTCCGGTCCCAATTAAACATACTTTGTATGACTTTATAGGTATGTATATGCAAAATTGTACCCCGACTTACGCGAATTCGACTTACGCGGATAGCGCTCGGTCCCACCTATCGCGTAAGTCCGGGGTATTACTGTAATATAATAGAGAACCTTTGGTTTGATTGATTTAGCAGTGTTGAAATATTGTATTGTACATATTTATATTTTTATTAACCTGTAATATTTTTCGGAACAAAATAAACGAATATGAATTTGAATTTACCTATTCAATAAGTTGCCACGAATCGTTTTAGAACTGCCATATCGATACCCCTATTTGAAAAGCTACTAACTCCTATGCGGGTTTTTTTACGGGAGAGGCTCGAAACTTCATTGTATTTTTGATTTTACGCAATAAAGAAAAACCTTAACCCCGTTAAAAACTATGCTTTATTTTTATTATTATAATAAAATTAAATTTATATTACTTTTTTTATCTAAATAAAATACAATGACGTTTTCCTCTCCCGTAAAAAATCTGCAGACGAGTTAGTAGGTTTGCAAATTAGGGTATCGATATAGTGATTTTAAACGCTAAAAAACCTTTTTTTTTAATCACCCTTTTAAGTTACGTAATGAATTTATGCGCTGCTATGGTAAATCTACGAACGCGTCATATAAGCTACACTATCTATTTTTCATACCCATAAGTGAGGCAAAACAACGTTTGCCGGGTCAGCTAGTTTTCTTATATTTCTCCACCCCTATTTCTTTGATCTCAATTCACAATCCATACATAATGACTGTATACGCTATCTAGTAAACGAACGTCAAAGTTCGTCACTCAATACGTCATTACCGACCTCGACATGGATCCAAACACAATGTATGCAAAACTTGTACTTTTCGGATTATATTAGTTAAATGTATTGTCTTGAACCTTGAACAATTGGTGCTCAAACATACTGGTTTGTGACGTTTAAAATAAGTATAAATATTCAAACAAACTGGCTTGTGACGTTTTAGCTTTCTGTGTGGTACCAAAATAAGTATAATTAAGTATTCTTAGAGTTGTTCTTAAGACGGTCTTTAAAGCGAAGATAAAAGCCAAATCAGACTTAAGAATTAGAAATAAAACTGCTTTAAAACACCTAAAATTAAGATTTTAGACAAGCGATTGGTATCAAAATAAGTTTTATTTTTATTATGAATAATAGGTTTACGTTTGACCGCAGCTTGCTTGATGTTAAGCTTGACTGTGGTCTAAGATGTATCTCGCTTGCCTAGAAGGAACCTTTTTACTCTAGATTTGAAGACCGCCAAATTGTACTTCTCGGGAAAAGAGACTCAGGAAGAGAGTTCCAAAGCTTCGCAGTTCTCACAATGAAGGTCGAAGGAAAACGCTTTGTGCGAGTCCTTGGAACTTCGACAGTGAATCGATGTTTTAAAAATAGCTTAAAGACCGTCTAAAGTTATTAGTTATTATTATTATTATTATCATATGTGTGTATCTTATATATATTATGTCATATTTTAAGTTACATAATAGTTGTCGTGAATGTATGTGTATTATGTAAGTTAGATTTTAATAAATAATTGTAAATTGACTTGCCCAGTACGGTGCGATGCCGTAAGGTTAATAAACGATTTGATTTTGATTTTGATTAAAACTGGTTAAAAAATCTAAAAATAACATTTTTGAACCACTTTTTTTTCATATTGATAATTCTGATTGGTACCAAAATAAATAAGTATAAATATTCTTAGAGTGGGTTTTAGACAATTTTTAAATGAATGAATGAATGATTTATTTGTCTATAAAACTAGGTACATTGGTGGTATCATAAAATGTCATAAAAGTTAAAACTATTTACAACTAAAATGTATGTAGTGATCATCAGACATGAGTTTTATATTGATCTGAATAAGTCTGAAGTTAATACATATTTACAAAAACAGTAAATCATATTCATATAATTTCTTAATCTTTAAGAAAAATTTAATATAATATTTAGATTTATTCCGTTTACGATTTAAAGCTAAGAAACAGTAAATTCAAGAATTTGCCTAAAACAACTTAATTGGTCAATTAGTTGTCAACGTTTACGAGTTTACGATGTTAACATTTTGCTCAAACATGAGTAATGTTATAAAGGTTTTGTTGTCAAGCCATTTTGCTAAATGTAATATTAGCATTTCCATTTAGAGTTGACATGTTACTGTGGATCAAGTTTTAACATAAGGTTCTATTGACGACCCGTTGGCGTAAAGGTTACCATGCCGGACTGCTAATCAGAAGGTTCCGGGTTCGATTCCCGGCCCGGTCAACATCTTTGTGCTTAACTAAATTTGTTAACTGTGGATCTGGGTGTTAAATATGTATTTATATATAATATGTATGTATGTATATGTAGTATATCAGTTGTGTTAGCAACCATGATACGAGCTAGAAATGGCTCAGTATGGGGCTAACCAGCCGTGTGTGAATGTGTCCTAATATTAATTTATTTATATCTACCTATTTTCTATTACACTGGTTCTACAGTGGTTTTGTTGCCTTATATTTGGTGATTTTGGTGGTTGGTTTTTTAAATAACATAATAATGCTAGTTCGACTCGTACGTGGCAACTACTTGACATTTTATTAATAATTTTGACAATCTTGGTTGTAGGGTCCCGTTGCCAAACATTGGGTCATCATCATCATCAGCCTATGTTCGTCCTCTGCTGGACATAGGCCTCTCCCAAGGCACGCCACTTGGCCCTATCCTGTGCTTCTCTCCGCCATCCACTACCCGCTACCTTCTTCAGATCATCGCTCCACCTGGTTGTAGGGCGTCCTACACTACGTTTGCCGAGACGCGGTCTCCACTCTAGAACTCGTCTACCATAACGGTCATCGGTTCTTCGGCAGATATGTCCGGCTCATTGCCACTTCAGCTTGCTTATCCGTTGAGCTATGTCGGTAACTTTGGTTCTCTGTCGAAAACATTGGGTACTAAACCCCAAAAACTAACAGCTCACAACTTTCATAAGAAAGTAGAATAAGTATAGGAGTAATTTTAGTTATTATTTGCCTTTCACATTCCGTTGTTATTTCGTTTGTCCGCACGGAATTATTATTAAAACAATAAAATAATAATTGACTTAATAGGTCTTCACTTTTGATTATTAATGACGTTCCAATTACTGGAGTTTTTTTTAAACACAACCGAAAACAATTGAATTTTCATCACTAATTGAATATTTAATTATTACAATATATTTATTACAAATTACATGAATAAAAAACACAAAAATAAAAAAAACCTTACAAATATTTTTCCCTGTAGTCCTCCTATACTGTTGAAATTTTCCCTAAATTTTGCTACAAACCTCAAGGAGCCCGAGACCTTTCCAACGAATGCTGTACCGTGGAAATCGGTTCGTGCGTTCTGGAGTTATAGCGTCAGGAAGGAAAACCCCACTTATTTTAGAATACTATTTTAATTATTTTAAATTTAACATAAACTATACTTATTCTAAATTTCATTGCTAGAAGTTCAAAAACAAAGAAGTTTCATACAAACTGTTTTACCCCTTTTCATCCCCTTAGGGGTAGAATTTCCAAAAATCTACATATCTAGTACGCGTCTACGCACTAAAACAAATACAGCCTCCAAATTTCATACCCCAGGACCAGCCGTTTGGGCTCTGCGTTGCTTATAGATGAATGAATGAGTGATAGATGAATGAACGGGACAAAGATTCTTATAGTATAAACTAGCTGACCCGGCAAACGTTGCTGTGCCTCACTTAGGGGTATGAAAAATAGATAGTGTATGACTTTTATGACACGTTCGTAGATTTACCATAGCAGCGCCATCTATTGATTACTTACTCAACCCAGTCGAAAGGTATCGACATCTGTTACAATCATTTGGAGTTAACAGATAATTGTGACTGTCAAATAACAACAGACAATAATTAGCAATAAATTAAAATTGCGACTATAATTTGAGACTTAAACTATCCTATCGCTCAAGTTGGGTCGAACTGCACATGGTGTGCGAATTTTATTATAATCGGTTAAGTCGTTTAGGAGTCCATTGAGGACAGACATTGTGACACGAGATTTATATATATTAAGATGAATGAGTCAGGACAAAGATTCTTATAGTATAGATTATTAAGTTCGTTGCCTCATGTTGCCAGGTAGAAAAATGACATTACAAATGACAAAAATAAACGGGGACGACCGTTAATGACGGTTCGTGACAATGACATTACGTTCACCGAAGATTTGTGCAGTTTTTGCCAGGAGACGGTTTTTTGTCACAGTTTTAATACAAATGACTAGAAAGACGAGCAGGGAGACGGCTAGGAGACACCGCTATACAGTTGAAGTTCCAAAAATCCGCACGAAGCGTTTCGCTTCCACATATATTGTGCGGACCATTAAACTGTGGAACTCTTTGCCGGAATCCCTGTTCCCTCTGAACTGTATAACCATACTGTCTTCAAGGCGAGAGTGAATCGGTTTCTTCTAGGCAAGCGCGCTCCACCCTAGATCGCAACATCACTTAACATCAGGTGAGTTTCGATCGAGCACTTGCCTATCCATCATAAAAAAGACTAGAATGATTAGGCTAGAGTAGAAGGAAATTCGTAAATTTTTTGAACATGCCAGTTTTAGTTTTTCTATCTTCAATGTCTGATTTTTTTATTAGTATCAAAACTGATACGAGCATATTGTTATTTTAGAGAATGTTTCAACAGGGCGCATAACAACATGATTCAACATAATAAGACAACCTCTTTGGCGTAATGGTTACCATGCCGGAATGTCAATCAGAAGGTTCCGGGTTCGATTCCCGGCACGGCCAAGGTCTTTGTGCTGAACTAAATTTGTTGGCTGTCGGGTGTTAAATATGTATCTATATAAAATATGTATGTATGTATATGTAGTATATAAGTTGTGTTAGCAACCATTATACAAACTAGAAATGGTTCAGTATGGGGTTAACCAGCCGTGTGTCAAATGTGTCCTAGTATTTATTTTATTTTTAATACAAATGACTGAGAGGCAGGCTAGAATAGAAGGAAATTCGTAAGTTTTAACATGTGATTTTTTCCAGTTAGTATAACTATAATATGTTATTCTTGAGGATTTTTTTACACTGTACAGCTAGGTATTTGACCATCAGGGCGCTCAGCCACATGATTCAACTACAGTCGGGCTAAGGCGGAGCATATCTAGTAGTAGTGGAATTGTATGATTTAATTCCCCCATCCCCATTCCACTATCGGACAAGTAGCAAAACACCAAAGCGGCATCGTTATACCGTGGAGGTTCCAAAGGCGCGTACTAAGCGGTTTGCCTCCACCTTCATAGTGCGAACCGCGAAGGTGTGGAATTCTTTGCCAATCTCCCTGTTCCCTGAGAGCTACAATCTGGCGGTTTTCAAAACAAGAGTGAGCCGGTTTTTTCTGGGTAAGCGCGCTCCACCTTTGATCATAATGTCGCTTGCCATCAGGTGAATTGTGATCAAGCGCAAGTCCATTTAAGGTAAAAAAAAGAACTGGCTCTCAAGACAGCGGAATAATGCACTAGATGCTTGGCGACAGGTTTTTCAACTTGAGGGTGGTTGCTAGCTAGGCGAGCTATGAATGACTGTTTCCTTATGAAGTTTTCCTTCACCGAAAGCTGGACCTTATTGCCGTGCTCGTGCCTTGACCCACTTTTTTCAACTATCGTCATCATTGACATGAGATTAATGAGCACCTAACAGCGTGTTTCGGCAGCCTCTCTGAGAGCCAGTCATTCCTGACTAGGCATGCTCTACCTAAGGCCAAAATGTCGCTAACTCGTGAGGTTACACGCTCAGCAGGTCAAATGTCTAACAGTCTAACAAATCTTGAAGCGTTCTCTAAACGATTGGAACTAGCCAAGAGGCTTAATAAAATACACGCTGACCTCAAAATTACGGATCGGTGATAACTATTACTGCAATAAGGAGATGACCCACTGAGGGTACTGGAATTATTCGGATATGTCTAGGTATGGTGCTCTGCCGTGCTTTACTTTATTTTATTTTCATAGCTGAGCATGTACAAAGTTATTGAAATTTAACTATTTATTTTTTATAGTCATGTACCCTGTAATCAGGTGAAGTTAGGGTGTAGCTATATGATTCAAATCTTACAATCTAACTTAATTACAACTTTTTCTATTACTAAAACTAATTTTAAATTATTATTAAAATAAACTTTAAGGCAGGGAGCAAATTGAATCCTATAAAACCCTATTGTAAATAATAAGGCTATTTTTTTTTCAATTTTATTTGCTTTGAGTCAGTGCTAAGAATCGTTAGAACTCCAAAACACGATTACATTTAATCCGCTCGATTATTTGAAAAAAAATAATAATTTTAAAATTTAAAACTGTTGTTATTTCGAATGTATAAAGACATTACAGTACGCAAACTTCAGATTAGAATTACATTTATTGCCTATTTATTTATTAAGTGTAAGTGAGTGAAAAATAGAAAAGAATATTTCTTTATTCTAAATCACAAATCAAATTTAGACAAACTAAACTTACACAAAACTAAAGGCTTAACGCAGGTTACACCATGGGACGCAGCTAGTTTTTTCTAAAAATAAAATCGACCACTCCGTTTAACAGAACAAGGAAACATCTAAAGAAATGAGTCCAAGACTTATTTTATAAAACACTTCCGTGTCTAATAGAAAACAAAATAAAGCCTCTTTTCATGGAAATCACAAGGATATGTGAATTTTTATGGAATACCATAGAAAATGTAATGGAAAAATTTACATTTGTTTTCAACAAAAAACTTCCGTAGCTTAATATGCATAAGAGTATCTTAGCATAAGTAGCCAACTAAACGTCCCCACTGTTAGGACTCGGGACCTTCTCTCATGAGGAGAGAGATATAAACCGTAATCCACCACACTGGTCAAGTGCGTGTTGGCGGATGACACACGCCTTCGGATATTGCAGTCCTCAAACAAGTCGGTTTCCTCACGATGTTTTCCATCACCGTGCAAATCCACACATAACTTGAAAATAAATCATTGGTGTAGAGCCGGGGTCGAACCAGGGGTCGTCTGATTGAAAAGCAGACGTTTTTCCACCGAGCCTCACTCGCTTTTTATCAAGACTTGCACTTGACCGGCGTCAAGTGTGAAGAAGGAACACAGACTTTTTATAAATACAAATCATTTATTGATAACACCAAAGTTACAAGTCAAATAATATGATATCATTACAATAGTACATGATATGAATCAAATGTCAATTTTCAATTTTAGATAATCATAAATATTATAAAAAGTTGTATCTAATAGCCAAACCCTGAGTGTAGTGTTAAAGCTGGCGGTGGAAGGTGCATCCCGGACAGTCGCAGGTACGCGGTTGTAGATCGCGGGCCCCAACACGTAAACGGACCTCTCCAATTTCACAAGTCGATGAACCGGCGTTTTCAGTTGCATCTTTTTCACTTTGCTACGTAGATCCCACGTTTTATTAACTCCCCTGCGTTGAAATAATTCAAGGTGCGTGTGTGTGAAAAGTGCTATGGTAGGTACAGTTCAAAATTGGTCTCCTAATCGACAAAGATGCGTCATCCTCATACATAGTTGAGGGCGGAAGGATATCAATCAGGATACAATAGATAAATCAGCTATAAAGGCGACAGGACGACTGGCGAAGTCCAATAGTGAATGTCAGAAAAATCGCTAAAGAAAGTTTTAAAGGTATAAAGTTTTAGGTAAAGGTAGTAATTAGGGTTCAGTACCTAAGAGGTAAAAAAGGAACCCTATTACTAAGCCTCCGCTGTCTGTCTGTCTCCAAGCTGTATCTCAGAAACCGTAATAAGCTACTAAGGTGAAACCTTCACAAGATATGTATTTCCCGTGCCGCTATAACAACAAATACTAAAAATAAAAAAAAAATAAAACAAAGGGATTCAACAAACGGGTTTTTTTCGTATTTTTTTGCTATATATCAATAACGGTAGCTGCTAGACACCTAAAATTTTCACTAAATATATAAATGTATAGTAGCTATCTAATTAAATTTAAATTAAATAAATATTGAACGGTGCTCCCATACAACAAACATACGAGGGTGGATTAGAAACTTCGCGGCCTCATACATAAACACTTAAACTATTTTAATGTAACCATGACAACCATGTCACAACTCTGGTTGTCAAATAGCTTGAATTGTATTTAAATATATTGAACTGAATTTTATGAGCAGTATAAAATAATTATATTTAAGGAGGGCTCCCACAAGTGAAACCGCCATGCTCGAGTCCAAGTCATTATTTAATAAATTTACATTTCTGGGTTTTATAGTAACATACATATAAGATGTAATAAAATGTACAAAAATACTAATAAATACAATTATTAAAATCAACATTATAAAATAAAATTAAATAATAAAGCGACCTCGTTGGCGTAATGGTTACCATGCCGGACTGCTAATCAGAAGTTTTCGGATTCGATTTCCAAACAAACTAGAAATGGTTTAGTATGGGGCCGATTCTCAGACCTACTGAATACGCATTTAAAATTTGGTAAAAATCGGTCAAGCCGTTTAAGAGGAGTACGGTAACTAACATCGTGATATGGAAATTGTATATATTAGAAGAAGAAGATAAGGGTAGGATCTAATAATAGTAATAATACGCACTAATCAGATCCAAAACCATTACTGGAATCGCAAAAAAAATAGCATAATTAACAATATTGGCTTACATAAACACACACACTAACATATTCTAATTCTACACACATACCGTCTCCGATTTCTTAAGCCAATGCGATATAAGGCAAAAAATCACTAAGCATTTTTTTTGCCATTCATTTAGTGGCCTTGGGCAGCAAACGGCGCGTGAGAAATATGTCTCAAACCTGCGCAGAAGCATTGAGATATGCGTCAGATGGAATAGAGTAAGAAAATGCAGACGAGACTGTCTGATATCTTCTTTTTTTGTCGTTCCGTCTATACTTCCTTCGACATTAGCTGTCAGAGACATTGTTAGGCTGAACATATTGTTTTCGCAAATTACTGAGTTCTTTTATATTGTGATCGGTAAATGATTCACCTTTTTTTTCAATGAACAACACAAACAGAGATCACTTTAACAGTCCTTACACGGACCACCATAATCGAGGGTTCTATAAAAATAATTGCTTAGCGTTTAGCAGGGCTATTTAATTTAATAATGATAATGATAAACTTGTATTTTGTGCTCTGTAATTTACTATTAATGTTCCTAATTTTGAATTAATATGGTTCGTAGAAAATATTAATTGTATTATCTTATTTCGGTCTCAGCTCAGTATTATACACCTGTTATCTGTTACTTTATAAGTCCGATGCATAAAGCGTATTGTACTGTAAAATGCTGCGCATAAAGATTTGTAAATGATTTAATTTGTTTCTTCCACTTTTTATTCGGACCAATCATTCAATAGACTCACAAAATGTAATGGTTTCTTACCGCAGGTACCGAATGGAGATACTATAGAGATCTAGGTTTAGCCAAACATATATCTTAATATATATAAATCTCGTGTCACAATATTTGTCCCCAATGGACTCCTAAACCACTTAACCGATTATAATAAAATTCGCAACCATGTGCAGTTCGATCCAACTTGAGATATAGGATAGTTTATATCTCAAATTATAGTCGCAATTTTAATTTATTGCTAATTATGGTCTGTTATTATTTGACAGTCACAATTATCTGTTAACTCCAAATGATTCTAACAGATGTCGATACCTTTCGACTGGGTTGAGTAAGTAATCAATAGATGGCGCTGCTATGGTAAAACTACGAACGTGTCATATAAGCTACACTATCTATTTTCTATACCCCTTTTTTTTTTTTTTTTTTTACGAGAGGGAAATCTTCCATAAGATACCCAGCTACAATGGGGTGCAGCTGGGTTATGTGGGATTTTTACCCACTAAAACCCCCTCGGTGCTCTGTCTCGATGCTTTATGGAGGGCTTCTGGTTCTTCGGTGGAAACACACTGAGGTCCTCCTAGCTTTTGCTTGCAGCAACATCCACATAGGCAAAAAGAGCTGCCAACCCTCCCGGGCCCAATTTAAATGGACTGTCGGAACCCCACTTCCGTCAGTCCTTGAGCCTGAGGTCCCCGTCCAATGCCCCCAATGCTAGCCAGTGGACCGTCATTGGTAGCGATCAGACGGGGACGCGAAGGAACCTGCGGGACGGGGAAAAAAGAGCACGTATCAGCCGCGCTCAATTGCCCAGACCTGCAGGGTCAAGTGCTGGAGCGAATATTGTCTCCAACCCTTCGACGGCGTTGCCGTCTTCGGGCAGGATCTGCTCTCTCTCTTTCTCGCTCCGCGGCTTCCTTCTGAGAGATTTTTCTATACCCCTAAGTGAGGCAAAACAACGTTTGCCTTGTCAGCTAGTAATATATATGTCATACAATACCAAGGTTAATGCAGTTGTGTCAATTGGCTGTATGATGCAACCTAGCACCGACTCGGGGTCATTGACCGCCTACAGGGTCGCACTACCTTTAAAACACGGCAAATAGAAGAAAAAGATAAGCCTCGTCAGGTAAAACATGGTCTGTGGTTGTGCCAAATTGGAACAACTGAAATAGACGAGGTTTAATGCCGTAAACTTAGATGAAAAAATAATGGATATAATATAAATCGGCCCATTGGCGGTATGTTAAGTGTTTTGTGAATTTAATTGTAACTTGAAATCCAAAAAACAAACATTGCGGTAGAGCATTTTCTAGTGATCGCTTGGCAATAGGTTTCCGTTTTCATATTAGGTACGGAACCCTAAAATTATATACGCAGTAGGCTAATGATGTAATACTATTACAAGATTTCGTATACAAGAAAATGGCAAACCGTTTCATTTTATTCGAATAAATAATATTTAATATTATTTGAACAACTGTTGTTGGTAGCACGCATACTTTGTTTAAATATTTGATTTTAATTAATACGCCATATTTGAGTTACAATAGGGTTTTGTAAGTCAGATGACGCGATAATACTCGTAATACTCGTTTTCGAATAAGTACTTTCTATACCTACATATGAACAACTAGTATCTTGTCCCGGCTTCGCACGGGCTATAAAATAATCTAAATTGCAGAGATATAACAAACTATGAGATAGCCTAAGTAGAAGAAAAAATAAAATATTTTTTTACATATGATATTGTTTTATTTTAAATTTTACGTTCTGTTTTTTTTGTATTATGTCTTCTATTTATAGTGGATTTTCTGAAAGTAACGCCTGAGTTAATAGGTTTAACTATATCCTATGTTACTCGGGGATAATATAAAAGCTCGTAGCTTCCCAACAGCGAAAGAATTTTTCAAATCTGTCCAGAAGTTTCGGAGCCTATTTCTAAGATGTTGGCCGTGCCGGGAATCGAACCCGGAACTTTGATTGGCAGTCCGGCGTGGTAACCATTACGCTGAACTAAATTTGTTGGCTGTATATGTAGTATATCAGTTGTGTTAGCAACCATAGTACGAACTAGAAATGGTTCAGTATCGGGTTAACCGGCCGTGTGTGAAATGTGTCCTAATATTTATTTATTTATTTTATTTAATGGCGAGAGTTTTCAAGCCGCCCGAAGGCCTCTGACTTGGTTTAACGACTGCTTGTACTAAAACTAACAGTCGGAACCTACAATTTAACGTGTCATCCGACCCACAGTAATCAGACATAACAATCAGTTATTCTACTAAACTGTTTTAAATTAACGACTTAGTAGCAAGAGCGTTTCCTTCTACCCTTGAAAATAATTTTACAGGAACTTAAGACTCCGTATGAGGAAAATATAAAGTGTCAGAAAACTACACACTTTATATTATTTTTTCTGAGAATCTGTCGCTCAGAATAGGGAAACGACATACGCGTAACTAATACGATTATTTTATTCGAATAAATTGACTTTTAATTTCATGTGTACAACTTATTAGCTGAGTTGAGGCTGTGTTGTGACAAATGAGAGTTTTTTGCTATATTTATGTGAAGTATTTTAATTATTATATTTTGTTATATTGTCGTGTGTTGCTTTTTGGCACAAAAATTTTTCTTTCTTTTTTCTATAAGAGACATTAAGGTGACAGAAAACTACACGCTTTATTTTATCTTTTCTGAGAGTCTGACGCACAGAATGGGGAAACGACAGATGTGTAACTTATGCGATTATTTTATTCGAATAAATTTTTACTTTTAATATCATGTCTACAACTTATTAGCTAATTTGAGGCTGTGTTGTGACAAATGAGAGTGTATTTACTATATTTATGTGCAATATTTTAATTATGAAATTAAATTGTATTGTTGTGTTTTGCTTTTTTGTTACTATAATTTTTATTTCTTTATTTCTATTACAGACATTAAAATGACAAAAAACAACACACTTTATATTATCTTTTCTGAGAAAAACGACAGACATTTAACTTATGCGATTATTTTATTCGAATAAATTAGAGTTTAGTTACTATATTAATAATGTGTACTATTTTAATTATTAGATATATTTTGTTGTCGTGGTCGCTTAATTTTTCACGATAAATATCAGTTTTTTGCAGTTTTTTTTACTTTAAAGGTAAAAAATATCGAAAAATACGTACGTCTAAAGAATCGTTCTCAGAATATTTTTACGAGTACTTATCTTGGTACCAATCAGACTTATCAGTGCGAATCAAACGAAAAGGGGAGAAAACGGATGATGATAATACATATTGAATGATTAAATAGTAAATGTTACTATAAGTAAAATTACATCTATAATTGCTCAGCATAACATGCTCAGCTATGGAAATAAATACATAATTAAGGTGGCGGTTGTGTGGCAGATAGCCAAATTAGAGATGCGCGACTGCGAATAATCTGACCAGTCGAATTATCTACAACTACTAATATACACGTTCGACTTGAATATTAGTAATATAATAATGTTAATAATCGAATGATGACTACTAATTAGTTACTAATGGCGTTTTGACTCGATTGTTAGCGAATCTTGTCAATGTCACTTGTTAGTTTCAAATGAATGAAATATGAATGAATCGTTGGAGTGGAGTCGGCTCAAGTAGTAACTAATGTAGTATTCATTCAGTCCGGTTAATTTTGAGTGGGTATCATGTAAGTTACTAATTTTCAGAGATCATTCGAATGAGTCGAATGATTTATAAAGTCGAATAATTCGACTGGAATCATTCACAGTCGCGCATCGCTAAGCCAAAAACTCCGATCTCTTAAATAAATTCAGGACTTATACAGTTACAACTTCGGCCGCAATCGCTATCACTTAACCCTGTATTAGTTTACCCTTAACTCTATGTGTTAGCGAATGTGGCTGGGTTGGAAAACGTCTGCTTTTCATTCAGATGGTCCCTGGTTCGATCCCGGCCCTACACCAATGACTTGTTTTTCAAGTTATGTGTGGATTTGCACGCGCTTTACGGTGAAAGAAAACATCGTGAGGAAACCAACATGTTTGAGGACCACAATATCCGAAGACGTGTGTTATCCGCCAACCCGCACTTGGCCAGCGTGGTGGATTAGGGCTTATATCTCTCTCCTCTGAGAGAAGGCCCCGAGTCCCAGCAGTGGGAACGTATATTGGGCTTATGCTTATGCTTAACTCTGTGGGTTAAATGTCATTTAAGTTTCAAATTTCGTGGACAGGTTTAAAGTTAATGACGCACTTAATAGTAGTCGTTAACTACTACTTACGTACATGACGCTGTTTTAACAAGATAATGTTACCAGAAACAGTAACATCGTAAAAAATAATTAGAGGTATAAAGTGGATAATACTCTTTATGGTAACACTGGAAATTACTTTAACGAAGTACAACAGCTTTTTACGTAGAAATTAAGAGAAATTTTGAATGAAAAATTTTTTTTTTTTAACTATGGGGCCATGGGGCTCCAACGCCCGTAAGTTTTTTATTGAACTGTCCAAACGGCTGATGGACAGAACAAATGACCCAAGGGCTGGCACTTACCTCGGCCAACGTATAAGCTTGACGATCCAGCGAGGTAATGCCGCCAGCATTTTAGGCTCCTTACCCGCGGACACTGATTTAGATTTAATTTACTATTTGTAAGGTTTTTGTGTGTGTGTTTTTATTTCCATTATTGTATTTTGAATTGAGAAATTGTTTTTTTTTTCAGTTACTCGTATATTATCGAGGTTGAAACACTTAAAAATAACATTTTTAAATTCTCGAATAAATCATAAAAGTCAAGTTACGCCGAGGTAAGCCGCAAAAAATAATACGTTACGAAATAAAACAAAAAACAGGCACAATACACAAGCGTGTAGGTGCCAAAAAAAGATAATAACTGACATTGAAATAAAATTAAAGCTAAGACTCACCGGTAAAGGCCTCGGATAGAGATGAAACAATACGCTTAAAATACTCCTTCACAGCCACAATAATCCGCTAACGTTATTTTATAGCAAAATACAGAAAATGTTCAATCTTGTAAAGACCACTTAACATTTTGTTTTTAAAAAATAGTTTAATTTTCTTCAGCTTCTTTAGAGCTTCCTTTAAATTAAAACAAAAAACGATTCGAAATTCAAAATTTCAAAGAAAAAAGTTCGACTCAAAAATGCGTTCTCGAAAATGGAACACGTGGTTCCCGCGTTAAAATAGTGACGCGAAAAACTGGGAACGGGAATTAAAATATATCGATACGCGATGAGAAAAAAAAAAGTCGCACGTCGTTTGCTTGTGGAGTCGGTACGAAGAATGAATATGCAGGTACGACTAAATTATCACAGCGGCTTAGGTTTTTAAGCTTGTGTAAGTATTATTATAAATTAAATTGCGTTCCGGTGGTCGGTGCTTTGGCGAATCGCGGAATCGCGTGACACCATCCGGTTCGTTTGGTTTGATCCAGTATTCCAGTAGCTGGCAAGAAACAGTTATGGTTATTGCTGTCGTCGGATTTTTGCTCAGTCGGGATTACTGGAAATGTTGCGCCTGTCACCATACTGTCATATGATATCATATTATTTGACTTGTAACTTTGGTGTTATCAATAAAAATGATTTGTATTTGCATATGATGAGCTCCATTGACAGACACGTGTAACCTTGGTTACAAATAAGTGTGATTATAAAATCGTGTTTTAATTGAAAAATGTTACATTTATAAATATTATATTGGCAAAAATATTTGACATAAATCCTAATTAATATTAATTTATGTGTGAGACAGTAAGAAAGGATTTTATGTGGTACCTACTCTGATATGTCTATGTAAAAAAATAATTAATATTTTTTTTATAATTAATAAAAATATTATTCATGTTTTTTTTTGCAATTTTCTAGATATAATATTATATACAACATTTTTTTTATTAAATAATCAGTTTAATTGGTTGCTTTACTCGAAAAAAATACCAGTATTACGCTATCAATAAAATTGTAGCAACAAATTTCTAAATTTAATAACATAAATTTACGTAAAAGTACAGTCAAAATGTTGAAAATTTTTAATCCAAGTACAAAACTGGATCAATACAAATCGGCAACGGAATCAGTGCTGACCGAACAAATTACAAAATAAATTATCGGAAACACAAATTGTGCCTACCTGATAATAATTAACGAAAATGACACCACAGTCTTGAATAGAATTACAATTACGTAGGTACATTTTGTTTGAAATGAGGTCGATGACCTAGCTTCGGCTTCGTTGTGAATTAATATTTGTTAGCAATGAATTAGAATTATTTATTGAAAATGCTGATCGGCTTTATTTTCTTGATTTGTATTAAATTAATCAGTTTAAGTTATCAGCAAAACTAACAGTTTAACAAAACAGTAGTAGAACACAAATATTGTTTACCAATCAAATGTCAAAAATCATTACTTTCATTCATATTTTTATCGTATTCTAAAACCTAACGAAAACCATAAAAGAAATGAGGTCTCATGAAATCATATTCTTCATCTTCGTATGAGCATAAGTGGCCAAGCTCTGGTGTAGAGAGTTTTCAAGCCGCCCGAAGGCCTCTGACTTGGCTTAACTACTGCTTGTACTGACACTAATAGTCCAGACCTACAATTTAACTTGTAATCCGACCACGGTAGCGAATCTGTTGTGCATAATCACCCATTCAAAGACTATATGCATAGGCTGTTGCTTAACCTCGATGATCGTGCCAGATCACCTTAATTAGTCAAGCTACAGGCACTATGTCATGATTATTGAAACATAACTATAATATTAACTAATATTTTTACAAGAGCTCTCTCTGCTTTTATTATATATGGATTGATTGATGAAACAACTTCACATGAATCGTAAAATCTGGCTTTGAACTATATGCAGAACATCTGTGCCTGTATAACTTTAAACTATAATAAATTCTTGTCTCATCACCTTGCAATACATATATTTATATAGAACACATAAGGAGTATAATATCCGAACACGATAAAGAAGCGTGCGGCGCAAAATTTACTCAAGATTAGATTAAGTAAACATTACATTGATATTATTTAAACAGTGGGGCTTCACGCCTCCGGTTTAGAAGTATATCGTAATTTAATATTCGACATATAAATACAGGTAGTTATACAATAATTTTAGTCTTAGATTACATTTTTATTTAGATAGTCCTTTGTGATAAGAATAGCTTATCATAGGGCGTTTTGAGTTAACTTGGTCTCAGACTATTCTAGGAGTTTAGAATAGTCTGAGTAACTTGGTCTATTGCTCTGTCATGCTCTGAAAGAAAGAAAGAAAAGCTTTTAATGTGCACAAAATTACATAATTTCAAAAGTAATCAATATATAGTAATATGTATGTGCACAAAAAGAGCAGGAGGTTCATGTGATGGAAGTACACATGGTATTCCAGAACTAATTTTCAACTTACTTCTTTATATACAACAGTTAAATTTAGGTACTTATTAGTATAAGTACTTTACTTATCAACTAGATAAACACTGCAAAAACTGCCAAGAAATAGCAATAGATCGTGATAAATGGAAAGAGGGTAGAGAGGCATTTGCTCTTCAATGGGACAAAATAGGCTCATAATAAACACACTGTATCACTGCATCACTGTATGCGTATTGTATAAAATTATGAGAAAAAGGTGTAATCTAAATATTCTAAGTATTCTAATTTATAACAGTAAATTTGAAATATTTTGAGGCTTTATCTACGAAGCTATTACATACTATAGATTAGACCAAAATCTCAATTCTATCATCTTCTTGAATCGTATTCTTCATTATTGAGGTTAGAGATACCCCTGCTAGGTTTATTAAAGGGAAAAGTTATGTTGGGAACCCGAGTTGTTCCACGAAAGATATAATACAATTACACAGCACCATTTAAACTGGTCATTGCCTTTTATTTGATAAAACATACACGCAAGGACACGCATAATCATGATAATATAATTTATACATACGCTCAGGAATTTTACGCATCAAAATCTTGTTAATTTGATATGGCTATTATTTATTTATCGATTTCATGGATTTTATCGATAAAGTAATCTAACTATCGATATAGATAACTCATAATGGTACACCACTACTAAAATATTTTTTGAAATATTTGAGATTTAGTCTTATCATACTAATATTAAATACGAAAGTTTATGTGTATATGTTTGATACATCTTTACGCTCAAACGGCTAACCGATTTTGATGAAATTTGGTGTGGAAATAGGTCAGACCTTAGATTAACACACAAGCCTCACCTCGTGAGAGAAGGCCCCGAGTCCCAACAGCGGGCGTATAGTGTGCTGCTTTTGCTATATAAAATTACTTCCTGTTGTCTTTGTACCACTATCTCAGTCAAAAGAGAACGAAAGTAGAATAATAAAAAAAATTACTTATTAAACAAATTTTACCTAATCGTGAAGAACTCTTACAATACTGAATCAAAGACAAAAAAAAACTGAAAAAAATCATAGCCCTATTATTCAATGCACGATTTTTTTGGACTTTTCAAAACATGCCATTTTGCTTCCATAGCGCCTTAATAGCATATACAACAGTATAATTAAAACCAAAATAGACACATACTTAGACCCTTGTATTTGCCCCGAATAGTAAATTAAGTTTTGCTATAAATCTCACGAAGTTAAATATAGCCTTGTTACACTTCCTTTGACATTTGACACTAACAAAATTTTAGCCGCTTTTCATACTTTAGATACCCAAGGGATTTTTAAAAATTAGACATTTCACACACGGCTGGTTAGCCCCATACTAAACATTTCTAGCTCGTATCATGGTTGCTAACACAACTGATATACTACATAGACATACATACATATTTTATATCGATACATATTTAACACCCAGACCCAAAACCAACAAATTTAGTTTATCACAAAGATGTTGGCCGTGCCGGGAATCGAAACCAGTACTATCTGGTTGGCACACCAGACACACTCATTTACACACACTCACACACATACACTTATACACACAGACACATTCACATAAACTTACACACACACACTCATACACACTTTCGCCCACTAACACACACACACACACTTACACACACATATTCATACCTCTTACACATACACACCCACAAACAAACGCACCTACTTATAACACCCCGTCATTTACATACATATGTATCGATTTTTTCAACCGGATTCAATTAGTTTCTATTTTAAATGTAATAGAATTGAGATCGAAGCCTCCAAATAGAAATACAAACAGAATTATCATCATGTATGGTTAACCAAATACAAAAGGCGGTCGGACGCAAATACTTTATATAAATATCCGGAAATCTGTAGTCACTGAAATGAAATTAATTTTATTCAATCATCACGTCGGTGAAGGTCGATATAGGTTCGGATCTTCTAAGTACTATATGGTACACGTCAAAATATAGCAAAGGTTCACAAAACATGTAGTAGAAGAGCCCGTAAAGATCGTCCTTCACCGATCTGATAACCAGATGAGACGTATATTTTATCAAATATTTTTTCTAAGCAAATGTGCCTAAAATTGCTTGCCTATCGAAAAGTGCTCATGGCTATTTTTAATTAAATAAACTTTTATTTATTTTTTTTCATCACCTTCATAATTTTGATAACCAAATGAAATTTGTTTCACTGATAGTTTTTAACAGAATATGCCTCGGTATGCTTGCCTACTCATTTCAGTGTATAACTACCTGGCAAGCAGGTGTAAACAGGTAAGTCAAAATAGGTGACTCATTCGATTTTGATGCGCTTCATAGGAGTAACAACGATTCTGAACAGTTAGAATTTTATTTTTATTTTTGATAATTGTAGCTAAATTATCATTTGACTATTCACGAGCATGCGCAAAAAAAAAGCCAAAGATAGGCAAGCAATTTTAGGCATATTTGTTTATAAAAAATACTTACTTAATAAAAAATACGTCTCATATGGTTATCAGATCAGTGAAGGACGATCTTCACGGGCTCTTAGACTAATGGTAAACGTTCTTAATAAAATAGACTTAATGAAATCTAAACACTGAAACTTGATCCCGTTAATAAATTCTACCAGGCCTGTTTTTGTATTTAAATTTAGTTTCTGAGAGTTTACGATAGAAAAGCCGGAGTCTGCTTCTCAACATTGTTATTTGAAACTAAAGAGCTTTAGGCTATAATTACTTTTGAATATTAATTGTTCGGGCAATTAAGTCAGTTTAGTTACTAAGCCTTTTTATACACTAATAAATATAATAGACGAGCTCGTTGACGTAATGGTTACCATGCTGAACTGCCAATCAGAAGGTTCCGGGTTCGATTCCAACATCTTTGTGATGAACTAAATTTGTTGGCTGTCGGTATGGGTTTTAAATACTATCTGTAAATAAATTATTTACATGTATATATATATATACTAGCTGACCCGGCAAACGTTGTTTTGCCTTATTAATTATTTTTATTCTGGTTTCTAGACAAATTCTAGTATAATTCAAATGTTACTTTCTTATTATAAGTGTGTATGGTATATGCGTTAAATGGGTATGGAGCGCTATGAACAAACGTTAAGGGAATATAAAAATAACAAATGTCAAAAAATATTATGTTCAAGTTTTTCTAGTTTATTACCTAAAATTACATATCACATATTAATTACGACAGGAACAATAACAAACAACATCAATCTTTTAATGCTATAGCGTGAACCATATCCATAGCACCAATAACCACTTTCAAATGAGCATTATATTCAATATTGAGCTCATACTGAAATGCTAGACGATATAAAATTGTTTTAAAAACAAATAACCGACTCCAAAACCATACCTATTTAATAGGGTTTAAATAAACATTAATTTGTTCTTCTTAGATGGCACCAACGCCAAGAATACAGGATAAATAAAAATTGAAAATTGCATTTTTATAAGTAAATCAAATAAAGTTTATATAGCATATTTTTTCGAGCCGCTTGAGCATAAAGAAATCCAAAGCAGAACAAATTACATAATATTTGTAGTGTCGTAAGCTATGACCCAAAACGTCCTATGACCAATCGCGAGCGAAGTGAGCTGGATGCGAGCACAGCGAGCTATGCGCGAGCGAAGCGAGCGCGAAAATTTTTAGCATATTTTTTCGAGCCGCTTGAGCTTAAAAGAAGTCCAAAGCAGAACAAATTACATAATATTTGTAGTGTCGTAAGCTATGACCCAAAACATCCTAGGACCAACTTGAGCGAAGCGAGCCGGATGCGAGCGCAGCGAGCTATGCGCGAGCGAAGCGAGCGCGAAAATTTTTAGCATATTTTTTCGAGCCGCTTGAGCATAAAGAAGTCCAAAGCAGAATAAATTACATAATATTTGTAGTGTCGTAAGCTATGACCCAAAACGTCCTAGGACCAATTGCGAGCGAAGCGAGCAGGATGCGAGCGAAGCGAGCTATGCGCGAGCGAAGCGAGCGCGAAAATTTTTAGCATATTTAATTTTGTTCGAGCCGTTTGAGCATAAAGAATTTCAAAGCAGAACAAATTATATTATATTTGTTGAAAAATTTTTGCTACGTTCGGGGTCCAGTTTATTAGTACATCAAATTTTATAGCTTCTTCTACGTAAGAACTAAGTGATCAAGTTATGGTATCGAGAGTTTTTCAAGCCTCTGCCTTAGTTTAACGACTGTTTGTACTAAGAGAACCTACAATTTTACGTATAATCCGATCCACAGTAACGCACAGATCAAAATACATTTTTTTACAACAGTCATGTGCAGGAGAGGTTACGCAATAAAGCAACTTACACGCGGGTGGAGCCGCGGGCAACAGCTAGTAGTTAATAAGAGAGTTACATTGAGATAGCAAAATGATAATTGTAAACAATACGATACATACGATACATAAACAATTACGAAGGTCGAAATTTGTGTAAACAGTGTAGAGATAGAAGTATTTGAAGAAGAATTGTGTGAATGAAACAGGAGACCGACTTCAGTCTATGGCATAGTGTGGCTCACCAGTAAAGTAAAGGCGCGGCAAATTTTAAGTATTTAAGATTGGTAATACTAAGCATATGTATATCAGGTTAAATTTTGTTAGTTATTTCCTTCAAATAAAAATAGATTTTTACTCGAAGTACAGTTAAAGACATCATATTTGATCAGTTATCAAGCGAGATGAAAAATGAATAAAATACTAAAATGGCCATAAAAAATAGGGGTTGATAATAAAAAAGTAAAAAATTAGGGTTGTTTGTATTTTTTATGCCACTTTATACAAAAATGAAATAAAAAAAATCGTCGAAAGATGATAAAAATATTTAAGGGTGATCAACCCTTATCACTTAGGGGTATAAAAAATAGAAAGTAGCCGATTCTCAGACTTACTGAATACGTGTATAAAATTAGGTAAAGATCAGTCAATCCGTTTCGGAGGAGTACGGTAACAAACACTGTGACACGGAAATTTACTAAAATGGCCATAAAAAAATAGGGGTTGATGATAAAAAAGTAAAAATTTAGGGTTGTATGTAATTTTTAATGCCACTTTATATAAAATTAAAATAAAAAAAAATCGTCGAAAAAATAAAAAAATATTTTTAAGGGTGAACTACCCTTATCACTTAGGGGTAAAAACGTTCCACGTTGGCCGATTCTCATACCTACTGAATACGCATATGAAATTTGGTAATGATCAGTCAAGCCGTTTCGGAGGAGTACGGTAACAAACACTGTGACACGGAAATTTTATATATAAGATTATGTATGTATCAGTTGTGTTAGCAACCATAATACAAACTAGAAAAGTCTTGTGTGAAATGTGTCCTATTAAAAAAAAACTAGTCCTAATTTTCAAAGTTTTCTACCAGTGACTAACTAAAATCCCAAATAACGAACACAAAATACAATAATATGATATAAAAATCCGATTAGTGTTGTCCTATCATTCATAAACCAATTTAATCGAATTGATGTTGTGAACGAATCGATTTCGGTAATTGTATCAATCGACTCACGCTGGGATGTGATAAAACTGTTTATTTCTATTAATAAGACAAATTATTATAAATGGGGTTTTAATTGGATGGATTATGTCACAGTAGGGGTTGTGGAAAAAATGTATTGAATAACCAGCGAACTAGAATAGACGGGAGAGTAACTCCATACAATTGGGTATTTGAAAAAAAAAATTGTGATAAATAGAAAGATTATATATTAGTCTTATAACAAAACTTTTTTAATATTATTTTTTTGCAATAATTCAAAAGTTATTTCAAAATAAAAATTAATTTTTGAATCCAGTACCGAAGACACGCCGACAATTCCCGAACAAACCCGAGCGCGTGTGACGTCATCATGTTAGTTTTCACTCAGACACTCAATGCAGTTGATAGGAAAATGAAAAGAGTATAACTTTTGAATTATTGCAAAAAAAATGATAAAAAAATAGTTTTGTTATAAAACTAATATATAATCTTTCTATTTATCACAATTTTTTTTTTAAATACCCAACTGCCGCTTAGAATTTAGATCCATGTACGCACACAATTATACTGCTATCCTAACGAAACACACGGCTGGTTACCCCATACTGAACCATTTGTAGTTTGTGTTATGCTAGCTATATTTAAAACCCATACCGACAGCCAACAAATTTAGTTCATCACAAAGATGTTGGCTGGGCTGAGAATCAAACCTGGGACTGTCTGGTTGGCAGTCCGGCATGGTAACCATTACGCCAACGTCGTCCCTATATATGTGGAAGCGAAACGCTTAGTTTTATTTTATTTAGTTAATACTATATTCTTGCATTAGCCTAACATTATTAGCTAAGCTAATATTGTTTTTTTTAAGTTGACGTTGTATCATACTTAATAATAATTAGTCATAAATATTTTATTTATTATTTATTTATTTTTTCACATTTTACACACGGCTGGTTAACCCCATACTGAACCATTTCTAGTTCGTGTTATGGTAGCTTAACACAACTGGTATACTACATACACATACATACATATTTTATATAGATACATATTTAACACCCAGACCCACAGCCAACAAATTTAGTTTAGCACAAAGATGTTGGCCGGACCGGGAATCGAACTCGGAACCTTCTGATTGACAGGCCGGCATGATAACCTTTACGCCAACGAGGTCGCCATATTTGTAATAAATTAATAATGTATATGTATGTGTCTTCTAATGTCTGAAATAAATGTTAAATAAATTTAACCTAATATTCTTTGAGTAGGTAAATAAGTAGTAGGTCCTTCCAAATAATAAAATATCTTCTTTTCTTTGTTTAATCCAAAAGCTGAAGCCTAATCTTGCCACTTTGGAATTCAGTTCAATAACCTAGCGCAGGTTTTAAACATAGACCCTAAATCTAAAAAACCCAGTCCGGAGGTCAGTTCAATAACCTCAAGTACCTACCTGAGTTAAATATAAATGTATCTAAGGTCATTTTAGGGTAATTTTTAGGGTTCCGTTCCTAACGGATGAGCGAATAAGCGAGTGTGGCTCGGCCGGAACACGTTTGCTTTTCAACCTGATGAGCCCTGGTTCTATCCCAACCCTTCACCAATGACTTGTTTTTCAAGTTAAGTGCAGATTTGCACTCGTTTTTCGGTGAAGGAAAACATCGTGAGGAAACGGGCATGTGGAGGACCACAGTACCTGAAGACGTGTGTCACCCGCCAACCCACACTTGACCATCGTGGTGGTTTATGGCCTCATGGGAGAAGGCCCCAAGTCCCAGGAGTGGGAACGTCTAGAGGGCTGCTTATGCTATGCTATGCTTATACCATACAATAAATGTGTTTTTTAGCATTATCTTATAAATAAATGGTACTGAACCCTTCGTTCCTGAGGCTACTTAGCACTTGGCCGATTATATCTTATTTTAAGTGTTAACTTAATCTCTGTCCGAATTAACCTCTGTAGAAACCAAATCGTTCACTTCTTCCTTTAAGTTTTTCTGTTCGTTTTGAATTGTATAACTTTATTTATTTTTAGAGTTCTGTGAGATATGAGATGTTGTTTATTAAGAATACATTATCGGTCGATTTATCGGTCTGGGCATCGTGTCAATATTATGTAGTAATGTATGTATATGTAGTACATCAGTTGTGTTAGCAACCATTATACAAACTAGAAATGGCTTAGTACGGGACTAACCAACCGTGTGTGAAATGTGTCCTAATATTTATTAATTTATTTAACACATGAATGTCATTGCGTTTTACTCATGATATGTAAATTATTTATTCACAAGCTATACAATGTTGTTCCTTACTCGTATATACACAATAAAAAAAATATACCTCAAACATTCAGTAAAAAAAATCTTACTCAAGAGGTTTTAATTTTTTTTTTTTTTTATTGTTAAAGAGTGTTGGGTAAATCGAAAGTGTGTTATTGGAGTATCGTTTGTTTAACCCTCATAATCCGGGATAAAAACTAGCCTATGTTAATCCAGAGTCTAAGCTATACGGACCAAATTTAATCAAAATCTGTTCAGCCGTTTTAACGCATAGAAATAACAAACATACAAATTTACACATTTATAATATTAGTAGGATAATTTAAAAAACTTAGTAATTAATTATATGGATATAAAATACATAAAAAGGTTATAATTAACATTTTAATTAAAAAACTGAAGAAAATAAATCAATACTCTAAATTACTTTTAACTTTAAACTCTTTCCGTTAAAGGTACAAAAATAAATATAAGCAGAACCCTTCCTACACATATTATTTACACTTGACCACTTGTGTTTAAAACATTAAATCTTTTTGTGCTCAGGTACTTGGCAACAAAATGTTACTATTTAAATCCCTTAAATAAAAATAAAACCTAGTTTTTATTTTTGGTGCAAAAATGAGTAAAAAAATTATTCTTTTTAGCACATAAAGGCTTTATGTTTTATCAAACCTGATTTGAATACTATGCGACCTGACTTCACTTTTAGAGTTTGATATTGACATACCTTTCTGTGTTTAAAGCGAGAGTGAACCGGTCTTTTCTAGGTAAGCGCGCTCCATCCTATACCGCAATATCACTTAACATCAGGTGAGTTGTGGAAAAATTACAATCTTTTTTAAAGTTCCGTACCTACCTAAAAGGTAAAAACGTGACCCTAGTACTAAGACTCCGCTGTCTGTCTCCAGGCTGTATCTCAGAAAACGTAATAGCTAGAAAGCTGAAACTTTCACAAGATATGTATTTCCCGTGCCGCTATAACGACAAATACTAAAAATAAATAAAATTAAAGTTATGAAAAATAGATAGTAGCCGATTCTCAGACCTACTGAATACGCATATAAAATAGGTCATGCCGTTTCGGAGGAGTACGGTAACTAACATTGTGACATGGAAATTATATAGTATATTAGATTTACATATACACTTTATTATACATAACCAAAAAAGTAAATTAAGAACCGTCTTCTGTTTTCCTCATCTTCCAAAAAAAAACAGTAAAAAGAACATTTAATTTCCTTATTTCTCTGAATTTGTGTAAAATCTCGTATATGACTCATGGTCCTATCATTTAACCATGCACGATGGAAAGATTTCTTCTTATTGAGTCATTGAAAATCAATGATTATATCTACTATTGATAGCCGATGGAAGCAATGTCACATATTAGCGCTGTACACCTCTGCGGGCGCGGGACGCGGTGCTAGCAAAGGACAGAGCTATAATGTGTCCGTGCGGTAAAGCAGGACCAATGAATCATTGGTACTGCTCGGATTACATAAGAATTCAGCTTGTAGAATTAATTCAATTCAATCTTTCAGACGGATTGATTTTAATTTTTTAGACCTGAAGTAAGAGAGCACTAGGAGTTGGAAGACATCCACACCAACTGGATGAAGCTGGCCCAAGACAGATTTTTTTTACACTTTTCACACACGGCTGGTTAACCCCATACATTTCTAGTTCGTGTTATGGTTGCTAACACAACTGATATACTACATAATATACATACATACATACATACAAATACATATTTTAAATAGATACATATTTAACACCAAGACCGACTACTAACAAATTTAGTTCAGCACAAAGATGTTGGCCGTGCCGGGAATCGAACCCGGAACCTTCTGATTGGCAGTCCGGCATGGTAACCATTACGCCATCGAAGTCGCTTGCGGATTATTGGGGGAGACATTTGCCCGACAGTGGGACAATATAGGTTTGATAAAAAAAAAGCCGTCCCACTCTTTGCGAAAAATGTAAGTGATGAATCACTTACTCAATTCGGATGAAGAATAAAGTTATGCACTATCAACTGACATATTTATTATTGTTGAAAACTGATGTACCCATGGAATTCGTCACGAGACTGGATTGTGACGTCAGTGGCGTGTGCGCATGCACGTAGTCACTTATATAACCGGTCAAGTGCGAGATGTACTCGCGCACGAAGGGTTCCGTGCCAATATATTCCTTTTTGCAGTTTTTTAACCCTTTACGTAAAAAAGACTGGGTGTTCTACGTTTCACGTGACTTTAAGTATATGTATGTGTGTGTGTGTGTGTGTGCGTATTTTTTTGTTTGAAAGGTGTGAAGTCGATAATGTTAAATCTAAATATGAAGTTCAAACATATAAGTATAAAAAAATAAATTAGGATACATTTCACACACGGCTGGTTAGCCCCATACCTACTTAACAAATTCTAGTTTATATTATGGTTGCTAACACAACTGATATTCTACATATACGTACATAAATACTCAGTACCCGGTTGACGAGCTTTGCTCGGTATTTTTTTTTAATATGACATTCTCTAAAAATGATTAGCCTAGCTTGATCGATTTATCGCCCCCGAAACCCCGTATAGACTATATATAGAAAATCGTTGGAGCCGATTCCGAAATCCAATTATATATATACAAGAATTGCTCATTTAAAGATATAAAATAAGATAAGATTTAACACCCAGACCGACATCCAACAAATTAATTTCATCACAAAGATTTTGGGCTTGCCGGTGATCGACCCCGGGACCCTCTGGTTAACAGTCCTGCATGGTAACCATTACGCCTACGAGGTCGTTAATAAAGAGAAAGTGGCGTCTAAAATAAAATGTTGACGGGCGATAAGTCACGTAGGCACCCTTGGAGAAGAATCTCTATTGAAATACAATCAGCCGCGTTACGTGCCAAGCGGCAGGCTCCGGCGTATAAATGCAACCAATTACCAGTGCACAAGGAAAACTGCATAAGAGACAGCAAAAAAAAAGCTACACAACACTTAAGGTAATGGAAAGGGCAAAAACTTGATTTTACAGTTTTTTCGCTATAAATTATAAACGGAAAAATACATAATAAAATTTACCAGTTTTTTCATAATTATTGTTTAATCTGATTGGTATCAAAAAAATTGGTCAAATTCGAGTTGGGCTCACGCATGAAGGGTTCAGGGAAAGATATTATACATTTATACATTCCGTGAAAATTGTAGGTACATGCTACCGTTATTGATATATAGCAAATAATTACGAAAAAAAAAACGTTTATTATACTCCATAATATTTAATTTTTTTATTTTTAGTATTAGTTGTTATAGCGGCACATAAAATACATATCTTGTGAAAGTTTCAGCTAGGTTCTTTAGACGGCCCTTAAGCTAATGCTTCGTCATATTTTTGCGTATTCGGGAATGTATAGTGAAAAACTGTAAAATCAAAATTGTATATTATGGGGCTAACCAGCCGTATTTGAAATGTGCCTTAAAAAATAAAATAAGGATAATATTTGATTAGCGGAAAATACATTAGGATAAACCTGTTTCGATTTATTTCACGGAAATATATAAAAAATAATAATATGGTTATCATTTACCTAATATGACTCATTATTTGAGATAAAATAATTTACCTTATTACTTATTTTGTTATAATGGAAAAGCCAGTTTTTTTAGAACTTATATGTTTGCGTTTGAGCACAGCTTGCCTGGTGTTAAACAATACTATGGTCTACGATACCTAGAAAATACCTATTCTCTAGATTAGAAGATCCCCAGGTGGTGCTTCTCAGGAAACTAGGAATCATTTTTAGAAAATGTCATATTAAAAAAAAAATACCGAGCAAAGCTCACACAGGATCACCTTATGAAGGCAAAGAAGAAGAGTATAATATTATAATAAATGTTTTTAAATCAAGCTACCTGGACCCATATTAATTATAAATTACAGTAAATTTAAATATTATGTAACCCCTGTGCTGTATTCTTTAAAACACTGTTGGAATTAGAAGATTTGAAAGTTGACAAAAAACATTGAAATGAAGGCCGCCAGTTTGAAAAGCTGACGTTTTAACCACTGAGCCACAGTCGCTTTGGGTTCCGAACCCTAAAAACGTAGCGCAAACCTTTGCGTTTGTTATTAAATACTCTGTCCGATGCAGAGGAGGCCTATACCCAGCTGTGACTCTAAAGTATGATATTCTTCTTCTTCATATGAGCTTAGTGGCCAAGCTCTGGTGTCGAGAGTTTTCAAGCCACCCGAAGACCTTTGACTTGGCTTAACGAATGCTAGTACTAAGACTTTACAGCCGGGACCCACAATTTATCGGGTAATTCGATCCACGGTAGCGCCCTGATGAAAATGCCAATTTTTAAAAGACAGTCTTGTGCATGGTCACCCATCCAAAGGCTGTTCGCATCAACCGTTGTTTAGACCTCGTTGGCGTAATGGTTACCATGCCGGACTGCCAATCAGAAGGTTCCGGGTTCGATTCCCCTACGGTCAACATCTTTATGCTGAACTAAATTTGTTGGCTGTCGGTTTGAGTGTTAAATATGTACTCGTATGTATATATATGTAGTATATCAGTTGTGTTAGAAACCATAATACGAACTAGAAATGGTTCAGTATGGGGTTAACCAGCCGTGTGTGAAATGTGTCCTCATATTTATTTATTATTTATTTAATTAATGATCTCGTCGGATCACTTATGTGAGCCAAGTGCTATAAAGTATTTGATAAGACATATATAACACACATAACTTGAAAACATTTTAAAATAAAAAATCCCATTTTGAATAAAGCAGAAATCTTATGGAATTTGACTACAGAGCACGTATATATGTGGATTACAAACTTATCTTTCGTACTAATAAATATGACTATTTCATATAATAAAATGAATCAAAGATACATAAAAAGTAAGCAGTGAATTAAAAATAGATGAGTACCTACATATTAATACGTACGTGTGTTTTAATAAGACATTTTTTTATTATTTTTGAATAATTATTGTAATATTAATAAGTTTACTACACAATCCTATGGATAAAAACTAAAAAAATAAGAACAGAAAGATATATTTTCAGTAATTATTTGTTAGTGTTTATATTATGTTTTATTTTTGGTGAGTTTTATCGCCACTATTGCAAGCCTAAAACATTTTTAGCCTATATCATTAATTTAATGCATCATTTTGAACATACACGTATATTTTGAACATATACAAAATACTACGTTTACGGACAGGTATTTACACTTAGACAAAATTATACTAAGGACTTATATTTTTGATGACCTCGTTGACTGTCAGCCAGAGGGTCCCGGTTTCGATTCCCGGCACGGCCAACATCTTTGTGATGAACTAAATTTGTTGGCTGTCGGTCTGGGTGTTAAATATGTATCGATGTAAAGCATTTATGAATGTATTAGTAGTATATCAGTTGTGTTAGCAACCATATTACAAACTAGAAATGGTTTAGTATGGAGCTAGCCAGCCGTGTCTGAAATGTGTTCTAATATTTTTTTTTATTTAGGAGTGACTAAAGTAAACGTTTTAGAGGCCTAATATTTCCTGTGTAGACCATGCCAACATTTTTTTCGCATTGTTATCGATGCTGTTCCTTTACTATAAAAAAAAATACGAAAATTTCGAATTGACTTAGAGCAAAAGATTTTTTATGTACACTTGTGTAACAGCACAAAAGCCGCCCTTAAGAAAATTGCCATAGGCCATAGGTAGAGAGATAGATAGATTAACACTTTAAAGCACATACTAAAAATAATTACAGAAAACACTAAGGTATTTAAAAAGGTAGTAGTAGTCCTGTATACGACCTTTTTATACCACCTTTTTTGTTACAATATACTAACTTATTACTACTATTGCATCATGTATTACTAATTCAACCAAGCCAGAATCATGAATCATCTAAATATATACACGGCGCTAAAATTTCTTTGAAAAAAACCTAACACACTTTCCGGGAACTCAATTTGACAGCTGTCAGTTTTGACAACTCTATTTTAGCTGTCATTTGAATTATTGTAACCTTTATGGTACAGATTTAAGATTGAGAATCGAAAAATAGAGTTTCAAATTAAATTTGTTTGCTCATAACACGTGTTCTTTTGGAATGGTTGACAAATATATTTTAGTCAATTTTAACGGTATTTATTTTTTGATATCATTCGTTTTGCATTTTTAAACTATAATGTCAATCTAGTTCTAGTATTTTTTACCTTTGACCCGTTGTGTCTATGGTGCTTACTTTATATAGCTTACCTTTTTTGATATAGTTTTTTTGGTGTACATAATATCTAACATTTGGTGAAAATTAGTCCGAGATGGCTGCTTCTACAAAATGGCGGATTAGATATTTTCACAACTTCCTCAATTCAGTTTTTTTTTTATTAGAAATAGGTTTGCGTTTGACCACATAAAATGAAAGAAAGACAAATGAATGAAAGAGAATGACTAGTACGAGATTTAAATAAATAAAATGGATGAAACAAATAAATGAAAACGGGGCAATGCTGCCAGCATATTGGGTAGGTATTCTGCCACGCAGTGATTTCTTGGATGGTTAACTTACCTTAATTAGAATTGTAGAGTTGTGGTCAAGCGCAAGCCTATTAACTAAAAAAAAATGTGTTTTTAAATTTTCTTGTTTTTTTTTAATCTTTGAGTTTGCACATAGTATTTTAATCTTATCTCAGTACATAAATGAACAAATCCAGCATGGCCGTTATTACTAAAATGGTCGAGGGGTTGGGAACTAAGTTCCTTATCGCGCGTTGTGAAAGACGGAAAAAATCTTACGAAAAAATGTCACGACACTTTTTGCTATAGTAAGCTATTGTAAGCTGTGCGGCGTGCGCATATTTTCTTTGTTTCTCTCTCTCTCTCTCTCTCTCTCTCTCTCTCTCTCTTATAAAAGCAAGCCAGATATTTTCATTTCTATGTCGCATTGAACAGTGTGGTGTCGCGACAATTACACAGCTCTACAAAAAGTAATTTTTTTTTTGTTGCCCTGTTTATCATCGCAAATTGTTACGTTTTTAAGTGCCCAGATTACGAATATATTCGTAAAAGTACTAAATTTGCTCATTTCTACAAATTGAATTTTGAACGATTTATTGTCAAAATTAAATTTTTCAGTCATTTGTTGAAAAAAATCCGAGCAAATCTTACAAAATTATTGATATTTTCACGAATTGTGTGTATAAACGGACCCAAAATCATCATCATATCAAAGGCAACAAAACCACTGTAGACCAGTGTTATTTTTGTTGAGTGAATACAGGTTTTTTTTGGAAATAATAAAAAATAAAGGAACTTCGTTCCATCCGGGTGTCCCATGACACCTCTTAAGTTTTTTTTTTAATTTTTAAATTACACCTGTTAGTTATACATCACAGGTGTTGATAAGTTTGTAATCGGTACTTTTTTCCTTATCATTGAACGTTGTGACTGAATGCATCTTGATTAGATTACTATTTATGATAGAATACAATTTATGAATGATTTGATAAAATAGTCTGCTTATTTTCCTACAATTTTTAATATTATAATATACTAGCATCCCGTCCCGGTTTCGCACGTTTTCTATAATAATCTAAGTTGCACAGAGAAACAAACTATAGCCTGTTAAATGTTACTCAGGATAATGTAGCTTCTCAACAGTGAATATTTTTTCAAATCGGTCCAGTAGTTTTGGAGCCTATTCGCGACATACAAACAAACATTCAAACTTTTTCGTTTTATAATATTGGTATAGACTATAAGTTTTGGAGACTTGGGGCCTTCTCTCACAAAAACAGAGGTACAATGCTTTTACAGTTACAGGACTCAAGTCTTTTTTCAAATTCTCTAGGTTAAATATAAATTTTATAATTTACGTTTAATACAATCACCTAAAACGCGGCGTTAGATTTTTCATTATAAACATTGAGATAAAATCAACAATTAACAGTGTTAAAATTATAAGCTCCATCAATTCTAGATAATATTATTATTATAGTACAAAAAAGAAAGATTTGTTTAAATTTCTTCATTATTTCATAAGCATAATTTTACTTTAAAACTACTTTGCTTTAAAAATGAAACTATCTACTAAATTTGACGTAATCGTGTTTTGGAACTTTAGCGATTCTTTACTGAATTCATCAAAGCAGGATTTATTAGGGTTTTTCAAAATATGCTATTTTGTTCAAACCCCGCTTCTTTTTCTTCTTCCGTTTCTTCTAAATGGCCAAGCTCTGGTGTCGAGAGTTTTGTGTCAAGCCCCCCCAAGGCCTCTGAGTTGGCATGACAACTGCTTGTACTAAAACAAACAGATAGGACCTACAATTTAACGTGCCATCCGACCCACGGTATCACATAGATGGAAATGCCACTTATACTAACGACAGTCTTGTGCATGGTCACCAATCCAAATACTGTCCGCATGAACCGTTGCTTAGCTTCGATGATCGCGTCAGATCAACTTAGCTAGCCGAGCTACAGGCAGGACTTTGGACCCATGATTGAGAATGGACATTCTAACACGCATAGAAATAATGTGCGTGAAAGTTATCATTGGAACTGATAACAAATAGAATGTCCCCATTGGTTGGTTGGCGGTGATAGGAATCATACCACTATGGTGTCAGATGAAATATATATTCTTTGATAAGAATTGATAGTTGTAACTCCTATAGCTTTTTGAGTTTCATAGTTCTCAGCTCGGAGGAAACTGCTTCCAGTCTCTTAAGGTTTCTCAGCTTGCCAGGCTTTGTAATTTATTTATACCTCTATGTGCGGCATAACCGAGATCGTAGGCGTGACTTATTTTATGTAGCTGTAAGCTTAGAACCAATATACAAGATTCAGTGTTGCATACAAACACAGCACAAAAAAATGGGATGAGTTTACTATATACCATGGTTAAATCATTTATTGAATAAAATTACGTCCAATATAAATGTCACACACTAAAAACTAATACTAATACTAATCAAATAACCCGCCCCTGGTCGCCCCCGGTGCAAAGGTGCCCATCACGCTCGCTGCATTACCGCGCTGAATAGCTATAGCCAATCTCTGCACCAAGAACGACCCGGAGCGGGAGTCACCGGTGATGTTATTTATCCTAAGACCTATCACGTGGATAAATTTTTTCGCCTCACTGCTCCAACTCAGAGTCTCCACTGCTATATACTATTGTATCTTATACAATATACTACGTCACAAAAAATATTTCAATTCAATCTTAAGGTTGAGTTTTTGACTAGTTTTTATCCCGGCAGCAATTGTTGTTCCCGTGGGATACGCGAATAACTGCAAAATCTATGTTACTCCGTCATGCTCCAACGGCTGGACGGATTTTGATGAGATTAACTATGAACGAACATAGGTTAGACTTTTTTTTTATATGACACATTTCACACACGGCTGGTTAACCCCATACTGAACCATTGAACCATCTCTAGTTCGTATTATGGTTGCTAGCACAACTGCTGTACTACAAATATATACATACTTATTTTTTATAGATACATAATTATATAGCATCCAGACCGACAGCCAACAAATTTAGTTCAGCACAAAGATGTTGGCAGTGCCGGGAATCGAACCCGGAACCTTCTGATTGGCAATCCGGCATAGTAACCATTACGCCAACGAGGTCGTCAGTGGATTAACATAGGCTACGTTTTATCCCGGATTAACTGCGTTTCTCCCGGATTAACGCAGGCAGCACAGCGGGGCGCAGCTCGTTAATAATAAAACCATAAAAATGATCTCGATACATTCCCAAACCAGAAGTTCATCGGAAAAACACCCCTCTTAATTAAAATGCCGTAGAATTGTATTGCGGTAGATCGGAAGTGAATCGCTTATTGCAAAAATGATTAATTAACCTGAATATTGGATAAAAATGATTGTGCCAAAATTTGGAATTCGAATTATAATCAGTAATCAATTATGTTTTTATAAGATATGTCATATTTTATTTTATTACTTCCTGTCACTCATATATAAAACTAAGCAGCTTATTTCATAAGTGTTTTTAGCTACATTACCTACTGCTGATACTACTACTACTATCTCGACGTTTAGAACTTGTCCGTACATGTTTTTATAGCAGGCATTGAACTTCAAAACTCGTGCCGCTTAACTTTATGCGTTACAAAATAAATACAAACTATTACATTAAATGTATTGTACAATGATACATTTTGAATTTGAATTTATTTGACTATATTTCAGATTGTAAGTATAATATTTTTCTCAATAGAAAAAAATACAGAAAGTACAACAACGTGCTTCCTAATAGAAGTATGCTATATTTCAATTTCCATTAGGAAGTGTATTACATTTTATTTCTACTACTTTATTTATCTAAAACAATGAATGAATGAATTAACTCATTTTTTGTCTTAATTACATATAATTAATCTAACCAAAGTACTACTATTTACTTTCATTCACATCAAAATTAAAAATAATCTATCTATACACAGTAAACGTCAGGAATAAAAAATAGCACATTTAGAAAATCTACAAAAAAAAATAGTTTATTAATAATTTTTCAAATTGTAAGCCGTGATTTACACACATTCATTGAAAACCCAAAATGCTCATACACAATTTCTTCGTACAAACAAACGGCCGTTCTATGGAAAACGTGTCGTCTTCTGCGATGGTCTTTGCTAGTTCCCTATAAAAGGAGCCCGGAGTGGTTCTCTCATTCATTCTACTCAAGTCCATTGAGTAGAGAACACCGCTGAGATACACAAGCAACTACCGAACTATTCAAGCTTCGATTTATCTTTTGTATCAGTGAAAAGTGTTTAGAGAATTTTTTGAAGGGTGAGTTGACTTTAACTGTCTTACTATTAAAATTTTCCTTCTTATTTTTCGCATCGTGTTGTAATTTTTTTTTTGGAATGAATTTAGCTTTATTTCCTTTTTTAGATGATTTTTTTATTTACAACGCTCTTTCTATATATTTTCGCTATGTTACATCATATTAATATTTGGGGAAGTGTGGGTCAGAATTGTATTCAGATAACAGAGAAAGTAAAGATAAAAAAAGAAAAGAACAAGAAAAATCTAAACGCTGTACAATTTAATTAATTTATTTTACGATCTTTCTTGTATACTTGAATACATACATTCGTAAGAAAAGAACAAGAAAAATCAAAACGCTTTACAATAAAATTTTTTTGACGCTCTTTCTTATATACTTAAATGCATATGTATATATGTATATTATTAAGACACGTGAAATTTATATGCTTACATTTTTATTCGATATAGTCTGTCTTGCATTTAGTTTATACCAACGCGTTTGAAAAGTATTCATGAAAAATAAAATATTCAAGATATTATTTATCGGTCACCGTATTAAACCTTTTTTGTACAAAACTTTAAGAACAGTAAATTTATTCTATATAACTCGTAGACAGAGAAAGATATAACTGGTTAAATTTATTCAAAGATTTCATGCCACATTCACATAGTAAGCTGGGGGGAGTTTGTTAAATAATTATAATCGTCATGCACTATGTTTTTTCTTAAAAAATAGTAATGGTTACAACTAGCTGGCCTAAGTATTTTTATTTCAACTTCAAAAAGAAAATGTTCTGTACATTTCGTACGCCATTTTTTAGACTTAAAGTTTATAACTGAAAATGGTGTCTTTGGTATCAAATGGATTCTTATTTTCCCCAACCATTTCCAACCAATTCCCCAACCAAACCCGAACATTTTTTTGTTATGGTTGGCTCTTAATGAGGTTGCGGGTTCACACTGTTAAGTACTTGGTGTCAATTTTTTTAACCGAATTCAAAAAAGGTGGAGGTTATATATTCGACTGTATGTATTTTTTTAACCAAAGGGTGGTAGCTAGCCAGACGAGCATTAGAAAATGCTCTACCACTATATCAGTTGTGTAATGATTAGTTTTATTTTTTATATCAATTTCTAATATTAAAATAAGTCGGGTTTTCCTTCCTGACGCTATAACTCCAGAACGCACGAACCAATTTCCACGGTACAGCATTCGTTGGAAAGGTCTCGAGCTCCGTGAGGTTTGTAGCAAACTAAATCAGGGAAATTCAACTTTGAGGCGAAACGGAGTTCGCCGGGTTTGCTAGTATTGGCATAGATTAGTATGTATGTCGAAGTTCCAAGGATTCGCACAAAGCGTTTTGCTTCGACCTTCATTGTGAGAACTGCGAAGCGAAGTAACTAAATTCAGGGAAATTCAACTTTGAGGCGAAACGGAGTTCGCTGGGTTTGCTAGTTTCTATATATTATTTATTTTGATATGAATGGCTCTTAAATTGGCTAGTAGAACCCTTCGTTGGACGCTTGGCGACAGATATTGCGGAAAATGCAATCGAGAGGTATTGAAATGATTTCGTAGCTAATGCTACGACATCGTGCTACGTAGAAACCGATTGAAGACCACTCTTTTTAGCGGTGGGAAGGGAAATAGCGTATTTAGAATAATGTATTTTTTTCCTGTCTAAAAGATAGAGTTACGATTATCAAGTTTTATTTTAAAATACTGCTTAAGAGATGATGAAGATTTATTAATTCTACGATATTTCAATTTTATTATCTGCGATTCAGTGTAAAGAATCGCTAGAGTTCCAAAACTCGGCTTCATAAAATTTCGATTTATAGATTTTTTTTAAAGAAACTCTTTTTAAAGCGGCGGAAAGGAAAATAGCGTATTTTGAATTTGTATTTTTTCCTCTTTAAAAGGTAGAGTTACGATTATCAAGTTTTATTTTAGAATCTTGCTTAAAAGATGATTAGGATTCGAATCTACGATATTTTCAGTTCTACTATCTTCGATTCAGTGTAGAGTATCGCTAGTTCCAAAACACGGGGCTACATAAAATTTCGATAGATAGTTTTTTTTTAAAGACCACTCTTTTAAAGACGTTATGGGAAGAACAATACCGTATTAAGTTTTTTTTTAATCCTGTGTTATAGATAGAGTTACGATTGTATTTTTATATATAATGATATAAAAAATATAATGATGTTGACATATTCGATTATGCGAATAATCGCATATGTATAGAATAATCTATGATTATGAGATCAGTTCCAAAACTCGGTTACATAAAAATTGCTCGATAGTTTTATTTTTATGAAAAATACAATTGCAGATGACGTGTTACTAAAAGATTTAAAGTAATTCAAATCTAAACGCATCGCACTTATTTTATAATTATTTTAATCTAACTAACTTATTTTATAGTTATTTTAATCTAACTTATTTTATTGCTAATGAATTGTATCTTGAATCGTTAGGGTTAGTTCTTTTAATATTGATTACTATTATATATCACGATTTAAGAAATTAATTTCGTGAAATACCGACTACCGCGGTTCGCGTGCTTCATTCAAATATCTATGTACCTTAATTGACCGTTATAGAGAAATATTGCGACATAGAACGGAATTGGAGAATGGGATATGAGCAGTTGTGACTGCATTCCGCCTACGATACTTACTAGTTAACTCTGACACGTGTGGATAGTACAATTATGTACATATGTTCAGAGGGATCGGTGGAAATATAGATTATTCCGATCTATCTCAATGTGTAATGAAATAATTGGCCAAATAATAAATAAAATAATAAATATTAGGACACATTTCACATACCGTTGGTTTAAACCCCATACTGAACCGTTTTTAGTTCGTATTAAGGTTGCTAACACAACTGATATACTACATATACATACATATATATTTTATATAGATACATATTTAACACCCAGACCCACAACCAACAAATTTAGTTAAGCACAAAGATGTCGGCCGGGCCGGGAATCGAACCCGGAACCATCTGGTTAGCAGTCCGGCATGGTAACCGTTGCGCCAACGAGGTCGTCAAAATGCGAGACGGGCTCTAGCATTAAGGGTTCCATATCATTGTTTTAACACTAAGACTTGGTCTATGGTTCCAAACGTAGGTTCCAATTCCAAACCGTGGTTCCAAAGAATAACATTAAAAAAAAACAAAATCTGGCCGGTTGCCAGATGAATGTTTTTTAAAAGAACCAGTATCTGGCCGCTTGCCAGTTGATGGGATATGGGAGACCCCCTTAAATATTATATTTAAAAAATCATATTTAAAGTTAATACGTCTTTAAATATTCTGTGAATATTTAGAGGGTCTACCAAATATAATATCGAGTAAAAATGCTTAAAAATTACGTTTGTCACGATAATAAAAAGTACTACAATCTAAAAAATACATTAAAAATATATAATTAAATACTGATTAAAATAAATATTTAAAGAGGTGCAGACAACAAACGCGTTTTTTGACTTTTTTTTTTTTACATAATTGTATTGAACCATTCTTATTTACTTATTATAAAAAACTTACCTATACTTATAGCTTAAGGTTTTTGGAAAATAAATATATTATATTATTATTATTATTCCCGCGCGAGTCCAACTCGCGCTTGGCCTTTTTTATACGAAATGTCTGTACTGACGTCACAGCCTAGGTCGCTTAGTATTTGAATCAGGTTACTACTCGTTTATCTCGGAAGCTAGGCCACTCTACTCGTCGTATAGTACATTCCTGTTCGTTGTACTGAGTCATCGTTATCATATGATTGCTCAATTGTCGTATGATAAGAACCCTACTCGGGAAGCGATCAGCGGATTCGAATAAGTTTTCTTATCTTATAGGTAAGGTTTGTGAGAAATTAACATTATTGGTAGGTATTTAGGGTTTCGTACCTTTAATAAATAAAAAATAATAATAAATTTAAGGACACTTTTTTTTTTTTTTTTATCCTTGATAGGTTAGCGTTTGACTACAGTTAGCCTGATGTTAAGCTGCACTGCAGTCTACGGTGTGGCACGCTTACCTAGAAGATACCTATTAACTCTACTTTTGAAGGCCCCCGGATGATACCTCTCAGGAAATTGAGACACATTTCACACACGGCTGGTTAGCCCCATACTGAACCATTCCTAGCTCGTATTATGGTTGCTAACACAACTGATATACTACATTTACTTACATACATATTTTTATATAAATACATATTCAACACCCAGAGCCACGATCAACAAATTTAGTTCAGCACAAAGATGTTGGCTGTGCCGGGCACGAACCCTGAACCTTCTGATTGGCAGTCTGGCATGGTAACCATCACGCCAACGAGGTCGTCAATCTTTTAGTATCTTACTTCTTCTTCTTTCTTGCCATATCCCACGGTCCTTATCCCAAGGTTAAATTAAAAATGAAGAAATCCCCGACACGTTTTATATTGGCGGCCATTTAGATTAGAAATGTATTATACTGCATGTATAAGTTTAGTACGATTAGTCAAACCCTCTCATTTTATTAGATTACCATATTTAAGAAACTGTGATAAAATACATAGTAAATTAACCTTTTTTGTGGCGGTGGTTAATTTTTTTTTGGAACCGATTTTTGTCAAACATAGCTTAGAACATTCTCGACTAACAAACCTTTCTTTAAAAAAAACTAAATAACTCATCCATTCCGGAAAAATGATACTATAGACAAACAAATATCATATTAGGATAGTACGGACGGCCAAACTGTTTTTTTTTTATTATTTGGACACATTTCACACATGGCTGGCTAACCCCATACTGAACCATTTCTAGTTCGTATTATGGTTGCTAACACAACTGATATACTACGTGTATGTACATACACAGCTAACAAATTTAGTTCAGCACACAAAGATGTTGGCCGTGCCGGTAATAGAACCCGGAACCTACTGATTAGCAGTCCGGCATGGTAACCTTTACGCCGACGAGATTGCGGAACTCCTTGCCGGAATCCCTGTTATCACTGAACTGCCTTACTGTCTTCAAGGCGATAGTGAACCGGTTTCTTCTAGGCAAAAGCGCTCCATCTTAGACTTCATTGTCACTTAACATCTGATGAGTTGTGGTCAAGCGCAAGACTATAATTTATAAAAATAAATATTAAAACATATGCCCTCTCACTCACTTAACCAAAGATGTGTGAGTAAGAGGAACCCACGCTTTCAAATGTTTTCTTCAATCGTATTACATTTATTGCAGTTCCGCAGCTGCCGATGTAAAATTGCATTAAAATTTCACGAAATCAAATCGGCAATTTACGAAATTATTAATTGTTTTAACTTAATAATTAAACAAGCTTAGAGTTAAAAATTGAAAATGATTAGCTAGACATTTTTTGACGACCTCGTTGGCGTAATGGTTACCATGCCGGACTGTCAATCAGAAGGTTCTGGGTTCGATTCCCGGCACGGCCAACATCTTTGTGCTGAACTAAATTTGTTGGCTGTCGGTCTGGGTGTTAGGTTAGGTTATATACAAAATATGTATGTATGTGTATGTAGTAGATATATGAATTGTGCTAGCAACCATAATACGAACTAGAAATGGTTCGGTATGGGGCTAAGCAGCCGTGTATCAACTTAAGTGGAAGTCAAATATTTAGAAAACTTCCTACTCAACGTGTTAAATTTTATTTGTATATTTTCATAAAACATAGATAAGGCAAAGGCAAGGGAAAATTTCAATCGTACAGTTTTTTTTACCATAAATTGTAAACGGTAAAAAAATATCGAAAAAATTGCTTAAAGGCCGTCTAAAGAACCACTCTAAGAATATTTATATAGTGTAAACTCCATGTAACGTCACTCGATATAACGACAAACTCTCTAAAGCGTCGAAATAAATTGACTTTAGTTTGGTTAGCGTGTATTCCATACAATGATACATTCTCTCTATTTAACGTACACTCTCTATAACGCCTTAAAATGCAAATCCCATTCAGTGTCGTTCTATAGAGTTTACACTGCACTTATTTTGGTACCAATCAGACTTGTATATATGAAAAAAAATGGTTCAAAAATTTTACTTTTACGTTATTTGAACCAGTTATTATTTATTTCATTTTTTTTTAACCCCCAGGTCAAATAAAGACTTGTAGTTAACAATAGCCCTGTATAGTTATAAATACCTATAGAATGAACTGTGTCTAGATTTCTATGATCAGCATAATTTGATACTTACGGCGCATTTTGATACTTGTGACCTCAATTACTGTATTTTGAGTCGAGAGGCTTTGACCTTTTGTTTTTTAGGCTTGCGCTTGATAAACTCGCCTGATGTTAAGTAATGCAGTATATGATGGAACGCGCTTGCTTAGAAACTTAAAGCTTAAAAAATTATGATAACGGTTTGACGTAATTTTTTTTTAAGTATTAAACGAACGAAGTATCATATCAATTGTTATAAGCGCCATCTATGAATTTGTAGGTGAACTATTTGTTACTAGAGTGGCTTCCATACAAAGTTTCACAAACAATAATTATCTATATTTTAAGAAAATTGTTTTAAAACCAATTTCTTTTTAACAAGAAGAGCCTTTGTTCAACCTCGTGTTTAGTTTTCATAGTTTCAGACAATAATAGTCTCCTAAATAATTTCTAAATTGTTTTATACTTATTTATTTTTTGGCGTGAAATACCTACTACCACTTTTCAGAAATACACAGATTCGACATATAAATTTTTCAATTCGTATATCGTGGCTCAACCCTGTAAAATATCGCTATAAAAAGACATTTATTTTCTATCCTTTTTCAGATTTCCAACGGCTACAAGCAAAACTATCAATCATGATTAGTTTAGTTTCGCTACTCGTCGCCGCAGCGCTAGTGTCGCAACACGCCGGGTTCGAGGCTAGTGCAGAGGTCGACAACTCCAAACTTACGCTTGACAACAACTTACAAACTAACGGTGAGTCCAATATTATGCATAAGCATATAAAGCAGCCATATTCGTTTCCACTAGGACTTCGGGATTTCTCTCGTTAGTAAAGCGGTACCGGCGATAATCCACTTTGATTGGCGGATGACACGCACCTTCAGATATTGTGGTTATTGAAACATGTGGGGTTCCATCACCGTATGAGCTGGTTAAAATTCCTCGCATAACATAAAACATATTTTAATAAGTCATTGGTGTAGCGCCGGATTCAAACTAGGGCGTCTCGTATTGAGAGTCCATCAGTCTACCGACGAGCCACACTTATTCCACCATCTGAAAGAAAAGATAGAAAGATATAGATTTCTTCACACCCAAATAGCTAAACCGATTTGTATGTAATTGATAGGGAGTTAGTTATACGAGTATAAAAGACGCTTTAACATTAAGGATACTTTTTTTATGTAGAATGTTTAACCAACTAGTACTTTATATTTATATACTCACTCATGAATTAATCTTAGAAATTCGATCGTTTTAGCAAATCTAATATTAAAATATTTAAAACGCTCTGAAAAAAAACTCAGAAACATATTAATATATTTTCGTGTGACCCCAATAAGTTTAATTTTAATTTAAAATAGCCTGAGGCAGACACTTTCGTAGTTAAATTTATGTATTTTATACCAAGAATATTCGTAGAGGAGGAAAAAATATATCGTAAATAATGCAAATAATCTTATCGTTTATTCGATACTAAAATAATATCTCATTGAATTGCAATGGCCCAAGATTTTTCAACTGCCTTATTTAATTCCTTAACGACTTTTTGGTCTTTATTTTATTTTTGTTATACCTACCTACAAAAAAATAACGTGTCATTCTACCCACGGTAGCGCCAAATGGAAACGCCACTATTTAGACGACAATCTTGAGCATGGTCACCAATCTAAAGACAGACCGCATCAACCGTTGCTTAGCCTCGATGATCGCGTCTTAGCTAGCCGAGCTACTAAACTACTCAATTTTCAGTTTGATTTACTAAACTACTACTAATATATAATATACTAATATATATAATAATTTAATATTTATTTTACTAAAGTAACTTAAAGGGGCCATGTAGCACTGCTATACAGGCCAATCGGCTTGCTTCACACGTCCTTTATGTCTAATGCGGTATTATTTTCTAAGTAGCCTTTTTTACTGCACTCCAGAAGAGAAACTAGCTTTCTCAAACTCAGGGAATCCTACTGAGAAAGCTAGAGCCTCCATGCATGCAAAATTTACCTAAAAATAACACTAAAATAAGACTTTTATTTAATTTATAACATAAATTTTGTATAACAATGTAACAATTCTTTTGCATAAATAAAAAATATTATTATTATATTATAATCACTTTGGCCTAGTGCAGGGCACAGTTCTACCTAACTTAACTTTAACTGTTATATTTTATAAATACTTACATTTATTTATAAATTGTGTTAGGATTAAGTGTGAACATTGTATTTGAATAAAGAAAGATTTAGATTTATTAAAAAATGTTTTTTTTTATTCGGTTCAGACGTTGGAATTAGATTTACAAATAAGTCAGACTCCGCAGCAGTTGTCAAGCATTGACTTGCAAAGTTAAAATTCTGTTTCTGAGATTATAAAGTTGAATCCATCATTTATCAGTGCGAGTTTAGGAGTAAATGTATTCTTTTATGAATATTTTATTCGGTTGCCTCATGTAAATAGGTTTAGGTTTTAAGCTGTACATTTAAAATCGGATTTATTTAACATAATTTGTTTTTTTAGTTATTTTTTTTACATTTGTTACAGTGATAGGTTTGCGTTTGACTACAGCTTGTCTGGTGTTAAGCTACGATGTTACACGCTTACCTAGATGCTACTTATTAGGAAAATAATTTCAAAATGTGTAAATTCTCAAACCCTGGGTATTCTTATATCTATGACCACAACATATTATTTTTTTTTTAATTTTTAACATAATATTACACTCTGATCTAAACATTACAGTTTTTCTTCCATCTATAATTATCTCAGTCAATAGGTTCTTCTTCTTCCTTGCCTTACCCCACTAGGTGGGGTCGGCAGCAAATTTTCCTCTTCCACTCTCCTCTATCAGCCGTCGTCTCTAAACTCACTCCTTTCACTCTCATGTCCTCATTCACACACTCCACCCATGTATTCTTCGGTCGGCCTCTTGCCCTTCTTCCTCAATAGGTTATAAGGATAAGGAGAAAATTGCAACAATTCTTTACTAATTCAATGTCTGTCTTTAGCAGTGATCCACCCGAAGAAGCAGCGTCGTCTGAAGAAGTTCGTCCACATCACGTCCGCGCCTCCTGAGGAAGTCCGGCGTGAGGCTGACGAGCGTCTGGAGCTGGACTGTGTGGTGATAGGGAACCCGCCGCCCGCCGTCGTCTGGGAGAAGGACGGACAGAGGATGGATGGGGTACGTCTCTTATTTATTTCACAAAGTGTTTGGCCAAATTTAAAAAAGAAAAAAAAAAACAAAAAAAAAAATGATAATCTGTGTCCGTCCAACTGTTATTGTTATAGGTTACGTTTAAAGTTTTTGTCAGAAATTTAAGTTTCACAATTTTTTTTCTGTTATTAGTTTGATAGTGATTAGTAAATTATAAATAAAGACGACTGACGCCCTGCAACACAGGCTCTCCCCGAGCCTTCCTGCGGGGCTCAGGGCTAAACGAGCGTACTAAAATGTAATTCGTAAGTACCTATAGTTTTTAAGTATGTATTTTTCTCTTTTGTAATCTGTACGCATAACTATCTTTTTGAAATAAATATTCTTTATTCTTATTCTTTATTTAGTAGAGGTTGCCCGCGGCTCCGCTCGCGTGTAGGTCGCTTTTTGCGTAACCTGTGGAAAAATTTTATTGTAGGTATCATATTCCCGTGCCAATTTTATATAAACATTACATTGCAACGATATCAAATTCCGATTTCCGCATTCGATTCCTGAGATCTTATTAACCTCTGTTTTTAGTTAATTTGGTGATGATGCGACAGATTAGATCGTTTTCTCCAAGCCATTATTTTAATTTAAAATTAGAATTTGTGAACCATACCACTAAGTGAACCACATACTTCAATTCCAATTCAGAAGTATTTAATTTCAAAAACACAAAACTTTCCCTTTGTACTTTAAACCCTAATGGCCTTAATGCATTCCTGGCAAATATTTTTACAAATTTATTTACCATAACAACTTTAAAGACTTTAACTTGATAGATAAATAATTTTCCAAACAAACTTTTATGTGTCTACATACTAAAACAAATACACCCTCCAAATTTCTTAACCCTAGGACCAGTCGTTTGGGCTCTGCTTTGCCTGTAGATGAATGAATGAGTCAGGACAAAGAGTCTTATAGTATAGATAGATTTTGTACCCTTAGCGTTTTGCTTCGACCTTCATTGTGAGAACTGCGAAGCTTTGGAACTCTCTTCCTGAGTCTCTTTTTCCCGAGAAGTACAATTTGTTGGGGGTCTTCAAATCTAGAGTAAATAGGTTCCTTCTAGGCAAGCGTGTTACATCTTAGACCACAGTCAAGCTTTACATCAGGTAAGCTGCGGTCAAACGTAAGCCTATTTAACAATAAAAAAAAGCATTACAGGTTTATTAAGTTCATTGGCAAAAATATATTCATCCCCATACTAAACCATTTCTAGTTTGTATATTATGGTTGCTAACACAACCTGGACTCTCTGATTGGCAGTCCGGCGTGGTAACCATTACGTCAACGAGGTCGCCAAACCAACTAACTAAAAAAAAACTTTAAAGAATATAGGACCGTCTATAACCATGAGTATGACTAATGAATCTTAACCTCATTTCAGCAATACGAAGACGAGCTGAACGAGATTCTACCCCCCGCGAGCTTCAGCCTGGCTCAGCTGTCTGCCAAGCTCATTATCACCTCTCCCACTCCCGGAGAACACACCTACACCTGCGTGGCCACTGCCGGTGCCAAGATACAGACCGCCACCACCGTCGTCTATACTTTACCTGGTATGTGTGGACTTTCTTGTGTGGACTTTTTATGAACGAGATCCTGGCTCCCGTGAGCTTCAGCCTGGCCCAGCTGTCTACCAAGCTCTTCCTCACCTCCCCCACTCCCGGAGAACAGACCGCCACCACTGTCACCTATACTTTACCTGGTATGTGTGGACTTTCTTGTGTGGACTTTTCTTATGAACGAGATTCTACCCCCCATAAGCTTTAGCCTGGCCCAGCTGTAGAAGGATTAAAAAAAATATATTTTTATTTTTTTATATAAAAAAAGAATTTTTCAAATCTTCTCTGCGCATCGACATAATAATATTAATTCAAATTATATTTCTCTGACTTTTCAGCGGCAGAAGAAGAAGACGAAGAAGACATGCTAGCGCTCCAGAAGATGTTCTTCCTGAGTCCCACCATCACGTACCACTACACCGAGCTTCTACAGATCACTGGCTCCACGGCCGTGCTCCCGTGCCGTGCTGCTAGCGGCACCAAGCCTCTCGTCTTCTGGCAGGACAGGAACCACCGGATCATATACAACAACCCTAGGATGAAGGTAAGGGGATTTCAATACTTATATACTTACAGAACGAGCAGGGGTACAGCGAAGAGTATCGAAGACATCGATTCACTGTCGAAGTTCCAAAGATTCGCACAAAGCGTTTTGCTTCGACCTTTATTGTGAGAACTGCGAAGCTCTGGAACTCTCTTCCTGAGTCTCTTTGTCCCGAGAAGTACAATTTGGGGGTCTTCAGATCTAGAGTAAATAGGTTCCTTCTAGGCAAGTGTGTTACATCTTAGACCACAGTTAAGCTTAACATCAGGCAAGCTGCGGTCAAACGTAAGCCTATTCATCAGTAAAAAAAAAAAAAAAAATTATTACTCTATACAGCTAGAGTTGTAAATGGAGCTGGATAGGCCACACTCTCCGAAGGGACCCAAACCATATACCGAGGCAAGCCCTAGACTGGAATCTCCAAGGAAAACGCATACGTGGTCGTCCAAAACAGACCTGGCGGCGGACTATCGTTGACGAAGCGAAGGCTATCGGCAAGACCTGGAGCGAGATCAAGCGAGACGCTCAACACAGACCGGGATGGCGACGCACTGTGGACGCCCTCTGCCCCATCTAGGGGACATAGGACCTTAAGTCAAATAAATATTAGGACACATTTCACACACGGCTGGTTAGCCCCATACTGAACCATATCTAGTTCGTATTATGGTTGCTAACACAACTGATATACTACATATACATACATACATATTATATATAAATACATATTTAACACCCAGACCCACAGCCAACAAATTTAGTTAAGCACAAAGATGTTGACCGGGCCGGGAATCGAACCCGGAACCTTCTGATTAGCAGTCCGGCATGGTAACCTTTACGCTAACGAGGTCGTCGATTTGACCAGCAGGGCGAGACACGGGTTCTTTCTATATTCTGAGGACACGGGTTTGCGAAGATAATGTACCTAATCTACAGTGAAAGAATTTTTCAAATCGGTCCAGTAGTTTTGGTGCCTATTCGCGTCAAACAAACAAATAATCAAACATTTCATCATTATATTTATTGAATTATTAATTTATAATTCACTATTTGTGAGGTTTTCTTAATTATTGTGTAGTTTTTTTAACGTTATAAAAAATAATATTAATTGAATAACATACATAACATAAGCAGCCCATTATATGTTCCCACTGCTGGGACTCGGGGCCTTCTCTCACGTAGAGAGAGATATAGGCCATAATCCACCACGCTGGCCAAGTGCGGGTTGGCGGATGATACACGTCTTCGGAAATTGTGGTCCTCAAACATGCCGGTTTCCTCACGATGTTTTCCTTCACCGTAAAGCGAATGCAAATCCACACATAACTTGAAAAACAAGTCATTGGTGTAGGGTCGGTATCGAATCAGGGGCCGTCTGATTGAAAAGTAGACCTTATTACCACCGAGCCACACTCGCTTTTTTAATTAATTAATTGAATAAAATATAATATTTCTTTTTATTTGCTTTACTTGTAGGTGCTGCCATCTGGTGACCTGATGATCAACGATTTGCGGTTCGAAGATGACATGGGAAACTTTACGTGCGTGGTTAAAAACATGTTCGGGAGAGACTCTGCCGATACATTCGTTTACGTGACTATCCCGTAAACTGGTAAGAATATTCAATAAACAAATAAATAAATATTAGGACACATTTCAGACGCGGCTGGATTATAGCCCCTATATTAAACCGTTTCTAGTATAATCTATTCAACACAAAAATAATTATTCAATTCGCACCAGTAGTTTTCTTTTAATAATGGATAGGCAAGCGCTTGATCAAAACTCATCTGATGTTAAGGGATGTTGCGATCTAGGGTGGAGCGCGCTTGCCTAGAAGAAAGTTCCTGAGAATAGCGGGTTCAAACAAACAAACAAACAAACTCTTTAAGCTTTATAATATTAGTATAGATAACTTTATATCCAATCATAATTAACAACCAGACCGACAGCCAACAAATTTAGTTCATCATAAAGATGTTGGCCGTGTCGGAAATCTATCCCGTGACCCTTTGGTAGGCAGTGTGGTATGGTTAGGTACCATTATGACAACGAGGTCGTCAATATTATTCTATTTATACAATATAAATATAACAATATACAATACAAATATTGCCAGCTGTATTTCTGAGTAATATTTTCAAGTACCTAGATTTAATATAATATATCTTGAATTAATTATTTGCAATATAAATATATTATTTGGTACCAAATGTACGTGAAATAATTTAAAAGGTTTCTTTATTACTGTTTGTTGCTCATTAAGATGTATGCACTGCCATCTAGTGGCGAGTAGCTGAACTAGATTCCGCATACATTATTAAATGGTTTCTCAACACATTAACAGATGGCGTCGCTTCACTTATTTTTTTAAGAATATAGCTTTTTAGAAGTTGAGTAATGTTCTACATTTTTGGAGTAAATGAATTTGAATTGGAATTTGAAAATCACTTTTTATTTTATTTCAGATCCAGACAAACCGATGAATATACTCCCCGCCGAAAACAATTGATTGTTCCCGCATTTTAAGAGAAGTTATGATAGACATAATATTATCTGTATGTATTTCCTATATTTTTAAGAGTGTAACTTTATTTTTAATTAATAGTTAAGTTTTTTTTCTATAAATTACTTTCTTAGTACTTACTTATTAGGCTAATGTACCTGTTCCTTTTGCATTGTTGACAATTTCAATAATATCTGTTTTACATTAAAATATAACACTTTTTTTCAAGATTTTTTATCTTAATAAAAAAAGGTTATATCTACATTAAATTCGTCTACAGGTCGTTTTAGAAGGACCCACTAGTCATTGTACGAATTCGTAATTTTTTTTATCTGCATTTTTGTACTTACGTAAAGTTTTATTAATTATTTAGTAATAATGTTTAAGTGAATGTTTTTGAATGAAGTGACAATGATCTCCTGTGATTTGTAATAAATGTTTTATTATATGACAGCTTTGTTTGTTTTATTTCTTATACTAAATATTTCTACTTCTTCGTATCATCCGCCAACCCGCACTTGGCCATTGTGGTGGATTATGGCCTATGTCTCTCTCCTCTTGAGAGAAGGCCCCGAGTTCCAGCAGTGGGATCATATAGTGGGCTGCTTATGCTTCTTCGTATGAGCTAAGTGGCCAAGCTCTGTTGTCGAGAGTTTTAAAGCCGCCCGAAGGCCTCTGACTTGCCTTAACGACTGTTTGTACTAAGACTAACAACCGGGACCTTCAATTTAACATGTCATCCGACCCACGGTAGCGCCCAGGTGAACCAACTAAATATTTTTTCATATTATAATGCCAAAAAAATACTAAATAAATTATAATGTCAAAAAAAAAGGAGGAAACCAGTTACCTACTTAAAAGGATTAACAATACCGTTTAAGAAACCGGTTTCCAAACTACGTTTTCTAAAACGATCGAAGTCAAAATACTAAATACTAAGTATAATTCTTAACCTAGGTCTTCGAACCCAAGTTACAACTAAGCTATAGTAAGTAGAAGTAATGGTTAAACTTAACCTTTACTTAATGTTAGGCGGTCACGGTGCATGCCTAGAGAACTGAACAGGAGTTAAGTTGAAATGCCGTAACTTAAATTAACTTTGAAATTAGGCTATAATCGGAGTTTAGTATTGTAGTATAAGTTACGTAAACTTATTTATTTACAACCATAATAATAACAAAGTAAATCTACGACCTTGACGATTGGTGTAATGGTTACCATGCTGGACTGCCAGAAGGTCCCGGGTTCGATTCCCTGCACGGCGAAAATCTTTCTGGATGTTCAATATGTATCGATATTATGTATGTATGTATGTATGTATATGTAGTATATCAGTTGTGTTAGCAACCTAATACAAACTAGAAATGGTTTAGTATGGGGCTACCAGCCGTGTGTAAATTTGTTCTACAAATTTCAGTAATTCGGAAAAAAAAACAGTTATGCCTATGATATGTCTAGTATATGAATACAGTCTATATGAACAAATGGCCGACGCGCACCAAAATGTATGAAGAATGTTTTTTAGGGTTCCAAACCTAAAAGATAAAAACGGGACCCTATTACTAAACCTTCATATATCTCAGAAACCGTTATAGCTAGAAAGCAACCTGCACTTGGCCAGCGGGCTGGATTATGGCCTAATATAATATTATAATATACTATAACTTGCTCCTTGTGTAAGGAGGTCCTAAGTCCCATAACATAATTACATTTTTTTTTTTAATATTTGGACACATTTACGATCTGAACCATTTCTAGCTCGTATTATGGTTGCTAACACAACTGATATACGACATATACATACAAAAATATAAATACATATTTAACACCCAGACCCACAGCCAACAAATTTAGTTAAGCACATAGATGTTGACCGGGCCGGGAGTTGAACCCGGAACCTTCTGATTAGCAGTCCGGCATGGTAACCTTTATGCCAATGAGGTCTTCAAGCAGTGGGTACGTCTTTATTGGGATTCTAACGCTTAACTATATTATATTAGGGAGTCAATAGATCTTCTGTGCTGCGGTAAGGTATGTATATTGCCGCCTTGCCTTTACGCTTACCCACCTTTCTTCGCTTCTCCACTGGAACAGGATTTTCACACGACTATGCGAGGTCAGATCCTTGATCTTGTTGGCAAGTACGATACTCAAACCTCGTTGACGTTATGGTTACCATGCCGGACTGCCAATCAGAAGGTTCCGGATCTATTCCCGGCACGGCCAACATCTTTGTGCTGAACTAAATTTGTGGTTAAATATGTATCTATGTTTGTTAAACATTATTATGTATCTAATAATTGTTTAACAAACTGCCACTTAAAATTATTGAATTGCCAGTCATCAAATTCAAAAGGACGCTAAATCATTTTTTTAAAACTAATCCATTTTATTCTATAAATAAAATTGTTTTAAAAAACAAACAACCGACTTCAAAAACACAACTAAAAAGGGAAAAATAATTTTAAGCCTAAATCAAATCAAGAATATATAAATAGAATAGGAGAGTTTATTTCATGTACTTATAAAAAACTATTTGCAATTTTTACTAATCCTGTATTCTTGGAGTCGGTGCCAGCAAAGAAAGACAATTGAAAATAGTTTTAATTTGTTCTTATTAGATGGCACCGACTTCAAGAATACAGGATTACTAAAAATTGCAAATAGTTTTTTATAAGTACATGAAATAAACTCTCCTATTCTATTTATATATTCTTGATTTGATTTAGGCATAAAATTATTTTTCCCTTTTTAGTTGTGTTTTTGAAGTCGGTTGTTTGTTTTTTAAAACAATTTTATTTTTACATTTTTAGTGGTTGGTAATGATATTTTGTTTAAGTTTTAGCTATGGAGAGCCAAATAAACTTCACGATGAAAAAATTTGGCGTGTGCCAGGCAAGCAACCAATTGGGAGCAAATCGAGCTGGATGCGAGCGAAGCGAGCGCGAAAATTTTCACCGTATTTGTTCCAACCGTTTGAGCATAAAGAAGTCCAAAGCAGCACCAATAACATAATGTTTGTTGTGTCAAAGCTTACTAGAACCAAGTGCGAAAAGAGGTGGATGCGAGCGAAGCGAGCGCGAAAATTTTCACCGTATTTGTTCGAACCGTTTGAACATAAAGAAGTCCAAAGCAGCACAAATTACATAATGTTTGTTGTGTTAAAACTTACTAGAACCAATTGCGAGCGAAGCGAGCTGGATGCGAGCGAAGCGAGCTATGCGCGAGCGAAGCGAGCGCGAAAGTTTTCACCGTATTTGTTCCAACCGTTTGAGCATAAAGAAGTCCAAAGCAGCACAAATTACATAATGTTTGTTGTGTCAAAACGTACAAGAACCAATTGCGAGCGAAGCGAGCTGGATGCGAGCGAAGCGAGCTATGCGCGAGCGAAGCGAGCGCGAAAATTTTCACCGTATTTGTCCAACCGTTTGAGCATAAAGAAGTCCAAAGCAGCACAAATTACATAATGTTTGTTGTGTCAAAACGTACAAGAACCAATTGCGAGCGAAGCGAGCGCGAAAATTTTCACCGTATTTGTTCGAACCGTTTGAGCATAAAGAAGTCCAAAGCAGCACAAATTATATAATATTTGGAGTGTCATAAGCCCAGAACATCCTGGGGGAAATTCGAACGAAGCGGGATAACTCCTAGCGAAGTGAGCGCGTAAATATTTTCCTTATCCGTTCGAGGGTCTTGTCTATTAATATATCAAATTTTACAGTTCCTTCTTCCACTAAGTATGACCCAAGTGGCCAAGCTCTGGCGTCGAGAGTTTTTCAAGCCCCTGATTTAGTTTGACCCCTGCTTGTACTAAGAGTAGTGGTCCAGGCCCAACAAATTAACGTGTTATCCGAAGCACGGTAACGCCCAGATGAAAATATCATATTTTTTTATGGAAGTCTTGTGCATGGTTACCCATCCAAAGACTGGCCGCATGGGCCGTTGCTTAGCCTCGATGTTCGCGTCAGATTACTTTTGTTAGCCAGGCTGCTAATTTTATGAGCGAAATCTGTATTACCGTATGAGCGCGAAGAAGTAAAATAGGTTATCCAGTTATTTGGGCTTCCCACGGGAATAGCAATGACTTTTAAGATAAAAAGTAACCTTCGTGTTATACAAGGTCTAGTCTACCCCCTATATCAAATTTTAGCGAAATCAGTGTGTCATGTGTTATTTGGTGCATCCCACGGGAACAATAATTATTTTCGGGATAAAAAGTAGCCTATGTGTAAACACATAGTCTTACCTATCTTCATTCCAAATTTCATCAATGTCAGTACAACCGTTCGAGCGTGAAGAAGTTAAAAAGATTTATATGTTATTTGGTGCATCCCACGGGAATAGTATTTATTTTCGGGATAAAAAGTAGCGTATGTGTTAACACATAGTCTTACCTATTTTCTTCTCAAATTTCATGAATATCAGTACAGCCAAACGAGCTAGAATCTCTCTTCATGCGTAAAAATAACCTAACTTTTTAGGTTTTTCTTCGATTTCCCTAGGAGTCCATCATCAGAACCAGTTTTGGTGACAATGGGACCAATTCAGAACCATACTCTTTCAATTAAAAAAAGAATTTTGAGAATCGATCCACAAATGGCTGAAAAATCGGTGAACATACATAAAAAAAAAAAAAAACATACACGTCGAATATATAACCTCCTCCTTTTTGAAGTCGGTTAAAGAATTCTTGAATATGCAACTTGATGAATCTTCATTTTCTTCTGACATAATTTTGCAATAGCATCCCTCATTTTAAATACCTACAATTTTAGTCTATGTTATAATAATTAAGTTTAGTTTAGTTAATATCATTCTGTGTTGCTTAAACTAAATGTAAATGACTTGCCAAATGCGATGAGATGTTGCAAGGTCAATAAATTATTTTATTTTATTTATTTTATGTTTTAAAAGTATTTATGTATGAATATGAAACTGATATACTCAGTTGTATTAACAACCATGATACAAACTAGAAATGGTTTAGTATGGGAATCGAACCAGGGACCCTCAGGTTGGCAGTCGTAATATTAATAGGATAACTTCACGACTTCATTACGATTACCTTAGCAGAAAAAATCACTTAACTGGAACTTAGAATATTATTATAACATACCTACGCGACCTCCTTTTAAAGATATCATTACCATCACAAAAAAACACAGCACATAATACCTTAAGTATCATTACCATTTTTGCAATCACCCATAATAAAACAGAGTATATCTTTACATAACCAAATAGGCCTATCGTATGGTCTGGTTACATCTCAATTATATTTCATTTCGTTTGTCTGTCAGTCAGTCAGTAGCATAACTTAGTTTGAACTTATCAACTTACAAGTTATGTGTTCTGACAACTTAATTACTAGAATTAGTAACATGGATGGTTTTGTCTGGTGAAGAATAGGGATTGCCAATTTAGAAAGCTAATTATAAATTACTTATTGAGCCTTTTTTAAATTAATCTTCAAGTAACATACATACCTACTCACTCTAAGTTACGTTGTTAAGGCGATGCCATGGTCAAAAACTTGAATTTTCATTTTTTTTGTTATAAATCATCATATCGATTAAACTTTTGTTTTATTATTAGGACACATTCCACACACGGCTGGTTAACCCCATACTGAACCATTTCTAGTTCGTGTTATGGTCGCTAACACAACTGATATACTACATATACATACATATTTTTTTATATAGATACACCAGATCCACAGCCAACAAATTTAGTTAAGCACAAAGATGTTGGCCGGGCCGGGAATCGAACTAGGAACCTTCTGATTGACAGGCCGGCATGGTAACCTTTACGCCAACGAGGTCGTCAAATTATTTATCTTCTTTTTCTTCTTCTTTAACCTTTTCCCACTAGGTGGGGTCGGCACAGCAAGTTTTCCTCTTCCACACGATTCTATCAACTATCACGATTCTATCACATTCACTACCTTTTCTTTCATATCCTCATTAACACAATTCAGCCACGTCTTCCTAGGTCGACCTCTACTTCCGCTACCTCGTACAACCATATCCAAACTTCTGCTAATCACATGCATTTCCTCGCTACGCATCAAATGCCCATACCAAGATAACCTTCCGCCCTTCATTCTCTCTGTCACTTACTTTCAAACTTCCTCTACTTCAAACTTATTAATATGAAGAAAAAAACTGGTTCAAAAATGTTGGTCAAGCTTTCACATATATTATCTATCTTCTTCTTCTAACATATAAAATGTCCATGACACAATGTTAGTTGCCGTGCTCCTCCGAAACGGCTTGACCGATTTTTACCTAATTTTTATTTCTTATTTTTTAAGACAAAACATCGTTTGCCGGGTCAGCCTAGTATTAATAGTAGGATAACGAAAAAAAAATGGTTGCCTGTAAAGTCGGTTTTACGGGCGAAGATTTTACGTGACAACTTCTGCCGCGTGCTGCGCGCGCGGCAGACCGATCACAGTTGAGTGGGAGAGAGACGCAAGGCATTCGGCGGGCCTCTCTCTCGTTCGGTGACTCATCGTAACGTTACCGGGCGTTACACTTTTTCATAAGTGACTCCCAGCCGCAACCTAATTTAAGACGTTGTCACGTCAAAATCTGTAAATTCAATATTTTGTCTTTGTCCATCGCCTTAAACAAATGTCATCTTGGCATCGGTAAACGAGTGTGGTTCCCAGCGCCTCAGAGGACGGTCACCGCGTACATTAGAGAGGATGACCTTTGCAAGGGAAGGGTAACCCTAGCGGACATATTGAGAGCGCATAGATTAACATCTTTAGTGCTTGTGCGATGTCTTGATTCGACCTAGATTGCCTGCAATCGACAGTCTATTAACGAAACAGGATAACTTTAACGTTTCTTTTAAAGCTCAAAATAGTATACAGTGAAAACAACAGACAACAGAAGAGGAAAGATGGTTGGCCACCTTATACGACATGACAATTTCATTAAAAATATCGTAGAAGGAAAGCTAGAAGCCAGGAGAGGAAGAGGAAGACCTAGAAGATCATATTTAGACCAAATTAAGGAGAAGGCGAAAGACAGGTCGTATAGGGAGTCAAGGATTTGGCCGAAGATAGAACTACTTGGAAAAAACTCCACAGACAAGAGCCCAGCTATTAAATATTGAATGAATGTAAACTCTATAAAACAACACTGAAGGGACTTTGCATTTTATGGCGTTATAGAGAGTGGTAGTTAAATGGAGGGAATGTATAATTGTATGGCATACAAGCTAAACCAACTAAAGCCAATTGATTTCGACGCATTAGAGAGTTTGTCGTTAAATCGAGTAACGTTACACGGAGTTAACACTGTATACCTATACTATAAAATCCTTTGTAAATAATCGAGCTAATAGTTTTTTTAGTTTATCTTAAATTCAGTGTGAATAAAAAAAAATTAGAGTTTTAAAACACTAACGCAAAATCATCGAAGATAATATAGATTAGCCACTATAACACAAACTAGGAAAGGTTCAGTATGTTGTTTACCAGCCGTGTGTGAAATTAGTCCTAAAACTTATTTTTATTTCTGTATTAAAACTTTCGTAAGGCATATTATTATTTGAATAATGTTTGTATAACCGGCTATCACTTACGTTTATTTTGTCGGTATTAGCAGGACATGTTTCAGCACAATCAGTGTGCCATTCTCAAGAGCAGGAACACAGCCAACGTTCGTCTGCGGTGACGGGAGGGCCTGCACTTTTATTTATTTATTTATGCGACTGGCAATGCTGCCAGCTTGATTTTAATGCATTTAGCATGTTTTAAGCCCCTAAAAATGTGCCTAGATGCAATAAAAAGCATGCTGGTAGCATTACCACGTTTCTTGAAACCCATTTTAAGACTGACTCCTAATTATTGTTTCGGGTTTAACCACGCACCTTACCTTGACCTCTATTCTTATATTAAATTGAATCAAAATCTCATTCACAAACATGAATAAATGATCTTATTTCCGATAACCATATGTTTTTAACCGCAAGGATAATTTTATCACGATTACGAAGCTTCGTGAGTTCATTTTTTCATCTGCTCTTGAAATCCTCAATTCATTGAGTTTAATTTGTATTAGGTTATTGGAGCGGTAATTAGTTTGCAACTGCAGTAAAAACATTAAGCTTAAAAGTTCTTGTATTTAACTAGTGTTACATAAAACTTATTAATCTTAATTACGACGATAAGGGCAAAATCTCGGTTTGAAATTTTTTTTCTTCTAAGATCGTAATATATACATTAGAGGAAGTGTGAAAGTAGCCCCAGTGAGGGAGAAAATAAAGAGTGGAAGGTTAGCGTGGTATGGACATGTGATGCGTAGAGAGGAGTTGCATGTCACTAGGAGATGTATGGAAATGGTAGTGCAAGGAAGAAGAGCAAGAGGCCGACCGAAAAAGACATGGATGGAGTGTGTGAATGAGGTCATGAGAGAGATGAGGATTGAGTGTAGAGATGACGTCTGATAGAGGAGAGTGGAAGAAGATTTGCGGAGCCGACCCCACCTAAGTGGGATAAGGTAAGGAAGAATAAGAAGCCGTTTAAAGAACCACTCTTAAAATATCTATAATTATTTTAGTACCAATCAGACTTACCAATTTGAAAAAAAAAGGTAATTTTAACCTAATTTTAGATTTTTTGAACCAGTTTTAATTCAAATTCATAAGTCAAAAGATGGTACCTCTTTTGACTTATGAATTTGAATTAAAACTGGTTCAAAAAATCTCATCATCAATCAAAATCAGTATAAATATTTTTAGAGTAGTTCTTTGTTGATTGTTTAGATATTTTACCGTTAACGATATATCGAGAAAACTGTGAATTCAAGACTACCATTATCATAGCTTTAACTCCCAATGTTGCAATGCACCTAACATTTATGTATCAATAAATGAATAGCGAATTGAAATCGATCTAGGCAAAGTTCAGGCACTCTAGACTAGCCTGGGTGTAACCAGGACTGTATAATGATAGAGGTAAGACAGAGGTAAGGTTGTTTTTGTATTATCGTGATAGGCCAAGCCTTGACAGCGTTGATGTGTCAAATTTTGGAACATCGCACCGTCCATACGTGTTTATAGGGTGCTTTGAATGTTATTTTCATCGTATAGATATCCATTATTAGGTACTTTATTTAGTACATACAAAAAAAATATTTAAACTGAAAAACTGGTTCTAAATAAAAAATGGTGTTTTGGGGCTTCGTACCTAAAAAAACGAACAAGGTATATAGGTAATAAATGTTTTTTTAAAAAAAAACTACTTCAAAACCTTAACTAAAAAGGGAAAAATATTTTTATGTCTACTTATATCAAATCAAGAACATATAAATTCAATAGAAGAGTTTATTTCATGTACTTATAAAAAACTATTTTCAATTTTTATTAATCGTGTATTCTTGGAGTCGGTGCCATCTAAGAAGAACAAATTGATGTTTGTTAAAAAAATAATATTCAATTTTCTTTCTTTGCTGGCGCCGATTCCAAGAATACAGGAAAGGAACTCTAGGAACACTTGCTTCAGGCTCAATGACTGTTGGAAGTGGGGTACTGATAGTCCATTCAAATTGGCTCCGGGAGCATTCAGTTACCATTGTCAGGCCTGTGTCACTCCGCGTGTAGGTGTTAAAAACATACCTACGGGCGGCGGCCACTACGGAGTGGCCAATCTAGTAGGCTGCCACAAGCGAAAACACACGCGTGCGCGCTATATGTTCGACCACGTTCAACTTAATTATTTGATTGATTCATTATATAATTGCAATATGGACACAAAACGAAAAAAAAACAAAAAGATACTGTGCAGTATTTAATTGTTTAAATACGGATCGTGATCGAAATTTAACTTTTTTTTTCTTACCTAAAGACGCTGACAGGTAAGGGTAAAATCTATTTTGACTGGATTACATTATGAAATTAATTCAAACTACAAACCGTTTCTCCCCGTACTATTCCAATATCCTAAAAGTACAATAAAAAAGATATTTTAGTCGTTTCATCCGAGTTGCATTTCATTTGTCGTACATTTACGAACTAAGACTAAGAGCCCAACGCAAAATATTTTCGGTGATACTATAGATGATACCTATGGAATTCTATTCGCGCTAGATGGCATATGAAGTAGTTTCTCGAAGTAAGCAACCATAGTCCGTGGCTCTTTCAATACCACAGAATAATAACTAGTACTCCGTATAACCATGTACAACGTATTATGAACCGTAGTATAGTGAATTAAGGCCCATATTCCGTTGAAAAGAAATTGGTAGGCAACGAAATGATCACGTGATCGACTGGACCGCGAGCTAAATTAAATCATATTGTTTATCAGATTGAGTTCATATTTCTTTGAAAACCATTGCGAAGTGAAGCTTCTGTACGAAGTACAAGTTATTATTCTGTGCCATTGTGGCAGACAACTACCAAAGCCTCCCATCAAGCATCGAGGGTGGGGGTTGTAGTGGGTAAAAATCCCACAAAACCTAGCTACACCCCATTGTAACTATATTGTATTGTATCTTTATGAAGATACAAGGTAAGCGCGATCCATCGTAGACCTCAATATCACTTAGTTGAGTTGTGGCCAAGCTGACTTTTAAGAGTAAAAAAAAATATCGCACTTAGTGCTCCCTCAGTCTCAAGAACGCTTATATAGGATTGATATTAAAAACACGAAATCAGCGTAAACTCTATAAAACAACACTGAAAGGACTGTGCATTTTATGGCCTTATAGAGAGAGTGGTCGTTAAATGGACAAAATGTATCATTGAATTCAAGCTAAACCAACTAAAGCCAATTGATTTCGACGCTTTTAAGAGTTTATCGTTAAATCGCGTGACGTTACATGGAGTTTACACTGAGTATAAGTTAATTAATGTTCATAAAAAAATACTATGTTCGAATATAACTTACAAAGTTATCGTACTTTCCTCAGAAAAAAATTAAGTATTATAATGTTGCGAGAAAAATAACGCACCGTCTGAAAGCGTATAGATAATTCAATTTAGCTGAACCATTTTTGAGAAGGTTAAGAATGCAGAGTTCAAGAACACCAAGTTATTATGTGAGCCAGTTATTGTGATGTCAGCGGGGCTTGCTGGGGATTGAGTGGAATGGACAGGTGGTAACACACCTCTGGTGGCAAAGGTCGAAGGGGTTCGATCCCTGACAATGACCTCGAGCTTTCGGAGAAGGAAAACATCGTGAAAAAACCATAGAAATACAGAAATACAGAACTTTATAAGCAATAAATAACAGACGTTATAGGCAAGTCAAACTACAATCATTACTTAAATACTTTAAAATACTCACAATATCGCTTACCATCAGTTGAATTGCGATCAAGTGCAAGCCCATTAGAAGTAAAAAAAACTTGAGAGGTGTGATAAACAGATAAAACAGATAAACCTTTTATTAATAATTTGTCAAATTACAGGTCAGTTTACAATAAAATACAAAATAAAAATTAACAATGTCAAATATAAATAATAAATAATTACAATTATAATTAACATTATTCCTGATGTCAAATATTAAAATAAATAACATCTAATTTAGTAATAAGTCACAATTAATTTACAACCGTTATCTGCGTAGTAGCGTTTCTTTTCAGTTTCAAAAAACTCGTCAATACTATAGTAAGTTCGTTGTACGAGCCAGTTTTTAAGTTTGTTTTTGAACACATTGTCGCTTACAGAACTTGTTATGTCATCAGGCAAGCAGTTATACACTGTCGGTCCCAAAATGTGCGTCAACTTGTTCGACTTGACGAGCCTCACTGGCGCAGATACAAGCGCTCCTCTCCTCTGCCGTATTCTGTCCGATCCTGTGTGCTTCTCGCGTTTCTTGAACATGTCCATGTTCTGCCTCACATATAGCGCCACTTGCATGATGACGAGCGAGGGTAGAGTTAGAATGCCCAGCGACTTGAAGAATGGTTTTGCCGACGTACGACGCGATACCTGCGCTATAGCTCTTACTGCCCGTTTTTGCATCCTGAACGCTCGCAGCCGGTCGGCGGCGAGCCCCCAGAGCTCGGTCCCGTACTGGAGGACCGAGTGCACGGTTGCAAAGTAGCAAGCACGCACCACGTCGGCAGACACCACTCGCGATAGTCGACCTAGGGCAAAGCAAGCACTACCCAGCTTTGCACACAGCTTCTCAATATGTGAGGCCCATGTCATGCAGCGATCGATATGAAACCCGAGGAACGTAGTAGCGTCCACTTGCTCTATCGCTTGTCCGTCGATCGATACTTGCAATCTTTTCAAGTGGCGTCCTGCTATATCAAATTGCATAAAATGGGTCTTTTTCAAGTTGAGTACGAGCCCATTTTGTTTGAACCATTGTGCCAACTCCGCTGCAGTATTATTCAACTGATTTTCAAGCTCTTCTTGGGTTTCTGCCGTTATTACTTCAATGACATCATCCGCATATAAATATGTCTGTCCGCATGAGACAGATTCAGGCAAATCATTGAGCAGCAAAGAAAAGAGAATGTTGGAAACAGACGACCCCTGCGCTACTCCCATCACCGTGGTCAGTGGGTCGGACTTCGTCTCACCACCGTCTCCCACCACCACCTGGGACCTGCCGTGCAACATGCCCGCGAACAATGCAAGTGCGGGGCCACATATTCCGTAGTGGGCGAGCTTTGTTTCGATCACTCCTCTATCTGCCACATCGTAGGCTTTCGACAAATCGCAGCACAGCACTGCTACTCGCTGGCCGACGTCACATGCCTCCAGAACGCTCCTGACGACTTCCCGTGTGAGGCCGGTCGTGGACCTCCCCGCGCGGTACGCGTACTGGCGCTCGGATAGCGCCCCAGTAGCAGTCAGGAAGCCGACGAGTCGAGAGCTAAGCCCGTTTTCAAATATTTTAGCTACTGCGGGAATTATGGAGACGGGTCTATAAGCGTCCAGATCGTGTCGCTTTCCCTTCCCTTTAAATAGTGGAGACACCTTACTCAACTTCATTTTTTCCGGATAAATAGCTGCGTCAATGCAGCTATTAAATAATAAAGCGAGACACGGTGATACAGTATCTTTGATTTGGTCAATAAGTTCCATAGAGATGTCATATATATCTTTTGTCGGCTTCTTTGGTATCCGTGTTGAGATGATACTGTAGACCTCGAGCGCTGTAAACCGGGTGAGTCGCAGGCACTGGTCGGCGGGCGGGCGCGCGGCCTCGAGCGTTGCTTGTACAAGCGGTAGGTCGGCCCGCGGCGCGCCGCACGCTTCCGCTGCTCTCACGAATTTGACGTTTATAGCATCTGCAGCTGCTTTTCTTGATTGGAAGATATTGCCTTCGTCGTCTCTAGCTACATCTGCAAAACCAATGGCAGTTTTTTTATGATTACCCCTCTCAGTATTCACTACTCTCCAGATTGCCTTCGATTTACAGGCACCGTTCGAAATGATGTCAGAATAAAAACCGGCCTTGTACTCTGCAATTTTTTTATCATATCGTGCTCGCAGTTCCTCCGAGAAGACATGTAGCTGGTCCTCATCCGGGAAGACATCTGTTAAGCGCGTGGTTTCGAACAGCAGACTCTTCAGTTCGAGCACTTCGTCTGTCACCCACGATGATCTCTTTACATTCTTTTTTTTCAACGGAAAACAGATATGAAATTTATTATTTATAATATTGATCAACGCCTCAGTTGCACCATTTGGGTCTCTATCGTACTTAACGAAAAAATCCTCCCAATCTACGCTCATCACTGCTAGCTTGAAGTTGGTTCGGCTCGCCTCGGAGTAATCCCGCACGAGCTGAGTGCGCGGCGGCGGCTGGCGCGGCTGGCACGCGAGCTCGACGCGCACGGCCCAGTGGTCGCTGAGCGCGTCCTCGGGCGTGCCGCGCGACGTGTTCACGGCGCTCACCGCGTCCGTCCCGCACGCTCGGTTGCTGTATACATGGTCCAGGCAGGTCGCACTCGTGTCGCACTCTCGCGTCGGGAAGTCGACCAAGTTGACGAAGTTCTGGGCCGAGAGCATATCACTCAGGTGCTTCTGATGAATACAAGTCTTTTTCAACCAATCAATGTTCGTGTCACCTATTATTATTACATCTTTATTATAATTACTGGCTCGTTCAAGAACTGTTTCAAAGTGTAAAAGAAAACTAGTCGCGCTGACTTTGTTAGTTCTGTACAAACAAATAATAATTAAGTCATAATTAATGAGTTCAATTGCGGAAATTTCGCAAAATCGTTCGGTAGAAAGGCTAACAATTTCTGTACATTCGACCGCTTTAACTCCGTCCTTTACAAATATACATGCACCACCATGCCCTGTATACTTCCTGCAGTAGCTAGACATTAAGCTATATCCGTCTATGTTAATACACTTCAAGTTTGCGGCGCTACACCAGTGTTCAGTAATACCTAATACTTCACATTTTAGTTCTTGCTTTAATAAAACTTCTAAGCGGTTGGTTTTTTTTACATTTAATGACCTAATGTTTTGTTGGCACACTACAATATTATGGTTAGCACTATCCCTAATTTTGTCACGTGCCCGCGCATTACCTAAGAGTCCGAGATTACTGGCGCTGGGTGCGGGTGGGGTGTGCGGGGCGGGGGCCGGGCAGGCGCGCGGCGCGGGGAGCCCCGGCGGCGGCGCGCGCGCCCCCACCAGTGCCTCGCTGAAACCACTGCGCCACCTTCACGCCCGGGGGCCACGACGTCGGCGCGCATAGCTGCTCGAAGATGCTCTCTGGACAGCTTACGATAAACGCTGCATGTGATGGAACACCCAGATGGAAGGATGTTACTTCACTGTCAGGATTCATTATTATTTATTATTTACAAAAAAACCTGTATACATTCAACAAAAATAATCGTCGCGACACCACACGTTCAATGCGAAATAGAAATGAAAATGCTTGCTTTCTATAAGAGAGACAGAGAGAGAGAGAAAGAGAGACAGAAAAACATGCGCACGCCGCACAGCTTACAATAGCTTACTATAGCAAAAAGTGTCGTGACAACTTCTCGTAAGAATTTTTCCGTCTAGCCCCCTTTCACAACGCGCAAAGGAACTTCGTTCCAAAAAGATACACCGTATAATATCTTCTACTTCTTTGCCTTCACCTTTTCCCACTATGTGTGGTCGGCACAGCCCGTTTTTTTCTTCCACACTCTTCTGTCAGCCGTCATATCTACGGTCACTCCTTTCTCATTCATATCCTCTTTCACACAATTCATCCACATCTTAGGTCGTCCTCCACTTCCACTACCTTGTACAATCATATCCATACATCTCCTAGTCATACACTAGGTATACACCGACCGTATAATAAATTCCTAATCAATTTACGATAGCAACGCGCTAATAAAATCTAAGTACAGATTAATTGATATCGTTGTAATTAGCACGTATTTGATGTTATTTATTGAACTTATCTTGATGTATGGATGGAGATTATAATTTGAATATTAATAGCCTGGCTGACAGGTTCTGGATAACTTAAGGTTTGTAGGCTGCATCTAATTAATAGCCTACCTTTGGTATTTATAGTAGCTTTAGATTAATAATATACCCGCGACTGTCCGGGATGCACCTTCCACCGCCATCTTTAGACTAGACTCAGGGTTTGGCTATTAGATAAAACTTTTTATAATATTAATGATTATCTAGAATTGAAAATTGACATTTGATTCATATTATATACTATTGTAATGATATTATATTACTAGAATTAGATGTGACAATTGACATTTGATTAATATCATATACTAATTGTAATGATATTATATTATTAGAATTAGGATTGAAAATTTACATTGATACATAATGACTTTTGTAATGATATCATATTATTTGACTTCTAACTTTGGTGTTATCAATAAATGTTTTGTATTTGTATTTGTATATATTTAATTAAATCTTGTTAACTATCTTTGATACTAATATAAATTATTTTTGCGACTTATTTAAATGTTGGAATCTATTTATTTAAAATGGTTAATATAAAAATACAAAATGAAATAACGATATAAATCATGTACAAGTATGGTTTTTTTAACAGTCTACATATTTAAGTTCTTTATGTATAGTGCTTATATGCTTTAAGATATTATCTATAATCTAAAATATAAAAATAAGTTGGGTTTTTTCTTCCTGACGCTATAACTCCAGAACGCACGAACCGATTTCCACGGTACATCATTCGTTGGAAAGGTCTCGGGCTCCGTGAGGTTTGTAGCAAACAAAATTCAGGGATAATGTCAACTTTGTGGCGAAACGGAGTTCGCCGGGTTTGCTAGTATTTTGTACAATCCAAAACGAAACAAACGCGGTTCCTTGGACTTTTAAACCATAGTAAAAAAACATGGTTAATTTGCCGAGCGACCTTTTGTAACAAATTATATGGTAGCCATACATGCATGTATGGTTACATGGTTGCGTGATTTGTATGGATTCAAGGCGTAACGTGCTTGTTTAATTACAAATTGTTAGAGATGAGTTTTTTTTAGTACAATTATTTTTAAGCCGAAATAGGATATTGATTTGATAATTTGATTAGTCTCGAGCGTTTCTTTCCACAATTCTGTTGTTGATGTAACGTAGCGCCTGTGCTCGGCTAACTAAGGCGATCTGATGCGATCATCGAAGTTACGCAACAGTCGATACGGATAAACTTTGAATTGATGCACAAGTTAAAAAGTAGCATTTTTATCTGGGCGCTACCGTGGGTAGGATGACACGTTAAAAAATTGGTCCTGGCTGTTAGTCTCGGTATAAGCAGTCTTTTAGCCAGGTCAATGTCCTTCGGGCGGATTGAAAGCTCTCGACACCAGTGCTTGGCTACTTAGCTCGTACGGAGAAGAAGAGGAATTGTAGACGAAAACAAATCTGAAATATTTAGTGGTGGTGTCTGAATAAAGCAAATGTGATTGGCTGGAAAAACGTTTGCTTTTCAATCTTACGGCCCCTGGTTTGATCCCGGCCCTACATCTATGAATTATTTTTCAAGTTATGTCTGGATTTGCACTCGCTTTACGGTGAAGGTAAACATCGTGAGGAAACCGGCATGTTTGGGATCACAATATCCAGGAACATATAACATCTACCGGAAAATCGAGTGGATAAGTTTAAATATCAAACATTTCATATATATCGATGACCTTGTTGGCGTTATGGTTTAACATGCCGGACTGCCACCCAGAGGATCCCGGGTACGAGTCCCGGCACGGCCAACTACTTTGTGATGAACTAAATGTTAGGCTGTCGGTCTGGGTGTTAAATATGTATCGATAAAAAGTATGTATGGTTTAGTATGGGGCTAACCAGCTGTGTGTGAAATGTGTCCAAAAAATATATACTCGTAGTATATCTTCAATACAATTAATTATTTCATAAGGAGTATTTGTACAGTACACAATGGAACATTATTAGGTGCATTGTTTAAAGTTCCTATCATCCAATAACTAAACGATGCCGACAATACGACTTTCGCAACTATGATATACTTACTACATACTTACTTATTCTATGCCTTATTACGTGTGGTTATAATACAGGTTAAAAAATTATAATAAACAAGCTAGTTATAAAGGATTTTCGTAACTAACGAGGAATATATTTTATTTAAGTAAGCATTGTCTCGATAAATACCCAATGAATGTAAAACTATATCTTATCTAAAAAAGTGCCAATGGGAAGAGTACCCAAAATGCCAGGCGAATTGTCTCTTTTTATAGCAACACTGATACGTTCATTAATTAACTTATTTGCCGAAGCTCATATTCATATGCATTTGAAATGAAGCATTACAGGGACTTAGTCTCTAAAGTTCTACATAATTGAACATTAATAAATTAGTTTCGATCGCCAATCCCTACCCTTTATTTGTAAAATAAATACTTTTTAATGCATTTTTAATAATTTACTACATATTAAAGGCATTTCATTTGACCAATAACTTATAAAAATACATCTTTTTTTCTTGACATGTATAATTATTTGGCAAACTGTTTACTTTCAAAAATACAATGCTATACTTACTTCATCTTTGTATGATAATAGCAATAGAGATAGAAATGACTTGCCATCAACGCACGTAATGGTTCCCCTGCAGATGCATACCATTAAAAGTACAAGAATCCGGTCAAGGGCAAGTCGAAGTGAAAAGTAATGTATTGTGTGAGTTAGAATGCAGAGCGTCTCGGGACAATGGCAAGAAGACATTTGTTTCACACCAGGGACGGAGTAAGGTCAGGGGCAAAGGTTTAATCAGTTCAGCAATATCCATTCTACTAATTATCTTTTAGAGGTCTGTACCTCCGTACGTAAAGTACCTATTTATGTATGTAGTATATTAGTTGTGTTAGCAACGATAATACAAACAAGTTGGTTTAGTATGGGGCTAACCAGCCGTTTGTGAAATGTGTCCTAATTTTTTTTTACATATTTTACTTCTTATATTTTTTGGGTTCAGACAGTACTTATTTTTTTGTTTTGGTACAGCATCGACCTCTTTATTTATATTTGAGTTATGTCCATAAGGTTGATAGAAGTAATAGCTAAGGCCGTTCATGCGTACCTAATTAATTTATTATTTACTCGTAACATTTTTTGTCATAATTATTATGGTATAACTTAGACAATTATTTGGCAATGCTGCTAGCATTTTGGACACCTTTTCCTCTACCCCTGGTCTTTTTAGGTTTAGTTTTGTTGTATGTTTTATGTATTCTTATGTTTTAGTACATTTGATTTCATAATAATTATGTTATTATTATATTATACCTACTATAAAATCGGTGAGTACCCCGAAATCTTTGTTCCTAGTGCAAATTGCGATGCGGGTTTAGTATATCTATACATTTTTTATAATATCCTTGCCTTATTTTTTCAAGGTTAACCCAATTTGTCTCCCTGAGTACTTCCACCTAAAACAAAGAGTGTTAAATGCTACATTGTATCGTAATTATAAAGCTTAAAAACAATTACCATCTTGCAAAAGCATTTAGTTCTCGTGTCACGTTTTTTCGTCTAATAGCGGTGATCTTTATTTTAACCTTGAGAGCCTACTTTTTCTCCGTATGAGATGAGTGGCCTGGCTCTGGTGTTGGCAGCTTTCAAACCAAGCATATTTTAGGCTTTTGCCATTTTTTTGGAGGCAGACCGTCGTCGCTCCATGCGTCTATACAATCTTTCGCGTTTGTAATATTAGTAGAATAGAATTTGAACGCGTACAAAACCGGTGAGTACATATTTTTGTTAAGGGCAAAATCTGAATTTTTAAGTTTTTTCGCTATAAATTGTAAACGGAAAAATATATCGTAAAATAGCTTAAAGGCCGTCTAAAGAATCTTAGATTATTTATACTTACTTTGGCAGACTTATCAATATGAAAAAGAATTGGAAAAAAACATATTTTTTTTTTACCAGTTCCTTTTTTTACTTATAATTATGACTGGTACCAAAACAAGTATAAATATTTTTAGAATGGTTCTTTAGATAGCCTTTTCGATATTATTTACCGTTTAAGTTAATTTAAGATAAGAAGATTTTTGACAAATCTGAAAATAAATTGTGAAAGTTAAAAACTTTGTAAATTAATTGAAAGAAATCACGATGTTTCGCTGTGTTTTATCTGCTGCACGGATCTTGCGACCTCTTTCGGTTCCTAACGCTGCCAGAATCATTTATTACAGCATAAAAACTTTTTCCACGAAAAATAATGATTTTCAGATTTCGGTGAGTTTGCGGCGGAATTGCATGAGTTGATTCCCCCCGCCCCATTCCACTACCGAGCGCGTTCCACCTTAGATCATAAAGTCGCTTGCCATCAGGTGAATTGTGATCAAGTGCAAGCCCCTTTAATGTAAAAAAAAAACCTTCTCTTATATCGTCCACAGTTGGTATTCCTCAGAAGTCGTTGTTGAACAACAAACAGATCCTGCACATTTCTGCTAAAATAGCTCCTGAGCAGATTAGAACAGTGACTAAGTTTAGTTTGAAACAGGGCAAGAGAAAGACTGTTAGAGCAGCTCTAAGAAGGTTCTACCGGCAGAAATTGGGGTGGTTGGATTCGGCCTAAAGTTGGAAGACAAAAGAAATTATGGAAGAAGTCTTCTGCACAGAAGAGGCGTTTGAGACAGCATGTTCTTTGTAACTCTACTCAAAGCACAATGCTTTTCACCGTCACCATTTCATTTCCAATATTTCGTCACCATCTTATCATTTATAAGATGGTGACGAAATATTGGAAACGGCCAAAGCACTATGTTGATGATCCTTATGCACCTTATCATACAAGAGACGAGTTTAGCATTACCCGCAGGAAACCTATTGTGAAAGATTAATGTCTAGTTCTCCATATATAGCTTGTTTTAGTTTGGAAATGTTACAAAAATCATAATAAAATATGTTTACGATTTATTTTATTTTATTATTTTTAACTTTATTTCACGCAACTATGGCCCATAACATAGAACACATACCATTAAAATAATAATTATAATTAAACTAATACATATCAATCGCCTACAAACTAGACTTATTAACTATTTATAGCAAAAAAACTGTAAAATCAAGATTCTCCCTCTCTCTCTTCGCCTTCAATAATATAAACCTTTATTGTAGCGTTAAATGTACAGATAATTGCAAAACTAATACACCTTTAGATAACTCACATTCCTCACATCGCTTTGCCTTTATTCAGAGGTAATTAATGATCTTAGCAAGTTCTTTTGTGCGTGATACTGAGATCTTTGTGTGGAATTAAGCTGCAATTGTAGTACTTAAGGAATTAAGAATATAATATATTGTAATATATTCTTAATGGGCACGTTTGGGCAGGTTACTTAATTTTGACTTTTCAATTTTTGTTTGGTAATTTTTTTTAGTTTATAATTTTTTTTTATTCTTTGTAAATAATTTTCACTTTATTATTCTTAAGTAATGTTCAAATTTATTTTTATAATTACCTCTAGTTTTGTAGTTGTACTCGTATAATAACATTGTAAGTATTATAATAATACGATTATTTTTTCTCGGCTGCCTAGCTGTAAAGTGTTAAAAATAAACCTTCAAGCCTTCAGGTACACACAATCAAAAAATATCTTAAACTTGGCTAGCGTGGTGGACTATGGCCTATATCTCCTCCTAAGCCTCGTCGAAGGCTTCGAGTCCCAGCAGTGGGAACGTATAGTTAATTAACTATCTATAATGATTATAACGCAATTATTGCAGTCATGTCTAATGGGGAGTTTGCATCTCTAATATACAAGCTTCCATGCTTAGTTTAGAAATGCAGGCTCACTACTTGTAGCTTTTAATACAAAATATGTTAAAAATATAGGTATAAGGCAGTGGTCCCACCGGCGACGATGAACGAGAAACGAGTAGAACTAGAAACTATAAACGAGTTGGCGATCAGCGGGAAGCGAGTGTAGTTTCGATAGTTTTGTCACCGGGCTATAAGCGAGTGTGTAAGTGCGACGAGCGATTACTCGCGCCACTCGCCTCGTGCGCCATTCAATGCCGCACCGTATAGAAATGATGAAGCGGGCGAGTATCGCTGAACGAGTATTGCTGAGCGAGTTTATTTTTGAAAGCTCGTCGCTTAAGCGATAAAACTAGTAAAGCGAGTCGTCGCCGGCAGTGAGAACAGTCAGCGATCAACTATTTGTATGTGCATCTCTTTTATTTACACGGAATGTTATATCTATTGAACGTTTCTTGAGCGAGAAAATAGTCGATAGTTAACCGTTTACTCGCCGTTGGTGGGACCACTGCCTAAGAAACATTTTGGCTACGTATTGTAAAAATAGTAACTGTACAAATAAATTATTTGATTTGATTTGAATAGTGGGCTGCTTATGCTAATTAATGTTAATGTTTAGTAAAGTTGGTCAGAGTGATTACATAAGTACATTTGCACTCTTGCGAATTTATCGTGCGTACACTCAGCTCGTTATGAAAAGGCTTTCACGGTGGACTAGATAGAATAACAGACTAGATGATAAAATGAAACTGAAGCCACGTAATGGTATACTACGAATATACTAGATGAGACATCGGCTTCCGTCATACAGTTTTGAAGAACTAGTTCGGAAGCCTTTGGGATTTCTTTATATATTTGTAACAATTAAATAAATAATAAATAAAGTCAAGAAATTATATATATCCTTTGCATCTTAATGTATATACCTGTTTTATTATATAATTTTAGTTAATTCATTATATTGTGTGTATGTATTTTGTCATAATATTTTATGTATTTTTGTAATTAACATATACACTTATTATTACACCTCGTCTTAAGTACTTTCCTAATTTTAGCTAATTTCTTTTCTTAAAGTCTAATAAAAAGTGTATTAACTTAAATCAAAATTAAATGTATTAGTATTTATTTGTATATATATTTTGGATTAATCATGAGTTTTTTGTTTCTCTATAATATGAGTATCTATTTGGCGAATAGCGGCCGCGCCTTTCTATTATCTGATTTTATTTCTTCTCCAAGGCTTTTACTTTTAACCAGTCAGTTTTTATAACTGCTGTAAAAAAGGTAATTTTAGTGAATATTAGCGGTTTTATAGTATTTTTGTTGCCATTATAAAACATATGAACTTGTTCATTTGCATTCATTTGCATTGTACACTTTCGGATGAACGAGAATGGTATTTAAATGCGGGTGCTTCTGTTAGTCGGATGTAAGTTTAATGGTTAAATTAAATATGTTCAACGTGAGGCAAGACTATTTCTATAAATATATTAATTGTTACTTTTTTCTTAAACAGTAATAATTAAATGGCTTTGACATTCTATTATTAACTAACTATATTATTTAACTATTACTTACCATCACGTGAATTGTGGTCAAGCACTGACCTATTCAGAGTAAAAAAATTAATAATTAGGCTTTGTGTTTTTATTTGTTAATTCAGGATATCTATTTATGTGTTTAAGCAAAGTATGTGAAACCATAAGCGATGAACTTTTAGCATTATTATGTATTATTATTCTAATACACTTATATCTATTTATGATAACTTTTTGTTCGTCCTGAAACAATAAAATAAAATTGTATGGATGGTGTTTTTTTTTACTTGATCGCAATTCACCTGATAGTAAGCGATATTGTGATCTAAGGTGGAGCGCGCTTGCCCAGAAGAAACCGGTTCACTATTGCCTTGAAAATCGCAAGATTATAGTTATGCATGATTATGTTATGTTATGGCAAAGCATTTTGCGTCGATATACAGTATATATTATGTATGTATATGTAGTATATCAGTTGTGTTATCAACCATAATACAAATTAGAAATGGTTTAGTATGGGACTAACAAGCCGTGTGTGAAATGTGTATGTACGTGTATTTAATATATCAGTTGTGTTAGCAACCACAATACACACTTGAAAAGGTTTAGTATGGGGCTAGCCAGCCGTGTGTGAAATATGTATGTATGTATAATATGTAGTATATCAGTTGTGTTAGCAACCTTAATACAAACTAGAAAAGGTTTAGTATGGGCTAGCCAGCCGTGTGTGAAATATGTATGTACGTATATGTAGTATATCAGTTGTGTTAGCAACCATAATACAAACTAGAAAAGGTTTAGTATGGGGCTAACCAGCCGTGTGTGAAAATAAAATCTATTGCTCGCCTGGCTACAACTGCCCTCGAGTTGAAAAATCTATCACCTACCACCTTACGGTGTGTTCCAACAACCTCTTTGTGAGCCAGTCATTCAATACTAGGCATGCTCCACCTCAGGCTAGAGGGTCACTGCCTCGCGAGGTTATATGCCTTGCTGGTCAAATGTCTAGCTGTAAAGTCGTAATAAAAAAACCCATTAAGATCTTAAAGTCTAGTCTACAGTGATGCATTTTGAAGATAAATGCGAAGTCGCATTGCATGTATGCACAAAGTATTATTATAACAAGTCGAAATAAAAAATTAAGAAACCACCCGATTGAATTTTTTCATGGCGGCCATTTAAGAATTTAAAAATTTGTCATAATTTATATACTATACTAGTCAAGCCCTCATAATATCTATACTTCTATACTAATATTATAAAGAGGTAAAGTTTGATTGTTTGTTTGTTTGACGCGAATAGGCTCCGAAAATACTGAACTGATTTGAAAAATTCTTTCACCGTCGGGAAGTCCCTGAGTAACATAGGTTTTATTTTATTTCCAAAAATATAAAACATCCTTTCTAAAAATCCAATGATGTAACACAAGTCCTTATAACCATGCGAAGCCGGGACAGGCTGCTAGTTGAATAAATACAGTGTAAACTCCATGTAACGTAAGTGCTCGATTTAACGACAAACTCTCTAAAGCGTCGAAATCAATTGGCTTTAAGTAGTTGGTTTAGCTTGTATTCCATACAATGATACATTATCTCCATTTAAAGACCACTCTCCATAACGCCATAAAATGCACAGTCCCTTCAGTGTTGTTATATAGAGTTTATACTGTATATGTTTCCGGCATTTTGAAGCGAGCACTTTTTTAGTGGCACAATTTTCATCAAACATAACTAAGACACTATCGATATTCACACTTTTCGAAACAAAAAAAAACATTTTCAATTAGTTTTTTCCTTTCGGGAGATACCATGACACACACAGACAAACACACAGGCATGTCAAACTTTTAATGCCCCATCTTTTTTGAGTAGCATGTTAAAAGCAACAATTACAAAAAAGTCAAAAGTCAAGACTGGACCACGTCTAATCACTAACTTTAATCTGATGAACATTATCAGTTCAGAGGTTATATTAGCATAGCATAAGCAGCCCACAATACGTTCCCACTGCTAGGACTCGGGGCTTTCTCTCATGAGGAGAGAGATATAGGCCATAATCAACCACGTTCGCCAAGTGCGGATTGGTGGATGACACATATTTTTGGATATTGTGGTTCTCAAACGTGTCGGTTTCCTCACGATGTTTTCCTTCACCGTAAAGCGAGTTAAAATCCACACATAACTTGGAAACCAAGTCATTGGTGTATGGCTGGAACGAACCAGGGGCCGTCTCATTGAAAAGCTAACGTTTATGCACCGAGCCACAATCACATTATATACTGCAGAGGTTATAATACTGCTCTTTAATGATTAAGCCCTGACGCAAAACGACGGGATGTTATAAGTTTGACATGATTGTGTGTCTGTCTTAGCATGAATACGAGTAACATAAAAAAAACATTATCCGTGAGCAAAAAACACAAGCGATGACAGCTCAGTTAGCGGTGCTGCCGCCTGGCTCTCTAAAGGTTCGATCCCCGGCAATGACCTCAAGCTTACGGTAAAGTAAACCATAGCATGGTGGTAGGGCATCTTCTAATCAACTGGCTAGCAAATATCTTCAAGTTGAAAAATCTGTAACCAAGCATCTAAGAGTGTTTTTTGACAGCCTCCTTGAGGTCCTGTAATTAGTTATTCTAGACTAGGCATGCTCGATTACTATTTGAGTACTACCATGAGTCGGATGACACCTTTAATTGTAGTTCCCAGCTGTTAAGTCTTAGTAAAAACAGTCGTTAAGTCTAGTCAGTAGCAATTTAGGCAGATTGAAAACCCTCGACACCAGACCTTGGCCACTTAGCTCATACGAAAGGATGATTATATTATAGTTATCTAAGAAATAAATCTCTTCATCTATTATTTTGACAAGGGGCATTCCTAGACGTCATAAAGCATCATATTTATCTAACAACTAAGTACTTAAAAATACTATCTGATGATATATACATAACTTATGATTACATGTTTGTTTAGTTTTAACATTTACAAGCTGCGCCTCGGGGTGTTCTCTTCGTTAATCCGGGATAAAAGAGTCCTTTGCTGGTTGTCTCAATTGAATCCAAATGTATACTGGCAATGGTTTAATAATTGATAAAATAATGCAAATCTAAATCAATTTATTGCGAATATAGTAATAGTTTACAGACAGGTATTCGGTCAAAGAAAAGTGCACTATTTTCTGCCTACCGGCGTGCAATAATTATTAAACTATGTTAAAACTTAAAGTTAGGTACTTACTATGCGTGCCAACTAAGAATAGGACTGTCAAACCGCCATCTTGCTCAATATTACGCGCAAACGTCATTACCCAAGTGTGTGGTGTGCAAAAAAAATTGTAAACAAATTATATTCAGTTCATATGTTTAATGTACGCTGTTTTTCTATGTCTTATATATTCTACGGCAAATTAATTATAAATGAGTAGGATTTGAAAATAAAAGCATATTTATAAAAATATAATTATTTTTTTCATTGTTGGCACCTCTTTTTGTACCATAAAAAGAGTTTATTATACTGCTTACAGCATTTAAGTCGAAATAATCCAAAACAAATGTCTCGTCACGTGATTTTTTTACGTGTCGTTAATTTGCCTTGGGTACTCCTTACCTGTAGAATTAATTAATCCAAAATTATCCAGTAATACAAATCAAGAATAGTTTTTTTTATATGAATATAATAATTTTACAATAATTAAATATATATCTAAAAAAAAAAAATTTTTTTTACCGCTTTCTTTGCTGGCAGTACTTTTTGACAGTTATCGTGTGAAGTTGAAGCAAGCGCGATCCTATTCTTAGTTGGCACGCATAGTTCAATATACGAGTAATACTGACATCACTTACATAATGTCTGAATTTAACAATAATTCACTAAAAATATACAATATCAACACCTTGGAAAGAGAAGCAAATTTCAAACAAAACAAAATAAAAAAAACAACTGAACGTAAAGATATCAATGTTTTTTTTTTTATTGATGTGAGCTATCGTCGGTTACCAGTCTAATAACTTACATTGTGCTGTAGTAGAATAAGAAGCTTATTAATTTTACTTAAACTTTACCCTGTATAAATAAGCTAGGTAATCTAGATTTCCCAATAGCTCAGTCTCGTCGGCTTGTGGTTGTCACTAATGAGATATAAATGAGAAGCGCCATAATATCTTTCCACGACTTTCCTTCTCTTGATCTGACCTACTTACACAGGTTGAGTATGTTTTTATACTAAACTAGAGGTTGCCCGCGGCTCCGCCCGCGTGTAGGTCGCTTTTTGCGTAACCTGTGGAAAAAATCTATTGTATCCTATTCCCGTGCCAATTTTATATGAACACTACATTGCTACGATATCAAAATAAACCGCATCTGTCTTTCCTCATTCGATTCCTGAGATCTAGTTAACCTCTGTTTTAGCTATTTTGGTGGTGATGCTACAGATTAGATCGTTTTCTCCAAGCCATTATTTTAATATAAATAATAAGAATACGTGAATCATACCACTAAGTAAACCACATACTTAAATTCCAATTCATAAGTATTTAATTTCAAATACACAAAACTTTCCCTTTGAACTTTAAACCCCAATGGCATACCTTAATTCACTCCTAGCAAATATCATTACAAATTTAACCACCATATAAACTACAACCAAAACAACGTTCAAGACTGTTAAATTGATAAATAAAAAAAAATCCAAACAAACTTTCACCCCCCTCCCCCTTATAAACCCTTATTTAACCCCTGGCAAAAAAACTTGATTTTACATAAACTATACATATTCCAAATTTCATTGCTAGAAGTTCAAAAACATAGAAGTTTCATACAAACTGATTTACCCCCTTTCACCCCCTCAGGGGTGGAATTTCCAAAAATCCGTTCTTAGTACACGTTTAAATACTAAAATATATACACACTCCAAATTTTACACATTTAAGTTCAAAAACACAAAACTTTCATTTTTAACTTTCAACCCCAATGGCATCCCCTTTAATGCACCCCTGGCAAAAGTTTTTAAAATTTTAATTTAACCATTCAATAAACTACTACCATAACGACTTTCAAGACTTTAACTTGATAAATAAAGATTTTTCCATACAAACTTTCACCCCGCATAACAAACCCTTAGTTCACCCCTGGTAAAAAAACTTGATACTATTATTTTTAATTTTACATAACTATACATATTCCAAATTTCATTGCTATAAGTTCAAAAACAAAGAAGTTTCATACAAACTGTTTTACCCCCTTTCACCCCCTTAAGGGTGGAATTTCCAAAAAATCCGTTCTTAGTACGCGTCTACATACCAAAACCAATACACCCTCCAAATTTCACAACCCTAGAACCAGCCGTTTGGGCTCTGCGTTGTCTATAGATGAATGAATGAATAGGTCAGGACAAAGAGTCTTATAGTATAGATGTAAAAATTAGTCGCCAAGACTGTTAAGAAGAAATAAATAAGAATATATAGGTGGCGATTCAGCGGCACACACGACTTAACTAAATTTAAAGAAGCCCCGTCTCTTTTCATCTTAGGTGGCCAGAAAGAGACAGCACGTTCTGAACCACACACAGAACAACTAAAATCACGTCAAATATGAAAATGTAAGCGATTTAAGAGCGCACCCAATTGTATCAGCTCTAAATCTGATGTGTTTGAGGTGATTTTAGATGTTTTGTCTATGGTTTAGATCGTACCATCTCTTTTTGGTCATTTATGACGAAAAGAGACAGAGCTACTTTAAATTTAGCTTAGTCGTGTGTGCCGCTGAATCGCCACCATTAATTCCGTAATATTTTTTTAGCACACACGGCTGGTTAACCCCATACTGAACCATTTCTAGTTCGTATTATGGTTGCTAACACAACTGATATACTACATATACATACATACATATTTTTATATAGATACATATTTAACACCCAGACCAACAGCCAACAAATTTAATTCAGCACAAAGATGTTGGCCGTGCCGGGAATCGAACCCGGAACCTTCAGATTGGCAGTCCGGCATGGTAACCATTACGCCAATGAGGTCGTCAAATAGATAAGATAGGTTTAATGATGCTTGTAAACGTAATTCTAAATATTGCTACAAAATACTAGGATCCAAAGGCGTGTATGTACACTACGGTTTTGTAATATACTCGTATTTGTATTTCTATATAATAAAGATTATTTAAAACTGAACTGAACTGAACTTAAGCAGATTACCATACACAGGTTGCTTTCTATGCTACAACAGCCCGAGTCTTAAAAAAACAATCCCAATAGGGTTTATACATATAACTCGAATAATGGCTATAAATAGTTAATACGATTCAGCGGCACACACGACTAAACTAAATTTAAAGAAGCCCCGTCTCATATCATCTTAGGTGGCCAGAAAGAGACAGCACGTTCTGCACCATAGTCAAAACAACTAAAATCACGTCAAATGTAGAAGATATAGGCGATTTTAGACCGCACTCACTTGTGTCAGCTCTAAAACTGCCTGTACATTCCATTTTTGACGTGATTTTAGTTGTTTTGTCTGTGGTCAGAACGTGTCGTCTCTTTCTGGCCATCTAAGATGAAAAGAGACGGGGCTTCTTTAAATTTAGTTTAGTCGTGTGTGCCGCTGAATCGCCACCAATTCTGTGTTACTTAAACTAAATGAAAACGACTTGCCAAATGTGATGAGAAGTTGCATGGCTAATAAATTATTATATTTTTATTTTATTTAATGGCCAATTTTTTTTATAATCTGTACTAATTTAGTTGTTTATAAATTCCTTTCCATCCTTGGTTGCCTGGAAGAGATCGCTTTGAGCGATAAGGCCGCCAATTGTGGCACACTCATTTTAAGTTAATTTAAAAATATTGTGTTTTTTTGTATTAAAAAATTTTCTTTCTACCTATATTATGATGGTATTATATTATTAGAATTAGAATTGAAAATTGACATGGATACCTATCATATACTTTTGTTAGGATATTTTATTATTTGACTTGTAACTTTGGTGTTATCACTAAATGATTTGTATTTGTATTTTGTATTTGTTTTTGTACCTCAATTTATCTGTTTCTTAAAATAAATATTTTTATAACACCTTGAACTTCTAAATACAGTAGCTCCAAACCAAACAAAATAATAGTATTTCGATACGGCCTCCCGCTAGGCTATTATAATAATTATTATTCACTATTATTTGCGTTATTAATACACAATTATTTATTATTATCCGCAACAATCGTATCAACGGCCTTTTGTGGTCACTTCCGAATAAACGGCCGTCTTTAAAAATTAGGGTTCCTTAGTTATAATTATAAACAGGTAAAGGTTTTCGAAACTTTAATTTCCAGAGGCAGCAAAGTCACCTTTCAAATTTATTGATGGCCTAATCTTACTTGATGTATAGATAGATTGATAGATAAACTCTTTAATGGGCAGATTATAGGTACATGTCAAAATAAAAAGTTCCAACACAAAATTATTTATAATGTGCCACAAACGGCGGCCCTATCGCTAACATCGATCTCTTCCAGGCAACCTTTGGATGGAAAGGAGTTGAAAGGACGAGAAAAGCTGGTAGCTTATTTAGTATATTATTTTAATTATTATACATATTTTGTCACAATAAATAATTTTATTTCTTTCTTTCTGTATTTCTTTACTTTTATAATGCATACATTTTCGCTAAATAATAGATACTAATATATTTGACGACTTCTTTGGCGTGCTGGTTACCATGCCGGACTGTTAACCAGAGGCTCCCGAGTTCGATTGCTGACACGGCCAACATCTTCATGTTGAACTAAATTCGTTAGCTGTCTGGGTGTTAAATATGGTTCGATATAAATAAATAAATAAATATTAGGACACATTCACACACGGCTGGTTAGCCCCATACTGAACCATTTCTAGCTCGTATTATGGTTGCTAACACAACTGATATACTACATATACATACATACATATTATATAAATACATATTTAACACCCAGACCAACAGCCAACAAATTTAGTTAAGCACAAAGATGTTGACCGGGCCGGGAATCGAACCCGGGACCTTCTGATTAGCAGACCGGCATGGTAACCTTTACGCTAACGAGGTCGTCAAAAGTATTTAAACAAAATGAACTAGAAATGGTTTAGTATGGGGCTAACCAGCCGAGTGAGGAATATGTACTAATTATTATTAAATTAATTTATTCAAATGTGTCATATATGTAACAAATATTTTAAAGAATGAACACCCTTAAAAATAAGATGAATAAATTATGTATGCTAAATCCCTACAATAATATATGTACTTAGATAATTATTTTATTAGAACTAAGGTTATTCAGTTTATCTATCATTTTATCTGTTTCATTGCATAAGAAAAAATCATACGAGTATATGTGCTTAATTACAGCTTTTTGCTAATAAAATAGTCAAAATTATACAGAACCCGTATCTATTAATAACGTATCACCCTTTCAATGGATGAATACCATCATCTGTCAGTAGCATATAGGTACTATTAACATAATAATGTATGTAAGTACGGATGTCTGTACGTCAATTATTAATACTTGTACAGTAATGATAACGAATTAATAATGGTTTTATGCTCGAGTGAATCGTGATACAAATTTTTAAATATGTATCTATATAAAATATATACATATTTATGTATATGTAGTATATCAGTTTCGTGTACAAGTTTAGGTAGCTTCAAAGCTCGGCTTAAACGCTGGCTTATCGAGGAAACTCTCTATGATTTAGATGACTTTGTAAAATTTACAAAATAAGATATTAGTACTAGTTTTTATTTTGACATTGTTTTAATTTTAGATTTATGACATACACTTATTTAACTCTAAAATGTACAAAAGTATATTTATATTCGTTTTGTTATAATATTTTATTAAAATGTATGTATGAATTGACTTGTAAAATATTTTTTACCAATAAATATGATTATGATTATCAGTTGTGTTAGTTACCATAACACGAACTAAAAATGGTTCAGTATGGGGACAAGCAGCCGTGTTTGAAATGAGTCCTAATATATTGTTGGAACGAAGTTCCTTATCGCGCGTAATGAAAGAGGGCTAGACGGAAATTCTTACGAAAAGTTGTCACGACACTTTTTGCGCACGGTATGGCAACGTCGCATCTCCAAATTTTGTTCGGAAGTCAATTACGGCTATCAATGAAAGTATTCACTAATTGACAACAGCGCCATTCGTTTCAGGTGGAGTTGCGATTGAGCTTACTGATTAAGTTTATATTACATTATATTTGTTAATATTTTTTTTTTTTTAAAACCCAGCCTTTCGCCTACGACTTGTTTTTAGGGTTCCGTACCAAAAAGGCAAAAACGGGACCCTATCACTAAGCCCCGCTGTCTGTCTGTCTCCAGGCTGTATCTCAGAAACCGTAATAGCTAGAAAACTGAAACTTTCCCAAGTTATGTATTGTCCGTGCTGCTATAACAACAAATACTGATTTAAATATATATACATATATGTGGGAGTCTCCATACAATTAACGAGTTTTTTCGTTTTTTTAAATATCAGACACAGCTAGTACTCGCTTATAATTTTCACAATATATATAAATGTGTATAATCTTTAAAAGTAAGTTAATGAAGTGTAAGTTAATTATAGTTATATTCTGTACATCGTAATTAATAATCACATATATTAAATTATAATCTATCAATATTTTTTTTCATGGAAATAAATATTAAAGGGGTCCCATACAACAATGCTACGTAATCCTTCATGCGCGACCGACTCGCGCTTGGCCAATTTCTCGGCTCGTTTTTTCTTGGCTCGGTGGGAAAACGTCTGCTTTTCCATCAGACGGCCTCTGGTTCGATCCCAGCCTTACACCAATGATTTATTTCCAAGTTATGTGTGGATTTGTACTTGCTTTGCGACGAAGGAAAACATCGTGGGGAAATCGAAATGTTCAGCTGAACCAATTTCCATGAAATTTAGTTTGATTGTTTAGTTAAATTAATATTAAATTAATTATTTATATTGAAGTTTCAGCATAATAATATTTTTAGCCTATGAAAATGTCAACAGAGTTCATATATGCCGCATTTTCCAGTTTAGGCAGGAAAGAACACAATAGACAGTTTGCGTTAATCCAGAATTAAAAGTGGTATATTTTTTAATCCATGGTTGAACTGTCATCTGTATTTACGTCAGTAATGTTAAAAGAAAGAAATAAAGAAAGAAAGAACATAAATTTATTGTGCACTAAACAAAAAACACTTACAATTTATGATATACATATAGCTAGCTATCACTAATAATGTGTACACAAAAGGAGCAAATTCAGCATAATTCTAAGAGCACTAAGTAGGTACTCCAACGATGGTTTTCAATTTGCTCCTTCATACTTCATGTAGGCATAATACAAGTAGTACGGGTACATACCATGTTGTTAATTTGACGACCTCGTTGGCGTAAAGGTTACCATGCCGGACTGCCGATCAGAAGGTTCCGGGTTCGATTCCCGGCACGGCCAACATCTTTGTGCTTAACTAAATTTGTTGGCTGTGGGTCTGGGTGTTAAATATGTATTTATATATAATATGTATGTATGTATATGTAGTATATCAGTTGTGTTAGCAACCATAATACGAACTAGAAATGGTTCAGTATGGGGCTAACCAGCCGTGTGTGAAATGTGTCCTAGTATTTATTTAAAAAAAAAAGTCCAGGGGTAGAGGAAAAGGTGCCCAAAATGCTGGCAACATTGCCACGTTGGATGGCAATGCTTAGTTTCTGACCGAAATAAAAGCCAGCATTGGCAAGTTAATTACTGACGTAAATACAGATGACAGTTCAACCATGGATGTGCATGTATAACTTTAATGTGGATGAATTCAACATTGGATGGCTGTTCCTGTTTCATAAGCTTTTTTCCTTGATTTAGGAGCTTTGCTTCGGCATCTAACTTCTTCTGGTTTAGGTATGCTTGTGCGACACCTACATTTAGGTGATCTACAAGTGCTTGTGTCAAGTCATTGGCAGCGGCAATACAATCCTTGCGTTTTTGTTCTTGGACCAATCTCTTTGCAGCTTGTCTAGCTTGGTGATCTTTTATAAGTGAAGATAGCATTTCTCTGAATATGAACACACGTTCTTACAGTCAAGTTATGTTTATAACCAGATGGTTGGACCGTAGTCTTTGTGTCCTAACCGAAGTTGTTGTCCACAGATGAACAAATATACCACTTTTAATCCCGTATTAACGCGAGTTTTTTTTATCCGTGATAGGTTAGCGTTTGACTACAGCTAGCCTGATGTTAAGCTGCACTGCAGTCTACGGTGTGGCCCGCTTACCTAGAAGATACTAACTCTACTTTTGAAGGCCCCCGGATGATACCTCTCAGGAAACAGAGACTCAGGTAGTGAGTAACACCGCGGGGCGTAGCTTTTACGTTTATATCGAGTTCAAGGCGACCCTTCCTACATGGAATTAGGAATGTTTTAGACTTAGCAAAACGTAGGTTTCTAGTGATTAATTGTCTTGGGTTTGTTCTTAGATTTGTACAAGATGACTAATTCTAAACACCTACTTAATATAAGTAATTATATTCATTCACGTAGCCTTTTTAGCTCAGCTGATTAAGGTTATCTGACGCGATCATCGAGGTTAAGGAACGGTCGATGCGGACAGTCTTTGGATGGGTGAGCGTGCTCAAGAATGCCGTTTAAAATGGCTTATTCATCTGCGCACAGATGCTAAGCAACGATCATCGAAGCTAAGCAACGGTCGATGCGGACAGTCTTTGGATGGATAAGCATACACAAGAGTATTTATATGTATGCCAATAAGTGGCATTTTTATCTAGGTGCTACCGTGGGTAAGATGACACGTTTAGTTGTAGGACCTGCCTCTTTAGTTTTAGTACAAGCAGTTGTTAAGCCAAGTCAGAGGCCTTCGGGTGGCTTGAAAACTCTCGACACCAGAGCTTTGCCACTTAACTCATACGAAGAAGAAGAAGAAGCATTTTTTACTCGATCTTTATAAAGACATTTGGTAAACCCTGTAGACATTCACAGAATATTAATAAATATTATTATTGGAGCCTGAATATAATTAATATACGGAGACCTCGTTGGCGTAATGGTTACCATGCCGTACTGCCAATCAGAAGGTTCCGGGTTCGATTCCCGGAACAGCCAACATCTTTGTGCTGAACTAAATTTGTTGGCTGTGGGTCTGGGTGTTAAATATGTATCTATATAAAATATGTATGTTTGTATATGTAGTATATCAGTTGTGTTAGCAACCATAATACGAACTAGAAATGGTTCAGGGGTTAGCCAGCCGTGTGTGAAATGTGTCCTAATATTTATTTATTTATTTATTATACATAGGTACAACATTTTTTTTTAAATTATGTTACGGAACCCTTCATGCGTAAGCCTGCCAAAAAATAATAGTAGGTCTTGAACTCTTGGAAAAGTATTATTTTTAAAATATCTACAAAAAGGTCAGCAGCATTCAATAACTATAGGTTTTGGATATGGAGAATGTTTTGAACTTGAAAGTTAAAAAAACTGTCCAAGTGCGAGTGAGGTTCACGAAAGAAGGATTCCGTATAAAATAGTAAGACAAACCGTTAGTTACTTTATTTGCCAACCTTAAGATATATAGATTATATTTTATTATTTCTGTTTATATCGTAATAGATACAATAGTATAGTAAACTCATGCCATTTTTTGAGCTGTGTTTGTATGCAACACTGAATATGGTATATATTTGATCGAAGGCTCAAGGTCCTTAGAGTTGCCGATGATGAGTTTGACATTCATAATATGTGTTTTTTTACGCTTAATAGGCTTGCGCTTGACCAAAACTCATTTGATGTTAAGTGATATTGCAGTCTATGATGAAGCGCGATTGCCTAGAAGAAACCGGTTCGCTCTCGCCTTGAAGACAGTAAGGTTGTCTTCAGTGGGAACAGGGATTCCGGCAAGGAGTTCCACAGTTTGGCCGTCCGTACTATAAATGTGGAAGCGAATCGCTTAGTACGCATTTTCGGCATTTCCACTGTATAACTGTGTCTCCTAGCAGTCTCCCTGCTTTGTGTGTTATAATTTTAGCGCCATCTAATGGGAAGTCTCTGTACTTCTTATTCGTATTGGTCATAGAATAGTAATGTAGAAGAAATAATGTATTGTAGGAGAGAAACTACCCTCATCTACCACGTGATGAGACTGGACATCGACACACTTTGCTTTCGGCTACCGTAGCGACAACATCGTCTGACTTTCCCACTGTTACTCTGCCCACTTTTCCATTTAATTGTTTTGATTAGTTGATTGTTTGTGTAATTGTGTAAACCTTTGCTGTTGTTCAATAATTTGTTTGTAATTAAATAAAATCAAGTTGTGTTCTGCTAGATTTGGTTTTTTTTTCTAAATATATTTTGGCCTTATTGCCAAAAGTATAATATGGCACAATTTAAATTGCCTAAAGTACTGCGTAAGTGTTCCAATGTCGGCCAAAGGTAAGGTGATGTAAGAGTTTAGTGAACAAGATGCGCTTTGAAGCAACAATGCTCTACATCTGTACAATCACTTTCGAATTAGTCAATATTAATATGCATTGTCTTAGATTAGAGCTGATTAACGATTGTTATCTTCTGTTTAGGATTTCGTAGAACAAGAGGGACCTTTATTACTGATCTTTACTTTTTTAAGTCAGGGTAAAAGCTGTAAAATTGCACCACCTCTATATTTTTAAAATACTAGCAGACCCGGCAAACGTTGTTTTGCCTTAAAATAAATAGAAGCCGATTCTCAGACCTACTGAATACGCATATAAAATTTGGTAAAAATCGGTCAAGCCGTTTCGGAGGAGTACGGTAACTAACATGCGCTTCCTGCCTTAGGAAAATACTTTTAGTCATTGTACCTAACCACAAAAGTAGGGTAGTTTTTTATCAATGGGCTATTTTGAGACCCCTGAACTTGTTGAACGTGGCCAGGCCCCATATGAGGGCTAACTCCTATTCTGAAAACGGGGAGTGTTTCAATTCAGTATCACCAAATAAACCTTAGAAGGGAAAGGTTTATAAGACCACTTTTATATTCAAAGCACATAACGGGGCAGCGTCCGGCTTGCTGTATAAAAAAAAAAAAACTGGGGGATATTTCCTATTTTTAAAATAAGGAGTTTTTTTTTCAATTCAGTATCACAAAATAAACCTTTGAAGGGCAAGGTTTTTACGACCACTTTTATATTCAAAACACTAAACAAGGCAGCCTTCTTGAGAGACAGTAATTCTAGTCAAAGCATGCTCCACCGACACCCGCCGACTCCAGAGAATGTCCAGATATTAAGACAGGTAATTTCACCTTAAGGCTTTACGAGCGTCATACTAAATGCTTCTCAGACTGGCAACCATTTCCTCTGAGATTTTTTAATAGTAATCACTTAATAAACTTAAAATGATCTAGATAGATCGCAAAATAGTCAATACTATTAAATTATAATTTTCAGATAAATACACTTGTGTGAGTGATCATAGACATTATTAGTGTAGTATATCAGTTGTGTCAGCAACCATAATACGAACTAGAAATGGTTCAGTATGGGGTTTAACCAGCCGTATGTGCGTGTTCTTTCGTTGTGTTGGTGATGGTTCTCTCTTTCCACCATTTTCATTGTTCGAAGTCGGATAAAACTGAAGCTACTTATTGGACTCCGTCAAACTGAAGGGGTAACGCTATTAAGAAGAGTTCAAGGCAGTATGTATTAGAGTGATCTTATCTGAGAACTTACACAACCACAATGTAGTGCGGTTTGCTCATCGATACATAATTACTTTATTTGCCCACCTTATTACATTATTTTAGTTCTTACCCGTCGATAATAAGAGGCTTTTGAACTGACTTCTTATATCTACAAGTATCACTTTATTTATTTATTTTATTTTTTATTTATTTATTGATATTAATCAATACGGTACGCAGTCCAATTAAAATAATTAAATATTATTAGATACTCTTAAATTATAAAATAGTTAATCATAATTGTCATTAGTTACATTACAAAGAAAAAAGGTCCAAGTGCGTGTTGGGCTCGCGCATGAAGGGTCTCAAACCATTGTTGTATGGGAGCCCCCCTCAAGTACTTATTTCATTAAAATTTTATAATTTTATTTGAAAGGTAATGTACATTTATACATTCCGTGAAAATTTTAGGTGTCTACATGCTACCGTTATTGATATATGGCAAAAAATACGAAATAAACCTTTACTGTATGGGGACCCCGCTTCACATTTTTAATTCTATTATTTGTTGTTATAGCGGCACGAGAAACACATATCTTGTGAAAGTTTCAGCTTTCTAGCTATTACGGTTTCTGAGATACAGCCTGGAGACAGACAGCGGACTCTTAGTAATAGTAGCGTCCCGTTTTTACCTTTTAAGTACGGCACCCTAAAAACACAATCAAATTTAACATTGTTAAATTTGGTAATATGTATTTATATATAATATGTATGTATGTATATGTAGTATATCAGTTGTGTTAGCAACCATAATATGAGCTAGAAATGGTTCAGTATGAGGCTAACCAGCCGTGTGTGAATGTGTAAAAAAAAAAAAATAATATAATTTTTAATTACACGAAAATCGGTCAACCTTAAAATCGTTGGACATCGTTTAGTGTTTGTATTATTATTAATGAAATAGTACTAATAAAATAGAGGTTTATATATTAATTATCACTACACCCTTTTCTTTACTACTAATATTATAAATGCGAAAATTTTTGTGTAAGTGTGTATGTTTGTTACTTCTTCACGCTCAAACGGCTAAACCAATTTTGATGAAATTACATATTTTCAAGTTTCGACTTTTCATTAACACATAGACTTATTTATGATGATTATGAACCTCTTTTAAACTTTGTAAACTGTTCACGTAAGGCATCTTAATATTTTCGCGTAGAAAACGGTCATACTTACATTATTTTTAAAGTTGGAATAAGTCCAAAACAATTTCGGTTTTTCCGAGCACCATCTTTATATCCCGGATTAAAAAACCACGGGTAAAACCGTGGGGTGTAGCTAGTCTTACCCTAATATTAGGCAGTCGGCATTTCACACATCATTACCGTTAAGCAACCTACCAATACGCACGGATCGCATGATTTATTGTTCAGCCGTTCACAAAAGAAATCGTGGAAGAGCAAAAGTTGACATTTGAGAGGTAATAGCGAACAAATTTGTCGTAAATGAAGACGCAAATAGCGAGATTTGATCTAGACTTGGTATTAAGTTAGATGGTCTGGATAACGTAAAGGTCGGAAATTTGATCCACTTCTGACGAAACGAATTACAGATTTGAGGTAAATGTGAAAAAAAAGTTCTGGAAATATTTGTCTGGGACCACTTTTCATTAAAATTTGCTAAACAGGTACTTACTGTATAGCGCCTGTAGCTAGGCCAACTAAGGTAATCTAACACAATCATTGAGGTTAAGCAATGGTCAATGCGAACAGTCTTTTTAATGTATGATTATCATCTGGGCGCCACCGTGGTTCGAATCACACGTTAAATTGTAGGTCCCGGCTGTTAGTCTTAGAACAAGCAGTCAAGCCAAGTCAGAGACCCTCAGGTGGCTTGAAAACTCTCGACACTAGAGCTTAGCCATTTAGCTTTTACAAAGAAGAACAAGAAGTAGCGCTTGTAGCTCGGTTAACTAATGTGATCTAATGCGATCATCGAGGTTAAGCAACGTTCGATGCGGACAGTCTCTGGATGGGTGACCATGTACAAGACTGACCCATAGGTACAGGTTAAACAAAAAATTTTTTGAGTCAGAGTTAAATAAAAAAATAAAGAGGTTATAGGTTTTTTTTTAATCTAGCACTATCCTTATTAACAAAATTGCAGTTTACGAACGTGTTAATGAATTTGACCTCAGATGCGACTTAAAAATAGTCATTATCATGAAAAGACCAAAATTAATAACGTTCTTCTTGCTCCTAATTATTGTTTGCTCTTTGGATTATATTTGGATCTTGTCAAAATAAATTCTGTAGAATTATCTCGAATGAAAAAGCGAGTGTGGCTCAGTGGTAATAACGTCTGCTTTTCAATCAAACGGACCCTGGTTCGATCCCAGTCCTACACCAATGACTTGTTTTTCTAGTTATGTGTGGATTTGCGCTCGCTTTACGGTGAAGGAAAACATCGCGAGGAAACCGACATGTTTAGGAACCACAATATCCGAAGACGCGTGTCATCTTCCAACCCGCAATTGGCCAGCGTGGTTGATTGTGGCCTATATCTCTCTCATCTTGAGAGAAGGCCCTGAGTCCCAGCAGTAGGAATATAAGTGGGCTGATTATGGTATGCTAGTTTTATTAAGCATTATAAAGACCCTGGCAGATCGGCTCCTGCGGTCTGCAACGTATCGACAATGGTTGGCTATTGCCACCTGAAATCTTTTTTTTTAATTTGTACTTTTACTTTCTTTACTTATGTATTTGTATGGATCATGTGTCTGCAATAAAGAATTATTATTATTATTTATTTCAAAAAGTGGTCGGTCTTAAATATAAAAATTGTATGCCACTAAAAGTTATTGAAAATTTGATAATGTTATCTAGAAACATTTAACCTCATTTCAGTAATGTCCAATTTCAATATTAAAATGTAATAAAATCTTATTTCATTTTTTCGTTAAATACCTAGCGGGATACCCAGGATACCCAGAGTCAATGTATGGAGCCAAGGCAGATAAGTTTCAGTTAATATTGTATGTTTTTTACGAACAAGACTGTTGTAACCAAATCACTATTTTCAGATCTCGTCTTGATACACAGTTATGCAATAAATATAATATTCTTATTCTTATTCAGACCATACAGAAGATGGGTAGACGCGTTCACTTAAAAGTGCGGACAAGAATGGATGAGATTGGCGCGAGATACGAGTAGACAACTTTGGCGCAAACTGGCGACATCAGCATTCCAACATTTGACATAATGTAATAATCGCATTGACATTGACACAGCGAGCGAAGAGGCTAGTTGGCAATAATGCTCTTTGCACGGCGAAGCTGCAGAGCCTAGAGCATCGCCGCCTGGTGGCCAGCCTTTCGGTTTTTTATAGGTTGCATTTCGGAGAGTGTGCATCGTGATTGCATGAATTGATCCCCCCCGCCCCATTCCTCCATCGGACGAGTAGGGAATCACCAAGGCGGCATCGTTATACTGTGGAGGTGCCTCAGTCGCGTACTAAGCGGTTTGCCTCCACCTTCATTGTGCGTACCGCCAAGGTGTGGAATTCTTTTCCAAATTCCCTGTTCCCCGATAACTATAATCTAGCGGTTTTCAAGGCGAGAGTGAACCGGTTTCTTCTGGGCAAGCGCGCTCCACCTTAGATTGCAATATCGTTTACCATCAGGTAAATTGTGATCAAGCGCAAGCCCATTGAGAGTAAAAAAAAAAACATTATAATTATACTTTGGACATCATTATAATTGACATACCATTCTTTGGTTAATCATAAGTTGACATTAATATAAATTGTAGTGTTTTGATTTCTCTTGTTCTCTTCTTGCTCTTTAAGTTTGTAAATAGTATATTTAAATTGTTTTTTTCTGTAATAGTTATTTGTAAATAGAAGAATAAATACATGTAAATGTAAATCAATGCGGCATTTTCAATCATTTTGATGGACACGTTTGGGCGGGTGGCTTAATTTATGAAATTATAAAAAAATGTTTGCGTATCTACCAATATTAATTAATTAATTATATTAAATTATATTTTAATGTGATATTAACAAGATGATGTAAACAATAATGAATTAAATAAAATAAAATTATTTCTATAAATCATTAATATAATATAATATTAAACATATTAAGATAATGTTCATGTTGATAAAGTAATCGAAATAATAATTATTAATGTAAGGCAAATGAATAAAGGTTTTTTTTACTTTAACTTTATTTTACCTAGCGGTTCAGGCTTTTCACTCAAGTTTGGCGCGGTCGAACTCTGTATAAGATCGCTTAAACTCCGGTAAAGTTCCAACAAATACACTCATTATATCAAGTCCGAACCGATTCTCATGTGGGAATCCTCTTGCGTCAGTAATCACTAATCACTATACTTATCACGCACAGAATAGGTATTAGTGAGTGAGTCGTGATTGCTCAGAGGGCACGCTGTTAACGATTTAACTTAATTTTGAATTAGTAGTTACACAAAGAAGTTATTTATGTTAAGGTTACTTATGTCTTGCTTATGTTCCTTTTTTGTGTATAGGAAACTTTAAATTTCAAATCCTAAAATTGCTTCTACAAATATTTGCCAGTTTTTTACCGATAGGGTTCCGTACCTAAAGGGTACAAACGGGACCCCTATACTAAGCCTCCGCTGTCTGTCTGTCTGAATGTCACCAGGCTGTATCTGGTAAGTCGTGATAACGGGTCGCTATAACAACAAATACAAAATTTTATAATATCAAATTAGGAGGCTCCCATACAACAAACTTTTTTTTCATTTTTTTAAGATAATGGTACGAAACCCTTAAGGGTTTCTTAGTAATTGGGTCCCGTCTTTACCAATTAGGTACGAAACCCTTAAGGGTTTCGTACCTAATTGGTAAAGACGGGACCCAATTACTAAGCCTTGCGCTGTCTGTCTGTCACCAGGCTGTATCTGATAAGCCATGATAGATAGAAAGCTGTTTTTTTTAAAGTAATTTTTCGGGCCGCTATAACAAAAATACAAAAAATATATTACCCCATGCAACAAACTTTTTTTTCATTTATTTAAGAAAATGGCACGGAATTCTTTATGCGCAAACTTGACTCGCGCTTAGCCAATTATTTGTAAATAAAAATCTTTAGATTTTTCAAATTCAAAATTGTAAACATTATGGTAGGTCTTTTCATTTTTAATTATAAACTTACTTGCCAAATTTGTATTTTTTTTTAATATTTTCGAATTATTAATAAATAAATTTTATATTTTTATGTAATGTATTTTACATTTCGAAAAAAAAAACTCATAAATTAATAAAAAAATATATTTTTTTGCGCAAACAAAACGAAACTACAACATAGTTCAACAGATACAAAGAACATAGTACATTTGATCCAAATCTCATCAGGCCGCCATCAATTTTCCATGAACCGACATTGCTTTGAAGTTAATGATGAGGTTTGATATATAACCTCATTCCGCCAACAATGCCTGCTTGATGTGTTAGACAGTTCAATAACTATGAACCTGTGTTTTGTAGTTTAAGAGCTGGCTGGCTATTTTTTTTTATATCGCCAGCCACCAACATATATTACACTAGCTGACCCGGCAAACGTTGTTTTGCCTCACTTAGGGGTACAGCGCCATCTATTGACTACTTACTCAACCTAGTCAAAAGGTATCGACATCTGTTAGAATCATTTGGAGTTACAGATAACAGTTAACAGATAATTGTGACTGTCAAATAATAACAGACAATAATTAGCAATAAATTGAAATTGCGACTATAATTTGAGATTGAATCTATCCTATCTCTCAAGTTGGATCGAACTGCACATGGCGTGCGAATTATATTATAATCGGTTAAGTGGTTTAGGAGTCCATTGAGGACAAACATTGTGACACGAGATTTATATATATTAAGATGATATCACTGGCGACCCGTCCCGGCCGTAATATAATCGGCTAGGCTATAATAAATGTAAATAAATAAATACATTAAATTAAATTAAATGACTATAAGAACACATTTCACACACGGTTGGTTAGCCTCATACTAAATTAATTATAGTATTATGGTTGCTAACACAACTGATATTCTACATACATAAATATTGCATATTGATAAAAAATAATAATAATAATAAAATAAATTTAACACCCAGACACACAGCGAACAAATTTAGGTCGTCACAAAGATGTTAGCCGTGCCGGGAATCGAACCTTGGTTGGCAGTCTGATGATATTACCCTGACACGTTTTAGTTGATTTGGTTATTGTTTTAATTGTTTCCTGTTTTGTAAACTTTATCAAATAAGCCCTTGATAACAATTCACCTATGCACGCATACGCAAGCGGCATTATGATCTAAGGTGGAGCGCGAGTACTCAAAAAAAAACCGGTTAGTTCTTGATTTGAAATCCTCCAGATTGTAGCTCTCTTAGCAAAAAATTCCACAATTTGCGGTTCACGACGTAATCAATAGTTGATGCTTATCACTGAAACTGTCCCCCGCCTCCTACACTACAAGTACTTAGCTCCAGCGCTCGGCGCATGTCTCACATACCAGCGCTGATCTTTACCGATCACCCGTCAGTCGCGCCGTGACGCAACGCCGACTCACTTACCGACCTACATACCGTAGATATGGATTTTAGTCATAGAGATAGAACGGAAAATTAGAGATGCGCGACTGCGAATAATCTGACCAGTCGAATTATCTACAACTACTAATATACACGTTCGACTTGAATATTAGTAATATACTAATGTTAATAATCGAATGATGACTACTAATTAGTTACTAATGGCGTTTTGACTCGATTGTTAGCGAATCTTGTCAATGTCACTTGTTAGTTTCAAATGAATGAAATATGAATGAATCGTTGGAGTGGAGTCGGCTCAAGTAGTAACTAATGTAGTAGTCATTCGGTCCGGTTAATTTTGAGTGGGTATCATGTTAGTTACTAATTTTCGGAGATCATTCGAATGAGTCGAATGATTTATAAGGTCGAATAATTCGACTGGAATCATTCACAGTCGCGCATCGCTACGGAAAATGCTTGTGATTCTCCATTTCACTATAGAACAAGCAGGGCAACGGGTAAGAGACACCGCTATACAGTGGAAATTACGAAGATTCGCACTAAGCGCTTCGCCTCAACATTTGAAGTTCCAAAAATCCGCACGAAGCGTTTCGCTTCCACATTTTTTGTGCGGACCATTAAACTGTGGAACTCTTTGCCGGAATCGAGTGCCGAGCTTTATTGTTCTAGTTATATCTATGTATGTAACGCGTCTTTTATTTGTAATATAAAGTAGTGAAAACTTTTTACCTTGAATAAACCCAGGTTTTTTAGGTAAAATTTTGTTATTATAAAATGTATTCTGTTTGTGATAATAAATAAAAAAATAAAAAAAATAAAAAAAAAACCCTGTTCCCTTTGAACTATAACCTCACTGTCTTCAAGGCGAGGTGAATCGGTTTCTTCTAGGGAAGCGTACTCCACCCTAGATCGCAACATCACTTAATATCAGGTGAGTTTCGTTCAAGCGCTTGCTTAACATCAGGCAAGGTGTGGTCAAACTCAAACCTATTTTAAATAAAAAACACATCTTATATAACTCATAAGGTGAAAGTTTTAACTGTATATGTGTATGTTAGTTACCTTTTTATGATCAAAAAGATTAAGCGCATGCAAAAGATGCTTTTGCATGAAGTGTGTTATGGAGACCGACTTCGATTTACACATAGGCTAGTTTATATAAGAGAGCAGGTAACACGTAGCTAATGATAAAATAACTAAAATACAGTGTAAACTCTTTATAACGACACTGAATGGACTGTGCATTTTATGGCGTATTAGAGAGTCGTTAAACGGAGAAAATGTATGATCGTATGGAATACAAGCTAGCTAAACCAACTAAAACCAACTGTTTTCGACGTTTTAGAGAGTTTGTCGTTAAATCGAGTGACGCTACATGAAGTTTACACTGTAATATTATAATTGCCAAGTTCGAGTTGATCTCGAGCACAAGAGTTCTGTACATTATCTATAAAGAACGGCAACAAATTACGTTGGTTGTAAGGAAAGCCCCCTTATTTTATATTATATCCTAATTTTAGTATTAGTTGTTTTAACGGCAACAGAAATACATCATTTGTGAACTTTTTAATTGTATAGCTATCACGGTCCATGATATGCCGTGACAGACAGGGAGACAGACAGACAACGAAATTTTAGTAAAAGGGAGCCGTTGCTAAGATTTTGCCGCCCCCGTTTAGGGAAATTAAGGTATGAGGAGATAGATTAAATTCCGATTTTACACATATGAATATTTTTTATATTACTAAACTAACGCAGTTAGCAAAGCAAAGGGCTCATACAGTTGCTCATACTTTCAAACTACACACACAAAACCAGCAATTGATCATACTATCAAACTATTCTACCAGCAAAATAAATGTAAATCTCTGATTTAACACCTACCGCTTCAGGTGTAAAATAGCATTAGGATGTGTTCAAAGGTCAACGCAGTTAACAATGCAAGGGGCTCATACAGTTGCTCATACTTTCAAACTACACACACAAAACAAACAATTGATCTTACTATCAAACTATTCTACCAGCAAAATAAATGTAAATCTCTGATTTAACACCTACAGCTTCAGGTGTAAAATAGCATTAGGATGTGTTCAAAGGTCATGGGAGCAGGTGGCTTGTAGCTACTTTTTTTTTAAATTGGCTTCGCACGATTAGCTGGTTCAGCATCCTTGTGAACTAAAAGGCGGGTTTTCTAGAGAATTCCAAGAAGATTTTAGTTAAAAGATCTCTTTTGGCTCTTGCTCTTTACAGCTAGGCATTTGACCAGTTTTTTTTATTACACATTTCACACACGGCTAGTTAGTCTCATACTGAACCATTTCTAGTGCGTATTATGGTTGCTAACACAACTGATATACTACATATATTATACGACGACCTCATTGGCGTAATGGTGACCATGCCGGACTGCTAATCAGAAAGTTCCGGGATCGATTCCCGGCCCGGTCAACATCTTTGTGCTTAACTAAATTTGTTGGCTGTCGGTCTGGGTGTTAAATGTGTATCTATAGAAAATATATATTTGTGTATATGTAGTATATCAGTTGTATTAGCAACCATAATACGAACTAGCAATGGTTCAGTATGGGGTTAACCAGCTGTGTGTGAAATGTGTCCTAATATATAAAAAAAACACTGGCCATGTTAAGGTTGCTGGATGACATATATATACGGAGTGGTCCTCATTCATTCCGGTTTCCTCACGATGTTTTCCTTCACCGTAAAGCGAGTGCAAATCCACACATAACTTGAAAAACAAGTCATTGTTTGGACTGGGTTCGAACCAGGGGCCGTCTGATTAAAAACCAGAAGTGTTTACCCCCAAGCCATTCATTAAATAAAGAAAGTACTAGATCATAATTTCTTAAGGCTGACATTTACTGTAAAAAAATCAAATCTAACTGCCACTAATAATGCATTATGAAAAGTTACGTAAACCGTTACTTTAAAATGTAAAGTATCACTTTCACAATAAAAAACGTCATAAAAATTCAATCACCTAACATTTTCATTTAACTTTCGACTGAAAGTTACACAATGTTAGATTAACAACATTTCTTTGTCAGCTTTGAGTTAAGGGGAATAGACTGCGCTTAACGGCAAAAACTGTGTGTGTATGTTTGTTACTTCTTCACGCTCAAAAGACTAAACTAATTTTGATGAAATTTGGTATGACAATAGGCTAGACCTTCAACTAACACATAAGCTATTTGACATCAAGAGAACATTACTGTTTTCCGTGGGACACACAAATAACTTCAAAATCTATGTCACTCCACGCCTCAACTGATTTATACGAATGATTAAAAGTTTTGCTGTTTTTGATTGTTCAATTTATTTTTAATTCCCGCTTCTCCACTCCACATACAGGGGCACAGCAAAGAGACACCGATTCACTGTCGAAGTTCCGAGGATTCGCACAAAGCGTTTTGCTTCGACCTTCATTGTGAGAACTGCGAAGCTTTGGAACTCTCCTGAGTCTCTTTTTACCGAGAAGTACAATTTGGGGGTCTTCAAATCTAGAGTAAATAGGTTCCTTCTAGGTAAGCGTGATACATCTTAGACCACAGTCAAGCTTAACATCAGGCTAGCTGCGGTCAAACGTAAGCCTATTTATCAATAAAAAAAAAGTTAAATAACTGTTTGAAACTTCTAATTTTCTGTTTACCGCTGCCAACTCCCCTTAATATATCAAATGAACAAAAGCTAAGTTCATGCATCATCAAGTTAGTGCGCTAAGTAACGTATCGCCTGACAAAAACAACTTACATTCTATAAGTAGTGCTTAAGTTACTTAGATTTGTAGAGGGCAGTATTCAGGCAAGGATTTTAGGGGGGCAAGTTTTCAATCGAAGTTGGAATATTACAGTTCAATAAAAATTTGCAAAAGAGACGGCAACAATCCTTAAAATTGTATATGACGTACAAAAATGAAACGATTCATTGCAAAAAATATTAAAATAAAAATACAAAAATAAACATAGAAGTTGGTTTGAATTTCGTTTCTCTAAAATATGCGAAATAATCCAAATGAAATTGTACATAACGTACAATGATGAAACGATTCATTGCAAAAATATTTAAATAAAAATAACACAATTAAGCGGATTATACATAATTTTAACCGAAGATTAAGTTACAAACCTAAATCAGTAAAAAATACCATGGTATCCGGCAATGTTAGAATCTTTTCAAAACTTAATTTGACCAAAAAATCTTAATTTATTATATTGGAGTTAGAAAATACTTGTGATTTACACATGTTTTTCTAAAAAGGTTTATTACACAAAAACTCTAATTCTAAGCTCTAATTTTTATAACCCATTGACTAAGAACCTAACACAAAATTAATCAATATTTAATGTTGAATGCGACATTACATAATATACGTATATGAATTACTTTTATATTTATATATGTAATTTAATTACATTTTTCACAAAAAAAATACGCTTAAAATTATTAAGAGAGCCCCTTAGTAATATTTTGAACGACCTTGACCTATTTCACTGATTGCCATCGGATGAACCTTACCTCAATACATCCCTGTGTTTAACTAAAGAGAACTTGTATGTAATGTAATATAATAACTCTGACATAATATAATACAGGATTTGATAAATTGATATTTAATATAATGTTATGTCATCGTATTTTGCGATGTATTTATGCGAAAGATAAGAAAGATTATATTATTTCATAGTCCCGTTTTCAATCGTACTTGGTGCAGAGGATAGCCATCACTATTCAGCGTGTAAACGCGGCCAGCTTTATTGGCATATACAATTTTATATTTAGTTATTATATCTTGGCATGTAATTTTTTTATAAGAAATTAAAATTATATATTAAAATCACTGTGTTATAAGCAACATAGGCCCACTATTATAGTTTCCATTGCTGCGACTTGGGGCCTTCTCTCAGGAGGAGAGAGATATAAGCCATAATCCACCACGCTGGCCAAGTGCAGATTGGCGGATGACACATGTCTTCGGATATTGTGGTCCTAAAGCATGTCGGTTTCCTCACGATGTTTTCCTTCACCGTAAAGCGAGTGCAAATCCACACATAACTTGAAAAACATGTCATTAATGTAGGGCCTCTGGGACTATGGATATAAGATTTGGAATTCCTTGCCGAATTCCCTTTTCCCCAATGACTACAATCTAGCGATTTTCAAGGCAAGATTGAACCGGTTCCTTCTAGGTAAGCGCGATCCACCGTAGACTTCAATACCACTTACCATCAAGTGAATTGTGGTCAAGCGCTGACCTATTCAGAGTAAAAAGAAAAAAAATGCAGTACAGATACCGTACAGTCCGGATGTCAAGGTTGTATATATACTTCGTTGGAGTTACCATGCCAGACTACCAACCAGAGGGTCCCGGATCGAATCTCGACACGGCTAACATCTTTGTGATGAAGTAAATGTCATCATCATTATCATACTAAAGATACATACAGACCTACATTTTTTGCAACGAAATATTCCATTTCCATTTCTTGTGGAAAGTCGTTTGTGTGATTACCAATACTTTGTTATTTCATATCTCAACAATCACTTGACTTGACACTAGTCACTTTCCTTTACTCGTCGCTTATCAGTTTTTTGAAAAAATAAATTTTAATAGCATACAAAGTATAAAGTATATATTGTATATATACTATTTAAATTTATTTTGTTTATTTAATTTATAAATAGTATAAAATATATACAATTTATATATTGTATCAAATCAATCAAATCAAATCAAATCAAATTTATTTATTTATACACAATTTTATACAATTGGTGGCAAGAATGTTTCTTATACTATGGTTTTTAACATATTTATAAATTATGTATACTACTTATAAATTAAATAAACATATATATGTCAATTCCTTAAATAAATAAATTCAATTTTACAACCCAAACATGAAAAGTCAAGACAACCCGCCATTGACCGTACCCAGCGCAAAAGTACCCATAACGCTGGCCGCATTTCCACGCTGAATAGCAATGGCTATCCTATATTGTGTTGATACATTCCCTAAATAGGAAAGATTTTCAAGAAGTGTCAGTATGTTGTTTCTCTCACACAAGCGTTTGTAATAAGTCGTGTGAAAGAGATGGTACCATTTTGATAAAGACAGAGATGCGCTAAGATAATACTGATTAACTCATTATGTGGACTTAACATGGCGGGTTAGGTAAAGTTAAATCTGCCATGAAGTTCTTACAAGATGACATGAATATTGAAAACAACCCCCACGGCAATCTCCACTTGGCTTAGGTCCGTGGTTTTTGCATTTACATCGAAATTCTTCCAATTTCGAGAATTCGTAAAGACTACAAATAAATAATAATTATAAATATTAGCACACATTTCACACACGGCTGGTTATCCCTATACTGAACCATTTCTAGTTCGTATAATGGTTGCTAACACAACTGATATACTACATATACATACATACATACATATTTTATATAGATAGATACATATTTAACACCCAGACCGACAGCCAACAAATTTAGATTAGCACAAAGACGTTGGCCGTTCCGGGAATCGAACCCGAAACCTTCTGATTGGCACTGATATGGTAAATATTACGCCAATGAGGTCACCAAAAAGTCTTTAAAAGTGTAATTTTCATCTGGGCGCTACCGTGGGTCGGATAACACTTAAAATTGTAGGTTGCTGTTACTCTTAGAAAGGTCTTCAGAAAGTGTAATTTTCATCTGGGCGCTACCGTGGGTCGGATAACACTTAAAATTGTAGGTTGCTGTTACTCTTAGAAAGGTCTTCAGAAAGTGTAATTTTCATCTAAGCGCTGCCATGGGTCGGATGACACGTTAAATTGTAGGTTCAGGCTGTTAGTCTTGTACAAGCAGTTGTTAAGCCAAGTCAGAGACCTTCGGGCAGCTTGAAAATTTTTCGACACCAGAGCTTGGCGACTTAGCTCATACGAAGAAGACGCATAAGTAAAAGAAAAAAATATATATGTATCAACATGATCATTGTCAGTCTGTAGCAATATATGTACTTATAGTAAGTAGTAAGTTACATTGGTATAGAGTTGAAAAATTGAAAATTGACATTTGATTCATATCATGTACTATTGTAATGATATTATATTACTAGAATTAAATAAACCGGCTCACTCCTCTTGTGTTGCGATACCCGAACAGGGTCGTTATGAGATACCTACCTTTTAAATGTAAAACATCTTAATTATGCCATAACGAAGCAATAAATGTATTTGCCTTTGACTTTAGAATTAGATGTGACAATTGACATTTGATTAATATCATATACTATTGTAATCATATTATATTATTACAATTAGAATTGAAAATTGACATTGATATCATATACTTTCGTATTGATATAATATTATTTGACTTGTAACTTTGGTGTTATCAATAAATGATTTGTATTTGTATTTGAGTATTTTCTTTCCGGACTTAACAAAGTAATGAATGAACTGAAATCACCATACATACATACATACATACATGTATTGCGCAGTCTGTCCGTCACTCAGTGGTATTGTTTTACGGCGTTGCTAGGTTCGTTTCCCTCGGTGAAACTAGTAAAGTGTGGACTTGGGCTCTTAAAAACTAGAGCACACATATGCTGTGTAATATTATACATTATTGCTTACTTTTAACCCCCAACTCAAAAATCAGATTTTTATAAGTTTGACGTGTGTGTGTGTGTGTGTGTGTGTGATTGTGTGTGTGTGTGTTTTTGTCTGTGCTGTGGCGTCATATCTCCCGAACAGAAGAAACGATTATATGTTTGAATAAAATCAGATCAAAATGGCGGGCGGTCACAAAGCAACACCGATTATTTTCAATTTCTTCAGAACTGTCTTTATATGGGTATGAAATAAAAAGGCTAGGCTAGACGATATTTAATAAATATAAAAAAAAAACAGGACACATTTCACACACGGCTGGTTAGCCCCATACTCAACCGTTTCTAGTTTATGTTATGGTAGCTAACACAGCTGATGTTCGATTCTCTTATAGGAATACATGTGAGATGAGGGTAGAACTACAGAACCTGCTGACCGCGCGTCGCGGTCTGTGGGAGTCACTCTGGAATCGTATGGGAGACAACCCGCACTTCTCATCGCCGCGCCGTAGTACAGAGTTACTCTTTAATATATCCTAAATAGTGTCGCCAATATTTACTGTGCCGTGTTCAGTCAATACTGTTCTGCATTCCAACAAGGAGCTTAGGATACTTGACGATCGTTACCCACCGAGCTGCCGCCAGACGCGAGGAGTTGTCCCGGGGAGTGGCGTCGTGGATGAAAGGTACGTGGTTCTATCTAAATTCCTAGTGATAGTCAGAACCTGCATGCAGTCCACTCATTTTGTATCTAACAACTGATATACTACATAAATACGCATAAATACTTTATATCGATACATATTTGACAGACAGTCAAAAAAATTATTACAAATAACCATAGACAAAGAAAACAACAAATAACTGTTGAGATTGTCAAAATGTCTATTCAGAAATTTTCTTCGCAAAGTTTACTGTTAATAAACTACTAGAGTATACATACAATTGTATTGAAAGAAGTATTTAATTGTCTAAAAGTACAGGTAGCAATTGTTAGTAATTATTTAAAAACGGCAAAAAGTAGGTAGCGAGGCTGACTTTAGCCGTCCTACTGACATACCCCCTAATAGGACCATACACCTCAAACATTGAACTATGATTCAATAGACAATAAAACTAATCAGCATTAAACGTTGCCAGAGTCAATAAAATGATTTATTGCTGACTCACGCGCCGAATGAGTACTAAGGTTTGTTTTCTTTACGGTTGTTAATTGGTTTTATTATTGATGTTCGTTTCGCTGTCAACGCAGATGTCAACGTCAGATGACATGGCGGGAAACATAGATTATATAAATATGCTACAGCTCATATAGACTCTATATGAGCTGTAGCATATTTCATTCAGGGTATTGTATCTCTGTTGCTTTGGAATAAAGTTTAAATTTGCCTGGTCAATCAGATTCGCCGAGTGAGTGAAATAGGCTATCATGTATCATATCCATACGTACAACAGAGCGGGACAGCCATAGATAGTCCCGAATACTCCCGATGTTTTCATTCGAGTCTCGAGTCGTTCTTAAACGGATGAAAGAACTAGTGAACTAAGAACTAATTGAAATGTTATTGAACTAGAGAGTGAAAGACACAAATCACTGAAGTACTTCATTTGAAGGATTCATTCGTGAACTACGCATGTCTAATATAGACAACTTTGGTGCAAACTGGGGGAGGCCTACGCTAATGAGGCGACATCAGCATTCCAACATTTGACATAATGTACCTAATAATCGCATTGACATACTATTCTTTGAATAATCATGAGTTGACATTAATATAATATTTGTTATAATAAGATAATGTGCATGTTAATAAAGTAATCATAATAATAATTATGTAATGCAGATGAATAAAGGTTTTTTTACTTTTACTTTTACCTTTACTTCACAGCTAAAACGTACAAAAAGAGAAATTTCTTCTTAACAAGGCCTACTATTCCCTAAAACAATTTAAAGACAAATTGTGAGCTTATTATATTTTATAAACCATAGAGAATATGTAATATTGTTAGATCTAACATAAATTTGCACACCCTAACGGGTAAAGTATAGAGTAAAATATAATTTTAATACGGGTTTAATAGGATATAGTATAGAGTACATTAATATTTATGTAACACCTCTCGACCTATATATACTATACTTTGTAAATAAAAACATTTGATTTCCATGCTTTGTAACAATTTACCCTTGTTTATTGTGTTACAACTACCACGAAATTGTTCCAAACGTTGCCACATATTGTTTCTAACCTATTTTCACACCCAATCTCATCAAAATCGGTTTAGCCGTTTGAGCGTGAAGAAGTAACAAACATACACACACACACAAACTTTCACATTTATTATATATTTATATTATATTAGTAGGATAGGAAGCAGAAATTAGGATTTGCCTATATTTATGCTGAGATAATTTATAATTTGAACACATGAAAATGCTACGTTAAATTCTAGGTCCCAGTTTTGTCACCATCGCGTTTTGCTTCGACCTTCATTGTGAGAACTGCGAAGCTCTGGAACTCTCTTCCTGAGTCTCTTTTTCCCGAGAACTACAATTTGGGGGTCTTCAAATCTAGAGTAAATAGGTTCCTTATAGGCAAGCGTGTTACATCTTAGACCACAGTTAAGCTTAACATCAGGCAAGCTGCGGTCAAACGTAAGCCTATTCATCAATAAAAAAAAAAACAACAACAAATCCACACGACAAAGTCCAACGCTTATCGAATCTCTGTAAAATTGGATAGATTGTATGACACTGTGAATTCTTTTTATTGTCACGCGCACTATTAAACATTGTACACGCTATTTGCAAGAAGTGATGCTAAGTGGACTCATCGAAGTATCGATAAAGTAAAACGTCATTCGATAAAATAATAAACAATCTATAAAATTTAACATCTGTCAGGTAGAAAAGATTTTACATCATATATTTAAATTCAAACAATAAGTGTAATAAATATATTGTCTGTAACTTTCTTTGTTTATTGTAATTGTTTTGTATTTAATTTGTTAGTCAAATCTTACGTCAAATTAATTCAATTATCTAAAATAATACCGAAAATGATGAATATTAATTTATTGACGTATGTAATTTTACATTTATCTCACAATCGTTATTAATTTCAGCATTATAAAATAAAACTGATCGCGTTATGACTATTTGTCTAGACGTATAACTACCTTACTGGGTGGTCTTGAAAATCGCAGTTATTAATTTAATATAAATAATCGAACTACTGTGTTGAATTATATGTGCCGATTCACGTGGCCAAAACCTCGGTCATGGTTTTTTGCGATTTTAATAATATTTTTCACGGAACTAAAATTACAAGTTCAAGAATTAACATGGCCTAAGTTTTGTATTAAAACAAATGATCCGAATATAAATGATTGTTTAGTACAAATAGTTGAATAAAAAGAGTTGAAAGTGTTATTTTTGAATGTTTTGATGGATATCTTAAAATGATTATTCAATGTATTGACAACTGATATCTACGATAATACCATTACCTTAGTTTAATACTTAGAAAATGTTATATTTGGTGAAAAATGTCGTTGTAAATTAACCTGTAGTTTAAATAAAATTTAATTGTATGTTCTCTTAAACGAATGGTAAAAAAATGCTGTGATAATAAAGGTAAAAGAAATATAAACATAGGCGCAAGTTTGAATAGATACATTACCCCTGTTAAGATAAAAACCAAAAAAACTACTAATAAGTGATACAGTTTGCAGTGGAATTGAAAAACGTATGTTATGTTTTTAACAAGATATGACCCATACATACTAGCTAAAACACTAACAATTCGCAGACGCCGATTCCAATTTGTCACGATAAACTTTTATAGGCCTGTTAAATCTATCGATAATAATTCTTAATGTCGATGTTTTTACTTCCATCACTATGTAGGTAAAGGGTAAGCTACTGCAACTTTTATGCCTTTTTTAGCGTAAAAAGGTTAGTTTGTTTAGTATTTCGTCATAATGCCTAGTGACCCTAAATTTTTTATGCACCTATTAGTTCTTTGTTTTTGTTAATTGTCTTTTTATGATTTTATGATTACGCACGTAACTGACATAATATTGTAAAGGTTAGTGACAGTATAGTGGTTAATATGAAAATTTAGAGAAATGGAAAGTTTTTGTATGGTTCCATACCAAAAAGGTACTAACAAAACCCTACAAAACTGAATTTTTTACTAGTTTTATGTTTCAATTTTTACTAATACACATACATATAAAAACAAATACCTACTTAAAGATATTAAGGGTTGTGGTCCCTGTACAAAAAACGTATACTTACATACTTATTTTACGTATTTCTTTTTTGTTAAAAAAAAAATTTGGGAGGTGTCAAGGGACACGATGGAACGAAGTTCTTTTCGATTAATAAGTGAACGAATTGTATTTAAATTGTTTTTAAGTTATTTTAATATTTTTATTATTTACAAAAAACCTGTATACACTCAACAAAATAATCGTCACGACACCATACTGTTCAATGCGAAATAGAAATGAAAATATCTGGCTTGCTTTAATAAGAGAGAGAGAGAGAGACAGAGAAACATGCGCACGCCGCACTGCTAACAATAGCTTACTATAGCAAAAAGTGTCGTGACAACTTTTCGTAAGATTTTTTTCCGTCTTAGCCCCCTTTCACAACGCGCGATAAGGAACTTCGATCCAATAACGGTAACAGGTTGACGCTTATTTTTTTTTTAGTTTTTTTTTTTATATATCCTTTCTAAATGCAAATTAATTACATTTTAACGGGGATCCCGTACAACAAAACGTATTCTTGGCAATTTTTTTCAATTGTTACAAACCCTTCATTCCCGAGCCGTACTCGCAATTGACCAACTTTTTTAATTTAATCTACACATCATTAACATCTTTTATTTATTTTATTTTAAGATTAAGTCCATATTATAAGCAGTTACCAGTACAGTACAACTACTGTGAAAAATATTGCATACACCGACACTTTATACCATTAACTCAGTGTATGTTTTTGTTGCTCTGTTTTGTCGATATAAGTGTATCGCAATGAGAATTAATTATGGTGGTCTCACTGTAATGGTGCTATTAGTTCTTACGCGGCTGGTTTTAGCACCTATTTCCTTTTGATGGATAATTTAATGTGGTTTTAGATATTGTGAAATAGCATGGATATTGCAACTCAAACTCAGTCAACTCAAACGGTTTGTAATAATATAAATAAATAATTAATTCATGTTTCCAGGTTTTCAGGTCCCAGGGCTTATGTTTTTTCTGGTTGGCAGTTCGACTTGATAACCGTCGGGCCAACGAGGTCGTCAGGGCTTATAATAGGGTCTTGTTTTTTTTACCTTTTAGGTACGGAACCCTAAAAAGTAACAATACGACAAATACGACAATTACCTGCCTATGAAAAAGCTTGTAATACAAAATTTAATTTGACTACTTCTTTCTTTTTTTACAAAACAATACTAAGTTATATGCAATTGCCTCCATTTTATTTATAACATAAATATTAAATAATGTGTGTTATATAAGCAGTTTTCATTTTATTATTATTATTCATTGTATTACACATTTTTATAATAATGCTTTATGTGAACAAGTGTCTAAACTATAAGAATAAATCGTTAAAATCTATAAAGTTAAGCTGTAAGCTTTTTACGTTATTAAAACAATACTTAATACTTAGAAGCGATGACAGCTCAGTCGGGCGTGTGGTCACTTCGCAACCCGGAGGTCGTCAGTTCGATTCCCGTAAAAGAGCTCGAGCTTTCAGTGAAGGTAAACATCGTGAGGATACCATAGCATAGTGATAAGGCTTCTTCTAGAACTTACCTGGCTTCTTCTTTTTCGTTTGAGCTGAGTGACCAAGCTCTGTTAAGTTTAATTAAAAAGTATCTCCGTACCTAAAAGGTAAAAACGGGACCCTATTACTAAGACTCTGCTGTCTATCTGTCTGTCTCCAGGCTATCTCGGAAACCGTAATAGCTAGAAAGCTGAAACTTTCACAAGATCTGAAATTGCCGCTATAACAACAAATACCAAAAATAGAAAATAAAGCCTGGAAGAGATCGCTTTAAGTGATAAGGCCGCCACTTGTAAAACTATTTATAAGTTGATTATTTATTTGTCTGTCTGTTTTGTGTTTCCTTTTGTGTTGCAATTAAGAGTATATCTATCTATCTATCTATTTTTTTTCGTATTTTTTTGCATCATATCAATAACGGTAGCTGCTAGACACTTAAAATTTTCACAATATATATAAATGTATATAAGCTATCTAATTAAATTATAAATGGTAATAAAAATAAATATTTAAGGAAGCCCATACAACAATAGTACGGAACCCTTCATGCGCGAGCCCAACTCGCACTTGGCCAATTTTTTTATTATGTAAATTTTATTTGTATGCAAAAAATATATTTTCAAAGAAGTCGTATTTATTACAATATTTATTTTTTCAAATAAATAATTAATTATTATTAAATAATTAATTATTATTAAATAATTAATTATATTAAATATAAAATGAGTTAATCAATCAAAAATCAAATAATAAAAAAAAACAATCCAAACATGTCATTTTCCAAACTGACAGCTCTGTAAAAAAAAACGCTTCGCACGTCAACTTCATTCAGCCAAATTCGAACGCTCTCAAGCGATCACGGCCCATCGAGTCCACCCTCAAGCGAAAGAAGACCCGGAAAAGATCCCACCTTTCATCCTTGGTGATGCGAAATAAGATCATGTATATAAGCGGAGAGGGACCATCTTACGCCAGTTGTTGTCTGTCTACCGCGGAGTGAGTGTGTGTCTGTGTTGGACTTTTGAAAATCGAAGGTGAATGTTCTTTTTTTATTTTGTCTCGTCTGAAAACTAGCAACGCACGATTTTAGTATTTAGCCGCGATTCGGAAATAGTGCGGAAAATTTGATGTTTAGAATTTTGTGGTTATCGAGTTTTCTGGAAAAGGGAACGTGAATCTGTTTGCTTTGTGAATTATTTTCAGTGGTTTCGCTTGTTTATTTGCGAAATCGTTGTTGAAAATTAGGATGTAAACTTTTTTGTTATTATTTTAATTCTCTGTTAGTTTTATTAAATATTAGCATCCCGTCCCGATTTCGCTAGGTTACCAAAATAATCTAAATTGCAAAGGAAAAAAAACTATTGCGTTTGTTACTCAGGGATAATATAGCTTACCAACAGTGAAATATTTTTTCAAATCGATCCAGTAGTTTCGTGTCCTGTTCGCGTCAAACAAACAAACAAATAAAATATCAATCTTTACCTCTTTAAAATAGAGGTATAGAAAATAAATTTGCTATTAATATTTTAAATACATTAGCGTCATTCATAAATCTTTTAACACTAATTTTAAATATTTTTTTTTAAGTTAAAATCAAATATTTTTACTTATCTATTGTCATTGTAGTAGCCTTTTTTAACAATATTTTATAAAAACAATACCACCAAAATGTAATACAGTATATTTTACAATAAACAAATTTCCAGTAGCTACATACAAGATACTTAGTAATATAAAGAATATTTTCAACAAAAGACAAAATTGTCTTACACAACTCGCGTTGAGAAAAAATCAGTGAATTGTAAAATGACAGTATATGTACGAACGTCATTCATTGTAATTTTATGATTACTATTTCAAATCACAGGATATGTCTGCATTATAATGATTTAATGGCATAAACATAAAGTTAATGGCATGATAGTGACTCGGTAAAAATATCGATAATTCTAATTTAATTTCCTGAAAGTCTCACATCATTTCGTGTTACAAAATTGATAACTTAAAAGTTAGACACTAACTTAAACTTATAAATTGAGTCTTTATTTTGAGAAAGACCTACAAATAATATTTCTTCAGAAATCGAAATAGATGTATTTTGCCTTGGTATATTTCAATAGTGAAAATCTTGTTTATCCCGCTAATATTATAAATAGGAAAAGTTTGTTCATTACTAATACTTTTTCCGCTTTCTAGCGGATAAACCGATTTTAATGAAGTTTGGTATGGAGATAGCTCAGAGTCTGGATTAAGATATGGGCTTCATTTTAACTCGATTAAAATTAACACGGGTTACACCGCGGGGCTACAACACAACTAATATGTATTTATTAAAAATGTTGATGTAATGTCTTAGTTTTATCGTTACAGATAAACTAACAAACGTAAATCTTTTTTTTCTTAAATAAATTATATGTATTTGCTTATATAAAATTCAGTTACAGATCAAATTAACTTTTAAAGCTAAAGAAAAGTATAAACAAAAATGGTACTGAGATATTAATTCAAGAGACAATAAAATATGAACCACTACTCATAATTAACTAAATACATTCTACAAAAGCACTACATAAATAAACATACATATATATTGAACACAAACTTATGTGGTAGTTGATTAATATTCAGATTATTCTAACAAATCTTATCGATACTAATAAACTCGATAGTAACATCACTAGTCCACAACACAACACTTCTCATCATGAGTTTCCTGATTAAGCGCTACGTATTATTGCCTTCAAATGAAGTTTAAATTCCTAACTCACTGTAGGTACTTACGATTTAACATTAAACTAGAAGAAGCTGATAACAAACTTTTTACAAAAATGGTTGCCTGTAAAGTCGGTTTTACGGGCGAAGATTTTACGTGACAACGTCTGCCACGTGCTGCGCGCGCGGCAGACCGATCATAGTTGAGTGGGAGAGAGACGCAAGGCATTCGGCGGGCCTCTCTCTCGTTCGGTGACTCATCGTAACGTTACCGGGCGTTACACTTTTTCATAAGTGACTCCCAGCCGCAACCTAATTTAAGACGTTGTCACGTCAAAAATAAACTCTATTCCGTTGTCATAAGATAAGAAATTGTTCATCTTCAGTATAGAATTAGTGAATTTGTACTAGAGTTTTGAAGTTATAGTTTAGTTCTAGTTATTATAAGAAAGGGTTTCACTCGCCTTTGGGGACAAAGATACGAAAGAAAACGTTAAAGTAAAATTAAATAAGCAATTCAGTTAAAATTAAATATACACAATCTTACTAATATTAAAAATACGTTAATTTTGTATGTTTGTCACTCTACGCGTTCAAACGCCTGAATCGTTTTCGATAAAATTTGATCTGGAGATAGCTTAGACCTTGTACTACATTAAGCGGCATTAATAAAACGACGGTTAATTTTCAAACACGAATAATACACAACCTACACCATACATTGTTTCAATAATTATACAGGGTAACATTAACAAAGCTAATTAATTAACAAAAACATATATACTTATCTATAAAGCATAAGCAGCCCACTGAACGTTCCTACTGCTGGGACTCAGGGCCTTCTCTCACGAGGAGAGAAATATATGCCTTAATCCACCATGCTGGCCAAGTGCGGGTTGGTATTTAAATATTGAAAAGGTGCTTTCTTTGACAAAATAACTAACTAACAGACCGGTAGCACTGTATAAGAACACGGTGAAACAATGGTGGTTAAATACCATAGCTGTATTCAAATATGTGTCGGAATGTAGGTCGAATGTCACTAAATTGTAACAAACCTAAAATTTTATGCAGATTTTTTGTAATGAGTATTGTTTCCACATTATGTAGAAAAGTTTCTACGTTATGTAGCGAAAAGGGGATTATGTTTTTTAAGTATTTAATCGGCTGCCGTGAGTGTTAGTTAGATGTACAAGTTTATACAAGTAAAATAAATAAAAATATTTGTTAATATTTATACAAGTATAATAAATAAAAATTATTAAAGTTATAATAATACTATTTAAATAAAAATACTATGAGTGTTAGATGTACAAGTTTATACAAGTAAAATAAATAAAAATATTTAAGACTTATTGTCCATACGATTTTCATACTACATTTTTTTTTCACACTGGTGCAGGAAAAAAAACGTGACGAAACCAAAGTACAATTTTGGTGTAATTCACCAAACCAAACTCTCGACACCAGAGCTTGGCCACTTAGCTCATACGAAGAAGAAGAAGAATAAATAATAATAGTTTAAAAAAACTAAAAAACACGCTTATCTGGCCGTTTTAAGTGGGTCAAAATCGCGCCTAAAGAAGTCGGTTACAAACAAACATACAAACAATAATACAAAAAAAATTAATAATTTTATCAAATTAGTGTATTTTCATCGGTCCTCAATAAATCTACAAAGTTTCAACGAAATCTGGCCGTTTAAAGTGGGTCAAAATCGTGCCCAAAGAAGTCGGTTACAAACAAACATAAAAACAAAAATACAAAAAATGTAATAATTTTATCAAATTAGTGTATTGTCATCGGTCCTCAATAAATCTACAAAGTTTCAACGAAATCTGGCCGTTTAAAGTGGGTCAAAATCGTGCCCAAAGAAGTCGGTTACAAACAAACATAAAAACAAAAATACAAAAAATGTAATAATTTTATCAAATTAGTGTATTTTCATCGGTCCTCAATAAATCTACAAAGTTTCAACGAAATCTGGCCGTTTAAAGTGGGTCAAAATCGTGCCCAAAGAAGTCGGTTACAACCAAACATAAAAACAAAAATACAAAAAATGTAATAATTTTATCAAATTAGTGTATTGTCATCGGTCCTCAATAAATCTACAAAGTTTCAACGAAATCTGGCCGTTTTAAGTGGGTCAAAATCGCGCCCAATGAAGTCGGTTACAAACAAACATACAAACAAAATACAAAAAAAAAACTATTTTATCAAATTAGTGTATTGTCATCGGTCCTCAATAAATCTACCAAGTTTCAACGAAATCTGGCCGTTTAAAGTGGGTCAAAATCGCGCCCAAAGAAGTCGGTTACAAACAAACATACAAACATACAGGTGAAGCTAATACGAGTATAAAGCGTGTAAAAAGAAGCTCTATTACGCTGGATTCAATAACCTCAAACATATGTTCCTAAAATATATATAACCTCAGTCTAAGTAAATTCTTGGATATAATTTGTCTTAGTGTTAAGAGAGACAGGTTATTAACCCCATATGTAGAAGATAAATGGTCTTATATGTTGTAACTAAACTAAAATAGCTGTACCCGTAACATGGCAGCGCTTTGGATAATTTTATCCCGCACGGAAACAAAATACTGTTAAATAAGTAATTTGCCATCCAACGTGGCAATGCTGCCAGCATTTTGAGCACCTTTTCCTCTACCCATGCACTTTAAGGTTAAGTTTTAGATGAGTGTTTTATATCATTATTATGTTGGTTATAAATAGACTACAAAAATAAATATTATTTATTGAAGTTAAATAAGTAAATAAATACTAGGACACATTTCACACACGGCTGGTTAATCCCATACTAAACCATTTGTAGTTTGTATTATGGTTGCTAACATATACAAATACAATTACTCTGGATATAATCATAAGTTAACCAGCCGTGTGTGATGAATTAAAAATCCTGAGTAAATAAATTGCAAAAAAATATGTGGCTAATATTTTGATTTGTTTTCAGATATTTAAAACATACATCATGATTTCCTCAAGAACGGTAAGTTTTTTTATAACTTTACTAAGTTTTTTTTACTTAAATTTACGTCAAAGCCCCTTCCCCAAACGTGATCTATCTTTTAAATTGGTGGCATTTCCCCGCTAAAAGCAAGAGAAAATAGCAACAAATGTATATCATATAATTACAATTTGTATATTATAATTCACATTATAATCTGCTATCTCTACACATACAAGCTGAGACAATATTTTGATTTGGCAATAGACAATAAAATTAGAAAACACATACTTAATTACAGAATCTTAAGGTAAAAGAAAATTACGTGAGCAATAGTGTTTTGTTTGAAAAATTACAATGCTAATGTAATTTTTCTAATCAAAGTTACATTTAAACCAACGAAATTTACATAAATTATTATTTTCATAAATATTAAGGTAAAGAAAATTACGTGAGCAATAGTGTTTTTTTTTTATAATACAGCTGACTACATTAAATAAACATTCTAATGTCTAACCAAAGTTACATTTAAAGTAACTAAATTAACTTACATTATTATCTAATAATAAATAAATGAGCAAGAAAGAAACTAAAAACATAGGTACGATTTTTATTTAAGGTAAGATACCTTATATGATTGATAATGATCCATAGATTCGAATAAAGATACTAATTTAACTGCATGTCTTGTGCATTGATCATACAAAACATAGACACTATTAATAACATATGAATAATAGCTTTACAATAAATACAAACATGCAAAACTATTTACAATAAATAATACATAAAATAAACACTATCCATCAATAAATAATAATTCACTACTCATAACTCAAATATGTGAATAATTAACCTATGCAGTACTCAATTAAGCGAATAATAACTCTTTTTTTATGTAATCGAACAGATAGAAGTACAATACAAACAAAGCGAGATGAAAAACATGGGTGGTATTGAAGGTCCAAAATATATACAGGACTATAGTAAATATAATTTGTGATGCCTTTAGTACTTTACCAGTTTTTTTTTTGCTAGGCATGTTTTTTTTTGACACATTCCACACAGGGCTGGTTAGCTCCATACTAAACCATTTCTAGTTAGTATTATAGTTGCTAACACAACTGATATGCTACATATACGTAAATACTTTAAATCGATACATATTTAACACCCAGACCGACAGCCAACAAACATTCAGATTCAGAATCATTTATTGTTAACTGTACAGATATGGTGTTACAAATAAGTACTTACTTAGGTTCAATGGTACCAACAGTTTTGCTCTTTTGAACATACAATATTTAATAACATGCAAAAATACAAACTATATATATATATAATATATTTTTAAATATAAAAAAATAAAAAGTAATAATTATTATTCCATCAATTAATTAACTAAGTTCTATCATACAAAAATAAATTACATAATTTATGCATGTTGGCTATACCAGGCGATCGAAACCGGGGCTCGCTGGTCTTCAGGCTCCAACGACTGCACTGATGTTCTGACTTGATGAGATTTGCTATGAAGATAGGTTAGACCTTGGGACACATAGGCTAATTTTATCCCGGATTAACTTCTTTTTGTCCCGGGTTAACTTGGGTAACACCGCAGAGCGCAACTAGTATTTAATATTACCTATAATATAAAATTAAGTCGGGTTTTCCTTCCTGCCGCTATAACTCCAGAACGCACGAACCGATTTCCACGGTACAGCATTCGTTGGAAAGGTTTCGGGCTCCGTGAGGTTTGTAGCAAACAAAATTCAGGGAAAATTCGATTCACAAAAAAAATCGACCTACACACGGGCGGAGCCGCAGGCAACAGCAAGTCACTAATTTTTTTTTCATATTACTTTATTTATTTATATATTTTATTTTATTTGAGCAGGGGTACAGCGAAGAGACATCGATTCACTGTCGAAGTTCCGAGGATTCGCACAAAGCGTTTTGCTTCGACCTTCATTGTGAGAGCTGCGAAGCTTTGGAACTCACTTCCTGAGTCTCTTTTTCCCGAGAAGTACAATTTGGGGGTCTTCAAATCTATGGTAAATAGGTTCATTCTAGGCAAGCGTGTTACATCTTAGACCACAGTCAAGCTTAACATCAGGCTAGCTGCGGTCAAACGTAAGCCTATTCATCGATAAAAAAAAAATTACGCGAGCTATATTATATAACCCTTTTTTTTAACGTGAGGAAATGCATTTACGCATGCCCGAAAGTTGCGAAACCTCCCCGAAAACCTCCGGAGCGAGGTTCCGCAACCTACAGGTGCCACTCCATCTAGCACTTGCATACTGGGAATACAAGTGTAGGGAGTGGCCCGCCTCAGGGACCCTCTTCGCTTCACCGTGGGTGACCAGGCCACGGTTACTGAGCCCCCCCGCCTCGACAATGCGGGGCCCCACGGGGGGGGAGCTATATAACCCTGTTTTTCTCTATAGTGATTCTCTCCATACTAAGTTAACCTTTGTACGACCCAAACATCGCACAGTCATAATAAAAACCCGCCTAAGCACAGACAGACAATCATTACAATAATTAAGGTCGAAGCTACTTTCTCACGAACACTATTGTTATGTTCAATTATAAATTTAAAAAAAAAACATGCAGTTTTGAAACTTTACGATTGGATGTGGAGTTTAGTGGATTTAGTTATTTATACTCGCAAGTTTGAATGGGTGTTAAAGAAAATAGTATATTTAGTAAAAAGCATTAAATTTATTTTATTATTCCTTTAATGAAAACATACAATATAAAATACATTATAAAATTAAAAAACTTATAAACATACTACCTATTTAAATTAAAATACAAATTAAAGTAATAATAATTTAAATTAAAATTTAAATAGTTTTTTTTTTTTTTAAATCTTTAGTGTGGTTTTCGCAAAGCGAATATGCCGCACAACTTTTACAATATCGAAAACATAATCACATATAACATAATAACAATAAAAAATCAAAAAAAATTAAATAGTATATTTTAAAACTTTATCGGTAAGTGCGCTCCACCGAAGACATCAATGTCACTTACCATCAGGAGAATTGTGGTCAAGCGCTGAACTATTTAGAGTGAAAAGTAAAAGTTAGTGACATTTTAGCCTAGACTAGAATAACTTTGATCTATTTCAAGTCTTCTTCATAATATGATTCTGGCCCTAGTGTCGAAAGATTTGAAGTTGTCTCTGATATGGTAAAGGTATTTCTTGTACAAGTATCAAGCAACGGTAATCAAAAACTTGTAAACGAACCTAATGCCTATCCAATCTCATAGGTATTTAACCTTTGCTACAAATCACTGGAATAAAGGATTTTGAACCTTATTACTAATGCAATAAGAGCTTAAGCAAGTGCAATAAAATCTGTAGTAAATGTATTCTTTAATAGATGTACAAGATATATATATACTAAAGGAATGAGGTTTAACTGATCTTCGCATGACGTTGAAAATCCTCGATAGAATAACAAACGTTTTACACCAAAAAGGTGAAATGAATGAAGCCAGTAATTCCAGGCTAGGCAAGCTTTGGCAAGAGTATCGCTTAGTCATGTAGTTACGTGGCCAGCCGGTCAATTATACAAAAAAATACAAAATATTTTTATTTGACATACTTAGTAAATAAAAATCAACAAAATTTTATGGAATCCAAAGGCTTCTAAACTAGTTTTATAAACTGTGTATTGGAAGCCAATGTCTTCTCCCAAAACAAAAATCTATCCATATACATTATGTCAGATTTAAAAACTAAAATATAATTAATCAATTTACAAGTTTTTCGGAAATTAAATTAAGAAATTAAATTGCCTATCTGTTAAGTAAAAAAAGGTATTAATCAAATTTCAAATTCAAATTGTTTATTTCAGACTACAATATTGGTCCATAAAATATTATCAAATAAGAATTACAATTATTATTAAAAACAAAAAAAAAAAATTACAAGATTACACAAAAATGTCACAAAATTAAAATTAAAATCGAATAAAACAAAACTATATCTTATTACCTACCAATACATTTTTTCTAATTATTAGTACGGCTTATTTATTTATTCGTACAAAGTCTTCATATTATAAAAAAACCGTCATACAATGCAGGTAGTCGTTTAAAAATAAATATATCCAAAGCTCAACAATAAATTAAGGTGTTCGTCCACTTATCATGAATTGACTCGTTGAAAACGGACATGACTTTATTTTATTGAAACTTTGGGTTAAGGTTGGGGACAGTGATAAGCGAAGCTAAAGCTACGTGCAATATATTACTACTACCTACACCCACGAAGGGCTAAATAATGGACTAGAAATAAAATCAAATACAGTAATACCCCGGACTAACGTGATAGGTGGGACCGAGCGCTATCCGCGTAAGTCGAATTCGTGTAAGTCGGGGTACAATTTTTCATAAACATATCTATAAAGTCATACTTTGTTTAATTGGGACCAGAGACTATAATTTAGGAAATATAAAACAATAATTTAGGAAATAAATTTTAATTTAATTCTAGATAATGTGACAAACTATATTAATAAAATGTATAAACACAATCTGAAGTGCGCGGCTTTCAAACAAAAAACGTTAAAGTAGACGAGAAAATTAAATCGCGTAACTCCGAGTTCGCGTAAGTCGAGGTAGCGTAAGTCGGGGTATTACTGTACAAAACATTTTTATTTTCCTTTTAAAGTGTGTTCGTACATATAATACTCATTGTAAAGAAAGAAGATAAACAAAATACAATACATACCACATAAGATATGATATTTTTTTTTATATAATCATAGAAACGGTAGTTACTATGTTTTTGGCTGTAATAAAACTAAATAAATAAGTAGCATATTTATACTATACTTTGCTTCATAGGCAAATACTTGTTCTTTATTTCAAATAGAAATTTATATTTTTTCTACGTTGGAGTCATTAATACAAAGATAAAATGTATTTTATAAAGTATACGTGCTGCTTTTGTAATGGAAAGTTGACCAATAATTTATATATATTATTTTTTCTTCTTATTGTAAGTGGAATGGCTACCTTACACGATATCTCGATAGTGATGGGCCATTTAATCGATACTTAATATTTAAAACTAAATCAATATATCTGCGGAACAACACGACTTAAGTACTTGAGCATTGATTAACAAAATCTTGTAGTCTAAGTCATAAACTTAAAACTCCAAAATATACAAACATAAAATTACGAAACATTTTATTTTCATTAGTATAAGGTAAGCTTTGCTACAAATTGCGATGACGTCACCTAACCTTTGGTACAATTAGCAAACAAAAACTCAAAATTTTCTAAATTCAATACATTTTTGTAAACATTTATTAGGTTCTTACAAAAAAATATTTTTTAAGGTACATTGAATTTATACTTAATTTAATGAAATGCATTTATTAGTGCTACTTCCGTACTTACCTATATCATTAGAAATTCTTTGCATTCAATTAAATTCCATTCAAATCATTTATTCCAGACGTAGTCCAAATTAAACATAATCAAAATCATAAAAATAATAATACTAAATCAGGGCATTGAAACAAAATTGAAACGAAATAATCACAATAATAATAATTAAGATTAATTAAAAACACAATCTGTAGAAAAAAAACATTAAGGATAACTATTTAGATATGTACATGTAACCGGGCAGAATGCATCATTAAAATATTTTGTATTTTATATTTTATATATATTTTTTTCTACTATTAATATCACTTTTCTAAATATTATGTTCACCATGATTGTTGGGATAGCAGTCAATCATGTAGCGGTGTGTTCAGACAGCTTGCTTCAGAGCAAAATATTCCAGACTAGATATTATGCTTCACCACTCTACGAACTAGAAAAAAAAATTACAAACTTTATAATCGTAAAATATAATAGGTATTTGGTTGAATGTCAGAAAATTATATCTAAAAAATCTACTTTATTTTGAATCTCAACCCCCAACAAAATAAAAGAAATGCTTTGCTCGCTACCGCTTACGATTTGCACAGTGCTTTAGTGCTGCCATAATTTATACCTTCAGGAAGTTTCGGATGCGAATGGTCTCTTATTTAACGTTAATTGCTGACATTAATTACTCTTTTTACGATTTCATGGCAACATTTACTTTTACTTATCCACAAGTAATACTCGTATGAAGGGAAAAGTTACATAAGTAAATAAAAGATTCAATAATATTTTTTATTGATACACACGGCTGGTTAGCCCCATACTGAACCATTTGTAGCTCGTATTATGGTTGCTAACACAACTGATATACTACATATACATATTATATATAAATACATACAACACCCAGACCCACAGCCAACAAATTTAGTTAAGCACAAAGATGTTGACCGGGCTGGGAATCGAACCCGGAACCTTCTGATTAGCAGTCCGGCATGGTAGCCATTACGCCAACGAGGTCGCCGTGTGTGAAATGTGTCTTGATATTTATATTATTTTAATTTAATATTTATTTAATTTTTTATCAAAGACTCACAACTAATATTACTAATGTACAACGGAATAACAACATTTAAATGAGTCAAAAATTAAATTAGCTTCGATGATCGCGTCAGATTACCTTAGCTAGCCGAGCTATAAGCGCAATAGGTCATTGATGTAAGACCGGGATCGAACCAGAAGTTGTTAGATTGAAAAACAGCCGTTTTTTCCACCGAACCACATTCGCTTTTTACATCAGATACAAGTATAAAAAAATACATCCGCAGAAGGTACATTCCATTTTACGTAATAATAGATAACAAGCCTTAACAATACCCAATAAATGGCAGTTAAGGCGCTATGGAAGCAAAATAACTTAATTTTACAAATCTTATAAAACTCTGTATATTTATTTCGGAGTTAAGATTCGTTAAGCAGTGTTTTAAATTATAAATATTACGTAAAATATTTAGTTTTTTTTATAAAAAAATATCGTTTAAATAAAAAAAAAAGCGCTTCTTAAAGTAATAAAGAAATTTAAACATATCTAACTTTTTTGCTGGCAATGATAGTCTATCGTTAGAGCTGTAGCGCCTGTAGCTCGGCTAGCTAAGGTGATCTGACGCGATCATCGATCCTAAGCAACGGTCGATGCGGACAGTCTTTGGATGGGTTACCACGCACAAGACTGACGTTTAAAAAAGTGGATTTTTTATCTGAGCGCTAGCGTAGGTTGGATGACACGATAAATTGTAGGTCCCGACTGTTAGTCTTAGTACAAGCAGTGGTTAAGCCAAGTCAGAGGTCTTCGGGCGGCTTGATAACTCTCGACACCAGAGCTTGGCCACTTAGCTCATACGAAGAAGAAGATCGTTGGAGCTTATAATTCCAAAGTTTCTTACTGTAAAAAAATTGCTCAATAACGTATGGCGTGGTACAACCTCGCCTTAAGCTATTTCCATAAAAAAAATTGCAATTCATCCGCGTCTTAATACTTATTCACAACATAATCATTATAACAATTGATGTCTATTTTTACTACAATAGATATTTATTGTATTGTTTGTTATAATACTACTAATAAACGTATTATATGTAAATGCAAAATTTGTGTATAAGTAAGTGTGTGTATGTTACTTCTTCACGCTTAAACAAACAGCTAAATGTTTTTTTTAGTGTGAAGTTTTTGTTAGATAGGTTAGACTTAGGATTATCTCATAGGCTACTTTTTATCTCGAAAGCAATTGTGGTTGCCGTGGGATACGCAAAATAATTCAAAAACTATGTTACTCCTTCACGCTCCAACGGCTTGACCGATTTTAATGAGATTTACTATGAAGATAGGCTAGATCTTGGATTAATACATAGGCTACTTTTTGTTCCGGATTGATGTGGGTAAAACTGCGGGGTGCAGCTTGTTATACATACTTTGACAGCGAAATGCCGAAGAAAATTACGAAAAGTATTTATGTGTTAATTCACCGTAATTCGTGATTGAATTGTTTAATTGTAGGTCCCGGCTGTTAGTCTTAGTACAAACAGTCGTTAATCAGGCTCGAAATTCTTGACAACAGAGCTTAGCCCATTAGCTCATACGTAGAAAAAGGAAACGAAGACCATTCTTGTATCAATGGTAAAATACCGTAACAAGTTAATTCACATATTAGCATAAGCAGCCCACTAGCCCACTGCTGAGACTCGGAACCTTCTCTCACAAGGAGAAAGAGACAGGCCATAATCCACCACACTAGCCAAGTGCGGGTTGGCAGATGACACACGTCTTCTGATACTGTGGTCCTCAAACATGCCGGTTTCCTCACGATGTTTTCCTTCACCGTAAAGCGAGTGCAAATCCTCACATAACTTGAAACAAATCATTGGTGGCCGGGATCGAACCAGGGGCAATCTGATTGAGCAGACGTCATTACCACACTCGCTTTTTCCTTCGAGATAATTCTACAGAATTTATTTTGACAAGATCCAAATATAATCCACAGAGCAAGAAGAATGTTATTTATTTTGATCTGATCATTAATTAGATTAAAATTTGATTCTGGCTACACCGGCGCAGGTTTAAAACCTTAATTTAGAGATCCTTGATACGAGCGTGCTTCATTTGCGGTGGTTTAGAAAGTAATCCGTGCGATGCGACGCCTACCGTTGCGACCCGACTGGTTAAGGAACAATTCCGAGTGGCACGACTAGCTAAAAAATTGGCATTAAGTTAGTTAGCTAGTTAGTGTTTTAAGTAGACTAGTTTTTTTGGAAATTAAATATATGTATTTATTTATATACAAATTTCAACTAGAAAACAATAAATTTAAATAACTTAAGAATAATAAAGTAAAAATCACATAAAAATTATTTACTATCGATAGAAGAAATGAAAATTTTGTAATCTTAAAAACTTAACCTAACAAAAAAACTTGAGAGGTTCAGGGGACACCCGGATGGAACGAAGTTCTTTTCGATTAACTAGTGAAGGGATTGTAGTAATTTTGTTTATTATTAATAACAAATATAATGTAATATAAACTTAATCAGTAGGCTCAATCGCAACTCCACCTGAAACGAATGACGCTGTTGTCAATTAGTAAATACTTTCATTGATAGCCGTATTTAACTTCGGAACAAATTTAGGAGATGCGACATTGCCGTGCGCAAAAAGTGTCGTGACAACTTTTCGTAAGATTTTTTTCCGTCTAGCCCCCTTTCATAACGCGCGATAAGTAACTTCGTTCCAATTAAAGTTTTGTAAACTTAAATAACCAAACCTAACAAAAAAAATACAAAATTAAGCCACCTAAACGTCAAGCTTACAAAGACTAGTTAGACGAATGCTTAAAAAGACTATATAGATAAATACGAGTACTTTTAGTATTTTATTTTCGTTTTTACTATGCTTTGTAAATATTACTCTTAAGTTATGTTTAAATTTATTTTTATCATTACTTTTAATTTTATCAATAAAATATGTAAGTAATACTAAATAAAAAAAATTAAAAAGTACTTTAAAAGACTAGTTAAATAAATTATGTGTGTCTGAACATTGAAATGGGAGCTTAACTGCACCGCGCAGTGAATTCGTGACTTTAGATGTGCAAGACCTCATTTGAGAATTAGTTTGCGCTCGAACAAATGGAATGTTGATTGAGTTTCGGTACTATTTTTTGCTAATTAGTACTTGGAACAGTTACTAAGCTTTGCAGCCCCAGTTCTAAAGGCTAGGGGGGAAAGGGGGGCCAAGAAGGCTTATGCTCCGGGCGGCATGTTCTTGGGGCGGCAAAATACACAAAAATACAAAAAAAAACATTTACTTATAAGATAGATAGATATACTCTTTATTGTAACACGAAAGGAAATACAAAACAAAGAAAAATAAATAAACAACTTATAAGTAGTGTAACACAACTTGCTCATCTAGTTTTTTTTCTTGGTGCTGGCTAAGTATCTTTGCTTTAGTGTCGGGAGATTCCAAGTCACTCCAGGGCAGCTGACTTAATACTAACAGCCGAAACCTACAATGTAACGTATCATCCGACATTCAATAGCGTCCAGATGTAAAAGCTTTTTAGGGCTTCGTACCTAAAAGGTAAAAACGAGACCCTATTACTAAGACTCCGGTGTCTGTCTCCAGGTTGTCTCGCAGTTGGCCTATTATAGTTCATAGTTAGTTCATAGTTCATTTATTCCTAACAAAAATATTACAGGTCTGAAATTTTATAATACAATTTGTACACACAAGTACTAAATCTAGCATCTTATTTTAATAATTATTATTATTAAATAATAAATAATATAGTGAAAAAATTATAAAAATAAAGATGTCAATTCGCAAGATATTCAATTAATGTCAATAAATTATTTAATACTAGGTATAAATTCGTCATATGAATAAAACGCTCGATTAATGAGCCACTGTTATTTTTATCTCATAAGAATGTGGTGTTAAATGTGAACTGGTATCTAAAGGGGGAGTGGCGTAAAGGGCTTGCCCGTCTCAAGCGAAAGGTCTAGTTTATAATTTGGGGTCGCGGTTCGATTCTATAGTTTCTTTGTCCGCCATCACCAATGAATTTATATATTTGATTTGATTTATAACTACTATAAACGGATCTCAAATTATCATCACAAAAGATACAAAAGACCCGTGCGTGGTATATTAGAACTAGTATTAAATTCGTGAAAAATCGAGTAATGTATTTAACATTTAACATCAGTCGATTAAATTAAAAAATCGTAAATCGACTACATTTATTTGTAGTAGCGCCTGTAGCTCGGTTAACTAAGGTGATCTGATAATTAAGGTTAAGCAACGGTCGATGCGGACAGTCTTTGGATGGGTGACCATGAACTAGACTGTCGTTTTTGAAGTGGCATTTTCATCTGGGCTCTAACGTATGTCGGATGACACGTTAAATTGTAGGTCCCGACTGTTAGTTTTCATACAACTTCGGGCGGCTTGAAAACTCTCGACATCAGAGCTCGGCCAAAAATAATTTCAACTTACTTTAAAATAAACTCTATATAACGGACACTGAAGGGACTGTGCATTTTGTGACGTTTTAGACAGTGCTCGCTTAATGGAGAGAATGCATCACTGTATGAAATACAAGCTAAACCAACTAAAGCCATTTGATTTCGACGCTCTAGATAGTTTGTCGTTAAATCGAGTGACGTTACATGGAGTTTACACTGTATCGTATATCTTTAAATGAGCAATTTTTGTATATACATATATAATTGGAAAATCTCGGAATCGGCTCCAACGATTTTCATGAAATGTAGTTAGTATATAGGGGGTTTCGGGGGTAATAAATCGATCTAGCTAGGAATCATTTTTAGAAAAGGTCATATTAAAAAATAAATAAAAAAAATCCGAGCAAAGCTCGGTCAACCAGGTACTGTTGCTTTATATTTTACCTCTCCGGTGCGCACAACCTTTTCAAAACTTCGCCAACGCTACGAACTTATTTCGCACTGTCTCTTACGAAGGACAACGAAATAGGTTAGTCGAATAAACGCCTCGTGCGAACAACACATGTTTGTACTGAACTATTGTTTTTCTGAGAACTCGACCGAACAGACCGATTGTCAACCTTATCTGTGACAGAATAAGGTTGATTTTAAATAAAGCATGCAGTTACAAAACATGACTTATTTAGATAGATGCAGAGATAAAATAATTTATTACATTGAGAATCTGTGTCCATAGAAATTCGTGTGAATTTTAAACTGGGAACCACTGGACATAATGGTGCTGATATTATATCATTTATAAGGTTGCGAATTATGGTTATCTGTTTTTTTTGGGATATATCTACCTATCTACATATCTATTGTCCATCTGTGTATATAATTATGTACCTTCTCTATATATACATATATAAAATAAGTATATGTGATAATGTATTTATTTTGATAATAACTCGTATTTTTTAAACATTTTTTTAAATAAAAATAAATTAAAAAAATAATGGTCCTACTTAACCCTTCATGCGCGAACCCAACTCGTACTTGGCCAATTTTTTCATAAAATTATTTCCATTAAAAAAAATAAAGAAAACTTAACCCCTATTTACCCTTTTCGCCAAACCACGGCTTTTGAGGCTGTTTGAAAATTCGCGACGCTAGAGGACAGCCAGTTAGCAACAAACAGAAATTAAATTCTTCTTCTTCTTCTTCATCGTATGAGCTAAGTGGCCAAGCTCTGGTGTCGAGAGTTTCTCAAGCCGCTCGAAGGCCTCTGACTAGGCTTGTATTAAGACTAACAGCCGGGACCTACAATTTATCGTATCATCCGGCCCACGGTAGCGCCCTTATTAAAATGACACTTGAAAAACAGCGTTGTGCATGGTCACCCATCCAAACACCATCCGCATCAACCGTTGCTTAGATTCGATGATCGCGTCAGATCACCTTAGCTAGCCGAGCTACAGTCGCTATAGAAATTAAATTAAACAAACCACATAATCCAGACAAAACAAAAACACACCTTGAAAAGGTCACATGAAGTAACCTTAAATTACATAACAGCTACAAAAACTATATTACACTATAAATACAGATTGCATATGTAATAACAATGTATAAATCAGCTTAATAGCGTATGTCAGTTTGTATGTGACAAGAAAATTATACCTAACGACGGCTCGAAGAGTTAGGAAGATCAATTTAAGGTCAGTTATGCACTGAGCTTAAATATTTTATACTAGCTGCGACCCGCAGTGTCGCTCGCGTTATACCGAGGTTAAAAATGTCCTATACGTGAATCTACATAGAGTCTAAACTATGTTCGTACCAAATTTTATCGATACCAGTTCAGCAATTTGACATAGAAGAAATAACAAACATACACACACAAATGCTCGCATTATAAATGAATAGAAGACAAAATTAAACTCTCGACTTGTCGTTCGAAGAGTCAGCATCTCCTGATGATGCCTTGTGGTTAGCGAAACACGTGTAGAGTTAAGAATTTCCGAATTGTGATAGGTAACGTTAATCTTAATTAATCTTAGTTAATTAATAATGGAACGCAGCATTCTTGGCATTAAAAGACAAGACCGCGTCCGAAACACTACGCTGCGTTCCATGACCCGCGTTACCGACGTAGCAAAAAAGGCTGCCAGGCTCAAATGGGAGTGGGCGGGCCACGTATGCAGGATGCACCCTGACCGTTGGGCAAAGGTTTCCATGGAGTGGGACTTTTCAGATGGCAGAAGACGACGAGGCAGGCCGCCAACTCGATGGCGCAAGGAGTTGGTGGACTTCCACAACAACTGGAAGGAACTGGCCCAGGACAGAAAAGCGTGGAAATCATTGGGGGAGACCTTTGCCCAACAATGGGACAATATAGGTTAGATAAAAAAAAAAAAAAAAAAAAAAAAAAAAAAAAAAAATTAATAAAAAACTTAGTTAAATAAGCTTGGTTAATTGATCTTAGTTGATTTTTCCTTTATTTGTCTTAGTTTGGATTTCGGATCACAGCGGAAGTACACTAAATATTTAATTTTGTCTTCTATTTACAATGGATTTCCGCAAAGTAAGGCCTGTAACATCAATAAGTTATTATAAATGAATTTTGCATTATCCTACTAATATAATAAATGCGAAAGTCTGTATGTGTGTATGTTTGTTACTTCTTCGCGCTCAAACGGCTGAACCGATTTTGATGAAGTTTGATGAGAAGATATGACAGATATTGGATTAACACAAACAAACTTTTCCAAAAACAATGAATTTTTCAAATCGGTCCAGTAGTTTCGGAGCCTATTCGCGTCAAACAAACAAACAAACAAAAAATCAAACTTTTCCTCTTTATAATATTAGCAGGTATAGATAAATTAGATGTCTCAAAGAATCACCAGTAAACGTCAAATAAGTCCAATTATAAAGTTAATTTAAGGAGGAAATAGAAACATTGGTAATTGTAGTGTCTCAGGGAAATGTCTAAACAGAGCTAAAATTGGTCCTCACTAGAAGAGACAGTTTCCTTCAATGCAGGTCACGATTACGATAAAATAGAGTGAAAGTCTATTTCTATCTATAATGTCCGTTTTTGAAGTAACTCCCCGAAAACCAGGAAGTTAATTTAATGAAGATTATCTTCTCAAGACCTCGTTGGTTACCATGCCGAACTGCCAATCAGAAGGTTCTGGGTTCGATTCCCGGCACGGCCAACATCTTTTAGCTCAACTAAATTTGTTAGCTGTTGGTCGAATCTATTTAACCTACTAGCTGACCCGGCAAACGTTGTTTTGCCTCACTTAGGGGTATAAAAATAGATACGAGTAGTGTAGCTTATATGACACGTTCGTAGATTTACCATAACAGAGCCATCTATCTATTGATTACTTACTCAACCCAGTCGAAAGGTATCGACATCTGTTAGAATTATTTGGAGTTAACAGATAATTGTGACTGTCAAATAATAAAGACAATAATTAGCAATAAATTAAAATTGTGACTATAATTTGAGATTTAAACTATCCTATCTCTCAAGTTGGATCGAACTGCACATGGTGTCCGAATTTTATTATAATCGGTTTAGTGGTTTAGGAGTCGATTGAGGACAAACATTGTGACACGAGATTTATATATATTAAGATGTATGAATGTAGTATATGTAGTATATCAGTTGTGTTAGCAACCATAATACGAACTAGAAATGGTTCAGTCTAGGGCTAACCAGCCGTGTGTGAAATGTGTCCTGGTACTTATTTATTATTTTTTGTTCTCATTTCCTAAATTCCTCGGTAACTGTGGTTAAAATATTAATTGACAGTTAATTAAAGTTCGTCTTTCTTAATGCTTCAGTTAACCCATCACGCAAATAAACGTAAAATGCCAACCAGTAATATCATTAAATGAAATAGCTTGACTAGAATACATAACACAATTAATATTATGATAAAGTTCTTAATCTATACCAATATTGTAAAGAGGAAAAGTTTGTTTGTTTGACGCGAATAGACTCCGAAACTACTGGACCGATTTGAAAAATTCCTTCACCATTTGGAAGCTACATTATCCCCGAGTAACATAGGCTATATTTTGTTTCTCTTTGCAGCTTAGATTATTTTAGAGCCCGTGCGAAGCCGGGGCGATCTGCTAGTGCAATGTAACGTCACTCGTTTTAACGACAAACTCTCTAAAGCGTCGAAATCAATTGGCTTTAGTTGGTTTAGCTTATATTCCATACAATGATACATTTTCTCCATTAAACGACCAATCTCCATAGCGTCATAAAATGCACAGTCCTTTCAGTGTCGTTATATAGAGTTAACACTGCTTGCAACAATAAAGGAAACATTTAAAAGTTCCTCTTGCTCTAACTCATTTCGTTATGTAATTGAGAAGAGAAGAATTTACAAAAGTTTTCTTTATCAAATTACCTATAAATTCGATTTTTCTTCATCGTATGAACTAAGTGGCCACGACCTGGTGTCGGGAGTTTTCAAGCCGCCCGAAGGCCGAAGGTCGTTTAGCTAAGTAAGAGGACTTGGCTAAACGACTGCTTGTACTAAAACTAGCCTACAATTTAACGTGTCATCAGACCCTTGGTAGCGCCCAGATGAAAATTCCACTTGAAAAGCGACAGTCTTGTGCATGATCACCCATCCAAACACTGTCCGCAACGACCGTTGCTTAGCTTCGATGATCGCGTCAGATCACCTTAGCTAGCCAAGCTACAGGCGCTTCTAAATTCCTCTATATAAGCGACTGTTTTAAAGCCTTATATATCCGTGTTATGTACATTGAAATGTTCTTTGTATCAGTATTATATTAAATCTCGCTTTGTTTTATACAGTACATAGCCGTGCAAAGGTTTATGGGCGTATTATTTTACATAAATACTTGGGGTCTACCATTTATAATACACAAACATAACACAACAAATAACATTATTACATCATTTTATTTATAGCTGAAATTGGGCGCAAACTAAGAAAGAAAGAGAATTGTTTATTGTGACAAATTAATATACATACGACAAAATATTATAATTAAAATAGTACACATAGTAACTAAGAAAGAGATTAGGTGAATACCGCTCCGGATCGTACCTAGCGCAAAGGCTATCCATAGCTATACAACGCGGTAATGCCACCAGCGTTATGGGTACCTTTCCGTCAGGTTCTGTCCGGAGTGGTCTTCTAAATTAATTTTGTAGTCCTATTTAAATTTACATTTTTTTATAATTTATTTTAAAAGGTAATATAGTAGTAAAATAAGTTACTATTTAATTGAGTCTGTATTTAAAACATTTATAATAATAATGTACAAAAATATATATTCATCAAAACGTTTTGCTACTCGCCATTTACTCTCCAGGGCCTACACTTTTTGTTACTCTTTTTCTTTTTTTTTATCTGATGCTATAATTGCAATTTCTTTATTTGAAAAAGTAAACAACAGTTCCACAGATTTAAAGACCTTTTCTCTATTTGCAGTCGTATTTCAATTAAGGAGTTAAGTTTATTACAAATTATTAACTCTTCTTCTTCTTCTTTTTCTTCTTCTTTACCTTATCCCACGTCATGTGTGGTCGGTACAGTATGTACGCTTCTTCCATACATCTCTGTCATTCGTCATCTCTGTATTCACACCCCTCCTGGTCATATCGTCATTCACACAATCCATCCATACTTTCTTAGGCCGCCCCCTTCCTATCTGTCCGTCCACACTCATACTCACTGTTTTCCCTAAAACCATGATAACAAATAACTTATTGACTCAGGCGTTACTTTGCGGAAATCCATTGTAAATAGACTCTTGACTTGTCGTTCGAAGAGTCAGCATCTCCTGATGATGCCTTGTGGTTAGGCGAAATACGTGTAGTGTTAAGAATTTCCGAATTGTGATAGGTAACGTTAATCTTAATTTATCTTAGTTAATTAATCTTAGTTAATTAATCTTAATCTTATTAAGGCAAGAGTGAACCGGTTTCTTCTGGGCAAGCGCGCTCCACCTTAGATTGCAATCTCGCTTACCATCAGGTGAATTGCGGTCAAGCGCAAGCCCATTACTAGTAAAAAAAAAACTTAGTTAATTTTTCCTTTACTTGTCTTAATCTCGATTTCGGATCACAGCGGAATTACACTAAATATTTAATTTTGTCTTCTATGATAACAAATTACAAGTGTAAGACCATGATGGTTAAGCTCATGGTACCCCCTTCGCATTGTGTGTCAGTTTGTTCACATTTATATCGCATCCGCAGATTCCTCGGTGACACACAGTGGCGGTGATATTATCGCATTACAGCACAGAGTAGAACATGTACAGAGAACAGACTTACTACGCATCAAGTTTTATTTTTTACACATTTAATAAGGCACAATCAAGATTAATAAAACTCTGCCAGAGTTGCCGGGCTTGGATTTCTTCGAAATAATTATTTTTGTGAACCAATTATGCAGAATTTGTTTTTTTTTTATATTATTTTTTGTTTTTTATATTTGTTCCACCTGTTATCTCCCTTAACACTGAGTCAAGGATGTTGTTTGTTGGAGTCGGAGAACAGACTTACTACGTATTAAGTTTTCTTTTTACACATATAATAAGGCACAATCAAGATTATGAAAACTCTGCCAGAGTTGCCAGGCTTGTATTTCTTTAAAATAATTATTATTGTGATTTTATTTCCTAATTCGTATGTTCATATTATTACTTGTATAATAATAATGAAGCCGATTATTTCATGATTAAAAGTGCTTTTTTGATAAAAGTCCCGTTATTTGGATAGCCATATTGATAGAGTTGTAAAACAATGATTCATTATTACTTTAGTTTCTCTAAAATAAAATGTCAAAGCACAGTATTTATTAGCCATAAGTATTAATTGCACTTGGATTCGTCATAAGCGTTTGACGACCTCGTTGGCTTGTTGGTTACCATACGGCTAACATCTTTGTGATGAACTTAATTTTCGGCTTGTTACTATAAAGTATTTGTATATTTATATGTAGTATATCAGTTGTGATAGCAACCATAATACTAACTAGAAATGGTTAAGTAAGGGGCTAACCAGCCGTTGATTCGCACAAAGTGTTTTGCTTCGACCTTCATTGTGAGAACTGCGGAGCTTTGGAACTCTCTTCCTGAGTCTCTTTTTCCCGAGAAGTTTAATTTGGAATCTTCAGATCTAAAGTAAATAGGATCTTACTAGGGTTACATCTTAGACCAGCCGTGTGTGAAGTGTGTTTCAATATTTATTTATTTATATTTAAAAGCAATGTCTATAAAAACATCAACAAATTAAAATAATATATTTTAAAATACGCAACACCAAAGCAACATAGTGTATAAATGTGAACATACATCTCTGCTTTATTTTCTACTCACGCTTTAACCTTAACGCCTATAGAACACGAATGGCTGTCAACGCAGTGCGTCCTTGCTCTATGAATTCAATACATTGGGAATTAATACTTAGTTTCACGTAATACTAACGTTTCTTCTTCTTATTTGCATGAACTATGTGGCTAAGCTCTGGTGTCGAGAGTTTTTAAGCCGCTTGAAACCCCAAAAGCTTAAGGACTGCTTGTAAGACATACAACCGGAAAAATGTTACGTGTCACCCATGCCATGGTAGCGCCTAGATAAAATGTCATTTTTTTAAACGACAGTCTTGAGCATGGCCACACATTCAAAGATTGATTGTATCGACCTCGATGATCGCGTCTAATTACTGGCACGGCTTGCAGACATCGCTTTGGGTGATAAGGCTGCAATTGTGCATAAGCATAGCATAGCATTCAGCTTATTTTTTTTTAATTGACCCTTCTTATTACATATTTTTAATGTTTTGGTTGTAATGTTCGTGTGTGTGTAGGGTATAATTATGTATTATATATTTTGTATTTATTATTATATATTTATTTTGTTAAAATATATTATTTATGTATTTGAATTCCCATATACATTTATGTTATTACACCTCGTCATTATGTTCTTTCTTGGAATTGGTTGCCTGGAAGAGATAGCGAAGGCACTAGCTTTTATGTACTGTGTTTTCTGTAATTTGTTCCATTTTTTTGTGAGTGTTTTAATAAAGTGTTAATCTATCTATCTAATTACCTTTAGCTAAAATATTGTTTCTAATTCCAGATGTACCTCTCCAGCCTGCTAGCTGTCACCCTGGCCACGGTAGCGCTCGGCGCGGGCGAAGAATACCTGCCCCCTAACAAGGGGTACAATTATGACCCCCCCGCAGTGCCTTTCCCCCCCATCAATAACCCAGTTAAGGTATATTTTTACACATTATTTTTGAACGTGTAACTACACGATTTTTTTACACACGCGTGGTTAATTATGCTTATAAATATAAAGACGTATGTCTGTCTGTCTCCAGGCTGTATCTCAGAAATCGTAATAGCTAGATAGCTGAAATTTTCACAAGATAAGTTTTTCTCGTGCCGCTGCCTGCAATCAATTATAAAAAAAATATTTAAGGGGGGTTCGTAGACAACAATGGTATGGGACCCTATTAGTAGCAGGATTTTATAGGTTTTTCATAATATGCTATGTAGCGCCTGTAGCTCGGCTAGCTAAGGTAATCTGACGCGATCATCGAAGCTAAGACTGACATTTTTCAAGGGGTATTTTCAACTGGGCGCACCGAGGGTCGTTTGATACGTTAAATTATAGGTTCCGGCTGTTAGTCTTAGAACAAGCAGTTGTTATGACAAGTCAGAGGCTTTCGGGCGGCTTTAAAACATCTTGACACCAGAACTTAGCTCATACGAAGAAAATTAATAAAAATAATATGATATCACGAGTAGTAGGGTTTTATAGGATTTATAATAATATGTTGTTCGGCTCCCATACCGCTTGAAGCTGGTAGGTGGAATGTTTCGGTATGCGTGGTTGGATAATTTTGACATTTCAATACGCTTATTGTAACTAGCAAGGTCAGAGTGCATTGTGCATTGATCACGAGGCGTGGGCTTCACTAATATTATTATTTAGCCGTGCAATACTAGATTTAATTATTTTAAACTGTGTATTCTTCTTAATATATATAAATCTCGCGTCACAATGTTTGTCCTGAATGGACTCCTAAACCACTTAACCGATTATAATAAAATTCGCCTATATAAATTGGCCTATATCTCTCTCCTGTGCAGCAGTGGGAACGTATAATGGGCTGCTTATGCTTATGCTAGAGTCCAATTAGTAATATTATAAAGCTTGTTACAAACAATAGTTACATTCTACCCACTCGTTGTAATACGTTTCGCCTTATTACAAGTATGATTAGCCTAATATAGGCCTGCGCGATCATCAAAGGCTTGTTGTGGGTTTATGTAATTTCACACGATTACCCGGTCGATTATGATGTTGATTATTTATGTCAAGGTAATGATAGGTCACAGCTTGTTTAAGCAATGGTTAAAGTCGTATGGAAAAAGTTGAAGTAAACACTGAGGTATAACTTCAGATTAGGTGCCTGAGGAAATATGGATCGCCAAGACACAGGCTCACGCCTAGGTTGGGGTCCATGGAGTAAACTCAGCGGCCTTACTCAAAACTAATCAGCTATATAAACAGAAATGCAAATTATACAATAAGGCACAATATGTATATGCCATAGGACGATTAATTGTATGGTAATTATAGTATGTAGTATGTAAGCCCTGTTAAATGTCCATAAATAAACTATGTTTGATTACTAAGTACTTGAGGAATATTATCTTCCAAAAACTAGGTCTAACTATTTATGAGTCATTATTACAAGTATATGCAATTATACGCCTTTAGCTCGGCTAGCTAAGGTGATCTGACACGATCATCGAAGATAAGCAACAATCGACAATTCTAGAGTTAATAGGTATTTTCTAGGTAAGCGTGTAATATTGTAGGCCATAGTATTGTTTAACACCAGGCAAGCTGTGATCAAACGCAAACCTATTATATTATAAAAAAAAAAAACGGTGTTCGGATGGGTGACCATGCACAAGTCTGTCGTTTTTCAAATGCCATTTTCATCTGGGCGCTACCGTGGATCGAATGACATGTTAAATTGTAGGTCCCGGCTGTTAGTCTTAGTACAAACAGTCGTTTAGCCTAGTCAGAGGCCTTCGGCGGCTTGAAAACTCTTCACACCAGAGCTTGTATGTAGTAAATCAGTTGTGTTAGCTACCATAACACAAACAAGAAATGGTTCAGTATGGGGTTAACACTTATGTATCGGAATAACCCATATAGGATTGTTATTTTGTTACAATAAAATCTTCTTCTTAGTCGTATCTTCATTACTGAAGGTCGTGTCTAATACGCAGTGTCGAGCACTCGGTTAACAATGGTCTTCCACTTGTTCCTGTCCTCGGCGGTCTTAAAAGCTTCGGCAATTATAGGTAGGCCAGTGAGCGTCTTTACAAGGTCTGACCAGCGGGTAGGAGAGCGACCTCGTGCTCTTTTTCCGTCAACTTGGCCAACTACCACGAGCTTCTCACACAAAAAAAATCTTTCTCTCTTTCATTCTTCCTTTTTGTACCTACAATCATTGGCGGTAATGTGGTCAAGCGCTGACGTATTTAGAGTAAAAAAAATGTAGCATTTGTCCTGTGTTTCAGCAACCGTCGCCCCCGCCCTACAGACCGCCCCAGAGGCCCGCTCCGCCACCACAGAGACCCACCTACCTGCCGCCCCAGACTCATGAGGTAAATACCACCATATACAATGTTATTCATGGGGTAAATACACCACAGACAATGTTATTCATGGGGTAAATACACCGTAGACAATGTTATTCATGGGGTAAATACACCGTAGACAATGTTATTCATGGGGTAAATACACCATAGACAATGTTATTCATGGGTAAATACACCATAGACAATGTTATTCATGGACTAAATACACCATAGACAATGTTATTCATGAGGTATATACACCATAGACAATGTTATTCATGAGGTGAATACCACCATAGACTATGTAAGTACCATCCTGAGATTTTCAAATCAAGAGTGAATAGGGTCCTTCTAGGTAAGCGTGCTACAACGTTGGCCACAGCACTGCTGAACATCAGGCAAGCTGTAGTCAAACGCAAACCTACAACAAATAAAAAAAGTTTTTCACAGGGTCAATAGACAATGTTATTCATGAGGCAATACACCATATACAAGGAGGAATTTGCCAAAATAGGGTTTTAGGAATAAATAATAGTAATAATTGTTTAAGCTATTTACTGGTCATCATAAATATGTTGTACTCCATTAGCATTAGGTGGTGCGCGGTATTTTGACTTTCCTGAAATTAGATAAATTTCATTATCATCATATTCCTCAGCTTATTCTATCCCTCTGCTGAGCATAGGCCTCTCTCATGCCATTTGTCTCGGTCCTTGTGGTACCACTCCCTTCTCCCTGCGGCCCCACCGCGTCCGCCATCAACCAGTGGCGACCCCGTCGAGGCCTTACAAACCACACGTAAAAAAAATGGTGGTTCATCCATACTGGGGCTAAAATGCCACAGACAGACACACCACACACACACACGCACACGCACACGCACACACGCACACACGTCAAACATATAACACCCAATTTTTTTTGCATCGGCGGTTAAAAAAAGTGCTTTAATACAAATTCGAAACAGGTCTAACTAAAAATCTTACCAATATTATTATCAATGTCTCCAACGTATTTAGAATTCGTGCCTGAAAATTAATAGAACATAATAAATAAATGGGTGATAAATATGTAGTATATATGTATATATATATACGTATGTAGTATATCAGTTGTGTTAGCTACCATTATACAAACTAGATATGGTTCAGTATGGGGTTAACCCACCGTATGTGAAATGTGTCCTAATATAAAAAAAAAAAAATCAAAATTATAATAAGTAAAAAAAAACCACTAACCCATTTCACCACTGCCCGGGTTTTTTTGTACATCATAATTTAGTTCTTCTGAAAGATTAAACACAATACAGTCAAAGTTCATATTTAGGTTTAACCGTGGGTTTAACTTAGCAGCCTTCTGCTGGAAACCTTCTCTTGCAAGGAGAGAGGACAACTTATGGATAATTCTATGTGGAATTTATTAAATTATTAATTATCTTAATATATATAAATCTCGTGTCACAATGTTTGTCTTCAATGGACTCCTAAACCACTTAACCGATTATAATAAAATTCGCACACCATGTGCAGTTCGATCCAACTTGAGAGATAGTTTAAATCTCAAATTATAGTCGCAATTTTAATTTATTGCTAATTATTGTCTGTTATTATTTGACAGTCACAATTATCTGTTAACTCCAAATGATTCTAACAGATGTCGATACCTTTCGATTGGGTTGAGTAAGTAATCAATAGATGGCGCTGTACCCCTAAGTGACGCGAAACAACGTTTGCCGGGTCAGCTAGTAAATTAATGCATATTAAAAAAAACATACCATCGCTGCTGGCTAAAATTGAGAAGCAAAAAATCGTTCAAACGTAATATATTTAGATCACTTGGTACCATAATAAATTATAAATGCCAATAATGTTTATGTTGTTACTTCTTAGCGCTCAAACGACTGAACCGATTTTGATGAAATTTGCTAAGGAGATAGTTTAGATCCTGGATAAACATTTAAGCTTTGTATCCCGGATTCACGTGGGCAATACTGCTGGGTGCAGCTGCAAAATATTTGTAAATAGTATCAATTCAATTAAAATCTAGTATCTGCAGTATAAACTTTTTTGTAACGACACTGAAGGGACTGTGTATTTTATGTCGTTATAGAGAGTGGTCGTTAAATGGAGAGAATGTATAAATAAAAATAATAAATAAATATTAGGACACATTCACACACGGCTGGTTAGCCCCATACTGAACCATTTCTAGCTCGTATTATGGTTGTTAACACAACTGATAAACTACATATACATACATACATATTATATATAAATACATATATAACACCCAGACCCACAGCCAACAAATTTAGTTAAGCACAAAGATGTTGACTGGGCCGGGAATCGAACCCGGAACCTTCTGATTAGCAGACCGGCATGGTAACCTTTACGCCAACGAGGTCGTCTCATTGTATGGAATACAAGCTAAAGCAACTTAAGCCAATTGATTTTGTCGCTTTAGAGAGTTTGTCGTTAAATCGAGTGACGTTACATGGAGTTTACACTGTATTTAATAAAAAAATCACTGAATAAACTTACAAGGCATGTATCCCGGATGAACTGCGAATATGAAGTTTAAATTAGTGCCATCTATGTTACGTTTATGTCAACATACACAATTACATCAATAATAATCTTGCGCTAAACACAATAAAATCTAAAGACTTAAAAATTAAATATTTGAAACCGGTTGTAAAAGAAATAATATCATAGATAAAATCAATAAATTAAATATAGCACTGGTACAAATCACACTGCGCGCATTCCAAATAATATCCCACAAACGTAACTATGGAGCCAAAAAAAAAAAAAGCTGTGTCTACCTAATGAAAGCTAACCTATTTTTTTGTTTATTTCTTATTTGTGTAGTAGTTTTTCAATCATTTCCTTTCGCATAAATGTGAACCTACAATATTTACGTCATATATTTACGTCATTTAGTTACAAGGTAAGTTGTTAGCTGTATAAGTTGTGCTATAATTGTATCGTAGTGTGAGATCTCTGCTGCTCTGCATTACAGGCCCCTTGAGGTACCTAGCACAGAGCACGGCGACTTTCTCAGGTACGACACAGCCCTCCACTCACATAGCTAGTACTAAACATGATTTTATGTACCTAACTCTAAGATGTATACACAATAAACGAATATGAATTTGATTTGAATTCTAAAAATGCCTACATTTTCCATAATTTATGTGATTTTAGTTGTGTGGTTTATGGTCGTCTCTTTCTGGTCACTTATGATGAAAAGAGACAGGAAAACTTTAAAATTACGTTCAGATGTATTGTGTGTACACCAAAATCACCACTACTCAAACTATTAAAACTAAAACTATACAAATATATCGAGACTAAAAAGAACTCACTTGTAATAGGCTCAAGGGTACTGCATTTAGTGGAGGGACCATTTTTCTTGCCCAACTTTAAGACTTTAGAGTTGGCTCCTTTGGCATTACGCATTTCTGGAAAACCTCAGTTCTATCATTGAAGTTAATGATTAAGTTCAAGATTTTAATCACAGATGGCGCTTTACATATTTGTACTTTACAAACTAAACGATTTATCAAATCAAATCAAATCATCATTTATTTCAGACAAGGTATGGAAGAGAAAATAATAGAAATATATCAAATTTTGGTTATCCAACACAAATATTAAATGTCATAAAATAAAATAATAGTAATAATACATAATTGTAGCAAATATTATTATTTTTATGAATAAATGAGTTATGAAGTTGCTGGTGGTATTATACTATTATTGTACAAGTATCAATAAATTATTTTAGTAGATAAAACAGCTGCTAGTATTTAAAGCAAAATCTTTAAGACCAATGAACTTACATATTTCGATGATACAGACAAATAACTATTCAAAAATCTATAGGAAATTCGCAAATACAAAAATAGAACCTTGGTATATTTTATCCTGGTTTTTTAAGTTATTTTTTATATCCAAGAGCCGTAGATCAATATGTATTTAGTTAGATGTATGTACTAAAGGTGACATAAAAAAATTCGCTTCATTTATCAGTTTACCAGTAGTAGTCTACTTAGATGGATAAAAAATAGAAAACTAAATCTTATCGATGCTTCCTTTCAAATAGTCATTGTATACACTAGCACCATCTATCGAGCCATCAAAGAAGCAACAAGTAAAAAGTTTATATGTTTCAATAAATATACAAGCAGTATAATTTCTGTATACTTTAGACTTACCGTCTTCTTCAATACCTGGATATCAAATGAATCCATTAAGTTCGAAGCAGTAAGTAAATGATAATGAATTTAGTCACAATATTAGTTACTTACTTGAAAGTATATAACCATATGCTGGATGAGAGATCAAAAAAGAGGAATAAAAATATAAATATATAGTAAATTTAATCATAAGCATATCAGCTAAAATATCATACATGTACCCACCCAAATCATTTTGTTTCTGCTTTTTTTGTGCTTTAAAAAATAAGAAATACATCATAAATCATATTATTTAAATACATTTAGTGTGAGAATATCATTAAGTATGATGCGGTAAGAATATTTGAATAAAGAAATTGTTTACCTATTCTTATTTCATTTAAGTCATATGAAATGGTTAAATGATATGATAAAATTGAAATTATTATCTGGAATCAAAATAAAAATTAGTAAATAAATTTATAAAATATGAATTTTTTTGTGTCTCATCTAGGTAAATCCGAGTACTTACATATAATGTAGTAAACCTTAAATTGCACCCATAAAACATCATTTAGATTTATTGTGTTTTTTTTATAACTTATAGGTTTGCATTTGACCACAGCTTGCCTGGTGTTAAACAATACTATGGTCTACGATGTTACACGCTTACCTAGAAAATACCTATTAACTCTAGATTTGAAGACCCCCAGGTGGTACTTCTCAGAAAACAGAGACACAGGAAGAGAATACGTAAATTGAATTTCACATGATTTTTAATATTCAAAGCTAAAAATGTCGTCTTGTTTTATTTAATGGCATTCGATGTATTTGCAATAAAATATTTTATGGGGCAAAGAAATAAACACTCAAAATGTAAAGTTACTACTTCCAATACAGATAACAAAAAAATATATTTTAAGTTTACGGTTAACGGATTCTAGATTACGATTTTCAGTTCATAATAAATTAAATAATAATAAAACTGCCTGAAAATACTAGGAATATAACTGATTACATTGCGCAATAACTAAAATGAGTTACAAACAAAAAGTACTAACTACAGATTTTCAGTTCATAATAAATTAAATAAAAATAATATAGTTGCCTTAAAATGCTACGAATATAACTGATTACATTGCGCAATAACTAAAATGAGTTACAAACAAAAAGTACTAACTACAGATTTTCAGTTCATAATAAATTAAATAATAATAATATAACTGCCTTAAAATGCTACGAATATAACTGATTACATTGCGCAATAACTAAAATGAGTTACAAACAAAAAGTACTAACTACAGATTTTCAGTTCGTAATAAATTAAATAATAATAATATAACTGCCTTAAAATGCTACGAATATAACTGATTACATTGCGCACTAACTGGAATGAGTTACAAACAAAAAGCACTAACTACAGATTAATCACGCCATCTATTGACGAAAATCCTCAACATTAACGTAACTAACATCCACATAGTTAATAGAATCTCTTCTTTCATTCATGATCTTTAATATTTAGACCTATCTCTTTCTTACCAGTTTTAGTAACCGATGTGCTATCTCTTTCCAGCACCACGAGGACCATCATGAGCACCACGAAGACCACCACCACCATGAGCCTGGCATGCCGTTCGACTTCTCCTACGCTGTTAACGAGGATGACAACAACTTTAGCCATAACGCCATCTCTGACGGTGACGTCACGCGAGGAGAGTACAGAATAGCTTTACCTGACGGACGCACCCAGATCGTCAAGTACACGGCTGACTGGAAGAACGGATTCAATGCTGAGGTTAGTTACGGGGTGCGGTACATAGATGGCGCTGTTATTAATTTTTAGAAACTTGGTCTAGCACAAATAAGGAGAAACTCAAAACAGATTTAAAATTAAATATACTAGCTCATAACTCGTCTAAGCTAATAACATTAAAGTAAATACTGTGTAGCGCCTGTATCTCGGCTAGCTAAGGCCATCTGACGCGGTCATCGAGACTAAGCAACAATCGATGCGGACGGTGTTTGGATGGGTGACCATGCATAACACTGTCGTTTTTCAAGTGGCATTTTCATCTGGACGCTACCGTGGGTCGGATGACATGTTAAATTATAGGTCCCGGCCGTTAGTTTAAGTACAAGCAGTCGTTAAGCCACGTCAGAGGCCTTCAGGCGGCTTGAAAACTCTTGACACCAGAGCTTGGTCACTTAGCTCATACGAAGAAGAAGAAAAATACTTTTTTTGTGCTAGAGATCTAAATGAGCAACAAGCTCTAGTTTCAATCATAGCATGATTATTTAGAATTAACGTTAAAGAGCAACTCGTCTTTATTTGGTCTTTTTTTATGATGGATAGGCAAGCGCTTGATCTAAACTCACTTGATGTTAAGTGACGTTGCGATCTAGGGTAGAGCGCGCTTGCCTAGAAGAAACCTATTCACTGTCGCCTTGAAGACAGTAGGGTTATAGTTCAGACGGAACTGGGATTCCGGCAATGAGTTCCACAGTTTAATGGTCCGCACAATAATTGGTCATTTACTACATAAAAACTTTTTTTTTTAATATTAGGACACATTTCACACACAGGTGGTTTGCCCCATACAGAACCATTGGTAGTTCGTATTATGGTTGCTAACACAACTGATATACTACATATACATATGTACATACATATTATTTTGAAATACATATTTAACACCCAGACCCACAGCCAACAAATTTAGTTAAGCACAAAGATGTTGACCGGGCCGGGAATCGAACCCGGAACCTTCTGATTAGCAGTCTGGCATGGTAACCTTAACGCCAACGAGGTCGTCAACTACTGTTTTCTTTTAATTTTTTTACCATTTTCTTTACCTTAGGTGACTTACGAGGGTGAGGCGCAGTACCCGGAACCTCCCGCAGGAGGATACGGCCGAGGCCCGGTGCAGCAGAACGCCGGACAGCAGTACAGCCAAGGCGGCGGTTACCAGTACTAAAAACCTCTTGAAAAAAAGAGTACTTAAAATCTACCATTGGTAGAGTACACAGTACAAAATTCTATACAAAGTTGAACATACACGTGGCGCCATCTATACGCCAACAATGTACACTAAAACTAAGTAGAATGTATTGATCAAAAGAGGTTGTCTCGATTTGGTCTCGGAATTAACTACATTGAGATTTAAACAGTAAATAAATATTTGATTATATGGAATCCAAAGGCTTCCAAACTAGTTGTATAAACTGTATAATATAATGGAAGCCAACATAATAGTTAAGCAACTATACAAAAAAGGATGTTTTTTTTCGTGACTAAAGCACATTTTGATTTTCTAATCTTTTGATTCAACAAAAAAAATCAAGTTTAGTTTATCTTTTTACGTAAAGAAGCTATAAGCACCACCTGTATTACGAAGTGAGAACTATTTTCAACATTTTCTACCAATCTATGCACTAGGTGGCGTTAAATACAGTTTTAGCACTTCTTAGTGATATGCTTGGTATTTAAATACGTTATCGCAGATCAGATTTATTTTATGAAAATACTCGATTTTAATCATTTCATTGTAAGCGCAACTTTGTAAAAACAAAATATAATTTAAGTTACGTAATATTTGTGATGTTCGTTAAGATATTTTTAGGTGAAATAAAGTTTTACTTGATTCAATAAAGAAAATATTTGAAGGTTCGCTTTCTCTCGCACTCATTTAGTTGGATAAGCGAGAAATCATTTATTTTTAAATGTTTTCTTCACTGACTCAAATTATTATACGCATGTTACCTTTTAGTTACCAAAATAATATGTATATATTATAAAATGAAATTAATTAAATAAAAACTGTATTCTACAAATGCGAAAAAGAAAATCACATTGAATTTTTTTTATGTATCTTTTACACTTAATATTATTAACTATAAGTGCATTCTTTTTCTTCTTTTGATAATAATCAACTTTTACTCGTACATTCGATTATTTTTCGAATTGATTTCTTTATGTATGTTGTAACTATTATTATTATTTTTGTAAAACTCAAAAACGAACACTGCCAGTTTTATATTATTTATTGTAAGATATTGAAATATATTGTACAATACAAACTTAAAGTCCTTTTGTACCTTATTTTTTAATAAAAATTAAATTAAGATTATTTGTTGTTTTCTTTTTGTATTGCCCTTTCACATACTGCAAACTGTATTTCTGTACTTTTAAAATAAAACATAAGTATTGTATCATAAATCGCGTGTTACAATGTTTGTCCTCAATGGACTCCTAAACCACTTAACCGATTATAATAAAATTCGCACATCATGTGCAGTTCGATCCAACTTGGGAGATAGGATAGTTTAAGTCTCAAATTATAGTCGCAATTTTAATTTATTGCTAATTATTGTCTGTTATTATTTGACAGTCACAATTATCTGTTAACTCCAAATGATTCTAATAGATGTCGATACCTTTCGACTGGGTTGGGTAAATAATCAATAGATGGCGCTGTACCCCTAAGTGAGGCAAAACAACGTTTGCCGGGTCAGCTAGTATTTTATTTATATACATATCCTCCACTGACTGTGGTCCTTCTCCCAGCTAGCGACCTCTATGTTGAAACTAGTCAGATCGCGTTTAACGCTGTCCTTGATGGTACGTTTACACGCTTGCCAAGGCTTGTAAACGTACCATGAAACGTAACACGGGTCGTACAACTGGGCGCTTGGCATGCGTAACTTCACCGAAAAAGACCTCGGCAACGAATTGGTTTCATTCTGGACACATGCCCTAGCCAACGGAGTCTTCTCTGTTTGAGAAGACCCGTGATGCTAGGCAGCTGTGCAGTTTCCAACACTTTCTCGTTTATCACTCGGTCTTTCCAAGTTTATATCACGCTCTCCCTCACACTACTGCGGTGTGTTTCACAATGACTCGGAAAGAAGATCCGATTCGACTCAGGCCGAATATTCGATTCGAAAAGTCTTCATGCGATTCACAATGCCGGTTGTGCTGATCGTGCGTTAGAATGGGACTTCCGCACGCCAGGGTTTAGTTTTATTTTTTGTTTGTTATACGTTATATACGTTAAGTCCGCCCTCGGGGTATGCCAGCGAGCCATGGAGCGTAGTATCCTAGGAGTAAAACTCACAGATCGCATTCGTAACACCATACTGCGCTCCAAAACACAAATCACTGACGTTGGTCAAAAAGCTGCCGCACTAAAATATAATTGGGCTGGACACATCTGCCGGATGTCGGATGAGCTGTGGACCAAGCGCACCACGCTGTGGAAACCGGAGAACGTCCGACGTCGAGGAAGGCCCAGACGGAGATGGCGGGACGAACTAGACTCCTTTTGTAAAAACTGGACTCAAAAAGCTCAAAACCGGGATGAGTGGAAAGAGGATAGAGAGGCCTTTGCCCAGCAGTGGGACGGAACCGGCTAAAAATAATAATAATATACGTTATATAGGTACTTAAGATTATAGTATTTTTAGTGCTAATTTAGAGAAGACTGCAATGGAGGTAAACCTCTTCGAGGATTTTTTCATTATACTACGAAGTACAAGTTATTATTCTATGATTATACATATTATATATCATTATAAGTAATAATTTTGTAAAACAAGTAATAAATAAAAAAAAGTAATGCCCAAGATGTTTTTAAGGCACCGCATGTGAAAAGTATAAAGTCTGCGTTCTTGTTTGGCATACGAGGTCCAGGTCCCAGCTCCGTACAAGAGTATGCTCAAGATACAGGTCTGATACACTGTCGTCTTTAGTGGTAAGGTGTTTATTATTCCATACTCTTGCAATAAGCTTTCCAAACATCGAGAGGCCTTTCTAGGTAGTTCTTCTAGTAGTAATATTCTATTCTAATAGTAAGATATTTGCAAGACTATTTCTTTTTTTTTAAAGTTTCGTTTCTTCAGTTTTGGCAATGTTTTTCATTGTTTTGCTTGAATGCATAAACTGAACGGCTTATATGAAAGATACATAATAAAAATGTATGTAGAAAAGAAGATATAAATCTGTAGTCATTTACATACTTTGATTCGAAATTCACAATTAATCGACTATGCGCCAAACACAACCCATCCCTAACCCGATATTGTCCAACTCATAGTTCATTTCATAGTTGTCATACATACGAGTGCCGCCATTTTGTTTCATGCTTGAAATTTTGTTCCATGCCAGATATAATATATTCTCCATGAGTTTATTTAGATTTAAAAACTATGCCCATTTATTTAAAGTTTCAATATTTCTTTAATTAATTATCTGAGAACATAATATCGAAATTATATCGGTCATCTTCGTCTTAAAACCTGCAAAATGTAAGTATGCAACATTGTATGCATGATGTTCTTATTCAATTTCTATTATATGCCTCTCTTTTGCGATGCTAAGTAAACGTGAAAGATTTATGTGGAACCTAAGTTTACAAACAAAATGGTAGGTCTCAACCTACCATTTTGTTAAAACCTATGCCTCAGCATAGGTTTCACAAGACAATCTTTTTTATAAATAACTAAAAATAATAATTTTATATGATATTACTATCTGTGCTTAACCGGCTTCGTTTAATCAATGACAATTTATTACAGAGAAGAGCATAAGAGCTGCAACATAAGTCCATAAGAATGGACCCTTCTAAAGAGCAACTCAATTTAAACTGGCTCAAGAATAAACTCTCCATTCTTTGGACCCAAACTCAATACTGCAGCCTTTGTTTGGAAACCAAAGGATGTTTCTACGAAATGAAAAATGAGGTGGTTTTTAGGGATAATAATGAAGTTAAGACATTGTCAGATATAGTTGAGTCTACTATGAAATTTGATGTAAGTATCTACAATCCTAAAGTATTTGACAATATCTCAGATTTTAATTTAAGTTATATATTCATTGTTTATGTAAAATTTACTATTTCAAGAATATACTCATCATTATCAATGTTTATATGGGCTCATTGTGGCTCAAGTTTATTGTATATTTTTCTCTTTGCTCTTAATATTCTTAATTATTATTGGAATATTGGATTAAATCAGCTTTTGATATCCAAATTATACATAACTAGCTGACCCGGCAAACATTTTTTACCTTAATAAAAAAATAAAATCTAAATATACAGTAGCCGATTCTCAGACCTTCTGAATACGCATATAAAATTTGGAAAAAATCGGTCAAGCCGTTTCGGAGGAGTACGGTAACAAACACTGTGACACGGAAATTTTATATATAAGATAATCCTTAAATATGATATATCTTTCAGGTGGAGCACAATTTTGCCAGTACAAAAATATGCAAGACCTGCACAGAAAAATGCATTCAATTCTACATTTTCACTGAAAAAACCAGAAAGCTATCCAAAGTCATAAACATATGTGTTAGTGATATAGTCTCTAAAGTAACAGATATCAGTAATGAACTAGCACAAGAGGACAATCAGGCAAATTTGAATGTAATGATTGTTACTGAATATGATAAAGAAACTATGAAATATGTCAATGACATTGCAGATAGTTTTGATAAACAGGTATCTGTGGAACTGTCTATGAATGTTGCTGATGAGGAAGTGAAAAATAAGGGACCAGTTGTAATACCAACACAAAGGATTATAAAACATCCAAGACAACATCAGATAGTTACGAAAGTGTCAACAAATGAACCCAAATGTGATACCGCAATAGTGACTACTCCTACATTTTCTTTAAAAGATGGAAAAATTGTTATAACACCGTTAACAGCAACGGCCACTGCTCCAAACTTCATTACTTATTCATGTAAATCTTGTACAAGCATCTTCACATCATATAGATCACTGAAAGAACATGAGAAGGCCACTCATAATCAAACCGTATATGAATGTAGATTCTGTAGTAAAAAGTATAACTCCCAACAATACTTGGATGTTCACGTTATAAACGCCCATTCTAAATCAAGATGCAAATATTGTCACAATTTGTTTGAAACACAGGATTTTAACAACCATCTTAAACAGGCCCACGAAAAGCAAGTTCACATATGCAAGTTTTGTGACGTTGTCTATTATACTCCAGAACACTTAGAAACACATTTCAAATCGTCACACTTTAACAACATGCAAACAGGTAATGATAAAACTCAATGTATAATGTGTCTACGTAGCTTTGTCAATAACGAAGTAAAGACTCACAAGTGCAAGTATTCATGCTTGGAATGCTTTTCTATGCCATGTGTGCATTACAGCTACTTAATGTCATACAGAGAACAAACTCTGAATCATGGATCGAAGATAAGGTGCCTCGATTGTGACTTTACTACAAAGAGAAAGGAACAATTGATTGCTCACGTGAATAGAGAACATTTAGACCATCATCCGTTCACATGCAACGACTGTGGCAATCAGTTCTACACAAAATTGAGCCTAAAAACTCACATTGAACAATTTCATCAAGATTTAAAATGTCAGTATTGTGACCATGAGTTTAAAACAGCAAAACTTTTAAATCATCACAGGAGTATCTGTAAAAGTATAACGAGGCAATATAACTGTGACCTGTGTGTTGCTTCGTTTGACACATACAATGAAATGGCGAAGCATAGTGAAATATGCCAAAGCGCATTTGTGTACCCTTGTACATTGTGTAAAAAGGAGTTCACATCTGAATTGTCACTACAAACTCACCATGCTCGCATCCACAGTGGTATACAAGTTAAAAAACGAAGGAAATTCATAGAATGCACTCTCTGCAATATTGTTTTTAATAACAGAAAAGAAATGTTGGAGCATGAGGAGTCTCAACATGAAAATGAAATGTTTCCTTGCCGATTGTGCTCAAAATATTTTCCGAGTCTACAGAAAATGTATGCTCATAAGCAGAACCATTACAGCAACAGGGTTACCTGTGAGCATTGTAACAAATCTATTCATTCTTCTATTTACCAGCAGCATAAAAGTGAATGTTCAAAATTCAAGGACAGTCTTCCATTTGTATGCAATATATGCAACACAGGATTTTATGTCGAATCTGCTTTGCTCTCGCACACTAAACTTCATGCAAAGCACATACTGGCACCCTGTGAGTACTGCCATAAGATGGTGAAACCAGCTTCAATGCAGTCTCACATAGAAGTGAACCATGGCATCGTCACTACCACAAAAACTTTATACAACTGTCATCATTGCGATTATGGATCAAGGAAATTTAAGGATTTAGAAAATCACATCAACAAAATACATTTGAAAGTCAAACCGTTTGTTTGTGAGCTTTGTAACAAAGCTTTCTGTGGAAAAGCAAGACTCGCCCAGCACTTTAAAACTCATTCCATAAAAGAAAATTGTTTCTGCACCTTCTGTGGTAAAAAGTTTGCTAATAAAGTATGTCTGAAGATGCATACGAGACGTCACACCGGCGAAAAGCCTTATGAATGCAACATTTGTTTTGAGAAGTTCCGTTCTGCTAGTATGATGAAAACTCATAGACTAAAAAAACATCAAGACAAAACAATCCAGTGTCCTTTGTGTGAGTCCATGTTTCATTTAGCAGCAGAAATGAGGTTCCATGTTAAGAAAGCTCATTGGAAACGTCAGGAACCCTTTGATTTCAGAGAAATTGTACCTGAGGAATATCACCATTTGTTTGAAGATAGAAGATTGCAGAAATTGGGTGAAGATTAAGAGAAAGACGTATTTATGTTTGTTTATTTTTAAGATTTTGTATTTAAATTAATTATAATTGATTATTATTATATTAAGTAATCATAATAAAATGAAAATAATCATCAATAATCATAATATAAAACATGTATTTAAATAAATATAATAAATGTTTTAAATTACTTCATGCCTATATATTAAATTGCTTCATACAAAAGTAGATATTTTTAGTAGTTTTTGTGGGTTTATCTCTAGTATACAATAAAATTAGGTATTATATTTTTCTTTTCATATGAAATAAGTAACTGAGCTCTGATCTCGACTATGAAAGACAGCCGAACAGTCCGTTGACCATTGTTTGATATTTTGATAAAGGGGATAATAATGTGATGGCAAAAGAATTCTGTACAAAACTGCAAAAAAGTCAAAATAGAAAAAAATATATAAGTGTGGAAAATCAATACCAAAATATAAATTTGAATAGACTATTAACTACCGGTGCAATACGATTTTTACTGTTAACTAGCTGACCCGGCAACGTTCTTTTGCCATATAAAAATAGAAAATTGATAGTAGCCGATTCTCATACCTACTGAATACGCAATAAAATTTTGTTAAAATCGGTCCTGCCGTTTCGGAGAAGTACGGTAACTAACAAAGACATGAAAATTTTAGATTATTACAAAAAGATAATGTGGCAAGAGTCTGTGCATTAAAAGTCGTGAACTACATTTAAAGTCGAATTATATTATGTATGTAATCTATTTTTACAGTTTTATCCACAGAACTAAGCGATCCGCCTTTTTTCCTTTGTGGATTTATTGTTTTCTCTGTCTACGCCTACCATCCATTTGTGATTTGACACTGACACTGCTAAACTTTCTCATCAATAATTTTGATTAAAAGAAAAACGTCATACTTCAGTGAAGTTCAGTGTTTGGAATTTGGAATTGTTTTTCTTTAAAGTATTTACTCCATGGACGTGTTTGTGTTGTTACTTGCATTACAATCAAATTTTAGAGTTTAATACAAAACTTTAAAATATTCGCATCTGAGTGCCTATGTAGGTTTTCGCATACCTGCACTAAATAAAACTTCTATACTTAACCTCTAAATATGGACGATATAATACCTACCGTGGATCCAAAAAAATGCTTGAAAACATATCCTAGTGCGATAAAAGGTATTAAAAATGCTACCGATGTTCAAGATGTTACACCATCCTCGCAATTACCCACACTTAGCTCATACGATGAAGAAGAATTGCCCACAGCTCCAAAAGAGGAAGAAGACAAGGATTTGACCACTAAAGAAGCAGTTGCATTTCTGATTGAAGGGACGCTTAAATGCCGAGTTTGTCGTTATTGCTTGAAAATAGTGCATCATTTGTCTCCTTTAGAGCAAATAATTAATGTGGCGGGTAAAGGAGCGATGTATAAGGTTGCAATTAAGGATATAGTGGCGAGTTTTCATCCATTTAAGGTAAGAATTTAAAAGAGTTGTCTCTAATATATGTTTTGGTAAATGGTGTAATGCAATCTAAAAATAATGAAAAGATTAAGTCCTAAGTTATTGTAGTACCATTTTTTTCAAAAATTAGTTGTTAAGTATGAAATCTTGAAAACTTGGCACTACAAATTAAAATATGTTTATTTTTAACATTTTTCATATTAGATAAATTTAATGCAAGCTTGCTCATGTGTATCCAGCCCAGGGTGTACAGACTATAGAATGATAATTGAATAATATCTCATGAAGTTAGATATATTATTTAATATCTCTATCTTTGTGAGATTAAAGAGAAAGCCCTGGTTCCCAGCAGTGGGAAATGTGAAATATACATATCCCACTGTATGCGCACAGGGCCACTTATGCTTAAAAAATAACTAAGCCAAACTTTTCCTGTATGTATTTCAGGTAGCAGACGACCCCAACTTTCCTGACAGAATATGTGAAAAATGCCTCGACCGAGCTATTGCTTCATATCTATTCACTCAGCAATGTGAACAAGCTGAGAGAGCTCTGAAAAACTGCTTCGAAGATATGTATGAGAAATTAGACAAACTAGACCCTCTAGATAAATCCCACAAACGGGGACGACAAAAACGTTCACCAAATTACAACACACTTTATGCTGAACATGAAAAAGTTATCAACTATGCAGAGCCAATAATACACATTGTGAACACAGCATCTGAAGTTCTGACACCACAGACTCCGATCAATGAATTTGAATGCTTAAAATGCTGTGAGATTCTACCCAATCTTGAATCATTGATCAACCACGAAAAGATACACCCTAAATCCATGTGGTACAACTGTAGACTGTGTGGCTCTTCATTTCCTAAAAGACATCACTTGAAAAAGCATTTCAGATCCAAACATGGTCAAAAAGAGCCTCAAAAACCTGTGGAGACAACACGGTATCAATGCAATAGATGTGCTGTGGATTTCGATAAATACTATGAGTATCTTCAACATATTGAGAAGCATAAGTTCAAAATGGTAATGGAACATGTTATTGAGAAAAATATGGATAAAATGTGCTCGCTTTGCTTTGGTAAAGGAACGAGGATGATTGGGCTTGATGAGACAGTATGTTTGCATGGAGGAACACCTGAGTTAACTGGAGAAAGATCTATGTACACTGTATTATCAGCCACTTTACCTGAGGTATGTATTTAAAATATTTTTTGTAGTTTAGAAATAGATGTTATTTTTTGCTATAATGTTAGAAATAATATTGAAATTAGTTACTACCTAATCACGTAAATTTACTAAATTCCCACTTTCTGACTTACATCATTGAGCCCTACTGAATTTCAATCTCTGGCAAAACTATTGACAAATATCATAAATAATAAAAGCTATGTTGTTGGAAAAATATTGTTGGATGTAAACGAAAATAATTCCCATATTATGCCCAACTTTGTATTTAAGTGTGTTTTATTTAGTTTTCAAAATGAATGTGACAATTTATTGTCCTGTTCTAGAAAATGAACAAGTATCAAGAGCTTCTTGTACCATTAGAAGCAAACTTTCTCCGATATGTTAAGAAGAAGAAACTAGGGACCAGTGAATTCTCCCTGTCCAATCCTACAGTTGTTTCTAGAGAGAGTTTTGATTGTCATGATGGATATTCATTCATCTTTTCTGAACCACACATTATTAATGATGAAATTAGAAACACTAATGATGCAAATCCTACTGTTGATGATGTAGAATTTATCTGCAATCCGAGTATAAATAAAGATTCTGCACCTTTATCCAAAATGGAGGTTGAAAATGCTTCAAATGGAGCAAACAAAACATTGGAAGAAAAATATTTCTTCACATTCTCAAATCCTGACACTGTAAACTTGGATACAGATGGAAGAGTGCCTAAGATTTCCCCTACAGCCAGAACACTTACAAGGACTAGAAATATTCCGAAAATGTGCAATGAAGATTGGATTTTTGACAATTGTAGCATTCAAAACAATAGTGGTGCAAACACTGTAGACACTACATCATTGGTAAATACTGTGAGCATTGCTGGTCCTGAGGTATTGCAATGCAAAGTCTGTTGGTTGTTCAAACACTTACAGAAGTGTGAAGTGTGTGGCAAATCAAACATCTCACTCAATGCTACTGAAATATGTGGTATACAAGTTGAACCAGATAGTTCTAAAATTGCAGTCAAAAATAATATCCAAAATACTGGAACTCATATTACTACAAAGGACCAAAAGGAAGACCTTGCCTGGCATTGTAATATATGTTTGACGACCAATCAAAAAGGCAAAGAAATGTGTATTTGTTGTGATACTGATAAACCTTTTGAAACTGAGAATGTATATCCTAGATTTCTAATAAAGAAATCCGACATGAGAAAAGACAGCTATGATATTAATGAAAACAATGAACAAAGAGAAATAAAAGAAAGTATGTTATCTAATACTGTTGTCGAGAAAAAACAGCCTAATAATGAAGATAATATGATTATGGAACCAGAAAAGATAATTAGCATTGAAACTAAAATAGAACAAGAACTGAAATCGCAAGCATTTATAATAAACAATCACAAGTTAATAAACAACAACACTATAATGCCATCACTTGAAAAAGTTTTACCAATGGATATAGAAACAACTCAAACAGAAACCTTTAATATTGCACACACAAATACAATCCAACATTATGGTTTTATAAATTGTAATGAAGAAGAAATGGATGTACAAATTTGTGAGATTAAAAATACAGAATTCTCTGTAACTGATATTAATGCACAAAAAATGGATGGAATTGATACAACTAATAAGGAATCAAATGTGGCTGGTTTATCAGCAAATTTAATCCAGACGCAAAATATGGGAAATAACGTCTATGGAACTGGAAATCAGTTTCAATTCAATTTGGGATGGACAGATAAAGATAGAAAGCCTAAAAGGAAATTGTTAAAATCTCGACGCTAATTCGTAAGAGCTAACTTGTCTTAGTTTGTGAATTTAGTATATAACCTTACACCTAAGATAAACATTTTGTTACTAAGGATAGCCTTATATTTCGCTATGATTATGTATGAGAGTATACAAAAACTCTTTAGTACATAGTATTTAGTATATAAGAGATATTTAAATCAATTAATAAAAACAACAAAAATATACATAAATATGATTGCACATGAAATGGACGGAATAGATACAACTAATAAAGAATCAAATGTGTCTGGTTTATCAGCAAATGTAATCCAGATGCCAAATCTGGGAAATAACAATGTCTATGGAACTGAAAATCACTATTCAATTTGGAATGGGCGAATAAAGCTAGAAAGCCTAAAAAGAAATTGTTCAAATCTCGACGCTAATTTGTAAGAGCTAACCTGTCTTTTTTTTGTTTATTTAGTATATAACCATACACTTAAGATTAACATTTTGTTACTAAGGATAGCCTTATATTTCGCTTTAATTATGTATGAAAGTATATACAAACTCTTTAGTATTTAAGACATATTTAAACCAATTAATAAAAAACACTAAAATATACTGTATTCATTATTTTATTCGCAAATCTAAGTAAGACCTTGCTTATAATATACTATACTTTGAATTGCATTCATATCAGTTTAAAAATAAAATAACTGAACTCTATTCAACAAGTCCAGCTAATAGGAAGTCAAATTTTGCCGACTGATCTATCAGAAATGAGTCATTTCTTGTCTGAAATTAGTGAATGCTGCCTTGAAAACTCTAGACCTTGGAGTTTAGCCACTTCGCTATTATAAACAGGAAAAATTAAATGTATCCCAGCTATTTACATGCAAGTAAAGAAAAATAGGGCAATACTTTTGTACGCTTATTATATTTTTATTTACACCAGTTTTAATTTTTTGTTGCAGATGAAGATCTTAGATAATGTCACTGGGACAAAAATATGCGAAAACTGCATGAACAATGCTCTGACTTCTTATGTGTTTACCAACCAAACTTATTTCGCTAGAAACCGATTAGGTATTTGTATGAATGGCATGATTCAAAGTCTAGATAAAATCACGGATGTAACTAAAAATGTTGTTGTAGAAATCACTGAAACAGCTATAATGCAAGTAAAGGACGTATTTGATGAGACCACAGATACGAATGATGATGAAAAACATAAAGTAGAAGTTTTAGAAGACGAGTTTAGAATTGAATCTGAAAATGAAAGCGAAGAAGAATCTGAGAATGTGAATCAAGATGTGAAACAAGTCCCTAATGATACAGCAGATATGAAAATAGAAGATATTATCAAACCAACAGTGAAGAATGAATACACACATTCCAACGAAGTTTGTAGCGAATTCCTAGCATTAAATAATAAAAGCAAACCAAGACCAGCGAAGTATCTATGTCCCGTTTGTAGTAAACATTTTGTATCCGATTATTTCTTAAAAAGACACGCAATAAAACATGTGCCAAGAAAAACGAATTGCAGCATTTGTTTGTCGCAATTCAGATCGAAATTCGATATGTATGAGCATAAAAAAATGGAGCACATACTAGGTAAAAATTACTATTTGTCGTGCAAGATTTGCAATAGATGTTTTATTGACGATAATAAGTTACAATATCACGAAAAATACCACAAAAGACCTCTCTGTCAATTGTGCGATAAAAGATTTGCATCACATTGGACATTTTTAAATCACACAAAAAGACATGTGCACAAATTGGGGGTAGTCATGAAGAAGTTCAGTCAAAACTGCAGTTTTTGCGAAAAGAAGTGTTCAAATGATAATGAGCTTTCTCTCCACGTGAATAAGGTTCATTTACAAATAAAACCCTACGGTTGTGATATGTGCGAGCGACATTTTTACACGGAATACAACTTGAAATGTCATAAGAGAGTGCACAGCGCGTTTAGGAAGGAAATATGCGAGTTTTGCACGAAAACTCTTCATTCTAGAAAGAAACTTGTGTTACACATAAGGAGGCATATCGGGGACATGCCGTATTTCTGCCAAGTGTGCAATAATTCCTTTTACTCGCAGCATTTGTTGAGAAAACACATGCTAACTACTCACGGTGGGCGTTTGGTTTGTAAAATATGTAAAGTAGTGCTTTTAAGTAAAAGTGAACTTAAAAATCACACTGATAAGGTGCATAATAGTTGGTTTTGAGCAGTTTTTTCTGTATCTGTGAGAGCTGCTTTTTTCTAATCTGTGTTTGTCTGATCCATGGTTTTTTTCTGATCCAGGGTTTTTTGTAATCCATGGTTTTGAGTTTGTTTTCAGTTTTGACTTAGTTCTATTAATTTGTTATAGTTATTATTATTTATAGTGCTGAAGAAAAGTGCTTCCATTAAGGCTAAGTATTTAGGTAGGAAGAAAGAATTGCAGTGTCAGTAATTTTATATTTGCACGCAAATTTCTGTATTTTTCTCTTTGTATTTTGTATGATTTTTTTTGGATAGGATTCTAAAAATGGCGAATTCATTTCATTTTCACCGACTTCTTTGCTGATGAGATTATTGGTAACATTGGTTTTGAGGTTCAAATCGCTGCAAAGGTCTCTGATAGATCAAATAGTAGCATTTTCATCTGGGCGCTTCTGTGAGTCAGATGGAACGTAAATTGTAAGTTACGACTCTTTACTATTCTATAATTTTTTTTCTGTAGTAGTATGATGTGCCAAATAAACAGCCGAAACGTACAATTTGACTTAGCATCCGACTAACGGAATCGGCCTTATGTATTTAAGAAAGAAAGAATATATTTATTTCAGACACAGAAGACACATATATATATATACATTATTTAAATTACATAAAACGAACATGAAAAAAAGACAGCATAGTATGTGTCCCCTAGTGTCCGAAAAAGGTCAGCCCTCAGTATAAACGCTACAGATTTCTCTGCAGCACTGATTTTCAGGACCTATTTAGATTCATACGGTAGATTCCGTTAGTCTGAAGACTAGTCAAGAATTGCTATTTAAGCCACTTTAATAGTAAAAGCGAATGCTATCAGTGGCAATAGATACAATACTATGCTAAGTGACATCTTATTTATTATTTGTTCTGACTCACTGAAATACAGTCAAATTAAATAAGATTTTAGTTTCCTGTCGCTACTGTCATATTTTATGTCATAAGGTGAGCATAGTATTTTTTTTAATATATTACCACTGGTAGCAGTGGCTATTCTCATTGCCAGTGGCAATAGTTACAAGTATGTTTAATACCAGACTTGGAAATATAATTGCACAAAGCAACTATGGGTGCTTAAAAATTCAGTGTAAACTCCATGTGACGGCACTCGATTTAACGACGAAACTCTCTAAAGCGTCGAAATCAATTGGCTTTAGTTGGTTTAGCTTGTATTCCATACTATGATACATTCTATGTAAATAACGCCATAAAATGCACAGTCCCTTCAGTGTCGTTATATAGAGTATGGTGTACTTTAAATCTATTTTGTTATACTTAAGTTAAATATTGTTCTCTATAATAAAAAAAAGCAAGTCTAACATAAACAATAATATTATAAGCATATTTTTTTTCTATTTGTAATATTAAATTAGAATTAAGGCAGAGCTTAGTAGATAGAAGATTATAAATATTAAAATGATGAACTAAGTTTTTCGTTTTTTTTGTTTACTATTATAGGAGCCATCTATTAATCACGTGAGGTTCGAAAGGGGGAGGGAGTATATATAAAATCACGAAATATCACAGAGGGGTGCGGGTTTGTAATAATTGGGAGTGAATCGGTTTCTTCTAGGCAAGCACGCTCCACCCTAGATCGCAACATCACTTAACATCAGGTGAGTTTTGATCAAGCGCTTGCCTATCCATATAAAAAATAACTATGTTTTCTTTCACCGAAAGTTTAAACCCATTGGCGGGGATTGAACCCACGACCTTTGGGACTAAAGGTGGCCTCACGCCCGACTGAGCTGTCATGGTTCCAAAGCTTTATTTCTTTCAATATAGGTAAATTGTGGTGTTACTACGTTTGACGACCTCGTTGGCGTAAAGGTTACCGGACTACCGGTACACCGGACTGCCAAATAAAAGGTTCGATTCCCGGCACGGCCAACATCTTTGGGCTGAACTAAATTTGTTGGCTGTGGGTCTGGGTGTTCAATAAATGTTTATCCATATAAAGTATGTATATGTAGTATATTAGTTGTCTCAGCAACCATAATACAAACTAGAAATGGTTTAATATGGGGTTAACCAGCCGTGTGTGAAAAAAAAAACTAATTTTGTTGCCTGTCGGTCTGGGTGTTCAATCTTATGTATCTATATAAAGTAAGTATATGTAGTATATCAGTTGTGTTAGTAACCATAATACAAACTAGAAATGGTTTTGATTTGGGGCTAACCAGCCGTGTGTAAAAATGTGAAATAAAATTATACATAATTAAGTTTGCCCTCTATTTATACCGTTACACTAGAATAAAATTTAAATAATATAAGTGTTCTTAATTTACAGAAAATTTCGAATCAATAAATATCAAACAACATTAGTAAAATTAACTTACTAATCTGCCTCTCTGCACCCTGAGTCTTAAAAATAAGCCTCGTAGTTAATGCCACTGACAATAAGAATGACCTCTATTCATATACTCAACTGATACAAAAAAACCCTAAATATTTATTTCGAAAGGTAACATACATTCATATATTCTGTGAAAATTTTAAGCGTTTAGCTGTTACCATTATTGATATAATATGAGAAAAAAATATGTTTATTGTATGGGGGACCCCCTTAATTTTTATTTTAATTGTAATACCTATTTGTTTTTACAACAGCGCGTACGATAGGTACATAACTTGTGAACGTTTCAGCTTTTTAGCTATTATGGTTTCTAAGATACAACCTGGTGACTGACAGACAGGCATACAGACATCGGAGGCTTAGTAATAGGGTCCAGTTAAACCGAACCTACTAGGTACGAAACCCTAAAAAGCATCATCAACTTTAACTTTACCAACCAAATACATTTTATCTAAATATGAATTACAAGAGAGAGGAGGCCTATACCCAGCAGTGGGTCGAATTAGGATGATGATGATGATAATGAATTACAACATAAATATTAATTTACTGACTGTCAAATCTGTCAAAATTGTAGCTGTCAAATTCAATAATAAAATGGCGAATTGTTTTGCCAACTGTTCATCGTATTGTCATTGTGCAAAATAATGCAACTTTTTCATTGTTTACTTATTTTCCAAATAAACAAAGCACTTTAAGTATCTTCAGTGTGATATGTTTTACTAGAATTGTGCATCAAAAATGTCGTGGCTGAATCTAAACGAGAGTTTTAACAGCTTAAAAGGCCAGATTACTAATTTCGCTTCGGAGGTGTTATCTGAGGTTCCTGATGAAGATCCTGACAATAATGCATCTAAAGTGGGTCCTACAGTTACTGAACTTGAAGATAAATGCCGTAAGCAGGAGCTCGAGGTGAGTTTTCTTATTAAAATCGTAATAATTGTAACCTCTGACAGCTGTCTAGCAGGTTATGTTTTTGTGTTTTTATTTTCATGTTAGTCTTTTTATTGCTCAATAGGCATGTTTTTAAATTGTGATATAGATTAGATAGATATTAATAGAATATCATTTATTCGTCATAACGTACCTATCCTAATTATTACAATTTAGATGTTTAATTAAATGATACAATATGTTCTAATCAATTTCAAATTACATACATTATTCAATATTAAATTAATAAGATCACAGTTTCATTTCAAATAAATAAATAAAGAAAGTTTATCCTTTTACAAGCAGATATTTCTTGGATTACGTTAATTACTGTATTATTTTTAGCACAAAACTAACATGTAAGTTTACATACTTACTTGTTGTATTGAGCATATATGTGAAGATTACCTAGTTAAATGATTAGATGTGTCGCCCACACGAGTTTTTATATCAGCATTATTTTATTATCGTTTAAAATGATCACTATAGTGGGTACTGTAATATGAAATGTAGTTTGTAGACACTATTAAAAAAAGGTTAGAAAACATTGGTCAGTTAGTTTTTCATTTATCTTAAATCGAATTTTACTTACTACTGTATATAATGTTTAGGTTTCACTTAATACCTACTGAATTTAGTATTTATTTAGATTTTCTGGTAACTATTGGTTCATCCATTTGAATTTAAAAATACAACTAGAAGTTGAGAATGAAAGTCTATAACTTAATGTGAATATAATTTATACTTCCTGCTTGAAAAATAGTATTTAATGTAGTAATTTTATATATTGTCAAGCGCTGACCTATTTGGAGTAAAAAAAAAAAATGATTATGTAGTATTGTTTTGTTGTGTTACTAACCATTATACAAACTTGAAATGGTTTAGTATGGGGTTAACCAATCTGCGTGAAATGTGTCCTAATATTTATTTTTTTTTTTTGTGCTTTTGTGATTGTAACATCTGACTCGTGACAAGTGCCGTATGGCTGTATGTGAAATGTGTCTTAATATTCTGGCATCCTTGAAAGCCAGTTACTCCAGTATGCTCCACCATCCCCCCCGTGGAGTCCCACATTGTCGAGGTGGGGGGCTCAGTAACTGTGGCCTAGTCACCCACAGTGAAGCGAAGAGCGTCCCTGCGGCGGGCCACTCCCTAGACTTGTACTCCCCCATGTAGTTCTAGATGGAGTGGCACCAGTAGGTTGCGGAACTTCGTTCCGGAGGGGGTTTCGCAACTGAGGCGGGGTTGCGGTGTGGAAAGGGAGGCACCGCAGCCGAAGGTGTGTGGGGCCGCGGCAGGAGTGTCGGTATTACGATGCGCCGCTCTTCCTACCTGCCGCGGCCTCGACGGGGTCGCCACCGTTGATGGCGGACGCGGTGGAGCCGCAGGGAGAAGGGAGTGGTACCACAAACTACCACTCTCCCTATTCTCTGCGGCCGTAGTGGCAGGTGACGGGGCCACAGAACTGACCCGTCGCGGGGGACCTAGGACGCCAGACCGGGGTAGTCCGGCGTCCATTGCACTTACGGTCCCCGAGGTGGGCGGAGTGGTAAGTTAATGCGAGGAGCGGAACCTCATCCCGCCCTTTCCGGTGAGGAGCCCATCGTGAGATTTTAGTCGGTAGTGATGCCCTCCTGGCATCGAGCCCGACATACCTCACCCACCTCCCCGGGTGTGGTGGGCATGCGTAAATGCATTTCCTCACGTAAAAAAAAAATATTGCTCCACCTTAGGTCAGTAGGTATTGCTAACTCATGTAGTTAAATGCTGGCACACCTTGCTGGTTAAATGCCTGTTAGGAATAAAAAAATAAAAAATGTTAAAAAAAAATATATTTAGTCATAGTTTTTGTTTGATAATTGATTTGATTATTACTCTCATTGCTATTATCTTATCTTGTGGTTAATTAATCTGTGTTCAATAGCACCTGTCTTGTCCGAAATTATATTATATTTACTAGCAATGAATTGCAAGTAAATATATAATTTCGAAAGTATATTTTAAAGAGTTTTCCTTGTGCAAAAATTTTTAGTAACAATTTTTTTCGTTATAAATCATAAACGGTATGATCCGATAAAATCTAAAGAACAACTCTAAGAATAAGGTAGTTTTTTTTTTCTGATGAGAAGCCTGCGCGGGCGGGGTGATGCCAGTTCCGTCCGAAACATTCATTATTGCTAAAATACGACTTTGGACAATTGGACTGTAGTCTGGATAATTGGATAAACATACAGTCAAATTTGACAGGATCGGGCTGGAATTGTTCAGCCAAAGTTTTTTTTTTTTTATAAGGACACATTCACACACGGCTGGTTAGCCCCATACTGAACCATTTCTAGCTCGTATTATGGTTGCTAACACAGCTGATATACTACATATACATTCATACATATTATATATAAATACATATTTAACACCCAGACCCACAGCCAACAAATTTAGTTAAGCACAAAGATGTTGACCGGGCCGGGAATCGAACCCGGAACCTTCTGATTAGCAGACCGGCATGGTAACCTTTACGCCAACGAGGTCGTCAAAATTTTAATTTTAATTTTAAAATTACATTGTCTCTAGTGAATTACCTTGTTGATAATCGAGTTTCTACTGTAATCCCTTTACGTTTCCCTTTTTATAATAAAACTAGCGGTTGCCGGCGGCTCCGCCCGCGTGTGTTGATCATTTTAAGAAGAATAATTATTTCGTTCATATTTTATTGATATCTTTAACCGTTTTCGCAGTGCACGCAACGGAAACCCTCAAAGATGAATAATTTTCCCCGTTTTTTTTTCCACATTTTCCTTTATTTCTTCGCTCCTAATAGTTGCAGTGTGATGTTATATAGCCTAAAGCCTTCCTCGATAAATGGTCTATTCAACACAAAAATAATTTTTCAATTCGCACTAGTAGTTCCTGAAATTAGCGCGTTGAAACAAACAATCAAACAAACTCTTCATCTTTATAATATTACTAGCTGACCCGGCAAACGTTGTTTTGCCTTAATAATTATTTCTAAATATACAGTAGCCGATTCTCAGACCTACTGAATACGCATATAAAATTTGGAAAAAATCGGTCAAGCCGTTTGGGAGGAGTACGGTAACAAACACTGTGACACGGAAATTTTATATATAAGATTATTGATAATATAGATATATTATTTGTTTTACAAAAATTTGAAAAAATATAATTGAAGTTATATAACGCATTATTTAAATATAAGTAACAAGGACAAACAGATTATTTTCTATCCCGGTGGAGAAATTGTCCACTACCTGTGTTAGCCCCGCTGGTGTAAATCATCACATGTGGCTAATATACCTATATTTATCACAGTAAGTAAATATAAAGGGATATTTTATCAGTAAAAAAATAGATGAACCCTTTTATTTTACCCATGTTATCGGCTCATGGTGATATGATAGAGAAAATAAATATTGACATTGTGTGAAATATTATTGTTTGTTTAATTTTTTTTGACATTTATTGGTAAATAATCATTTAGCAAAAGCAGCCCACTATACGTTCCCACTGCTTGGACTCGGGGCCTTCTCTCACGAGGAGAGAGATATAGGCCATAATCCACCACGCTGGCCAAGTGCGGGTTGGCGGATGACACACGTCTTCGGATTTTGTGGTCCACAAACATGCCAGTTTCCTCACGATGTTTTCCTTCACCGTAAAGCGAGTGCAAATCCACACATAACTTTAAAAACAAGTCATTGGTGTATGTCCGGGATCGAACCAGGGGCCGTCTGATTGAAAAGCAGACGTTATTACCACCGAGCCACACTCGCTTTTTTATCAATCATTTACAAGTCAATATGGTATAAAAACAAAATTAATTTTCACATGCGGTACTTTTATCGTTATCAGGTATATTCGGTAATGGAATAATATGCTCAGAGGAAATGGTCAAAGAAGAATATTTTTTTTTATTTGATATATAGTACCTATATATCAAAATAGCTGTTGCTTGCGGCTCCGCCTGCGTGTAGGGCTTTTCTTTGCGAATCGATTTTCCCTGAATTGTGTTTGCTACAAACCTCACGGAGCCCGAGACCTTTCCAACGAATGCTGTACCGTGGAAATCGGTTCGTGCGTTCTGGAGTTATAGCGTCAGGAAGGATAACACGACTTATTTTCATATTATAGATTATTTTCTATACATAATACATAAATTTTAAATAAAATAAATATTTTAGAGGGGTTCCCATACAACAAACGTAATTTTTAACTAGTTTTTTACCCGATCTTTGTAACGATATTTGGTAGACCTTCTATACATTCACAGAATATTGAATTATGTATTAAATGAAAAATATATATTATGAAATAATATTTAAGGGGGGGTTCTCATACTACAATGGTAAGGAACCCTACATGCGCGAGGCCAATTCGCACTTAGACAATTATTATATTATACTAACTGACCCGGCAAACGTTGTTTTGCCTTATCACTTAGGGGTATGAAAAACATATAGTAGCCGATTCTCAGACCTACTAAATACGCATATAAAATTTGATAAAATCGGTCAAGCCGTTTCGGAGGAGTACGGCAACTAACATTGTGACATGGAAATTTTGTATATAAGAAAGCAGATATTTAGCTGAGCTCTTTCAAGAGTTTTCAAGTAGCCCGAACACCTCTAACTCGGTTTAGCTTTTTAATAAATAATAATAGTTTATTCAGGCAACAAAGAGTTAGTACATATTTCGAACTTACTATTATTAACTATTATATAGGCAAGAGGCCGACCGAAGAAGACATGGATGGAGTGTGTGAATGAGGACATGAGAGAGAAAGGAGTGAGTGTAGAGACGACGGCTGGTAGAGGAGAGTGGAAGAGGAAAATTTGCTGCCGACCCCACCTACTGGGATAAGGCAAGGAAGAAGAGAGAAGAGATATTATAAACTATTATAATACTAGCAGTTGCTAAGCCAAGGCTAAGCCAATCTTAGCCTTTTTAATATGAGTGGGAAGTATGTTGGGATTGTAATTCTACGGTAGTAGTGCGTATGGCACACATACCCCCATGTCACGTGTGTGGGGTAGATAGCAGAGTAGATATGTTATCACCGATGCTCGGATAGCGCGCAGCTTACGCTCTATGGTGGGGTTGGAATTGTTTTTTTTAACAGTCCATCAGCACGTCGCGTCACCATACTGGTCTAAGATCTGAGCCTATATCTACCTTCAAATTCATTTATTCCTTAAAAATATAGCATTACAGAGACATAGTCTCTAAAGCGCTACATTTCTTAAAAATAACATATAAACACTAAAAGTAATCATTTGCACAATACTTAATTAAATAAAAAAAACAATTAATACGTAACTTAATAAACATACAAATTATATAACAATATACAAACTCTTAAATTACTACAAGAAGGAGACTTAAACACATGGAAAGACTGAGATAAATAAAATAAAACACATGAAAAAAAAACAACTAAAAGATAGTAAGTTATTGTACACTTATATTGCTTCACCGACGCGATAATTGGATAAAGTTAATTTCATAATACATTTAGTATATTACGAAATATATTAAAAATGGGTTGCCAAAAAAAATCCTGGGCAGAATATTATTTAAAAAAAATTGAATAATGGTTTTACCAGCCGTGTGTGAAATGTGTCCTAATATTTATTTATATTTTATATACAATGAAAATACTAAGGGGGAGTCCCCATACAATAAAAGTGTTTTAACACGCTTTATATTAGCTTCACCTGTATGTTTGTATGTTTGTTTGTAACCGACTTCTTTGGGCACGATTTTGACCCACTTTAAACGGCCAGATTTCGTTCAAACTTTGTAGATTTATTGAGGACCGATGACAATACACTAATTTGATAAAATTACGGTTTTCTATAAAAAGTGTGTTTTTTAGTTTTTTTTAACTATTAATTATTATTTTTCATACTTTTTTGCTATATACCATTAACGGTAGGTAGGCTAGACACTAAAATTTTGATATTGGCTATCAAATTAAATTATGATTTTGAAATATAATAAATATTTAAGGGGTGCTCCCATACAACAATGGTACGGAACCCTTCATGCGCAAGCCTACCTCGCACTCGGTCAATTATTATTATCACACGTGACTTCCACTCGACTGATATTTTTTTTTTGAAAAAGTAGTTTAAATTGTATAACAGTATGCTTCTAGACAAAGGAAAAAAAACAAAACAAATGTTACTTTTTTGTGGGTAATGATAATTTAAATATTGTCAATTTTATATGAATTTATTCCTCGCATTGCAAAACATTTCAACATTTTTTCATAGGCTTATTGACAAAGCCCATTTATATCCAGTGTAAAATAAGACGTAGATAAAATACCATAAATAATTCAATATTTAGTCGGAAGTCTATTCCTTGATCCTTGAGAATCTATGAACGATTTCATAATGCACTGCTTCTTATGGGATATTTTTAACATAAGTTATTTATTTGTCTGTGACAATGAAGGTTTTTTTTACGTCACAGTTTTGCTAATACATTCCGGGCTAGCTAGGTTTACTTTATGATAAATAAAAAAAAATTGAGACAGCTCAGTTGGATTCAGACTTAGATCCCGAAGATCAAGGGTTCGATCGCCGCCAATGAGCTCTAGTTTTCGCTTCTTCTTCTTCTTCGTATGAGCTAAGTGGCCAAGCTCTGGTGTCGAGAGTTTTCTTCGTTTTGTCAATTATATTGTCTTTTTAAAAACTATCATGTGAAATCCGCTCGATAGTATTATTTTTAGTTAACAATGGTGGCGATTCAGCGGCACACACGACTAAACTAAATTTAATGTAGCTCTGTCTCTTTTCGTCATAAATGACCAAAAAGAGATGGTCCGATCTAAACCATAGAGAAAACATCTCAAATCACATCAAACACGTCAGATTTAGAGCTGATAGAATTGGGTGCGTTCTAAAATCGCTTACATTTTTCATATTTGACGTGATTTTAGTTGTTTTGTGTGTGGTTCAGAACGTGCCGTCTCTTTCTGGCCACCTAAGATGAGAAGAGACTGGGCTTCTTTAAATTTAGTTTAGTCGTGTGTGCCGCTGAATCGCCACCAATGTGCTTCTGTAAGCCGTAAAGAAATTTCAACAAATCAAGACACTAAAATATCGTTATATACGTACCTACTATCGCGGTTCAACCGCAGCAATGAGTAACTAAATAAAATCATATAAACTAATTAACAATATTTAAATTATAACCTATAACGATTCTAGATAATATCATAAACTACAAAAGAGAGTATTTTAATTACTTTATTTTTTAAATCACACCATTTTTTAAAAAATAATTAATGTTTAGCTTTGGTCACGAGTTACCCTGTTTACCTACCTATGCACAGTTATGCTAATGCCCTGGAACACTTCCTGTTATTCTGACATCGGGGTTTACAGCCATGTTTTATGTATGACTTACGGCGAACTGACCCGAACACTCCATTATGTCGGCGCGATACTTAATCAAGAGACGTTTTTATTTCTACTACATTAAAGGTTGGTCCTGAAAATCAGTGCTGCAGTAAGCCGAGTGCAAGTTTTGTCGTATGCCTGACGCGCTCGTCGAAGACCGCGTTCGCACATGATTTGTATGAAAAACATAGGGCGCCACCTAGCGGCGCGTTTTGAAACTTTTTGCGCCGCTAGGTGGCGCCCTATTTTTTTTCATACAAATCATGTGCGAACGCGGTTTTCGTCGAGCGCGTCAGGCACACGACAAAACTTGCACTCGGCTTACTGATGTATCTTTAACGTTTATACTGAGGGCTGAACTTTTTCAGACGCTAGGGGACACATAATATGCTGTCTTCATTAAACAATATAAATATTTATTGATATTCCATTATTTATATTCCATGGATTGATATTCCATTTATTGATAATTAGAAAGAAAGAAAGAAAATTATTATGTGCGCACCAAAAAAATACATATTATATATAATTTCTTATTATTAAAAAATAAGCCTATGTGCACAAAAGGAGCAAATTCAGCATAATGCTGGAAGGTACCAGGTACCCCAGCGCTGGTTTTCAATTTGCTCCTTCACACTTTATTTAGACAAGATACAATAGGTAGTATGGGTACACACAATTTAATGTAATAGTACATTATTAATATATCAATATCTTTAAAAGTAAATTTGAAATTCAATTATACGTAAAAAAAATGGTTGCCTGTAAAGTCGGTTTTACGGGCGAAGATTTTACGTGACAACGTCTGACCGATCATAGTTGAGTGGGAGAGAGACGCAAGGCATTCGGCGGGCCTCTCTCTCGTTCGGTGACTCATCGTAACGTTACCGGGCGTTACACTTTTTCATAAGTGACTCCCAGCCGCAACCTAATTTAAGACGTAGTCACGTCAAAATTTAATAATGTCAATATGAAATACAAATAATTTGTAATAAATGTCAAAATGTAATGATGACAATATAATTATAAATAATAATAATATTAAACAATTACATGTCACTACATACATTATTAAAATATTTTAAGGTTCCGTACCTAACAGGTTAATTAGGGTCTCGATTTTACCTGTTAGATACGGTCCTTAAAAAAATTTAGACTAAGCCTCCGCTGTCTGTCTGTATGTCTCCAGGCTGTATCTCAGAAACCGTACCAGCTAGAAAGCTTAAACTTTTACAAGATATGTACCGATTTAAAATGGGCAAAATTATAACTTACTTAAAATTATTAAACATTTAAAGAAAGAAGGAACATATTTATTTCAGAAACAAAAGAATACAGAATTTTATTGGTAAGAATTCAAAGATTTTAGAAGTGAACCTAAAATATATTATATACCTACTAGCTGACCCGGCAAACGTGGTTTTGCCTTATAATTTATTTCTATTATAAAAACTATATAAAAATGGGTATGGTAATTCTCGACCTACTGAATACGCATATAAAATTTGGTAAAAATCAGTCAAGCCGTTTCGGAGGAGTTCGGTAACTAACATTGTGACATGGAAATCTTATATATAAGATAATTAATAGTTATTTATAACTTTACCTACCATTTTACGTAACTTTCCAATATATCAACAAATCCTACTACGCAAATCAGGTTGCTAATCTGAATAATGGAAATGTCTGATGTGGAAAAAAACCCTCCAAGTGCGAATTAGACTCGTGCACGTGGGGTTCCGTACTATAATTGTCTATGAGTAAATTAAAAATTTAGGAAAATCCCTATTCAACATTTTGTGGTAACCGCCAACTTGGGTTTCAAATTTATAACTATGTATGTTTTCTACTTATTAATCCCTATCATTTGATACCCTTAAAGGCAGTTTTGCTGACAAAAAAACATACAAAAAACTTCGTTTTCAGTTGGGAGTAAAAACAGGCAATACTTGAATATGCATATTTTATTATTTTGTATTTTTAGAAATAAGAAAATTATTTATTGTGAAAAAAATGAAATATGTAAAATTGTACACATAACTTTAATTTATTTAAACATTGTAAACTGTTCACGTAAGACATCTTAATATTTACGCGTAGAAAACTACGTTACTTATAAGTAAGTGTGACCGTTTTCTACGCGATTTTTTTTTTATTTGTTGGTATATTTTTATTTGTTCGTATCGTCTGTCATAATTGCAACTCTCCGGCTGTCCCGGCTCATGAGATAGATAGCCTGGTGAGAAACGGACGAACAGACAGCGGAGTCTTGTAAAAGTAATATATAATCACCTACCTAAACCTTATAGCTGATAGGATCGACAGTCCTCTGTTGGGCAGGGTGACCCACCTGCATGTGCTGCTGTGCCATCGTTGTGCCAAGTAGAATTAATTATAAATGACAAGCAAACATTGACATTCTAATAGTTTTTAAGTACAGTGTAGTCCGTTTAGTACGACTTCGTTTTTAGCGACGAAAGTTTAGGCATTTGTTTGGTTTTAGTAAAAACTTGAATAAATAGACATTCGTTTATTACGACTCTGCTTACAACGACTTTCCGCTTTTAACGACCAAATTTCACACATAATTGTCCGGTTACAACGACGAGCGTTGCCGTGTTTACAAACGTTTCATAGAAAAGAATAAAATAAATGAATAGCTATCTCCGCGCGACGCCTCTGATTGGAAATTGACTATTTATTTTAGGGCAGTACCAATTTGTAGGTAATGAGTGACGCGTAAAAAATGGCTTCCGCTAAATGAAAATGTTTCTCCATTGAAGAAAAAAGTGTTATAATTCAACGGTTAGAAATGAGTTTTTTTTTTTTACCTGAACATCACCTAAACGGGCATTTAACTGTAATATCTGTTATGTAAAAAACAAACTTTTGTCTGTTCGTTTAATACGACTTCCGGTTAGTACGACGTAATGTCACCGGTCCCTTGGCAGTCGTTATAGCCGGATTCTACTGTATTATTATGATTGATATTATTGTTGAAATTTATGTATTGTAATTATGTATACTATGGATGACAATCTGAAATAAATAAATAAAATAGGTAGGTTGTTCCGTTAGCACCCTATGCGTACGGAACTCTAAAAAATTTGGCCCAAATTTGTCTCCTTTAGAAACTGATGGACGTCATTGTCTCAGGTAGATCCAGGACTCGTGCTCATTTTCCTTGGAGTAGATAATACAGGAGCGAGTAGGGAGATAATATACAGGAAAAATCCAGCAAAAATGAAATACGGTTTTTAGTTTTATTAATTTTAGTTTATGTGTTAAGAATCGCTAGAGTTCCAAAACCTGATTAAGTGTATTTATTATTAGTATTTCAAGTAACGCAGACTTATCCAAAATATAATACCCAAGTACAGGATATACTATATACTCGTATAATACAGCAAATTTCATATTTGGGCACGTTTGGGCGGGCAATTTTTAATGTGTACTTAATTATAATGAGAAAAAGTGAGTGTGGCTTAGAGGTATAAACGTCAGCTTTTCAATCAGACGGCCCCTGGTTCGATTCCGGTCTTACACCAATGACTTGTTTTTTAAGTTATATGTGGATGTGGTTTCACTCGCTTCACGGTGAAGGAAAACATCGTGTGGAAACCGGCATGTTTGAGGACCACAATACCCGAAGACCTGTGTCATCCGCCAACCCGCACTTGGCCAGCATGGTGGATTATGGTCTATATCTCTCTCCTCGTCAGAGAAAGCCCCGAGTTCCAGCAGTGGGAACGTATAGCGGGCTGCTTATGCTTTATTATAATGAATAAAATGTACATACTAAAACTAATACAGAATAGTATTTTTCGTATCACGTTTTCCAATGACGACTGCTCCTTTATTTTCTTTGTCTCCCAAACGTTTCATATTCATCAGCGAACGAGCAACGTTTAACATGAAAAGTGGGGGGCGATTTCAAAGGCAGATATAAGTATTGACAAATCTGTCCTACTTGTTATTGACGTGTCTGCAAATTTACATAGTTTAAGGTTCCTTTGTTGAAGGAGATGTGATGTATTGGTTAAAGGTGACCTGTATACTTAAGTAGGTTGTTATACATTTTTTTTTTACATATCAGATGGTGGCAATTTACATCGCTGTTCGTAGTCATTTATCCTTGTAGACTGAGTGAGTGAAGCGAGTGAAGTATCTGCATCATCTGGCCAATTTTGTCTCAAATTCAAATTCAAATTGTTTATTACAGCAAAAATATTACAGATAATTACAAATAATTACAAAATATATTAAAGAAAACAAATATTATAAAAATGAACAAGAATAATGATTTGATATGGCGACCAGCACTTACACTGAGAACTAGTCTCGTGCCGTAAGTGCTGTTTTCTTCAGGGTACCTTCATATTATATAGTTTCGTAAACTACTTCCATTTTACATTATTTGATTTCACAGTATTCAATTTCTGTAATAAAAAATAGGATTTAGAATAGTTTAGTCATTATAATAATAGGATTTAACATAAAATAATAATAAAGTACTAAAGAAAATTTATGACTATTTATGTTAGTGTGTGTATGTGTGTGTGTGTGTGTGTATGTGCGTGTGTGGGCGTGTGGGTGGGTATGTGAATGTAACAGTCTAAGTTATAGTTTGCGCAGTGAGGCAGTCTGTCTGTATGAATGTTAGTATGTAGGTTCTCGAATAGTGGCTGTAATTTTTAACTAATCGGTCAGATTTTTTTTAACTATATATCAATAACGGTAGTCGCCCTTTTAAATAAATCTAATGTAATATATAAAATTTCCATGTCACAATGTTAGTTACCATACTCCTCCGAAACGGCTTGACGTTTTATGTGCGTATTCAGTAGGTCTGAGAATAGGCTACTATCTATTTTTCATACCTCTAAGTGAGGCAAAATAACGTTTACCGGGTCAGCTAGTAATTAAATAAAAATAAAAGAATAATTAAAGGGCTCCCATAGGTACAACAAACGTAATTTTTAAACAATTTTTTACTCGATCGTTACTAAAACATTTCTTAGACCCTCCAAATATTCACAGAATATTCGATTTTATACTAACTTTTAAAAATAAATTTGTACATGCTCAGCTATGAAATTAAATTATAATATTAAAATAAAAACAATATTTACGGGAGGCTCCCAAATGAAACTCGTGAAATAGCAAAATATACGAAAATAATTTAATTTTATTGTTTGGCGACACGGGAAATACATGTTTTGTGAATACATATTTCAGCTTTCTAGCTAGGGATACAGATATACAGCGGTGGCTAATTAGGAGGATCCCGTTTTTACCTTTGAGGTACGGAATCCTATAAAAACAATACATACTCGTAAGAATCAGGTCAGGATCCTCGGTCAGGGTGGTTTTTGACGCAGCGAGTCTCCTTGGCAATCCAGAGGGGTAACGCCGCCAGCATTTTGGGGACCTTCGATGCAGCGCGGGGAGCTCATAGTCTGTTTTAGTTGTTTTTCGTGTTTGTGCAGTTTTAGTTTTTAATTACAAGTGAATTTAACGGCTTTCAGATTTTAACGAATATCACGGCTGGTTCGAATGGCTTGAATTCCGAACGTTGAAATTCGTATGAAAATCATGAAATCAATTAATTGTTTGAGAATTTTCATTAATTCATTCACATCACATATTTTCTTAAAAAAAAATTACACTAGTCCTTCCCTCACTCAGGGTCTAATACAACACACTTAAAATTTAATTGAGATTTAATTTCTTCTTCTTCTGTCATCGTATAAGCTAAGTGACCAAGCTCTGGTGTCGAGAGTTTTCAAGCCGCCCGAAGGCCTCTGACTTGGCTTAACGACTGCTTGTACTTAAGACTTACGACGAAGAAGATTTTTTTTAAATATTAATAATAATTTATTGCAAAATTATGTCACTTTACAGTATATAAATAAAAACACACACACACACACACACAAAAACTTTACAAATAGTAAATTAAATACAAGTTAGTGTCCGCAGGTAAGGTGCCTAAATTTCTTATTAATACTTAATTTAATTGACTAAAATTTATAAGAAATTTAATTAAATAGTTTTGTTTGTGCATTAAAACCAATTTATCTCGTTAATAGTAACAAAAAACTGTAAGGTTTAGTTTATAGTTTAGTTTATTTATTAACTTCCAACACATGTATGACATAAGGCTATGTTACATGTACCCTGTTGTAATAGGGCGTAGCAAGAGGCACTGGCTAGCTTTCCTCCAAGGCAAACTAGACAGTGTCTTTACAATATTAGTGACTATTAATAATTATACAATACTATAATTATATACAAAACTATTTATGACTAAAATATTATTACTACACAGTATAACATATTATATTTATTTATTATCACAGCTCTATTACTTTGAAACAATAATTTATTTATTTTTGATATATTTTTGCATATTAAAGTACACATTGTGAATATTCATAGACAAAATATAAAATACATTTATTCATACTAATTTATCATCAAAGAAGTCTTTGAGTTCGTAATAACATTTTTTGATAAGTATCTGTTGAAGTTTATTGTAAAAGATGTTTAACTTGGTTTCTTTTTTTATTGAGTCAGGAATATGATTATAGATTCTGATTGACATGTATATTGGCCCATTTCTGTAAATTTCTAGTCTAGGTTCAGGTAGTTTCAATTTATATTTTAAGGTTTTGGGTGTACAGAACGGAAATTAATTTTTGTGTACATCCAGGAACGCACTATATTTTTGAGTACATGACCCACCTCTTAATATTACCCATGTTAAATTACTTAATTAACATTTCAAAGCGCTTCAGTATTTCTACAAAATTATAAATATGACGTCACAAAAAACAAAACCGTGCGCCCACGCAAGCGAACGCCTTTAAAACGGACCGACCAATCACAAAGCCCCATTTAGAAATTCAAATTTGGAATCGATTGAAATGCAAGCTGCCAATAGGTCAGTGTATATTGGCATTATAAGTATCTGATTATGCGGTCCTTTTTTGTTAAACTGTATTTTGCTGACGGCGCGAAAGATAGGGGGCTTATAAGTTGAATGCGTTTTAACACATAATCATAATTATTTATTATTGTAAAAACAATTAACATGCCAAATTCTTATAAATTAATCTTGTAAGTATGTACATACTTATTTAAATCCAAAAAAAATGGTTGCCTGTAAAGTCGGTTTTACGGGCGAAGATTTTACGTGACAACGTCTGCCGCGTGCTGCGCGCGCGGCAGACCGATCATAGTTGAGTGGGAGAGAGACGCAAGGCATTCGGCGGGCCTCTCTCTCGTTCGGTGACTCATCGTAACGTTACCGGGCGTTACACTTTTTCATAAGTGACTCCCAGCCGCAACCTAATTTAAGACGTTGTCACGTCAAAAAATAATAAACTCATTTTTTAAATATTATAAAGAGGAAAAGTTAGATTTTTTGTTTGTTTGATGCAAATAGGCTCCGAAACTACTTTTTTGGACCGATTTGAAAAAAAACCATTTCTAGTTTGAGTTATTTATAACTAGTTGCACCCTGTGGCGTTATCCGCGTTAGTCCGGGATAAATAAGTTAACCCGGGATAAAATATAGCCTTTGTGTTAATCAAAGATCTTACCTATATTCATAGTAAAGGTCATCAAAATCGGTCCAGTCATTGGAGTGTGAAGGAGTATTATAAATTCAAATTCAAATGTATTTTTATTGGTCTATAAGGCTAAATATATACACCATTACTAGACTAAAGATAAAAATGAAAAAATTAATACTAGGGCACAGAATAATAACTTGTGACTAGGGGTAGGTTGGTGTGCCGCTGAATCTCCCTCTAGGCAAGCCTGTGTCGCGAGATCCAGGGTCCCTTCCCTTCTTACAACTAATAAGAAATACTGAAGACGATTTATAGATTTTGTAGTTATTTGCGTATCCCACGGGAGCCAAAAAAGTTTTCGGGATAAAAAGTAGCCTATGTGGCATGGTAAGGCAAAGCCAAGGCTTAGCCTATCTTCACCCCAAATTTCATCGAAATCGGTTCAAACGATTGAGCGTGAAGAAGTAACAAACATACACACACACACACAAACTTTCGCATTTATTATATTAGTGGGATTTCATATATATAACTAGCTGACCCGGCAAACGTTATTTTGCCTAACGTAGATTTACCATAGCAGCGCCATCTATTGATTACTTACTAAACCAGTCGAAAGGTATCGACATCTGTTAGAATCATTTGGAGTTAACAGATAATTGTGACTGTCAAATAATAACAGACAATAATTAGCAATAAATTAAAATTGCGACTATAATTTGAGATTTAAACTATCCTATCTCTCAAGTTGGATCGAACTGCACATGGTGTGCGTATTTTATTATAATCGGTTAAGTGGTTTAGGAGTCCATTGAGGACAAACATTGTGACACGAGATTTATATATATTAAGATGTTGTTTTATTTTTTCAGATTGCGTCTCTAAAGACGCTGACAGAAGAATTACAAGCTTCTCTACAGTCTGAGGTGAGTTATTAATATTCTTCTTCAAACACATACAGAAGCATAGCTCTAATTTTACATATTGATAAAAAATTTTTGATCAAATTTTTGACATGTGAAAAGTACGCATTAATTTTCTTTTTTATTAGAAATCCGTTCTCATAGTCCTAATGAGACCCTGTTAATAAGGTTCCGACTGTCAAACTCGTCCGTAAAGCTCGGTTTACTAAAGTTATCTGACGTGATCAGTCAGGTTAAGCAACGGTTGATGCGGACATGCTTTAGATGGGTGACCGTGCACAATACTGTCTTTTATAAAGTGGAATTTTCTTCTGAGCTACCGCTATTATACGCAAAATTTTAGGCAAAATGGCATTTTTAAAAGGTAGCCATGTAGTAAAACATACCATAATACATGTTTTAATTTTTACCATAACTTTAAGTTATCTTTCCATATTTTCGTGTAGAAAACGGTCACACTAACTTATTATTAAAAATTGGAATGAGTCCACCTTACTTATTATTAATGAAAAATTAATAATAAGTAAGTGTGACCGTTTTCTACGCGAAAATATTAAGATGCCTTACGTGAACAGTTTACAATGTTTAAAGTTATCTTACCTGTGGTTGTCCAATAAAGTTATATAATTATTCTATTCCATTCTTGTGTATGGTCACCCATCCAAAGCACGCATCGACCATTGCTTAACCTCTATGATCGTGTCAGATCACCTTAGTTAGCTGAGCTACAGGCGCTTTATTACTACCTAAATAATTAATATAGTATACACACATTTTATATGTAAATAACAAAAAGAATTTATGCAAATAGACTGCACATTCTCACACGGCCAAAGGTCGTCCAAAACAAAAATCACAGGAAGCTTTTTAGAATAATTAAATATTTATATAAATGCTAATTTTAAAACAAATGATTTTAAATGTTGTTTAAAACTTGATTGTATCGAAACATCTTTCCATAGTGCAAAAGGTTTAGGTCAGGGGACAAAAAGTAAATGAAAAAGTGTCAAGAGTGCGGATGTGATTTAAATGTTTTTGAGTCCAGCCAACTACAGTGTAAACTCTATATAACGACACTGAAGGGACTGTGCATTTTATGGCGTTATAGAGAGTGGTCGTTTCGTGGCGAGAATAAATAAATAAATATAAGGACACATTCACACACGGCTGGTTAGCCCCATACTGAACCATTTCTAGCTCGTATTATGATCGCTAACACAACTAATATACTACATATACATACTTTATATAGATACATATTTAACACCCAGACCGACAGCCAACAAATTTAGTTTAGCACAAAAATGTTGGCCGTGCCGAGAACCGTACCCGGAACCTTCTGATTGGCAGTCCGGCATGGTTATCATTACGCCAACGAGGTCGTCATGAATACGAGAATGTATCATTGTATGGAATACAAGCTAAACCAACTAAAGCCAACTGATTTCGACGCTTTAGAGAGTTTGTCGTTAAATCGAGTTACGTTACATGGAGTTATTAACACTGTATGTTTAATTCTTCTTCTTCGTATAAGCTAGGTGGCCAAGCACTGAGGGGCAAGCACGGGCAGTGGAAAAATTCTCCACCGGGTAAAGAAATAATTTGTTAGTGATTAGAAGAAAAAAATAAATATTTAGTGTACTTCCGCTATTATCTGAAACCAAATTAAGATAAACAAAAGAAACATCAAAATATTAAAAAAGAAATTGGCGTGGATTTCCGCAAAGTAACGCCTGAGTCAATAGGTTAATTTGTTTTGAGGTTCTTAGCTATGTTTGATGAAAATAGATCCTAGATGGCCGACGTTAAATTATTAACTATTGATCTTGTGAAATGTCAGTTAGTTGCATTGCGAGCCAACTAAGGCTGTTAACCGTTTCTCGACTTAGCTGATCGAATCAGATCGCCTTAGTTCATAGAAATCATAGAACTTTATTAACCTTATAACATTGCGTTATTATACTAGGCACGTCAAATTTACATATTACATATATTCATCAACAATCAATTAATGAATTAGTCAATATCTTAATATTATAATTAGTCATACAATGTCATAATAATATAATTATTCGTACAATGTCATAATAATAAAATAGAAAATACCAACACATTTACACATAATTCATCTCACTTTACAGTCCGTCATACTTAATTGAGATTCTGAAAGAGGCAACCTCATATAGTCTGGCAAACGAAACATGACCCTGGAAAAGAGCGGCAAATTTAAAAAATCTGAGTATAGCAACCCCAAAACTAATATGAAATACCTGGAATAAACTAATTTGATACTTTGAAATTATTTATTTTATTTCGTCTGAATAAAAATGCTTTAAGTACTTAAGGAAGTAATCCTTTAGAAATTATACAATCAATCTGAATAAAAAATAAACAGTATTCTAAAATGTTTTATTCACTGTCATAATCAAAATGTGAATCTAAGACTTAAATTTGAAAAGATCAGCGGGGTCACTAGAATCACAGTTTTATTTATTTATATTTATTTTATTTATTAGTTTCCTACTATAATGAAACTTCCCAAATTATTTTCGGTGATCCTGTCCCGATCTTATTTTCATATTAATTTTCAATGTATATTACATTATCAGTCATATTATTCTTCCACTTCTCTGGAGATATGGTTCTAAATGTCTCTTTAATCACTTTTTCTGATTCAACACCGCAAGACAGACAAGGCAATATTTTCACTTGACACGTTGCGTTTACCCAAACTTCATATCAGCTCAGTGGCAGAATCCAGATTAAGAAAAACCTGTTAACCTGGTAGAGAAAAAAAAATGTGTTAAAATTACAATGTAATATTTTATGGTATGATAAATAACCAAAATGCATTATTAGGAAGGTGGGAAGGTTTTGACTAATGATACAAGAATGTGAATCGAACTTGATAATTACTTTATACATAAAGATATATAGTAAATACGAATTAAAACAAAGTATCAACTAAGTAGCGTCATACTAACCTAAGAAATCAAACACCACATGTAAACAATCTTCTTTTCGTTGAAATTACGCCGAATTTCAATTCTTTGTTCTTGTTGTTTTTTATGATACTTTGAGATCATGCGGAACAACAACTCCCGTACTCCACTTTTGATGATTTTTTTCATTTTTCGCTGAGTAATTAGTGTTTAACTAAATCATAACAACACGCCATCTTGTTTTGGATATTGACGTTGACATTATTATAGCATTGCCATATAAAAAGTTTGCAAATAATTCGAGTCTCATGTTTCGTTTGCCAGACTATAATTATATTCATTTAAAGCATAAAAAAGGTTTTCCACATAGAAGTTTTTCAATTTTCTTATAAATGTGTGAAAAGGTAGGTCTGTCATACTTTGAGGCAGTCGACGAGCTTCAGACGCTACTGATTACGAATGCTCTGATAATAGTATTGATCGCGTGGGGTGTTGTTAGATAAGGGCTGGTATATAAACAGCTGATAAGACCCGAGAGACATTGTTTAGCGGTGACCCGGGGACGAGATAGGGTGAGTGCTAATATTATTCCTGGATATTTATTTGTATTAAAAAAAAGATAATTTGGCTGTGTGGAAAAATTTCTGATCTTCCATCTGACGGAGCCTGGTTCGATCCCGGCCCTACACCAATGACTTGTTTTTCAAGTTATGTGTGGATTTGCACTCGCTTTACGGTGAAGGAAAATATCGTGAGGAACCAGCATGTTCGAGAACCAGGAATGTGCTGGGAGCCCACTACGATATATACTCGTATACTCTTTTTATAATATTAGGACACATTTCACACACGGCTGGTTAACCCCGTACTGAACCATTTCTAGTTTGTATTATGGTTGCTAACACAACTGATATACTACATATACATATAAACATATTTTATATAGATACATATTTAACACCTAGACCGACAGCCAAAAAATTTAGTTCAGCACAAAGATGTTGGCCGTGCCGGGAATCGAACCCGGAACCTTCTGATTGGCAGTCCGGCATAACCATTACGCCAACGAGGAGCGGGATAAAAAAATATTGAATTACTAAAATGGCCATAAAAATATAGGGGTTGGTGATAAAAAAGTTAGAATTTGGGGTTGTATGTATTTTTTAATGCCACATTATAAAACAACCATTTGTGTGTTACACTTAACCCTTATTACTTAGGGGTATGAAAAATATACAGTTGCCGATTCTCAGACCTACTGAATCATCATTCATCATCATTTTCAGACCTACTGAATACGCATATAAAATTGGTAAGAATCGGTCAAGCTGTTTCGGAGGAGTACCGTAACTAACATTGTGACATGGAAATTTTATACTTATTTATGTACTTATATAAGATTTATGGGGATTCGTTTCTATGAAAATTATATATTTTGACATATTAACTTTACATACTCCTGACATGTAGTATTCCTTATTATCAATAAATGAACTATGAACTAACTATGAACTATATATTGTGACAGAAATTTTAGGAAGATATATAAAACTATATAAATACAGTATTAAAATAATAGTATTATTACTAAAGTAACAGTCTATGTCCATCCTCGGGTTTTAATGTATTCTGCAGTAAAATTTTAACCTTATCTGATCTATCGTTGCGCCGTGATGAAGTAACAAATTCTCGGGGCCTTCTCTCAAGAAGAGACATACAAGCCATAATCCATCACCCTGGCCAAGTGTGAGTTGGCGGATGACACATGTCTTTGGATTGTGTGGTTCTCAAACATGTCGGTTTCCTCACAATGTTTTCCTTCACCGTAAAGCGAGTGCAAATCCACACATAATTAGAAAAACAAGTCATTGGCCGGGATCGAACCAGGGCCTGTTAGACAGAAAAATAGACATCCCACCGAGCCACACTTAAAAAAAACTAACTGGGTTGGCGCGTCGACCCGAATCGGATCCTGGCCTCCGATACTAGGAGGCGCCACTGTTCTCGGTCCTGTGCCTTCTCCTGCCACTGCGTGACCTGAAGATTGCGCAGCTCCTCCTCCACTTGGTCTATCCAGCGATACCTGGGACGTCCGACCGGTCGACGACCGCTCGCTCGTCCTAGGTAAGCTCTCTTCACTGCACGATCCGATTCCATTCTCTCCACATGGCCGAGCCAGCGGAGTCTCTGAGAAATAGAAGACAAAATTAAATATTTAGTGTACTTCCGCTGTGATCCGAAATCAAAATTAAAATAAGTGAAGGAAAAATCTTAGTTAATTAATATTGGTTAATTTTTCCTTTACTTGTCTTAATTTGGGTTTCGGATCACAGCGAAAGTACACTAAATATTTAATTTTGTCTTCTATTTACAATGGATTTCCGCAAAGTAACGCCTGAGTCAATCAGTTATTTACGAGTCTGTGGCATTTTGTTTCGCCTATAATGTTAAACAAAATCCCGGGCCACACTTGCTTTTTTATATTAGTTTGATATAAAAAGGTTGAAATAAATACATATGATATACTTATTCATTTCATGCAAAAAAGGCGCAAGATTAATCAATATACAGTGAGAACAAAGAAAGAAAACTGCGTAGCAGCTTGGGGCCTTGTGTTTTTCTGCATCTGAAGTGATTTTTACTTTATATTCGGATTGAATTATTCAAACTGCCCGCGCGGCGCCCCAATAAATTTACTTATATCGGCAGAGCGAGCGAAGTGTACCTGCGTTGACTGGACACTTTAAGCTTTTTACAGGTTTTATACAATTTATAGGTTTGCGTTTGTTACATGCTTACCTAGAAAACACCTATTTATTAACTCTAGATTTGAAGAACCCCCAGGTGATACTTCTCAGGAAACAGACTCAGGAAGAGAATTACAAAGTTTTGCTCCTCACAAGGAAGATCGAAGCGAATCGGCTAGTGCGTTAGGATTTTAACTGTGCCTATGTCTCTTTTCTAAGTTTCTTAAGTTCTCCAAGTTTCTGCTCGTTCTGTAATGGAACGTTATCGAATTTCAACTAGCTGACCCAGGAAACGTTGTTTTGTCTTAGATTGGTCGCTATTTTGTTGGATCCAGTGAGGTCATAAATTAAAAAGTGTTTCAGTTTTTATTACACGCTTTCTATTAGCTTCACCTGTATGTTTGTAACCGAATTCTTTGAGCGCGATTTTGACCCACTTTAAACGGCCAGATTTCGTTCAAACTTTGTAGATTTATTGAGGACCGATGACAATACACTAATTTGATAAAATTACGGTTTTATTTTTTATAAAAAGCATGTGTTTTAGTTTTTTTAACTGTTATTATTTATTAGCTCCCGTCGTAAAAACGACAGGGCTATATACGTTTCACGTGTCTGTGTGTTTGTGTGTGTATCTCTCTGGGAATCTGTTTTTGAATTAGATTTTTTGTTTGATAGGTGTATTAACCAAGAGTGTTATTTAGCCATGTTCGATGCAAATAGTTCCAAAATGGCCACCGCTACAAAATGGCGGATGGCATATTATTTCGCAACTGCCCCAATAAGGATATCGAATGAAAGTGTCTGATTAGTACAATGTCTGTATATTATAGTTACACGTATAAATATATATAATATATAATATAGGGACACATTCACACACGGCTGGTTAGCCCCATACTGAACCATTTCTAGCTCGTATTATGGTTGCTAACACAAGTGATATACTACATATACATACATATTTTAAATAAATACATATTTAACACCCAGACCCACAGCCAACAAATTTAGTTAAGCACAAAGATGTTGACCGGGCGGGGAATCGAACCCGAAACCTTCTGATTAGCAGACCGGCATGGTAACCTTTACGCTAACGAGATCGTCAAATTAAAAATATTAAGTTAGAATGAGTGTCTTCTTAAATTTTGCCGAGCGTTCTCAAAATGTTTGTTTTTGTACCATAGTAGTTATTTAGTGTAGCGCCTGAAGCTCTAAACAAGACCAAAGACTACTTAAATAGATAATAATAATAATAATATACACATTAAAATAAACATAAAATAATCAAAAAATATAAATTTAAATATTAATGTCTAAGTAGAACAATGGTTAAATTTATTATATCAATTATGTCAGAATTTAAAATGTAAATAAATTAAACTTATAAAATTAATTGAATATTCTACACCATTAAATAATATACAAATTATTAGTTGTTTTTCTATATTATATTCTATTAAATTTAAAATATCTATACTACTTTTTACACATAAATAACGATTCTGTAAGTTCCACATACAAATATTCTCTTAAATTAAAAAAAGGATTACTTGCACAAAAACTCTTTTATTTTCTGTTTAAACATACATATGTAACTATAGTATCAGTCAGGTAGATAAAGTTATTGATCGGTCTGCACTGAGCTTTGATAAGAGCTGATAAGCTCGAAACTTTTCTCCGATACGGACCACTTTGCCACTTAGGCGATGGTCGAGTTGGCTGGGACATACATGTTTGAACGAAGCGCCCGAACCGCGGTGGTAGGTATTTCATGAGAAAGAAAGAAAAATAGTTTATTGTGCACACATAGACAATTTACACATGAGTAAATAGTAGTAAGAGTAAATAGGTTCCTTCTAGGCAAACGTGTTACATCTTAGACCACAGTCAAGCTTAACATCAGGCTAGCTGCGGTCAAACGTAAGCCTATTCATCATTAATAAATGAAAGGTAACTGGTCGTTTACGCTAGAGTTTTTATTTATTATTATTATTTATTTATTTATATTGTTACCAGAAATATTTAACATATAATTGCTTAGTTTCGATGATCGCGTCAGATCACCTTAGCTAGCCGAGCTACAGGCGCTATATACTCGTATATGATGACTTAATAACGTAATATAATAATACTCGTAATTATAATATAAACTAATATCATATAGTGAGGTACTTAACACGAAAGGAATTCCAAAACGGGGACAAAGACGCAGGCTGTGTTTAAACAAGTGCTATCAAAATAGTTATACAGTGAAACTTGGTTAAGTGGGACCTGAATAAGTGAGAAACCTCTATAACTGGAACTCATGCTGAGGTCCCAACGCTTTGGCACTGAATTACCTCTGTTAGTGGGACGAGGTAAACCTCTATATCTGGGATTTGTTCTTTCGATTTATCACCATAGTTACCTCTATAACTGAGACAGCAAGTAAATTTTATATGCATAAACCTCTGTAACTGAGATATGATATAGTTTTCAAAGCAATTTGTGGAGAAAGTAACGCTGTTGATGTTAACAAATGTAGCCAATGGATTGAAGACCTACCAGTTCTATAGATACTTCCCTCCGAACCCTCTGTAAATGAGACAGATATTTATTTATACCTGATATCTGATACAGTGGGTGAGTGGAATACAAACGACATTGCAGGTTAAACGACATTGCAGGTCCCTTGATGTCTCACTTAACCAGGTTTCACTGTAAATATATGTATACATAATGGAATCGAGGTATAGGAACTTTAGTAGTAAATTTAATACATAAGCAGCCCACTATACGTTCCCACTGCTGAGACTCGGGGCCTTCCCTCACGAGAAGAGAGATATAGGCTGTTATCCACCACGCTAGGCCAAGTGCGGGTTGGCGGATGGCACATGTCTTCGGATATTGTGGTCCTCAAAAATGTCGGTTTCCTCACGATGTTTTTCTTCACCGTAAAACGAGTGCAAATCCACACATAACTTGAAAAACAAGTCATTGGTGTAGGGCCGGGATCGAACCAGGCGCCGTCAGATTGAAGAGCAGACGTTAATACCACCGAGCCTCACGTGCCTTTTTTCAAATTAAATAAATCTTTGCACCTAGCGTTAAGCGTGGCGCGAAAGTTTGCCATAGTCGCCAAGACTCTAGAAGTATGTTCCGGCAGCCTCCTTGTAAGCCAGTTTTTCCATACTATGCAGGCTCCACCTTAGGCGCTGTATCGGGTTGTTACGCGCTCTGCTAGTCATTATCTGTAGGAGGAAAAAAAAAACATAAGTGTAACTTCTTTAAAAAATCTTTTTTGTTAGTCACCTAGTATTTCCTTTATGATGTTAATTCTATGTTAATATGTAACTTAAAATATACATTGTAATACTACAATGTATTCCTTTCAGACGCTATCAAGTCCCCACATCAATATGAAAAGGAAGGTCAACTTAAACAAAATGCATAGGTACGAACCCCTACGAGGTAGACTATGTCAAAGGTTCCTTCGCATTGTAATCGAATAAGACTAACAATTCGAATATTTATCGATTTGAACTTAACTCGAACTTGCCTCGCGTCACACGTTTGCATTTTCATGAATACACAGAATACGGACATAGTTCTGGAGCTGTACTGTTAAATAGGTGATAGAACAAACGGCCGTAATGGTTACCATGCCGGACTGCCAATCAGAAGGTTCCGGGTTCGATTCCCGGCACGGCCAACATCTTTGTGCTGAACTAAATTTTTTGGCTGTCGGTCTGGGTGTTAAATGTGTATCTTTATAAAATATGTATGTATGTGTATGTAGTAGGTATATCAGTTGTGTTAGCAACCACAATACGAACTAGAAATGGTTCAGTATGGGGTTTACCAGCCGTGTGTGAAATGTGTCCTAATATTTATTTATTTTAATGCGAGGTAATGTAGCCTTTATTTCTTAACAATACGGTTCATAATCGCAAAGCGCCGGTTACAAAGCGCGCTTTGGAACTCGCCAAGGAGGTGGTAGGGTACTGTAACCTACGTAGAAGCCTTCTTTCCGCGCACACATGAAAAAATGGCCGCCAGTGTGTGTGAAGGCGGTACCTCCATCTGCGCAGGCGTCGACGAATCGTTCAGTTGCATGCCGGCCGCCGCGGCGTACGCACCACCCGCGCTTAGCTCAGAATAGAATAAAAAAGGCTCGAAATTCAAAAATGTGACGCCGAAGTTCAAATAAGGTTATCGGTTTTTGTTTGCGCGTAGGATATCCGCGGCTTTGAGGTGAGTTTTGTAATGTTTGCTGTTCCGACTGTTTGCTTTTGATTAGACCGTCGCTCTGATGGTTAGGTTTTAGTTTTTTTTTTTTTTGTATTCGTTGGCTTGGTCACGGTTGTGACGTCACTGCAATGATTGAACGGAACTGAAATGGAACGGTTTCAGGTGTTTCGTCATTTTCTTTGCATCAGGAGTCTTCTTCGTTTTCAGCGCTGTTTTTGAACCTTTCGTGTTTGTTTAAATATGAGGAGGGTCTGAATTCTTAATTAGGTCTTTAATTCTTGTTAAATTTTATATTGTTTGTTATCTCTGTAACTCGGTTATAAAATTACCTTTATAGTACAATTTTTTTTATTGAAATACGTCGGTATTATTTAAATTGTACCCTTTCTATTTTTATTACTTGAAATATTTTTACAGGTTGTCGGTATAAATCGTAAACGAAAAAAAAAAAACAAAATATAGCTTAAAGGCTCCGTCTTAAGAATCACCCTCAGAATATTTATACTGGCTTTGGTACCATTCAGACTTATCAATAGGAAAAAAAATTGATTCAAAAAACTTAATTTTAGGTTTTTTTGAAGCAGTTTTATTTCTAATTCATAAATCTGATTGTACCGAAATAAGTATAAAAATTCTTAGAGGTTTTTTAGAAGGCTTTTGAGATATTTTCCGATGTTTTTTTCGTTTACGATTTATAGCGAAAAAACTGTAAAATCAATCCTCTTATCTTAGCTTTAAGTATCATTAGAAAACATTTCAATCGGCTGTAAAACTAGGCTTGTTCAAGTGCCTTAGTTGGTTATACTTTCTACGATGTACGATAGATATGTACATACCTCTATCTATGTACATAGACGCACAATATTAGTTCTTGATAAATATAAATGAGTCATTACAGTATTTGTTCGCGCTGTGTCATTTTCTCGGTTATTACCTACGATAAAATGATAAAGTTATTTTTTTTAATTTCCGCCGGATCAAAACACGCCCTTTATTTAAGGAGAATCTACATTATCTTCTCTACATAACATAATAAGCTTCATGGACAAAATTTTGAAATGACTATCCCGCTATAAATGAAAAGCAGTTTTTTTTCGCCCTTGATTTGCTTTTGACTACAGCTTGCCTGATGTAAAGCTACGCTGTAGTCTACGGTGTGGCACGCTTACCTAGAAGATACCTATTAACTCTACTTTTGAAGACCCCGGATGATACCTCTCAGGAATCAGAGACTCAGGTAGTGAGTTCCTAAGCTTTGCTGTCCTCACAATAAAGGTTGACGCAAAGCGTGTAACGAGTAAAACTAACAGTTTAAATTACCATATTGAAAAATGTTTAGGTTAAAAGGCTTATGGTTAGTCTGAAGAATAATCCTACGAATTGTTAATATACCGTTTTTTGTACCAATCAGATTTGTCAATACGAAAACAAGTATAAAAAGATTTATTTTTAAATTTTTGGAACAATTTTTTTTTCATTTGAATGGAGAATAATTTGGGAGTGTTTTAAGCTGTTTGGTGAAATTGCGTTCAAAATGGCCGCCGGCACATAATGGCGGATATTTTTTTTTTCCCTTAATATAAATACCGAATGAAGGGGCTTGAGTAGTAAAATAAATACACTTTATTATATAATTATATATTACACCAATATAATTATATAATACACCATAGTAATAATACTTGTCATTAGGTACAAGTACCATTTTTATTTCAAATGCGATCCTTTTTGAAAGAAAATTCTAAAAACGTATCTTTCTTTTAACTCTTTTTAATTTGATGAAACTATCTTTGTTTTGTTCAACTTTTCTCTCAGTTCGACGATGTTTTTGCATCCTTCAATTGTTTCTGACTCCAAGTAATTAATAGTGCCGTCTCGCTCATTCATCGCACGTTGAATGACAATTATACATTTATATCTACGCTTAAAATAAATGTGTTTGGGAACATATTCTGTTCGCGTTTTTTTTAATGTTTAATTTGAGGGCGGCCTGTAGGGAAGGGAAGGGCGGTAGGGAAGGAAAAAATTGTGATTTAATTTATTTTTGTGTGTCGTATCTTCTGCTTTATTTACGTTTAAACTATTGAATTATTTTCAACAGTTTTTGTTACTGTTATGCCTTTATATAATGGCTATATTTTTTTTAGCAAAGGATTCCTAAGATACTGGCAGAAGTTTCAGAAACCATCCTACTGCTATTATCTATACTATAAGACTCTTTGTATATCATATATTAAGTTTTAATGTTAATTACTATTATATTATATACATATGTATTTTTGTGTGAATATTTGTAACTGCTTTACGTTCAAGCCTTAGGAAGCGTTTAAAGCTCCGTCGGGTGTGCGGCCGCTTCATTGCCAAAGGTTTTGGTTTCGATCGCCGCCAATGAGCTCGAACTTTGAAGGAAAACATCGTGAGAAAACCTGATAATAATAAACGATTTTTAGCACAAAATCAAAGATAGTTAAATTGAAAAATCCGTAGCCCTATTTTTAAGGTTCGTGAGTAAACCTGATAATAATAATAAACAATTTTTAGCACAAAATCAAAGATAGTTAAATTGAAAAATCCGTAGCCCTATTTTTAAGGTTCGTGAGTAAACCTGATAATAATAATAAACAATTTTTAGCACAAAATCAAAAATAATTGAATTGAAAAATCCGTAGCCCTATTTTTAAGGTTCGATAGAAACCTGATATTAATAAACGATTTTTAGTACAAAATCAAAGATAGTTTTTTTTCATATATGCTTTTTTGTTCCCGGATATCGTTTTAAAGCGAGTCCCGCCGCGGCGCGCAGCTAGTGCAGCTAGTAATGATGTCTGAGAGACCTTGGCGCAGTAACCGATGCGTTGCCAACCTTGTCTATGTCTGCATGCACTTGCAGTTACTTCGAACATTGATTATCTTCACTCGGAGTTTTACCTAATTTATCCTACTCAATATGTATCTATATAAAATACTAGCTGACCCGGCAAACGTTGTTTTGCCTCACTTAGGGGTATAAAAAATAGATAGTGTAGCTTATATGACACGTTCGTAGATTTACCATAGCAGCGCCATCTATTGATTACTTACTCAACCCAGTCGAAAGGTATCGACATCTATTAGAATCATTTAGAGTTAACAGATAATTGTGACTGTCAAATAATAACAGACAATAATTAGCAATAAATTAAAATTGCGACTAATAATTTGAAATTTAAACTATCCTATCTCTCAAGTTGGATCGAATGGTGTGCGAATTTTATTATAATCGGTTAAGTGGTTTAGGAGTCCATTGAGGACAAACATTGTGACACGAGAATTACATATTATTAAGATAAAATGTATGTATGTATATGTAGTATATCAGTTGTGTTAGCAACTATAATACGAACTAGAAATGGTTCAGCATGGGCTTAACCAGACGTGTGTGAAATGTGTCCTAATATTTTTATTTACTAATATTGATTATAAATAATCCGTTTTGAGGCGCTATGGGAGTAAAATGGCATATTTAGAAAAATCGTCTTATCCTGTGTAAATAAAAAAGCTACTTACGGCTTTTTCTTCAATTTTATTAGCTTTCATTCAGTCTAAGGAATGTTTAGAACTCCAACGTAAAATTCGCTCGATAGTTTTATTTTTTTAAATAGTCGTTTAAAAATTAAAAAAATGTTGTGCTTCTGTAAGTTATAAAGCAATTACAACTAATTTGATGTACTTTTTTTATTTATTTTTTACTCAATGGGCTAGTGCTTGATCGCAATTCACATGATGAAAAGCTATAATGCGATCTAAGGTGGAGCGCGCTTCCCCAGAAGAAACCGGTTCACTCTTGAAAACCGCTAGATTATAGTTATCGGGAAACAGGGAATTTTGCTAAGAATTCCACACCTTGGCGTATTTCTCATTACTGAGGGTGACAATACAAAAATAAGTCTGGTTTTCCTTCCTGACGCTATAACTCCAAAACGCACGAACCGATTTCCACGGTACAGCATTCGTTGGAAAGGTCTCGGGCTCCGTGAGGGCAGTAGCAAACAACATTCAGGGTAAAATTCAACTTTATGGTGAAACTGAGTTCGACGAATTAGCTAGTACATGTACAGTACAAAGTACTTTCAAAATCAAATCAATAAATAATAGTAGTTTAAAAAAACTAAAAAACACGCTTATCTGGCCGTTTTAAGTGGGTCAAAATCGCGCCCAAAGAAGTCGATTACAAACAAACATACAAACAAAAATACAAAAAAAAAAAAAAATTAAATTAGTGTATATTGTCATCGGTCCTCAATAAATCCACAAAGTTTCAACGAAATCTGGACGTTTAAAGTGGGTCAAAATCGCGCCCAAAGAAGTCAGTTACAAACATACAGGTGAAGTTAATATAAAGCGTGTAATAAAAAACAGACATTCGCCCTCCAGACACAGAACAGACTCGCTTTTCTTATAACTGGCTCCAGAACCTAACCTTAGTCTCAGTTACTTTTTAGTCTCAGTTACACTGTAACCAAACTAATTATAATAACAATAACATACATATAATGTAACTTGTGTTGGTCATCGTTCACTTTTAATGAGAAACGCCATTTAAACAATTTGTTTAAAATCTTCAACCTTATTGCGTTGAGATAAAGTTTGTTTTTCCGCATTATTTTAATTGTCGCTAATTCACAAATTTTCTCTTGATTTTTAGTCAAAATCTTAACGCTTGAAGCGTTGAAATAAAGTTTGTTGTGCCACAGATTGTTTTGTTTTAATACTCGAAAATGTATGAATACAATGCTTTTTTTTGTCGTAATCTCAACTCTTACTGCATTGTAATAAAGTTCAATTTTGTACAAACTTAGTTATATTTTTTGGTTTGGTATTGCCGGGCAGACAGTCGATTTGCAGTTGCAAGAATTCACCCATGAAGACAATTTCTGTTCTTTTTTTTGCCTAAAAGAAGTATGTAGTAGGTACCTGACAGTTATAATTTTTAAATTGCCTTTTTTGAGATCCGTGTTCAAAACCCTTTCAAAAATTTAAGTGTTAGTAAATTATTTCATTATATTTTACTATCTGACCTATCAATAAGCCTAACAATTGAAAATGTTCTTAGCTATACCTTTTTAATGAAAACGTTTTATGCCTCCACCTTTGTTGTCCGAACCGCCAAACTTTGGAACTCTAAAACTGTAGAGCGAATTTTACATAATCGGGTTTTGGATTCTTTATACTGAAATAGTGTGTTCTCTATGAATATAGGTATTTTTTGTAAATAGGTGTAATAAAGCTCGTGATCATTGTCGGGGATCAAACTCGCGACCATCGAGACGTGAGGCAGCCGCAATCTCCCGACTGTGCTGTCAATGCTTCAAAACTCTATCTTAATATATATAAATCTCGTGTCACAATGTTTGTCCTCAATGGACTCCTAAACCACTTAACCGATTATAATAAAATTCGCACACCATGTGCAGTTCGATCCAACTCGAGAGAGAGGATAGTTTAAATCTCAAATTATAGTCGCAATTTTAATTTATTGCTAATTATTGTCTGTTATTATTTGACAGTCACAATTATCTGTTAACTCCAAATGATTCTAACAGATGTCGATACCTTTGGACTGGGTTGAGTAAGTAATCAATAGATGGCGCTGCTATGGTAAATCTACGAACGTGTCATATAAGCTACACTATCTATTTTTCACACAAAACAACGTTTGCCGGGTCAGCTAGTAATAATATAAACAGAGTCTTAACTTTTCACTCAAAACGCGCTTGGCAAGTCTTTATAAGTAAACTTGTTTTTTTATACTCACATATTATCAGATTTAGAAGAATTTAACGCTACTGGTTTATAAAATCTTGGAGATTTCTTACGAATATGAGCATACTCAGAGACCCAAGAGTGTTGGAATATATATTTTTTTTAAGAACAAAGTCTTCATTTTACAGTTTTTTAGTTAAACATCGTGAACGGTAAACATATTAATAAAATGGCTTAAAGTAAAAATAAATAAAAATATAAATAAATAAATACTAGGACACATTTCACACACGGCTGGTTAACTCCATACTGAACCATTTCTAGTTTGTGTTATGGTTGTTAACACAACTGATATACTACATATACATACATACATATTTTATATAGATATATATTTAACACCCAGACCGACAGCCAACAAATTTAGTTCAGCACAAAGATGTTGGCCGTGCCGGGAATCGAACCCGGAACCGTCTGATTGGCAGTCCGGCATGGTAACCATTACGCCAACGAGGTCGTCAAGAGTTGTATAAGAATCACTACTACGATTTATTCTTCTACCTCACCAAGCAATTAATTTCCCTGTCATTGTATTCTCTATGAATATAGGTTTTCTTTGTAAATAGGTGTATTTAATCGCTTAACGTTTTATATGTATGTAATTCTTTATACGTATGTAAGCATAAGCAGGCCACTATACATTCCCACTGCTGGGACTCGGGGCCTTCTCTCATGAAGAGAGAGATAAAGGCCATAATCCACCACGCTGGCCAAGTGCGGGTTGGCGGATGACACACGTCTTCGGATATTGTAGTCCTCAAACATGCCGGTTTCCTCACGATGTTTTCCTTCACAGTTAAACGAGTGCAAATCCACACATAACTTGAAAAACAAGTCATAGGTGTAGGGCCGGGATCGAACCAGGGGCCGTCTGATTGAAAAGCAGACGTTATTACCACCGAGCCACACTCGCTTTTTATACGTATGTATCTTTACATATATTTATACTAGCTTACCCGGCAAACGTTGTTTGCTTTAAGTAAAAAATTAAAGGGTGAACAACCCTTAACATTTAGGGGTATGAAAAATAGTTAGTAGCCGATTCTCAGACCTACTGAATACGCATAAAAAATTTGGTAAATATCGGTCAAGCCGTTTCGGAGGAGTACGGTAACAAACACTGTGACATGGAAATTTTATATATTAGGTAGGTACTAACACCTAGGCAACAAAGTTAATGTTTAATACATGAAGTGAAACAATTAGAATATTCAATCGAACTGCTATGTATTGGTACCTACCTAACAACATAGTAAAATCAGTGACGTATCACTGATTACTTTCGGAAAACTTGGAAAGTTAATTTAAGGTTATAAATAGGCTTTCGCTTGATTACAATTCACCTGATGGTAAGCGATATCATGCACTAATATAGAGCACGCTTGCCTAGAATAAAACTGGCTTACTCCTGCTTTGAAAACCGCTATACTAATTATTTTTATAAAAAAATGAACTTTTCCTAAATCTATAATTAAGTAGTATAACGTAAACAATACATAAATTATATTTTCTTTCGTATTAGCTTATTGGCTTAGATCTGGTGTTTAGAGTTTTACGTCGATCCCGTAGTAAAAGTTCGTATTAGATAGATAAAATTAGTTAAGGTAAAATTAGTTTAAATAACGACCGTATCTCGTAGTTAGTCGTAGGGCGATCTGACGCGATCATCGAGGTCAATACGACCAGTCTTTAGATGGGTGATCATGCACAAGGGTGCCTTCTGCAATCAGGACGATACCGTGGGTCGGATGACGCGTTAAATTGTAGGTTCCGGCAGTTAGTCTTAGTACAAGCAGTCGTTAAGCCGAGACAGAGGCCTTTGAGCAGCTTCATAACTCTCCACACCGGCGGGGCAAGCACTGGTAGTGGAAAATTTCTCTACCGGGAGTGGAAAAACTCTGTTGTTTAATATTTTTATTAATAATTTATTTATTAATTAATTTTTATTTTATATTCAATACTAGCCGCGCCCCGTGTTACGCGTGTTTATTATATTAGTAAGATTTATTTAAAAAATAATTTATATTTTTTATTCTATGTATTGATAATCCCTTAATTTGTTTCGCTGCGTTTGAAGTCTCATTTTTGTAAATTACTTCAAATTATTTGCAACACAAAAAACCGAACCATTGGGCTGTCTGATTAAGAAGCGAACGTTTTCCCAACGAGCCACAGTCGCTGTTATCCTTCTTCTTCTTTGCCTTCACCTTTTCCCACTATGTGGGGTCGGCACAGCCGGTTTTTTGCTTCCACACTCTTCTATCAGCCGTCATATCTACATTCACTCCTTTCTCTTTCATATCCTCTTTCACACAATTCATCCACATCTTCTTAGGTCGTCATCTACTTCCACTTACCTTAAACAATCATATTCATACTTCTCCTAGTCATATGCTTCTCCTCTCTTCGCATGACATGCCCATACCAAGATAACCTTCCGCTCTTAACTTTCTCTGGCACAGGTGCCACTTTCAAACTTCCTCTGATATACTCATTTCTTACCATGTCCATTCTTGTTACTCCACACATCCATCGCCACATTCGCTGTTATCCTTGCGAAGTACAAATAGCGGGGAATCTCAATGACCGTTACACTCTTATCGGCTACACAGTTTTATCTTTGAAACGTCGTATGGGCGTAAAAATACACCAACCACCCGATAATTTCTAGATAATTATAGATCGCACGCACGTTTTTTTCTACTCGTAAAAGTGACATGTGCATTCGTTTTTTTTTAATGGATTGATAAAGTTTTATTGGTAGGGCACGATTGGTGTCAGATTTTTTATGGATTTTGCGAAATCGTCTCTGGATATTGCTCGCTACAACATATATTTAACACTTTATTGGTGTACGGTTTCTTGTTAATGGATGTGTCGTGGATCGGATGGTGCGTTAAATTGTAGGTCCCCGATGTTTTTCATAGAACAAGCAATCTTTTTTTTTTATAATATTAGGACATTTCACACACCTAGGTTCCGGGTTCGATTCCCAGCACGACCAACATCTTTGTGCTGAACTAAATTTGTTGGCTGTGGGTCTGGGTGTTAAATATGTATCTATATAAAAAAATATATATGTATATATATGTAGTATATCCGTTGTGCTAGCTACCATAACACGAACTAACAATGGTTCAGTATGGAGTTAACCTGCCGTGTGTGAAATATGTCCTAGTATTTATTATTTTACTACGAGTATATAAAATTTCCATGTTACAATGTTACCGTACTCCTCCGAAACCGCTTGACCGATTTTTACCAAATTTTATAAGCGTATTCAGTAGGTCTGAGAATCGGTTACTATCTATTTTTCATACCCCTAAGTGAGGCAAAACAACGTTTGCCGGGTCAGCTAGTATGTATATAAATAAATGAATAATGTTATACAGTAACAAAATGTAGGTTATTCCTTATCAGATACAATCTAGTACTCGACAATTCCATTAATAGATAATATTTGAAAGCACTTTGGTAATCAATAAATCGATATGTGATCATACCACTGATATAGTATATTGTGTATATTTCACATACGGCTGGTTGGCCCCATACTAAACCATTTCTAGTTTGTATTATGATTACTAACAAAACTCATACACCTACTTAATACATATGTATACATAAATACTTTATATCGATACATATTCGACACTCAGAAGAAGAAGAATAAGAAGTTGATAAAATAAAAACTAAGTAAACTTTGTAATTGAAACTAATCCGCTTAATTCTCAGAAGTAGCTTTACAGTGGATTCGCTGACTTAGTGTTCTGAACAAGTATTAAATATCAAAAGATTTCTCACACTTTTGAATTTAATGTGGGATTCTTAACGTATATGTTCCACATTTGAGAAATTAGAGTGTTTTGAATCTTAGACCAAAGATTGCTTTAAATTTATTTATTTAACATTACAAATAATTACATTAGCATATAGGTAACTTTGGTAGATATATTTATCTTATTGTTTATTTTCTTCTATCTATGTGGTTAATATCATGATACCAGAGCCTATTTCTTAGCTCGACCGAAAAAATAATATTTATAATAATATAATAATAATAATTCGTTTATTTTACACACATATATGTACATATAACACAAATAACATTTAAAAAACTAATTATTACAATAGCATTTGAGCAACAAATTTATCATATTTAAATTTTTTTGATTATTAAGTATTTTATATTATTGTGCAACCCTTCGTTTTTTCGTCTTTTCAACTCCTTTCCATCCAAAGGTTGCCTGGTGGAGATCGCTTTTAGCAATAAGGCCACTGTTCGTGGTACGATGTAAATAATTATGTGTTGTTACTTTTTTATATTGATTTGTAACTATTATCTGCCCAATAAAGAAGTAATCTATCTTCTTCTCTATATATTTATGTGGATGTGGATCTATTTATTATGTGGATGTGGATCTATTTATTATAGAACGGAAAATCTGCAGTGCTAGCACGGGTGGTGGACAATTTAACCACTGTAAGAAGAAATAATCTGTTCGTTTCAGTTACTTTTATTTCAATATTTTATTGTACGGCTGCGTATAAAGTTACTCGTATTTGTAAATTTCTTCAAAATCTGTGCAACAAACATCACATTTTGATATAAAAATGTAAAGGAAAAATAATAATGTAAGCAATGTATTACATATTTTTTTTCCCCCACCTCCAACGATAGTTCGATCGAAGAGTATTTGTCATTGTTTTTTTTTTTTACTTGGAAACAGCGGGATAAAATTTTGTCACATTATAAATTAAAAACGCTCTATTCTACTTTTTGTTGCTTAATTTACACATTATTTTGTCTTGACAAAAAGAGGTCAGTTTTTGTTGTTTTGAAATTTGTGATTATAATTTTAAATTTAAGGAATTTGAATCGGTGACGCTCGTTTTCTTTGTCCGTTTGGTTTATATATTAATTTATGTTTTTATTTGGCGTCATTTTTTGTTGTTTATTCAGTCGTAACGGTTTTAATATGGTGATTGTTTTTTTCTTTGTCTTATCCCCCTATGGTCTTTACCTGATATAGAGAGATCTTCTTCTTCTTCTTCACCTTATCCCTTTTAAGTGGGGTCGGCACAGCAAATCTTCTTCTTCCACTCTCCTCTATCAGACGTCATCTCCACACTCACTCCTTTCACTCTCATGATCTCATTCACACACTCCATCCATGTCTTTTTCGGTCAGCCTCTTGCTCTTCATCCTTGCACTACCATTTCCATACATCTCCTAGTGACATGTATCGAGATGCAGATACGATGAGATGCAGTGACATGCAGAGAGAAAGATAGATAAATTTTTCCTCAAAAATCATCTCCAAGATTCATCATTTCACCATTATCAGCCTGTAGTCGTCCACTGCTGAGCATAGGCCTCTCTTCTTGTACGTCAGTCTTCTCGGTTTTGCGCTGCTCTCATCCATGTCCTGCCTGTGATGTTACGGATGTCGTCGACCCAGCGTGTTAATGATCGACCGATGCTTCTTTTGCCTGACGTATTTTTTGTAAAATGTATTAAAAAAAGTTAAAGAGCAAAGACAATATTTAAGATTCCAGAAGATTTCTCACTGTTGCTTATAACTTCTTTAATTTTTAATTTAGAACAAACAGTTAAATGAACTTGAACGGTTTACGGTGAAAGAAAACATCGTGAGGAAACCGACACGTTTGAGGACCACGATATCCGAAGACGTGTGTCATTCGCCAACCCGCACTTGGCCAGCGTGGTGGATGACCTTTATCTCTCTCCTTGTGAGAGTAGGCTCCGAGTCCCAGCAGTGGGAACGCATTGTGGGCTGTTTATGTATCCTTTGTCAGCCAGTAGGGCGCGCTTATCTTCAATTAGCTAGCTTTCCAAATGAGCTTTCCTTTTTAAATAGGCCATGCCTTATCAATGGCTTTAGTGTCGTGACTCCTACGTGTTCTATGTTTAGTGTTTTGTTTTTATGCGTGGTTTTTTTATAGTACACCATGGCTTTTTTTACACATGATAGGCTTGCGCTTGACCACAACTCACCTGATGTTAAGTGATATTGCAGTCTAAGATGAAGCGCGCTTGCCTAGAAGAAACCGGTTCACTCTCGCCTTGAAGACAATTAGGTTGTAGTTGAGTGGGAACAGGGATTCCGGCAAGGAGTTCCACAGTTTGGCCGTCCGTACTATAAACGTGGAAGCGAATCGCTTAGTACGCTTTTCGAATGTTTTTTTCCTTTTTTTAGTTAAAGGTGTGATGTACTACAACTACTACAACGCGTTTTTTTTAAACGATGTATCTCTACTTATATTATAAAGAAGAAAACTTCAATTTGTGTTTGTTTGTTTGACGCGAATAGGCTCCGAAACTACTGGACCGATTTGAATTTTCAAATCGGTCCGTTGGGAAGATATTGTAGCTTATATTATCCCTGAGTACCATAGGCTATATTTTGTTTCCAAAAATATTAGAGATCCCTAGTAAAATGTGTAACAAGAGCCCCTATATAACCCGTGCGAAGCCGGGGCGATCTGCTAGTACTTATTATACGAGGGTGAATCAAATCAAAATCAAATCAAATCTTGGAATCAATATTAAAAAATGCAAAGATTTAAATAATAATATTTTATTTTTCTACATAATCTCCCTCCAATGCAATGCATTTAGATACGCGTTTCTTACTTCCTTATTCCTTGTGAAAAAAAAATATTTTCTTGGCTCTCGAAAAAGTCCTCTACGGCAGCTATAACCGCGTCATTATCGTGAAATTTTGTTCCACGAATTTCCTCTTTTAATTTTGGAAATAAGTGAAAATCACTTGGGGCTAAGTCCGGAGAATATGGTGGGTGGTCAAGGAGATTGAAGCCAGCACAGCGGATTGTGTTGAGCGCAACTTCCGATGGATGAGCAGGAGCGTTATCTTGGAGGAACAACACGCCCAACGACAGTTTTCCACGACGTTTTTCTTTAATCGCTTCACGCACTTTCGGTATTAAATTTGCATAATAGGGTCCAGTAATCGTCTGGCCTTTTGGCATGTAATCAATAAAAAGGATTCCTTCACTATCCCAGAACACAGAGGCCATAACTTTGCCAGCGGTAGGAGCAACTCGAAATTTCTTAATGGATGGAGAGGATGGTCGTTGCCAAGACATGCTTTGTCTTTTAGTTTCAGGATCAAAATGGTGGACCCACGTTTCATCCATGGTGACAAGACGACGGCAAAAATTATCCGAATCACGCTGGAACATTTCGAGATTACGCTTGGAAATTTCCAAACGTCGCTTTTTGTTTTCGTCGGTTAACATTCGTGGCACCCATCTTGCAGACACTTTTTTGAACCCCAGTGAATCAATTAAAATGGATTGAACGCTACCAAAAGATATCTTTAGGATCTCAGCTATATGTTTCATAGTCATTCTTCTGTCTCCCAAAACCAGATTCTTAACCTTTTTGACATTTTCTTCTGTAACGGAGGTTGAAGGCCGCCCAAAACGCGGGTCATCTTTACAGCTTGATCTACCTCTTTTAAATTCAGCCACCCAGTACGCAACCGTAGAATAGGGTACAGCATCACCCCTTAATGTCTGCTGAATGTCCAAAAAAATTTCCTTCGTAGACATTTTTTTCAAACTGAGATATTTTATCACCGCACGTAACTCACTTATATCCTTAATTTTAACTTTTTAGCAACTCGTTGCACAAAAAAAATTATTACATGCGAACGAACTAACAAAAACAAGTGACAGCCTGCATAAATATAGTGTGATAGACACTCTTTAATTTTAATATCGAACTTGATCCAAAAAAGTTTCATATATATGCACTTCTAAGAACTTTTTGATTCACCCTCGTACTATAGTTATTTCTGCATACCATCTGATATTTGTTCAGTTGGAGCGAATCTGTTTGCTCTGTCAGGGATACACATACATATATAACTATGCATGTATTTTTCAATACAGATTTTTGTATGTTGATCTATAGGTGTTTTTTTTTTAATAGATTTTTTCCGTTTTTCGTCACAGAATAGATTGTAGTAGGTATAGGTTTGCTATGGCTTTTCGATTTCTTTCGATCAGATTTTTGCTACCAACGCTTAGTAGATGATATTTTGTTTTGAGCCCTAAAATAATACTTTAACAATAATTGTCGCAAAATGATTCAGAAGCTACGGAAGAGATAATTTGAGCCGCCAGGATAAAGAAAACAAACTTTTGAAAATTTAACGCCATCTAGTGGCATATGAGTGGCACTTGGAGACTGCTATCGAACAACCTTAAGTCATCAAGATTTTATAAATAAAATTGAATTTATCAAAATGTAGAATGAATTTAAAATATTAATTTTAATTATTTTTTAAGGGCCATGAAAGTTGACCAAATGTAGAACAAATTAATTCTGTTTTGAGGGTTCCGTACTAAAAGGTAAAAACGGGACCCTATTACTAAGCCTCCGCTGTCTGTCTGTCACCAGGCTGAATACCGTGATAGCTTTAACAACGAATACTAAAATAAAAAAATACTATACAACAAACTTATTTTTTTATGCAAATTTAAGGTACGGAACCCTTCATGGGCGAGTTCGACTTGCACTTGGCCAATTTATTTTTTTATTCGGCTTATATATTAAGAAATTAATATGGAAGTTTATTAAGACAATAACGATAAATGAAAAATTGAACCAATTTTAGAAATGGGTCTTACTATTTTTTGTTCACCGGAAAAGATGCGCATGACCCTACCATTCGAGTATATAGAGCTCACTAACCGACCGGTCACTCCAGACCTGTCGACACACAAGCATTGTTTGCAAAATCTTCCTCTTGTTTAAACTGACGCGGCTCAACTTGCACTGGTCGCTATTCTCGACCAAACGTGACCGGAATGAAGACGCCGTTTGAAAATTCAAACTTAGAATGCGGGTTTCGCGCCTAAACACCTGTCAAGTGTCATTTGTTTATTTTTTTCTAATTATTTATCAAACAGCCAGTATTTATACGGTCGAGTCTTTTGTGTTCTATATTTGATTAGTTACTGAGCAAAGAGGATGTAATATCTTTTGAAATTTATACGGGCTGGTGTAGGTAGGTACTAGATTGTTGTTTAGATCCGTTTTGGGTTCTTGTTTTTTTTTTAATGTTGTAGTTAGATTACGCTGTAACATGGTGACATATTTATATTGTGTTAAACTTTAGCTGACCCAAAATCAGACACTTCTCTTATTTACTTCTTCTTCTTCGTATTAGCTAAGTAGCCAAGTTCTAGTGTCGAGAGTTTTCAAGCTTTCATAAGGCCTCTGAATTGGCTTATCGGCTATTTGTACTAGAACTAACAGGATCTACAATTTAACGTGTCATCCGACCCACGGTAGCGCCTAAATGAAAATGCCATTTATTAAACGACTTTCTTCTGCATGATCACCCATCCAAACAACGTCCGCATCAACCGTTGCTTAGATCACCTCAGCTAGCTGAGCTACAGGCGCTACTATGTATGTAATATATTCAAAATTAAATTTCGAGTAGAGATCTTTTTCGTTGAAGTCTTTTGAAAGACTTATATCCGAAGTCTTTTGAAAGACTTATTATTATCTGTCAATGTCACGTGTTCTTTTGTTTTCCCAACGAACAGTTAGTTCTCGACCTTACGTGTGAGAAAACCTCCGTTTCGGAGATTCCTTGTTTTATTTGATGTTTCGCCAAGGATTACTTCCTAATAGATACTGCGCCTGTGGCTCGGTTAGCTAAGGTGATCTGACGCGATCATCGAAGCTAAGCAACGGTCGTTGCGGACAGTGTTTGAAGGAATGAAGTTGAAAGATGAAAGTTAGAAGAATAAAGAATAAGTAATTATTAAAAACTTAAAATTTGTTCTAAAAATGGCGGTGTTATCGCCAATGAGTGATCTCTTCTAGACAATTCTTCATAATTGTGCTGGTTCATTCCAATAATAGTGGTAACCCAATTAACATACTACACCTATTTTACCTGACACCGTATTTTGCTTTAGTCCTTAAAATAGTTGGACAATAAATACGTAATTTGGTTGCAGATGAAACTAGCTAGCTAAGCTCCTATATCTATTAAGTAGTTCATACATTCATTCAATATTTAAGAGCTGGGCTCTTGTCTGTGAAGTTTTTTCCAGGTAGTTCTATCTTCGGCCAAATCCTTGACCTCCCTATACGACATGACTTTCGCCTTCTCCTTAATTTGGTCTAAAAATGATCTTCTAGGTCTTCCTCTTCCTCTCCTGGCTTCTATCTTTCCTTCTACGATATTTTTAATGAAATTGTCATGTCGTATAAGGTGGCCTGCCGTCTTTTCTCTTTTATTGTCTATTGTATTTAATATGGTTCTTGGTTCTTTTACTAGGGACCGTACCTCTTCATTTGTTTTTTTTTATTTATTTTAATGTAACTCGATGTTACTTATGCTTAAGTCTCTGTACAAATAAATTTATTATTTTCTTTCCAACTAATCCTCCGTTCTTCTATTAAATAGTAATCTATGACTTTTTCGAAGATTCGTCATTGTTTGTTTACGTAAAACAAACGTAATGTATGTATTGATGATATTAGTGGCTACTTAGACCCGCTACGTTCAAACCCAGTTTCAATTTTAAACACTTTTGTTTTTAGGCCGTAAAATACAACTAGATATAATAGCCGTAATTTTTAACCAATCTCGACGATGCTTAGTATACATAAGTATACTACGACTTAGGAAATTGTTCTAGTCGTAAGCGATTCTTAATCCGGGAGTAGTTCCTATAAAAAGGGGGATATTTATAGCAATACTATTTATTTATTGATTTTAATGTTATTTGGTAGAGTAAAGCTTGAAGACTTTATGGTTACCATGCCGGACTGCCTTTCAGAGGGTCTCGATTCCCGGCACGGCCAATTTATTTGTGATGAACTAAATTTGTTGGCTGTTGGTCTGGATGTTAAATATGTATCGATGTAAAGTATTTATGTATGTAGGTATTTGTAGTATATCAGTTGTGTTAGCAACCATAATACGAGTAGAAATTAGAAATGGTTTATTACAGGTCTAACCAATCGCGTGTGAAATGTGTCTACGAAAATTCACCATATTTTTCTGTATAATGCTAAGAGTACCGACCAAGTACTCAGCGCTGGTTTCCACCCTAAACCTTCCCTTGTTAAGTACTAAAAAGTTCACATATTGATTGACGTAACGACTTCGAACCTTATTATTCTAAACCTCGAAACTCTTTTCCCAAAGATAAATTATCAAGAAAATATTTCAAAAATAGAACACTCGAAGAAAACTCAGCGCTGGTTTTCACCCTAAACCTTTACGTATTTATTATATGTACACATATTGGCGCAACGACTTCAAACCTTATTATTCTAAGCCTCGAAACTCTTTTCCCAGAGATAAATCATCGAAAAATTATTTCAAAAATAGAACACTAGAGGCAGACTCAGCGCTGGTTTCCACCCTAAATCTTTACGTATTTATTATATGTACTCATACTGACGTAACGACTTCGAACCTTATTATTCTAAACCTCGAAACTCTTTTCTCAGAGATAAATCATCAAAAATAATTTCAAAAATAGAACACTCCGGAGCAGCGACCAGCGTCATTTCGTAACGTACTCGTAACCCCGGTTAACCTCCTAGCGACAATAAAGAGACATTACCAAGTAAACACACACCGTTCACATTGTGATTCAAATAAATTTAAATTACGAACGTCGCGTCGTCGGTGTCGCAAACAACCGAATATTTTTCTATGCGGCCAGTGATGTAACATCTTTTTTTTCATCTTACAACCTTTTTGTCGAGATTTCGGTTGAGGCAACACTGGTTTTTGCTCGCGGATCTTGCGGTAGGTCTTTCGCGCCATTATGCCAGAATTGCCAGATTAGTGGGTCGTGTAATAAATGTTATTTAAGTGGTAGCAAAAAATGGATGCGATAATTTTTAAGGTTCCGTGTCTAAAAGGTAAAAACGGAATCCTATTACTAAGTCTCCGATGTCTGTCTGTCTTTCTATCACCAGGCTGTGTTTTAAAACCCGTGAAAGCTGAATATTTCACAAGTTATGTATTACCCGTGCCGCTATAACAAAAATTAAACAACAAATAAAATACTAAGGGGGCTCCCATACAAAAAACCTGTAATTTGGCTAATTTTGTAACATAAGGTACTGAACCCTTCATGCGTAAGCCCGACCCGCACTTGGCCAATTATATTAAGCTAAACATTTAGTGTCTTCGGGCAGCTTCCTTGTGAGCTAGATATTCCAGACTAGACATGCTCCACCTTCCGCTCAGAGTGCTGATGACTCGTGTGGTTTATTTTTGTTCTCATAATTAAAGTCCTAGTTAAATACCGCAGGATATAGGAAATGGTCAATATCCTTTGAACATGGAAACACCTTTCCACTCGTGATCTGTCAAACTTTATCTGTGAATCATACAAAACCTTGTAAGGCACCGAAAAGGTTTGTTTGCTTTTTTTTTCAAATGGTAGAACTCTTTCGCGAAAGGTATACGAAAGTTTGTATTTGGAATACTTCGGTGAGAAGGAAGACTGTGGGTGGGCTCGGCAGTAATCGTGCGTTTTCGCGCCTTTTTCGTGTCTGATACTTTTTTAGTTGTTTTGAATTTGGAAGACGATGTTATGTGATGTGATTGAAAGAGGTTGGAAACAAAAGAAAAGTTTGACATTTCGTTTTGACGCCCGAAAAGTGTTTTTATTTAGTGGTCTTAGCTATCTCGTATACCAATATTATAAAGAGGAAAAGTTTTGTTTGTTTATTTGATGCGAATAGGCTCCGAAACTACTGAAAGATTTGAAAAAATCTAAAATTATTATCCAATTTGGTTAAAAGACTCATTTGATTCCCACTCATATGAGAGATTACGTTAACCAAGCAACCATGAAATATATAAAATAATGAGTATGTATAAAAATATTCATTACTTTGAACAGACAGTAATAAATGGCCAATAAATCTAAGACTCATTTCCTTTACTGCTTTTAATGTAGGAAGATTAATAAGTAGTTTTTCTGACTAGCAGATCGTCCCGGCTTCGCACGGGCTATAAAATAATCTAAGTTGCAAAGGGAAACAAAATATAGCCCATGTTACTCAGGAATAATATAGCTTCCCAACAGTGAAATAATTTTTCAAATCGGTCCAGTAGTTTCGAAGCCTATTTGCGTCAAGCAAACAAACAAAAAATCAAACTTTTTCCTCTTTATTATATTTTTACAGGTAGAGATCAACCGCGTCATACATTTTTGAGCAAAGCGCCAAAAACGCGGCTGTAGGCATTTCAATAAACTCAGTAGTAGGTCTGTATAGATGTTAAATAAACACTTTCAATAAAATATAATCAACCACTTAAAATAACGTGTTATGTTTTATCGTTCAAATACCTAGTTGGAGGTACTGAGACAAATAAATAAATACTAGGACACATTTCACACACGGCTGGTTAGCCCCATACTGAACCATTTCTAGTTTGTATTATGGTTGCTAACACAACTGATATACTACATACTCTTATACATTGAACTGCGAAGCTTTGGATCTCTCTTCCTGAGTCTCTTTTTCCCGAGATAAACAATTTGGGGGTCTTCAAATTTAGAGTAAATAGGTTCCTTCTAGGCAAGCGTGTTACATCTTAGACCACAGTCAAGCTTAACATCAGGCAAGCTGCGGTCAAACGTAAGCCTATTCATCAATAAAAAAAAAGAAATACATACATACTTAATATCGTTACAAATGAATACCCAGATCGACAGCCAACAAATTGAGTTCAGCACTAAGATGTTGGCCGTGCCGGGAATCGAACCCGGAACCTTCTGATTGGCAGTCTGGCATGGTAACCATGACGCCAACGAGGTCAGGTGAATGGTTCAGTATGGGGTTAACCAGCTGTGTGTGAAATGTGTCCTAATATATTTTTTTAATTATTTAATTAAAACCTTAACTAATATTGTCATTGCAATCTCAAAACAAGAAAACTTACCATAACCTCACGCTATTTCTCTCAAGCGAGCGACGGTGATGGTTGCTAGGCAACGTGTTTGTTTAAACAGAGGTTGACGATCTGCGCTTGCGCAGTGTATCGTGTTACAGGTGCCTTACAGTATAGGGGTAATGTTTATGGTCTAAGGCAGAGGTTTCCAACATTTTCCATATTGTCGCTACTCAAAATCAAATCATATCAGATTGTTTAGTAGCACGGAAGTAAATTTAGTACAAGGATATAAAATTTAATTAATCTATTTTAAGTCTGGATGATCGTAGTTTCCACAGGTCACGCAAAAAAGTGACCTACACGCGAACGGAGTAGCTGGTAGAATATATACAAAAACGTGTCATCCGACCCACGGTAGCGCTCAGATCAAAATGTCACCTGAAAAACCACAGTCTTGTGCATGGTCATCCATCCAAACACCATTCGCATCGACCGTCGATGATTGCGTCAGATCACCTTGCCTAGCCGAGCTACAGGCGCTACCCTATATTAAACACTTAAAACATCAACTCGTAAGCAACGGTCGATGCGGACGGTGTTTGGATGGGTGACCATGAAAAAAGGATACCCTAGAATTAATATCTGAACGTTTTTCCTTGTAGCATGCCTAGTCTGGAATCATTGGTTCTGTGAAGATTGCGGGAACACATTGCTAAGGGCTTGGCGACAGATATACAATTTGAAAGTTGAAAAAAAATCTGTCGTAGCCAGGCCACCACTTGAAAATATTAATCTATGTAAAACTTGATAGTTTTCTCAAGCAAATACAAATATGTGCCTTATATTTGTGCCTATGCAAATATTTGAACAAGTCTTAAAGTTTTAAAGTATTTTATATGTTTAAACAATTAATTTAGCAATTATACAAAATACTAAAATATTTATTGACTTAAAGGACACAATATTAATGACGAAGAAATTCGTGGTATTGGGCCTGAAATTAAGTTCTTTCTTATCCCCCGAAAAAGGCTAATTTTTGTTAGGGAGTTAATTACGGTAAGGTTCGGAACCCCTGGTCTAAGGTCATAGGTTCGACGCCTTGGAGTTATGGCTCCTATAAACATGCTGTATTGGCTAAAAACTTATGATGTGAATAATTTTCCTTACTTCTAATGTTTAAAGGCCTTTGTAGTGGTTTGAAATCTTTTTTACATCTGCCTCAATATGGATATCAAATATAAAGGCTTGATTAATAGAACTGTAGCGCCTGTAGCTCGGCTAGCTAAGGTGATCTGACGCGATTATTGAAGCTAAGCAACGGTCGATGCGGACGGTGTTTGGATGGGTGACCATACACAAGACTGACGTTTTTCAAGTGGCATTTTCATCTGGGAGATCCGTGGGACCGTGGATCGGATGACACGTTAAATTGTAGGTCCCGGCTGTCAGTTTGTTTACGTACAGTTGTTAAGTCAAGTCAGAGGCCTTCAGGTGGCTTGAAAACTCTTCACACCAGAACTTGGCCTCTTAGGTCATACTAAGAAGAAGAAGATCAATATGAAAAAGAACTGAATTTTAAACTTTTAAAACTAATTATTTTTTAAGTATAAAATAATAAAAACAAATCATTTATTGGCCTTGCAACATCTCATCGAATTTGGCTAGGCATTTATTTACATTTAGTTTAAGAAACACAGAATGATATTATTATAACTAAACTAGTCTATATTATTGTAATACAGACTAAAATTGTAGGTATTCGTAAGTTTTATTCATAAGTGTGCGATTGGTACACCAAAATAAGTATAAATATTATTATATCGCCTTAACAGGCGTCTTTAAAATGTCGTATCGAGTATAAACTAAATTTGAATTTCATCCTTGTTTATATTAATTTATTTATTGAATTTAAGTAAAACGGTACACAATCCAATTACATTAATTAAATATTATTACTCTTAAATTATAAAATTAGTCAAAAGTTACATTATATAGTACATCTAACAAAGCAATGTTAAATTTTATTTTTTTTTGTTTTTTTTTTTGACACATTCACACACGGTTGGTTAGTTCCATACTGAACCATTTCTAACTCGTATTATGGTTGCCAACACAACTGATATACTACATATACATACATACATATTATATAAATACATATTTAAAATATAGTGAATAGACTATGCTAGTAACGTGACGATCCATCGATTATCCGTGTTGCATAGTGATGCGGTACGAGCATCGATTATGTAATCAATGATCACGCTTTGAGTAAATAGCGATTATTGACTGAAGTAACTGCACAGGTAGGTATATATAATTATATACATAAACCGTGACCTTCATTAGTTGTACTACGAGGATGATATTGGACGAAGTTTTTGACCATCTGTCTATCTATATCAATCTTCTAATCTTAATATATATAAATCTCGTGTCACAATGTTTGTCCTCAATGGACTCCTAAACCACTTAACCGATTATAATAAAATTCGCACACCATGTGCAGTTCGATCCAACTTGAAAGATAGGATAGTTTAAATCTCAAATTATAGTCGCAAGTTTAATTTATTGCTAATTATTGTCTTTTATTATTTGACAGTCACAAAAAGGCAAAACAACGTTTGCTGAGTCAGCTAGTTAGCTAATAAATCAGCTCACTGCTGAGTAAAGGCTTCCCTACCGCCCCTCCATTTTATAATTTTTTTTTTACTTTGGATTTATTATTTAAAATACTAGTGACGCTCCGCGGTGCTATACTTATTAATCCAGGATAAAAAATCTTTGTATTAATCCAGGGCCTAAACTATTTCCACAACAAATTTCTTCAAATTCAGTTCTTTCGTTTGAGCGTGTAGAAGTAACTATTTTTCGCTCTTACGGCTATATCGATTAGAATAAAATTTGGTAAAGAGATCATAAATCTCTACCAGACATGTAGATAATAAATTTGGAAGAGAATATAGTTTAGACCCGAGATTAACAATTTTATCCTGGATAAACGCGTGTAGCACCGCTAGGCCTTACTAAGTTTTTAAACTGTAGATTGTCATAGTTGGATTTTTATTCCGGATTAACGGGTAAAACCGCGTGCGTAGCTTATGCAAAACCTAGTCATTTTGTGAACGCGGTCACCACACTTGTCTGGTCTTGAGGTATTCTGTAACTCTAGAGCCAGTGAGGTGTGCTCTGTCAAAGGAATTACCCATTAGATAATCTACCACAAATTTTGTGGGTCGCTTGTCCAAAAATGGCTTAGCAATTTTTTTATTAAGGCAACCCTATTTAGAAGCAGCGGTAAGGAACAGTGTTTTAACTTATTAACTTACTTAACACTTCTTTTTTATCTGAAAGTTTTTACTTAGATTTTATTTTTAATGATTTTTTTACTCTGAATAGGTCAGCGCTTGACCACAATTCAGCTGATGGTAAGTGGTATTGAGGTCTACGGTGGATCGCGCTTACCTAGAAGGAACCGGTTCACTCTCGCTTTGAAAATCGCTAGATTATAGTCATTGGGGAACAATACTGTATCTCAAAAACCGTGATAGCTAAAAAGCTGAAATCTTCACAGACTGTGTATTAGCACCACTCATATTTCTGAATAAGTAATAAAACTGGTTCCTTAAAAAAAATAAAAATTGAGAGGTGACAAGGGACACCCGGATGGAACGAAGTTCTTTTCGATTAATTAGTGAAGGACTTGTAATAAAGTTGTATTTTTTAAAGTTCTAATTTTTTATTTTGTTATTAACAAAATATGTAATGTAATAAGTATAAACTTAATCAGTCGTCTCAATCGCAACTCCACCTGAACCGAATGGCGCTGTTGTCAATTAGTGAATACTTTCATTGATAGCCGTATTTGACTTCCGAACAAATTTTGGAGATGCGACGTTGCCATACCGTGCGCAAAAAGTGTCGTGACAAGTTTTCGTAAGAATTTTTCCGTCTATTTTTTTATTTTATTTTATTGAATAAGGCTTGTCAAAAGTAAATACAATCATAAACTTACTTATTTTCTTTTGATGTGGTTTTACAGTTAATTGATTCACTTGTTAAGACGATGAATACAACATGCACAAATTAATATAAATCTTGGAAAATTAATTAATAATACTTAGTTATAAAAATAAAAACAAAATATACATAAATTAAAAGCCCTCTCTAGCCCCCTTTCATAACGCGCGATAAGGAGCTTCGTTCCAAAAATATTTTTCGCATTTATTATATTAGTAGGATTATTGGTTAAAGTGCATGTAATTGTCAGTGTATGTGTACTGGCAATGACGGTCGCCGGTGCAGTTAGCGCCTCGAGTCGCATCGGGGGCAAGGCTGAGTTAGACCACCTGTACTCGCAGTCGGTATTTTCACGCGGCTCATTTGCATTCTATAAACCTATGTATCTAAATTATTGGCCAAGTGCGAGCCAGGTTCGCGCGTAGTGTTCCGTACCTTTTACTTTTAAAAAATAAAAGAATTTCCTTAAATACCCCCCTTATGAACCCCCTTAAATATTTATTTTATTTCAATTTCTTTACTTATTTCGAAAGGTTACTTTACTTTTTTATATGTTCTGTGGCATTTTGAAACGTCTACCTATTACCGTTATTGGTAAATAGAAAAAAAAACACGTTTTTTTTTTATTTAGCCCTTTAATTTTTACATGTATATTTTTAGTATTTAGTATTATAGCGGCATGGGTAATACATAACTTGTGAATATTTCAACTTTCTAGCATGTTACTTCTTCACGCTTAAAATGCTGGGCCAATGTTGATGAAGTATGTTTTGGAGCTTTGTCCCTGGATTAAAGCATACGCTTCTTTATATCCCGGATTAAATTGATAACAACTTGAGGCGCAACCAGTAAATCATAAACTAATGAAATAAAATATTACCCAGTCTCCTTCTTCTTATTCTTTGTGTACCTAATCTAAGTGGCTGAGCTCTGGTGTCGAGAGTTTTCAAGCCACCAGAAAGCCGGGCGAAAGAAAGAAGGACTTTCCTTTTCCCGCCGACTTGGCTAAACAACTACTTGTACTAAGACTTAACAGCCGGCATCTATAATTTACGTATCATCCTGCTCGCGGTAACGGCTATAATTATGAAAATGCCTCTTTTTAAACGACAGTCTTGTGCATGGTCACCCATCCAAAGACTGTCCGTATCGACCATTGGTTAACCTCGAAGATCGCGTCAGATCACCTTAATTAGACGAGCTACAGGCGCTACAGTACCAGTATTATAACCCAGTATTATAAGCTTAAGAAATTAGATATAAAACTGGATCAAAAAACAAATTTTTTCTAACCAGTTTTTTTTTTTATATTGATAAGTCCGATTGGTACCAAAATAATTATAAATATTCTTAGAGTGATTCTTTAGGCGGTCTCTTAGCTATTTTTTCGTATTTTTTTCCCTTTATGATTTATAATGAAAAAAAAAAAACTGTAAGATCTAAATTTTGCCTTTATCTTCGCCTTAGTGGCAATAGGTACCTCTTACCATTATTCTGACTAATCAATCAATTTGCTTTTCAATTAACCTCTAATCCAATACGGTGAATTGCATAATAATTAATAATTAGCCTTAATACGAGTACAAAAGTCTTTTTATTTATTATGTTTATTGAATTGGCCTGGTGACACCTTATTTTCTTAGAATGGTAAATTGATTTAAAACTATCTGACACGGTAAACGTTGTTTTGCCTTTTTTAGGGTTCCGTACCTAGAAGGTAAAAACGGGACCCTGTTACTAAGCCTCCGCTGTCTGTCTGTCTTCAATATTTAAAGTTATTGTGTGAATTGTCCACAATACATAAGAATAACGTAATTAATGGTGTATGTGTGTATAATGTAACCAATTACTATAATCTAGCTATTTTCAAGACGAGAGTGTACCGATTCTTTTTGGGTAAGCGCGCTCCACCGTACACCACAATATCACTTACCATCAGGTGAATTGTGGTCAAGCACTGACCCATTAGAGTAAAAAATCTTAAAAATAGGGTTGCCAACCACTGTTTAATTTCCTGCACTGTACTTTTTACTGTTTATGTTTATAAAAAATATAACTAAAAATAACAAACATAGGCATCAAAGACCTGTTTAAAGTAACAAAAAAGGGTTTGTGAATTATCATAGTGAAATAACAAACAAACACACAAACTTTCGCAGTTATAATTAGCAGGATGCTGAGATAAAAAGGTTGTGAAAAAAAAACAATTTGTAAACAGTAAATTCCTTAAATAAAAAATAATAATAATCAAAATAAAATGTCACAACATAAAACTATTTACTATTTTCCTACCCAGACTCCAAAATACCCACTTAATTTATGTTAAATAATATTGGCAACCCTTCCACTAAACCGATGATCGTTTCTAATGACATTGGACCATGCACTTCTATTCAAACCACGCGATTATATAACTCTTCTGACGCCGTCACCAGACATACGAATTACAACTCTCTTTGCCTGGTTATAAGGAACTATTTAGCACGGCAAAGAATTCGAGGTAAAATCCAATTGAGGAATAGTTACCGTTCTAATGCACCATGTTTTCTTCTTCCACTTTTAAACACACTAATTAGTATTTTTTACTCAAAAATAGCGAGTGCGGCTCTGTGGTAATAACGTCTGCTTTTCAATCAGACGGCCCCTGGTTCGATCCCGGCTCTACACCAATGACTTGTTTTTCAAGTTATGTGTGGATTTGCACTCGCTTTACGGTGAAGGAAAACATCGTGAGGAAACTGGCATGTTTAAGGACCACAATATTCCGAAGACGTGTGTCATCCGCCAACTCGCACTTGGCCAGCGTGGTGTATTATGGCCTATATAGTTCTCCTAGTGACAGAAGGCCCGAGTCCCAGCAGTGGGAACGTATGGTGGGCTGCTTATGCTACTCAAAAATAAATTAATTACTACAACCTCATAGATATCAAAAATTTTATTTCTGAGGTTATCCATTTCGGATTTTTTATTTAGTACACGATAGACTTGTAAATAGTTTTTTTTATTATTACTTTCTTAAATTTTCATAACATATATGAGTACTAGTTATTTAATAACTAGTACTACAAAATAACGTCAATACGCTTAAAAATTAGATTTTTGAAGTGATTTTTTTTCGGATTTATCTATTCATTTAGTACACGATCAACTTTTTAATAGTTCTTTTTTATTATATTCTTTCAATTTTATGACACATATAAGGACTTATATGAAATAAAATAATCCATTAGCTTTATTTAAAACTTCATAAAACTCAAAATTAATGTTATCGTAAAAAAAATATGTAATTTTTTCTATTTCAGATTTATTTATTCAACTTAGTATTAATTAATAATTTATAATGATTTAATTATTAATTTGATTACTTAATTAATAATAATTTATTTATTAATTCTATGTCGGTACACGATTGCCTGGTTTGTCTAAATTACTCTGGAATATATTTTATTAAATAAAAGTCTATATTCCAGACTACGCATGCTCTATCTTAGCCTAGGGTGTCGCTGTAATGAATAAAAAAACCTCAAGAATTCAGTACAAATGTATTAAACTTTATGAACTAACTTAAACTTAACTTTACGTACTTAGTTTTACTATCCAGCGTTAAGTTAGGTTTAAGAAAATTCGCCAAGTGTTTATGTTAGCCTCTAACCTCTGACCACCTATAACTTAGTTTTTAGGGTTCCTGCCATAAACAGATAAAAATTTTATTCAAGATTTGTCAAATTATAAGTCTGTTTACATAAAATTATAATAAGTACTGTTTCGCACGGGTTATAAAATAATCTAAGTTGCAAAGAGAATCAAAATATAGCCTGTGTTACTCGGGATAATGTAGCTTCCCAACGGTGAAAGAATTTTTCAAATCGGTCCAGTAGTTTCTGAGCCTATTTGCGTCAAACAAACAAACAAAAAATCTAACTTTTCTTCTTTATAATATTAAAATAGATAGCATAGATTTGTCAAATTATAAATCAGTTGACATAAAATTATAATATTAAATGAAATTCATACACTATGTCAAATATATAAATACTTAAAATAATAATTCAACAATATCGGTGAAATTTGGTATGCAGATAGTTTAGATCCTGGATTAACACATTAGCTACCTTTTATCCCGGATTAACGCGTATAACGTCGCATGTTTATTATAATGTTGTGCTGAAATGACAATATAGGTACATCTTAATATATATAAATCTCGTGTCACAATGTTTGACACCACGTGTTGAGTTGCGTAAAGGAAAACGCTTTGTGGATAAATTAAAGTGTTTTTTTTTTCAATGAATATTTTACCCCCTCCTAAAAAAATACTACAGCGGGGCACAGTACATATCTTATCTTCTTCTTCCTAATATATATAAATCTCGTGTCACAATGTTTGTCCTCAATGGACTCCTAAACCACTTAACCGATTATAATAAAATCGCACACCATGTGCTGTTCGGTCCAACTTGTGAGATAGGATAGTATAATTTGAGATTTACTCAAATTATAGTCGCAATTTTAATTTATTGCTAATTGTTGTCTGTTATTATTTGACAGTCACAATTATCTGTTAACTCCAAATGATTATAACAGATGTCGATACCTTTCGACTGGGTTGAGTAAGTAATCGATAGATGGCGCTGCTATGGTAAATCTACGAACGTGTCATATAAGCTACACTATCAATTTTTCATACCCCTTAGTGAGGCAAAACAACGTTTGCCGGGTCAGCTAGTATTATAATATGTATTATACGAAACCCATGCATGAACATATTCTGACGATCTCTTAGCCACGTCTATGAATATTAAACAGCGGATTACGAAAGATTAGTGTTCAAATGGTCTTTAATTATTTCTATGTAGAATTTACAAGTTATTTTGTTAATTTAATGTACATACATGATATAGACGATAATAAAACTCGCTAGCACGTTAAAGTCAGAGGGGTCAAAGTTAAACAATGAGCGGTGTAGTTAGTTTTTGGATGGGTGACCGAAAAAAATTCAATTGCCTTTTATAATTGGGCGTTTCCGAGTCCGATGACCTATCAAATTGTAGGTCCCACCTGTTTGTCTCATTAAGGCTGTCGTTAAGATCAGAGGCTATTGTGGCGTCATGAAAACTCTCGACACCAGAGCTTGGCCACTTTGCTCATACGAAGAAGAAGAAGATCAGAGAATATTGTTGCGGCTTGAAATGGTTTGACACCAAAGCTTAGTTCCTTAGCTCATTATGATAAAACATAATGTGGTTGTATTTATAATAGTAATTAAAATATTTTTTTTAAAGGCATGTCGGCTTTATTTTACGATATGACCTTTTTTACTCTAAAATGTATTAATAAAACTAATTATATAAATAAAAAAAAACACACACACACAAACAAAACCCTACAAATGGTAAATTAAATCTAAGTCAGTATCCGCGGGTAAGGTGCCTAAAATGCTGGCGGCATTACCTCGCTGGATCGCCAAGCTTATACGTTGGCCGAGGTAAGCGCCAGCTCTTGGGTCATTTATTCTGTCCACCAGCCGTTTGGACAGATCAAATAAAATTAAAATTTTCTTATTAGTATTCCAAAGTCTTTGTCTGTGTTTAAGAGACAATTCTGTTTACATTTTCGTTTTTGTTTTTACCAGTATATCTTAGGTAGGGTAGCTTAGGTAGGTGGAGCTTCCCTAGTCTGGACTAACTAGCTCTCAAGAAGGCTGTGATTTCTCAACTTAAAGGTGGTTGCTATCCAGGCGAGCATTAGAAAATACTAACTACCATGCTATGGTTTACTCGCGATGATTTTTTTACCGGAAGCTCTTTGCCAGGAATCGAATCCATAACTTTCGGGACGTAAGAATGCCACACGCCCGTCTAATCTCTCATCGCTTCTTAAGTTATGTAATTTGTAGACTCTACACAAATAGGTAACAACAAATGAAATGAAAAGTCAGTTATAAGCTGTCTAGTTACTAGGCTAGCTAACTACTACCTACTTTAGTTGTCGTTTCATTCAAAATTCAACCTTAATTCCCTCAACTTAAGTGTCATTATCTATCTACCCTCTTACGAAAAAATCGAGCTTAATTTGTTAAGCTAAATTGAACTTTATCCTTAAGGTAATAAGAGTAGTATTGGCATGTGTTGTAATGCACACGCGATGGTTCCGCTTGGCAAGATCGAAGGACGCAGTGTCATGTGAAATTGACTCCTAGCTAGTGTTGTGATGCTCGATGAAATTGTACGATAGACTCTGGTGGCGATTCAGCGGCACACACGACTAAACTAAATTTAAAGTAGCTTTGTCTCTTTTCGTCATAAATGACCAAAAAGAGATGGTACGATCTAAACCATAGACAAAACATCTAAAATCACGGCAAACACGTCAGATTTAGAGCTGATACAATTGGGTGCACTCTAAAATCGCTTACATTTTTCATATTTGACGTGATTTTAGTTGTTTTGTGTGTGGTTCAGAACGTGCCGTCTCTTTCTGGCCACCTAAGATGAAAAGAGACGGGGCTTCTTTAAATTTAGTTTAGTCGTGTGTGCCGCTGAATCGCCACAAATGTTATAAGCTAGCACTTCTACGAACAGTAGACGTTGTTAATAAAACCATTGGTTCTTTTTCTTCGTATGAGTTGGCCAAGTTTTGGTGAAAAGAGTTTTCCAGCCGCCCTCAGGCCTCTAACTTGACTTATCATACATATTAAGCAACTTAAATATGTATATAAATATTAAATAAATAAATAAAAATAAATATTAGGACACATTCACACACGGCTGGTTAGCCCCATACTGAACCATTCTAGCTCGTATTATGGTTGCTAACACAACTGATATACTACATATACATACATACATACATATTATATATAAATACATATTTAACACCCAGACCCACAGCCAACAAATTTAGTTCAGCTTAAAGATGTTGACCGGGCCGGGAATCGAACCCGGAACCTTCTGATTAGCAGACCGGCATGGTAACCTTTACGCCAACGAGGTCGTCAAATATATGTAATATCGTATATGTCTGTATATATGTATATGTAGTATATCAATTTTGTTAGCAACCATAATCCGAACTAGAAATGGTTCAGTATGGGGTTAACCAGGCGTGTGTGAAATGTGTCCTAATATTTAAAATAAATATTTTTTTTATTTAAAAAACGACTGCTTCTACTGAAACTAACAGCCAGAACCTACAATTTAACGTGCCATCCGACCCACGGTTGGTGCTGATTTAGTAATAAACTGCGTAGCGCCTGTAGCTCGGCTAGCTAAGGTGATCTGACGCGATCTTCGAAATTAAGCAACGGTCGATGCAGACGGTGTTTGGATGGGTGACCATAATAAGACTGTCGTTATAAAATACAAAAATAAATATATATCATCATCATTATCATCATCAGCCTATTTAGCGTGTGTCCACTGCTGGACATAGGCCTCTCCTAAGGATTTCCACAGAGCACGGTCTTCTGCTTTGCGCATCCAGTGCTTGCCCGCCACCGTTCGCAGATCGTCGCTCCATCTGGCCGGTTGGCCCCACACTACGTTTGTCAACCCGCGGTCTCCACTCAAGGATCCGTTTGCTCCAGCGAAATATATATACTTGCAATACGTTATTAAATTATTGTGTTACCTGTAGTCCTGTTACCTTGGTAATGGGAAATTCTCACGTAACTGAGTAAACAATGAGTTTTTAATACTTTGGATAATTTTTGCACCAAAAGCAAAAAGTTTGCATCTCGTAATTTTATCTGTCTGATATTATTAAAGAAGGCATTCAAATTAATTAAACTTTATTTTAGGGTTCTGTACCAAAAAGGTAAAACGGAACCCTGGTACTAAAGCCTCCGCTGTCTGTCTGTCACCAGGATAACACAACACAACACAAATAGGTAACAACAAATGAAATGAAAAGTCAGTTATAAGCTGTCTAGTTACTAGGCTAGCTAACTACTACCTACTTTACCTATCGTTTCATTCAAAAATCAACCTTATCCCCTCAACTTAAGTGTCATTATCTATCTACCCTCTTACGGATAAATCGAGCTTAATTTGTATCACAGAAACCGTGATAGCTCACGATTATGTATTTCCCGTGTCGCTATTAACAGCAGCATTTTCATCTAGGCGGCTACCACGGATCGTATGAAACGTTAATTTGTAGGTCCCAGCTGTTAGTCTTAGAGCAAGCAGTCGTTAAGCCAAGTCAGAGGCATTCGGGCGGCTTGAAAACTCTCGACACCAGAGCCTGGCCACTTAGCTCATACGAGAAAGAAGATACCATGTAAGTTTTACTATGAAATTTGAGCGGCGTGCAAAGAGACTCATAGGCAACGACATTATTTGCAAAGCAAAGTTGCAGAGCCTGGAGCACCGCCGCATTGTTGCCAGTCTATCGGTATTCTATCGGTTACATTTCGGCGAGTGTGCGACTGAATTACATGATGTAATTCCCCCCGCCCCCTTCCACTATCGGACGAGCAGGGAAACGCCAAGGCGGCATCGGTTTACGGTTGAGCTGCCCAAGGCACGCACAAAGCGTTTTTGCCTCCACCTTTGTTGTCCGAACCGCCAAACTTTGGAATTCCTTGCCGAATTCCCTGTTCCCCAATGACTACAATCTAGCGATTTTCTAGGCGAGAGTGAACCGGTTCCTTCTAGGTAAGCGCGATCCACCGTAGACCTCAATATCACTTACCATCAGGTGAATTGTGGTCAAGCGCTGACCTATTCAGAGTAAAAAAAAAAGAAAAAAATTAAATAAGTACCAGGGTAGTATAACATACCAGCAGTATCCCAATGAAAGTTCTATTGTCTGCGGCCAGTTAGTTGCAGACATAATACCAGCTAACACCGCGTAACACCGCATAGTGAACCAGGTGCTGATGTTTTCAAAACTCTGTGCATGCTTGGTGTTGGGATAGTTACTTGCGCCAGTAACTTGACGAGCAAAAAATAGCCTAATAATGTTTAAAATTAAGAAAAAATTCAATCAAGGCTTCATAATTAAAATTTGATTAAACACACAGGAAAGTAGTGTTCTGGCGGGAAATGTATTTTCGCATAGAAGTATGTATGTATATATTATGTATTTGGTTATTCCTATAGATATGTTCTGTCACAATAATAAATTAATTTCTTTCTTTCCTTTTGCTTGGAAGCTAGTCGCACGATTTCTTTGGCTATATTTGCGGGGCTTGTTCACGAATATAGTATTTTTTTCTTGTTTAAAAATAATTAAAACAGTTTAAAAATAGTTAAAATTATAATACTATTCTCTTCTGTTCTGTTTAGCGGCTTACGACTGTGCCTGTGTCTGATGCAATACATGCGTGTAACAGCTGATTTAAATCAAATCAAAATATTTATATGCATAAATATAATATGTACATTTTAGATAAAGAGTATTTACTTATTTGCGGAATGATTTATAATGTAATGATATATTAACACTGATATATTATATTAATAACGGTACAGTTAGACACTTGAAATTTTCACAAAATACTTAAATGTATACTAACTATCAAATTAAATTATAAAATTTAAAGTATTATAAGTATTTCATAATATCTTTATAATGTAATTAATATCGTATTATTACAATCATGTCAATTCCTTAAATAAAAATAATAGTGAAATTACTATTATTCTAAATATTATTCCAGTACTTGAACCAAGTACTGGACGAGTGCAAGTTACGTATTGCATAAATTGACGTCCAGTGAGTCGCCAATACGCGACCATTGTTCTCGCTTCGATATTCAAAAATTAGAATCATTTGAAATCTTTTTGAAATAAGAATCTTTAATATTCGAATACTTAAATCAAAGCTAAAACCGTTAATAATAAAAACAAATGAGTAAAGTCGAACTGTAAGTTTGTGTGCGTATGTTTTCAAATACTTATAAAAGTTTTGTGAAAGTTCACAAATATATATGTATAAATATGTTTTATAAGTGTAGTGAATGTGACGATACATTAAAAATAAAATGATCTGCGATCAAAAAGCGTGCAGTCGGTTTTGTAATGTGAAATGATAATTGTGTTCACACAAAAACTTTTTTAGAGCGGAAAAATAACCAAACAGGTGCGACCATGTGGCAAAACTAGTTCAAAACAATAGATACTATAGTTAAGGCTAAAAATATAGTTTTTTTTTCATGGGTTAAATTCAGAATCATTTATGACAATTTGAATATTAACTTAAATTTAATCTTAAGTGTATCTATCTGACTAAACCAAAAAATAAAATTTAAAAAATAATTATAAAAAGTGTTTTGAAGTGTTAAAATGGTGACTTTACAATGAAACTGTTTAAAGTAATCGTTTGGTTAAGTTTTTGCAACATCAGTGCTTCCATACATGTGATGAATGTTGAGGTAATACAATTAAAATATGATTAAATTAAATAATTACTTCATAATATGAATATTATCTAATACATGTAATAATATTTAACGTCTTAACAGCCACGACCACGATCTCGCGAGGCTCTGGACGTTTATTGATTGATTGATTTGACAAACGTTTTATTTACTATTTAATTTTTATAATTAATATCTCAACAATTAACTCTTGTTCTTAATTTAATCTATTATCATAATCCGGACGCCTAATAAGTGTCTAAGTGACGTTTTTCATCATTAAAACAACTATTACGTCGACAGAACGACCTTAAGTTAAACAGAATGACGTGGGATAGTTTTGACATTGGTTCTAATGTTGTTTTTATACTGATAGGGAAGTCAAAACTCACTTGTTAACAAACTTACGGTAAAACAAGAACTAGGGGACAGCGTAAACAGCCCATAGATGACAAAATTAAATATTTAGTGTACTTCCGCTGTGATCCGAAATCCAAATTAAGACAAGTAAAGGAAAAATTAACTAAGATTAATTAACTAAGATTAATTAAGATTAACGTTACCTATCACAATTCGGAATTTCTGAACTCTACACGTGTTTCGCGAACAAGGCATCATCAGGAGATGCTGACTCTTCGAACGACAAGTCGAGAGAATAAGTTAATTTATCTTAGTTAATTTTTCCTTTACTCGTCTTAATTTGGATTTCGGATCACAGCGGAAGTACACTAAACATTTAATTTTGTCATCTATTTACAATGGATTTCCGCAAAGTAACGCCTGAGTCACAATAAGTTATTTTGTAAACAGTCCTCTATATGTTTTCACTGCTGGGTCAGGTAATAATAGTACATTGTTACCCTAGGGATGAAAGTAACTTATTAAATCCCGAGACGGGGTTTGGCGCCCCAAACGGAGTGAGGGCGCCAATAGTTCGAGGGACTATAATATATATATTAGCTGTGTGTGTGGTCACTTGAATATTTGTATAGATAATATATTGTAATATGCCTTGCTATAATTTATATTAATACTAGCTGACCCGGTAAACGTTGTTTTGTCTTAATAATTATTTCTAAATATACAGTAGCCGATTCTCAGACCTACTGAATATGCATATAAAATTCGGAAAAAATCGGTCAAGCCGTTTCGGAGGAGTACGGTAACAAACACTGTGACACGGAAATTTTATATATAAAATAAATTATAGCTATGTGTGTGACGGGCTTTATTGAGCAAGATGGCGGTTTGACAGTCCTATTCTTAGTTGGCACTCATAGTAGCTGTAAGTAGTTATTAGAGTAGTGTATATTAGAGGAAGTTTGAAAGTAGCACCAGTGAGTGAGAAACTAAAGAGTGGGAGGTTAGCATGGCATGGGCATGTGATGCGTAGAGAGGAGATGCATGTTACTAGGAGATGTATGGAAATGGTAGTGAAAGGAAGAAGGGCATGAGGCCGACCGAAAAAGACGTGGATGGAGTGTGTGAATGAGGACATGAGAGAGAAAGGTGTGAGTGTAGAGATGACGGCTGATAGAGGAGAGTGGAAGAGAAAAATGTGCTGTGGGATTTGGGATAAGAATAGTGGGATAAGGCAAGGAAGAAGAGAAGAAGAGAAGAGTAGCTGTAAGTAGTTCTCTATCGAGCCTGTGCCACAGGGCATCAGTATTCCCGCCCCACGTAATATTATGTTAATGTTCACGTTAACGAATCGAGCCAAAACAAGCCAAACGACCTCGGGCTACAAATACTACCACAAAGCGTCGCACAACTATTATGACCATAAGTACATCATTTGACACAGATATGGCCACGCTTAGAACACGCAAACACTGAGCCTTGACCGAGTTCCCGGCTATTCTCTTTCTAAAACGTAATCGTCAACCGTCCACTGGTAAAAAGTAATTCTATGGTTGTGCGTGGATACTGTGACACCACGTGTTGGGTTGCGTAAAGGAAAACGTTTTGTGGAAAAATTATCTTCCTATCTTCTTCTTCTTAATATATATAAATCTCGTGTCACAATTTTTGCCCTCAACAGACTCCTAAACCACTTAACCGATTATAATAAAATTCGCACACCATGTGCAGTTCGATCCAACTTGAGAGATAGGATAGTTTAAATCTCAAATTATAGTCGCAATTTTAATTTATTGCTCATTATTTGTCTGTAATTATTTGACAGTCACAATTATCTGTTAGCTCCAAATGATTCTAACAGATGTCGATACCTTTCGACTGGGTTGAGTAAGTAATCAATAGATGGCGCTGCTATGGTAAATCTACGAACGTGTCATATAAGCTACACTATCAATTTTTCATACCCCTAAGTGAGGCAAAACAACGTGCCGGGTCAGCTAGTATATTAATATATCGCACCACAACAACAAACAATTAGTATGTTAAGACATTTATTTTTCCCAACACCAATCATTTTAGGTATCAAATGAAATATACGGGCTTAAATAGTAAAAAAATACATACGCTTCGATAAATTTAAAATCCAATATGGCTGTATTACAAAATTTTGTCGGTATAATATTTTTAAATTTACACTTGTTTTAACACGAGTAACGCCATGGGGAAAGTTTAGTTTTACAATTGGTTTTTGATTTTAAAAATTCTTTATTAACATAAACATTATTATATAGTATGTTCACACAGCGTTAATGACTTATGTAACATTTAATCTTAGAAGTAAAGTGTTTTCTGGCTAAAGTTACCTATTTAAACTTATGACTAAAACTATTGTAGGAGTTTTAGTTCTTATTAAATCTATGTTTTTTTTTTGCTGGGAAACAAGATTACACTGAATTATGAAGTTTAGTTACTCGCGGCATATCCTAGTTTCACAATTGACAATGCTAGTCTCAGTAATCCGCAATATAATGCTGATAACGTGTTATCACGGTAATTCTATATCGACCTAGCTTCACCTGTCCAGGAGGAAGGATATTTCGGACCGACGACACATTGAAACGATCATATAATTTACGAGTAGTATATAGAATATATTAATTCATAATAATATACATGTTATTATTCATAAATAATTCTTATTATTCATCTTCTAATAAATATAAAAATTCCATGTCACAATGTTAGTTACCGTACTCCTCCGAAACGGCTTGACTGATTTTTACGAATCTTCATTTGCGTATTCAGTAGGTCTGGGAATCGGCTACTATCTATTTTCGATACCCCTAAGTAATAAGGCAAAACGACGTTTGTCGGGTCAGCTAGTATTTATAAGTTATTTTGTGTATTTTTATCCTATTCTGGATAAAAAAATCAGAAAAAGAAAAGTTTTTCATGAATCGGCCCAAGCGTTGTAGTAATTGCGTAACAAACATACAGAACACACACAGTTGAATTAAAGTAGAAATTTCTATGTGAAATTGTGATCAATAGATTAAACTCATATCATTTAAAAAAAAGGATATGTTCGAAAAATTTATAAAAAATGAATAATTATTTCGCGAAATAAAAAAAAGTAGCGCAAAAAAGGTTTAATTAAACATACACAAAGTCACTTATTTTTTTTAAAGTAATATGTTAACGTATGTACGTACATATATTTACCACACTACACGTATAACTTAGGGTTTTTTAAAAAACTAGCTTACTATATATTACTACGTAACTAAAAGTAAACTATATTTTTGTAAGATACTTAAAAAATCTAGCTTACTATATACTTACTACAGCTTATACTAGGACTGCATGGAAATCCACAATGGGTGTGATTGAACCCATTCCTTCATTTAATGGCGAATTCTTCTATTTAACAGCCATAAGCCTTCCGGGTAAAAGCCGTATCGGAAAAAGCTTTAGCTTAAGATTTTACTCTATAAAGACTGGGGTACACAAAGCAGTAACCTAAGTACAAGTACAATTAAATTTGTAGAGTAAAATGTACTTAGATGTAAAATAAGTATAAATAAAGTAACCCCTCTGTATATATGCTATAGGCAAACTCCGAAGCTCCGGCGCTCCTAGGTTGGACTGGTCTATCCTCAGGCCAGACTGAATGACTTAGTCAAAGAAAAGGTTAGGTTTTTTTTTTTCCTGTCCTGGAGCGCGTAGCACAAGACTACCGTCCAGGCCCGCGAGCTACTCCTACTGTTAAAGGTTAGGTTAGGTTCTTAAGGCTTGAAAGCTGCTTAAATGATAAAATGTTTCCAAATATACGAAGATAAGACACTTCATTCTATACCGGAGTTTGGCTCGTCAAACCCCGATTTAATAATATTGTGTTCTGACGTTTGCCTAACCAAATTAGTCTCTCCCAGGTTTGTCGAAAATTGTTTAGTCAAAGGCCGAAAATTTACATTTGTTTGGGCTTTGACTAAGTCATTCAGTCTGACCTGAGGATTGACCAGTCCAACCTAGGAGCGCCGAAGCTTCGGAGTTTGCCTACAACATATGCAATCCATCCCACAACCTTGCGAAAATCAGATAGTTAAGTTATACCTAGCCAGAGTTAGACTAAAACTGAGAACGAAATATGAGGAAGAAAAGGTATGGAGAATGCAAGTACGAGAGGCAAGCAAGCGAAAACTGGTATGAAAGGAATAGTGTAAAATAGACCTCCACAATCCGAGGTAGAAGGATAAAAAAAATAACATACAATTTTAGAGTTTTGTCAATTGATAGATTAAAATGAAGTAGTTTTAAAAGTGGCACTTTCATCATGGCGTAACCGTGGATGACTCCTTGTAGGTCTGTAAACCTTAGTACAAGCAGTCATTTAGTCAGAGGCCTTCGGATGGCTTGAAAACTCTCGACACCTGAGTTTGGCCACTTAGCGCATACGAAGAAGACGAAGAAAATAGATTAAATTATATCATACGAAACGTAGGTTCTTCCAGGACGATAAATAATGATAAATGTTTCATCCAAAATGGCCGCCAGTACAAAAGTTAAGGTCCGACCATACATTTTTTTCTGAATTGCTCTTAAATGTAAAGATACAAGTATTTTGTATCTTTATCCTTATAATACCAATTCCAATGCAATAGCTTCTCAATTTGCCTCTCCTTGTTCTCAATACGCCCAAGGCTTTAAAGCTTTATGTGCTATTGTTGAAGCTCGAACATGTGGCAATAAGCTTGCGTTCTTAACGCAGCATATTTCCTAGGTACCCTATACAAACCTAGAATATAGAGGCTATACTGGATTGCAAGTTCCAAACGGCCTCTCAGTTTTAAAGACTAACTCAAATTAATAAAGAAAACGATTGCTTATCCAAATACTAAAGCGGACAAACTCTCTAAAGCGTCGAAATCAATTGGCTTTAGTTGGTTTAGCTTGTATTCCATACAATGATACATTCGCTCCATTTAACGACAACTCGCTATAACGCCATAAAATGCACAGTCCCTTCAGTGTCGTTATGTTTATACACTGTATATGTGAGCAAAAGAAAGCGAAGTTTTCTTTTTTTCTTCATATATTAACGTTTTTAAAGTACACCATTGTACCAGGGTCGCATACTCAAGACAGAGTGGGTTATAGCTCTTAGATCAAAGGTTTTTTTTTACACATTCACACACGGCTGGTTAGCCCCATACTGAACCACTCGTATTATGGTTGCTAACATAACTGATATACTACATATACATACATACATATTATATATAAATACATATTTAACACCCAGACCCACAGCCAACAAATTTAGTTAAGCACAAAGATGTTGACCGGGCCGGGAATCGAACCCGGAACCTTCTGATTAGCAGACCGGCATGGTAACCTTTACGCCAACGAGGTCGTCTTATATCAAGGTATGTACTCCTAGTGAGGTCAGAGTAACCTAGGTTAGTTAAATCTTAATTAACCATAGTTAAACTTACTGCATTCGCGTAAAAGTATCACAAAGTACCAAGATCACATAACGTACATAATATTCCTAGTAAGGCCAGAATAACCCAGACTTTTTAAATGGAAAAACTCCTTAAAAGTTTATTTAGCTTACTGTCCGGTATAACAAAGTACTAGAATCACATAACTTCGGCAGAGTATACGTACGAGTACTAATAGATAGAGGCTAGAATAACCTAGACTTTTTAAATCAAAACTACTGGCTTCCAATAGTTTAGCTTACTGCGTCCGCGTACAAGCATAAAGTACCAGGATTACATAAATCTGGCATAGTATACGTACATAGTCGTATATCTAGAAACTAGAATAACCTAGACTTTTTAAATCAAAATTAGCCGCCCCGCCATTAGTTTAGCTTACTGCGTCCGCGTACAAGCATAAACTACCAGGATCATAATACTTCGGCAGAGTATACGTACATATAAATAGAGGCTAGAATAATCTAGACTTTTTAAATCAAAATACTACGCCCCCCCCCCCCCCCCCCCGCCAATAGTTTAGCTTACTGCGTCCGCCTACAAGCATAAAGTACCAGGATCACATAACTTCGGCGGAGTATACGTACATATATGTAGATAGAGGCTAGAATAACCTAGACTTTTTAAATCAAAATTACTTGCTTCCAATAGTTTAGCTTACTGCGTCCGCGTACAAGCATAATGTACCAGGATCACATAACTCTGGCATAGTATACGTACATAGTCGTATATCTAGAGGCTAGAATAACCTAGACTTTTTAAATCAAAATTACTTGCTTCCAATAGTTTAGCTTACTGCGTCCGCGTACAAGCACAAAATACCAGGATCACATAACTTTGGCAGAGTATACGTACATATAGGTAGAGGCTAGAATAAGCTAGACTTTTTAAATCAAAACTATTGGCTTCCAACAGTTTAGCTTACTGCGTCCGCGTACAAGCATAAAGTACCAGGTTCACATAACTCTGGCAGAGTATAATACGTACATATATGTAGATAGAGGCTAGAATAACCTAGACTTTTTAAATCAAAACTACTGGCTTCCAATAGTTTAGCTTACTGCGTCCGCGTACAAGCATAAAGTACCAGGATCACAAAACTTTGGCAGAGTATACGTACATATAGGTAGAGGCTAGAATAAGCTAGACTTTTTAAATCAAAACTATTGGCTTCCAACAGTTTAGCTTACTGCGTCCGCGTACAAGCATAAAGTACCAGGTTCACATAACTTCGGCAGAGTATACGTACATATAGCTAGAGGCTAGAATAAACTAGACTTTTTAAATCAAAACTACTGGCTTCCAATAGTTTAGCTTACTGCGGCCGCGTACAAGCATAAAGACCCAGGATCACATAACTCTGGCGAGCATACGTACATATAGATAGAGACTAGAATAACCTAGACTTTTTAAATCAAAATACTACGGCCCCCCCCGCCAATAGTTTAGCTTACTGCGTCCGCCTACAAGCATAAAGTACCAGGATCACATAACTTCAGCAGAGTATACGTACATATAGATAGATAGAAGCTAGATTAATCTAAACTTTTGAAATCAAAATTAGCCGTCCCGCCAATAGTTTAGCTTATTGCGTCCGCGTACAAGCATAAAGTACCAGGATCACATAACTTCAGCAGAGTATACGTACATATAGATAGAGCTTAGAATAAATAACCTAGACTTTTAAAATCAAAACTACTGGCTTCCAATAGTTTAGCTTACTGCGTCCGCGTACAAGCATAAAGTACCAGGTTCACATAACTTCAGCAGAGTATACGTATATAGCTAGTGAGGTCAGAGTAACCCAGGCGGGCTGAGTCAGTGAGCCGTAGAGATAACGTATCGCGAGCAAACATTGACAGGCATGTGGTTCGGGCCTGGCTGGGTTTTCTAACCAAGTGTCGCTTTGGAACAAAACTGAGTGCCTAGTGAGGAGTCAAACACATTGTATAGATAACTCAGCGGCGCCGTAATAAGAAAGAGATAATGGTGGCGATTCAGCGGCACACACGACTAAACTAAATTTAAAGAAGCCCCGACTCTTTTCATCTTAGATGGCCAGAAAGAGACGGCACGTTCCGAACCACAGACAAAACAACTAAAATCACGTCAAATATGGAATGTGCAGGCAGTTTTAGAGGTGATACAAGCGAGTGCGGTCTAAAGTCGCCTATATTTTCTACATTTGACGTGATTTTAGTTGGTTTGACTATGGTGCAGAACGTGCCGTCTCTTTCTGGCCACCTAAGATGAAAAGAGACGAGGCTTCTTTAAATTTAGTTTGGGCGTGTGTGCCGCTGAATCACCACCATTGCTATAAAATGTCGAAAATAGTCGATTGTCTCTTTCTAAAGGTCAATGTGCAGTATTAATCGCAGACGGGTGTAATACGATTGTACTACATATTTTATTTTGTTTCACAACTTAACTCTAGAAATATACTAGACGATGTCCCTGCCCCCGTCGTGAGATGGGACACCGTGAGGTTGTAGTCGGTAGTGACGGCCCCTGTGGCCCTCGAGCCCGACATACCCCGCCCGCCTCCCCCAGGCTTGTGGCGGGAGGTGAATAAATACATTTCCTCACGATTTCTTTTTTATCAAAAAGTGATACAAGACTTCACAATTTAATGAAACAATAAATATAGAATTTATTTTGGAACATTGAATTGAACACCGATTGTCTCTTTGCAAAGATGACGACGATTTCGTTGGCGTAAAGGTTACCATGCCGGTCTGCTAATCAGAAGGTTCCGGGTTCGATTCCCGGCCCGGTCAACATCTTTGTGCTTAACTAAATTTGTTGGCTGTGGGTCTGGGTGTTGAATATGTACCTATATAAAATATGTATGTATATGTAGTATATCAGTAGTGTTAGCTATAATACGGACTAGAAATGGTTCAGTATGGGGTTAACCAGGCGTGTGTGAAATGTGTCCTAAAATTTATATTTATTTATATTATTTATTTATACAGGTAAGCATTTGACCAACCAACGAATCATCTACACATGTTTTTTTTTTATCCTTGATAGGTTTGAGTTTGAATACAAATAGGTAGGTAGGTATTTGTAGGTCAAATTCATACTTTTAAATACGCCTTTCATTTAACTTTGCTAAAATTATTCGGTCTGCTTGATATTGTCTATTCAACGGTTCATTTAATTTATGCATAAGGTACGAGTAAGTTGAGTAAACGACAAATAAATACATTCAGATAAATTAAAATTATCAACTTTTTGATGGTCTGGTGGTTTTTAAAATAGTAAATACCTCCTGTAGCTCGGCTAGCTAAGGTGATCAGACGCGATCATCGAAGCTAAGCAACGGTCTATGCGGACAGTGTTTGGATGGGCGACTATAAACAAAACTGTCGTTTTTAAATGGCATGTGTTCATCTGGGCTCTACCGTGGGTCGAATGTCACTTTAAATTGTAGGTCCCGGCTGTTAGGCTTAGTAACTCTCGACACCAAAGCTTGGCCACTTAGGTCATACGAAGAAGAAGAAGAATTACCTTGAATTACTTATCTACAACAGGGTCAAACAAACAAACAATCAAACTTGTATTAGCATAGAGTTGTAAATTACCTTGTGTCTGTAACTCAGCTAACTAATGAGATCAAACGAAAGAGATCAAAAAAAATGGTTGCCTGTAAAGTCGGTTTTACGGGCGAAGATTTTACGTGACAACGTCTGCCGCGTGCTGCGCGCGCGGCAGACCGATCATAGTTGAGTGGGAGAGAAACGCAAGGCATTCGGCGGGCCTCTCTCTCGTTCGGTGACTCATCGTAACGTTACCGGGCGTTACACTTTTTCATAAGTGACTCCCAGCCGCAACCTAATTTAAGACGTTGTCACGTCAAAAAGACTTTTCCTCTTCGTAATATTGGATGGATTTGAAAAATTCTTTCCCCTATGGGTAGCTACATTATCCCCGAGTAACATAGGCTATATTTTATTTCTCTTTGTAACTTAGGCTAGCTCAAGATTGAATGACCTGGCAACGCATGGAGGAGGCCTACACCCATATGTGGGTGCCCCAAGACTCTTCATAATAGTGTATTAATTTATTGTAATTTGTTATTAATAAACATAAGAAGAAAAATTCATATTTAAAACTAACATAGATTTCTCTAACCCATTATATGTTTTGTAAGTTTCTGGGAATAAATGGCGTTATTTATTTATTTATTTGTAACTTAGATTATTTAAGGGACCGTGCGAAGCCGGTACGGGATGCTAGTATATTATATTCATGACATACACCGTCCATAACGTAGGTACATGTGTTTATTAGAACTCGTTGGTTTCAAAGATAAATTACAGCACGTAAGTTATAAAAACAATTAAAAAGAAAACTCGAGTATGTTCGAGTGTCAGCCGCCATTTTCCATCGACACCGGATGTTGGTGATAATTCGGAGACACGACTTGCGCTAACTGGTCCGTGAAGATAATAGGTATCGAACCACGTCTGTTGTACCGTGTTACCAACGTACCATGGTACAGTACTCGCCGATATATTTTTTTACACATTTCACACACGGCTGGTTAACCCCATACTGAACCATTTCTAGTTCGAATTATGGTTGCTAACACAACTATTATACTACATATACATATTTTTATATAGATAGGTACAAATTTAACACCCAGACCCACAGCCAACAAATTTAGTTAAGCACAAAGATGTTGGCCGGGCCGGGAATCGAACCCGGAACCTTCTGATTGGCAGTCCTGCATAGTTACCTTTACGCCAACGAGGTCGTCGTATGGCGTAATAATAGTGGCTAGCAGGGTGCATAACCACACGACTCAGCGACGCTAAAGGTGAAACATTCAAAATTCAAATTCAAAATGTTTTCATTCTAATTCACATGTACAATACAAACTTATTCACTAACCCTCAAACTGGTCGCATTCGCGCTCGTGCCTTGGAAGCTAGTGACTTCATGCTTGGAAACATACCTGGTTTAATAACAGATCTTTAATTCTAAAAGCAATCTTGACATGCTGCAAAGAGAAAGCGATATTCTTTACCCTGTATTTGAACATTTACAAATATGCAAGCTATTGAACCAAACGAGCTAGCTAAAGTACCCCAATGATCACCATATGTGTCCACAGTTTAGACTGTCCCTGTTTATATTCGTGTATGCAATATGACGATGTGTGTTCAAGCTGTTCACAACTCTATTCAAAGATATTATGACGTATTTTTGCGTGACGCATTGTGAAGACACATGTTTTTACTTCAATACAGTGCTGGTTATTAAATTTTAGTTTTGTCTCTGCTAAGTTTCTTATTTACTAATTTACTAGATATGTTCATACAATAAAAGTATTTGTAATTTTTTCTATAACAGAAAAGTATTGCAAATTGAAATAACGATTAAAATTCCCCTTACCGTATTCTTATGGCATATGCAAATCATATCCAAAGTATAATGTTAACTTCCATTAATGTCATACGTTTCTGTTCTTTCCAGAGGCTTGCAAAACAAAATGGCGGCAGAGAAGATGAGACCAGCTGGTACTGGGACCCTCCCCCTCAGGCCTCCGTAGACCGCAACGCAGAAGAACAATACAAAGTGCAGATACGAGCACTCCAGAATGAAATATCCACCATGAGAGAACGAGACACAATAGATCTCAGACCAGATACTGACGAAGAGGTCACTAAACTGAGAGAAGAGAACCAAAACTTAACGAAAAATCTGGAAGATCTCGACAATCAACACCAACAAGCTATGGAAAAACTCTTAACGCTGAAGAAAGAACTTCAAAAGAACTTCGAAGCTCTTAAACAGGATCATGAAGATTTAAAAAATAGTAACGATGAGTACGCAGCTGAAATGAAAATGCTGCTCGAAAAGATAAGCGAGAGGGACAAAGAAGTTGAAAGCATGAAAACAGCTAAAGCTGATCACGATACACTCCAACATAAATATCAGAATTTAGAAACAATATACGGTTTGTTGAGAGAAAACGCTGAAAAGTTCCAGGAAGAAAACCAGGAGTTACACGAGGAAGTGTTTAAGCTACAAGAAGAGGTAACAAAGTTAGAACATGATTTAGAAATCGCCACCAAAAATACAGAGCAAACCGAGACCGTCCCTAAAGCCAAGTATGATGAGCTGATGAAAGAAGTTAATGATATGAGAGATAGGCGGAATGCAAATCTTATGCATCACGATGAAATAAATATCGACGATAATGCAAAGAGTGTGATAGAACATCTAAAACGTGACATAACTGACTTAAAGTACCAGTTATCTCAAAAAGAAGGAGAGGCTCAAGATATTGCTGATCATAAACTGATTAAATCTGAAAAAGTCATGCAGCTTTACAACAAGTATGTTAACTTTGAAATCCCATTAGATTATGTCGGTGAAATACCATCTGTCGGCGATAACATCGTGCTTTATAAACTTGAAAGCGTATTCAAAACTGTGAACTCTTTCAAAAAGGACATTGACAACTTAGAGCATCAAATTTCTGAAAAAAATCTTAATGTAAACCATTTGCAAACACAAATTGATGATTTGACCACGGAAAATGATTTTCTCACTACTGATGTCCAACATTTTGAGCAAGAACTTAATGAAATGAAGAAAAATAACGATTTTCTTATATCTGAAATTGCAGCACTAAAAAATGCTTCAAAACTAGAACCCATTATCGAAAGTCATGAAGACAATTTAGCGAAACTTGAGAGTGAGTTAGATATTTGTAATAATATGAATAAGAGTTTTGAATCAGAGATTAAAAGAATAGAAAAAGAGCTGTCAGAAGCAAAGGCAGAAAAAATCATGCTTCAAGAAAGCTTAGCTGATTTGAAATCAAAGTATACTACGATGTTAAGTGAAATAGAAATGTGTAAAAATAAAACTGAAGCAGTTGAAGACTTGGAACTTACCGTCCATAAACAAGAAATAGAAAAGCTAAAAAAAGTAGCCGATGAAGTGGATGAGTTAAGAAAACAATTAAACTCGGCTAACTCTAAAAATGAGCAACTTACAATTGACCTCCATATAATTGAAAATGATAAAGTTTTATTAACTAAGCAAATAGATGATCTCACAAATGCTTTGGAAGAAAAATCTGCTTCTCACAAAGATCTAGAAGGAGTGAAGTTAGCTATGGATAACAAGTTGCAGGAGTTTGAGGTACAACTTGACGAAGTAATAAAAAGTAGGGAAGAAGTCGAGACAGAAAAACAAACATTGATGGAAAAAGTAGTCGAGCTAGAACATCAACTTGAAGGAACAAATAAATTGACTTCCGATATCGAGCGATTAACTACAGAAAAAGCCCATCTTGTTCAGAAACTGAACCGCGTTATTAAAGATAACTCGGCCTTAGTGGCTCAAATTCATTCCTTACAAACTAGAGAGCAAGACCTTGTAAACCAAAATAACAGTTTAAAGGGTCAAAGTAAAGGCAAAGGAAACGGTACACGTTCTGAAATATCGAATAAAGAAGTTAAGGATACATGCGTAGTGAGACTTGTTGAACAACAAGATTTACATAAAGAAATAACTAGTATTCAACAAAAAAATCATAAACTGACACAAAGAAACAAACAACTTGAAACCGAAGCTACCTCAACCGCGGAGAAAATATTGCGTTTTAATGATGAGTTCAATAATCTACTAGCTGTAATCGATGAAAAAGATGATGTGATTGATAGTCTAAACAGAAATGTTCATGACCACAAAGTAGAAATTTTCAATTTGAATAAAACACTAACAGAATTAAACGACAGCATGTTAGTAAAGAATGACGAACTAGAGAGGTTAAGGTTACGCGCAGAATCGCTTTCACATCAGCTTGTAGGTGTTAGGGAGAGATTTAACCAAAACCAAGAAGAGCTGCACATTGCGAGGTCAAATTCTCACGAAATTGGTTCTGAACTGCATATTTTACGTGAAGAAATGAATCAGAAAAACTCTGAACTAGTTACTCTAATTGACGCAAAATCTATTCTTGAAAAGCGACTGAATGATACTGAAAAGTCCCGTGATGAATGTGAAGCATCAATTCTGGAAAAAGACAAAGAAATAAAACAATTAAATCAGTCAATTACAGAACTAACAGAAAATCTAAAACTAAATTCTTCTAATAAAACGGAAGATCAGAATGAATTCATTCAGCTAAAAGAAGAATCAGCAAAAGAGCTTATTGAAGTTAAAACTAGCGTTACAGAGAAAACAAAAGAAATCGAAGAATTGAAAATTAAGATTGAAGAATTAGAAAAATCGGCGATCGAGTACAAATCGTTAATAGACAAAGCTAATGTGGAAAAAACAGAACTAATTAACTTAATTAATTTGAAACACAATGAAAGTATTCAGTACCATAATGAAATTCAGAGATTAAATCACGTGTTGCTTGAGCAAAGTAATGAGTTCAAGAAAGTTTTGGAAGAAAAAGACAAAGCTCTGCAAAATCAATCAGAAACTTGCAATAATTGTGAACGACTAAGGATAACTTTGAAAGAAAAGGATGAAATTATTATTAACTTGACTAAAAATACAGCAGACTATGAAAGGTTGAAACTGGAAATGCAGAATGCTGGTGAAGCAGTGAAGAACTTAACAGAGAAATGTGATAACTTGGATAGGAGTTTAACTACGCAGTTGGATTTGGTCAAGAAATTGACAGTGGAAAATGCACAGGTAAATATTTACGTTTACTTATTCATCATTATCATCATCTCAGTCAAATCACAGTCTGTTCTATCCCACTGCTGGGCATAGGCCTCTCTCCTGTTTTGCCGTCTGTATTGGTCGTATGTTAGCCTAGTCTAGGTTCGATACCTCTAATGTCATTGACCCATCCTAGCGCTGAATGTCGTACGTATTAAATATGTTTCTCTCTCTAATTTCATCATCATCATTATCATCAGCCTATGCTCGTCCACTGCTGGACATAGGCCTCTCCCAAGGCACGCCACTTGGCCCTATCCTGTGCTTTTCTTCGCCATCCACTACCCGCTACCTTCTTCAGATTATCGCTCCACCTGGTTGTAGGGCGTCCTACACTACGTTTGCCGAGACGCGGTCTCCACTCTAGAACTCGTCTACCATAACGGTCATCGGTTCTTCGGCAGTAATGTCCGGCCCATTGCCACTTTAAAATTTATCTCTTTCTAATTCCAGTTGTCAGAGCAAGAGGCGAATAGCGCGAGGGAGTTGGACAGGTTGCGCCGCCATTTAGTGGAGACCGAGGAGAGTTACACGGCGGAGCTGATGACGGCAGAACAGAAGCTGACAGAGTGTCAGACTCGGCTTCATCAGGTCGAAGAAAGAGCCAAACAGACCACCACCGTTTATACTAGCAACAGGTAAGAAGTTGTCTGTGTTAGTTTTATCGACCCCGTTGGCCTATTATATAAATATTAGGACACTTTCACACACGGGTGGTTAGCCCCATACTGAACCATTTCTAGTTCGTGTTATGGTTGCTAACACAACTGATATACTACATATACATACATATTATATATAAATACATATTTAACACCCAGACCCACGGCCAACAAATTTAGTTCAGCACAAAGATGTTGACCGGGCCGGGAATCGAACCCAGAACCTTCTGATTAGCAGTCCGGCATGGTAACTTTTACGCCAACGAGGTCATCAATAAAGTGTGAAGGAGCAAATTGAACCAGCACTGGGGTACCATCAGCATTATGCTGAATTTGCTTCTTTTGTGCATATAGGCTTATATAATATTAATAAGCAATTGTATAACTGTATACCATATGTATCTTTATGTGCATAATAAATAATTTTCTTTCTTTCTTTCTTTCTTTCTTTAATGGTTGCCGTGCCATGCCGGACTGCCAATCAGAAGGCTCCAGGTTCGATTCCCGGCTCGGCCAACATTTTTGTGCTGAACTAATTTTGTTGGCATTCGGTCTGGGTGTTTATAAAAATAAGACTGAAAAAAATATCTATCATCATGCTTTAATTTCCTCACGATAGTTTTCTTTACCAGTTTCGTAAGCCATATTACTAGCTTACGAATAAAGTATGGTACAGTAAAGATATAAAAATAGAGTATTATAAAAAAAACAAATTGCTTTTATTGAGATATAAATTAAAAGACAAAATAATGTACACAAAAAAAGCCTAAATTATCAAGTGCCCGCCTGGCTACCAACTACCTATCCCATTGAAAATTATTTCCAAGCAAATAACGGTGTGTTCCAACAGTCTTAGAACCAGTAATTCCAGACTAAGCAAGCATCACTTTATTGTAGATGCACCAATTGTTGCTAACTCGTTACGCCCCTTGCCTTTCAAATGTAGCTAAAAAAACTTCTTCCCATCATTATTAATGACTACAATACAATAGCCCTTTTATTTATGAAACATTGGATTACAACAATAATACCTTAAGTTTTTTTCATATACATTAATTTATTTTTGCTGTTATGTTTTTAAGATAAATGTATGCTCTGTTATCTTTAGTTTTAAAATTTTATTTTTTCTGAACACCGTGTATAAAAATTGTACCTACTCTATGGACTTTGTGTCTGAAAATAAAGATTTTATTATTATTATACTCAACATTTTTCAACTCGGAATTTGAAGGATTCCGGTATTGTTATGAAACACCACGGGCTTAAGCCAAGTGATGCTCATTTTCTGTAGACTCTTCTTGCAAAAACTTACGTACGATCCGACAAGTACTCAATATCGCGACTTTCTGCATCGTTTTATTATTATTATCATACCAAATGTGTGACTCTCGGAATTTTAAGAATTCCGGTGAAATATGAAGCATCACGGGCCTAAGCCAAGTGATGTTCATGTTCGGATTCAGTTGTTTCTTGCAAACATTTCCGTACGATGCGACAAGTATTTAAAATGGCTGCTTTTTGTATTTTAATATAAATGTTTTTTTGGTAAATCCAGTGTTTTTAAGGCATTATGTATTATTATTATTATTATTTTGACCGTTCACCACAACTTTTTCGACAGCATCCGCGCCAACCAAGAAGTGGAGACGCTCCGCAATCAGATGCGGCTGATAGAGAAGCAGAGGGACGAGGTGCAGACGCGGCTGAGTGAGGCGGAAGACGCTCGCGGCAGGAGCGAGGCCGCGCTTACCAACTTGCAGATAGTACTCGACCAATTCACACAAGGTATACAAAATAAATAATAATAATAATAAAAATCTTTTAGGGGACATTCAGGCTGAAGGACTGTCGGAAGTGGGGTTCTGACAGTCCATTTAAATTGGGTCCGGGAGGGTTGGCAGTTCTTTTTGCCTATGTGGATGTTGCTGCAAGCAAAAGCTAGGAGGGCCTCAGTGTGTTTCCACCGAAGAACCTGAAGCCCTCCATCAAGCATCGAGGCAGAGCACCGAGGGGGTTTTAGTGGGTAAAAATCCCACATAACCCAGCTGCACCCCATTGTAGCTGAGTATCTTATGGAAGATTTCACCCTCGTAAAAAAAAAGGAATTCGACTTTGACAAAATGCAAATCAACATAAATATACTACTAATAAGTGTTGTAGCGCCTGCAACTCGGCTAGCTAAGGTGATCTGATGAGATCATCGAAGCTAAGCAACGGTCTACGCGGAAGGGTTTTGAATGGGTGACCATGCAAAAGACTGACCTTTTTTATGTGCCATTTTCATCTGGGTGCTACCATGGTTCGGCTGACACGTTCAATTGTAGGTCCTGTTAGATTCGTACAAGCAGTCGTTAAGCCTAGTCAGAGGCCTTCGGGCGGTTTGTATCCGCCAACCCGCACTTGGCCAGCGTGGTGGATTATGGCCTATATCTCTCTCCTTGTGAGAGAAGGCCCCGAGTCCCAGCAGTGGGAATATATAGTGGGCTGCTTATGAATATAAGTTTCAAATTCAGGTAACAACCGTGATAAGCTGATCTCAAGATAGTTCTAGAAATTGTAAGACCTCATTTTAAAATCACACTATTCAAATGTCACATTTAAACATTAATATTACCTATTCCTATTTCTGAAGAGAGCTAGCTCCTGCAAACACAGGGAATCCTACTGCAGGAGCTAGCCACCACACTTACATTAAGACTTAGCTTTTAGAATTAGTATTAATTAGTTAAGGTACCTTTTTTTTTGTTGACGAGGGGGAAATCTTCAACAAGATACCCGGCTACGATGGGGCGCAGCCAGGTTATGTGGGATTTGTACCCGCTAATGTTTATTTTGTCAGGCCTGTGTCACTCCGCGTGTAGGTGTTAAAAACATACCTACGGGCGGCGGCCAATGCGCATGGGCCAATCTAGTAGGCTGCCACAAGCGAACGAAAACACACGCGTGCGCGCTATATGTTCGACCACGTTCAACTTAATTATTTGCGAAGTACTAGTTATTATTCTGTGTTATTTGACTGATTAATTATATAATTGCAAGATGGACACAAAGCGAAAAAAAGCAAAAAACACAGAATAATAACTAGTACTACGTATAACCATGTACAACGTATTATGAACCGTAGCATAGTGAATTAAGGTCCATATTCCTTTAAAAAGAAATTGGTAGGTACAAAATTCATAACTAAATTAAATCATATTTGTTTATCAGATTGAGTTCATATTTCTTTGAAAACCATTGCGAAGTGAAGCTTCTGTACGAAGTACAAGTTATTATTCTGTGGTTGTGTTTTATGTTTAGAATGTAAGTTGGTCCAATAAAATTATTGTGTATTTTGTATTCCAGACAAAGACCGCGAGGTTCACGCGGCCACAGAGAAGATAAGAAACAAGATGGACGACCTCAAACGTCAAAACCTCGCCTGTCAAGAAGAAATAGCGCGCCTCAATGCGAAACTTGAAGAGTCTTTGGCAGGACTAAAAGCGGCTACGAGACTAGGAGATCAGTTGGAGACTAAAACGGCGCAAATAAATGATTTGAAGGAGCAAGGTATGTGAGATTTTGATTTTATTTTAGTTTCTAAATTATATTTAAGAGATTTAGTTAGAGTAGATATGTTTAGTTTAGTTAGTTAATTAATTTTATTTGTCGTTTTTTATTAGTTTTTATTTTTATAATTGACTTGTATTATCATTATTCTATTACAATAAGTTTATTTAGTCTAGTTTTTAATATTCAAATTTTTTTGTTTTATTTAAGAGATTTTGTTTGAGTATGTTTAGTTTATTTATACTAGTTTTTTAATTAATCTGCAAGTTGATAGAATGTGTGCGTCTAATAAAAGAAGTTTCACAAATAAGAAATTATTTCTCGTGAAATTTGGTTTGTGAAATGCACACGCGTTTAGTTTCTCTCTTCATATTTTTCGAAGTAGTGTAAAGTTGTTCATACGCATTGTAATCAAAGTTTTGTACCAAGTTTTGATCGAATCTAGAATGATAAAATTTCTTTGCTTTAGAGTAGAGTTAGAATTCACCTTGTTTTGTATAACACAACTATAAATTCAACTAAGTATGTAACCTTTATTCGTTTGTTTTTAACTTATAGTAAAATTTAGTTGACACTTCAATCGTCATTACTAAACCTTTATTGCATTAGTCGATTCTATTAAGCACGGTTTAAAATAAATAATAGTTTAAAAAACTAAAAAACACGCTTTTTATAGAAAACCGAACTAAAAAATAGAAAATAAATTTAAATTAAGAAGATAGTGTTATAAATTTCAATGAATATAAATTAATAATAGTGTGAATAAAAAAAAAAAATCAAATTAGTGTATTGTCATCAGTCCTCAATAAATCTACCAAGTTTGAACGAACTCTGGCCGTTTAAAGTGGGTCAAAATCGCGCCCAAAGAAGTCGGTTACAAACAAACATACAGGTGAAGCTAATAGAAAGCGTGTAAAAAAATTACGTGCAACTTCCATATTGGTTGATTAGTTTTATCATCGAGGATATCTTCTAATTTGAACCATCACCACTGTACGAAGTAATCTGGCTAAATATCAGCTGGTAATTCTGGGATGTGATACCCCAGGCTATCAGTTGGTATACAGTCAGGTTTCTTTAACCCTCTATTAGTTAGACCACAGACACACGTAAGTTTTGTGTTCAAAGCTTTTTGTATACGCAGATGATGTTGTTGTAGCTTTCGATGTGTGTCATGTGCCTTATTTTTGTTACTCAACAAGTTTTCATTATTATTCATGTACGTTCTTTGTTTTTTTTTTTTTATTTAACTACGTGAGTTTTGCTTTGTTTGTTTGGATCGTAATTTTTATGTAATTTAATTCTGACATTACAAGAAAGTTATTTAATTTGCAATAGTTTTTAAATAATAGATCAATCAAAGTTTTAAAAAGCCTCCGAAAACGAAATAAAATGTATTGTAAAAAGTGTCATAAACATTAGAATTATATTAATAGTTTGTCAGATAATTATTTACGTACATCGATTAAGACTGATTATATTATTTATTAATTAATTATAATGGTTAACACCAATTACAATAGTTACTAAACTTAAAACATATACGTAAATAAAAAAATATTTAAAAACATTACAAAATCACAATAAAAATTAAATAAAAAATGTCAGGTAACAATTGCAATAAATTATATAATAATAGTAAGCAATAATTAACCTTAACCATAATGTCAGCAAGTCTTAATAGAAGACTTATAAGTGAAGTGCATCGATTAAGTTCCAAGATCCATGCTTCGCCTACTTCGGTCTAATCTCATTTGGTAACTGTGAGGTTTCACAGCGCGGCTGTACTGTCAACTGTCACCGTGACAGCTTTCAATCTGTCAAAGTGACAACCAGTCCGGTTGCGTTACTCAGATTACCATTTGGGGTTTGATCGAGGTTGTTTGGCTTTACGTCGTGACGTCCTGTGTTTTTTTTAAATATGTTTTTTATTTCGCTTGTAATTTTATGTTTGTGTTTTTGTATAATCGAGTGAGTAGAGAAAATATTTCGTCGTTCGCACCATTTTCTGCGTGCAAGCGAGAGGGAAATATTGTTTTATTGTTTCTTTGCTCACTCGAATTTTTATTGCACGTGCAAGCTTATGTCTTGCATTGCACAGTTGTTCTTGCTTTGAGAATTACGTCAAGCTTCCGAATAAATATCTTACAGAATACAGAGATTGATTGGTAAATAATAAATTATTACAAGTCAAAATGATAGAACAAAAATAAATAAATAAATTAACAGTGTTTACTACATGTGGTAGAATTATCATCATGATATTCTGTTAAACAATAATATGCTTTTCTAACTAGAAAAGTCAAAAATTTTGATTTAAATATGCCGCAGGAAACTGCATTTTTCGTATTCGAGGGTAATTTGTTGTATTTATTGTATTTTTGGACCACTTATAAAAACAGAATTCTTGTGTAAATGATTAATTTGACTTGATATATCATTAAAGCCAAAACTAAAATTAAAATGGTATTTGGCAATAAAATTTTCTATCGGCCTATTATATCCTTCACTATATTGATTCAAACATATTCTCAAAGCAAGAATAAGCTTTTTAATTTTTCGCATTTTAGCTGATCTGAACAATGAGTAGAAAATAGAAGAGCCCTAATATGCTGCATTGTCTCTGAGTATTACTTCAGGTACTGGTTAATGTAATAGGGTGGACACAATTCACTCGCTCTTTTGCCCTTTCATACAATACATAAGATTAAGAAACTTGTCTCCTCAAGGTCTTGCCAGTGTCAAAAGTTAATTACATTTATTGCTCTTAGTATGTCAAAAACATATTATGACAGGTGTTGACACCTGAATTAATTATTGATTGTGCTTTTTTTTCATAAAGAAACAGAATACACGCAATCAATATTTTAATATTCGATGCGATTCGATTATAAAGTAGAATAATTTGAATGGAACCTTTGATTTGACACTAAACATTCTTGGTGTCAATTATATGATATTTTGACACAAGTTAATGTTATTGATTTTTGACACTGCCTTGTGAGTGGTGTCCTTGGTTTTTGACATTAATTTGTAGATGATGAGGTAGCAAAAGTGTTTGAGTGATGACTGTTGCCTTACCAGTCTCTGAATAATACTTTGAGATCGTGTGTGCGATGCATCGAACGCAGCCGCCTAACCACCGTAGTGCATGGTAAGAGTGTACTGAGATCTTTATTTTTATTTTAGTTTTACTTTAGTTATACAAAGTTGGTACTTAGATCATTTTTCTTGATATATTTTTGTTTGAATTATACATCAACTTTAACAAACGTTATAGTTAAGTAAGTTTATATATCAAATGCAAATTCAAAGTCAAATAGAAACGTTAACATGTTTGCAGTTTTCTTCAAGATTAAAATCAAATACAAACGTTAACATGTTTGCAGTTTACTTTAATATTAAAGTCAAATATAAACGTTAACTTGTTTACAGTTTATACCAAATTCAAAGTGAAATACAAACGCTAACATGTTTGCAGTTTACTTCAAGGCTAAAGTCAAATACAAACTTTAACATGTTTGCATTTACTTCAAATTCAAAGTCAAATACAAACGTTAACATGTTTACAGTCTACTTCAAAGTCAAAGTCTAATAATAATATTAACATAGTTATCCTATCAAAGTCTAATATACAAATAACGTGTTTTTGCTTCAAAGTCAAAGTCAAGTACAAACATTACATATAGTTTTTCCTTGTCCAGTCCGGACCCTGCAGACGTCCGTAGCGGCAGCAGAGGAGCGCTACTACAAGGCCACGTCGAACCAGCAGGACAAGGTTGACAAGAACCTGGTGAAGAACCTCCTCATCAACTACGTGGTGACCGCCACCAACAATGTCACTAACAAGTAAGTCTTCGCTAAATTCTTCTAGTCTTCTTCTTTTCCCTCTTCATTGAGAACGTTGGGCACTGCTCTCTTTGGCTGAGACCGTTGAACTCAGGGGTAGCGCTTCGCGTCTCAAGCACACTTGGACCGCTAGATTGCAAATACAAATACAAATACAAATCATTTATTGATAACACCAAAGTTACAAGTCAAAGTCAGTTGCTCTGCCACCCAACTGGTGTACCTGTAAGTTGACTAGATGTACCCGTAAGTTACCAAAGTGTACCTATAGGCTACCAAGGTGTACGCGTAAGTTGCCAAGGTGTACGCGTTATTTGCCAAGGTGTACCCGTAGGTTGTTAAGGTGTACCCGTGGGTTACCAAGGTGTACTCGTAGGTTGCTAATGTGTACCCGTAGGTTGCTAAGGTGTACCCGTCGGTTGCCAAGGTGTACCCGTAAGTTGCCAAGGTGTACCCGTAGGTTACCAAGGTGTACGCGTAAGTTGCCAAGGTTTACCCATAAGTTGCTAAGGTGTACCCGTAGGTTGCTAAAGTGTACCCGTGGGTTGCCCAGGTGTACCCGTAGGTTACCAAAGTGTATCCGTAGGTTGCCAAGATGTATCCGTAGGTTGACGAGGTGTCCCATAAGTTGTGTGTGACCCATAAGTTGCTAAGGTGTACCCATAGGTTGCTAAAGTGAACAGTGGGTTGCCGAGGTGTACCCGTAGGTTGCTGAGGTGTACCCGTAGGTTGCCAAAGTGTACCCATCAGAGTTCTGAGTGGCATGTTAATAATATATCATCTCAATAATCTGTGTGTTTCAGGACCCAAGTGCTCCGCATTCTGTCGACAGTGCTGGACTTCAACCAGTCGGAGTGCGAGCGACTTGGTCTCGTGCGAGCTACTGGCTCGGGCGAGTCACTCGCCGCAGAGTTCGTCAGGTAACTGTCACTTGTAAATATTTTTTTTTTTTTTAAATATTAGGACTCATTTCACACACGGCTGGTTAACTCCATACTGAACCATTTTTAAGTTCGTGTTATGGTAGCTAACACAACTGATAACTACATATACATACATATATATTTTATATAGATACATATTTAACACCCAGACCCACAACCGACAAATTTAGTTATGCACAAAGATGTCGGCCGGGCCGGGAATCGAACCCGGAACCTTGGTTAGCAGTCCGGCATGGTAACCGTTGCGCCAACGAGGTCGTCAAATAAATATAAGGACACAATTCACATATGGCTGGTTAGCCCCATACTAAACCATTTCTAGTTTGTATTACAGTTGCTAACACAACTGATGTACTACACATACATAATGGTTGCCACACCGGACTGCCAACCAGAGGGTCACGGGTACGACTCCCGGCACAGCCAATATCTTTGTGATGAACTAAATTTGTTGCCAGATGGGTGTAAAATTTGTATCGATATAAAGTATTTATGTATGTGTGTATATGTAGTATATCAGTTGTGTTAGTAACCGTAATACAAACTAGAAATGGTTCAGTATGAGGCTAACGAGCCGTGCGTGAAATGTGTCGTTATAAAAAAAATAACAGATAAATTGTAAAAAAAACAACTAAAGATTAAATTGTACTTGCCAATACCGGTAACACTGTTTGACTACGTGATGATTCTAAGTAAAAGTTTATACTTAACTAGCTTCGCCCCGCGGTGTTACCCGCGTTAATACGAGACATAAAGTAGCCCATCTGTTAATCCACGACCTAAACTATCCTTATACCAAATTTCGTATAAATCGGTCCAGCCGTTTGAGCGTGAAAAAGTAACAAACTTACACACTAAAATTTCGCATCCTACTATTATACTAAATGCGAAAGTTTGTGTGTGTATGTATGTTTGTTACTTCTTCACGCTCAAACGGCTGAACCGATTTTAATGAAATTTGGTGTGAAGATAGGTCAGACTTTGGATACTTTTTATTGTCCAAATGTAATTTAATGTTTATTGCCGGTTGTTATGCTAGCGTGTCTTACTTATTGTGAGCTAAATGAAAAAAGGAGTAAGAGATAGGCTAAGTTTGTATAATTTGACAATTGTTATGTAATTTGTGACTCATCTTAGTTAGATTTGTATTTTTAGGTTTGACTTAAATATGTGTAAATAATGTAATGTAATGTTATTATTATTGTCTTAATTTAATGAAGCTAATGTAACTATTGTAATTAGATGTATGCTATTAATATTCATATTTAATTAATGTAATTGGTCTATGTAGTACCGTTTTAATTAAATTCAATAAATAAATTAAATTAAATAAATTATCCAGGAATAACTTCTATTGTCCCGGATCAACGCGGGTATTATCGCAGGTCGCAGCTAGTTTATAATATAAGTAAGATTAATGTAATTAATTGAGTCACTTAATTATTTCCAGATTTCTACAGAATGAATCCACTCCGCGGTCGGCTTTACCCGATATGATGGGACTCGCGCGAAGCACCACGCCTTCCAGGAAGAGTTCCACTGCCTCAGGTGATGCTTTCTTACTTTTTTTATTTTTTTATCTTGAAAGTCTCTGACTTAAGTCGTCGGAGACTTACATTTTATGTGTGCTGACAGTCTAAGTTATGGTGAAAGATTATGATCTGCTAGGCTTAAGGCTAATCAAGGTTTCCATGATGTGATTCCCCCCGCCCCCTTCCACTACCAGACGAGCAGGGAAACGCCAAGGCGGCATCGGTCTACGGTTGAGGTGCCCAAGGCACGCACTAAGCGTTTTGCCTCCACCTTTGTTGTCCGAACCGCCAAACTTTGGAACTCCTTGCCGAATTCCCTGTTCCCCAATGACTACAATCTAGCGATATTTTCAAGGCGAGAGTTAACCGGTTCCTTCTAGGTAAGCGCGATCCACCGTAGACCTCAATATCACTTACCATCAGGTGAATTGTGGTCAAGCGCTGACCTATTCAGAGAAAAAAAAAAGTTTTTTTTTCACACACGGCTGGTAAGCTCCATACTAAACGATTTTTAGTTTATATTATTATGGTTGCTAACACAACTTATATACTACATATACATACATATATACTTCATGTAGATGAGTATTATTTGGGGCAAGCGCAAAATTTATATTTTAAACAGCTTGTAGCTATCTTTGATGAAAATAAATCTTAGATGACGACCGCCACAAAATGGCGATTGTCAATATTTTTTTTGTTTGTTTGTTTGTATGTTTGTTTGTAACCGACTTCTTTGGGCGCGATTTTGACCCACTTAAAACGGCCAGATAAGCGTGTTTTTTAGTTTTTTTAAACTACTATTATTTACACTTGCCTCAATATGGATATCAAATTAGAAAACTTGTGTTAAATTTCAAATCCAAAATGGCCGCCTCTATAATTAATGTTAAATTTAGGGTTTTCAATTTCACTTGTTTCTTAATTACTACTTAACTGCTTCAAAAAGTTACTTTGATTCCGAGTGGTGGGAATAATTATGTTTTATATATGTAGACTTTGATGTGTTACAGCGACACATCATAAAGGATAACTGAAAAAAAAACCTATGTGAAATGGGCAAAAAATATATAATATATATATAGATCTTCTTCTTCTTCACCTTATCCCATTTAGGTGGGGTCGGCACAGCAAATCTTCTTCTTCCACTCTCCTCTATCAGGCGTCATCTCCACACTCAATCCTTTCTCTCTCATGTCCTCATTCACACACTCCATCCATGTCTTTTTCGGTCGGCCTCTTGCTCTTCTTCCTTGCACTATTTCCATACATCTTCTAGTGACATGCTTCTCCTCTCTACGCATCACATGTCCATACCACGCTAACCTTCTACTCCTTATTTTCTCCCTGATAGATATGATATAACTTAAATACAAAAATCATAAAACTGTATTACGTCAAAGAACGTAGCGCCATCTATTCGTATTTTCATGAAACGACTTCACTCCGGTCACGCAATCTACTATCGTCGTATCACTATGCGACTGCAGCGCGTCGCGTCATATGGCAACAGCTAGGCTGGACGCTCGATTTGCAGCGCCATCTAGGTTACATCGGTAATTATGGCAAACTTCTGCACAACGCTTTATTTTATGGGAATCAGTAATCCGCTCTAGTATTTTCTGATTGCTGTTTTTTTCAACTATTTTTTTTTCTATTTTCAGGACCAGTCTCAACTCCAACTTTTGATCAGAAGCACAAACGCAATCCCTCGACGGGATCAAACAACCTTCTCTTCGCAAACATTGAAAATTTGGACACAGTATCGCAAAAGTCACGTGATTCGCTCGACATGCGTACGGCAGTGGGCGAAGTTCGCGCGTCAACGGGTGAAATTCGCGCGTCAACGGGTGATGTTCGCGCGTCAACGGGTGAAATCCACGCGTCAACGGGTGAGGTCCGCGCGTCAACGGTTGAAAACCGCACGACTCTTGATACAGGTGTGACCCAATTAAGAAATAATGAAGGAGCTATTCTTAAACATGTTCTTAGGGATATGTAATTTATATAGATCGTGTCGCGTAATTAAAAATCGCTGGTAAATCTGCGTAGAAGGCGATTTATTAATCCCTAAATGTGCTGCTTAAATAAAGTTTTAAATTACATGTTTAATATAAGTGATTGATTGAAATTGTGGAAAAAAATAGCACGTGTGATTTTGCATAATAAGAGCAAAGTGAATGGATTCTGAGGAGAGAAACCTATTCTCGTGTATAGCAGTGGAGGAAAAATCCAGCTGATGCTAATGATGATGATTGGATTAGAAACACACGATGACTGGGATAAGTTGTATGATAGTAAACCTTGTGTATGTTTAACTCGACCTAATAAAAAAAAATGAAAATTCTTGTCCTCTCACTCGCACAACCAAATGAGTGCGAGCAAGAAGTAGCGAACTTTCAAATGCTTTCTTTATCAACACAAGTTATTATAAAATAATCGTGTAAAACGACAAAAAACGATAATGAAAAATATACGTTATTATCTTCGATCAAATATATACCAGATTCAGTGTTGCATTAAAACAGCACAAAGAATGGCATGTGTTTACTATACTATTGTATCTATTACGATATATACAGAAATACAAAATATGACCACTTCACAAAAAATATTTCAATTTAATTCGATCTTACCACTGTACCAAAAGGTTGAGTTTCGAATAGTGCCGTAATAAACATAAGCTATCTTTCTCCGCGATAACAGCTAGTAGTGCTCGTAAAATGTATGACCGTACGCAGTGAGCGTTAGAAAATTCAACTGTATTAAACTGTACTAATAACGCTTAAATTCCCACAGTCGTAAGTTTACTTCTGACGGTTTTTAACTTACCGTGATAGAATAGAATATAGAATACATCGAGTAGCTATGTGGATAATTCTCATACTATCAACATTTTATTATCTTCTTATATATAAAATTTCCGTGTCACAGTGCTTGTTACCGTACTCCTCCGAAACGGCTTGCCCGATTTTATCCAAATTTTATATGCATATAGGTCTGAGAAACGGCTACTGTATATTTAGAAATAATTATTAAGGCAAAACAACGTTTGCCGGGTCAGCTAGTATTCTTATAAAAATAGTACTTTAAAACTGAAACTGATATAAAGTTAACGAAAGAAAGAGACTCCATCGGAAACCTTACTTTTACGGTGGTTATTTTAGCAATTCGTGAAAGCACACTGAAGCATTATAGCACGTCCGCTCGTTGGCTCTGGTTGGAACTTACTAGACCTAAATAATAGTAGTTTAAAAAAACTAAAAAACACGCTTATCTGGCCGTTTTAAGTGGGCCAAAATCGCGCCCAAAGAAGTCGGTTACAAACAAACATACAAACAAAATAACAAAAAAATGTAATAATTTTATCAAATTAGTGTATTGTCATCGGTTCTCAATAAATCTACAAAGTTTCAACGAAATCTGGCCGTTTAAAGTGGGTCAAAACCGCGCCCAAAGAAGTCGGTTACAAACATACAGGTGAAGCTAATATAAAGTGTGTAAATGACCACACTTTTACTTGTGGTCTTATTTTCTTATTTTCCTTGCCGTTTTCAGAACATTACCATATATCTAGTACGTATTTGATCGAAGGTTAATGATGAAATTGTTATTTTGTAATTTTGCAAGTTTCTTGCTTTTTATTTGAAACATAATCTTAATCTCCGTATATCTAAATAGTAGATAAATAATTAATTTTTATTCCAATTAGAAGATGAAAAAAATATAGCATTTATGTACATAGGTAATAATTAAACTTTAAATTGATTGATGTAGCTTTTGAATAATATAAACATTTTAAATGATATATGTTATAATTGTATTTTATCCTGTATGTAACTGTTAGTGAATTTGAAAAATAATTAATTATAAATCTTAATTTGTATTTTGTAAATTACATAAAATATACAGGATAAGTAATATATTGTCTGTTTTTTTATGTTGATTTCTTCAGTATGGAGTTTTTTTTTGACACATTTGTTTTAAAATATTGTATTGAACTATAACTGTGTTAGTAATAATTCTAAAAATATTTTATTTAATATATCTGTTTTTTTTTTTAATTGCTTATGTTTTTAGTCATACACGAAAGTTTTTTTACGATTTACTTGGGTCGGTCTTAAAATGTACCCTATAATAATTATTTTGTATGAGCTAAGTGGCCGAGCTCTGGAGTCGAGAGTTTTCAAGCCCGAAAGTCTCTGACTTGTCTTAACAACTGCTAGACTAGAAACCGGAACCTATGATATAATGTATTATCCGACCCACGGTGGCGCCGATATGTTTTTTTTTAACTATAAATACCTTATCCTGTGTATGGAGTTAGCATTTAATAATAAAGCAGCCATTTTAATCACAACTATTAAGTTTTAGTTAATAATTTGTATGTATTATGAATAGAAGGTATTATTTACTTTTCTTTACGTTTGTGTTGTTTATGTATTTATTTAGTTTTTTATTATTTTATAAAATAATGTAATTTAGGTTATGAATGATTGCAAGTTATATAATTATGTTAATATTTTGTTGTTTCACTGTATTTGAATTCTGAGTTACTGATAACTAAAGGTAAACTTTTAAGGACGGCTTAATTACTCCTAGACAAATAATTATTTGGTCAAGTGCTAGTCGGATTCGCACACCAAGGGTTCTGTACCGTTAAGTATAAGACAAAATAGAACAAAAACTACCTTACCTTGATTCAATAAAGAACACATTTGAAAGTTTGCTTTGTAAGCTGAGTACAAGTGAGACGATATGAACTTTCAAACCTTTTCTTTATCGAATCGAGTTTTATACCAAAATTATTTCGGTACGCGGCAAAATTTTTCGCTATTTTTCTTTCTTATAACGTAAGTTGTTTGTCTAGACGCACTGAAGGCGCCATCGTTATACTGTGGAGGTGCCTAAGTCGCGTACTAAGCGGTTTGCCTCCACCTTCATTGTGCGTACTGCCAAGGTGTGGAATTCTTTGCCAAATTCCCTGTTCCCCGATAACAATCTAGCGGTTTTCAAGGCAAGAGTGAACCGGATTCTTTTGGGCAAACGCGCTTCACCTTAGATCGCAATATTACTTACCATCAGGTGAATTACGATCAAGGGAATGCCCATTAAAAGTTAAAAAATACCGCCCTTAAAATGCTATGCGTTAGTTACATGTAACTCTGTTTAATAATGAACTTGTTAAAGAATGATTGAATCTATGATTTATCTTATATATAAAATTTCCGTGTCACAGTGTTTGTTACCGTACTCCTCCGAAACGGCTTGACCGATTTTTACCAAATTTTATATGCGTATTCAGTAGGTCTGAGAATCGGCTACTGTATATTTAGAAATAATTATTAAGGCAAAACAACGTTTGCCGGGTCAGCTAGTTACATATAAATTAAAAACATCCGTGTGCTACTAACATTGTATTACCTGCTTGTAACATTGTGAATATTGTTTATAGTAATGTAGAATTGAATTAGTTGCTTAGTTATTATTTTAATATATATGTGTTTCATATCGATAATTCAGTTAATAAATGATGGAATTTTATTTCGTAGTTTTATTTTTGCAATTTTAATTTAAATTACATACCTATAATAAACAATGGAAATAAATAAATAAAATTTTTAAAGTCTGGATTTCCTTATACATTATTTTATTTATATGAGTATAAATAACAGTTATGTTATCAAAGAAAAGGTCACAGAAAGACCTGCATTGACATCTTATCTTAACGTGTAACTCATATAAAAGCGTGAGCGTTTTCACAAACAAACATTCCAACTTGTATTCGCGCTTCAGATAGCACGCGAATTAATATATAAAGAGTACCTTTTTATATTCCATCATGAAATGGCTGCTATTTCTAAGTCTAACCAGCCTACTCACCTCCGTCTTGGCAACCGAAAGAATAAACTACGACCTGGATAAAGCACAGGAATACTACAACAGCTTCTTGGAAAAATACTCCCAGGACCTCTTGAGAAGCGGCGACGACAGAGAGAAACGATTCAACATTTTCAAGGAAAACCTTAAACAAATCAACGAGTTAAATTCACGCAACGAAAGCGTTTACGGTGTTACCGAGTTCTCTGATCTGACTGCGGACGAGTTTAAAAGCCTCTACAGTCACATAGCTTTCGAAGACGACAATGATGATCGGAAGCCGTCATGCCCTATCGTGACTGACGCTCAACTCACGGGAATCAAAGCTCCTGCCTCTTTAGACTATAGGAGCAAAAACGCGGTAACTCCAGTGAGGAATCAGGGTAAATGCAATAGTTGTTGGGCATTTTCTACAGTCGGAACTATCGAGGGAGCGTACGCGATTAAACACAAAAACCTCTTGACGTTATCGCCGAAGCAGCTGTTAGACTGTCTCCAATGCAGCACTCCTTGCACCGGACCGGGGTCTTCAATGCGTCGGGCACTCGCAGAGCTTTGGGGCGCCGGCGTCGCTTCCGATGCAGAATATCCTTACTTCGCAGAGAAATCTCGCTGTTCCTACAAACCAGCCATGGCCAAAGCCCGCGTGAACGGTTGCACCAATTTCCTCCTCACCAACGAAGAGAAATACAAGGATGTGCTCGTCAAGTACGGGCCGATGTCTGTAGGAATCGACGTGACCAATATTCTTCATTATAGAGGAGGGGTTTTAACAGCAGCTGAATGTCCTCCTGGCAAACCGAATCATGCAGTCTTACTGGTGGGGTATGGATCCGATGGAAGGAAGAACTACTGGCTGATAAAGGATTCCCGTGGAACTGATTACGGAGAGGCTGGATATATAAGAATGGAGATGGGGCGTAATGTGTGTGGAATACTGAACAGGCAAGCCGTGGTAGCTTCCGTGGAATAGGGTGCTTAATATTTATAATAAACTACCCTCAGACCTAAAAAATGTAAGCCCGTTCACCGCATTCAAAAGTCGACTTTACCACCACGTAATAACGGATAGCTGACTTTTACGAATGCGTTGGACGGGCAAATTGTGTGTTATGTTTATTTACGTGTAAATTTAAATTGCTTACTAATTTTATAGTGGCGACGAATGTTATATATGTAAATATGTTCTCATGTAAGTGATAATTTAATATCTTTTGTCAGAATAAATATCTTTAAACCTAAAGCTAATATCTAATAAAGACTCGTATCAATGTTCGTATTCGCTATTCAGTGTTTGCCACCAATTTTTGTTACCTACGTTGTATTTTAAAACAAAAATAATGTAACAACACAAAAAAAAAAACGTATTTGCGTTTAGTTTCACTTCGTACCTATTAAAGATTTGATGAATTTACTTCTTCAGACATTTTTTTTGTAGTTTTTACTCTTTCCGCACGGTTTTCCCATAATCGTGTTTTTCCTATTTCTGCACTTTAAATTTGGGAGGGCAGCGTATTGGTATAGAAAGAAAGGAAGAAATTTGTTTATTCTTGCAAAATAGCATTCAAAACACAATCTAAAAATGTAAAAGCTTAAAGCAGTTTTATACCAAGTGCAGCAGCGCCATACATATGTATTTGAGCAAGGCGTCTGGCTTTCGTCAGAGGAATTTTCACGAAATAAATTCATAAAAAAACTACAATTATTGAAATTATGAGCTCTAATGATTCTATATCATTTACTTAACAAAAATTAAGTTTTGCTGTAATTAATGTCTGTATTACTGAGCCACAGAGCAATTTGTTAATTTTAAAACAACAATTTTTAGGGTTTCGTACCTAAAAGGTAAAAACGGGACCCTATTACTAAGCCTCCGCTGTCTGTCTGTCTGTCTCCAGGCTGTATCTCAGAAACCGTAATAGCCAGAAAGCTGCAACTATCACAAGATATGTATTTCTCGTGCCGCTATAACAACAAATACTAAAAATAAAAAATGAAAATATAAAGGGGGGTAAACGGTACAGTAACCGTACCATACAGTAAACGAATAAAGAAGAATTCGATGATACCGAATATTGTACCGCCTTGAAAGTTTAACTCGTTGATTTCGTTGTGGTTCTTTAAATATTAATTTTATATTGCATTTCTAAGGTGAATTTTGGTTTGTATATTGTTTTTTCTTTCTACGATGCAAATAAATGAATAATAATAATAAATAAATGTGTTATTTGTTTTACTAGACTTGCATAGGTTTCTGGAGCGACAAGGGTCTGCCTCCATCTAGCTAAGGGATATCCCCCGGACAGATGTTGTGTCCGGAGACGGCCGTCCACAGGTCATGCATTGTAGCTAGGATCAGTCGTACGCGCGTTGAAAATACCGCGCGCGCGATTCAGAACGAGCGCTCTGATTGGTAGTGGGCGATGAAGTGCGACAGAGACGATACAGGTTCTTCTGTGAGGATGAAGTTTTAGAACAATGTATTTCCGAGACATCCGACGTAGTAAGGTCTTTCTAGTGCCACATAATTAAGCACTACCAAATAGTAAAGAAAAAATAATTAACCGTTCTTTAATAATAAAATAATAATAAATATTAGGACACATTCACACACGGCTGGTTAGCCCCATACTGAACCATTTCTAGCTCGTATTATGGTTGCGAACACAGCTGATATACTACATATACATACATACATATTATATATAAATATATATTTAACACCCAGACCCACAGCCGACAAATTTAGAGCACAAAGAATCGAACCCGGAACCTTCTGATTAGCAGTCCAGCATGGTAACCTTTACGCCAACGAGGTCGTGAAATATCTTTATAATATAAAATAAAGATATTTTTTTTTTTTAGGATATGTACTGTTTCTTAAAGGAAATGAAAAGGGCAAAATAATGAATAAATTTATTTCATCATAAATCATAAGCGATAAAAACTAAAACACAACCCTTAGAATATTTTTGATACGAGTACCTATCTAACTTGTCAATATGGAAAAAAAAGGTTCGATAAAATAATTTTAGTTTTTTTTAACCAGTTTTATTCCTCATTCATAAGTCTGAGTGGTACCAAAAAAGTATAAACATTCTTAGTCTTCAAGCATTTTTTTCAATGTTTTTACCGTTTACGATTACACAGCACTACAAAAGGTTTTTTTTTGTTGCCCTGGATATCATCGCAAATTGTTAAGTTTTATAAGTGCCCAGATTACGAATATATTCGTAAAAGTACTAAATGTAGTGGGTGAAGTACCCTCTCCACGGACGCTGCATCGCCTGGGACACAATTATAATGTGCTTGAAAAAAATGTGCTCGTTTTTACAAATTGAATTTTGAACAATTTATCGTTCAAATTATTTTTTTCAGTCATTTGTTGAAAAAGCGAGCAAATTTTACAAAATCATTGATAGGTTCATGAACTGTGTGTATAAATAGACCCAAAATCGTTATCTAAAGGCAACCACTGTAGACCAGTGATATTAACGTAAAAACTGTAAATTCTCTAGCCCATATCAGCATATTTATTGTATATATTTATCATTTGTTTTTAATACGTTATCAGGTTCATAAGGTAACACTATCGCGGGGAGAAACCCAGTGACATGGGTTCTATTTTGTTGCGATGCTGTCAGATTGGGGAACAGACGTTTTCCCATCGACCCACATTCGCTTTTTATAATTTTTTTTTTACGCTTAATAGGCTTGCGCTTGACCACAACTCACCTGATGTTAAGTGATATTGCAGTCTATGATGAAACGCGCTTGCCTAGAGGTAACCGGTTCACTCTCGCCTTGATGACAGTCAGGTTGTAGTTGAGTGGGAACAGGGATTCCGGCAAGGAGTTCCACAGTTTGGCCGTCCGTACTATAAACGTGGAAGCAAATCGCTTAGTACGCATTTTTGGCAAAAAACATCACACCAAGACACATCCTTTAACCACTTTAAATGTCATTATTATATCTTCTGGCCACCGTAAGGCATTATCAGTGGACCTAATTACACTAGCCTATTTATTGTTACTGTTTCAACGAATAATAAAGAAATTTTGAAACTAAAGTGGACCTAATTGCTGCCACCCTATTAGTAACCTAATTACTTAAATAGGGTTCAGAGACCAAAGATAATTAACGAGATGGTTAAATTTTGGGTAAATGATAGTCAAAGCAGCTATATAAGGCGAGTGGACGCGATCTGCCGCCATCCAACATGAGGGCTGCAACGTTGATAGTACTGGCAGTGTGTATCCTCGCGCTGGCTTCTTGTAGCCAGGCTGACATTCCTGACGCAGTTGGACCACTAGCTACCAGCAACCAAGACGCTCCAGATATTCTTGACGATTTTGGCGTCGGATTGGAACTGGCTTCGCTTCGCCAGAAACGCTCCAAGCCATTGGGTGCGTTGGATAAAATAACGAGTATAATCCGGAGTGGCTACAACGGCTGGCAAGAAGGCAAGAGGAGTATGAAGCAAGCGGCAAGGGACGCGGAGCGAGCGCGCGCCAATGCGTTCACCAGAGCACCGGTGACCTCAGCCAATTTTGCTCAGCAAGCAGCCAATCAGAACAGACGATGGTAGAGATTGTCAGTCAGATTCAGATTCAGATGTTTTATTGACCATAATAACATTCATTATTTTTGGTACGTCATTTACAGTGGACATGTCTTAATGCTAATATATAATATAATTTAAATGTCCGCGAAAGTGTGATAAACGTCAAATTTAGAATTAATTTTTTTATTATGACTTAAACTGAAAATATCCTTCTGTGAGCTTCATGTCCAGATATTCGTCTAATTTATAAAACGCATTACATGTCAAAAATGATTAAATTTTACATTTGAATTCATTATATTTTAATTTAGTTATAGGCTGTGGCAACTTATTATAAATCTGAATTTTCGTATAAACACCATGTCTTTGGGTCTTTACGAGCCTCGTCTTAGGAATACACAACCTGTCTTCGTGTCTCAACGTCTTAGTCGCGATATATCCGGTATGTTTCAGTAAGTCATGTGACAGCCAATATAACCGACATCAATGCTTCATCAGATCGCCGCCGAAGACAAAAAAACGCTCAGCAGGCATCCAGCCAGAACAGAACTAAATAGCACTGATTCTCAGTTATGTGACAGCCACTATCATACAACAATATCATAGTCAAAATCATAATTTAATTGCTGTCATCAGATCGCCGTCGACAAGACTGTTACGCTCATTGAGCATTCAGCCAGAACCGACCTAAATAGCACTGATTCTCAGTTATGTGACAGCCACTATCATACAACAATATCAGTGTCAAAATCATTAATTTAATTGCTGTCATCAGATCGCCGTCGACAAGACTATGTCAGTGAGGCTTCAGCCAGAACAGACTTTTAGCAAACCAATAGATAGAGTAGACAGTAGATCATCATAATTCCCACTTTGCTTCTCTTCACTGCTGAGTATACGCATATATTCCTAACAAACATTTTTTATTAGATAACTTGATTTATCCCTCAAACAAATTAAGATTAATAGACTAAGTACTTGATATATGATGTGTTCATTAAAACATTTTTCCCAAATAAATACGATTTCATTAATTTATACGATTTTTTATTAAACTTGTGGTAATTTAACTTTACTAAAATTGTTTTAAAAAACAAACAACCGACTTCAAAAATACAACTAAAAAGGGAAAAATAATTTTAAGCCTAAATCAAATCAAGAATATATAAATAAAATAGAAGAGTTTATTTCATGTACTTATAAAAAACTATTTTAAATTTTTATTGATCCTGTATTCCTGGAGTCCATGCCAGCAAAGAAAGACAATTAAAAATATATTTTTTTTAACAAACATTAATTTGTTCAATCAGACGGCCCCTGGTTTGATCCCGGCCCTACACCAAAGACTTGTTTTTCAAGTAACGTGTGGATTTACACTCGCTTTACGGTGAAGGAAAACATCCTGAGGAAACCGGCATGTTTGAGGACCACAATATCCGGAAACGTGTGTCCTTCGCCAACCCGCACTTGGCCAGCGTGGTGGATTATGGACCATATCTCTCTCCTCGTCAGAGGAGGCCCTGAGTCCTAGCAGTGGGAACGTATAGTGGGCTGCTTATGTAACTTTCAGAAGCACAAGATTTTAAAATGTCAAAACCGCTACTTTTCAAAAAATAAAATTATTATGCGAATTTTACCAAATCGTGTTTCGGAGCTCTAACAACTCTTAACACTGAAGCAAAACTTATAAAATTTAAAACACTATTATGCAAGTAGCTTTATCATTGACGCAGGATTTTATAGGATTTTTCAAAATATGTCATTTAGCTCTCATAGCCATAGCATCAGCGAACTAGAATAAACGGAAGAGTAACTCCATACAATTGCCGCTTAGAATTTGTATCCATCTACGCACACAATTCTACTGCTGTCCCAACGAAACACACACACACAAAGCTCGCACGCGATTGGTGCCCAGCCACATCATGTGACGCCACGCGGGCGTACGGGTAGTTGTTTTGCCCCGCCCACCGCGGTGTTTTACGCGTGGACGGTGGAACCGTTTTATCGGCCAAGTTATTATTCTATTTATTCTAGTTCGCTGCATAGCATATAATAAAGCAGTGGGCCGCTCTGTAGGTTTTGATGTTGAAGGGAGGCGAATATACAGCAGTAGTAAACGTGTTAAATGTGATGATAATGATATCATAATTCTCACCACAGAACCTCATACCCAGAAATTAAATTTATTTACTCAATAACTAAAACTGATTATACCAGCTTATAAGGCCACTATTATCATAATCTATCATTTCTTAATTAACCATAATCAATAAAAAATATAATTTGAAGTAAAATCTAAATCAAAATTGTAAAGCCAATGAATTAAAGTAAATTAAATTGTATTATTATATCAAAGAACAATCTTTTTTTAAATAAAAAAGTTACAGATAATTATATTTATTTTAATTAAATCTCTAAACATTTTCACCAGTTTCATCGTCGTCGTCAATACATTCATATTCCTCATCGCTATTATTCCATTCTGTGGATTGGTCGTCTTCAATATCGCAATATCTTTTCTGCAATAGTAAAAAAAAAAACAAGTTAATAAAGTTTGATATTTGTTATTCAAACTGTAAAAAAAAATATGAAATTTTTTGAATAAGAAATTAATAATAAAAAAAACTTGATAACAGTGGATACACAGTGAAGGGCTGCATTAGACCAAGCGCTATACTAACTATACTGATAAATTATAATAGTTTAAGGGAGTCTGGCAGAGGGTTGCCACCATAATAACCGTCTGGCAATGAGCAACGCGACTTTTGATATTATTATGAATCAAATGTAAAAAAAATCAGGTTTTATACTATAACGAATTTGAGATGGAATTTTATACACCTTTGTTATCTGCCAAAGCCACTGCTGCCTCAGCTTCATGGTTGGGGATCATTCTTACCTCTACTAGGGACAGGCATAGAACAATTTTCAGCTTTTATTAAAAGACGAAGGTCAGAAACTTATGGGCTCTTAGGCTATTACTGAAATTGATATATTGGAAAAAATACGAAAAAACATGTTTATTGTATGAAGACTACCTTTATATTTTATTGTTAGTATTGGTTGCTATAGCGTCATAGGAAATACATAATTTGTGAGAATTTCATCTTTTTAGCTATCACTCGTTTCTGAGACATACAGACAGACAGCGGAGAATTTGTAATAGTCCCGTTTTTAGGGTTCCTTACCTAAAAACAGGACCCTATTAGTAAGCCTCCGCTGTCTGTCTGGCTGTCCCCAGGCTGTATCTCAAAACCGTAATAGCTATAAGCCTGAAACTTTCACAATATATGTATTTCTCGTGCTGCTATAACAATAAATACTAAAAAAATAAAATAAAAGGGGGTCCCAGTATAATAAACGTGTTTTTTTCGTATTTTTTGCTATATAACAATAACGGTTGGTGCTAGACACTTTTCACGAAATACATAAAAGTAAATTGGCTATCAAATTAAATTATAAAATTGAAATAAATTATATATGTCGCGGATTCAATTAGATTATATTCAGCGTGGTCGTCGTCGGCGTCCGCCATTATAATTGAATTGTTTGTCAGTGCGCACAAGTGGCGCAGGCGCTGTATCGTGGCAGACTGAAGCACATTCAAGTCAAACCGCGAGTGAACGCACTACTGACAAATAGGAACAACTTCATTCGTACATTCACATTCGTTCCTTCAATCAGCACAGATAACAAACTCTTGCGTTCACAGTGCTGCCATTCGATAGGATGGAACTACTAATCGAATAAATTAAAATAAAACATTCCTCTAACACGGCCATTCTGCCACTCAACGCGTTCTCGCGTTGTTTTACAATTATAAGCAACTTAACAGGAAGCAATCAACAACACCGGCAAAGCGTTAACTCCGTCCGAAGCTTTCAGCCGCAACTAATTTCAAAGAGGTTTTGTTATTTAAATGACAAACGCAAAGCGTAGAGCTTTCAACGTAACACACGAGTCTTCCACTCAACTTGGCGCAATGCATCGTGAACTTTCGGCAACAAGAATTCAGTACGAGCAACCGTATAAACTCATAAAGCGTGGTAGTTTTCAACGATACCCTTGGACAACGCGACAAAGCTTTCAATCCGTACTTTTGGACAAAGTGACAAAGCTTTCAATCCGTACTTTTTACAGAAAGCGACAAAGCTTTCAATCCGTATTTTTGGACAAAGCAACAAAGCTTTCCATCCGAAATTCCAGCTAAGCGTAACAGCTTACAGCAACCGTTCAAACTCGTAAAGCGTGGTAGCTTTCAACGACACTTGCGGACAAAGCGAACAAAGCTTTCAATCCAAAACTCCAGCTAAGCGTAACAGCTTACAGCAATCGTTCAAACTCGTAAAACGTGGTAGCTTTCAACGACACTTGCGGACAAAGCGACAAAGCTTTCAATCCGAAACTCCAGCTAAGCGTAATAGCTTACAGCAATCGTAAAAACTCGTAAAGCGTGACAGCTTTCAACGACAAATGTACGCGAAGCGCATGGCGTTACGTTAGAAACATAACAATACGAATTATACGAAACACGGAGTTCCAATTTACGGCAACGGAGCCACATGAAGCGCGAAACTTCTAACGCACTACAACTGAAATGTATGAAGCACTTAGCCTCCAATGCACTATAATAGCGTTACACGAAGCGCATAGATTACAGTCTACTACAACAGTGGTATACGAAGCGTGTAGCTTCTGGTGTACTACAATAGTGTTACACGAAGCGCGTTAATTAAAGACGCTAATTACAATTCAAGGCAAGGTCTGATGGCAGAACTCTGCATCTTCAGTTCCGTCACCAGGACTTTTGTCTAATTCAGAAGATAAATCTAGTAAACCTGAAAGGTATCTACGTAATTTTTCGTGACGAACATACTGAACACGTCCTCCGGATATAGACCCCACATTATACCTTTCATTGTCACAAACCTCGACAATCTTACACGGGTTCGAGAACTTTTCGCCTGATTTAGTGTTTGCTCTCGGGTTCTTTTCAACCAATACAATATCACCGACAACGAACGGACGCATTTTTGCCTTGCCCTAGTCATATCGAATTTTGTCATGTCGAGCTCGCTCGTCCATCCTGACCTTAGCCTGCGCTCTAACATCAAGGAGATCAAGTTTCTCGTACTCGTGAAAACATACGGGGTGGGCTTTTATTACAACCCATTAACTGCTATGACGGACACTTTCCAGTTCTTTGCGATACTGTACAATTAACAGCCAATTAGTTCCCACCCAGGACAGACTTACACGATTTACGCTCGTGGTTTTCTGCGAACGTTAAACAATTCGTGAGAACTGATATAAACCTTTCAACCTGCTTATTGGCCCTTAGATAAACCGCTGCAGCCTCACCACAAAGCCCAAATGGCATTTTTACGAACCATATGCACCATCCGGTGTAGAAAATGCAGTTTCTTTTTATCGATTCTGATTTCTCAGATATAAGGAATAAATAAAACCCGGACGCCATATCTAGTGTAGTAAAAACAGTGGGCTGTCCTAGCGTATCTAACTGTTCTGATATCAACCGCAAAGGATAATTGTCACTAACCGTATTATACGGTTAAAACCGTATTAGATTTTGTTAGAACTTTTAAGTTTTATTTCCACTTCGTCAGTCTTGAACACCGATTAAGAATTTCCTTTAGCAAATTTATCTCCGTAGCTTTCAATAATGGACCGCAATCGAGTAACGTCATTACGGCCTGTCAGCTCAGTATAGAGTTTTGCTACGATATACTCGTAGCAAAACTTACGGTACTTAATAAAGCATAAACTTTTAAACGTCACGTCCTATGAGGGCGTCATAAAGCAAAACGTGAGAATCTACTATAACTAAGGTGGTTTTTATGTGCAAGTCTTTGACTCGTATTGGCCGCGAAAAAATAAGCGGGGCTTCGTATTGTGAGCACACATTGGTGGTGGCTCGGCGACACACATTTTAGTTTAGTTTTCACTAAAATAAGTTTAGTCCTGTCAAACTAGGCTTTAGTATTCGGGTGGATACACGATAAAACTAATTTTTAAGTCGAGTCAACTAAATCGATTTTATTTATTCAATCCGGTTAAAGCGCATTCAGCGGCCCACATTTTAGAGTGTTTTCTGTCCAAAATCCAACTGTCAAATTAGTCGTCACCAAAACATCGCGATTAAAATTAGTTCAAGAAGTTTACATGATTTTGTAATGGATTATATCATCGATTTTCGTAAATAATCAAGAAATATGAAATAATTTGTTGTAGCAGCCGTCGATTCATTGGAAGGGTATGTGAAGAATCAAAATTCCGTTTCTTCTCCACAAAACAAGTTTGGGCCTGCATGCGTGGTTCAGCCCCCAATGCAGCGGTAAAATCCGAATCCTTTTTTTTTTTTTTTTAATTTTAGACATCATCAAAGAGACTCCGTTTAAGAAACACCAGGAAGGCACCAGATCCATTTCAGATAAAAGAGCAAAAGTTCAAAAAGCTGTTTCAAGTTCCAAAGTCAGGAGCTCAACAGTTAACGGAAGTTCCCAGTGTAGGAAGCACATCTCAAGAAGGTATCCCAAAACATGTAAAGCTCGCTTTTTATAATTTCTCCGCTTTTTTTTTCATTTTTCAAATAAAAGTTTTATCAAAGCAAAATAAAACCATTGAATTTTGATGGATTGTTCGAAATAATTAGTGTTGCCAAAATATTTCACCCAAAGTTACAATAATAGCCCTATTTTGCATTATACTACGCATAAATTGCGCATTCTGTGTACACACATAAAACACACATAGACGCCATCTCACACACAAGTGAGTTCAAGCCAAGTCTGAAACCTAAATATTCGTTTCGCTCGTTTGTTTCCCTTTGGGGGATAACGACACTATTTCAAATGCACGTCATAAAACCAAACATCGAAAAATAAAAACACAACTGTTACCCCTTTATCAACACGGCAATTAGTTAGGAGAGGTCATAGATAAAATAAGACAAAAAGAATAATATTTTGCGCCATCTATTGGCGACACCTTGATCTAACATTGCTACTCAGCACTAGACGGCGTAGGCTCCACTTAATTTGGCTCAATATATCTCACGACCAAAATCAATTCAAATTTAGTTCGAAGAAAACACCGAATAAATAGCCTTTGACTAGTTTTGCACCAAACCACAAAATTAAGTGCGAGCAATTTTAGTTTAGTGCGAATTGTCACCATTAACAGACTTTGTCGCTTGTTTGTTTTAAACGTCTCATGGTTTGGTGAAACAGACTTGCTCTGTATGGCCTATTTTATAATAATAGCTACATTGAACATTTTTCTCTATAGTCACTGACCAGGAAGCATCTTCGCTAGCAGAGGTATGCGCCTGGGCGTTAGATTTACAATTACGCATGTAATGTCAGACTTTACCACAATTATGACACAAAATGTTACTACGATCGGTAGAATCTACTCTACGCCTTTTCTGTTCACTTAATGCAAAGTGCTTGCACAGTTTAAGATTTTTACGTTACATAAAGTACCAAGGTGTCTGTCCAAAGCCATAAAATCCGTAGGCGTATCTTTTCTTATAACAAATCGAAACGTACCTGGTCATCGACGATACCTGAGATGACAACCTCTATCTTATTCGCCACACTCTAGCCCGATTCCAGCCGGTCGATCATCACCAGTTTGTTCGTGGAATACTCCACGTAAGTCACCGCCTTGTCACTCGTGTACTGCACCGTATCCCGGAAAAGATTGTAGAATCTCTTCCTAGCAGCAAACTAACGCGAGAGTCTTTCCTTAGCTTCGTACACACAGAGTTACACACATAGTTCCCACACACAGAGGATAAGACTTCGATGTCCATTTGCGAGCACGCCTGTGTAGATGCGTAAGCGCGGCGTTCCGCGTTTCATAGTCGGTCCACTCGTTTTGCGTTTTATCGTGATCAATTTCTTCACACAACTGAGATACCGTGAATTCATAATTATCAGGATCAAAAGGTTTCATTTTGTTCATAACCACCTTCGGTGTCGTACTTCTGGTTTCATTAACACGAAAACTTTCCAACATGCCACGAAAAAACGATGCCCCCACAGCCGTAGGAAGATTGGGTAGGTTGCTTTCCATAGGAGGCATGTTATTTTCGTTACCGTGGTGCGTGGTTTGTTCTTCGCGATTGATTTCGAATCAATCAGATTCTCGATTAGATTGAAAATTTTCTTGTGCCGGATCAGACGTTGGATCGTTGAAATATGCCTCGCAGGTGGTAGCCGTAGGTCGGTAGAGTACGCTGGAGACGCGTTGTATCGATCCCACCGCTGCTGTCGCGGATTCAATTAGATTATATTCAGCGTGGTCGTCGTCGGCGTCCGCCATTATAATTGAATTGTTTGTCAGTGCGCACAAGTGGCGCAGGCGCTGTATCGTGGCAGACTGAAGCACATTCAAGTCAAACCGCGAGTGAACGCACTACTGACAAATAGGAACAACTTCATTCGTACATTCACATTCGTTCCTTCAATCAGCACAGATAACAAACTCTTGCGTTCACAGTGCTGCCATTCGATAGGATGGAACTACTAATCGAATAAATTAAAATAAAACATTCCTCTAACATATATTTAGGGGGCTCCCATACAACAATGGTACGGAACCCTTCATGCGCGAGCTAACTCGCACTTGGACAATTATTACTCATTAGGTACGGAAATCTAAAAACAATTCAAATGCAAAATAATTTTATTGACACTAAAATATAGTACATTACAGGTGTATCAAATCAAATCAAATAGCTCAGTTATTACAATGGTTATTAACATTAATTACTTTGTTATTAATTATTATGGCGACACTGGTAACTAAGCATGGTCTCGTGCCCTCAGTGCTAGCTAGGGTAGTTTCATACAATATCGTTTTTCGCAAACCACATCGATATTACATAGTTCGTATAGTAATAATAGGATTTAGAATAATTATATTTGGAAAGAAAGTCCCATCCACTCACATAGCTTTAACTATTAGTTTATGTACCTAAGATATCGTACATATAATACATACACGAATTTGCTTTGAAACAAGAAGATAGAGATAGAAAGAAGAAGATAAAGAATATGTATCTATAACTCTAGAAAATGTATCTATAATCTTGGATCTTGGATGTTTGTTAGCAAGCAAGCGGTGTGGATACAGACTGTAAATGCTGATGATGATGGTACAGAAGTCTGCAGATGAAGAAGGCTACACACGAGCACACAAGTCAGCCAACCAGCAGCGAGGTGGAGCCTTTTTTTTGTTGACGAGGGAGAAATCTTCAATAAGATACCCGGCTACGATGAGGCGCAGCCAGGTTATGTGGGATTTGTACCCCCCCGGTGACCTGCCTCTGTGCTTAACGAAGGTCTTCGAGTTCTTCTCTCTCTCTCTCTTTATCTCCGAACACCCTCGAGTCTGATGCCCCTTTTAGTCGCCTCTTACGACAGGCAGGGGCAATTCCGCAGCCTTATTCTTTCACCCAGGCTGCAGGATTAAACGAGGTGGAGCCTAGTATGTTCCCCAGCGCGGCTTTACTTTGTCCGAGGCTTGCCGCACGAGGCTCTGCGTGGTTGGCGGAGGATACGTCGGCATGTTGGCACGCACGCGTTCAACTCGCTGAGCTTCCTCTTTAGTCTTCTGGCCTGCTTTCCAGCCACTCACACCGCTTTTCACTATTTCTTTTCCTGCATCCGCTATTTTTAGTATTTTTGGGGTCTGCGAGCGCTTGAGGCGATTCAAAACGAATTTCCGGGCTTTGCTGGGGTATGTTTCGTTAGGAGTGTTTTCATAGCGCATATCCAGTGGTCCAACTGCGTCGGCAGGGTCGGCTTGGCTACAAGAAGCCAGCGCGAGGATACACACAGCCAGTACTATCAACGTTGCAGCCCTCATGTTGGATGGCGGCAGATGAAGCGATAGTCAGGTCAGCTTTGTGAGACGAGTGGAGCCGACTCGTCTTATATAGCTGGCTCGAATGCCCAGAGTTTCCCCGTCATGTATAAATTCCCGGGGCCACGACCCCTGATAACTGCGGTGCGCTACCTGGTTATCTTATAACATACTTATGTTTACACAGAGTTATACGGTATTTATGGTCTTCATACCTAAACCGTAAAAATGGGACCCTATTACTAAGTATCCGCTATATATTTGTCAATGTTCTAACAGTTAGACAAATATTTATTCTAAAAGTGTTACTCAATCAACATAAACTTTTTAAACCCGACTTAGCAGTTTGTAATAGACGAAAAGATTTTGTATTTAAAACACCCAAATTTAAAACTTTTTTCATCAACAAATTTCCTTGTTTCTTAGGTGCTCATATTTATAATAAAATGTCAAAAACAACTGAACTAACACAACTAAACTCTTTTTGTTTTAGAAAAATTGCTACAAAAATGCTAAAACAATTAAATTATACACAAACTGAAAACTTACTAAAAATAAGATGAGTGTGCCCACTCATACACTAACTATATAAAATTACATCATTATTATAATAATTATACAGATAATCTGATTTGTAAAACCTACATAATTGTTTGTTAACGTTATAATTTCATATACGTATATATATATATGTTAGAGGAATGTTTTATTTTAATTTATTCGATTACTAGTTCCATCCTATCGAATGGCAGCACTGTGAACGCAAGAGTTTGTTATCTGTGCTGATTGAAGGAACAATTGAGTGAATGTACCAATGAAGTTGTTTCCTATTGGTCGGTAGTGCGTTCATTCGAGGACGCGTCAGTAGTGCGTTCATTCGAGGAGACTTGAGTGTGTTTCAGTCTGCCACGATACAGCGCCTGCGCCACTTGTGCGCACTGACAAACAATTCAATTATAATGGCGGACGACGACGACGACCACGCTGATTATAATCTAATTGAATCCGCGACATATATATATATTTTTGGCAATAAGGCCAAAATCTATTTAGAAAAAAGAAAACCAAATCTAACAGAATACAACTTGATTTTATTTAATTACAAACAAATTATTGAACAACAGCAAAGGTTTACACAATTATACAAACAACCAACTAATCAAAACAATTACATGGAAAAGTGGGCAGAGTAACAGTGAGAAAGTGAGACGATGTTGTCGCTACGGTAGCCGAAAGCAAAGTGTGTCGATGTCCAGTCTGCTCGGCGTTTTATACTCGTCGCTGTGACGTCATCACGTGGTAGATGAGGGTAGTTTCTCTCCAACACGGCCTCTCCTGACGGAGATCCGTCCTCGGATCTCTATGTGGACTCCTCGACTTTGTCATCAGAATCTGAGAACAGTACAACACAAATGCTCAAATCATGTTTAAGAGAAACAAACTTGTTCCTAACAATTTGTCAGTGTCATATTGTTAGAAGCAAGATAGGTACAAATTAATAAGCTCATGTTTAGACATGCTGCAGTCATGACAAAACATGTTCATATTAAACAGAAAATCAACGCGATACTGACGGATCCTTATGGGAACCGCTATACAGCCCCACCATAACCGTGTTATGATGTGAAATACGTGATGCTGACGGATCCTTATGGGAACCGCTATACAGCCCCACCATAACCGTGTTATGATGTCGAAATACGCGATGCTGACGGATCCATATGGGAACCGCTATACAGCCCCACCATAACCGTGTTATGATGTCGAAATACGTGATGCTGACGGATCCTTATGGGAACCGCTATACAGCCCCACCATGACCGGGTCATGATGTCGAAATGCTGACGGAACATTTTCCGATATACAGCCCAAAATGCTGACGGAACATTTTCCGATATACAGCCCCCAAAATGCTGACGGAACATTTTCCGATATACAGCCACATAATGCTGACGGAACATTCTCCGATATACAGCCCACAATGCTGACGGAACATTCTCCGATATACAGCCCACAATGCTGACGGAACATTCTCCGATATACAGCCCACAATGCTGACGGAACATTCTCCGATATACAGCCCACAATGCTGACGGAACCTTTTCCGATATACAGCCCACAATGCTGACGGAACATTCTCCGATATACAGCCCACAATGCTGACGGAACATTCTCCGATATACAGCCCACAATGCTGACGGAACATTCTCCGATATACAGCCCACAATGCTGACGGAACATTCTCCGATATACAGCCCACAATGCTGACGGAACCTTTTCCGATATACAGCCCCACCATAGTTCCCCTTAAGGCAGAACTATGATGTCGAAACAATGCTGCAACCGCCAACCCCGCTCGGCACGGTGCTTGGCAGGCCGCTGCCACCGCTGCTCGGCAGGCCGCTGCCGCCGCTGCTCTGCAGGCCGCTGCCGCCGCTGCTCGGCAGGCCGCTGCCGCCGCTGCTCGGCAGGCCGCTGCCGCCGCTGCTCGGCAGGCCGCTGCCGCCGCTGCTCGGCAGGCCGCTGCCGCCGCTGCTCGGCTGCCCACGGAGCTCGGCTGGCCGCCACCTGCACATATTTGTCGGCATAGCCGCAGCCAAAGTGCTGCAGTCTACGCCGCCGCAGTCTCCGTTTCCGAGTTCTCGGCTGCCGTTGCTGATGCTGCTCAGCAGGCCGCTGCCGACGCCGCTCGGCAGGCCACTGCCGACGCTGCTTGGCAGGCCGCTGCCGACGATGACGATCCGCACGCCGTTACCTGCACATATTTGTCGGCATAGCCGCAGCCAAAGTGCTGTAGTCTACGCCGCAAAACACACAGTTTTTAAACAAAATTGGCAATATACCACTGAAAATAACTCGACAGGCCCAACAATTGATGCATTAGCTTACCATTCTTGGGATCAGTAATTCAGTCAACGCTTTAATTTTACCAGAGCTCGGTCGTACCTGACCTTGACTAATAGTTCGACTTATGTATTCGATTTCTGTGGCCAAGAATGTACACTTATGGAAAAGCCTGTCTTAGTTAATACTGACAACACTTGGTTCAATAAAACAAATTTGCTATCTAATGTCGTACACTTAAGAGCTGAAAATCATCAATGTATACGAGGACCTCAGCGACCACACTCTTAACATTAGCAGTTACTCTTTCGTGACAAAAATTGCGTTTTTGATGTTACGAGACTGTTTTCATTTTGGCAAAGCAAGATTCAACCGTATGTCCAGACTTTTTGCAAAAGGTACAAGAAAACAGAAATGAAATAAGATTGGTTAGATCTCACCACGCTTCCAATGGACCGGATCGCCTCGACAATGCGGTCGGTATCCGAAGACAGCGCGGAGCTCGGAGATGCCCCGGTGACCTCCTGCTGTGCCCAGCTCAGCATCAGCACGCGATGCCCGCTGCGTCGGCATGCTGAACGCCAACACGGTGTCGGGTGCCTCCTTAGGCGCCGCTGGCACGGCGCGCGCCAGTGCAGTAGGCAGCGCCGCGACTGAACTAGTCGGCGTTGGTGTTGATGTCGGTACAGCGGCGTGTACCAACACTGGCGGTGACCCGCCCGACGACGCCGCAGCCGGAGAAGCGCCCACGCGACGACGTCGTGATGGCGAAGTTGACCGACGTGGACTGCGATGCACTCGTTGCTCAGGAGACCGGCTGGGTCGCCGTGCTGACCGCTCCTCTAATGCTGTGAGACGTGACAAGATCGCCTCCATGGCGATCCGAAAAGCACCATCAGGCGTACGCTCACGGCGTCTATTAGAACGATGCTCACGGCTACCATGTCGACTGCCATGACGGCTGTGACGATATTCGCGGTCAGACATTTTAAACCCCGTATGCGACAAATAACACGAAAATAATTCAAGTCAGTGATAGGCTTATACGTTGAATTCGAATCCCACTTCTGATTTTGGCAATAAGGCCAAAATCTATTTAGAAAAAAGAAAACCAAATCTAACAGAATACAACTTGATTTTATTTAATTACAAACAAATTATTGAACAACAGCAAAGGTTTACACAATTATACAAACAACCAACTAATCAAAACAATTACATGGAAAAGTGGGCAGAGTAACAGTGAGAAAGTGAGACGATGTTGTCGCTACGGTAGCCGAAAGCAAAGTGTGTCGATGTCAAGTGTGCTCGGCGTTTTATACTCGTCGCTGTGACGTCATCACGTGGTAGATGAGGGTAGTTTCTCTCCAACAATATATATATCTTTTTTTATTACTAACACTAAATTTAAGCAATAATTGTATTTTTTAATTAAGTATTTATAATGATTATAACACAACTACTGCAATCATGTCCAATGGGGAGCATACATCTCTAATATACAAGCTTACACGCTTAGTTAGAGATGCAGGCTCATTACTTGTAGCTCTTAATACAAAATATGTTAAAAACCATAGTATAAGAAACATTCTTGCTACCAATTGTATAAAATTGTGTATAAATAAATAAATTTGATTTGATTTGATTTGAGTTTCAACAATATCTCTTATCTTGATTTCTGTCTGATTTGTCGTTGAGTATTCTATCTCAAAGTTGTATCCCGACGCATAAGAATAGATTGTCTTTTTTATAACATTTTCGCAGAGCCTATGTTTGAACTCTTCCGGGGTGTTGCTAATACTCAATACGTTATCAAAAATCTTTTTTAATGGTGAGAGTAGTAGATTTATGAGTGTTTTAAGAAGTTTATTGGTTATACTGTTGTCTCCTGGAGCTTAATAATCTTTTTGTGTTTTTATAGCGTTTACTATTTCGCATCCTAATACACTTGGCAATATCATACCTCTTTTATCCCGTTCGTTCGTGTTATCTTCGCTAGATCTCGAATTATTATTAGAAAACAGATTAGATGTTAAGTTATAAGCTAAATTATCATTATTAATGCCATTATCAATTGATGTTTAGTTATTTGTTAATTTATTTTTGTTTATCAGATAATTCGTAAGATCACCTATAATACAAACTAGAAATGATTTTAAATGGGTCTAACGAGTGAGAAATGTTTCCTAGTATGCATTTATTTATACATATAAAGACAATGACGAATGACAAAACGACGCTTTTTCATAAATACTGAGTCTGTATAATGTTTATCTACAACGTTAATTATATAAAACCCGTTATCGGGGTTTTAGTCTGGGTATTCTACTATCGTGGAGACAAAACAACACGGGTAAGCTTTGGGAAAGAACAGGGCCGGATCAAACAATCAAACATAATTCGATAATACGGTCACAAACTTTAAGTAAAGTTTTCGGATTTTTTACCCAACACCTTATCTAGAATAACTGAATTGGTCCTCCAAGAAGCTGCCGGAATCAAACATAGAGCGAGTCTGGCGGAATATTAAAAACGTTTGTAAGAAAATAACGTTGTCTAGAAACTATACATATACCATATATTTTGTTTTTATAATTAGCTATTCAACGATGTTAATATCAAAAATTGAAAGCCATAAATTACTTTGGGTTATTTGCATAAAAATAGATTGTTATTATAAACGTAATCATATAATCTACACCTGACCAATCCCGCTGCAAAGGTGCCCATAACATATTTGTATTATATTAGGTATATAGTGATAGATGTACTTTGTTCTTTACTTAGGTTGTCCAGTGTACTGAAACACAATTTCTCAGCGCGATTTTTTTTCTACTCATTACAACATGAAATGAAAAAGAAGATATTTACGACTTTAGACTGTTAAGCGTAAAATGCTTGGGTGCGCCCAAGCATTTTACGCTTAACAGTGCGACGTGGTGTTAGGGCATTTTCTAAAGTCAAAGTATATTTATTAACCTTAGGCTAATTACAAGCACTTGGTTTCGTCAATCAGTGCAATATAAAAATTATACAATGTATGTCTAAAATAGAATTGTATAAATAAAACCTATATAATAAAATTATCAATTTACAATAGAATTATTTGTCATTTTTACATGCTGGTACATTCAAATCATTAAATATACGCCTCTCTTCTATAGCATCCGCTAGTTTATAGTAACTCTTTTCAAGTAGTATTTCTTTGATTTTTGTCAGTAACATGTGTTTTTATTAACATTTTTAGCCAAAGCAGGTATTTTATTGTAAAAGTGTACGCCTAGACAGTGAAAGCTATTTGCTGTTAGCTATTTGAGCTAGCTCCTGCAAACACAGGGTATCCTACTGCAGGAGCTAGGCACCACACTTACATTAAGACTTAGTTTCTAGAATTAGTAGGTATTCATTAGTTAAGGTACCCATATTTAATGTTAGTTTGTTTAGAATGTAAGTTGGCCTAATAAATTATTTGTATTTGTATTTGTTTTAGCTAGTCTTCTTTTAGGTACTACTAATCTTTGTGTTGTTTCTAGTGCTCGCTTGGCAAGCAACTTGAAAGCCAGATATTCCTGGTTATGCATGCTCCACTTTAGGCCATAGTGACACTCACTTGAATGGTTACGCGCCCTTCTCGTCAAAGGAGTTAAAAAACAGATGACAAAATTAAATATTTAGTGTACTTCCGCTGTGATCCGAAATCCAAATTTAGACAAGTAAAGGAAAAATCAACTAAGATCAATTAACCAAGCTTAATTAACTAAGACTAATTAACTAAGATCAATTAACTAAGATTAATTAAGATTAACGTTACCTATCACAATTCGGAAGTTCTTAACTCTACACGTGTTTCGCCTAAACACAAGGCATCATCAGGAGATGTTGACTCTTCGAACGACAAGTCGAGAGTAGAGTCAACATCTCCTGATGATGCCTTGTGGTTAGGCGAAACACGTGTAGAGTTAAACACTTCCGAATTGTGATAGGTAACGTTAATCTTAATTAATCTTAGTTAATTGATCTTAGTTAATTAGTCTTAGTTAATTAAGCTTGGTTAATTGATCTTAGTTGATTTTTCCTTTACTTGTCTAAATTTGGATTTCGGATCACAGCGGAAGTACACTAAATATTTAATTTTGTCATCTATTTACAATGGATTTCCGCAAAGTAACGCCTGAGTCAATAAGTGAGTTAAAAAACCCTTAATCCAGCACTGGACACGTTTATACTATATAACCATCGATACACAAATAAGTAAATTAAGTCTGCTTGTATCAATCATGGAGCCAGTAGTGGTGCTAGTGTCAGTGTGTTTGATAGCGATGGTTGCCCCCGTACGAGCCGACTGCTGTCCCAGAATGTACATGCAATGGACAGCCATAGACGACGACTGCGGACCTTTTGAAGAACAAAATTACAAGATGGCAAGCGAGAACGTCAATCTTGTATCCAGCGCTATTATACCCAAGAAGTGTGCAGCCAGGGTATGCAACGATGGACAAGTCCACGAAGGCTGGTATTGTGGGAGAGGGTCCTGCAACTTTTTTGGGTGTAACTGCGAACGAGGGTGTATCGGTGATAGAGAGCATCCTGTAGAGAACTTCCGGAGGATCCAGAACATTCCTCAGGCTATCGGCAGTGCTTGGTTCACGGACCCTACGACGTGGGGACACTTCTGGTGATGAGATAACTGGACAGTTAAAAGTGCAAGGTTTTATAAGTAGCGCTGACCTACTTTGTGATATATGAAAGTGATAAGATTGTGTCAAATACGAGTAATTGTACATCTAATATAATATTATTATATAAGCTAAACATTTTTAAATAAAAAATAAGTGTGAACTGGTGGACGTGAGTTTTTGACTGTAGTAATAATGAAGATAATATCTTATCTCATATCTTTAAATGATCAATTCTTGTATATATATACTAGCTGACCCGGCAAACGTTGTTTTGCCTTAAAAAATAGATAGTAGCCGCTTCTCAGACCTACTAAATACGTATATAAAATTTGGTAAAAATCGTATTCAGTACGTCTAAGAATCGGCTACTATCTATTTTTCATACCATTAAGTGAGGCAAAACAATATTTGCCGGGTCAGCTTGTATAAATATATTTTTGACTAAGATAGAATCAATTTATCATTATAATCTTACATAATAATTAGATAACTTTAATTTATTATTTTAATCAGCAATAAAGATTTTAATATGTTACACAGGTAATTGAAATAGTAATAATACATTTTTCGTCGTACTTTTAATATAATTGTGACTGATTATGAATACTGGTTGTTTGTTGTGTGTGAATAATTTTTGACAAATAAATATTGTTATGATTTATTGTTTTTTTTTTAAAACAGGTTTGCGTTTGACCACAGCTTTCCTGGTGTTAAACAATACTATGGCCTACGATGTTACACGCTTACCTAGAAAATACCTATTAACTCTAGATTTGAAGACCTCCAGGTGGTACTTCTCAGGAAACAGAGACTCAGGAAGAGAATTCCAAAGTTTTGCAGTCTTCACAAGAAAGGTAAAAGCGAATCGGCTTGTACGAAACTTAGGGATTTCGAATAAAATATCTTTTTGACATTTTATAAAAATTACATTCAGTGGCACAAAATATGATTTTCATATTTTATTTTTGTAGTTTTATTGTTTTTATTATTGTGATTTAGTTCTTAAAAATTATAAAATCTTGATAAAAAGTTATTTGTAAGTGACGTGCCGAGTATGACAAAAGTAGTCATAAGGTTAATAAATGATTTTAGTTTTGATTTTTGATATTGATTTTTTCCAGGGCTTTGTACATGGTTAATAGCACATCATACGGTATTCTATTCTTAATAATGTAGAATTTTGACATGATTGCACGGAGCTTGGTACAGACCTTATCAATATGCTTTGACCAATTGAATCTACTGTCAATGACTAGGCAAAGGTACATTAACTTGTGATGATCGCGTAGTACGAGTACTTCAGTCAATATATGTCTTCTTCGTGAGCCGTCTCTCCAGCGTCTGCCTTGTGCTCTTCCCCGCAACATCCTCTTGCTCGTCGTTGTATTGTCGAGAGTGAATCCGCCAATCATAGACTTCGACTCGAACTCGGGCATTCGACTCGATCAATCACAAAGGGTAGATGGCGCGCATCGCTTGCGGCAATCGCGCGCAGCTTTTATGCCGACACAGTCACCGATAATTTAAACATACTCAAACAAATATCAATAGATGGCGCTGCACGACATTTGAACATTATGTAGGATAATTATTTCAATGAAATATTAGCTAAGATATTATTTTATTGTAAATATGCTTGAATTAGCGATATAGGCAACTGAAATCATGACAAACTCTTCAACCTGTTCCAGCTCACAGCAAGTGCTATTACAACTATACGGATCATGGAGACAGTTAGAGATGTGACTAGAGTGTACATGAATAAATTTTGTCTTATCTCCGTTAAAGCGAGTGTGTCTCGGTGGTAAAAACGTCCGCTTTTCAATCAGACGGCCCCTGGTTCGATCCCAGCCCTACACCAATGACTTGTTTTTAAGTTAAGTGAGGATTTGCAATCGCATTACGGTGAAGGTAAATCGTGAGGAAACCGACACGTTTTACGACTGTAATATCCTAAGACGTGTGTCATCCGCCAACACGCACTTGGCCAGCGTAGTGAATTATGGTGTATATGTCTCTCCTAGTGAGAGAAGGTCCCGAGACCCAGCAGTGGGAACGTATAGCGAGCTACTTATGCATGCATAATAGTTTATTTATACATTGCTAAACAATGTATAAATAAACTATTGTAGTTTTAATTAAGTTTATTTTATGAAATCATATTTATCTCTGTCTATAAACTTTCCAAGAGGTAATTATTTTTTGCTCATTTTATTTTTGTTTTCGTGCGTTGGTTATGTAAAAAAGTATTTTAGGGTTCCGTACCCAGAGGGTACCAACGGCACCATACCATAACTATTTTGTTTGTCTGACTGACTGTCTGTCCACCAGGCAGTGGTAAGCAAACAGAGAGTCAGTCAGTTCTTCTCTCATGAACTGTGGCAACTACACAAATTATGATTTCTGTACGAGTAGCTTACCTAATCACAAATACTAAAAGCAAAATAAGATTAAAAATAGGAAGCCAACAAGAATCGTTATATTTTTTATTTTACTAATTTACTAACGACTACTGGTATACGTCTATACTATAAGTCTCTTTGTCCTGACTCATTCATTCATTCATCTATAGACAACGCAGAGCCCAAACGGCTGGTCCTAGGGTTGTGAAATTTGGAGGGTGTATTTGTTTTAGTATGTGACGCGTACTAAGAACGGATTTTTGGAAATTCTTCCCTTAAGGGGGTAAAACAGTTTGTATGAAACTTATTTGTTTTTTGAACTTCCAGCAATGAAATTTGGAATATGTATAGTTTATGTAAAATCAAAAATAATGGTATCAAGTTTTTTTGCTGGGGGTGAAAGGGTTTTGAACGAAGGGTTTTTTATTTTTTGTAAAAAATTAATGAATTTGTAAAAATATTTGCCATAAGTGCATTCAGGTATGCCATTGGGGTTAAAAGTTCAAAGAGAAAGTTTTGTGTTTTTGAAATTAAATACTTCTAAATTGGGATTTAAGTATGTGGTTCACTTAGTGATTTGATGAAAAATGTATGGGTCACGAAGAAAAAAAAAACGCATCCATACAAACTCCATACATTTGGTATGCAGAACCCGAGCAAGTATTCTAATTCACGTATTCTAATTCACGTATTCTAATTATCTAAATTAAAATAATGGCTTGGAGAAAACGATCTAATCTGTCGCATCATTCCAAAGTAGCTAAAAGCAGAGGTTAACTAGATCTCAGGAATCGAATGCGGAAAGACAGATGCGGCTCATTTTGATATCGTAGCAATGTAATCTTCTTATATATAAAATTTCCGTGTCGCAGTGTTGGTTACCGTACTCCTCCGAAACGGCTTGACCGATTTTTGCCAAATTTTATATGCGTATTCAGTAGGTCTGAGAATCGGCTACTGTATATTTAGAAATAATTATTTAAGGCAAAACAACATTTGCCGGGTCAGCTAGTGCTAATATAAAATTGGCACGGGAATACAATAAAATTTTCCGCAGGTTACGCGATAAGCGACTTACACGCGGGCAGAGCCGCGGGAAACCTCTAGTAATATATATAAATATAAAACAGACTTGACGGCGGACTATCATTGACGAAACGAAGGCTCTCGGCAAGACCAGCGAGACGCTCAACACAGACCGGCAGGCTTATTATGTAACTCGCAACAGGTTTGCAACAGGCGTAAATCGCGCAATCATTGCTGTCAAACGTCCATTTTGTATTAGCTAGTAGCAATAGCAGCGCCACTAGCAACCGAGCACTACGTCTCCCTCTGCCGGACAATCGGTGAACTAAAAAGTGCATTCTGGTCGCATTTTTGTATTATGTAAGCACTCGCGACAGCAATACGATAGCGATAGCAGCGCGATTTGAAATGTCAAATAACAACAACCCCAGCACCTGTTTTTTACCGATTGCTTACTGAGAGAAGTTATTTAGATTTTTGAATAAAAACCCAAAAATACTCGGATATCTGATTTTTAACGATAAAAATATAGGTAAGTTGCAGTTTCTAGCTATTTATTACAATTCATTTATTAAATTACGGATAATTAAGCAATCAAAAATCATAAGTACATATAAATTTAGCTTTTAATGTGTGCAATATACTAAAATAAATGTAATATGTTTGTTGTAGCTTCAAAGATATGGCAGACGCTGTCTCACTCATAAAAGCTGTGTATGGCGAAGAGAGAAAAGATGAACTTCCTGAGAAGTTTAATATATACCAAATACATATATATACACACACACACAATATAATGAATAAACTATAATATATAATAAAACTAGGTCTATACATTAAGATGCATAGGATAAATATAATTTCTTGACTTTGTTTTAAAAAATGTACTAAGATGGAGCTTTTCTTACATCCTCAGGTAATACATTCCACAACTTTATGGCTTTCACAGTGAATGAACTCTCAAAGAAGCTAGTATTGTGTTTAGGTATACATACTTATATGTACATATATCTATATATAAATAAGACAAACTAGTGTAGTGTAAACTTTAAAAGAACTGTGTTCTATATCAAAACTATTTTATTGTGTTCTATTTTTAGACTAGAAATATGTACATAATATTAATTTGTTTTAAATATTAATAAAGAAGGAGGGGCATTTATATTTATAATAATTACTGAATAAGTTAGTAGTTTAAATATATACCTAGTGAGTAGTTCAGTGTGTTTCTTAATTAATAAATATGTGTCTCATGCTACTACTGTGTATAAGTATATATTAAAATGTTATATACCTAAGGCAAGTAAAAAACATGTTTTATTTTTTGACAATATATTGAATAATTTATTCAGTATCCCAGTTTGCTCATGGAGCGCCAGTGCAACAGAAAGAGATGTCTCCGTCTGCAGATGGGCTTTAGCTTGCGTTCGCACCACCTCTGCTGTTATTACTGCGGCATCAGCTAGCTTGCTCTCTGCATCAACTTGTCTCTGCTCCAGTTCAACAACCCACGATTCACCAACTCTTGGGCCTGTAAAACGTTCAAATAAATTAGGACAGTTGTTGATGACAAAATATAGTAATTTTATGAGAAAACACATTGAAATAAATTACCAGTCCTAACAGTTGTCCTAGGGACACGGTTACTGTTCTGGTTTCTGGACCCTTGCCTTCGTTGAGGAACTGGGCTTTCTGGAAACAATATATATAATAGCCCTGCCATATCAAATTGAAAAAAATAGCTGAGTTATACATGGAATATATTATATTAACATGGGAGCCATGGCAATCAATAGGGTTTATTCTCCATTTCAGAAATGCTTGTACTCATAGTACTTGTACTTTGAGTAATTAGAGTTTGAGATGGCTGAAGTAGCCAACATTTTTGGGATCATTGAGTCACATATACCAATCATTGAGTCACAAACCAACAGTAATTAAATAAATTAATTTCATTGTGAAATAACAGAATGTCAGAATGGAATGAAGTATTAAAGCAGGACAATGAAAGTAAAGCTTACAAATACAGGCACCCTGTGCTGGTTGTCACCATACACAGCACCCTCACCGATTATCGCCAGGATTCTTTCTGTTTCCGACAATTTGTCAAGGGTAGCTGGTCCACCACCCGTACCAGAAGCTTCGCGCCTTTGGCGAAGCTGGAATGCGTCATTAGATGGTGCAGTAGCTCGTCTAGCTCTTCAGCTAAAACTCGATGTTCCACTCAAATCACAAGAACACTTATAGAGACAAAACAACACTTCTTAAACCATTATGGGTAATTTTAATGATTGATAACTTACTTTTAGATTTACAAAGCTTACTGAACAACTTGAAAATTAGAAAAAATTAAAACATCGAAGCAATATCAACAGGAACGATGTAAACAAATCAGCCCACAGATAATAAAATTTACCACAGATAACGTCAAAACTGCAGTTTTTAGTTTCCGCTTATTGCTACTCGGTTGCTGGTGGCGCTAGTGTTCGTGGGCAAAGTGCATGCAGCGACAGCAGCGCAACAGGCGAGCGATAGCCATCCGTAATACGGTTTCAAGCTACAATTTGCAACCGATCGCTGTCGCTCTGCTATTGCTCTGCTGTTGCTGTCGCTACTCCTTCGAGATAGGTAATAAGCCTGCCGGATGGCGACGCACTGTGACGCCCTCTGCCCCATCTAGGGGACATAGGACCTTAAGTAAGTAAGTTAAGTCACTGGTGTACGCTTGAAATATCCACATGAGATTTAGTCATATTTTTTTATAAGGAAAATAATTAAACTAAATAAAATAAATATTTACATATAACTAAACCTACTTCAGGTAATTGGTACGGAATCTTTCGTGCGCGAGTCTGACTCGCGCTTGGCTTATTTTATACAATCAGTGTTGTTTTAATCACTTATTAATTTAACCAAATATTTGTTTATCTGTATCTGGTTAGTTGCCATTTTTTACTCCATTACGTAAAAACGACGGGATGTTTTAAGTTAGATAAAATTTCCACGATATAATTCACTTGTTTTGAAATAAAGTTTGTAAAAAAACAAGATAACGCTTCGCTATTTCGCCTATATAAAGCTGAAGCTCTCTGCATTTGGGACTAGCTAGTTGTGTGAGCATCATGATTTTGCTATTCTGTGTGTTGGTTTGCGCTTGCGCATCCGCGGTCGACATCGAGAGGCCGCTATTCGATCTAGACAAGGCTGAAGAATACTTTGACAAGTTCGTGCTAACATACCAGAAGCAATACGACGATCGAAGCGACGAGAAACCAAAACGCCTCCAAGTGTTCAAAGATAACTTGATAAACATCAACCAATTAAATTCCCTCAACGAGAGCGTGCACGGCATCACAGAGTTCTCAGACCTGAGCGCCGCAGAGTTCAAAGCGCAATGTGGTTGTTTAGTGGAAGACGATTCGCGTCGAGGCGTTTGCGATAGAGTTACTGATAATGACATCAAAGGGGTCAAAACTCCTAAATTCTTGGACTTAAGGACCTCGAACCTTGTCACATCAGTCAAGCACCAGGGGGTCTGCCAAAGCTGCTGGGCTTTCGTCAGCGTCGGGATTTTGGAAGGGGTGTTCAAAATGAAACATGGACCACTCCACACGCTTTCACCTAAGCAACTGATGGATTGCGTCCCAAGCACCGGCCACTGCCTAAACCGCGGCAACTCGATGGTCGCAGCTTTCCAAGACCTCATCGGAACGCCAGGGGTTATGTTCGAGACCGACTATCCTTATAAAGCAGAAGATACTCCGTGCAGGTTCCGAGCTGACAAAGCCAAAGTCAAGGTCCTGACTTGCAGCTACTTTGCGTTCCGCGACGAGGAAAAGTTGAAAGAGGCGTTGGTGCAACGTGGACCTATTGGGTTGGGAGTCGACAGTGGGCCCTTAAGGAACTATGTAGGAGGTATCATGGATACTAAGACCTGTCCACCTAATACAGCTGACCACGCCGTGATGCTGGTGGGGTATGGAACTGAGAAAGGCAAGAACTACTGGCTGATCAAGAATACTTGGGGAGCCAATTGGGGAGAGAATGGCTACTTCAGGTTGGCTCGAGGAAAGAATGTCTGTGGAATGCTCAACACGCACGCCTCCTCTGCCACCGTGGAGTGATGTACAGTCGTTTCGCAGATTTATTTCTGACTAAACCATGTTATTCTAATAATATATGATTGTTTTCCTTTATTCTGCCTTTTTACACTTAGGACTATTCTTTATGATTTTTGATATTTTCCGAGTTTTAAAGCAATGAAATTGATACGAATTTGAAAATTACGGAAACTCTGGCTAGATATCATGTTATAATTCAAATAAAAATAGCTAGAATTCATTATATTCCCGATAATTCTCTAGATAAATATTTATGCATATTTTTTAATTATTTCTGTTACATTCATAAAAACATTATTATGATGCAGTTTGACAAGTCCGAATGTGGCCGTTTTAAGCCAAATAGTATTGTGCCCTCTTTTTTTATCCTTTTGGAGCAATCTGTCATATTTATTTAATTTAGTACTTGGATTTAATCAGTGTTGTTATAGTTCTCTTTGTTTTGTTTATGTTATGACATAATGATTTTCTTTATCTGTAAATTAATTACTATATTTATAAAATCTTTCCAAGAGGTATTTGTACTCGTATTTCATCGATATCGTGTGTTGGTTCTGTTATAAGGCTTTTAGGGTTCCGTATCAATAGGATACCAATTGCGAAAGTCTATTAATGAAACTTATTGTTTGTCTGTCTGTCACCACGCAGTAACACTGAAGCCGTAGCGCTTGTAGCTCAGCTAGTTAAGCTGATCTGACGCGATCGTCGAAGTTAATCAACGGTCGATGCGGACGTTGTTTTGATGGGTGACCATGTACGAGACGTTTTTCAAAAGTCATTTTCATCTGAATCACTACCGTGGGCCGGATGACACGTTAAATTGTAGGTCCCAGCTGTTTATCTTTCAGTACAAGCAGTCGTTAAGCCAAGTTACAGGCCTTCGGGTGGCTTGAAAACTGTCGACACCAGAGCCTAGCCACTTAGCTCATACGAAGAAGATAGAGCCGTGACAGTTACATTTTCAAAAAATATGGTTTCTGTTGCCGTTCTAACAAAAAACACTTGAAACTAAATTTTAATATAGATCTTATAGACCAGTACTGAAATGCCTTTAAAAAGGTAAAAAATAAAAAATAAATACAGTAGTATGAAACCCATTAAAAAAGGAGAGGAATATAATCAAAATGAAAGGAAAAGATCTAAAACTTTTTATATTTGCAATTTTTTTATATTTTTCACATAACCTCAAAATTTAGGTGAAAAATTAAAAAAAGCAAGTTTTTTATTTATATTAAAAAAATCTACGAAACTTTGTGAAAACTTACGTTATAATGTCTCAAATACACTGTCATTTATTTTTTCGCCTTATTTTAACATAGTATAAAAAAAAACCCTAATTTTCAATCGAAAATTCTGACGTCAAAATATTAGCTTTTTTCAAAAAGTTTGGGTGCTTTTTGTTTGTGAAATATCTACTTTCTGATAGTGTAATTTTTAACCGACTTCAAAAAGGAGGAGGTTATATATTCGACGTGTATGTATTTTTTTTTTTTTATGTATGTTCACCGATTTCTCAGCCATTTGTGGATCGATTCTCAAAATTCTTTTTTTAATTGAAAGAGTATGGTTCTGAATTGGTCCCATTGTCAAAATAGGATCTGATGATGGATTCCTAAGGAAATCAAAGGAAAACCTAAAAAGTTAGGTTATGTTTACGCCCGAAGAGAGATTCACGCTCGTTCGGCTGTTCTGATATTCTTGAAATTTTATGATGAAAATAGGTAAGACTATGTGTTAACACATAGGCTACTTTTTATCCCGAATATAATTACTGTTCCCGTGGGATGCACCAAATAACACATAAATCTTTATAACTTCTTCACGCCCGAACGGCTGTACTGATGTTGATGAAATTTGAGATGAAGATAGGTTAGACTATGTGTTAACACATTGGCTACTTTTTATCCCGAAAATAATTACTGTTCCCGTGGGATGCACCAAATAACACATGACACACTGATTTCGCTTAAATTTGATATGGGGGTAGACTAGACCTTGTATAACACGAAGGTTACTTTTTATCTTAAAAGTCATTGCTATTCCCTTGGGATACCCAAATAACTCGATAACCTATTTCACTTCTTCGCGCTCATACGGCAATACAGATTTCACTCATGTAAAATTTGATAATATATTAATAGACTAGACACTCGAACGGATAAAAAAAATATTTACGGGCTCGCTTCGCTAGGAGTTATCCCACTTCGTTCGACTTTCCCCCAGGATGTTTTGGGCTTATGACACTCCAAATATTATATAATTTGTGCTGCTTTGGACTTCTTTATGCTCAAATGGTTTGAACAAATACGGTGAAAATTTTCGCGCTCTCTTCGCTCGCGCATTGCTCGATACGCTCGCATCCAGCTCGCTTCGCTCGCCCTTGGTCCTAGTACGTTTTGACACAACAAACATTATGTTATTTGTGCTGCTTTGGACTTCTTTATGCTCAAACGGTTTAAACAAATACGGTGAAAATGTTCGCGCTCGCTTCGCTCGCGCATAGTTCGGATCGCTCGCATCCGGCTCGTTTCACTCGCATCCGGCTCGTTTCGCTCGCATCCGGCTCGCTTCGCTCGCTGTTGGTTCTAGTAAGTTTTGACACAACAAACATTATGTAATTTCTGCTGCTTTGGACTTCTTCAAGCTCAAGCGGTTCGAACAAATACGGTGAAAATTTTCGCGCTCGCTTCGCTCGCGCATAGCTCGCTTCGCTCGCAACCGGCTCGCTTCGCTCGCAATTGGTTCTATTACGTTTTGACACAACAAACATTATGTAATTTGTGCTGCTTTGGACTTCTTTATGCTCAAACGGTTCGAACAAATACGGTGAAAATTTTCGCGCTCGCTTCGCTCGCAATTGGTTCTATTACGTTTTAACACAACAAACATTATGTAATTTGTGCTGCTTTGGACTTCTTTATGCTCAAACGGTTCGAACAAATACGGTGAAAATTTTCGCGCTCGCTTCGCTCGCATCCGGCTCGCTTCGCTCGCAATTGGTTCTAGTACGTTTTGACACAACAAACATTATGTAATTTGTGCTGCTTTGGACTTCTTTATACTCAAACGGTTCGAACAAATACGGTGAAAATTTTCGCGCTCGCTTCGCTCGCGCATAGCTCGCTTCGCTCGCATCCGGCTCGCTTCGCTCGCAATTGGTTCTATAACGTTTTGACACAACAAACATTATGTAATTTGTGCTGCTTTGGACTTCTTTATGCTCAAACGGTTCGAACAAATACGGTGAAAATTTTCGCGCTCGCTTCGCTCGCATCCGGCTCGCTTCGCTCGCAATTGGTTCTATTACGTTTTAACACAACAAACATTATGTAATTTGTGCTGCTTTGGACTTCTTTATGCTCAAACGGTTCGAACAAATACGGTGAAAATTTTCGCGCTCGCTTCGCTCGCGCATAGCTCGCTTCGCTCGCGCATAGCTCGCTTCGCTCGCATCCGGCTCGCTTCGCTCGCAATTGGTTCTATTACGTTTTGATACAACAAACATTATGTAATTTGTGCTGCTTTGGACTTCTTTATGCTCAAACGGTTCGAACAAATACGGTGAATATTTTCGCGCTCGCTTCGCTAGCATACAGCTCAATTTGCTCGCAATTGGTTGCCTGCCTGGTATACGCCAGAGGTTTTTTGATCGTGAAGTTTATTTGGCTCTATAGCTAAAACTTAAAAAATATCATGACTAACCACTAAAAATGTAAAAATAAAATTGTTTTAAAAAACAAAGAACCGACTTCAAAACACAACTAAAAAGGGAAAAATAATTTTAAGCCTACATCAAATCAAGAATAGTTTTATAAGTAGAATCGAAGAGTTTATTTCATGTACTTATAAAAAACTATTTTAAATTTTTATTTATCCTGTTTTCTTGAAGTCGGTGCCATCTAAGAAGAACAATTTAATGTTTGTTAAAAAAACTATTTTCAATTGTCTTTCTTTGCTGGCACCGACTCCAAGAATACAGGATTCATAAAAATTTAAAATAGTGTTTTTTAAGTACATGAAATAAACTCTTCGATTCTACTTATAAAACTATTCTTGATTTGATGTAGGCTTAAAATTATTTTTCCCTTTTTAGTTGTGTTTTGAAGTCGGTTCTTTGTTTTTTAAAACAATTTTATTTGTAATTTTTTGGTTTCAAAAATTATCGACCCTTGTCTATTATACAAAAATCCTTGTTTTTTTTACTTAATAACGACAAATGATATATACCCTTGAAATATTAATATAATATTCAATCTTATTTTCCCCTTAAATGCGCTATTATGCCGAATTCAATCGCACCATACATATTTGTACGAAGAACCTGAAGCAAGACAGTGGACTTTTCACTAAGTGAATTCATATGAAATCAACAATTACCAATATCAAAATTGATATGATTACGTACATTATATATTATACATATTAAATCATTACCTACAATAAAAAGTAAGATTGGGTTTAATCTATTAATAACTTTAAGAAACACAGCATTTTTAATTTCAAAACGGTTATTTTTCACAAAATAAAATTATTATGCGAATTTCACGTAATCCTGTTTTGGAACTCCAACGATTCTTAACACTAAATTAATGATAATAAAATCTGTATCATAAACTCGTAGGATTTTAAAGGATTTTTGATATATGCTATTTACAAATACAAATATAAATCATTTATTGATAACAACAAAGTTACAAGTCAAATAATATGATATCATTACAAAAGTATATGATATGTATCCATGTCAATTTTCAATTATATTCTAGTACTATAATATCATTACAATAGTATATGATATTAATCATAATGTCAATTTTCACTACTAATTCTAGTATCTAATATAATATCAATACAAAAGTATATGATATGAATCAAATGTCAATTTTGCTCCAATAGAGGATACAACAATCAAATCAAATAAAATAAATATTAACGGGAACTTATATTTCAAACGTGATTTATTTAACCATAGAAAATGATACGGAATCCTTGAAATGCGAATCTGACTCGTACTTAGCCGTTTAATATACAATCTGTGTTGTTATAATTCTCTTCGTCATTTAATTGCATCACATTTTCCTTATCAGGTAATTAATTAACACTTTTGATCCCCCGTCGTAGCAACGCGGGTTAAAAGTAAAATAAGTATACGTAAAGTAAAATAATAATAAGTTGTAGGTATAGGTATTCGGGATGTTCTTAGCTATGTTTGATGAAAACTGGTCTAAGACTGCCGCCGTCACAAAATGGCGGATTGTTTATTTTTTTTATAATAATTATAGGTATCAAACTAAAAGGTGCAACTAGTTATATATTACAACATAAATAACACACAATTATAAAGTTCAAAAAGATGGATGCCTTCACAAAATGTTGAGGTTCGTGGAGGTTTTCTCAATTTTTAATTTATACTAAAACAAACATTCTAAGACACATTTCATCTATATCAATAATATTTACTCTGCATAGTTCATTGGTTCAAGAAAGTAAACAACAATAACATGATAACGCTCTGCCTATATATAGCAGAGGCACTCGGCATTCTAAACCACTAATTAGTTGACTGACCATCATGATTTTACTGTTCTGTGTTATGGTCTGCGCTTGCGCATCGGCTGCCGCCGACGAGATAGTCCCGTACGACCTGGCCAAGGCTCAGGAATACTTCGACAAGTTCGTGGAAACATACCAGAAGCAATACGATGACCGGAACGACGAGAAACAGAAACGCTTCGAAGTATTCAAAGACAACCTGGTCAGAATCAATGAATTAAATTCCTTCAACGAGAGCGTGCACGGCATCACAAAGTTCTCAGACCTGAGCGCCGCAGAGTTCAAAGCGCAATGTGGTTGTTTAGTGGAAGACGATTCGCGTCGAGGCATTTGCAATAGAGTTACTGATAATGACATGAAAGGGGTCAAAACTCCTAAATCTCTGGACTTAAGGACCTCGAACCTTGTCACATCAGTCAAGAACCAGGGGGTCTGCCAAAGCTGCTGGGCTTTCGTCAGCGTTGGGATTTTGGAAGGCGTGTACAAAATGAAACATGGACCACTCCACACGTTTTCACCTAAGCAACTGATGGATTGCGTCCCCAGCACTGGCCACTGCTTAAACCACGGCAACTCGATGGTCGCAGCTTTCCAAGACCTCATCGGAACGCCAGGCGTTATGTTCGAGACCGACTATCCTTATAAAGCAGAAGATACTCCGTGCAGGTTCCGAGCTGACAAAGCCAAAGTCAAGGTCCTGACTTGCAGCTACTTTGCGTTCCGCGACGAGGAAAAGTTGAAAGAAGCGTTGGTGCAACGTGGACCTATTGGGTTGGGAGTTGACAGTGGGCCCTTGGAGCACTATGTAGGAGGTATCATGGATACTAAGATCTGTCCTCCTAATATAGCCGACCACGCCGTGATGCTGGTGGGGTATGGAACTGAGAATGGCAAGAACTACTGGCTGATCAAGAATACTTGGGGAGCCAATTGGGGAGAGAATGGCTACTTCAGGTTGGCTCGAGGAAAGAATGTCTGTGGAATGCACAACACGCACGCCTCCTCTGCCACCGTGGAATGATATCGATATATTTATTTCTTACCAAACTTATTCTTATACTGTAAATTTGTTTTTCTGTATTCTGCATGTAATATTCTTCTCATTTATCTTATTTCATTAATGGATACTAAATAAATATTATTATTTTGAAATAGACTCACCTGTATTTTGTAGCTGCTCGAATATGTATAATTTGAGGATCTTATTAGAGAGCACACATACTCACGAGACCTCACGTGCTCTCAGTATAGGTAGGAGTAGAGGCCCATATAAAAAAATATATTATAACCTTAATTAAGCATTATTCTATATTAGTGTTGGGAAACAAAAGAAGGGCATGTAAGAGAAGTGCATGCGGCAGAGATGCGAAGGTTGAGATGGATGTGTGGAGTGACAAGAATGGACAAAATAAGAAATGAGTAGAGGAAGATTGAAAGTCGCACCAGTGACTGAGAAATTAAAGAGTGGAAGGTTAGCGTGGTATGAGCATGTGATGCGTAGAGAGGAGATGCATGTTACTAGGAGATGTATGGAATTGGAAGTGCAAGGAAGAAAGGCAAGAGGCCAACCGAAAAAGACATGGATGGAGTGTGTGAATGAGGACATGAGAGTGAAAGGAGTGAGTGTGGAGACGACGGCTGATAGAGGAGAGTGGAAAAAGAAAATTTGCTGCCGACCCAACCTAGTGGGATAAATCAAGGAAGAAGAAGATATAATAAAGAATATTACAACAAATCTTACTTTTTTCTTGTAGGTTTTATAATTTGAATGTTGTTTATTGTTGTTTTATATGAATTTATTTCGTGATAAATCCACTGCCGTATATTACTGCTATATGGCGCGGGAGATCTCAGTTCAATAGCGCCTTAACGCGTGTTTGTTTTAGGAAATGCATATAGAGTGAGGTTTAGTAATAAAGATAACTTTACTTAGAAAAGGTGTGTCTCAAATTGATCTAAGCATTTTAGCAGTAAATTAAAATATATAATTTTATTTATGTTTGTTGAACTTTATAAATAAAATCATAAAGACTCATAAATTCAAATTTAAATTCGTTTATTTACATAAATGACACTTACAGATAATCCAAACGTATCACTTAGACTAGTAGAAAATTAAAATAAAATAAATTACAATACTAAGAACTAATATTATGACTAGGCTTAAATGCTACAAAGATTAAACGAACTATTTACAATTATAAAAATGAAACAAAGAACGAATTCAGTGGATATAAAAAACATATATAACAAATAAAAACATATTAGGCACATTGAAAAAAATATTAATAAAATAAACCTATTGAACATTCTCACAATAGTTTAGCGAGGATATAGCGAACACAGATGGTTTGTCGGCAAATACATCTGCTTGCGGATGTGAGACACTGAGAGTTCAGGTGGTATTGCGCTGCGCTATAAAGATGAACACAGAGATCTATATAGTTTCACATTAAAACAAGTACAATATGTTAGAGGAATGTTTTATTTTAATTTCGATTAGTAGTTCCATCCTATCGATGGCAGCACTATGGACGCAAGAGTTTGTTATCTGTGCTGATTCTTCAATCAGTGAACGATTTAGTGAATGTACGAATGAAGTTGATTCCTATTTGTCAGTAGTGCGTTCACTCGCGGTTTGACTTGAATGTGCTTCAGTCTGCTACGAAACAGCGCCTGCGCCGTTTGTGCACACTGACAATATTAAAACCCATAATGGCAGACAACGACGACGACCACGCTGATTTTTATCCAATTGAATCTGCGACAAATATATTATGCACAAATATGTTATTCCGTTCCGTTTATAAATAGATAACTTTAACCACAAAACGAGCTTTTTTTAATTTCTTAAATTTGCTTATGAATGTATATTTTTTCTTTTTGTGTTTATTAATAATGTATAATTTATTAATTTTATTTCTGTAATTATCACTTTTTTAATCATAGCTATATTTTTATACATATTTTAATTATAGCACATATGGATAGATAGATAGATTAAATCTTTATTGGGCAAATTATAGGTACAAGTTGCACATGGTACAACTAATAAAAAAGTTACTATCATAAAAAATATTTACAAAGTGCCACAAACGGCGGCGCTAACAGCGATCTCTTCCAGGCAATCTTTGGATGGAAAGGAGTCGAAAAATCGAGAAAAAGCGGGGTTGCACAATAAAGAATATTAAAACTTATAATTATTATGATGGACACATATTTTTAGGACATATAGTTTTTCTGTTCTTATTAATAAGAACAGAAAAACTGGAGTAAGGTTCATCATCATCACAATCTTGCCGACCTCGTTGGCGTAATGATAACCAGGCTGGACTGCCAACCAGAAGGCCCCGAGTTTGATTCCCGGCTTAACCATTATTTGTGATGAATTACATTTATTAGCTGTCGGTCTGGATGTTAAATATATATCGATATACATTATGTATGTATATGTAGTAAGTTGTGTTAGCAACCATAATACATACTAGAAATGATTTATAGTATGGGGCTAACCAGCCGTGTATGAAATGTGTCCTAACAAAAAAAACCTTTAGGACATAGTTCTTGCCTGTTACAACTTTTAATAATCTTCAAGGTTTCTAGTACATTTTCTAACATGTAGCGAAAACGTTGCCATAAACCAATTATGCTAAAAATACACCCGATAGCGCGTATTAAGGTTATATTACACCCGTAAAAAAATTGAACATGACATGGTAACCCCAAAACGGCGCCAGAACCCCTAACGCACTGCCTGTACGTAATTAAAAAACAAAATTATTCCCCTTTTCACCCCCTACCCACTTGATTAACAACCTCCCCCTTTACCACCCTCAACCACCCTCTTTCTTCGTACAATGGTCAGTATAGAGAAGACTGCCTTGAAAGCAGAGTCGCCTTAGAAACTAAGTGCAAAACAAAAATAAACAATAATTTCTTGCGAATTTTACGAAACTGCTCCTTTGTTTCAATCTTTTCTGACAAAATAATATCGGTTTGTGATGAGGACTAACAAGTGTGATATGTGGCTAGTTGCTAATTTGGAAAAATCTGGGTTAATCTAGCGACCATGGTCGCAGCGGTATATAACCTTCATGTATGCAAAGCAACCTTTTTTCAGCGTATTTTTTTTAATCAAGGCCTTTTGTTCGTCGTCTCGCGTGTGATCCAAATTTGAAAATGACAGAGACAGTGTGTTTTCGCGCCAAAAGAAGCAAAATGGGCGAAATATTTTTCGTGATTTTTTACGTGTTCAAAATCAAATTGAAATGACGAATTTTTTACTGTGCAGTGTAGTGAAATGATAGCAAAAATGTGAACCTTGGATTGAAAGCTGTGTTTTGTGATCTTCCAGAAACTCTTAAGACATTTTGTTGTGTAATTTTTGTACCTTTGGATATTTTCTAACCTAAAAATCAGTAAGTACATTCATTCATTCATTCAATATTTAAGAGCTGGGCTCTTGTCCGTGGAGTTTTTTCCAGGTAGTTCTATCTTCGGCCAAATCCTTGACCTCCCTATGACATGACTTTCGCCTTCTCCTTAATTTGGTCTAAATATGATCTTCTAGGTCTTCCTCTTCCTCTCCTGGCTTCTATCTTTCCTTCTACGATATTTTTAATGAAATTGTCATGTCGTATAAGGTGGCCAAACATCTTTCCTCTTCTGTTGTCTGTTGTATTTATTATGGTTCTTGGTTCTTGTACTAGGCAGAGTACCTCTTTATTAGTTTTCTTTTCTTTCCATTCAGTAAATACATATATTATAATTATTAGTAAGTTTAATTATATGATCCATGCTTTTTAGTCCAATATAGTAACAAAAATACACGATGGGTGACCGTTAATTATCTTGTTTATAATTGATGTTTTGACAGATCTATAGATAAAATAGACCAAATCTTCGAATATTTTTTCTTAAATTTATTATTATATGCAGAGTTCCTTCCTTTTGAAGACCTCGTTAGCGTAATGGTGTTTTCTTGCACAAAATAAAAAAGGAAAACACCCCACAATGCCATCACTGTGGAGCGTCAGCTGATTGCGCACAGCATACTCTCCAGGTGTGTTCGGCATGGAACTCAGAGAGGCAGAACTTGACATCCATTGTGGGGGAGGATCTGTCGTTGTCTGGACTGGTTTCTGCTATGCTGGCGGACGAAAGGGCGTGGAATGCAGCAATAGACTTTTGTGAAAAAGTTGTCTCACAAAAAGAAATTGCTGGCCGAGGTAGAGAGCGCAGTGCAGACACCGCGTCACAGCGGGAGGGGAGGGGCGAGGACGATCATCCTTACTGCTTGACCCTGGAGCCAGGGTAGACGGAATGCAGTAGGCCTCCTGCCAGTCCCATAATCGACTTAAAGGAGGCCTAGGGCCTGTTAGTGCCCTGACTTGGGGTCGGGTCTAGGAGGGTTGAAAGAGAGGAAGTACGGTAAAGTGCAGGGGTTCTGGTGCAATCAAGGTGACATCCCAGAACCCCTTTTAAAAGCACAAGGGATGGCAATCGAGGAGGTTTTAGTGAGTAAAAATCTCACATACCCCGGCTACACCCAAACGTGGTCGGGGATCTATGAAGATTTCCTCCTCGTAAAAAAAAAAAAAGCGTAATGGTTACCATGCCGGACTGCCAATCAGAAGGTTCCGAGTTCGATTCCCGGCACGGCCAACATCTTTGTGCTTAACTTAATTTGTTGGCTGTGGGTCTGGGTGTTAAATGTGTATCTATATTTAAATTATGTATGTATATATTTGTTGTATATCATTGTGTTAGCAACCATAACACTAACTTTGACTTGTAACTTTGGTGTTATCAATAAATGATTTGTTTTTGTATTTGTATAACTAGAAATGGTTCAGTATGGGGTTAACAAGCCGTGTATGAAATGTGTCCTAATATTTTTTTTTTTTTTTTTTTATTAGCAACTTTTTACTTCTAAAAAGCGAATATGGCTCGATGAGAAAACAAATACAAATCATTTATTGATAACACCAAAGGTATAAGTCGAATAATATATTTTTAGCGACTAACAATCATTTTATTTAAAAAAAACAATTTTAATCACAACAACAGATACTCATTATCAATTAAGTAACTATTTCACACAATTATCACAATAGCAGATACTTATTATCAATTGAACAACTATTTTACTCAATCGACATGAACAAAATATGACACCGGTATTACGACAGGATGGAATAAATTAGGAGCGATGTGCACGCTTCGAGAGCTGAGCGCAGAATGATGGTGCGGCGCTAGCGCTGCCCTTTTTATACTTGAGGGTAGAGGGGACAGCGATGACGTAACGCAATATGGCGTGTTTTCATTTTTCTCTAACACGGCCTCTCCTGACACGTGTTCGTCCCGAACACATCTTCACTGTCGCTGCGACCCTTGAGGAACTGGTGGACCCTGCTAGTCTCCTGTTGGCTGCGACCCTTGAAGAACTGGAGGACCCTGCTAGTCTCCTGTTGGCTGCGACCCTTGAAGAACTGGTGGACCCTGCTCGTCTCCTTTGGCTGCGAGCTAGCGGATGACTGGCTGCGGGCAGAAGCACGGATAAGAGCTTCGTTTTCAGCTGTAACAGAAAACAAGGCATTAGTTGAATGCTTCTACAGTTACATACGTCAGAACAAAAAGTTCGACGTTTGATCAGTCATAGCACTACGTTGCTAGACCAGTAGCGGAGCAGGCTCAACGCTTTACGGAATAGGCAATACGTTGCCAAATACAGTTGACAACACACGATGGATATAGCACTCCGTTGCTATATCAATAGCGGAGCAAAGGCTCAACGCTCCAGCGGAGCAAGGCTCAACGCTCCAGCGGAGCAAAGCTCAACGCTCCAGCGGAGCAAGGCTCAACGCTCCAGCGGAGCAAAGGCTCAACGCCCCAGTCAAGTCTAACTCGACAACACACGTTGGATATAGCACTCCGTTGCTATATCAGTAGCGGAGCAAGGCTCAACGCTCCAGCGGAGCAAGGCTCAACGCTCCAGCGGAGCAAAGGCTCAACACCCCAGTCAAGTCTAACTCGACAACACACGTTGGATATAGCACTCCGTTGCTATATCAGTAGCGGAGCAAAGCTCAACGCTCCAGCGGAGCAAAGGCTCAACGCTCCAGTCGAGTCTAACTCGACAACACACGATGGATATAGCACTCCGTTGCTATATCAGTAGCGAAGCAAAGCTCAACGCTCCAGCGGAGCAAAGGCTCAACGCTCCAGTCGAGTCCAACTCGACAACAGACGTTACACAAATACAAATCATTTATTGATAAACAAAAAAACAAAACGAAACAAAAATTCTTTATTTGGGACACAAGTAAAAGATACAAATATAAAATAAGAGTCCAAAGGCTTTCAAACTAGTGCACAGAACTGTAACTCAAACACTTGATTGATAACATCAAAATTACAAGTCAAGATAGTCAGATATAGCATTCCGTTGCTACATCAGTAGCGGAGCAAAGCTCAACGCTAATAATAACAGAATAGGCAATACTTTGCCACAACCAGTCGAGTCCAACTCGACAACACACATAGAACTCAGTAGCGGAGCAAAACTCAACGCTATACAGGATAGGCAATAATTTGCCACATCCAGTCGAGTCCAACTCGACAACACATAATAACACTCAGTAGCGGAGCAAAGCTCAACGCTATACAGAATAGGCAATAATTTGCTTCATCCAGTAGAGTCCAACTCGACAACACATATAGCACTCCGTTGCTATATCAGAAGCGGAGCAAAGCTCAACGCTGTACACGCACTAAATTGCCAAATTCGAGTGGACTCTACATAGATTTCCAACTCAACTATAAGTACACGATAAAATTGTTATACACCAGAACACGACAAAAAGTTTGCCGTAAGCAAAAGTCCGAAACTTGCATATTCAACTAACGTCGCTCAACTAGCGCACAATGTAACAGGTGTACTTGAAAGCTATATGTAGATAGCAATTATCGTGTATTACTTCAAAGTTTTATAACAATCAAATGTTAACTCACTTTCAAAAACTGTAGCGCACGTCTCGGGGTTCAACTCTCCTCGCCAGGCAACCATGTGTTCAGCGGCGGCCTGAGTCGTCCTTCCATACGACCCACCGAGTAGTTGAAGTGCGTACCTGTCGTGCGACAGCACTTGCGTCACCTGGTACGGACCCCTCATAGCGCAGCTTCTCGCCCCAATGAGATGGTAGGCCGGCTGTACTCGTACACGCCGTTGTAGAAGCGTAGTCTGCTACGTATCGGAGGAAATAACCTGCAACACTAAATAACTGGCGCACCAGTTTTACGTTCGTGGATCAATCAGAGTTTTAATTTTACGTTCGCTCGGTTTAACCTGACCTCCAAAAATAATCCTGGCCAAGTATTACACCTCTGTGGCCACGAATAATCCGGCAGATGTCTGTACTGCCAGCACCTCACAAAGATTCTGCAGCGCTTCATTTACCGTGGAAAAATAATTACATCGTCAGTGTAACTGAGTACCTTGCCTGCTTCGATCAGTGGTTGCAAAGTTTTCGCGATTATGCGCTGATATACTACCGGAACGTTTGCTAAACCAAAAGGTATCTTTAAATAAGAAAATGCCCTTATTAAGTAAGTCCTGAGTAAGGAACCTTCAGTTTCTAGTCGATAGAAAACCCGTAAGGCCTAATAGCAGATAGGCGAGTTGCTCGTCAACTCAATATTCATAATACCAGTCGTTACGATACTCGTAGCAGTACCCACAACTAAACTCATTCAAAAAGTTCAATTATTTTTGTCTATCTTCACCCTGGGGAGGTGAGTTGACAGTTAAACGTTCTTTTAAGCTAACTTAAAAACCAACTACATTGTACAAATGTAGGCAAAACCACGACGGCATAAAACGTCGGTACATATAAACACTGGTACATTTATGCATTACGGCGGTACCACGAAATAATCAACCTCAAGAGCAGGGAATTCTATTACCAACGTTACGTAGCTATCGTACTCAATTTTTGATCGTCAATACCGCGCACAATAAGTAATGTGGGAAGTCGCGTGCATTTAAAATGCCTTAGAACCGACTCAGAAATCAATCAAGTGAACACTCAGAAACGCGGGAACCGCTGTTTATTACATTGGTCGGTACACCTTGTATTACCGCGGTGGATACGTCACTATCTATCTAAGCACTTTTTAATTCACAACAAAAAATCACATTATTTTTGTTACGTTCTTCCGACCGTTCTTTAGCAAAACACTCGATAACATCATGACAGACCTTTTTGCAGAAGGTACAACGCGAATTACTACCCGCTTTGTCACTATTTTCTGATGTACTAATGTTAGGTTGTTTTGGACACGATCTTGCCATATGGCCCACAGAATTACACGAAAAACACTTCACTTCTAGCCGTAGCTTGAATCTACGGGTCAGTTATTCCACGAACGATGATAGCTGTCGCCAGCTCGTCACTTAAACCTTTCATAATGTTTAAACTCAAAATAGAACGTCTGGCGTATTCTGCATGCGTGGAATAACGATCCAAATTACATCAAAAAGTATCTGTGTGACATCAATTCTTTGTGCGCAGAGAGGTTTGAATTCTTGCTTAAGATTCGACCACGAGCGGTCGTTAGTGACCCAATCGTTAGTGACCCAAAGCCAACTTCGCGTGTCGCCCTTAAGGCAGTTCGCAATTCTAGACAAGCACTCATTATCGCCCCAATTATTTAGATCACGGGCCTTATCCACCTCCTCGCACCAAGAATCTACGTCATTCAGACCAGAATCGAAACACGAAATGTAATAATGGTTCGATCTCACCCTTGCCGATGCCTGAAGAGCTTCAATAAACCTTTCTGTGGCGTCGGTGGGCGCACTGCGGCTAACCACCGATTGCTGCGTTGACGGCGGCAGAGGCGTGGACACCCTCGCCTCGCTGCTCGATGAGGCCGCCGGGATGGTGACGTCAGACGCCACGCTGTCGCCCATCGTAGCCAAAGAAGTCTCCGGACACATGGCCGGTTGACCAGTGTTCTCCAACGCGCTTAGGCGCGCCAAGATAGCACCCAGTCGCTCCTGGATGTTTTCTGCGTCTGTATTCTGACCGTACCGGGTCCTACCTCTATTACGAGAGGTGGAGCGGTTAGCCATTATGTTTTTAACACAGCACTCCTTTAAATTTAGCTAAGCCAGAGCGAAGGATAGGCTATGGAGCCTATCCCACTTCTGATTTTAGCGACTAACAATCATTTTATTTAAAAAAAACAATTTTAATCACAACAACAGATACTCATTATCAATTAAGTAACTATTTCACACAATTATCACAATAGCAGATACTTATTATCAATTGAACAACTATTTTACTCAATCGACATGAACAAAATATGACACCGGTATTACGACAGGATGGAATAAATTAGGAGCGATGTGCACGCTTCGAGAGCTGAGCGCAGAATGATGGTGCGGCGCTAGCGCTGCCCTTTTTATACTTGAGGGTAGAGGGGACAGCGATGACGTAACGCAATATGGCGTGTTTTCATTTTTCTCTAACAATATTATAATATTGTTACAATAGTATATTATTTGCATACATACAAAATATTAATTTAAAGTGTAATCTTTTAGATGTGAAAATAATTGTGTTTAGTATTATATAATGTACCTAATTACTCAGAAAAAACAATAGTTAAGTAAGTATCGGTTGTTGTATGAGAAGTATTGAAGTAGTAGAAATAAAGGCAATTTTATTTTTTTATTTAATTTAATTAAGTATATGATATAATTCAAATGTCAATTTTCAATTCTAAATAATCATTAATATGTATGTACCTTTTATAAAAAGTTGTATCTAATAGCCAAACCCTGAGTGTAGTGTTAAAGCTGGCGGTGGAAGGTGCATCCCGGACAGTCGCGGGTACGCGGTTGTAGATCGCGGGCCCCGACACGTAAACGAACCTCTCCAATTTCACAAGTTATGTACTGGCGTTTTCAGTTGCATCTTCTTCACATTACTACGTCAGCTAGCTTTAGCATCTAAACGTTAGCTTTTCAATCAGACGGCCCCTGGTTCGATCCCGGCCCTACACCAATGACTTGTTTTTCAAGTTATGTGTAGATTTGCACTCGCTTTACGGTGAAGGAAAACATCGTGAGGAAACCGACATGTTTGAGGACCACAATATCCATAGACGTGTGTCATCCGCCAACCCGCACTTGGCCGTGGTGGATTATATCTACTCGTGAGAGAAGGCCCCGAGTCTCAGCAGAAGGAACGTTATATTGGGCTGCTTATGCTTTCTACATTTATTCAATTATTTTAGTATAAAAAGCGAAGAAAAAAATTAATTCTTAGTTATTTTTTCCTTTACTTGTCTTAATTTGGATTTCGGATCACAGCGGAAGTACACTAAATATTTAATTATGTCTTCAGCCTCAAAACCCTAAAATTCCTGACAAGTGGGCAGTCCTAGTGTCAAAAAATAACACTCAACACCCGCCTTATTGGAAGAATTGCGTGTTACGGTGAGTGAGGTGTGTGACATTGCCTATATTAACAGATGTATTGCCTACATTATTATAGCAGGCCTACTAACTTCAAGGTTTGGTCTGTGTTAAAGTTAGCGCTTACAAAAGTAAGGCTCGATTGCACTATATTAGTAGTTAAAATTATGGTTTACTAGCTGACCCGGCAAACGTTGTTTTGCCTCACTTAGGGGTATGGAAAATAGAGAGTGTAGCTTATATGACACGTTCGTAGATTTACCATAGCAGCGTCATCTATTGATTACTTACTCAACCCAGTCGAAAGGTATCATCGACATCTGTTAGAATCATTTGGAGTTAACAGATAATTGTGACTGTCAAATAATAACAGTCAATAATTAGCAATAAATGAAAATTGCGACTATAATTTGAGATTTAAACTATCCTATCTCTCAATAGAAGACAAAATTAAATATTTAGTGTACTTCCGCTGTGATCCGAAATCCAAATTAAGACAAGTAAAGCAAAAATTAACTAAGATTAATTAACTAAGATAAATTAACTAAGATTAATTAAGATTAACGTTACCTATCACAATTCGGAAATTCTTAACTCTACACGTGTTTCGCCTAACCACAAGGCATCATCAGGAGATGCTGACTCTTCGACAAGTCAAGAGTGAACACTCATGACTTAATTATTAATTAATAATAACTTAATTTAATCTTAGTTAATTTTTCCTTTACTTGTCTTAATTTGGATTTCGGATCACAGCGGAAGTACACTAAATATTTAATTTTGTCTTCTATTTACAATGGATTTCCGCAAAGTAACGCCTGAGTCAATAAGTTACCTATCTCTCAAGTTGGATCGAACTGCACATGGTCTGTGAATTTTATTATAATCGGTTAAGTGGTTTAGGAGTCCATTGAGGACAAACAATGGCTCAACAATGTGACTCGAGATTTATAAATATTAAAATAAGATGTCAAATTTGACTAAATTAAATAAAATAATAAAATTAATAACTGTAACATTAGCATTGACCGTGAAATCTGTGACACAATCATATTTCTTAGTATAGTAAAAGTTATAAGTGCTGCCAGTCGCAAGGCATCCCATCCATCCTATCCGTCCCATCCGTCCCATCCATCCCAATATATTATGTCGATATATTTGACGGTTGCTGGAATATTACTCTGATAAGTACTTGTCTAAAATACTGTGAAATCGCTTATACTAGACAATCTGCATTAACTAGCCTGTTATTGCAGATATGTTACTGACTGTTATTGACCACGTATTTTTTTTTTGACATTGTGATGAATAATTTATGTTTTTTTGTGTGTGTTTTTTTTCATATAAATATATTTTGTTTAAATTCATAACTTATGACATCTTGTATTGTATATATATATTTATTGATATTTAATTTAATTCTACGATAATTTTGTGTGATTGATAATGTATAATTTTTATTTTCCTAATTTTTAATTTGGTTGTTTTGTATCTTTATTTTTATATATGTATATCATTAGTGTAATTAGTGTATGCGGTTCTAATTATGATAAAATAAATAATAATGATCCATCCCATCCGTCCCATCCGACTTCGGCCAAAGACTAACTCGTGTGGTTACGCTCCCTATTGAGCGAGTGCCTGATCACCATCATCGTATGCTTGTCCACTGCTGGATATACGAGTAGGTTTCTTTCTCAAATAAGTAAGGAGAAAAAAAAAACCCTCAATTAGCTCATTAGTCCGTGTTCGAACCCGCGCCCCGCTGTTCGGCGTCACTCCGCCTGACCACGAAGCTATTAACTTTTTATTACCTTCACTACGAAAAAATGCTTGTTGGAGAAATTCAGCGCTGCATTTCCATATCAAAACTAAGGTTTTAGAAAATGAGGCCATTGTAAAGAGTTTGACTTACAAATGTAGGCGTTAATAACCTACCTCGGTCATCCGTGGTTTGGAAATATCGAGCTTCTAATGCTGGAAACAATCACACAAATATTCTTCTTCCTCGTAAGAGTTAAGTGGCCAAGCTCTGGTGTCGAGAGTTTTCAAGCCACCCGAAGGCCTCTGACTTGGCTTAACGACTGCTTATACTAAGACTAACAGATGGGACCTAATACAATTCATCGTGTGATCCGAGCCACGGTAGCGCCCAGATGAAAATGCCACTTTTTAACGGACTTCAAAAAAGGAGGAGGTTATATATTCGATTGTATGTATTTTTTTATGTATGTTCAGCGTTTCCTCAGTCATTTGTGAACCGATTCTCAAAATTCTTTTTAATGACAGTCTTGTGAATGGTCACCCATCCAAAGACTGTCCGCATCAACCTTTGGCTCTGGTGCAATCATCCAGATCAACCTGAATGCATGATCAAAAAACAAGTCATTGGCTGGGATCGAACCAGAGGCCGTCTTGATGGAAATACAGACGTTATTACCACCGAGCCACACTTGCTTTCCCTGATATTGAAACATGGATGATCACGTCAGTTTTTTTTTGACGGCCTCCCGCGTGCGGAAACTATCCTACAAATTGAATTTTCCATTAGCCATTGTAACACACCTTCAATGGCGAAATGAATTCAATCTGACGGAGTAATGGAGGGTGATTAATGGTGCCGACAGGGCTGATGCGGCATCTGATATAACGCGGCCGCCTCACTCAGGGGATCCCATACTCATGTAGAATATTATGTGACATGGCCTCATTTTTTAAAATAATCAAGACCAAAAAGTTTTCATTTAAAGAATAGAATGGAATAGAATTTCTTTATTATCGTATTGGTAAATTATTATTACATTATATAAACTTAATCATAACTATTATCAATATGGACTCGTCAGTATTTCATTCAATAATATAATGATAAATTAAATTAAAATAATAGCAGCGGTACCAATAAGATGTTTAAATTAGCATAGCAAAAGAATCCCCACTGACGGGAATCTCGGCTTTCTTCATGAGGAAAGAGATATAGGCCAAGGCCTTCCACACTGGACAAGTGCGGGCTGGTTGATGACACACTTCTTCGGATTTTGGAGTCTTTAAATGTGTCGGTTTCCTCACGATGTTTTCCTTTATCGTAAAGCGAGTGCAAATCGACACATAACTTGAAAAACAACGAAAAATAAGTCATTGGTGTAGGGCCGGGATCGAACCAGGGGCTATCAGATTGAAAAGCAGACGTTTTCCCACTGAGACACTTTCACTTTAAAATTCGCTCGTAGTAAGTTTTTAATTAGAAACTTTTAGAAAATCTCTGACAATATGTTTTGATGACCGCTCAATTTCTGTACTCGCACAAAATTTAAATTCAATTTGATTTCCTTCCGGCTTATATTTCTTGGTAAAATTTCTCAGAGTAAAAAGCATATTTTTCATAGTAAGGTAGCGCCCATAGCTCGGCTAACTAAGAAAATCTCACTCAATAACCGAGGTTAGGCAACTATCGGTAAAAAGCAGGCTCTACCGTGGCTTGGATGACATGTTAAATTGGTTGGTTGGTCCCGGCTGTTAGTCTTTTTATAACCAGTCGTTAAGCCAAGTCTTCGATCGGCTTTTGTTTTTTCGACATCAGAGCTTGGCCTTAGCTTAGAAGAAAGAGACAGTGGTGGCGATTCAGCGGCACATACGATTAAACTAAATTTAAAGAAGCCCCGTCTCTTTTCATCTTATGTGGCCAGAAAGAGACGGCACGTTCTGAACCACAGATAAAACAACTAAAATCACGTCAAATATGGAATGTGCAGGCAGTTTTAGAGATACAAGTGAGTGCGTTCTAAAGTCACCTATATATTCTACATTTGACGTGATTTTAATTGTTTTGACTATGGTGCGGAACGTGCCGTCTCTTTCTGGCCACCTTAGATGAAAAGAGACGGGGCTTCTTTAAATTTAGTTTAGTCGTGTGTGCCGCTGAATCGCCGCCACCAGTAAATTTTGCAGTAGGCATGATTTGAGTGTAGTCTCGAACCGCCGCGTCAGCGGAATGTCACGACGCCTGACAGCCAAGTAATTAGATGCGGGGAATCGAAACAGCTGACTCAGCTACACTGGCAATATATAGCAACATACGGTAATACGTAGCAATATATACGAGTATTTTGCTGGGTTTTCAGAAACATATTGAGAATAAATTTGGTCATCTACCGGTTATTCGCTAAAATTTGGTGTCGAGAACTTTCAAGCCCCTGAAAGCCTCTAACTTAGCTTAACGACTGCTTCTATTAAGACTTACAGAGAGGACCTATAATTTAATGTGTCATCCGACAATTCATTAAAAAAGAATAATAATTGAAATGTCCTAACTAACATTAAAAGTGCAGCAGCATAGAAGCTAAGTAAGGGTATTAACTTCAAACACAATCACATGAAAATATTCAACCCCATTGTGGCGTAATAATTCTGCAATACAATAATGCAATTACCATATTTAACATACTTACTATTACAATACTAGAACAGAAGCCTGCCGTTTTCCTATTAATTTGAGTTTGAAAACGGCTTCAGAAATACAGAAAGACAGAACTTTATTAGCCCTAAATAATATTATTATATAAGTACGTTAAAGGCAAGTCATACTACAATAATTACTTAATACTAAAAAACATTACTTAGATAAAATTAAATAAACTTACAAATTTCATTAAATAAATATTCTTTCTACACACATTAGCACTTGTTTGACATGTCTATTAAATTTAAAGTACTACTGTTTACACATGAATAACGATTCTGCAAGCTCCATATTAATATATTCGCTTAAATTATAAAAGGAATTACTTTCAAAAAAAAAACTCTTTATTTTCTGTTCATTTCATACATGGGAGTTAACTCTTTGCGTTGTTTTTTTTTACATTATGGGCTTGCGCTTGATCACAAATCCCCTGATGGCAAGGAACATTATGATCTAAGGTGGAGCGCGCTTACCCAAAAAAAAAAGTTCACTCTTGCTTTGAAAACCGCCAGATTGCAGTAGGTCTTAGGGAACAGGGATCTAGGCAAAGAATTCCACACCTTTGCGGTTCGCACTATGTGCCATTTTGTGTATATCGTAATAGATACAATACCTAGTATAGTAAAATCATGCCATTTTTGTGCTGTGTTTGTATGCAACACAGAATCTCATATATATTTGATCGAAACATTGTAGCGTAATACTTGTGCAATACAATAATGAAATTATCATACAGTGTAAACTCTATATAAGGACTGGGCTTTTTATGGCGTTATAGAGAGTGGTCGTAAAAAATTTAGATAATGTATCATTGTATGGAATACAAGCTAAACCAACTAAAGACAATTGATTTCGACGCTTTAGATAGTTTGTCGTTAAACATGGAGTTAACAATGTATTTTTATAATTAAGTCTGTCACCCGGATGAGTTTAGCTCGTTTCCGAACGCAGCTCCAGTTGTTAATATACTCCCTTATCACAATGTTGAAAGAAGGAAGTTTTTCAGCGCAACATATTTACATAGTGATTTAAATGCATGAGTGTATAAAGCAGAACAATATGAATGACCGACGGATCTAGAGCGTTTATTGTAAAAAAAAAACTATACGCTGTAAAATATGTTGCTTATAGTGCTAAACAGACAACTAATAATAAAAAAAAATGGCTAACTGTGAGTTGGGCTCGCGCATTGTTCTATGGGAGCCCTCCATCAAATATTTGTTTTACTAAAAAAAAAATTGATAGCTAATATATATACATTTTAGTATTTGTTGCTAAGCGGCTCGGGAAATACATTTTTTGTGAAAGATTTAGCTTTCTAGCTATTACGGTTTCTGAGATACAGCCTGGAGACAGACAGACAGACAGCGGAGGCTTAGTAATAGGCTCCTGTTTTCACCTTTTAGGTACGGAACCCTAAAAATGATGCTACTATTTAAAAATAATTATCGTAAAAATAGTAATCATCCTCCTTGTTTTGCAACACTACATAATAATTATATTGTACTTATGTAATATTATGTCGTTTTTACAGTATATGCATATTGCATATAAATCGCACCTAACTGTGACTGACAACTATTGAAAAAAAAAATCCTTAATTTTTACGCTACGCAAAAGTTATATTACTTTATTTGTCTGTGTTATATCATCTTACCCATGGTAGCGCCCAGAAAACAACATATATTGTCAGATAAATTGTAATATGACGTGTATGACAAAAGTAGTCATAAGGTTAATAAATTGATATGATTTGATATTACGTTGAAGATAAATGCGATCGTCAACACAAACAAGTTTTTTTTAACTGACTCAGGCGTTACTTTGCAGAAATCCATTTTTAAAAAAAGATTTTTTTAATAAGCTATTGTGTATTATTATTAAATAATATGTATTTTGAAAGCAAAGATAAAATAATCAACCTACATAAACAATAATAAAATGCTTTTATCAGTCCAAACACACATATTAAGCACTACTGCACAGTATGATTAAAATAAGTATAATATAAGAACTATGTAAGTATTGTAAATATTATATTAAACATGTGAGAGTTAAATTATTAACTCAAAGAGTTATTAAATAATATTAAAGAAGAAGAAACAAGAAAGAAAGAAATATTAATTAACATCAATAATTGTATAATTGCAAATATCGGATATAGACAAAAAATATGTTAAAGTTAGGTTAAAAATTGATGAAAATTTTGCTAAACCTTTATTTATTGATGATTACGTTTGACCGCAGCTTGCCTGATGTTAAGCTTTACTGTGGTCTAAGATGTAACACGTTTGCCTAGAGAGAACCTGTTTAATCTACAATTGAAGACCACCAAATTGTATTTCTACGTCCGGCTGCTAATGAAAGAAAGAAAAAACAATATACATTATGACAAATTCCGTAAAACAAACATGAAAAAAAGAATAAAGACAGTATGTATCACAGGAAAAGGTCAGCTTACGTTTAATGCGGTAAAAGTTTATTATGTTGCTGCTGCCCGCTGCCCGCTGCTGTGCTAGGGGGGTTTCGGTAGGACAAAGATGAAGATGTTATATCTAGAAATTCACTCGACTGACGCGGCAGACGTGAAGTCAGTCATCAAACCGCAGACGTTGTGTCCTCTCTCCAAATACAGATACCCTTTCTCCCCCCACTCGGTTCCCCACGAATTCTTTATTATCCAGTAAGGAACACCTTCCTCGCTGGTCCCGTAGCCGACTAGCAGCACGGCATGCTCTGCAGCAGCCGTGGGACACTCCGCCACACCCACTATTCCACCCTTGTAGTTCTGCAGACCGCCGGTAGAGATCCCCAGCCCGATAGGGCCGTGTACCTTCAAAGCTTCTTTCAACTTGTTCTCGTCTCGAAGCTGGAGACTGGTACAGCTAGTCACATTGACTCTTACTTTGTTTCCATCGTACCGGCATTTCTCGTCTTTCGCCACGTAGGGGTAGTCCTCGTCAGCCATGACGCCTGCTTTGTTTATTAGTTCTGAGAAAGCGTGGGTCATGTTCCCCCCGTCCATGCAGTGTCCGCTGGCTGGGAGGCAGTCCATCAGCTGCTGTGCGGATAAGCTGTAGAGGATCTTGTGCTTGAGGGCGTAAGCTCCTTCCAAGGAGCCGACGGCCACGAATGCCCAGCAGCTGTTACAAGGAATCTGATCCTTAACGGAGCTCACAGCGTTTTGGTCTCTGTAGTCCAGTTTCTCAGGAGCCGTATCTGTGAGTATATCATCGTCGCTAGTGATTTTGCACAGACCTTCCATAGTGGAGATGGATTGTTTGCTTTGTCCCAGGCCACTGGTTTCTTTTTGAAACTCTGAGCCGGTTTGGTCGCTGAATCTCGTGATGCCGTAGATACCCTTTTTGTATTTATTGAGCCTGTTGATGATCCTCAAGTTGTCGGTGAAGATGGCGAGACGTTTGACTTTCTCGCGAAGATCGTACTTCTTATTGTATTTGGCGATGAACCTTTCGAAGTACTCTTGAGCTTTGCTGAGGTCGTACTTTGGTCTGTCGATGGCCGTCGCGGATGCGATCACAAACGCGGTGAGAATTAATATTAGACGCATGATGTGGTGATACCGCTGCGCTGGTAATACGTGAAACGAGGTACGCTTGTGATTGTTTATATCAAGGAATATCAGAGGTCAGCAACCTGCGGCTCACGACAAATATTTTTTTGTCACGAAGATTAGGGAAAAATCTTGTTTTATCTCCTTAAATCGTATACGAAAAAAAAGAAACAAAAATAGCTTAAAATCCTGTCTCAAACGTACCACCTTATACCAATCAGACTTATCAAAATTAAAAAACTGGTTAAAGCTGCGCCCCGCGGCATTACCCGCGTTACCCCGGAACAAACCGTTATAGTACTACGCAAGCCTGGCAAAGAAGACTATACCGCCCCAAAATTTTACAGACCTATTGATCTCCTACCCGTACTAGAAAAAATCTTTGAGAAGCTTTTGGTCACCCGAATCAAGTTCCACTTGATCCCTAGGATGAGTCCTCGCCAGTTCAGGTTTATGCCTCAGAAGCGCACAGAAGACTCCCTCTATGTCTTAATGAAGCACATAAATTGCGTATTTCAATCAGAAAATACGCAATTTACTTTTGTGTCGCTGGATATAGAGGGTTTGATAGCACTTAAGATTGTCCCATCAACTTAAGGAGGGTGATCGATAGCTATCTCCAAGATCGCAAACGTTAGCATTTTCTACAATCAGCTGTCCAGAACCGCCAAAGTACAATGGAGACTCCAACCAGAAATCTTAAAAACAATATCGCTGTTGTCGAGCCAACGCTCATGTACGCAGCAAGTGCGTGGGCACCGGCGACAGACAAAATAATGACGATCAACCAGTTAAACTCGGTTCAGCGGAGATTCATCCAGATAATCATTAAGGCATACAAAACGGTGTCACTTAACTCTGTGCTGCTACTGGCGGGGTTACTTCCTCTAGACATAAGAGTCAGGGAAGCAGCCACACTCTATGAAATCAAGAGAGGTTACTCCGAGCATATAGTTGAAGATTATGAGATGGAGACGCTAATATCTTTTAAGGATATGCTGCACCCAGCAGAAAACGTAGACCTTCATTGTGAGAACTGCGAAGCTTTGGAACTCTCTTTCTGAGTCTCTTTTTCCCGAGAAGTACAATTTGGGGGTCTTCAAATCTAAAGTAAATAGGTTCTTTCTAGGCAAGCGTGTTACATCTTAGACCACAGTTAAGCTTAACATCAGGCTAGCTGCGGTCAAACGTAAGACATCAATAAAAAGATAAAAAAACCGTAAAGCTGCAATTCGTGTGCCTGCCAGACGGAGCAGCCCTTGATGTGCACCTAAGCAAGGAACCTTAATATATTTACCGATGGAAGTAAAATAAATGAAAAAGTACGAGCAGCTATCAAAATCAATCAAAAATCAAAATCAAAATGTTTTTATTCAAATTCATATGTACAATACAAACTTATTCACTAACCCTCAAACTGGAAGCATTCGCGCCCGTGTCATAGAGGCTAGTGCCTTCCAGTGACTTAGATAAGTACATATATAAAAATTTTAAGATTAATAGAAAGTGACATATTTCAGACGTTCGTGGAAATAATTATTTAAAAGCGTAAGTCAGTCAGTTGGTTGCTTAAAATGTAAACTTATTATAAAAATTTAATTGATTGTATAAGGTTGCAAAGATATATAATATAGTAGAATAAATGTGGTTAATGCAAAAGAAGACTATTCGTACGCAAAGGCAATGAGGAAATTAGCACCCGAAAACTGAAACTGGCCGACTGCTGTACCGTTTATCAGGCAGAACTGTTAGCTTTAAAGGAGGCAACCGCAAAGACGCTCAATAGAAAATTGTCAGAATGTAACATATACTGCGACTCTGGATCTGCCCGAAACAGTTGTGAATCCGAATTCCCCCCATCCCTTCGTTGTTGAAATTAGGAACAACATTTTTGCTATTCAGAAACCCCCACTACCCTTCCGTTCTGTTGCTTTTGCAAATTCGCTTCGTTTGTTTTTTGACGCCCGGATGGATACCTTTAATGCTATACAGCGCAAACGGATGCTTCATTCATGGTTAGAGTTGACAAGTGTAAAATTAGCATTGTCAAGAGTCTGGCAGAAAGGCTGCTCCGATCTGCAACGTACGGGTAATGGATGGCTATTGACACCTAATTATGTATTTTTTTTGTATATTTACTATTTTTTTACTTTGTTTCTTTATTTATTATTTGTTATATGGATCTTTGTTATCTAAAATAATGAACAATTATTATAATTACTAAAAACTGAGTTTTTGTTACTTAACTCTTAAATGGACAATGTTGTTTTCAAACAACATACTAAAAATCACACATAAAATTGTCCTTCATTTTTTTTTGCGCAATGTAGTTTATAAACAACACTCACATTATTGTAAAAAAAGTACAGTAAATTAATATCAATAAATAATGTTTTTACTAATTTTTCCTAGACAGTAATACATGTCTATTACACAAATATATTTTTTAAAACGTGAAATAAAAATCGTCCATTTAAGGGTTCAAAATTGATTTTCCGACTCCAAAGTTTGCTGACTTCTGGATACCGACGAAGTTCGATCAAAATTACCTATTTCTTTCTCTTACATCATGTTATCTCTACAATAACATAATTATAAATTTATAGTTTGGAAATGCAATTCAGTAAAAACCCCAGTATCTTTATTCCCCGCGAATGGTCGATAGGTCAGATGACATCACTATCGATTCAGGCGATTGTTGTAGATATTTTGAAAACAATTGGAGAAAAAATACAACGTAAACTAAATAAAATACAGCTTAACGTCACTCGATTTAACGACAAACTCTCTAAAGTGTCGAAATCAACTGACCGTTATATTTCATACAATGATACATTCTCTCCATTTAACGATACTATACTACACTCTCTATAACGCCTTAAAATGCACAGTCCCTTCAGTGTCGTTATAAAGAGTTCACACTGTGTTTAGTGTACTTCCGCTGTGATTTGAAACCAAATTAAGATAAGCAAAGGAAAAATTAAAATATATATATAAATAAATAAGCAAAGTAACGCCTGAGTCAATAGGTTCACCCCCAAGTTTTACAATCTGTAGCCAAGCATCTAACAGTGTGTTCCGGAAGCCTCTTTGAGAGCCAGTTATTCCAGACTAGACACGCTCCTTATGCTGTTTTTTTGCCACTTGGTGGTCTTCTTTTCCTTAACCTTATCCCTCTTAGGTGGGGTCGGCACAGCAAATCTTCTTCTTCCAGTCTCCTCTATCAGACGTCATCTCCACACTCAATCCTTTCTCTCTCATGTCCTCATTCACACACTCCATCCATGTCTTCTTCGGTCGGCCTCTTGCTCTATTTCCTTGCACTACCATTTCCATACATCTCCTAGTAAATAAATAAATAAATAAAGATTTTTATTGCTTCTTAGGAATGAGCACGGATTACAGAAACAAAACAAGAGTATAGGTACTTATAATTAAACTAGTAACATCCATCTCCTCTCTACGCATCACATGCCCATACCACGCTAATCTCCCACTCTTTAGTTTCTCCCTCACTGGCGCTACTTTCACACTTCCTCTAATGTACTCATCCCTTATTTTGTCCATTCTTGTCACTCCACACATCCATCTCAACATTCGCATCTCTTTGCTGGTGGTGGTTGAAAATACCCTAACTTAGTGCAATCGTCACAGTAAACGAGCATGTCCTCGAACTCTCACCCAACCGCCCCCATGCTAATATATACCACTTCAAGTCACCGAAACTGCGTGGAACCTTGGCATAGATCAAGAACTTCTGGCCACAGAATATACAACACTTGCCACCACACTTAATACGTGTACAGGGCTACAGACAATAAAGAGTTTTTGTGAAAGTAATCCTTTCTATATTTTAAGCGAATATAATTATGAATATGAAGCTTGCAGAATAAATATGTATCTATATAAAATATGTTAGTATGTATATGTAGTATATTAGTTGTTTTGTTTTTGTTTTAGCAACCAAAATACGAACTAGAAATAGTATGGGGTTAACCAGCCGTGTGTAAAATGTGTCCTAATATTTATAAAAAATAATCGTTATTCATGTGTAAAAAGTAGTCTAATAGGTATTTTAAATTTAATAGCATTAAGCATAAGGTTAAGCGAGTGTCGCTCGGTGGTAATAACGTCTGCTTTTCAATCAGACGGCCCCTGGTTCGATCCCGGCCCTACACCATTAGTGTAGGACTTATTTTTCAAGTTATGTGTGGATTTGCATTTGCTTTACGATGAAGCAAAACATCGCGAGGAAACCGACATGTTTCAGGATCACAATATCCGAAGACGTTTGTCATCCGCCAAATCCCACTTGGCCTGCGTGGTGGATTATGGCCTATATCTCTCTCTTACCTGGACCTACATATAAAGTGAGAGGTCTATACCTCTCACTTTATAGGCCATATACATATATGGTCTATACCTCTCACTATATAGGCCATATACATATATGGTCTATACCTCTCACTATATATAGGCCATATATATATGGTCTACACCTTTCACAATATAGGTATAGGCCATATATGTATATGGCCTATACGTGTCAATAAATATTTAGGTCCAGAGTCTTAACAGTACGTATAGTGGGCTGCTTATGCTATAACCCTGTATAAGCGTAAGAGGTCCGCTAAGCGTGGGTAGTACAGATGGCTCGATAGGCAAAGAAGCGGCCCAAGGACTCAGCCTTGGACAATAATTATATGCTGATTGCTGGTGGCGGCTATTTTTCATATGGGGCTGCCAGTGTGGACGTTCAGGTTAGGGGGGCTCAGACCTCTTTGATATACAATGTAAACTCCATGTTACGTCACTCGATTTAACGACAAACTCTTTTCATTTGGTTATCAAAAGTATGGAGGTGATGAAAAAAAATCAATAAAATATTATTTAATTAAAAATAGCCATGAGCACTTTTCGATGGGCAAGCAATTTTAGGCACATTTGTTTATAAAAAATATTTAATAAAAAATACGTCCCATCTGGTTATCAGATCGGTGAAGGACGATCTTCACGGGCTCTTCTACTATCTCTAAAGCGTCGATATCAATTGGCTTTAGTTGGTCTAGCTTGTATTCCATACAATGATACATTCTCTCCATTTAACGACCACTCGCTATAACGCCATAAAATGCACAGACCCTTCAGTGTCGTTATAAAGAGTTTACACTATATATTTTTAACAGACTGCAAAAAAGGACAAGGTTCTTTATTCGGCTGTATTTCATAGTAGCAAGCAGCCCACTATACGTTCCCATTGCTGGACTCGGGGCCTTCTCTCAGGAGGAGAGAGATATAGGCCATAATCCACCACGCTGGCCAAGTGCGGGATGGCGGATGACACACGTCTTGTCTGAAACTCAAAATCTACTGTCTTATTATAATTATTTACTACTATGATTTAATAATCTTCCTATGATTTAATAATCAAATTTGTTTCTTACTAACTTTGATGTGTTTTAATTAACTTATAGAACGCATTTCACACGCGGCTGGTTAGCCCCATACTAAGCCATTTCTAGATTGTATTATGGTTGCTAACACAACACCAACAGCTGATATACTACGTATATATACAGAAACACTTTATATATTACTTTGACGACCTCGTTAGCGTAAAGGCACAGAATAATAACTTGTACTTCGTAAAGTAAAGGTAAAGGTTAGGTTAAGGTTACCATGCCGGTCTGCTAATCAGAAGGTTCCGGGTTCGATTCCCGGCCCGGTCAACATCTTTGTGCTTAACTAAATTTGTTGGCTGTGGGTCTGGGTGTTAAAATATGTATTTATAATATAATATGTATGTATGTATATGTAGTATATCAGTTGTGTTAGCAACCATAATACGACCTAGAAATGGTTCAGTATGGGGCTAACCAGACGTGTGTGAATGTGTGCTAATATTTATTTATTTATTTATTTATATACATATTTTCTTATTTCTATTGTAATGGTATTTATTATGGAGCTGCACTGAAGCCACGTGGAGGATATCGATTTACGGAAGTGCAAGCTTAAGTACGGTGCGCAGACAATGTCGAAGAGGAAAATCTTATTTAAATGTAATTAAAATAAAATAAAGGATATTTTTTATCACATTATATACATATGTAAATTTGAACCAATACATCTATTTATTTAAGTTCCCTGAGATTTATTTTTTATTAAAATGCTTTATGTAACATTGCTAAAAGCAAATCACAAGGCGCATGTCATGTAATCAACATGGCTGAGGTATTTTAATTGTTTTTAATAAAATAAATATTTAGGGGGCTCCCATACAATAATGGTACGGAACCCTTCATGCGCGAGCCCAACTCGCACTTGGCCAATTTTATTACGAGGGGGTTTTAGTTGATTAAAAATCCCAAATAACCCAGCTCACCCCTTTGTAGCTGGGTATCTGAAGATTTCTCCCTCGTAAAAAAAAGATATAGCCAGCGAGAAAACTTGAACTATTAAATATTTTCTTTACTGACGCGACGTATATTAAAATTGCTTATGAATTCAAACGTCAAAATGTCCAAAAATCCCTTTTACTGGGGATTATTGGAAAAGCCCATTTTTATCAAAATTCAGGCTAGTTTCAGCATTTTTAAAGTACATTTAAAAATAAGTCATAGGTCACGGGTGAAAACTGAGTAATTCCAAAGCTTAGTAATATGCTGACCGTACCGCGCCGGGGTCATTCACCTTCGCATACTGATGATTCAGCACTCGCGTTAGAGCTCCAACATATATATAATAAGTTTCTATGTATTCACTACTTTTCAATAGAAGTTTATTTACCCAATTATTTATTTATTTTATTTATTATATACATATCATTGAGAGAGCATTACAGCTGTAACCAAATCGCCCACCCCAGATTACTGAAACACACATAAAGATACGAGTATATAAATAACATTACAAAAACCAAACTTAACAAATACAAATTATCACTAAACTACTTTATTAACACAAATTTGAGCGTGACATACGCCACATTCACTTTTTTTTTAATATTAGGACACATTTCACACACAGCTTGTTAGCCCCATACTAAACCATTTCTAGTTAGTATTATGGTTGCTAACACAACTGATATACTATAGTGTAAACTTTATAATATAAAAAAAAATTGCACAAAGATTTACGAATAGCTTACATCGAGTTACATGGAAAAATTTAAATTACATCTTAAGCTAATTGTTACTTAAATGCTAACTCTATATAACGATACTGAAGGGACTGTGCATTTTATGGCGTTATAGAGTGGTCCTTAAATGGACAGAATGTATCATTGTATGGAATACAAGCTAAACCGACTAAAGCTAATTGATTTCGACGCTATAGAGAGTTTGTCGTTAAATCGAGTGATATTACATGGAGTTTACTACTACATATACATACATAAATATTTGATATCAGGTGAATTATGGTCGAGCGCTGTACTATTTTGAGTAAAAAATATATATCGATACATATTTAAGTGACTAAGGTCGAGGTGGTGCTGGTGTCGAGTTTTCAACCAGACCGAAGCCTATCTAAGAGGGCTTTGAAGACTTACAGAACCTACAATTAAATGTATCATCCGACCCACGGTAGCACCCACATGAAAATGCCACTTTTTAAACGACAGTCTTGTAAATGCTCACCCATCTAAAGAAAGTCTGCATCGAACGTTGCTTAACTTAGATGATCGCGTCAGATCACCTTAGTTAGCCGAATTACAGGCGCTAAATTATATTATTATAAATCGTTTTTATTATTATTTTCTACTCTATAGCCTGGAGACAGACAGACAGAGGAGTCTTAGTAATAGGGTCCCGTTTTTACCTTTTCGGTACGGAACCCTAAAAATGATTCGACAAGCATTCATTTGTATATTTTGTCATTAGTATTACTTATATTAGCTTTTCTCTCTTTCCCAGATGTCGGTCCCCACCATGCCGCAGTAAGATGGCTCTAAAGCTGAAGTACACGGACGAGCACGGCATAGTACACATCAACATGTCGCCTAACTCCAGCCCTGGGGCTCTAAGCGAACCTACCTTCGACAAAACAGACCCCAAACTTAAAAATAAAGACCCCACCTTCCAAATAAAAAACAGACTCGACCTAAAAGAACGCTTCGAAATAAAAGGATCCAAATTCGAACTAAACGATTCGAAATTCGAAACAAAAGATCCCAAACTCGAAAAGGATTCTAAATTCGATTTGAGAGATCCGAAATTCGACACAATAAACAGCAGATTTGGCAGTTACGATCTTTTCGGAGGCAAGTATGAAGCTGGGTACAAGACCGATTCGAGTGGGGAGCCGCATTCACTGTTCCGTAGCCGCTACAATAGCATCGAAGAAGAACTAGCCAATACGCCGTACGCCTTCGCCACGGAGCGGTCGCTGCGCAGCGCGAACCAACTCGATATCACTATCGACCGATCCATCGATATATCTCCCTCGAAAGACATCGAGGATGATCGATTCTTCAACCGCCGTTTGAGTTTAGAATACGAAGATGCGTTCCGGGAAAACACGCCGGCCTTCACCGTCACACAACTAATACACGCGCAAGATCGATACTTCGATTTATCGAAAAAAGAATCGAATTCCGTTTTCGAAAAGGACAAGTCGTTCGTCGTTAAATCGACGCCGGATTTTGAAAATCGAACGGGGGTTTTCGAGAAAGAGGTTTTTGAGAAGTCGAGTGGAACGGATTCGTCGAGTGGTGTGGAGGCGTCAAACCAGGCGTCATTGCCTGGCGGGGCGGCATTAAGGGGCGGCAGGACTGGCTCGGAAGCGACTGACAGTGAGGACAGTGCATTCAAAGTGCTAAAGTTGAACAGTGATGTGGATACACAGACAGACCCCATAGCTACCACGTGAGTATTATTATTTTTATTCCATACAGAGTTATAAGCAAATTGTTGACTGAGCCGATTGGGTCGATAAATTAACACTTGTTCATGCATTATTAACAAATATTATTGTCTCTTTTTATGGGACTTTATTACTAGTACTTTTATGTTCGACTTTTAGGTACATTTATGACTACAGACTGGGAACTTATTTTAATTTTTTTAAATGCGACTTGAATACATCTAGACAAACAGATTCAGTTCTACGTTATTTGTATATTCGCGATAATGAAATAAAATCTACATACATTTTACCGCGCATTAACCTTACCAACTTATTGGATGAAACAGTTTTTTAGCTATATGTAGCTTCGAAAATTTCCATATTTTGTTAAGCTGTTTGTTTAGTCGTAAAAGACTTTTCGTACTGTACATATTATGCTGAAATAAATATTCTATTCTATTTTATTCGCCTTTTTTTGTAAAAGGTTTTGTGCTATTTACCAGTAACTCTTAGGTAAAATGCCATACGAAAAAAAAGAACATTACATTTATACATTTTACAAAATAATTGAACTGACTTCCAGAAATAGGAAGAATCACAATTTGATTGTATGTTTTTTGTTTGTTAACTAAGCTATCTCTTTAACAAATTTTATCCCAATTTGTGTCGACTTTACGGCGTGAAAGAGAATCAAAAATCCATATAAACATCCATCTCACCTCAAAAATGTAGGAAGTATAAATTGTATTTGTTTTCTAAAAGAAAGATTAAAATCTAAGTTTGTTTCTCAAACGAATATCTGAATCTTAATCTGAACGGATTTAGATTAATCTAGACTTCCTTATATTGTCTAGGGTCAGGTCATGTCAGAGCGTTACGTGTCTCAGAATTATAACAGTTCTTGATAAAGTTATGTAAGTTTCCTAGTATGCATTTTTTTTTAACTTAAAATATATTTAACTCGATTCAATAAATAATAGATTTCAAAGTTCGATCAAATACAAATACAAAATACAAATACAAATCATTTATTGATAACACCAAAGTTACAAGTCAAATAATATGATATCAATTCAAAAGCATATGATATGTATCCATGTCAATTTTCAATTATATTCTAGTACTATAATATCATTACAATAGTATATGATATTAATCATAATGTCAATTTTCACTGATCCCTATTGATTGCACTTATTTAGTTATGCAAGCGACAAGACATGCACTTTCAAATGTATTCTTTATGTGTATATTTACTAACTAATAGAGATTTTTCTTTAAAAATTAAAAACTAAGGCGATATTAAAGGCAAAATGTTGAATTTACAGTTTTAGTTTATAAACCATAGACGGCAAATAACATTAAAAAAATAGCTTAAAGACCGTCTAAAATACAACTCTAGGAATATTTTTACATATTTTGGTACCAATCTCACTAATCGATGTGAAAAAAATGGTTCAAAAAACTTAGTTTTAGATTTTTTGATCCATTTTCATTTATATATCATATCTATATTTATATCTGTCATATGTCTGATTGGTACTAAAATAAGTATAAATTAATATTCTTTGAATGGTTCTTTAGGCGGTCTTTAAGCAATTTTTTCAATATTTTTTTACTTTTTCGATACTGCAAATTCAAGATTTTCTTCTCATCACTTTATTGAAAATCAAAACTTTTTCATCCAGACGTTTTAAAGCCATCCTTAACACCCCGTTCTTTTCTCGTCGGGGCTTAAATAGTAAATGCACTCGATTACCCTGTATGTAGTGATTAGCTGCGACCCGCGGTGTTACCCGCTTTAATCCGGGATAAAAAGTGGCCAATGTGTTAATCCCAGGTCTAACCTATCATTATAGTAAATCTGATCAAAATCGGTCGTTGGAGCGTGAAGGAGTAACATAGATTTTCATATTATATGCATCAATTTATTTGCGTATCCCACGGGAACCACAATTGTTTTCGGGATAAAAAGTATATGTGTTAGTCCAAGTTCTAACCTATCTTCAAACGAAATTTCATCAAAATTAGTTGCGCCGTTTGAGCGTGATAAAGTAACAAACCTACACACTCACACACAAGTTTTTGCATTAATAATATTAGTAGGATTATGAAAAAAATACTTCCAAGCCATGAAGCGTGCACAATTGTAATTATTCACTTCATAATTTCAAGAAGAATAGATAATTACTACAATAGTCTGTACTACATAGAAAGGTCAACGCGCACTAAGCTTCGTTGCGACGCGACGCGTCATTTCTATATTTTGAAAAATAAATTAGCAAATTAGCATCTATGAATGGTTTGCAACATAACACTCCCTGTCCCTCAATAATTATAATCTAGGGGTTTATAAGGTGAACGAATCTGTTTCTTAAGGACAAACGCGTTCCACCTTATCACAGTGTCGCTTACTATCTGTAAATCCTAATTGACCAGAGCTTCTAAAATTAAAAGTGTATTGTGAACATAATAATTGCCCAAGTGCTAGCCGGATTCACGCATGAGGCTCCATGCCATCCATCATCTATAAAAAAATATAAAAAGAACACGTTTGATTTATGACAGTTCTTTTCTTTAAATGTTTATCTTAATATAAATAAATCTCGTGTCACAATGTTTGTCCTCAATGGATTCCTAAACCACTAAACCGATTATAATAAAATTCGCACACCATGTGCAGTTCGATCCAACTTGAGAGATAGGATAGTTTAAATCTCAAATTATAGTCGCAATTTTAATTTATTGCTAATTATTGTCTGTTATTATTTGACAGTCACAATTATCTGTTAACTCCAAATGATTCTAACAGATGTCGATACCTTTCGACTGGGTTGAGTAAGTAATCAATAGATGGCGCTGTACCCCTAAAACAACGCCCCCCGGCAAAACAACGTTTGCCGGGTCAACTAGTTTAATTATAAGTTTTAAAGTTGATATATAACTAAATATTCCGTATCAAGAGTTTACTATTTGTCTATTTGTCGTTATTAAGATCGAGAAAAAAATGCAAGTAAATTACGTTTACTGGCAACCCCCAATTTTTTCAACAAAAATATATCATACTAGTATCCCGTCTCAGCTTTGCACTAAAATAATCTAAGTTGCAAAGAGAAACAAAAATTAGCCTATCTTGCTCGGAGATAATGTAGCTTCCTAATGGTGAAAGAATTTTTCAAATCGGTCCAGTAGTTACGGAGCCTATTCGCGTCAAACGAACAAACAATCAAACTTTTCCTCTTTATAATGTTGGTATAAATAATAAATTTATTTAATTCAGGTTTCAAGGACCCATATTAATTTTAAATTACATTGTATTGTATTTATGTGATGTGTGTGTGTAAGTATAGTACTTGACGACCTCGTTGGCGTAAAGGTTACCATGCCGGACTGCTAATCAGAAGGTTCCGGGTTCGATTCCCGGCCCAATTAACATCTTTGTACTTAACTAAATTTGTTAGCTGTGGGTCTGGGTGTTAAATATGTATTTATAAATAATATGTATGTATATGTAGTATATCAGTTGTGTTAGCAACCATAACACGAACTAGAAATGGTTCAGTATGGGGCTAACCAGCTATGTGTGAAATGTGTCCTAATATTTATTTATTTATTTATAGATGTGTCAATTTCAACTCTACTGCTTCGCTATCTGTCTGTCCGTCTTAGACAGACAGATAGAAACAGTAAATGGAGTTTTAGAAGGGTCCCATTAGTGCCCATTACGTACGGACTCGTAAAATTAGAGGAAAAAAGTCGTGTCTCCCCAAAACTCCCGGTGGATTCCGACCCTGGCCAGTAGTGTGAATCTGGCACGTAGCTAATTAATATGTTATGCAATAATGAAATATAATAATACGCTATTTTTACGCTCAAACTTTACCGCGGCCATTTTGTCTAGTTTTGTTATTTTTCCTGAATTTCTCAGAGCGGGTGTTAAATTCTTTTGTCTTGCTGTTTTGTAAAAGAATCGTGATAAATTACAGTTATATTTTTGTTTTTAGCTGGATATACAGTTGGAAGGCTAACAAATGTTTTAGAACTTTTTTTTTGTCTTGTTTGTACATTGTTGGTTCATCATCATCGTCGTCCACAGCCGATTCTATCCCACTGCTGGGTATAGGCCTCTCTCCTGTCATTGTATGGTTACTAGATTAGAATGTCAGAGTTGTTTTTTTTTCACACTATACAGTTATGCGTTACCACACTCGAGTCAGTGACACTCTGACCGAAAGTGGAGCATGCTTAGTCTGGAATGACTGGCTATCAAAAATGTGCCGAAACACACTGTAAGGTGCTTGGCGACAGATTTTTCTACTTGCTAGCCAGGCGAGCGCTAGTAAAAAATCTTCTAATATATAAAATGTCCATGTCACAATGTTAGTTACCGTACTCCTCCGAAACGGCTTGAACGATTTTTACCAAATTAAAGCCAACAAATTCAGTTCACAAAGATGTTGGCCGGGCCGGGAATCGAACCCGGAACCTTCTGATTGGCAGTCCGGTATGGTAGCCTTTACGCCAACGTGGTCGTCAAATTCTTACAAATGCATATTTTTATCGTCATCATTTTTGGACTCTTGCATTAGCTAACAAAATTTGCTAAACAACATTTATGGAATCAAAATATACAGAAGCCCCGACAAACATTTTAAATTTACACTTGTCTATATTTTTTTGCACACATCACCATATCAGACATTACTTCCTTACGTCATTTCAACATTAAACCGCGCCAAAACATAAAGTAATTTTATTGCAAAAACCAAAATAAGATTGCCAGTTTCCATATTAGCGTAAACTGCGTTGGTGTTACCATTTACTAAGTTACTGACTTTGTACTGCCTGTAGCTCGGCTAGCTAAGGTGATCTGATGTGATCATCAAAGCTACGCAACGGTCGATACGGGCGGTGTTTGGATGGGTGACCATGCACGAGACTAACGACTGCATGTACTAAGTTTAACAGCCGGGACCTACAATTTAACGAGTCATCCGACCCACGGTAGCGCTCTGATTAATATGCCAATTGAAAAACGATTTCAATGCATACATATTAGTATAAGATCCCAGGGCCCCCAGACGTTACTTATTTTTGAAGTAACGAATTTTACGGTGTAGACACTCTTCTATGTGTTTAAGAATGTGTGTGTACTAACTAGTTTGACTAGGCGGCCCGTTCACAGGTAGCAGGTAGAAAAGGTAGACAAAAACATAACTTACTTTTGTTAAATTCGAAGTGCTGATTTTTATATATGTCACATAGAATATTATTAAAAATAATTATATCATATTGACAGACCGTTTCTGTGGGCGGTAATTTCTCCCAGACGCTTGAAACCTCATAAAAAAATTACCGAACTTTTGTTATATTCGAAGTCTTCTGCTTTATATATGTTGTTTGGGGGGTTATTTTAATACCTTTTGTGTACAGCCAGACCAATCCGAAGGGCCAAACATTCTCCCAGACACAATCAAAGTTCCGCTGTAAGTGCGAGTGTAGGGGCATTTTGCAAGCGCTTGAGCGTGAGCGAGAGCAATATATTAAGCTTTCAGAACTACTCTAGTAGTTATGAGGTGTTTAGTTGTTCAGTGTGTGTTAGACATGCGCAGAATGTGCCACTAAAATGAAAAGATATGTACATATCTTTTTATATCAGTGAACTATATCTTTCTTTTAGTTCAGTCGTTCATTTAGTTCAGTATTAGTTTTCTTTCAATATTTCATTCAGGGCATCGCATCTCTGTCACCTTGGGATAGAGTTTAAATTTGCCTGGTCAGTCAGATTCGCCGAGTGATCTCTGTCACCTTGGGATAGAGTTTAATTTTGCTTGGTCAGTCAGATTCGCCGCAGTGAACTATATCTTTCTTTTAGTTCAGTAGTTCATTTAGTTCAGTACTAGTTTTCTTTCAATATTTCATTCAGGGCATCACATCTCTGTCACCTTGGGATAGAGTTTAAATTTGCCTGGTCAGTCAGATTCGTAATGAGATGATACCATTTATTGGCAATAAGCAGATTAATGTTAATTTCAGGCAATGTCATTCTTTTATTGTCAATAATAATATGATAGAAGCTAATATAAATGAAGAATTATCGTGTCCACAGCACGAAGAAGCTGACACGAAAATAATTTATCATTTGTGCAACATTAATACCCAGGCAAAAATTGTAGTTAAATGTTCTGATACTGACGTTGCAGCAATAATGCTGGGAAATATGCATCACATGAAACATGATAATTCACACGTTTGGATATTAACTGGTGTTGGAAATAAGCAAAGATATGTAGAAATAACAAAAATCTATGAGCACTTGGGATCAACTCTATGCAGAAGTTTGCCAGGATTTCATGCTTTCACAGGGTGTGACTACAACCTTGCTTTCTTCAAGAGAGGAAAACAAAGACCTTTCAATATATTGATAAAAAATGTAGAATATCAACAAGCGTTTCTCCAATTCGGTGAAGAAAAATTATTTACGGATAACGACACAAAACAAAAAGTATTCGATGTAATACAAAAATTTATTTGCGATGTTTACATGTTCCCTGAATAATCGATGTGGATGCTGCCAGACTTCAACTTTTCATTAATACTTACACAGTATCTGACGTGAGTGAAGAATTTAATAGGAAAAGCGTGAGAAACTTTGATTCATGTAATTTACCACCCTGTAAAAGTGAACTATTCCAACAATTCTGTCGAGCAAACTACATCGCAGGTATATGGAATAATGCACATACACAAAATTAAAAAAGCTTAATATATTGCTCTCGCTCACGCTCAAGCGCTTGCAAAATGCCCCTACACTCGCACTTACAGCGGAACTTTGATTGTGTCTGGGAGAATGTTTGGCCCTTCGGATTGGTCTGGCTGTACACAAAAGGTATTAAAATAACCCCCCAAACAACATATATAAAGCAGAAGACTTCGAATATAACAAAAGTTCGGTAATTTTTTTATGAGGTTTCAAGCGTCTGGGAGAAATTACCGCCCACAGAAACGGTCTGTCAATATGATATAATTATTTTTAATAATATTCTATGTGACATATATAAAAATCAGCACTTCGAATTTAACAAAAGTAAGTTATGTTTTTGTCTACCTTTTCTACCTGCTACCTGTGAACGGGCCGCCTAGTTAAACTAGTTAGTACACACACACTCTTAAACACATAGAAGAGTGTCTACACCGTAAAATTCGTTACTTGAAAAATAAGTAACGTCTGGGGGCCCTGGGATCTTACTCTATATGTTCTTGTTGGCCGATTTTCTACAATAGGCAGTGGTCCCACCAACGGCGAGTAAACGGTTAACTATCGACTATTTTCTCGCTCAAGAAACGTTCAATAGATTCTACATTCCGTGTAAATAAAAAAGATGCACATGCAAATAGTTGATCGCTGACTGTTCACACTGCCGACGACGGCTCGCTTTACTAGTTTTATCGCATAAGCGACAAGATTTCAAAAATACGACGATTGCTGAGCGAGTGCTCAGCAATACTCGTTCAGCCCGCTTCATCATTTGTATACAGTGCGGCATTGAATGGCGCGCGAGGCGAGTGGCGCGAGTAATCGCTCGTCTTACACACTCGCTTATAGCCCGGCAACAAAACTGTCGAAACTACACTCGCTTCTCGCTGATCGCCAACTCGTTTATAGTTTCTAGTTCTACTCGTTTCTCGTTCATCGTCGCCGGTGGGACCACTGCCATAGGGTAGTTGCTATCCAGGCGAGCATTATAAAATACCCTGCAACCGTACTACGGTTCCTACGGGATATAAGGCGGCAGCACGCCTGACTGAGCTGTCATCTCTTCAAAATGTATTTGATCAAATCTTATTTGTTTACTAGATGCGTGCTTTGGTTTTACCCGCGTTCCTCCGGGATTACAAATACAAAATACAAATACAAAATACAAAATACAAAATACAAAATACAAATACAAATACAAATACAAATACAAATACAAAATACAAATAAAAATACAAATACAAAATACAAAATACAAAATACAAATACAAAATACAAATACAAAATACAAATACAAAATACAAATACAAAATACAAATACAAAATACAAATACAAAATACAAATACAAAATACAAATACAAATACAAATACAAATACAAAATACAAATACAAATACAAATACAAATACAAAATACAAAATACAAATACAAAATACAAATACAAAATACAAATACAAAATACAAATACAAAATACAAATACAAAATACAAATACAAAATACAAATACAAAATACAAATACAAATACAAATACAAAATACAAAATACAAATACAAAATACAAATACAAATACAAATACAAATACAAATACAAATACAAAATACAAATTCAAAATACAAATACAAAATACAAATACAAAATACAAATACAAAATACAAATACAAAATACAAATACAAAATACAAATACAAAATACAAATACAAAATACAAATACAAAATACAAAATACAAAATACAAAATACAAAATACAAAAACAAAATACAAAATACAAAATACAAAATACAAATACAAAATACAAATACAAAATACAAATACAAAATACAAATACAAAATACAAATACAAATACAAATACAAATACAAAATACAAAATACAAATCATTTATTGATAACACCAAAGTTACAAGTCAAATTAAAAAAAGTCAATTAAAAGTAGCTTATGTCTTAATCCAGGGTCTTACCTAAATGCAAAACAGATCAATTCGAAATCGGTATAGCCGTTTGAGCGCGGATGACTAACTGTGTATGTTTATACACATAAACCTTAACCTTTATAATATAAGTGGGACGAAATTTACTGCAGTCTGTATCAACTTTAATATTTACTGTTTTTAATGCTTTTTGTACCGATAGCAGAAAAATAAAAACACTGTTTTCTTCTACATATCAAATTAAAAAAAAACAGCATAATTAACTTGTTGATGTTCTGTAGTTTTTGTTAGTAATATTTTGATTTTTATTGTGTATTTTGTATGTTTATGAAGTGGATAAGGGGAAAATCTAGCATTAACAGTGTTTTCCCAATAAATCGTATAGGTACGGTAAAAAATATAGCTTAAGCGCCGTCTAAGAACCCCTCTAAGAATATTTATATTTATTTTGGTACCTGTGAGGCTTATCAAGATGAAAAAAGTGGTTCAAAAACTTAATTTTAGATTTTTTGAACCAGTTTTTATTACATATTGATAGGTCGAAACTGGTTAAAATATCGTAAAAGTAAAAAAAAAAAACACTTTTTTATATTGATAAGCCTGATTGGTACCAAAATGAGTATAAATGTTCTTAAAGTGGTTCTTTAGGCGGTCTGCTATTTTTTCGATATGTTCTACCGTAATCTAAACACGATTACCTAAAATTCGATAGTTTTAAATTAAGGATCATAACAGATCATAATTACAATATTATTTACATTTATACATTTAGTCCTGTAATACATACTGCCGCATTTCAAGCGCTTCGCTCGACTCGGCTGTTTGGCGCGACTGCACAATATCGCCTCAACATTTATTTACAAACATTTATTAAGATTTTTTAATCTTTTTTATGCTAACTGTACTTCCTGTTTATTATTTATTTGTATACAACTACACAAAAATCATTCAAGGGCTTATAACAAATTTACACAAAACTAATTTAATTAAACAGTTTTTTTAGTTTCTTTAGAAGGCAAAATACGCTTCACTACCTTATTTCAAGGTTAATATACTGCGCTGCAAATAATCTAGACCAAACTATACATACTTACTTTACGTTGATTTTATATAGATATAAAATAAATAAATATTAGACACATTTCACACATGGCTGGTTAGCCCCATACTGAACCATATCTAGTTTGTATTATAATTACTATCATAACGGATGTACTACATATACAAACATAAATACTCTATATCGATACATATTTAACACCCAGACCGACAGCCAACAAATTCAGTTCATCACAAAGATTTCGGATATGCCGGGTATCGAACCCAAAACCTTCTGATTGGCAGTCCGGCATGGTAACCAATACGCCAACGAGGTCGTCAATATATTACTTATATACATTAAAGACTGAATGAGATAAAACCCTCTATTCTTCTTCTTCTTCGTATGAGCTAAGTGGCCAAGATCTGGTGTCGAGAGTTTACAAGCCGCCCGAAGGGGATCTGACTGTACTGAGACTAACAGCCGGGACCTACAATTTAAGGTGTCATCTGACACATGGCAACGCCCAGATTAAAATGCCGCTCGAAAACCGACAATCATGTGCATGGTTACCCATCCAAACACCGTCCGCATTGTCCGTTGCTTAGCTTCGATGATCGCGTCAGATTACCTTAGCTAGCCGAGCTATTTACGCTTAGTTTTTGTAAAGATCACCTAGAAAGATCTGAACATCCACAATAGGAGACTACCAATAATGAAGTACCTAACAACCTTAAAATAGACAAAAACGTAACAATGACTGTTCTTTACTTACATCCGCTGTTTTTACTCACAATTTTTACAAAAACCCTCTAAGAAAAAATAGCAAACAAAATCTTTTGGCAGAAGTAAATCGTTGAATACGATTTTTATTCTTGTACCAATTATTTTACGTTTCTATTCTATACTTTAACAATATGAATTGGGTTGTTTGTTAAATAGAAAAACATCTAATTATATTATCAATGGTTATTCAAACTTTAAGTTAAGGCTTTGCTAAATTTACACAAGAGAAGCAAAGGTCTCAACATCGGGCTAGCTGGAAAAAATATAAAACACGTTTATTGTATGGGGACCCCCTCAATATATATTTTTTTATTTCATAATATTTAGTATTTGTTGTTATAGCGGCACGGGAAATACATATCTTGTGAAAGTTTCAGCTTTCTAGCTATCACGGTTTCTGAGATACAGCCTGGTTACAGACAGACAGATAGCGGAGGCTTAGTAAAAGGGTCCCGTTTTTACCTTTTAGGTACGGAACCCTAAAAAAGGAGTTATTCAGATAATTCATTCTCCTACTCATTGAGCTAATAACATCATTGCTCCTACTTAACTAATGTATCTTTATCTATACATTGACAATTTGTAAATATTATGACATAACTGACAAATGTCACTGTCACTTTTGACACATTTCATCACAACAGTTTAGCAATGCGCCCAAATAGTATAATAGAGGTGATCAGATTAAAATAAAATAACAGACTTCCGTAAAGAATGGCGGAGTATTTAGATAAAATTACGAAATTTATTTGTCTCGAATATTATGTAAATGAGATAGTATCTAAGTTATTAAGAATAGAGAAATACATTGCTTTCATCCATTCGCTTGAATTATTTCAGTATCAACATTTGCAACTTAAATATCTTATTTATTTATAAATAAACAAAGTAGGTTAGAGGCTAGATTCCGGTGTGACATCTTTTAAGTAAATAGTAAAGAACTGAAGACGATGTTCATCAATTTTCAACCGCAGGTCGTTAGCGTACGCGCTTAGTCACCTGTATACCACTTACTCTAACTGCTTGCAAAAGGATGGATGATGATGATGAAGTAAATGTTTTCATAACTTATTTAAGGCTAAGGGAAGGCACTAAATCCTACAACACAGGAAATACCTCGTGTGGGATTCTGGGAGCAACTTAATGTGCATTAACACATAGATATACTTTTAAGCCCAACGTATGTGTCAATGTACAAAAATGTATATGAGTACTATTGCTCAATAGATTTTTTTATGTAATAAAAATGTCGACGTTTTTAAACACACTTGTGAATACTAAGTAAAATTATACCAAAGTATAATTTTACTTAGTACATATAAAGTTTATTAAGAAAAACAATTAAATTTAAAGCAAAATTTACTTATAAATGGTTATGAAAAAGTCACAGTTTGACAACATGTCATTAAGTATGTGATTGTACTGAATTAAGAGCCACTTTAACAGCGAGTGTGGCTCGGTAGAAAGTCTGCTTCTCAATCTAACGGGCCATGGTTCGATTTTTGCCCTAAACCGATGCATAGTTTTTCAAGTTATGTGTGGATTCACTATTTTGCGAAGATGGAAAACTTCGTGAGGAAACCGACATGTTTGAGGACCAGAAGACGTGTGTCATCCGCCAAGTCGTAAGAGAAGGCCCTGAGTCCCAGCAGTGAGAACGTATAGTGGGCTAATTATGTTAAGCTAAGATCCACTTTAAGAGAACATCGTATGTTGAAAAATAAGCTTATAATTTAATTACCATAGAAACTAAAGGCGTACCTTGAAAATCCTACTTGACAAGTCCTTTAGCCGTCAACCCAAGTATGTTTAAATATTATTTATATCGTTATGCTAAATCCAATTGTGTGACATACATACAGTCTGGCACATGCATAATGTATTAGTTTTCACGCCGGCAGTTTGCAAGGAATTTTTACTGCCACCATTAATAAATAATTTAACAAATATTTCGTTTGTTGATTGTAAACTTTTTATTGCTTAAATTGTGGTTTAATTTGCTGTTTTGGTGAGTGAAGCAAGGTCTCGAGTTGATGCAAAGCGTGCTATCTCTTACACTAAATAAATAAAAAAATATAAATGTTTTTTTGAAAGAAAATTGAGAAATTGCTCTCTAAATAAATCATAGCTATTTTTTACACCTATAGTACAAATATTTTTGTTTCTTCTATTGATTGTAAATAATTTTAATGTAATTTTCATTTTATTATTCTTAAGTTATAAATTTAAGTTGCAAATTGGTATACATATTTTTTTTTTATTCGGGCACATTTCATACACTGTTAATTAGCCCCATACTAAACCATTTCTAGTTTGTATTAGGGTTGCTAGCACAACTGATATACTACATATAGATACATACATACTTTTTATACATACATATTATAATATTATTAATATGGGTTAGCATTTCGTACAACTCCACTAAACGTTTAGTAATCTTATATTTGCATCTTTGTTAATGAAAAAAAACTGTGATCGTTTTCTTTGCACAATTTTCAATACTCTATGTCAGTAAAAAAATCTGATATAATTTTCTTTGTAATAACAAATGAATACACCAATTCAGTGAAAAATAAACAGTCGTTTGTCACATGACTGGTCAGATTCAAGGCTTTTGTTGTAGAAAAACAATTTCATTGTTCGCCTTGTCTTCAGAGCAACAAACAAGTTGACCGAGGTCAATAATTTACTTGTATATACTCTTGAAAATGTTCAGATTACATAACTTGCGGAAACAAATCATCTAGAAACCAGAATCGGAATCTTTATTTGCAAGCCCTAACACATTAGCGAGTTAAAAAAGCGAATGAGGCTCGGTGGTAATAACGTCTGCTTTTCAAACAGACGGCCCCTGGATCGATCCCGGCCTTACACCAATGACTTGTTTTTCAAGTTATGTGTGGATTTGCACTCGCTTTACGGTGAAGGAAAACAACTTGAGGAAACCGGCATGTTTGAGTACTACAATATCCGAAGACATTCACCAACCCGCACTGGGCCAGCGTGGTGGATTATGGCCTATATCTCTCACCCGAGTCTCAGCTGTGGGAACGTATAGTGGGCTTTTAAATGCTTTGAATTTTTTAATGTTTCCATAAATAATGTAAATAAAGAATCCTACTTATATTATAAATGTAAAAGTTTGTGTGAAAATGTGTATATTTGTTACTTCTTCACGCTCAAACGGCTGAACCGATTTTGATGAAATTTGGTGTAAAGGTAGGTTAGACCTTGGATTAAGACTAAATTTACTTTTTAACCCTAAAACAATTGTGGTTTACAACAAAACAAATTAAAAATATACTTTAGCAGATGTAGATTCGTATGTAAATAAGATAGTTACTAATATTATAAAGTAATTTCAACATCAAATCAAATCAATAAAATACAAGTAGAAATGAAAATAGAAATTAAGAAAAAATATGCATGAATCCACTATCAATGGTTCAACCTGCCTCTATAATCTACATAAAGATTACCTTAACCTTAAGGCCTATCGAACTGGTTTTTAATTTAGAATATTTGAATAAGAACTTGTTAAAACTTACTGACATACTTATAAAGGCTTTCGATCTCTTTTTATGAATCATAGGCTAGTCTGGCCACTGTCCGGTTTGAATTAATTTCTAAAGTAGCAGGATTTGTTTTAGAAATTTAGTTTAAATTTAAACCATTGTGTTTTTTTACCACTGTTTTACTATAGAAATTAATTTAGAATATGCAGCTAACACTTATAAACCAAATGGTGACAATATAGGTATAATAATTATGTAAATATTTTTTTAATTTTATATATCTCATCTATTTTTGGACGAGGTCTTAATTTTTTTTAAACCAAATTACACTTTAAATTTTTTTTTACACATTCCACACTCGGCTGGTTAACACCATACTGAACCATTTCTAGTTCGTTTTATGGTAGCTAACACAACTGATATACTACATATACATACATACATATTTTATATCGATACATATTTAACACCCAGACCCACAGGCAACAAATTATTAAAGCACAAAGATGTTGGCCGGGCCGGGAATCGAACCCGGAACCTTCTGATTGACAGTCCGGCATGGTAACCTTTACGCCAACGAGGTCGTCATATGAAATTATTTACACTTGACAGAAAAAAACAAAATATTAGCTAAAAAATATTAAAACCTACATTTACTATAGTTATATAATATGTGCCTACATACTTGTATTTAATTTAAGCTAATTCTACTTTTTCTTTCTTTATTTTCTTTTTGTTCTCTTCTGAGTCTTATTTATTAATTTATTTATTGGTCCTAATTAGCACCGCTTACAAGAAATACACCAATGGTAGATAAAATATATAAAGCAATAATCATAAAAATAAGAAATATATAATCTGTTACTTGTATCTGAAACCTAGGTCTCCAAAGCTTAGGAAAAAATATTTAATGTGATTCTACCTAAAAACTCAAGTAAACTCAAAAAAAAATTCAAGTAGTTGAGAATAATTTATTTTGTTTGTTTGTTAGACGCAAATAGTCTCCGAAAATACTGGACCGATTTGAAAAATTCTTTCACCGTTGGAAACTGCATTATCTATGAGTAAAATAGGTTATATTTTATTTCTCTTTGCGACGATCTCGTTGGCGTAAAGGTTACCATGCCGGTCTGCTAATCAGAAGGTTCCGGGTTCGATTCCCAGCCCGGTCAACATCTTTGTTCTTAACTAAATTTGTTGGCTGTGGGTCTGGGTGTTAAATATGTATTTATATATAATATGTATGTATGTATATGTAGTATATCAGTTGTGTTAGCAACCATAATACGAGCTAGAAATGGTTCAGTATGGGGCTAACCAGCCGCGTGTGAAAATGTCCAAATATTTATTTATTTATTTTACTTAAATTATTTTATAGCATGTGCGAAGCCGGGACGTTCTGTTAGTTTTAAAATAAAACTAACCTAACTAGAATCTAAAATCAAAATGACCGTGGCTATAGGTTCAAGAAACAAAATGAAGCCAATTACGTGGTAGGTACCGTTCTCTATAATTTGCCCACATCATAATAATACCTAAAACAAAGGAAACACAAAAACTTGGGCTCAATTACTATGACGCAACGGATTAAGATCAACCAAAATATTGATGTATAATTTTTTAACCTTCTTCTTCGTATAAGCTAAGTGTCTAAGCTCTGGTGTTGAGAGTTTTCAAGCCGCCCGAAGGCCTCTGACTTGTGGATTAAGATCAAGCAAAATACTGATCTATAACACTGGTCTACAGTGGTTTTGTTGCCTTTGATATGATGATGATTTTGGATCTATTTATACACGCAATTCGTGAAAATATCAATGATTTTGTAAGATCTGCTCGTTTTTTTTTTCAACAAATGACTGAAAATTAAAATTTTGACGATACTTAAATCTAATTTAAAATTCAATTTGTAAAAACGAGCAAATTTAGTACTTTTACGAATATATTCGTAATCTGGGCACTTAAAAACGTAACAATTTGCGATGATAAACAGGGCAACAAAAAAAAAATATTTTTTTGTAGAGCTGTGTAATTTTTAACCTTCTTCTTTTTAAGAGCTAAGTGTCTAAGCTCTGGTGTCAAAAGTTTTCAAGCCACCCGAAGGCCTCTGACTTGGCTTAACGACTGCTACTAAGACTAAGACTAACAGCTAGGACCTACAATTTAACGTGCCATCCGACTCACGGTAGATGAAATTACCACAGTATATCTTTTTAACCAGCCTCAACGGAAGACCAGCGTTGGTTGCTCTCCAGCAACCAGCATTATGCTGAGTTGAGGTTGTGTTGTGACTAATTAAAGTTTATTATGTGTACTATTTTAATTATTATATTTTGTCCAGTGTTTTAATATGTCACAATAAATAATTTTCTTTCTTTCTTTCTTTCTTTTTTCTGAAATATTATTCTGTAAAAATAAACAAATTTGAATTTGAATTAAAAGAACGCCTAGTGCACGGTCACCCATCTAAAGACTGTCCACTGCTCAACCTCGATGATCGAGTCAGATTACCTTAGTTAACCGAGCTACGGGCGCTACTGGGTGTTATGGGTTTTTGACGTATCTGCATGTTCAACCTTTGGCCAGAATCACGCTGATTATTTTTGTGTCTGTTTCTCAAGAAGTGGAGTAGACTTTATTTTGAGATAACAAAAAAACCGTTTAATTTTTGTAAAAAGCTACATTACATGATTGCTAAAAGATAGTTCATGTCATGACATGCTAATCGTACGTAAAGTATCCACGAAAACACGTTAAACCAAATATTCGAAGCACTTCTTCCGCCAATACATAAGTAGCAAAAGTTAAATAATTGGCAAAAAACTGTTTTAGTTAACAAAATAGTTTTGTTAGGAATCACGTAAACACAGATTTCATAAGGAGTTATGTGTTTTGATCGTGACCGCTCACTTCTGTTCGAGTTTATTCTGTTTTATTTTTTATCTATTCATTGTTAAATTTGTTAGTTATTTTCGGCGTTGTCGTTTAGACTTGTTAACAAGTTTTAGTCATAATAACATGGTTATTATTTGACGACCTCGTTGGCGTAATGGTTACCATGCCGGACTGCTAATCATAAGGTTCTGGGTTCGATTCCCGGCACGGCCAACTTCTTTGTGCTGAACTAAAGTTGTTAGATGTCGGTCTGGGTGTTAAATATGTATTTATATACAATATGTCTGTATGTATATGTAGTATATCAGTTGTGTTAGCAACCATAATACGAACTAAAAATGGTTCTGTATTGGTGAAATGTGTCTTAATAATTATTTATTTATTTATTATATATTTAAATTCAATTTACATATACTTTGATATGTATATACATATACTCAAGAAGAAGCTGAAAAGCTAGGTATCCCAAATCTGTCTGTCGGTATTCTATCGGTTGCATTTCGTCGAAGGTGCGACTGATGATATGATTCCCCCGCCCCCTTCCACTATCGGACGAGCAGGGAAACGCCAAGGCGGCATCGGTTTACGGTTTAGGTACCCAAGGCACGCACAAAGCGGTTTGCCTCCACCTTTGTTGTCCAAAACCGCCAAACTTTGGAATTCCTTGCCGAATCCCCTGTTCCGATTTTCAAGGCGCGAGTGAACCGTAGGTAAGTGCGCTCCACCGTAGACCTCAATATCACTTACCATCAGGTGAATTGTGGTCTAATCTATTCAGAGTGGAAAAAAAAGACCCTTACCTAGTAAGCGGTTAATCTCGGTACATAGCTCCTTAAATATTAAATGATTCTCAGCCAATAATTTTATACACTTGAATGTTAACAAATATTATACCTACCTGTTGCCTCATGTAGCATCGATTACAATGAAGAGTGTGGGAGATGAGGCGATGAGTAAGGGAGAATGTAGAGATGCAGCCTTGACACCATATACCTACCTGATATACCGAGCGAACATAATGACTTACCATCACAATCATACATTATCTGCCCACCATTGAAATAATCCTACTAATATTATAAATGCACAAGTGACGACCTCGTTAGCGTAAAGGTTACCATGCCGGTCTGCTTATCAGAAGGTTCCGGGTTCGATTCCCGGCCCGGTCAACATCTTTGTGCTTAACTAAATTTGTTGGCTGTGGGTCTGGGTGTTAAATATGTATTTATATATAATATGTATGTATGTATATGTAGTATATCAGTTGTGTTTGCAGTCATAATACGAGCTAGAAATGGTTCAGTATGGGGCTAACCAGCCGTGTGTGAATGTGTCCTAACTCCTTGTAATAATAATAATAATAGTGTGTATGTTTGCTACGTCTTCACGCTCAAACAGCTGGACCAATTATGATGAAATTTAGTGAAAAGATAGGTTGGATTTTTGATTAACACATAGCTTACTTTCAATCACGAAAAAAAGTGTGGTTTCAGTGGAATACGCAAATAACTTCGAATTCTATATTACTCTTTCACGCTCAAACAGCTAGACTGGTTTTGATGAAATTTACTATGGCGACAGCAAATAAATTTTTATTCCAAAATAAATTCCATATTTTAGATAAACGTACAAGCTAAAATAATAAATTATTTTTTTCTCTGTTTTTCTTTCGTTTGTTACCTCGAAACGATTTTGTTTTTTTTTTATTTTTTATTGAAAATGATACATTACACATTTCAATTATTCTTATAAAATTTTTATTGAACTTATTGTTAATTATACAATATTATATTGAAAGGGTAAATAAATTCAATTAGTCTCTACACTCATTTAGCAAATGTATCAAAGGGCCCAAACTTGAAAGACAAAAATGGCTACATATAGGTAAATTAGGCCTGAATTTTTGTCCTTTTCTCTAAGTATGCCAAGATATTTTTATCAACTGAGTAATTTAAATAAATATTCTTCTTCGTATGAGCTAAGTGGCCAAGCTCTGGTGTCGAGATTTTTTCAAGCCGCCCGAGGTCACTGACTTGCCTTAACGACTTCTTGTACTAACACTAACAGCCGGGACCTACAATTAAACGTGTCATCCGATCCACGGTAGCGCCCAGATGAAAATTCCACTTGAAAAACAACAGTCTTGTCCATGATCACCCATACAAATACTGCCCGCATCGACCGTTGCTTAGCTTCGATGATCGCGTCAGATCACCTTAGCTAGCCGAGCTACAGGTGCTGCAATTATTATGATTAAACTAGCTGACCCGGCAAACGTTGTTTTGCCTCACTTAGGGGTACAGCGCCATCTAGTGATTACTTACTCAACCCAGTCGAAAGGTATCGGCATCTGTTAGAATCATTTGGAGTTAACAGATAATTGTGAATGTCAAATAATAACAGACAATAATTAGCAATAAATTAAAATTGCGACTATAATTTGAGATTTAAACTATCCTATCTCTCAAGTTGGATCGAACTGCACATGGTGTGCGAATTTTATTATAATCGGTTAAGTGGTTTAGGAGTCCATTAAGGACAAACATTGTGACACGAGATTTATATATATTAAGATGGATTATATTTTGATAAATTAAAGTTATGGAAAGATGTTGCAATTTCCATACAAAAAAATATATGAAGGTACATTATCCGCACACCTACAGTACTCGTGTGTAGTACTCGTGTTTCATCAAACCCTCAGTTTGTATGAGTGATGTAACTCCCACACATGCAACCTTCGCGCGATGCGCTTCATTCATGCAGCTATTATTGGTAATTGTAATCGTTATTAACAGTAATACATAGTTATATAAATACACGTACAAAATTTCTTTATTTCAGTAATACAAATACAAAATTTCTTTATTTCACACAGTAAATAAAAGCAACAAAATGATGTGGAATCTAAAGACTTCCAAACTAGTTCTATAAGCTGTATATTGGAAGCCAATGTCTTCTCCCTTAAAAAATAAACTATCCATATACAGACGACCTCGTTGGCGCAAAGGTTAACATGACTGCTCATCAGGAGGTTCCGGGTTCGATTTCCGGCCCGGTCAACATCTTTGTGCTTAACTAAATTTGTTGGCTGTGGGTCTGGGTGTTAAATATGTATTTATATATAATATGTATGTATGTATGTATGTATGTATATGTAGTATATCAGTTGTGTTAGCAACTATAATACGAGCTAGAAATGGTTCAGTATGGGGCTAACCAGCCGTGTGTGAAATGTGTCCTAATTTTTTTTTTTTTTGAGAAGCCAGAAAGTACCTAAGTATCTTTTCTTCAACAACAGACATAAGTTTAAACACAAAAGAGACAGCAATTACCAAATTGCACCATGCTTGCCGCAATTTGAACAATGGGCGGATAGAGTTCCGTGGGCGGAGGTGGGAAGCGGGGTTCCGTAGGCAATTAGTGATGCAAGATGAATGATGCACAAATTAGGTAATAAATGTTAGCTTATATGGGTAGAAGAATACACTAAACTTTATTGTCTTAGATAAAAAAATCTTAATAAAATCTCAAATAAATTCTTCTTCCTCATATGAACTAAGTGGCCAAGCTCTGGTGTCGAGAGCTTTCAGCCGCTTGAGTTTGAAGCCTCTGACTTGGCTTAACGACGACTAACAGCCGGGACCTACAATTAAACGTGTCATCCGACCACGGCCATAAGAAAACCACTTTTAAAACGACAGTCTTGTGCATGGTCACCTATTCACCCAGATTAATCACAATCCCTATTCATCCTGTTAACACACAGAGTGACAGCCAACAAATTTAGTTCATCACAAAGATGTTGGCCGTACCAGGAATCGAACCCGGGACCCTCTGGTTGGCAGTCTGGCATGCTACTTACGCCAACGAGGTACATCTCTTGACCTTGATACTTTGACTCCTGACATGATCTTTACTAGCAACTGGCCGTTTCTAATTGGTACACTCAGTTTTATTGGGCAAATTGACTCACAATCACTTTTATGGCTGGCAATGAAACCAATAGACTAAATACACTAAATCTAATCTAAATTACCTCGGCAAATTAAGGTAATCCGACGCGATCATCGAAGTTATACTTATAGAGAACGGAGACGAAGGAGAATACGAAAGAAAGAAAGAAAGAAACAACACATTTATTTCAGACACATACATATACATTATTTTAAATTACATAAACATTATCTACATAGGAACCATGGTTCAAATTACATTTAAAATGTAGGTCCCAGCTTTTTTTGTTGTTACAATAAATGGGCTTGCGCTTGATCACAATTCACCTGATGGCAAGCGACATCATGATCTCAGGTGGAGCGCGCTTACCCAGAAAACCCGGTTCACTCTTGATTTGAAAACCGCCAGATTGTAGCTCTCAGGGAACAGGGAGCTTGGCAAAGAATTCAACACCTTCGCGGTTCGCACTATGAAGGTGGAGGCAAAGTTAAGTCTTAATACAAGCAAGTAGTTATATCTTGCAGTAGGTTATTAGTTAATTGAATATAATATATTAATATTAGGACTCATTTCAAACACGGCTGGTTAATCCCATAGATACTGAACCATTTCTAGTTCGTATTATGGTGACTAACACAGCTGATATACTACATATACATACATATATACTTTAGTACTGATATTATATTATTTGACTTGTAACTTTGGTGTTATCAATAAATGATTTGTATTTGTATTTGCACATTATATATTTTATATAGATACATATTTAACACCCAGACCAACAGCCAACAAATTTAGTTCAGCACAAAGATTTTGGCCGAGCCGGGAATCGAACCTGGCACCTTCTGATTAGCAGTCCGGCATGGTAACCATTACGCCAACGAGGTCGTCAAGTTTAGTTTTAGTATAAGCAGTAAACCTGGACAACAAATAAAACCCTTGACATTAATTGCCAAAAGTCTTATTATTCTTCGTATGAGCTAAGCGGCCAGGCTTTAGTGTCGGTGATTTTCAAGCCGCTCAAGATCCTCTGACTGGCTTAACGACTGCTTGTACTAAGACTAACAGCTGGGACCTACAATTTAATGTGTTATCCGACCCACGGAAGCTCACGGATTAAAATGCCACTTGAAAAACTACAGTCTTGTGCATGATCACCCATCCAAACACCGTCCGCATCGACCGTTGCTTAGCTTTGATAATCGCGTCAGATCACCTTAGCTAGCCGAGATACGATATTTATAGGTAGCTATGTAGGTATTTATTGTAGATGTATTATATGAGATGATGAGATGTAGGTATTTATTGTAGATTTTTTTTTTTTTTTTTTATATCTCTATCTGCGATCAGCTCTTATATTTGCTATAAGCAGATGTGGTCAGTGTAGTTGTCGTCGTACAGTGTGCACCCCAACGGGTACTTCTCCTTATGCTTTTTAATGGTGCCTAGAGATCACTCACTGGCTACCAATTTTCTCTTTAGTCTTGGCTTGTATAGTGCTGTTTGCAGACTTAGGGCAAGTTGGTTTGAGTGTATTGCCAGGCGGGTCCTGTATGCTTCCTTGTGTTTCTTTATTTCTTGGCCTACTGTTTCTACTTTTAGGTGTTCGTGAATTTCTGCATTAGTTGTATACCATGACACTGCACTAATAGTTCTAAGTATGGTATTTTGCATCCTATGTATAATTGAGATGTTCGATTTTGAGGCAGTGCCCCATAGTTGTATCCCATATGTCCATACAGGTTTCAGAACGCTTTTGTAGATTAGCAGTTTGTTGTCTATTGACAATTTACTGTTTCTGCTTAGTAGCCAAGAGTAAGTGTGGAATTTAATTTTGAGCTCATCTCTTTTTGCGCAGATGTGATCTTTCCAAGTGAGGCGACGATCCAGGTGTACACCCAGGTACTTCACTTTGTCTCTGTGTGGGAGAGTAATACCTTCCAGTTTCACCGGCGGACATTTACCTTTTCTAAGGGTGAAGGTCACCTGGACCGACTTAGTTGTACTCGCCTTTATTCGCCATTTACTGAGCCAGGCAGTTATTTCATCTAATCCTTTTTGGAGAGCTGTAGATGCTTCTTTTGGATTGACACTATTGGAGAGGATGGCTGTGTCGTCAGCAAATGTGGATATGGTCGTATTCTCAACTTGAGGAAGGTCTGCCGTGTAAATTGTGTAGAGTACAGGGCCTAGGACTGACCCCTGTGGTACTCCAGCTAGTATGTTGTAGAACTGCGACATCGCATTGCTTTCGCGCACAAGGAACAGTCTGTCTGACAGGTAAGATTTCAAGACTAGGAAGTAGCTATGTGGTAGAAAGGTTTTAATCTTGCATAGTAGTCCTTCATGCCAAACCCTGTCAAATGCTTGTTGAATATCCAGAAATGCTGACGAGCAGTATTCCTTTTGTTCAAGGGCCATTCTTATATGCTCGTACACTCTATGGACTTGTTCAACGGTTGAATGACGTTGCCTAAAGCCAAACTGGTGGTCAGGAATCACTCTATTCTCTTCCAATATAGGATTAATTCTGCGTAACAGTAATTTTTCAAAGAGTTTGGACATTATAGGTAAGAGACTAATTGGTCTGTATGAGCCGACTTCATGTGGGGGTTTTCCTGGTTTGTGGATCATTTGTATGATTGATACCTTCCATATTTGTGGGAAATACTGTACTCTTAGCATTCCATTAAATAGCATTGTCAAGAAGACTGTAGCTTTTCGCGGGAGGTTTCGAAGTATTTCCTTGGTAATAAGATCGAACCCAGGAGCTTTTTTGTCTTTGAGTTCCCGGATTGTTCTCCAAACTTCACGGACTGACACTGGTCTTGGTGGGAGATCTAATTGAAGGTCTTGGGTTAGGATCTCTTCAATAGATTTTGTTGCATTTGTGTCTGCACATTCATTTGGAGTGAACACTTGCGCCAAATGGGCCGCAAACACATCAGCTTTTTCCTGCGCAGTTCTAGCCCATGAGTTAGTCTTAAGAGGTGGTTTCATAGTTTGGGGTTGGTTCAGGTTTCTGGTGAATTTCCACAGAGAATAGTTAGAGGCTGCAGTCGCTGTAAGCGATTCCAATTTAGAACTGAGAGTTGCATCATGCCACTCCTGTATGGATTTTTTCAGTATACGAGATGCTTCATTCAGCTGCCTCTTGTCCTCTTCTCGCCTGCTCGTTTGCCATGTTCTTCGAAGCCTTCTTTTCTTTAGGACCAAACTCTTTATGTGCATCGGAACGTTGACTCTTTCGACACGATGTATAGGAGGCGTTGACTGCCAGCACGCGTCTTGAATCAGGTTTGTTATGTATTTTGTAGCATTTTCTATGTCGTCTTCAGTCTTTAGTGCTATTTTGAGTTGTATCTTTCTTTCTATATGATCACGAAACGACATCCAGTCAGTGTTTTTGTTGTATAGGGTTTCGTGTTCATTGTGCTCTATTATAAGGTTACTACAAATCAGAATAACAGGCGTATGGTCTGAGTCTCCATCAAGACATGATTCAGCTTTGAAGTAGTGCCCTGACAGACCTTTACATATGAAGAAGTCAAGTAAATCGGGTTTCTTTTTAGGATCTTTAGGCCAGTATGTAGGTTCTCCAGTAGTATGTACAGTAAGGTGGTTTTTGTCAATACATAATTTTAACTGTCTTCCTCTTGTACTCGTAGTTCGGCATCCCCAACTGACATGTTTAGAGTTCCAGTCTCCGCCTGCTATAAACCGCGTGCCGAGTGTCTTGATAAAGGCTGTATAGTCATCTTCTTTTATTGTGGTGTGTCTTGGTGGGCAGTACACAGCTGAGAAGACAATGGGACCTGCTTCTTCCATCACACATACTGAGCAGGCTTGTATCTGTTCGGTTTTATATGCCGGTATGGGATGGTAGTTTAAAGTTTTCTTTATCAGTAGCGCAGCCCCTGCATGGGCAGTGCCATCAGGGTGATTTGTGAGGTATGTGTCAAAGCCTTCTATTTTAACACTAGTCTTGGTGGTGCCATGTGCTTCAGAAATAAGGATGATATCAAGCTGGTGGGTTTTGATCAATAGTTGCAGGTCTTTCGTATTAGGAGATAGTCCGTTTATGTTCCAAGTGGCTGTCCTGACTGTAATCATTGCGTAAGTTTGTCAATTAGCTTTACTATGAGACACATCAGAGTGCTCATTTGTTGGAGGATGAGGTCAAATTTTTCAGCTTGTTTATTAAGTATATGCTCAATTGGGCTGTGATTTTGTTGTGGGAATGAATTTTGAGGTTGATTAAGTGGTTGATATTCTTTTTGCCTTGTGTTATCTTTAACAATACTGCTATATGTTTGTCTTTGGTTGTTATACGATGTTGTTATTTTTTTAACTTTCTCAATTGGACTTTGACTACTGAGTTGACAGATTTCTTTTACTACTGATGGTGTTCCTGGGTAACTTGGTTGCTCAATCTTTTTTCTGAAGTCAGGCGTTTGAGATTTGCATCCTACAAGCTGTTTATTTGTGAGTTGCTCTCTTTGCTTGTTGTTAGTTGACTGTCTTGCCAGTATCTCTTTGTATACTTTGCAGCCTTTGTAATTAGCCGGATGATCTCCTTGACATAACGCGCAGTGTGCAGGTGTGGTCCGGTCTTTTTTGGTGCAGTCTGAAGTTTTGTGTTGTTCACCACATTTGACACACTTGTAAGGGCGCATGCAGTAGTTCTTTGAGTGTCCGTATTGCTGGCACCTCTGGCATTGAACAATTGTGGTTTTCTTTTTTGGGTCTTCAATTTTAATACTTTGATTATAGATGTACTTCAGCTTTTTTACATCTGTGTTGTTTGGACTTTGGATTAGTGTAACAAAAAATGTAGATGTAGGTTTTTTATCTGGCCCGTATCTAGCATTGATGATTTCTCCAGTAACCGTGTTTCCAGTTGCTTCGATTTCTTGTTTAATGATTTCTATCGGTGTAGTGTGATGGAGGTTACGGATTACTATTCTATAATTTCGTTCGTCTTTCTTTTTGAACGTATACCCAATGAGGCCATTTTTTCGAACCAGTTGAAGTAGTGCTTTATGGGTTTCAGCATCCTGACTACTTACTCTCAGCTGAGTTCTGTTTACCAACTTGTAGGTGAATTTTTCTCTCGCTACACTTTCTGTTAGGAGAGTTGTGAGCTTCTGGACATTGTCGATACCGTAAAGTATTATTGGGGGAGGCTTAATAATCTTTTTAGTTTTATTCTGAGAGTTGGCTCCTACATTGTCGTTGCAGTCTATTGGTAGATCAGAGAACATGTTTTGAGTTTGGATGCAGTCATGTGGAGGACTGTCACCTTTTCTTGGGCGTTTAGGGTTTCTTTCTTACATAGTTTCACGACTTTCTGGCTGATTAGGGTTTTGGTTTATAGTGACTGAGGCTCTGTTGTTGTTTGAGGAGATTTTGTTTTTTTCGCTAGAAACCATCCTCGGTTTTGTATTGAACAAGCTGGGGTGGAATGCTTGTTGCACAAACTTTTTTGTGCCGCTGGTGCCGCTGCTCGAACCGCTGCCAGTAGCATTCACTAACACTGGGACCTGGTCGCCCGCCCCAGTGCAGTCTTCGGTAACAGATTTCACACCCGCAGGCCCGGGTACCTGCAGGCGCCGGGGGTTAGCCGGATCGCATGACAAATCGCATTCTCGTTTATCTGACATTTTCATAATTGGTTTTTGGGAAGACTTCTTGTCGCTTTCCCAAGGCTCCAAGACCACACTTTCTAAGGGGATTTAGACCCTTAAGGCCCGTGGTGGCCAGTGTCGGGTTATTTGACCGCCGCCCGTGGCTCGGCGTTGCTGCTCGTTTAGCACCACCCGGGGGGCACGTGTAGGGTGGTAAGGCCGTGAATAGGAAGAGATGGTAAATCCTACGGACGCGAGCAGCTTTCACCCCCCAACCTTATTGTAGATGAGTGTTAAAATGTATCTAGTATATAACATATGTATGTATATGTAGTATATCAGTTGTGTTAGCAACCATAACACGAAATAGAAATGGTTCAGTATGGGGTTGACCAGCCGTGTGTGAAATGTGTCCTAATATATATTTTTTGAGATGCCAGAAATTGCAAAATTATTGTTATCGTAATGCTTGACAATTTCGCCATTCCATCCACGGTCACATTCATTATTTCATTCATTCATCTTCTGCTCAGACTATTCTAAACTCCAGAATAGTCTGAGATCTTCTGGTGTTCCGCAACGTATGTAAGGCAGGTATCTCATCTCGGCCATCTTGAAAATGTGCTCGCCATTTACAATTTTTCCGCCATTTTAATTCGTTCTATCATTTACAAGTCCTAGATAGATCGAGACGCCAAGTACACGCATGTCAACTCTATGGTTCGCCGACCATGGGGGCTACTAGTACATATAACAACCAAACTATCATGACTCAAGTAGCAATTATAATAGTGTGATAATGTACTGTAATATTATTATAAAAAAATGGTTGCCTGTAAAGTCGGGTGTACGGGCGAAGATTTTACGTGACAACGTCAGCCGATCATAGTTGAGTGGGAGAGAGACGCAAGGCATTCGGCGGGCCTCTCTCTCGTTCGGTGACTCATCGTAACGTTACCGGGCGTTACACTTTTTCATAAGTGACTCCCAGCCGCAACCTAATTTAAGACGTTGTCACGTCAATAATAATTAATAAAATGATAATGTAATGTAATATAAGTATTATCATAAATAAATAATTTTGTTAAGATAAGTAAATTAAATGTATGTCACAAATATTTGAAATTGTAGTCCTATTAACTGATGTACGACATTCTAATTTTAGTCATTGGAAGGAACTAACCTCCATGACACGGGCGCTCAGTCCAGTTTGAGGGTTAGGGAAAATAAATCGTGTACATACATTTCATGTATAAAAACATTTTGTTTTTTTTTTAATTTTTTTTAATAGTGTCATAATAGTACTATTGTTGAAAACCACCTGGTATGATTAATTATTATCATTCGTAGCCTTTCTTATCACACAGCTGGTTATAGGCCTCCCTTTTTATTTATTACTTGTTTTACAATGAAAATGACTTACGAGACTAATGGAATTTTCTATTTATTTCGAAGCATATTTCCTTTTCAACACTGCAATGGAGGTTTCTATTGCAGTATTCTCACTAAAAGATTACTTGATAAAAATACTCGTAACACTAAATACAAGATTTAATATAGTCTTGTGTCTTGTAAATATATCATGGAATGTTTTAAGTATACATTTAAAACAAACAAACTAAAGCATTACCCTAACTCTAGCAGACAACAACGGCAACCTCGTTAGCGTAAAGGTTACCATGCCGGACTGCTCAGAAGGTTCCGGGTTCGATTCCCGGCCCGGTAAACATCTTTGTGTTTAACAAAATTTGTTGGCCGTGGGTCTGGGTGTTAAATATGTGTTTATATATAATATGTATGTATGTATATGAGTTGTTTTAACAACCATAATACGAACTAGAAATGATTCAGTATGGGGCTAACCAGCCGTGTGTGAAATGTGTCCTAATATTTTTTTATTAGGCTTAGTAGAGATAAAAAAAATACGCTAAATTATCAAAGGTCGAAACGCGTTGTTCTCCGATAACTTTAATCTAGGCAAGAGTGAACCGCTTTCTACTTAGATTACAATATCGCTTACCATTATATATTACCTACATACCAATATTAATTTATGTACACAACTTTATTCATTCAACTTTATTCACCAGCACCTTTTGTGCACAAATGAAATGGTTAATTCTTGTTGGTACATTTTTTTTTCTTTTTTTTAAATTTGTTCATAATAAATTATTTTTCTTTCTTTCTTTCATTATTGTAAGCTAAGTGCCAGTAGCAATAATTGTACATAACCAGGGAGTAACTGTATGCTGTACCACAGGCTGGAAATCCTAGTTCGGCAACAGCTGACCCGCAGATAAATCAGCTTTAACAAGAATCATTATTTGTGTAAATAATAATTCTTAAACAAGAATCATTACTAGTGTAAGTATTAATGTTTAGTAAGAACTGCTGTAAATTAAATTGAATAAAGATTTTTTTTTATTATTTTATTATCAGTTGTGACGATCGAGCGAAAGCCCATTAAATGTAAAAAAAGGCCGAGGCAGTGGTATAACTGCTCCGTCCATCTAGTTATTGCAAATACAAATACAAATCATTTATTGATAACACCAAAGTTACAAGTCAAAATTGTTGTCCAGTAGTACCCCCCGCGGTAGACGGTAGGTAAGGAGGCGACGCTATACTGGGCTTACTTTCGCTCGCCACGCGTCGCGCGTCCGCAGGCCGAGACCACGTCACGAGAGCCAGCGGGAGCGATTATACGCAGCGATAAGAGGTGGCGGGAAACCTAAATTTATAATTATCAAGGCGTAAATGTGAAAATCTTACGAAAAGTTGACACGACACTTTTTACTATAGTAAGCTATTGTAAGCTGTGCGGCGTGCGGATGTTTCTCTGTCTGTCTCTCTCTCTCTCTCTCTCTCTTATCTATCTTTTTATATATTTGTTTTATATTTCGCATTGAACAGTGTGGTGTCGTGACGATTATTTTTTGAGTGTATACAGGTTTTTTGTAAATAATAAATAATAATAATAATGAATCGTGACAGTGACGGAACTTCGTTTCATCCAGGTGTCCCATGACACCTCTCAAGTTTTTTAATTATTATTAATGGTAAATGGAAAATTTTATAGAAAGTAAATAAAAGTTTATAAACCGTCTCAAAAACAACCTTAAGAGTATTTATACAATTTTTAAGGCACCGAGTACAACATGCTGGCACATTATCACATTGATCACAATTCACTTCATCCAAAACATATTTTTGGACAAAGGTATGGGTTCCCAGTCACCAAGACCCTAACGTCTCGACTTTTAAAGGCTCAAATATAAAATTAATTACATAACAAATCCAAATAATTACCTACACAGATGTGTCCTATAAAACAACAATATTTGATTCTTGTTATACACTTACTCGTATATAGCTAAAAAATGACATCGATAAAAAACAAATGAAAGTTCGCTCCTTCATGCTTACACACATTTGGTGAGAGACAGAGTCATGAGCTCTCAAATGTTTTTTTTATTCACTCGAGTTATGTGTAGCTGAATAGCCCGCTCCCGCTCCCGCTCATGAACCCGCTCCGCTCATCACCCTCGCCCCACCCTAACACGCACTCGGGCCGTAGTATGTAATTTCCTAGACTCGACCGTTGTAGAGGAACAATCACTAACCAGAATACTCAGCGACTATTATAGTGAGTAGTAATTTAAGTAGTAGTGTGCACAACCAGAAATTACGGCTGAGGACCTCGGCTGATGCAAGCGATGCTCTGGTTTAACCTTTACTACGATACATAGAGTTATAGATAAAGAAAGAAGAGAAAAATAACTTAATCTAGACAATTCTTTTTTTACACGCTTTATATTAACTTCACTTGTATGTTTGTTTGTGACCGACTTCTTTGGGCGCGATTTTGACCCACTTTGAACGGCCAGATTTCGTTCAAACTTTGTAGATTTATTGAGGACCGATGGCAATACACTAATTTGATTAAATTATTCCATTTTCGTTTGTATGTTTGTTTGTAACCGACTTCTTTGGGCGCGATTTTGACCCACTTAAAACGGCCAGATAAGCGTGTTTTTTTGTATTTGTTAAACTATTATTTATTTTTTGGAAATGCATTTACGCATCACCCGCCATAAGCCTGTGGGAGGCGGGCGCGGTATGTCGGGCTCGAGGGCCAGAGGTCCGTCACTACCGACTACAACCTCACGGTGTCCCATCTCACGACGGGGGCAGGGATGCAGGACCGCACAGCGCAATGCCGCTGCTCTTCCCTAGTCTTGGCAAACTAGAAATTCATGATTATAATATGTAATAACAAAATAATTAATAAAATAAATTTTATTCCATATTGTTTACGTAGGAAGATAGGTAAAGTTCTGCCAGCTAATGGACTAGCTAACAGAAACAGGGATGTTATACAAAAATATTTTTGTACAACAAGTTGCCAGAGAACATAACAAATCCTAATAGTATCTAAATTTGTTGGCTGTGGGTCTGGGTGTTAAATATGTATCTATATAAAATATGTATGTATGTATATGTAGTATATCAGTAATGTTAGCAACCATAATACGAACTAAAAAAAGTTAAGTAGATAATATATGGGGTTAACCAGCCGTGTGTAAAATGTGTCCTAATATTAATTAATTTCTTTATTATGTTTAAACAGAAAATAAAGAGTTTTTGTGAAAGTAATTTAAAGTCCCTTTGATAATTTAGCGAATACTTACATATATGAATTTGGAGCTTGCAGAATCGTTACATATCATTTGACCCAGGTTAGGTTCAGGTTGCGCCTAGATGAAAGGGCTGCTTTTTAAATAACAGTCGACATATGATAGTATGATCACCCATCCAGACACTGTCGGTATCGACCGTCGCTTAACTTCGGTGATCGCATCAAATCACCTTAGTTGGCCGAGTTACAGGCACTACGGCGAAACTTCTGAACTATAAATGATAAACCTATCAAGTTCCATCCACTCAATAGTTTAGTCTTGATCGAGTACTTTGGTACAAGTGTCTTGTGGTTAGAACCGCAGAAGAAAATTACTCTTCGGTTTTATCGAAACAACTAAACGCATTTTTCTATCAACGGTTTTCTTTCTTCAATTTCGCTTTTCTATTGACATACTTTTTCGTTATACATTTTGTAACATCTTATATTTTATGCTAAAATATCTTCTTATGTTATGTATTTAATGGGGAAGAATATTTATTTAATAAAATTTGTAAGTTTATTTAATTTAATCTTACTAGTATTCTTATGTATTAAGTAATTATTGTAGTGTGACTTGCCTTTAGCGTATGTTATTTATGGTTAATGAAGTTCTGTATTTCTGTATTGCCTATCAAATTGAATAATGAAATAAAAATTAAGTAAATCTTTAAGGCTCTCATGCAACATATGTACGTAATTTTTAAACTTATTTTACTCAATCTTTTAACGAAGTTTGGAAGACCCTCTAATTTATATTCACAAAATATTTAGTTTTAGAATTATGTATTTATATAACTAGCTGACCCGGCAAACGTTGTTTTGCCTCACTTAGGGGTACAGCGCCATCTATTGATTACTTACTCAACCCAGTCGAAAGGTATCGACATCTGTTAGAATCATTTGGAGTTAACAGATTTGTGACTGTCAATTAATAACAGACAATAATTAGCAATAAATTAAAATTGCGACTATAATTTGTGATTTAAACTATCCTATCTCTCAAGTTGGATCGAACTGCACATGGTGTGCGAATTTTATTATAATCGGTTAAGTGGTTTAGGAGTCCATTGAGGACAAACATTGTGACACGAGATTTATATATATTAAGATATGTATGTTACGGAACCATTCATACGCGAGCCCGATTCACACTTGGTCAATTTATTTACTAACTATTTAACAAGTTTAATATCATTTAAGTTTATATCGTTTCACAGTTCAGGGTTAAAGTCAGCAATTATAACATTACAATGTACTAACTTAACCGTAACTTAGTTGTTAAGTTTAAGTTACAAAACGGCCGTTCCAGTCAAGTTATGCTGAAGTAAGACCACAAGGCTAACTCCAGTTGCAATTTATTACTTAAAGTACACAACGCTATAATATTGCAGTTATAATAAGTTGGGACATCAGTGTTGATAGCTAATAAACGTGATTTTATTATAGAGCTCGGCTAACTAAGGCGATCTGACACGATCACCGAAGTTAAACAACGGTCGATACGGGCAGTATTTAGATGAGTAACCATGAAAAAAACCGTATTCTATTTATGATGCCACAGATTAGTTTTGTGCCACGTAAATGTTTTCTTTTATGTTTTTTTTGTATTGATTTTCTTTATTATTCGTGTCACAAAATAAATGTTTCTTTCGTTTTCTTTCTTTCTATAAAGGGCTCATTTACTTTATGCATTTTTAATACTACAACGAAACATATTTAGGGAGCTGGTTCTTCTTCTAGGGGGTAGCGAATTAGCTCTAGAGCCAATGAGAGAGCCTCATTATTATAAAATGAAAAACCAAAAAAAAAACACTAGTAAAACTAATTTAAAAGACCACTCCGGACAGAACCTGACGGAAAGGTACCCATAACGCTGGTGGCATTGCCGCGTTGTATAGCTATGGATAGCCTTTGCGCCAGGTACGATCCGGAGCGGTATTCACCTGATCTCTCTTTAAATATAAAAAGGATTGTTTTTTTAATGTCAATATTGTATTGTTTCCAGCGTGATCCCGATCTCAGTCCGCAAGAAGGAGAAGTCGTTCGCTATCCTGACGGAGACTCCCGTACCGTCCCGACCGTCGAGTCCGCGCTCCTTGCCTGTGGACATCCGACACGGCCGCGTCTCACCATTCAAAGGTATACCTCATTTAATCTGGGATAAAAAGTCTTCTTCTTCGTATGAGCCAAGCGGCCAAGTCTTGGAGTCTCTGTCGAGAGTTTACAAACCGCCCGAAAACCTCTGAATTGGCTTGACGATTGCTCGTACTAAGACTAACAGCCGGTACCTACAATTTAGCGTGGCATCTAACCCACTGTAATTAAGCGACAACATAGATGTAAACAACAAATGTTCAATGCATATTGAACGCTCCCAAAAGACTTTCCTATTTATAATAATCATAATCATTTTTATTGGTAAAAACAATATTTTACAGGTCAATTCATACGTCAGTTTAAAACATTATAACAAAAAATATATAAGGCTATATATAAGGCTAAATAACTAATTCTTACTATTTTCTATCTACAGGTCGAGGCTTTAGAGAAGAAACCTCTCGTCACAACACACCCAGGGCTTCCGCAACTAACTCTCTAATTGGCTCTAGAGCTAACTCGCCACCCCCTAGAAGAAGAACCAGCTCCCTCTCTAAAATTGAAAAGAAGATGGCGTCTACAGCTACAATGCCACCACCGATCCTTCTCACACAACCTCCTAGAAACTTTCTCAAAGAAAACATACAAGGGATCAGACAAATCAGTGACCTCAATAAAGAAAAGCACCAAGCTGAAGCTGAACAAAAGAAAATAGAAGAGGAAACGGCCATTTTGAAGGAAATGGGACTTTCAGATAAACAAGCTAAAAAAGAGGCGAGAAGCCTTGTCGCTTCGAGAAATAATTCCAGAGCTAATTCTAGAAGTAACTCTCCTGGTAAAATCAATTTGAGGTCAAGATCTAGTTCTCCAGCTACGAAATTGAACAAAGATGCGTCTAAAAGTAAAGAATTTATCAATGCTAATGATGGAATGCCTAAACCAGCCACGCACAAATCAAGAGTTAGATCTGTTACTAAATCTCAACCACAATCAAAGGTCAGTTCTCCAAAGAATTCAAAAATACCGAAAAGACAAAGCTCTGTTTCTCCAAAAGGAACACTATCTAAGAGAAATAATTTCATATCTCGCAGAGCTCCTTCCACTAACTTACTAAGTCAAGACGCAAGGTTCATCTCGAGTAGCACCAGTAGCATTCACGAGACAATCAGAGTTGGGAGCACGATCCACGATAAAAGGTTTAGTCAAAGCGCTCAACATCTGAGCCTCTCACCAGATCATATCAAAGGGAAACCACCGATATCACCTGGCAGAGGAGGCCCACCACCCGCTAATAAAGCTATAAACTCAAAACGGCTATCTCCTATCGTCGGTACACCCAACAAAAGCCCTGTGGATGATAAAGTTGGAGCAAAACCTGGAGTAAAACCGGGAGCAAAGAAACCAATAAAAACATCAACAGCTGCCACAACTAAAGTAAATTCTAAACTGACTAGTAGAGACCCTAGCCCAGGCAAAGCTGCCGTAAAACCTGCTACAACCAAGCCTACTACAACCAAACCTGCGCCTAAACCTATTAGCAGAACACCCAGTACTAAATCCATACAGAAACCGGCAACGCCTCCAAAAACTGAAGCTAAGAAACCAATAAACAGAACTGATAGCATGAAGAGTTTAACCAGAACTTCAAGCACAAAGAATTTAGCTGCCAAGCCTCCACTGAAGAGGAGTGACAGTAAGGTATCGAATAAAAGCCAGTCAACTGGCAAAATAAATGAGGTTGGTAAAAAAGATTCTATCAAGAAAGAAACAAAGAAAATGTCTGATTCTGCAACAGATCCTGAAGAAATCCCAAAACAAGATAATGAGACTCAATATGATAACGTCAAAATAACGAACGATAAAGGTGAATTAGTAATAATGACGAAGAAAAGTATAGTTTCCATGACTACTGCCGCAATCACTTCGCAACCATTAGAGATAGTCACTACTGTCACCAACCAGCTCCCGAACACATTTGAAAAGGCTAGAGAAAAACGTAATATCGAGAGGCTCAGCTCTAGAGATTCATTGATAGGCAAAGAAGAAACAAAAATTGAGGATAAAAAGAAAGGTGGTAAATATAAAAAAGAGGCCATAGAAGATAAAGACAACGATAAATCAAACTCTGAAGAATCTCACAAACTGAGGCCTCTACAGCCACCTTTTAATGACCCACAACTAGAAAAGGTCAAACAAAAAATTGACGATATACTAAAAACCCCGGAGATTTCTCGAGAAAATATTCTTACTACATCTCCTAAATTAAAACAAGAACCAAAATTTAAGAATCTTGCTGAAAAAACTAAAACTGACGTGAAACAAACAAAAGATTCAATAACTGACAAACTTATGGATATGAAAAATCAAATGGCAGAGCAACAAAAAGAGGCTGCAGAAGCTACTACCTCAAAAATACGCACGGAGGCGGCAAAAATTGTAGACAGCATTATAACCCCGGTAGAAGAACCTAAAGACGTTCCAGCTAAAGTAGAAGATGTTAAGAAAAACATTGAACCTATAGTTATGGTGGTCAACGAAAAGAAAATGACGGAAAAGAAGCAAGATATGCCAGAACAAAAACAAGACATCGCCGAAAAGAAATCCGATATAACAGAAAAAAAGAAAGAAGATGTAGCTGAGAAGAAAAAGGACATCGTTGAGAAGAAAAAAGAAACCATTGAAAAGAAAAAAGATCTTGAAAAGAATAAGGATTTATTAGACGCTGTGGAGAAAGTGAATGAAAGCTTGGTAAAAGGAGAAGCGGAAGTCGAAGTTTTAAGTTCAAATGTGTCCACGCCCGGGATCGAGAAAATGAAGTTTGAAAAGAAAATGGCGGATGGAAACGGATCCGACAAATCGCATAGTAATGGCGGGTAAGTTGATTAATATTATCGTTAAGTCAAAGATAAGGGCAAAATCTTCATTTTACAGTTTTTTCGCTATAAATGGTAAAGGAAAAAACAATTGAAAAAATAGCTTTAAGGCAGTGAAAAGAACCACTCTAAAAATATTTATACTTAGTTTGGTACCAATCAGACTTATGAATTAGAAATAAAACTGGTTCGATTAATCTGAAATTAAGGTTTTTGAACCAGATTTTTTCATATAAAATAAAGATTTTGCCCTTATCTTGGACTTAGTAAATAAATAACTAATATTAATAATAAGTAAATATTAGGACACATTTCACACACGGCTGGTTAACTACATACTGAACCATTTCTAGTTCGTGTTATGGTAGATAACACAACTGTTATACTACATAGACATACATACATATTTTATATAGATATGTACATATTTATGACATATCTATATACTATAGACCAACAGCCAAGAAATTCAGTAAGGCACAAAGATGTTCACCGTGCCGGGAATCGAACCCGGGACCTTCTTATTCTATCTCTATCTATCTATTAGCAGTCTGGCAGGGTAACCATTACGCCAACGAGGTCGTCAATAATTAAAACTAATTCATTTTTTCATATTTGATTTGATCTTTGTAACGTATATAACTGTTATTAAAGTAAATAATAGTAGTTTAAAAAAAAAAACTAAAAAACACGCTTATCTGGCCGTTTACAATGGGTCAAAATCGCGCCCAAAGAAGTCGGTTACAAACAAAAATACAAAAAATAATAATTTTATCAAATTAGTGTATTGTCATCGGTCCTCAATAAATCTACAAAGTTTCAACGAAATCTGGCCGTTTAAAGTGGGTCAAAATCGCGCCCAAAGAAGTCGGTTACAAACAAACATACAGGTGAAGCTATAAAAAACACTGTGTATACACAATAAAGCGTGTAAAAAACACTGACATTAACTGTCAAATGGAAAACATAAAGTGGAAATACATCATTATTCAACATGTATGCTTGTCTATGGTCCCTGTGGTATATTTTCTAATGAAAAGGAAAGTGCTTGCGGTCTATATCACAACACCGTAATACCCCCGGGGTGAGTTTCACACCGATACCTCGAGGCGATGCGCGTGCGCAGAATAGTGTCTTACTAAGCATTAACTAGTAATTCGGCTAACTATATTTGCAATTACATAAGTACTTCAAACGAATATATGAGTAAAAATTACATCCTAAAAATATTAAGAAAGATTTAAAGCTAATTTGAAGGAGTATCTTTTAACATATTTTTTTTTACAGATTTCACACATTCACGACTGGTTAGCCTAAAACTAAACGATTTGTAGTATGTATTAATATATTGTGGTTTGTGTAAACTCTATTACGACATTGAAGGGACTGTGCGTTTTATGGCGTTATAGAGAGTGGTCGTTAAATAGAGAGAATGTATCATTGTATGGAATACAAGCTAAACCAACTTAAGCCAATTGTTTTCGACGCTTTAGAGAGTTTGTCGATAAATCGAGTGACGTTACATGGAGTTTACACTGTATATATGTATATGGTTGTATGCTGGTTGTAAATTTACAAGTAGGCATTTGACTGCCGCAATGTTGCGAGTCTGTCGGTTTTCTATCGGTTGCATTTCGGAGAGTGCGCGTCTGAATTGCATCAGATAATTCCTCCGGCCCCTTTCCATTATCGGACGAGCAGGGAGACGGCTAGGAGGCACCGCTATACAGTTGAAGTTCCAAAAATCCGCAAGAAGCGTTTCGCTTCCACATATATTGTGCGGACCATTAAACTGTGGAACTCCTTGCCGGAATCCCTGTTCCCACTCAACTACAACCTTACTGTCTTCAAGGCGAGAGTGAACCGGTTTCTTCTAGGTAAGCGCGCTCTACCCTAGATCGCAACATCACTTAACATCAGGTGAGTTTCGATCAAGCGCTTGCCTATTCATCATAAAAAAAAACTAACAGAGCGCATAACCTCACAATTTTTTTTTGTTAACACATTATCTTCCTTAACACAAAGTTAAGGATGCTTTGGCTACAATTGCTAACGCGTTTTTAGCCTCACAAATTAGCGAACCTGGAGTAAGGTGAAGCATGCCTAGTCTGGAATAACTTGACCTCACAGAGGCTGCCAAAACCAACGGTTAGATGCTTGGTGACAGATTTTTCAACTTGAGTGTGGTAGCTAGCCAGGCGAGCACTAGACAATGCTACTATCATGGTTTCATCACGAAGTTTTCCTATACCAAAAGCTCAAGCTTATTGGGGGGATCGAATCCACGACCTTCGCTACGTAGGGCGGCATAATCAACTTAGCTGTCATCGCTACAAAGTTTTTGTAGCGCCTGTAACTCGGCTAGCTAAGGTGATCTGACGCGATCATCGAAGCTAAGCAACGGTCGATACGGGCGGTGTTTGGATGGGTGACCATCCTCAAGACTGTCTTTTTTCAAGTGGCATTTTCACCTGGGCTCTACCGTAGGGTGGATGACACGTCAAATTGTAGCTCCCGGCTGTTAGTCTTAGTACAAGCAGTCGTTAAGCAAGTTAAAGGTTTTCGGGTGGCTTGAAAACTCTCGACGCCAGAGCTTGGTGTTTTAGCTCATACGAAGAAAAAGATAAGAAAATTGGCTAAGTGCGAATTGGGTTCGCGCATGAAGGGTTCCGTAACATTATTATATGGAAACCCCCTTAAATATTTATATTATTTAAATATTTTAATTTAATTTGATAGCTAATATACATTTATATATTTTGTGAAATTTTTAAGTGTCTAACAGCTACCTTTATTGATACATAGCAAAAAAAATACTTAAAAAACACGTTTATTGTATGGGGACCCCCAAAATATTTTTATTTTTTATTTATAGTATTTATTGTTATAGCGTCACGGGAAATACATATCTTGTGAAAGTTTCAGCTTTCTAGCTATTACGGTTTCTGAGATACAGCCTGAAGACAGACAAACAGACAGCGGAGTCTTAGTAATTTAATAGAGTCCCGTTTTTACCTTTTAGTTTTATTAAAATTCCATCGGATCTAAGCTCTAGGTATTTACAAGGTCAAAATGACCCTATCTAGTATAATACATAATGTAATTTAACGCAACGGAAATTACACTCACGGTGTAAATTATTCCAGGAAGGGTGAAATTTGGAGTAGGTCATTGTGGGGCACTGACGCAGGAACCTACTACTTACTTGCGGGTGATAAAGGTTATTTATTATATAACGCTATTATTGGCTATAAGTATAATAAGTCGGTAATGCAGCGAGCGTGATGGGCACCTTTGCACCGGGGGCGACCAGGGGCGGGTTATTTGATTAGTATTAGTTTTAGTTTTTAGTGTGTGACATTTATATTTGACGTAATTTTATATAATTTTATTTAATAAAGTATAATAATAATAATAATTTATTTCAGACTCACATATGCCCATACAATGTTAAAAAATTTGATTTGAGCGTAGTATAAATTAAATCAAAATAATTTAAATTAAATTAGCAAAACAAAGGGTGATGGACAATGTAAACTATTAAACACATTCAAATTAACATAAAACAATAAAAATTAAAACTAATTTTGTAATTGTATATCTGTCAAAATCAATGTTCAAATTATACATTGATTTTGAATGTGCTTTAGATCTTCTTCCTCTTCGTATGAGCTAAGTGGCCAAGCTCTGGTGTCGAGAGTTTTCAAGCCGCCCGAAGGCATCTGACTTGGCTTAACGACTGCTTGTACTAAGACTAACAGTCGGGACCTATTTTATAGATTACTAGCTGACCCGGCAAACGTTGTTTTGACATAGTAAAAAAAAAATTCTAAGTATACAGTAGCCGATTCTCAGACCTACTGAATACGCATATAAAATTTGGAAAAAATCGGTCAAGCCGTTTCGGAGGAGTACGGTAACTAACACTGTGACACGGAAATTTTATATATGAGATAATATTATCTACAATCATTAGTTTACGAACAAGACTGTTGTAACCGAATGTAACTTAATCACTATTTTAAGATCTCGTCTTTGTACACAGTTATACAATAAATATATTCTTATTCTTAGTTTTCAAGGCAAGAGTGAACCGGTTTCTTCTGGGCAAGCGCGCTCCACCTTAGATCGCAATTTCGCTTACCATCAGGTGAATTGCGATCAAGCGCAAGCCCATTATGAGTAAAAATAAAATAAAAATTATAGTTTAAAATTTCAATATTGTTAATTTTTTTATTTGGTATGTATTTATTTCGTGAAATGCTGGTCTCCGGGGTGTTTTCCGGAAGAACCCGGAGACCTCCGTTAAGCACAGACTGGCAGGTCACCGGGGGGTTTTAGTGGGTACAAATCCCACATAACCTGTCTGCGCCCCTTCGTAGCCAGGAATCTTGTTGAAGATTTCCCCCTCGTCAATAAAAAAATAGGTATTCTATCCATAGGATATCAGGCAGAGACAAGCAAGCAATAAGTATAATTATAAAATTAATGAAACGAAATAAAATGTCAACATAACTATGTATGTACAACAAATTAGTTAGATTTAAATATTTGACATGAATTAAATATATTCGTGTTCTAAATTAAATAATTAGAAGCGATGTCTAAACTAATATTGTTTTGTACAACATTGAATTGGCAATATTTGTATAGGTATAATGTCATTATGACTTTACTTATATTTGAATAGATAATGTAGAAATATATCAATCTATTTATCTTTGTACCTAAATAATAGGCTTTCTATATTCTTGGCAAATTGTTGCATGATATTAATAAATTCATCCATCCTTGACACATAGTTTAAATTCTATTGTTACGAAAATTAACACACACAATCTTCATTACCTACGACTATCTAATATACTAGCTGACCCGGCAAACGTTGTTTTGCCTCACTTAGGGGTATGAAAAATAGATAGTGTAGCTTATATGACACGTTCGTAGATTTACCATAGCAGCGCCATCTATTGATTACTTACTCAAATCAGTCGAAAGGTATCGACATCTGTTAGAATCATTTGGAGTTAACAGATAATTGTGACTGTCAAATAATAACAGACAATAAATTAAAATTGCGACTATAATTTAAGATTTAAACTATCCTATCTCTCAAGTTGGATTGAACTGCACATGGTGTGCGAATTTTATTATAATCGGTTAAGTGGTTTAGGAGTCCATTGAGGACAAACATTGTGACACGAGATTTATATATATTAAGATAGTACCTGTTTTTTTTAATTTGACATTTTCTAAAATGATTTCTAGCTAGATCGATTTATCGCCCCCGAAACCCCCTATATACTGAATTTCATGAAAATCGTTGGAGCCGATTCCGAGATTCCAATTATAATATATGTATATATACAAGAATTGCTCATTTAAAGGTATAAGATATATTTAATTATACACTTAAAGTCCATATTTACAATAAGTTATTCTAACAGGTTATATAACGGCACAATGCGTTAAAAAAAACATTATATTCAGAATACTATTTATATTTAATATACGAGTATACTAACTACACCCCGCGGCATTAACCGCGTTAATCCGGGACAAAAATCAGCCTAAGTGTTAATCCAATGTCTAACCTATCTTCATAGTAAATCTCATCAAAATCGGTACAGCCGTTGGAGCGTGAAGGAGTAACATAGATTTTAAAGTTATTTGGGTTAACCAGCCGTGTGTGAAATGTGTCCTAGTATTTATTTGTTTTTTTTTTTAGGCAGCCTCTTTAAATGCCACATATTTCAGTCTAGGCTGCTCCATCTTGGGCCGTAAGCTCATGAACTATGCGCTCTTTCGGTCAAAAGTAAAAAAAACGTACTTGGTAAAAACATCTTCTTTATAGGTAAACGCGCTCCATAGTATACCTCAATATCACTTACCATCAGTGCTTAAGCGCTGACCTATTTAGAGTAAAAAAAAATACATACAGTCGAATATATAACCTCCTTTTTTTTGAAGTCGGTTAAAAAAGTTACATAAATATTACGTCATTGCTAAGTAAAAAAAACCCTGTATCAAGTACCTATCTCAAATTCCCAGCCAACCTAATTCACAACAGCTTTTTCCGTACATACTCCGATAGGCAACCTTAATTAGGTTGGTACCACACGCAGCTATAAATCCGTAAAGTTGGTACCTAAACACGTACTTAACCTCAAAAAGTTAGCGTCCCAAGAATTTCCACTCGCCTACTTCTCTGGGTTTTCTTTTTGTATCGAGCCTTTATTTACGAGCACGCCAGCCACGTTATTTGTATATAACCACTTGATTTGAACTGGCCCTTAAGAAATAGCTTTAGTTCGACCTCGAACGTCTTGCGGTTCACCCGCCCTTTTAGAAAACAAAATGGCGCGAAATTTGACATATTATAATAATACATTAAAAAGTAAACGTGACTTTAGCATATTATTTTGAAATTAGAATATTCCATGCTGCAGTGCTCTGTGCTACGCGATCGCTGAAGTGTTCGAAATTTAAAATGCAGCGTTGGACGTAAAAATGTAGTCGATTCTTTTTATTCGATTTAAGAAAAAAGTATTGTGTCGACTTTTTGATACGTTGTTAAAGAAATGGAAACAAATTATTTTTGAAAATGTTACACAACCGGACTGTTTACATATTGCCAAATGAATTGCTGCCAAAGCGGTACGACAATGAACCTGGGTAAACCCTACGTTTATTCATAAAAGTGATATTGTTAATGTTTTTTGTCTGAAATAAGTTCGAATATGTATTTAGGTCAAGCAAAAAGTTCGGTTAAGTCTATCAAAATAAATCGAAGCTATTATTTTTGATGTTTGCTTGACCTCTTTTTGCCATAAACTCTTTTTATACATATTAATGCAGTTGTGTTCCAATTCCAAGGCGATATTATCTTTCATCAACCTTTATAACTATGTAGGTGTAGCTAATACCTATTATAGTATATTTTCTCTGCAACGTGTGGGCTGGATTACGTGGCATCTAATTTGCTTTTAATTCGATGAATTGGCTTACGTTCAAGAATATGTCGCTTAATTCCAATTTGGTGACAATGCATAAAAGAAAAGAAATAACGACATTCCATTTATCTTTCCACTATTCTAATTTAGAAAATAAAACGGGTTTGATAAATGTATACTGAATACTTTTTTACTGCGTCTAGCTTCATTAGAATAAAAACTCCTTGATCAATTTAAAGTTCAGACCTTTTTAAAACGTGTTCTTTTCGACCAGTTTTTCCAAAAAGTGTTCTAAATTCAAAATTTTCCCGGTTTTTCCAGCTACCCAGGAACGAGTACGTTGCTCAGGTAAACTGTTTTCGAACGAACGTTGCATGCTTGTCATTGTTATCGGTTTCCGAACGTACCTGTTAACGTCACACGCAAACTTTCAAGGTCGGATAGTGCGATTGCTGTTAAATTACTGCCCCTTGACGACTTTTTAAAGAATATTGAAAAAAAATAGAGGATTACTAATTGTTATGGACTCATTAATTAGAATCCACTTAGTAAATAAAACTATTACTCAACTCTTAAGATATTGCCCTTTTTTATCTGTTTTTTATATTGCCCTTGTCATTCCAAGGGCAATATAACAATATTGCTTTGTTATTAAATCAAAATAAAGCCATTCATTGTGTATATGGGTTCCATACAGTTCTTCTAAATATTTTTTTCATATTATATTTTGTCACCATTAAGTGTTTTTATATTTAATAATTGGTACTAATTTAATGATATGAATGAATTCGAGAGTTAGCGCTTATACCTACGGATTATGTATGGATAAGTTGTGTAATTCAATTAAAATATTCTTCTGTATTCCAACAGATTTCCCCAAAGCACCAGTACGACGCCAAAACCTCCGGCGCGAACAAAGAAAGATCAAAAAGAGAAAGACAAAGAACAATCGCCCCAACCTTCAGAAAACGAACCAAAAGACCACGCACAAAATGGCGATCAGAAGAAACCAAACATTTGCTCCCGAATCATGGGCAAGTGCAAAACTAAATGCTGCCCTTGTTGTATCAAGGGTGCAGAAGAGAAAGAGACGGAAGAACTAACGGAAAGGAGGGAAAGAGACAGAAGAGAGGAAAGTACTGGAGAAAAGCAAGGAGTTATGAGCAAGTTTAGTTGGTGCAAGAAGAAGACGCCGGTTGAAGAGGAAGCTGAGAGAGTAGTGGAAAGAGCTGCTGGGAAGGTAGGTCTTTAAGCGGAAGAATTATTTGAATCTTATCATCTAAAACAGGACGTCATTGCTGTGGTGGCCAGTCTTTCGGATTTTTATAGGTTACATTTCGGTGAGTGTGCATCGGGATTGCATGATTTAATCCCCCCCGCCTCATTCCACCATCGGACGAGTAGGGAAACACCAAGGCGGCACCGTTATACTGTGGAGGTGCCTAAGTCGCGTACTAAGCGGTTTGCCTCCACCTTCATTGTGCGTACCGCCAAGGTGTGGAATTCTTTGCCAAATTACCTATTCCCTGATAACTATAATCTAGCCGTTTTCAAGGCAAGGGTGAACCGGTTTCTTCTGGGCAAGCGCGCTCCACCTTAGATCGCAATATAGCTTACCATCAGGTGAATTGCGGTCAAGCGCAAGCCAGTAAAAAAAAAGTGCTTTTGTGCATACCAGCAGTTTATTTGACATAAATAAATATACATAAGATTACCCCTGGTCTACTAATATACCATGATGATAATGATTTGGCTATTTATGCACACAATTCATGAAATAATCAGTGGTTTTATAAGAAAAGCTCAAAAATGCTTGTATAGTTTTATTTTTGAAAGAAAGAAACATTTATTTTGTGACACAAAGAAACAATACATAAAAAAAACAATAAAAAACATTTACGTGGCACAAAACCGGCCCCAGCTCAGCGTGTGCTGACTGCAAGCAATCAGCGCTGGTCTTCCGCTGGAGCCGACCGATTTAATTTTTTAAGTAAATAAAGTTATAATTGTTTAAGTAAAAGATATGAAATAATCATGCAAAATACGAGCACATTGGGAACATTCCTGAATATAATCCGAGCACTTGAGAGCAAAACTATATACATATATGCCCAATGCTATATTTTAAGTAATCTTCTTATATATAAAATTTCCGTGTCACAGTGTTTGTTACCGTACTCCTCCGCAACGGCTTGACTGATCATTACCAAATTTCATATGCGTATTCAGTAGGTATGAGAATCGGCCAACGTGGAACGTTTTTACCCCTAAGTGATAAGGGAAGTTCACCCTTAAATATATTTTTTTATTTTTTCGACGAATTTTTTTTATTTTAATTTTATATAAAGTGGCATTAATAATTACATACAACCCTAAATTTTTATTTTTTTTATCATCAACCTCTATTTTTTTATGGCCATTTTAGTAAATTTCCGTGTCACAGTGTTTGTTACCGAACTCCTCCGAAACGGCTTGACTAGGGTTTCTCATTTCTCGACCTTTTTTATTTCCCGGAGCACGAGAATTCTCGACCACTTTTTCCCGGGAATTCCCGGGTTGTCGATAAATACGATTTGTTTTAAATATGTGTGATTTAGCAATAAAACTACGTTTTTTATGTTACAATCAACAATATTTATTTTTATTTTCACGTCGTGTGACTTGAAAATTTTAAATAAGCGAAATAAACTCTAGCGAGATCTTTTAATCAATATTTCTACAAACTATTAGGATTAGTCTTTTTCTTTGGAAAATTAAATAAAATATCTTCTAAAAACAAAATCTTCATGTGACTACAATAAAACTTAGTACCTTACACACTAAGTAAATTATATAGTGTGTAAACCTTACACTAAGTTTATCTTTACAATTATGCAACATAAAACGACAGTATTTAAATTATATATAAAAAATAACAATCAGACTAGCTTAATAATTACGAATAAAGTAGGTACTTTAGTTTAGTCTTTGTATCTACTATTCAATATTTGTTATAAATGGACAGACTTTTTCGTTACGTAAGTAAACATAGGAACCTTATAAGTAATTAATACTCTTAAACTAATTACAATCACAACTTAAAGCGGAAACTGCTTAAAAGCTAGCCCACTATGTCTTCTTATTAAGGAAATAAGCCGAATAACGAAACGGGAAGGGGGCGGGGGGCACTGTCGGTCACTCGCACACCGCGTGATAGAGCCAGGCGCGAGCGCAGGCACGTTATTATGTTTTTGAAATTTTTGACTGAATTTCTCGATTTCTCGATTTCTCGACCATTTTTTTCTCGTCTCGAGTAAAGCAAAATTTCCCGGGAATTCTCGGTTCGAGAATACTATACTTTGGAAAAATATCATTACTAACCTTAAAAATTTTACAATGAAATTGTATTATACAAATAACAGACTTCAAAATCATACCTACATTTATAAATTCTAACTGTATCTAAAAAGTGAAAAATAATTTTATGCCTACACATATTGTACTTATGTGTAAGACTGCGAAAACTTTATTTGATTTACTTATAAAAATGCAATTTTCAATTTTTATTTATCCTGTATTCTTGGCGTTGGTGCCATCTAAGAAGAACATATTAATGTTTGTTAAAATAAACACTATTAAATAGGTATGGTTTTGGAGTCGGTTATTTGTTTTTAAAACAATTTTACATCGTCTAGCATTCCAGTATGAGCTCAATATTGAATATAATGCTCATTTGAAAGTGGTAATTGGTACTATGGATAAGGTTCACGCTATAGCATTAAAAGATTGATGTTGTTTGTTATTGTTCCTGTCGTAATTAATATGTGATATGTAATTTTAGGTAATAAACTAGAAAAACTTGAACATAATATTTTTTGACGTTTGTTATTTTTATATTCCCTTAACGTTTGTTCATAGCGCTCCATACCCATTTCACGCATATACCATACACACTTATAATAAGTAAGTAACATTTGAATTATACTAGAATTTGTCTAGAAACCAGAATAAAAATAATTAATAAGGCAAAACAACGTTTGCCGGGTCAGCTAGTAAATATATAAATTTAAACACACATACACATAAACCTTACAAATAGTAAACTAAATCTAAGTCAGTGTCCGCGGGTAAGGTGCCTAAAATGCTGGCGGCATTACCTCGCTGGATCGCCAAGCTTATACGTTGGCCGAGGTAAGCGCCAGCTCTTGGGTCATTTGTTCTGTCCACCAGCCGTTTGGACAGATCAATTAATAATTTACGGACGTTGGGGCCCCATGGTCCCAAAGTTTCAACCCCAAAAGGCGAAAATATGCATCCATTGCTTAGGCATTCATATTTCTGCCTTTTGAGGTTCTCAGCTGCGCCCGAAGTAATAAATGGAGTTGAAAAAAAAGAATACGCTGTGGATGATGATGATGAAATATATACAAATATTTACAGGGAGCGACTATCGAATTCGAAGACGAAACGAAGCGCAAGCGCAAGCTCCGCGATGTAATCTGCTGCTGTGGGAGTCGACGGCGCGTCGGCGACGGGGGAGTCCCGGCGCAGAATGTCGCTGACGTCACCATGTCCCCCGGGGAAGTCCCCGGGACCGTCGGGGAGACGGGCTGCTGCGGGAAGAAGAGGCAAGTCGAGAGGAGAGACAGCATACTGAGTGATAGACCGCCTGCCACGTGAGTATATTAAACTATCTTTTTTTTTGCTGGCTGGTTAGCCCTGTGCTAAGCCATTTCTAGTTTGTTTTGTGGTTGCTAACACAACTGATATACTACATATACATAAATACTTAATTTCAATACGTATTTAACACAAGACCGACAGCCAACAAATTTAGTTCATCACAAAGATGATTTGTGATTGAACCTGGTTAAATTGAACCTGGTTGAACTGAACCTGGTTGAACTGAACCTGGTTGACCTGAACCTGGTTGAACTCAACCTTGTTGAACTGAACCTGGTTGAACTGAACCTGGTTGAACTGAACCTGGTTGAAATTGAACCCTAATTGGCGGCAATGTGATTACGCCAACGAAGTCGTCAAATTCGTGACCAAATCATGTTCTTCTTCTTCTTTGTGTGAGCTAAGTGGCCATACTCTCGTTTCGAGAGTTTTCAAGCCGCCTGACTGGCGTCTGACTTGGCTTAACGACTGCTTGTACTAAGACTAACAGCCAGGACCTACTATTTAATGTCATCCGACCCACGGTTGCGCCCGGAAAAATACTTGGTCTTAATTTGATAGCCCAAGTATTAAAAATAACACAAGAGTTCTATCTACATCGATGAAAAATACATTACGTCTTCTCCCATTTTTACATATTACTCGTATTATATAAATAGCTGTTGGGCGATCATGAATAAAATAAATAATATTTGTTTTATTTTGTAAGATCCACCGTAGCACCCAGATGAAAATGCCACTATAATAACGACATCTTGTGTATGGTCACCCATCCAAACACCGTCCGCATCGACCGTTGCTTAACATCGATGATCGCGTCAGATCACCTTAGGGTAGGGCGTCCATAAATTACGTGAGGTGTTTTTTTAATTTTCTGCCCCTCCCTCCCCCCCAGGTGAGATGTCGTGAGATTTTATTCAACCCCCTCCCCCATCTCCTAATCTCACGTGAGATTTTTCAAAATGTGAGTTTCTTACGTAAACGTGTTGGATTGTTATTGTAAAAAGAAAAAACAAATTTGCTTCGTGCTTTTATTTACGACTAGTTATGACTAGTAATCAATGTTGCTGAGAGTTTAATTATAAGTGTAATAAAAATGTAACAGTAGTAGGTATACTTAAATCGTAACTACTTAGATTAATAAAGAGTATCTTTATAAGATTAAATCTTATGTATGTACAATCTGGATTAAATGGACCGAAATAGTATATTTTTTTTTGTTTCAATCAGAAAAAAAATTGCGTGTTATTTGCCGAGACCCCCCCTCTCTCCAACGTGAGATTAGATGAGATTTGACTCGACCCTCTCCCCCCCTTAAACACCTCACGTAATTTATGGATGCCCCCTTAGTTAGCCGAGCTGCAGGTGGTACGAAAAAAAACATGTTTGGTATATTGGTCCCCAGGTGCTGCAACAACAGGTTGACGCGCTGGATGCGCGGGATGTGCCGGCGCCGGGAGCCCGCCGGCCCGGCCAGCCGGCGCGCCAGCATGTTCTCCAAGAACAAGAGTCTCTCGCCCACCCTGCCCGCAGAGGTCGGTACCTTGCCATGTCATCATCATCATCATCCTACTTATTTTTATAAATTACTAGCTGACCCGGCAAACGTTGTTTTGCCTTATTAATTATTTTTATTCTAGTTTCTAGACAAATTCTAGTATAATTAAAATGTTACTTACTTATTATAAGTGTGTATGGTATATGCGTGAAATGGGTATGGAGCGCCATGAACAAACGTTAAGGGAATATAAAAGTAACAAACGCCAAAAAATATTATGTTCAATCATATCTATTTAATAGTGTTTATTTTAACAAACATTAATTTGTTCTTCTTAGATGGCACCGACGCCAAGAATACAGGATAAATACAAATTGAAAATAGCATGTTTATAAGTTAATCAAATAAAGTCTTCGATGGTACTTATGTGTAGGCATAAAATTATTTTTCACTTTTTACATACAGTTAGAATTTATAAATGTTTAAGTCTGAAGTCTGTTATATGTATAATACAATTTCATTATAAAATTTTTAAGGTTAGTTGGTAGGTAATGATATTTTTCTAAAGTTTTAGGTATTCAAAATTTTTTAGCGATTCCATTCGAGCCGTTACCAAACAAATCACATAATATTGGTAGTGTCATAAGCTATGACCCAAAACGTCATAGGGCCAATCGTGAGCGAAGCGAGCGCGAAATTTTTTAGCATATTTGTTCGAGCCGTTTGAGCATAAAGAAGTCCAAAACAGAACAAATTACATAATATTTGTAGTGTCGTAAGCTATGACCCAAAACGTCCTACGACCAATCGCGAGCGAAGCGAGCCGGATGTGAGCGCAGCGAGCTATGCGCGAGCAAAGCGAGCGCGAAAATTTTTAGCATATTTGTTCGAGCCGTTTGAGCATAAAGAAGTTTGAAGCAGAACAAATAATATCATATTTGTAGTGTCGTGAGGTATGATCCAAAACGTCCTAGGACCAATCGCGAGCGAAGCGAGCTATGCGCGAGCGAAGCGAGCGCGAAAAATTTTAGCATATTTGTTCGAGCCGTTTGAGCATAAAGAAGTCCAAAACAGAACAAATTACATAATATTTGTAGTGTCGTAAGCTATGACCCAAAACGTCCTACGACCAATCGCGAGCGAAGCGAGCCGGATGCGAGCATAGCGAGCTATGCGCGAGCGAAGCGAGCGCGCAAAATTTAGCATATTTGTTCGAGCCGTTTGAGCATAAAGAAGTCCTAAGCAGAACAAATTACATAATATTTGTAGTGTCATCATCATATTTGTTGAAAATTTTTTGCTCATACGTTCGGGGTCTAGTTTATTAGTACAACAAATTTTATAGCTTCTTCTACGTAAGAACTAAGTGATCAAGTTATGTTGTCGAGAGTTTTTCAAGCCCCTGCCTTAGTTTAACGACTGTTTGTGCTAAGAGAACCTACAATTTAACGTAATCCGATCCACAGTAGCGCACAGATGAAAATACATTTTTTTACAACAGTCATGTGCAGGAGAGGTTATGCAATAAAGCGATTTACACGCGAGTGGAGCCGCGGTTAAGTTAATAAGAGAGTTACATTGATATAGCAAAATGATAATTGTTAACAATACTACTACATACGATAGATACATAAACAATAACGAAGGTCGAAATTTGTGTAAATAGTGAGAGAAGTCTGTGAAGAAGAATTTTGTGAGTAAAACAGGAGACCGACTTCGGTCTATGGCATAGTGTGGCATTTCACTCACCAGTAAAGTAAAGGCGCGGCAAATTTTAAGTATTTAAGATTGGTAATAATCATAAGCATAAGTATATCAGGTAAAATTTTGTTAGTTATTTTCTTCAAAAAAAAAAAGGATTTTTACTCGAAGTACTACAGTAAGATACTTTTGATCAGTTAAAATGGCCATAAAAATAGGGAATGATGATAAAAAAGTAAAAAAAATAGGGTCGTATGTATTTTTTAATGCCACTTAATACTAAAATGAAATGAAAAAATTCGTCGAAAAATTAAAAAAAAATGTTTAAGGGTGATCAACCCTTATCACTTAGGGGTATAAAAAATAGGTAGTAGCCGATACTCTGACCTACTGAATACGTATATAAAATTTGGTAAAGATCAGTCAATCCGTTTCGGAGGTGTACGGCAACAAACACTGTGACACAGAAATTTACTAAAATGACCATAAAAAAATAGGGGTTGATGATAAAAAGTAAAAAAATAGGGTTGTATGTATTTTTTAATGCCACTTTATATAAAATTCAAATAAAAAAAATTCATCGAAAAAATAAAAAAATATTTTTAAGGGTGAACAACCCTTATCACTTAGGGGTAAAAACGTTCCACGTTGGCCGATTCTCATACTTACTGAATACGCATATAAAATTTGGTAATGATCAGTCAAGCCGTTTCGGAGGAGTTCGGTAACAAACACTGTGACACGGAAATTTTATATATAAGATTAAAAAAAAAGGTACAAGCTTTACCTTAGGTTACGCCAACAGTTGCAAACGTTAGTACAAAATTTGTATTATTCTTAGGGTCACAATTTAGAGATTTGGTTGGCATCTGAAACCAATATTTAATACTAGTACTACTAATATATAATATACTACATGACCCGGCAAACGTTGTTTTGTCTTAAGTAGAGTTAAAAACACTATAATTGATCAGTTATCGAGCGGGATGAACATATATTAAATTACTAAAACCATAAATAATGGGGTTAGATAAAAATAAAGTAAAAATTTAAGGTTCTATGTATTTTTTATGTCACATTATAAAAAAATTAAACAAAAGTTTCATCAACAAAAGATAAGTAAGGGCACAGAATAATAACTTGTAGTAAGGGTGAACCCTTATCACTTAGGGGTATGAAAAATATATAGTAGCCGATTCACAGACCTATTGGATACACATATAAAATTTTGTAAAAATCGGTCAAGCCGTTTCGGTCAACATTATGACATGGAAATTTTATATATTAGAGATAATACATATTTAATTTTTCCTTCTATCTGCAATGGATTTCCTTCCGCAGTGTAACGCCTGAGTCAATAAGTCATTATTTATAACCCTAAAACACTTGTACATTCAAGTTTTTGCCCATGCTAAGTATATTACTGATTTTATTTTTCTTTTTAGAACATTTTATGTTAGTTATCAGTAGCCCTCTATAAACTCGTATTTTTGCTACGCCATTTGTGCACTGAGTATTTTCGGAAATTATTAGTGAGTCCAGCTAGTACAAATTGCTTTGTTTCAATTCATACGGCCATCAAACGGTAACGAGCCAACGAAAGCACATTTACATAACTAATTAATTGTTATTAAGCAAAACACACAGGAATTAAGCTGTAATTTTAACCACAGAGTATACTGTAGTTATACTAACGGCTAATTTAAGGACTTGTGCTAAAGGAATATTTTAAGAGTAAATGAGCCCAATACTGAATGCACTAGTATAAACGGGAGAAGACTTATATCTAGCAGTGAATAGTCTATTTTCATAATAAACACCATCGCTGTTGGCTGCCTAAATTGATATGAATATTTTTTAATCTTTACAAAGTACTCCATATTAAAACTTATCCGAGAACATTTTCGCAAATAGAAATGCTCATCTGTTTACTTGTACTATAATCATGATCATCATCGTCTTTGTCATCAATTTCCCTATTTAGTCCCTGCTCTTGGTTATGAGCCAACTGCTCCAATCCATTTATAATTTAAAAAAAAACTGGGCTGTCTGGATAGTTGATATTAATCATTATTTTTACGTGATAACATTATACCTCAACATTAAAATTCAACATCAGGCGATGGAGCGGAAGAGAGATAAATAAAATAAAAATAAAATAAATAAACCCCAAGAACGCTCATTGATTTTGAAGACGTTATCACGTCAAAAATTAGACCCGTAACAAAATAATGCAATAAACAAACAAAAATACAAAAAAATGGAATATTTTTATCAAATTAGTGAATTGTCATCGGTCTTTAATAAATCTACAAAGTTTCAACGAAATCTGGCCGTTTAAAGTGGGTCAAAATCGCGCCCAAAGAAGTCGGTTACAAACAAACATACAAACAAACATACAAAAAAAATGGAATAATTTTATCAAATTAGTGAATTGTCATCGGTCATCAATAAATCTACAAAGTTTGAAAGAAATCTGGCCGTTTAAAGTTGGTCAAAATCGCGCCCAAAGAAGTCGGTTACAAACAAACATACAGGTGAAGCTAATAAAAAGCGTGTAAAAAAGTAAAACAAACTAAAGTCCAGCTAGTACGGTACTTGTATGATTAATTCTAGTGTTGTAGTAAAAATGCGACCCAACCGACGTTCGTCCATATATCAATGACCTGCATAATGTGGTGGTCAGCAATCACGCGACCCTTACACCGGGGCCAGGGTACTCAAAGAACACTCGTGGAATACAGAACTGAATATATCTAATGTACTGAATACATATTGCTTATATGGTCATATTATGCGACGTGTGGAAGACCATATCACAAGGAAAGCAATGAGTATGAGTGTGGACGGACAGATAGGAAGGGGCGGCCTAAGAAAGTATGGATGGATTGTGTGAATGACGATATGACCAGAAGGGGTGTGAATAGTGAGATGACGAATGACAGAGATGTATGGAAGAAGCGTATATACTGTACCGACCACACATGAAGTGGGATAAGGTGAATCAGAAGAAGAAGACTGAATATAAGTATATTGCTTGTAAAACATGGTTAATACACTGTTTTATCAAAAATTACTTAACAATGCAGATATATGTCATTTTCAACGATCTTTCTACTGGTATAGCGGTAAGTGATAAGACTGTTTGGTGGCAAATTCTAAAATTAAAGTTATAAGTGCAGATTTTTTTTAAAACTCTACTGATAAAACGACGTAAATTCAAAAGGGGAACTCCGTTCAATGATATTTGATGCATTTACAATTACATCTTTTACCAGTGAGCAGACGATGTAGTAGATCAGCTAGCTTCGACTGTTTAGGAAACCGGCTTCAAAGCCTTCTTTCTACTAGGAAACCATAGCATGGTAGTAGGGCATTTTCTTAAACTTGTCTGTCTAGATACTAACCTGAAATAAATTACATACATACGTCATATGTCAAGGATTTGAAAGCTTCGAGTTTTATCTTATAAACTTTTAAAGCTGAGAATTATTAAAACATAACTGTTTTGGTGCATACGGCCATTTTATATGTAATTCTTATTAAATCTTTGGTCACTTGTATATGACTCAAGGTTTGGACGGGTTGTAATTGTTACTGTACTCATTTTCAAAGAAAAGAACTGTTTGAATACTTAATTAATAATGAAACTATTAAAATGGATGTTCCTAATTTCCATATTATGGATATATTGTAAAATGTTACAACTTATATCAACCTATATTTAAATAACTTATCATGTACACCATGTATCAACATATCAAACTTAAAGTAACAGTTAAGTGCTAGTTAATTTTTCAATTATATACAATTTTCTAAAACATATTGCATTGGTTATTGAGACATATACATTTTACATCGTTTTCAGTACTACTAAGCAATAATTTGATTTATTTTTTAAAAGAAAAAGCCTTTAAACTTTTAATCGAGTGTGGCTCAGTGGTAAAAACGTGTGTTTTACGATCAGACGTCCCCTGGTTCGATCCCAGCTGTGAATTTGCTGTCGCTATACGGTGAATAGAAAACTATCGTTAGGAAACCGACACGTTTGAGGACTGCTATATTTGAAGACGTGTGTCAGCCGCCTAACTGCACTTGGCCAGCGTGGTTAATTATGGACTAAAACTCGCTATAGAGAGAAGGCCCCGAGTCCTAGCAGTTGGAACATATAAGTATAGTGGGCTATTTATGCACTAAGCTTTAATTTTGTAGTTAATTATTCGTATCATAAAAAATCATAATTATTTGATTCGAGAAAGATGACGAATCCGTTCAGTTGTTTAGAATGTATAACGAATAAATGACAGACGCGGTGGTAGATTATATTTTACCGTGACTAACAGTGAGTAACACTATGACCAGTATAACGGAGAAGTTATATTCAACATAACAAGTTGGTAAGCTAAAGTCATTATTTCGAGTTGATGGTCAAATTGGCGCCCAACGTGGAGTTGCCACCCACAAGTTGGGCGCCAAGTTTTATTACAAGTCAACTTTATTTGAATCACTGAAATTTTAGTCAAGGGGAAATATTTTTTGGTAATTTTTATTGGTACTCCTTTTTATGTTTATATAAATTTTAGTATTAATTTCAAAGTCTCTTAAGCCGGTTGAATCCTGGGACATAAAAGATTAGCTCTCCAAAAATTAGGTGCATTATAGTATAAGTTTATTATAGCTGATTTGACTTCGTATATATATATTTTTTACTAGCAGACCAACTTATATTTGTAAATACAAATAAGCGATTTAACTTGATTTGGCTTGCATAAAAATATTACATCTACCAACAACAATAAGACATAATAGGCCACAACATAATAGGCCCTACAGTAAAGAATTAAATCAACAACCAATTATATTTCTTATTTGGTTACTTTCAATATAAAGCCATTTGTAAATAACCTACTTCTTATTTCAGTCATATTTATTACTCCTTAGGCTTATTACCCCACACAATTTAGACGTATTACATGTAATACTAACAAAGTTCTAGAAATACGCACTTTATCTAGAACAAAAATCACTTTAATACCCAGTTAGTCGGCCTGGAATTTTATTAGCCCAGTTAATAAAACAACAGTTTGTTTTAAAAATAAAACCCGCGTCTAAAATAAATACGTTTCACAACACAATAAATTAAAACTGTTAGTGACTTATTAAAAATACAATTTTGTTCGCGTGTAACGGTTGACACGCTCGATTCTAATCTAGCACCTTACTTTCAAAGTGTAATTGTAAAACTTCTTTTGTTGTTTGCGCAAACACAAGAAAGGTCGTCCGACAATGAATCGATGTTGACTTAAATGCTGTTAAATGTATGAATTGCAGAAAGTTACGAATCCGCCATGATACTCGAAGCTTTGTCAGTCTGGCTTTGCGAACGCGATGCGCCTGTCATTTGCTCATGTGTCGTTTTAGTATTTTTGAATTCAAAACCATTTGGAAAATAGATAATATGAACGGAGTAGTTTGCTCTAAGTTACTCGTATTTATCAAGCAAACATTTGTTGGCAGTGAAAAAAATATCTGAAAAAAGTTAACCAAATTTGAAACACGTTAAAAGCACATACTCTAGACCTGAAAACTTAAATGAAATACATTAAAAAGTGGAAATATTTGTAAAGTCAACCAAATTAAATTCGTTCCAAAACTTAGCAGAAATAAACCTACAAACCTAACTAAGCAATCTGAGAATGTAACTCTTCAGTTAAAACCTTACTTTACTTTCTACTAGAATTGAAATTCTTATTTTATTACATATTTTAACTAAAATAAGCAAAATAATAACCGCATTTTAGTGTCAACACTATATTGTTAATAATTTGCTGCTGAATTGACGAAATAGTTTAAAATGGCAAACCATCTCCAAGTAACTCCGGTTCCTTCTCCACGACCGTCGCTCAAATCTCGGAGCTCTAAAGTCCTCGCTTCCACTGACTTCATGAAACGGGATATTGATATAGAAGACGATGTTGAGGTAGGTGTTACTACAGTTAAGAAATCTCCACAGTAATAGTGATTCAAAGTGTCAAGCTAATATGACGGTAAATTCCTGACGCCTGATTGGTCGAAGATGACGTGCACAGACAGTATTCACGAATCTCAGCCTTAGCTCTGTAATTGCGATTGCCCGGATCTAACGAATCAGGCACAATAATGAATTAATCTGACTCTTTGGACAAACTAAAATGATCGGTTAGGTAAATACGAGTACGAAGGGCAAAATCTTAAACTTACAGTTTAGTTTAGATATTTTCGTATTGGTGAATACATTTTTTTCTCAATATAGATATATATGAAGACACAGACCGCTACTGTGATAAATCAACGTTGTGTTATTTACCTATCAAATATTTTTATCGAAAAAACAAATAAGCAATAAATACATTACCAAATATACTATCAACACAACGTAACTGTTTGCATATAATAACAGTATGCGAATAGCGATGTGAAGTGTCAGCTTTAAATTCAATCAAAAATCAAAATCAAATCAAAAACGTTTATTTCGTCAAAGGTTACATAAAGATTAAAAGTAATAGGAATCCAAAGGCTCCCAAAGTAGTTTTAAAAACTGTGTTATGGGAGCCAATGGCTTCTCCCAGGCTAATTATGCAAATGTGGCTACAATAACTAACTTCCCGGTGTGTGGTGTGACAGGACACGCGCAAGAAGCTGGACCCGTCCCTGATCGAGCACACGAGCGTGATCCGCGCCGCCATCCCCATCCTGCCGCTCGTGCTCGCCTACTGCTGCCTCGTCGCCAACGTGCTGGTGCCCGGCCTCGGTGAGTGCTCCGACACAAACATCTTCATCACCACGATACATCCTAGGCGACTTTCTAGCGACTAGATTCTGTTAAGAATACCTAAATCTAAAATTCAAGGCACCGCTTGTGCACTTTCATATTTTTTTTAATACTATGATGGGTTTGCGCTTGATGGTACTTACTTACTTACTGCTCCGGCACGAAAACCCCAAAGTGGGTGTTGGCCTCCAACAACAGACGGCGCCACTCGTCACGGTGTTGCGCCATTCCTCTCCAGTCAGCCACTTGAAGCTCGCCAAGGTCCCTTTCGACGGCGTCACTCCAGCGGTACCGAGGGCGGCCAACTGGACGGCGTCCCTCCGGCTTCCCTAGGTAGGCTTTCTTAGCGGCCCGATCCTCCCCCATCCTTACCAGGTGTCCAAGCCATCGGAGTCTTTGAGCCTTAAACTCTCCCACGATATTTGGTTTGCCAAACAACTCTTGCTTGATGGTACGTGACATTGTAATTACCCCCGCCCCTTTCCACTATCAGACGAGCAGGGAAACGCCAAGGCGGCATCGGTCTACGGTTGAGGTACCCAACGCACGCACAGAGCGTTTTGCTTTAACCTTTGTTGTCCGAACCGCCAAACTTTGGAATGCCTTGCCGAATTTCCTTCTCCCCAATGACTACAGCTAGCGATTTTCAAGGCGAGAGTAAACCGGTTCCTTCTAGGTAAGCGCGATCCATCGTAGACCTCAATATCACTGACCATCAGGTGAATAGTGGTCAAGCGCTGGCCTATTCAGAGTAAAAAAAAGACATTATGATCTAAGGTGGAACGCGCTTACCCAGAAGAAACCAGTTCATCGTGCCTTTCTTTACGTGAGAAAATGCATTTATGCATCCCCACCACATGCGGGCTATGTCAGGCTCGATTCTAGAAGCGCATCAACTGACGAAAACCTCACGTCGGCCTCTTCACTTTAAAGGGCAGGATGAGGTTCCGCTCCGCGCAATTAACCCATCACCCGCCCACCTCGACTAGACAGCGAAGCTGCTCCTCAGGAGATGACTACCCTTGCAGTGCACGTGCTGCACCGCAACCACACGGGGCCATAAGTGACGCCAATGGATAGCCTTGGTCCGATGTCCTAAGTCCCGGAAGGCGGTCTTAGGTCACTGAGGCGGTCAAGTTGATCATTGTAAACAATAGCTGTGGCTATGCTCAATATTTATAAGTTTAAAACCACGCCAGGCCCTGATTTATTTGTTGTTTTCAGGATCCATATTCAGTGGGCTGTTCTGTCTCTGCTTCGGTATCCCGAGATTCGGACCTCACGATGGAGCTAAATATAGGATAGGTATGAAACTATACTTTTAAGAAACTAAAAGTTTCACAAACAGTAGAGATTCTTCGTACCTCTACAAGTTCTTGATGAATTTATTGGTATTTCTATATTTAATAACTGTTTTATACAACTCGGGTCTATTAACATTACGAGTATCTTGTCTACTTCTTCTTTTTCGTATGAAGTAAGAGGCCAAGCTCTAGTGTCAAGAGTTTTCAAGCCACCGGAAGGCTTCGGACTTGACTTGACGACGGCTTGTACTAAGACTAACAGCCTGGACCTACAATTTAGCGTATCATTCAACCAACGAAATATAAAAGTTCCATTTGTAAAACTACAGTTTTGTGCGTTGTCACCTATCCGTCCGACCGTCAGAGACCGTCCACATCGATTGTTGCTTAACCTCGATGACTGCTTCAGATGAACTTAGTAAACCCAGCTATAGGCGCAATATTTTCTATCTACTTATAGAAGATCAATTCATTCAGGTTCCTTCATCATCAACCTGCTAGTGGGAGCGGGACAGCTGTTCACCGTACTCTTCTGTCTCGTGGGCTGGGGCTGGTCCATCTGGTGGGGAGTCATCATGATCAAGATATCTCGTGAGTTCTTCTTTATTCTTTTTTCTTCTTTTAAGCGATGCCAGCTCAGTCAGATGTGCGGTCGCATTATTTGCCACAAAGTCTGGGTTCAATCCCCATTAAATGAGCTTTCTATCTGCATCTCATATTTTATGACTGCCTGCAATGCAAGCTTAAAATTAATAGTATGGAGCGACGTCGGTCTGCCTCTATCTAACAAAGGGATATCCCCCGGACAGATGTTGTGTCCGGAGACGGCCGTCCGACGGTCATGCATTGTAGCTAGGACCAGTCGTACGTTGTAAATATCGATTGCGCGATTCAGAACGAGCGCTCTGATTGGTAGCGGGCGGTGAAGTGTGACAGAGAGGTCACACAAGCATCATTGATGTCTTCTAATTCTAATTTATGTCTACAGGTAAATACCGAAGGCTAAAGAGAGAAGCGGAATTAGCGGAAGCGGAAGCGGCTGTCCCTGTCACTGCCAACAATCATACGCGCGCGTAAAGTGACATTGACTTTGACATTTATAAACGGAGATGTTCGGAAAAGTAACAAGCCTATTTTTAAAAGATTCTTGGCTTTTGTAAAGAAAATATGTGAACAGAAGGATGGGATAGTATGATCTGTTTTTGTATTTCCATCTTTTTCATTTTAAATAATGAATAGAGATGAAAATGTAAATAGACAGAAGTATATATATTGATGACACAAGTTTTATGAGGCCAGAATTAAGGCAGTGATTAAAAAAATGTGATTGGACGCAAATCAATTATTTCTAATGTAAATAAGACCTTTTTAAATTAGTAGAAACTATTGGTAGAATATTTCGGCTTTATTGTAAAGAAAAATAATAAAAATAAATCTGCTGGCCAGAGAATAATGTGGCAACACATTGGTTAAAATAACTTCCATTTAGAAGTTTTTCCATTTTAGTGAGTAGTTTTAAATAATATGCTACTAAAGTAATGTTAGTGTAATTTTTAAACCCTTAACATAATACATGGTATTTAAGGCCCCAAGTGCTTCTAATAACGATATAATTATGTAAGTTAATTATGACGTTTTCTAAACAAATGAAGTTTCTACAAAGTTATCACAAACCTAATATAAAGTATCTTTATGAACCAATTGATTTAACTGATATATGTACTCAATTCCAGTAAGAAATATTATAACTGTAGGATTTAATATTGCAATTGATACATGATGTTTAAACTGAGAAATTTATAAAACTGTTTTAATTAGGTAAAAATAATAAAAATAAAGAATTATTTTCCAAAATAAATTTTAAACGTATTCTAGAATCTTCGGAAACTAGTTTGACAGCTCTAAAATATGATTAAAATATTTCAATAATCTTTTTCTAATTTCGTATCTAAGAAAAGGACAGGTTTTATTCCGCATTGTAAGCTAAATTGGGCCCAATTTCTGTCTAATTTATACCAGACTATGCTAAGAATTTTATAAAATACGTTGAAACATGTTAGTCCTTCAGTAATACAAATACAAAAGCTAAATAATCTGTTTAAAAATCGAATTATCTTGCCCTTTGCTGTGAATCAATCTTTAAATATGTTTTCTTTCCATAGCAAAAACAAATGTAATACAATAAATAATGTCTTAATTTAATGTTTTGTCTACTCTATATATTATTATATTTATTAATAGTTGTTGAAATAAAATAATACATATATTTCCATATATAGGTTTGTTAGATAGTTACTTATTTAAACAAATACGTAAAGGCGAAGTTTGTAACACAAAAAAACTTTTTTGAAAAGGCGAGATATTTTTTTTCTTGACTAAAGGGTTGCTATCAAACAAAAACTAAGGATTTGTAACAACTGTTCATAGATTTTAATGCAAACAGTTATGTTTTTTAAATTGTTATTAAGCTTTACGCCTTTTTATGTCAAAGTTCTTCCAGTATTTATTTAGGGTATTTGACTTATTACGAAATATATATTTTGTAATATTAGTGCAAGGTAATTCCTTTCATACTAATTTAATGTTTAGAAACTAATTCTTATTATAAGTACATACTTACTTATGGTTAAAAAAAGTTAAAAACACCCATTAAGTAACTATAAGAGTTTTTAGATTAATTTTAATTTAATAGTGGACAGAAAATGTATGGAAATGTAATCTCGTAAATATTTACGCTTGTACACAATGATTAAAATATAATTCTCATTTTGTATCTCACTGGTTTTATTGTTCCTATTAAATCTTACGACAGGAAAATTCGACTTCCACTTTTTCTTTTTCGCATGAGCTTAGTGGCTAAGGTTTGGTGTCGAGAGTTTTCAAGCTGCCAAAATGCCTCTGACGTGGTTTTACGACAACTTGTACAAAAACTAACAATATAACGTAGGTATCATCCGACCCACGGTAGCATCCAGATGAAAATGCCACCTACATTCAAGCGGAATCACATCCGATATTCGGAAATAAAAACGAGTTTGGCTCGAGAAAAGACATCTGCTTTTCAATCAGACGGCCCTCGGTTCGATCCCGGCCTTACACCAATAACTTTGTTTTTTTCAAGTTGAGTGCATCGCTTTACGGTAGAGCAATACATCGTGAGGAAACCAACATGTTTGAGGACCGTAATATGTGCCAACCCGCACTTAGCCCGCGTACTGGATTATGTCCTATATCTTTCTTTTCGTATGAGAAGCGCTGAGTCCCAACTTTGGGAACGTATAGTATCTACTGCTAATGATTTCTATTATGTATATTTGTTATCTGTTGTCAGTCTACCTTTATGTTACTCATTATAAAGCGGTTTAAAATCTCTTTCAACCTATATAATTGCGTGTACTTATTATTTATGGACCGTGCGTGACGTCACAGCCAGCCTCAACGGAAGACCAGCGTTGGTTACTCTCCAGCAACCAGCATTATGCTGAGTTGAGGCTGTGTTGTGACTAAGTCAAGTTTACTCACGTAATTTATATAAAAAATTAGGTAATTGTCATAATCAGCAACAGTAGGACTCTAAATAAGTTACACAGGTTCCAGAAATAATAATACCGTGAAACCTTACAACTTTGCCCGCTTTTTTGCTTATTTTTAACATAGCTCAAAAACTATAGACTTGATTTTAAAATTGAGTATACAGTTATTTAAGGCTAATTTATAGTAATAATTCTTTGAAACTTAAATAAGTTTATCTTAGATTTAAAGCATCAAAATGTACGGTTAAAGAGGTGGGCAACTTTATCTGCCATTCCTTACAACTTTACCCACCCTCAATATATCTGCAACATTAAGCACTATTGCTTTGAAAATAAAATATGTGACGAATAATGGTGCAAAGAAGTAAACCATCTTGAAAACAGACAAAAATATGTTTTTATTCTTTAGATATTGAGGTGGGCAATGTTGGAATACCTTCCAAGGCTATTTTTGTACAAAAGACGCCAAGTGCTAGGGTTGCTGCGAAATAAAAATCAGGTATGTTTTTTTCTTACAAAATATTTTTATTAGCAATTAACAAAGCTACCAAATTTTTGGTATTTTTAAGCTACCTAACATTGAAATTACGGTTTTTAGAAAAAAAACAAAATTATATAATGTCTAAATCAAAAACGAACATTTTTGAAAAGCCCAATGGGTTGCTTAGTTGGACCAATCTATTAAAATATTGCTATTGTATCCTACAGTAAAAACGTAAAATATTTGGATATCAGCATAACACTATTAGGCTATGTACAAGTTCGTTCAAAATATTCCAAAAATATTTTAAATTCAAATATACAATACGCCAAAAAATTACAATCAAACAATTTAACTTTTAAATTCGTAGGCTTAATCAACAAGGACATCAATGTCATTTACAGCAAGCAAGTCATTGGTTATAAACAGTCGTAAATTATATGTACTTATGTGATTTATTGAATGTTGTAATCACATAAATTTATGTTAAAAATTATTTGTCCGCGCCGAGAAATATTTGGTTTAGGTAAAATCAGAAGAATATCATCTGGGTTCATTTCGCATACATCATCTATGTCAGGGTAAGTAAAAACTAATCCTTTTGAATTTTTCGAATTTTTAACCTTTCTTAAAAATTTGACTGTAGGAATATTGTTACTCACTCTTAAAATGCGTCCGACATAGTGTTTCAGACTCTTCTTCGTTGCAAACTTGGCAACAATCCAATCATCTTTATGGTAGTTATTATCTGCGCAGTATAGAATGTCGCTGCACCCAAATGGTACAACAACATCTGATTCTGGATCCATATTTTTTTTCTCGTTTTGTTCTTCACAAAAAGCCATGAGATATTCATCAAATGTTCCATCAAATGAATCTTCTGTGTTTGCTATGCTCATAGTATCTGAAATTTCGGAGCTTGTTTCTATTTCTAAGTTTCTCTTCTTTTTTACAGCCCTCTTGTTTGATTTTGCCTTTTCTTCACGCTTCGTTACCTTATTGCTTACTTCTGGTCTTTCTTTACTTGCAGTACCATCTTTTGTATAAAAATTGCATTTTGTCACTTGCTTCTGAACTCTTTGACTCTCTGAATTTTTAGAATAATTTTGTTTACGTTTTCTTGTTGCGTCAATTGATGTACTCGGTTCATCATTAGTATTTTTTTCATAAATATTAACTTCATGTTTTACTCCTTGTCGTTTTTTCATAGGAGCTAATTTCATCTGCAGAGCTGAATGTCTTATAATGTCTGCTCCGCTTAGAAGTTTTTTAATTTTGTTTACTTTTTCGGGACATGTTATCTTGTTGTCAGCATTTACCTTTTCATTAGAGATTATTATTTTTTTTGTCAGACAGTTTTCTGACTTTTGGCTATCCGATATTGTACCTGGTTTTAAACATGACGGTACCTCATTTTCAGTATTTGTCCTAAATGCCATGTTTTGAACGTCTTTTTTCTTAGAAAATTTACTTAATATGCATACATTTGATGACGGATCAAAAATTTCTTGTATGGCGGAGCCCAAAAGATTGTTGATATTTTTCTTACAAAGGACAGACAAACTTGGTGGAGCCAAACTTGGTGGTGCTGTTGGTCTTCCTTGAAAAGATGATTTTACAATTTCTCCTGTAACTTCGTCCAAAAAACTCATTTCATTATTTTGGTCTGGTTTTATAATACTCATCGTTTCATCGTCTGACAGGTGAACACCGATTTCTTTGTAGTTCTTTTTTAACTCTTTTTTTGTAACTTCTGTGTTGTGTTGATGCTCGGTAATGTCTGTAAAGTCGAGAAGTTTGGTTACGACATCTTGCCCAAAAAAGTGATCGACTAAATAGTTTTTTTCTGGAAAAATATCAGACCAGTTGTTATGATCAATGCTATTTACCATTTTACCATCACTTGCACCATCACTTGGTATAAAATCGGTAGCGTCAATGAGTTGCAACAACTCTTGTTCATTTTCATTCTTTGTCTTTTGTTTTGTTTTATTTTTGTTTTTTTTCACTCCCGTATTCTTTTTTTTCTGTGATTTCTTATTTGCAACAGCTGCTTCTTTCTCCCTTAGAATGTGATAGAAATCATCAATCGTTACTGATTTTCCAGGTTCCACGGTCACTTTTTTATTACGACTTACAGAGACTGGCTTCGGTTGTCGCACATTTTTTAAATAATCCAGTAATGTAGAATCTACACTATAATTTCCAATATTGTCAGCAAACTCAGGAATTCGCTGAAGAACTTGACGTGGGTTTAATGGAAATATTCCGGTAGCTTTGAACCCACTTTGGATAATTTTGGCCTCTTTCAGTTTTATACTATTAATCAAATTTGTCAACATTTTTGGAAAATGATTTTTATTTAAAGTAGTTTGATTAGGATTTTCCATTTTGTATTCAAGTAGGACTTTTCGCCAAGCCTTTTTTAGGGGAGCAAAAAAAGCTACATCAAGTGGCTGAGTAAGATGTGTGGAGTTCGTGGGTATAAATACGAAAGATATATTGTGTTCCTCGCAAAGCTTAATAACGGTGACGTTGAGATGACTGGATAGATTGTCACATATAACCACCTTTTTTCCAGGTAAACTGTCTGCCCATGGTACGACAACTGTCTTAAAATATTCTTCAAAAGTGGCGGAATCGAACCATCCTGACGTTGTTCGATTATAGCGCGTATCTCGAGGGCCTCCAGAAATCCATTCAGAATAAAGACATTCAGCTTTGTACACTACATAAGTAGGTAAAACTTGGCCAGCAGCTGTTGCTGTAAACATCAATGAGATAGCACCTTTTGTGGAATTCAAAACCCGCTCAGGATATTTAACTCCTCGCCTAAAAATGCATTTGGATACGCCCGGATCATCGCTCAAATTGGTTTCATCCAAATTTAATATATGTGTTGAAGGAATATCTTTGAGTGTTTCTTCCAAATTGTTAAAATATTCAAGGAATTCGTCCACTGTTTTTTGCGCTCTAGCCAATTTTATATTTTGACAGCTTCTCGTTGTCAGTTTTGATTCATGCCGTAGACAGAGAAGGCAATAGACGGAGTCACATTTCCATCTCTTTTACCCAACAACGAAACAGCCATATGTAAAAATAACATGCGTGAAAGAGAAAGGCTTATACTGTTTTTCTCTCTGTCGCTGTAACTGTTTGACACCAGCATATTTGTCAGTTTCGGTGTCAAACATTACTGCGATTCTGAGAATTTTGTGTTTTTTCGAAAAAATATCGTTTAAATTCAAGTGTAAGTGTTATTCTCGCGCGGTGAATAGTTTTGGACATCGACAGAATGGTGCAGTGTTGTATTTTGAGTTATTAGAATAGAACAGAACCTGGTTTATGTGATGTTACATTTCACAGGTTGGTACTGGCATTTTTTATATACAATATATCTTCTAAAATCAATCCAAATATTAATTAAATAGGATTAATTCAAGTACTATTGATTTGGATGTAAAGTTCTGCTTCAAAGTGGTAAAACAAGCAAATGCAAAATAAAAACATAACCTACAAGAAATTGAATAAGGGTTGTCATAATCTGACTTTCAATTTTAACCCTAGTTTTACAAAAACCGTTTGCACTGTACTTGAGAATTGCTTAAACAGTCCTTTTACTAATTTAATCTACTTCCATCGAAATATTCGCTCGCTAGTCGGGCTTTTTTTTACACTAAATGGGTTAGCGCTTAGTCTCAATATTCCTCGTGGTAAGCGATATTGTGATCTAAGGTGGACCGCGCTCGCCCAGTGAAGTTAAGCCCAGTTATTTGACATGAAGTTACCATATTATATAATTATCTGTACTATAAGACTCTTTGTCCTGACTTATTCATTAATTCATTCATCTATAGACAACGCAGAGCCCAATCGGCTGGTCTTAGGGTTGTGTTTTTTATTTTATTTATTTGGAATATTTATTGTTTATGTAAAATTAAAAATAATGGTATCAAGTTTTTTTGCCAGGGGTGAACTAAGGGTTTGTAATGGGGGGTGAAAGTTTGTATGGAAAATTCTTTATTTATCAAGTTAAGTTAGTTAGTCTTGTAAGTTGTAATGTTTGTAGTTTCTTTGATGGTTAAAATAAATTCGTAAAAATATTTGCCAGGAGTGCATTTAGGTATGCTAATGGGGTTTAAAGTTCAAAGGGAAAGTTTTGTGTTTTTGAAATTAAATACTTCTGAATTAGAATTTAAGTAAATGGTTCACTTAGTGGTATGGTTCACGTATTCTAGTTACATATTTAAATAATGGCTTGGAGAAATCGCTCGCATCATCACCAAAGTAGCTAAAAACAGAGGTTAACTAGATCTCAGGAATCGAATGAGGAAAGTGTACATAAAATTGGCACGGGAATAGGATACCATAGAGTTTTTCCACAGGTTACCCGAAAAGCGACCTTCACGCGGGCCGCGGGCAACCTCTAGTATTTTATATTTCTTAATATTTTTTTTACAGATTTCCATCGAATGCTGAACTTGTAGAGATTTGGATAGAAGCATATGGTAGATAATATTTTATGATTGGAAATCAACGCAAAATTCCAGGATTTGTTCCAACCATTTTATGGGTGACGTTTTTGTGAAGCGTGGAAATAAAGAGTAAGGAATGTGTACAATAAACTGATTTTGTTTAAAAATTAATAAAACGTAGAAATATAATCTGAAGTCTTTTTCTTTATTATGTGTATACCCTAACCCTAATTTCCTAAAGTGGCTAAAGTTCTACTAAAGTGGCAACATTGTCCGAAAATATCGCTATCTCATGTGCGGTCACACAGTACCTCCGTCTTTTTTTTCTTTTGTCTATGATTCATGCCTTTCCATGAAACATTCTACCCATTGCTTTCCGGGAGGTTGATTGTTAAAGATTCCGTCACGACCATTTTTTTTTAAATAGTCGTGGACTACCAGCCTTAAATCTAGCTTCGTTAGAGGACAACCAAAGTCCGCTGCTGCCATTATAACTCTAACAATGTTGTCCTCTTCTTCCTCTGATAACAATGTAGGTTTCCCTACATCTTTTGGGTGCTTCTCTTTCTGTTTGTTCAACAAGGTGCGCCGCGGTATGCCGAACTGGCGTTCGGCTTCTCTTGATGACATTTTTTTTTCCTTTATATAGTGTACCGCCAAGTCCAACATCTCTATTGAATAGTTTTTGTACGGTCGAGCACCTAAAAGTCTTCGGCTTTTTTTTCTGCTTGTTTTGGCCATCCTGTAGGTAAAAAAAAACTAAGTAGGGACATTTATTTTCATTTTGTGTAATGTAAAAAGCAAATAGTTGGTTTATAGGTGTTTGTGTTTGTAATGCATCTAAAATGACGCACGATACAAATGAAATGTAAAGCTAAGTAAGGGACCATCACCACTTAAATCACCTATTCGTTAAATTATGTATGCCTCTAATATTTTTATTAAAATAATTTCTTTTTCAACCACTCGGATGAAAAATACCTAATCTGTATTCCGCCAAGATCCTATCTAGGAATACTTACTTTTACTTGGCTAACATTCACATAATAAAGTGTTTGAACTAGCAGACCTGCCAAATACTTTTTGGTTAGGTATATTGTCCCACTGCTGGGCAAAGGCCTCCTTACCACTCCTTACGATCTACTAAAAAGTTGTCATAACATTAGTAAAACCTAAGCGCAGCGCCACCTATTGAGTCCAGTTGCGAATCTAAGCCATCAAAGGTAAGTACAAATATGACTCACAATCTTTACCTAGAATAAAAAATTAAAAACCTTATCTGTATTTATATATTTTCCAGATTGAAAAAGTGACAACCCTAACACCATTTTTAGGGTGGGCAATGTTGCAAACTCTTTGCTACACAGTTGCTTACAACTTTGCCCACTTGAATTTTTTCGTAATAAAGACAGCTAAAACGGTAAAACCAGAACAAAATTAATCACTATTCAATCAGTTATGAGCACAATAAGTTAAACTCACCTCCAATAATTATTTTGGATTCAGCACGGTTCAACACGAACAACAAAATTGGCACCACCTGCGTAGACCTCTACTTTGACAACTGCTGAGAGTCAACTGAGTGTAGTTAGGACGTAGACAGAGAAGGCAATAGACGGAGTCACATTTCCATCTCTTTTACTCAACAGCGAAACAGCCATATGTAAAAATAACATGCGTGAAAGAGAAAGGCTTATACTGTTTTTCTCTCTGTCGCTGTAACTGTTTGACACCAGCATATTTGTCAGTTTCGGTGTCAAACATTACTGCAATTCTGAGAATTTTGTGTTTTTTCGAAAAAATATCGTTTAAATTCAAGTGTAAGTGTTATTCTCGCGCGGTGAATAGTTTTGGACATCGACAGAATGGTGCAGTGTTGTATTTTGAGTTATTAGAATAGAACAGAACCTGGTTTATGTGATGTTACATTTCACAGGTTGGTACTGGCCTTTTTTATATACAATATATCTTCTAAAATCAATCCAAATATTAATTAAATAGGATTAATTCAAGTACTATTGATTTGGATGTAAAGTTCTGCTTCAAAGTGGTAAAACATGCAAATGCAAAATAAAAACATAACCTACAAGAAATTGAATAAGGGTTGTCATAATCTGACTTTCAATTTTAACCCTAGTTTTACAAAAACCGTTTGCACTGTACTTGAGAATTGCTTAAACAGTCCTTTTACTAATTTAATCTACTTCCATCGAAATATTCGCTCGCTAGTCGGGCTTTTTTTTACACTAAATGGGTTAGCGCTTAGTCTCAATATTCCTCGTGGTAAGCGATATTGTGATCTAAGGTGGACCGCGCTCGCCCAGTAAAGTTAAGCCCAGTTATTTGACATGAAGTTACCATATTATATAATTATCTGTACTATAAGACTCTTTGTCCTGACTTATTCATTCATTCATTCATCTATAGACAACGCAGAGCCCAAACGGCTGGTCTTAGGGTTGTGATTTTTTTTTTATTTATTTGGAATATGTATTGTTTATGTAAAATTAAAAATAATGGTATCAAGTTTTTTTGCCAGGGGTGAACTAAGGGTTTGTAATGGGTGGTGAAAGTTTGTATGGAAAATTCTTTATTTATCAAGTTAAGTTAGTTAGTCTTGAAAGTTGTTATGTTTGTAGTTTCTTTGATGGTTAAAATAAATTCGTAAAAATATTTGCCAAGAGTGCATTTAGGTATGCTAATGGGGTTTAAAGTTCAAAGGGAAAGTTTTGTGTTTTTGAAATTAAATACTTCTGAATTAGAATTTAAGTAAATGGTTCACTTAGTGGTATGGTTCACGTATTCTAGTTACATATTTAAATAATAGCTTGGAGAAATCGCTCGCATCATCACCAAAGTAGCTAAAAACAGAGGTTAACTAGATCTCAGGAATCGAATGAGGGAAGTGTATATAAAATTGGCACGGGAATAGGATACCATAGAGTTTTTCCACAGGTTACCCGAAAAGCGACCTTCACGCGGGCCGCGGGCAACCTCTAGTATTTTATATTTCTTAATATTTTTTTTACAGATTTCCATCGAATGCTGAACTTGTAGAGATTTGGACAGAAGCATATGGTAGATAATATTTTATGATTGGAAATCAACGCAAAATTCCAGGATTTGTTCCAACCATTTTATGGGTGACGTTTTTGTGAAGCGTGGAAATAAAGAGTAAGGAATGTGTACAATAAACTGATTTTGTTTAAAAATTAATAAAACGTAGAAATATAATCTGAAGTCTTTTTCTTTATTATGTGTATACCCTAACCCTAATTTCCTAAAGTGGCTAAAGTTCTACTAAAGTGGCAACATTGTCCGAAAATATCGCTATCTCATGTGCGGTCACACAGTACCTCCGTCTTTTTTTTCTTTTGTCTATGAGTTAGGAACACAACGGATAATTTGTGTTGTCATGTATATGTCAGAGATTGCACGAAACGTTGAAAAATGTTGCCATTAAGAAAAATGAATGAGCTACAACTACTTTTAGTTAATTTTTGGTTTTGGGCAAAGTTGTATTCCAAGGGCAAAGTTGTAAGGTTTCACGGTAATAAATTTAATAATTGGACTAGATTTTATTGTGAATTAGTTTCTATATATTTTATGAAGTACTGACAGTTGTTATCTTGCCTGACGATAATAATAGTGATCCAACTTATTTCATTATCTTACATTGTACCTATTGTGTAAGAAATAAATTATTCGATTTGATAAATTTAAACTTTGCATTGTCAACTTCATGTCACGCGCTGTCATTGTCATACTTAGGATTAACGCGCGGAAAAAATATCTAGAGATGTATCGCGAAAGAAAATAATTTAAAGAAGAGGAAATATCTCACAATAGAAAAACCCGGATTATAAACAAAATTGTCGTTTCTTTGCTATTACAGGTGAGATTTTAATCATAAGATCACTTGACATGTCATTGTATAGTTTGTATGACATGCTGTGTTAGTAAAATCTTTGTAATTTCAAAGCAACTCAATTGTGTTTGATTCCTCTTATATTTATACTATGTATTTTGTTTTATTGTCATGTGTGTTGCTTTATTTGTCACAATAAATAATTTTCTTTCATTCTAATTGTAATAACACTAGGTGTTTGATATATGAACATTCAGATAATGGGAGCTTAGTGGACTGTATAAATAAAATGACAATGCAATGGTGATGCACCGATCCAAACAAGAACACAGATAAGAGGAGGCCAATATATCTACCACTTACCTTCAATGCTTCTAATGCCGTTCCAAGACAGGGCTGGTCGGGTGAGAGTTCTCCTGAGTAAAGTGGGATCTTATCGGATGTCGACACACACACACACACACGCACTGGTTTGTAAATAGTGCACGGCAGCTATTTGCAGAGCTCACGGAGCTAAAGGAACGTCCTTTTGGTGATTTTGAAGAAGATGCGACCTACGGAGGCGCTTGTCGTCGATCCACTCGCTTGCACTTGTCGTGTCAGTTTTCTTTTTCCGCTCTCATCCAGAGCCAAGGGTAGAACAAAAAAAAGACATCTCGGGCAGTGGCAACTAGTGTTGTACCATCATCAAATTTAATGCAATGTAAGGATCGCACACTAGGATAAGAATAAAATGGCACAAAATAATTACAATATCACTTTATTACCGGTCCATTTGACAATAAATAGCGTTCTATACATTATTACATGGCGGATACTTAGTCGGACTAAAATTATAAATACATTAGTTAAACGTTGTAATGTATAACTCCATTAATAAAGAAAACATTAGAAAGTTTACTGCCTCTCGCTCACTCGTTAGTTTAAACAAGCGAGATGACAACAACTTAGAAATGTTTTATTTATTCACACAAGTATTAATGTTTATCAGCATTTAGGAGGCCTTGATAAGTATGTAAAAGGCGAGGGGTAAAATTTATATTTAACAGTTTTTTCGCAATTAATCATAAACGGTATAAAATATCGAAAAAATAGCTTAAAGATTGCAAAAAATAGCTTAACTCTAAAAATACTTATCCTTATTTTGGTACCAAACAGACCTTTGGTTGACAATTTCGGTTTGAATTAGAAAAAAAAACCTGCTTAAAAAAAACTAAAGTTAAGTTTTTTGATCCGGTTTTTTTCTCATAGGATAGGTCTGATTGATACCAATTTTTGAAGTTGATCTTCAGACGGTCTTTAAGCTATTTTCTCTGTATTTTTTACCATTTATAACGAAAAAAAACGGTAAAAATAAGGTTTTACCCGTATCATCTCCTTAAAATGTTTAAACATAATAAATAGAATGACAAAATTTTATTCAATATTACGGTTTACATAATATATTATCATAACATACTCGTATTTATACGGAAAAAGAAATGTTCGAAGTTTAATTGATAAGTTTATCAAAATTTATTGTACCTTAAAAAGAACATTTATTATTACTTGAAATATTAAATCGATTTGTTATCATGAATACATAAAAATAAACTTTAAACACATTTTGTGGAAGCAAAAGTGGCAACTATGCCTATTACGCTGTAAGTTTTATAATAAGCATTAAAAAAACATTTTGAGAATCGGTTCACAAATGGCTGAGAAATCGGTGAACATACACAAAAAAAATACATTCAGTCGAATATATAACCTCCTCTTTTTTGAAGTCGGTTAAAAATAATAAATCTAGCACCGCCTTTGAATATGTCTAAAACTTTTTCATAATTGTGACCTAAAAATTATGTTACTCCAATATGCGGTAGAACAGGTATCCAGATATTATGCGTAGAATGCATGTCTTATTAAAAACAAATTTCTTTTATTATTTAAACTATTTGTGTGGTCTCTTTCACACCTGTCAATGAGTGAGCGAGATAAAGCGAGCTTTCAAATGTTTCCTCTATATACTTGAGTTGTTCATTAATAAAGTACTGTAATTAAGCAATTGATTATATTCCTTTAACATTACGTCAATATGATATCGAAGGCAAGACAATGTCCCATTGAATAAAGCGAAAAAATAAATATTTATAAAAACCTATAAATTAAACCTACTATTTACACGTGACAATTTATTCTGGTAAAACTAAGGTATTTCGATAAAAATAAAAAAAAAATCTACTCTATGTAGTTTAAAAATAATATTCAAATTACGCATTTGAGAAAATTCGCTTAGATCGTTAACTTCTATTCAAGGGACACCCGGATTATTGAAGGAATTGTAATATATTTTTTTTAAGTTATATTTTTTTTTACTATTAACAAATATAATCTTATATATAAAATTTCCGTGTCACAGTGTTATATCGTACTCCTTCGAAACGGCTTGACCGATTTTTACCAAATTTTAAATGCGTATTCAGTAGGTCTGAGAATCGGCTACTGTATATGTAGAAATAATTATTAAGGCAAAACAACGTTTGCCGGGTCAGCTAGTGTAATATAAACTTAATCAGTAGGCTCAATCGCAACTCCACCTGAAACGAATGGCGCTGTTGTCAATTAGTGAATACTTTCATTGATAGCCGTATTTGACTTCCGAACAAATTTAAGAGATGCGACGTTGCCATACCGTGCGCATAAAGTGTCGTGACAACTTTTCGTAAGATTTTTTTCCGTCTAGCCCCCTTTCATAACGCGCGATAAGGAACTTCGTTCCAAAATTAATAAAGTTTACAGCAAATATACAAAAAAGCAAACTTGCTCAAATGCGTAATAATGTATTGTACTTATTTATCACGGGTCTACGTAAAAAAATAAAGCTAAAAATAAAAAATATATCTCTTTGGTAAGTTTATACCAAATGTACCGTTCTTTTTAACGCTAGAAATGATTGCAATATAATTAAATAAATAATCGCAGATAAATCTAACAAAATTCTAAGGAACTTATTTTGATTATTTCTTTGCCAATTTTACAATTTTATTCTGGATAAATTAAATAATTTATCTTACATTTCATTACTAGAATGCTATCATTATTTTACTAATTACATATTATGTGTAAATAAAATTACTATACAGTGTAAACTCTATATAACGACACCGAAGGGACTGTGCATTTTATGGCGTTATAGAGAGTGGTCGTTAATTGGAGGATTGTATCATTGTATGGAATACATTTAAACCAACTAAAGCCAATTGATTTCGACGCTGTAAGGAGTTTGTCGTTAAATTGAGTGTCGTTATATAGGGTTTACACTGTAGTTATATAGGAAACAAAACTTGAGTATTATGAATTGCGAAACATTAAGGCCAATTTCAACTAACGTCAAATTTAAAATTACGTTTCTTGAAAAACGTATTTAAAGCAGGTTTAAAAAAACTATTAGAGATCACATTACTAGAAGACTTTTTTATAAGTAGTGACTGTGAGGCCGATAAAAAAAAAGTTTTTCAAGAAAGTAACTTATGGCTTGGCGTTAAATAAATACACAGAATTAAGTTAAAGTAGAGCTAGTAAGGTTTTTTCCGGATGTGCATAACTACATTATAGTTTTATATTAGAAGGATTATTACAGGTAAAATATGTTAACCATATTATATAACATTACGCACAGATAGTAAAAATAATTATATTTTAAAAATTAAAAAGTTACGTCATACATCTTAGAATAAATATCATATTATAAAACTAAAAAAGTTTAATAAGTTCTAATAATTTTTTATTCTTTGTTTTTTAATTGGTTCATTTAAATTCCTGCTGTATTTTTATATTATTTATCTCATGTACTGTCGTATGTGTGTGTATTTGTTTACAAATAGAAACGAAAACAAAACGAAACTATATAAAGTTATGCGCATTTGAAAAAACTTATACTAGACGAACTTATACTACAAGATTCGTTTACAATTAAGAACTTAGTTTTCCTTTTTTATGTTTACTTTAATCCTAATGGACTTTTTCTTTCGATATTTACCCGTTTGATCCACTGACACCGGGCAAGTTTTTTTTTAATTTAATAAATATAAAAATTGACGCAAATAAATTAAGAAAATTCGGTGTAACATTTTTAGACAAAATGTTTACGCGGTCGTTAAGGGGGTGACAGGGGTAAAATTACGAATTTACAGTTTTTTCCTTATGAATGTTATGATTAATATCCAAAAAAAAAATATTAAAAAAAGCTTAAAGACCGTATAAAAAACAAGCCTAGGAATGGTGGCGATTCAGTGGCACACACGACCAAACTAATTTTAAAGTAGCTCTGTCTCTTTTCGCCATAAATGACCAAAAAGAGATGGTCCGATCTAAACCATAGACAAAACATCTAAAATCACCTCAAACACGTCCGATTTAGAGCTGATTCAATTGGGTGCACTCTAAAATCGCTTACATTTTTCATATTTGACGTGATTTTAGTTGTTTAGTGTGTGGTTCAGAACGTGCCATCTCTTTCTGGCCACCTAAGATGAAAAGAGACGGGCTTCTTTAAATTTAGTTTAGTCGTGTGTGCCGCTGAATCGTCACCAATATTTATAATTATTTTGGTATTATCTGATTTATCAATATGGAAGAAAACAAGTAAAAAAAAATTTGATTAGAATTAGATTTTTTTTCTCATTCATAACTCTGTTTGGAACCAAAATAAGCATAAATATTCTTAGAACCGTTCTTCAGACGGTCTTTAAGCTATTTTTTTTCAATATTTTATATCGTTTATGACAAAAAAAAACTGTAAATTCAAGTATTTTACCATTTCATGGCCTAAATATAAACAAACAATTTAACACAGATCAAATATAATAAATAAAAGTCGCATCGCCTTTCTAAAAAAAACTCAAGTTAAAAAAAAGGTTTGTCATTAAATTCAAAATTTATGACATTCGATGTTTATGTCAAAGTCAATATACATCATAATAGTTATAATTATACACACGTGTAAACGGACTCAGTAAAGACTACATTTGAAAATTCTTGTCATTCTCTTGTACATACAATAATATACGAATTAAATATGTCAATTGTATTTTCCATACAAAGGTTGTCTAGAAGAAATTGCTACAAGCGATAAGGCCGTCTATTGTGCAACAAAATTGCTGGCACTGTTTTTTTTTCACTTATTGTTTTTGTTTGTTTATGGTGTACAATAAGGGATTCTTGAATTGTATATAAGCGAAAAATTAGAAACGAATTTTCAAATATTTTCCTTCTAGTCATAAGATACTGTAAGATAAAAGCGAGTATGGCTGGTGGCGAAACATCTGCTTTTCAATCTGAAGGTCCCTGGTTTGATTCCGGCCCAACACCAATAACTTGATTTTCAAGTTATGTGTACGATAAATTACAACATCATAAGCAAACCGACATTTTGAAGGACTACAATATCCTGTGTCATCCGCCACTCGCACTTGGCTAGCGTGGTGGCCTATATCTCTCTCCTTGTGAAAGTAGGCCCCGAGTCCCAGCAGTGGGAACATATAGTGTGCTGCTTATGCATAAGATACTGATGCATAAAATACCGAGGATATACATACGTGTATAATATGTATGTATTATGTTCTAACTTCACATAAATATAGGCTAGGTTGGGTAAGTGAAATAAATTATTAATTATATATGATAGTATGTGTGTGTTTGTGTTAGTTTACTGTAGGATGCAGTTGTTTTTCCTTTGGATGTCTACTTGGGAGAGATTTCTTTCGATCGCATCGTCGTCCGCTATCCTGCAAATTTAAAACAAACTTTTTAGAACGTTCAAAGTACTTAGTAAAACAAACTAACAGGGTTTTTGCAGCACCTCCATACAGGGCAACATTATTGTTCTAGTGCAGCTTTCTACCTACCTAGCTTCATCTACCTAGCTACCTAGTTTCATCTTAAATCTAATTTTAAGCATAAGGATATTTATTACTTATCTAGGATTATGAATAATGTTATTTTGAATAAAAGATTTTGAATTGAGTTTGACTATTATACTATAAATTATTACATTATTTAAACTTTTATATTCAACTAATACTTAATATAAAATTACATCTAGCATGACTAATGACTAAAGCGTGTTTTGTTTTCGTGTTTTCTAACACATAACATGAATCATCTAGCAAAAAATGGGCGTGGCCTAAAAGTTATGTGATTTGTAATAGGCCACGTCATATGTTTGAGCCTTTTTTCTAATTCATTAGTCTGAAACAAACATTATAGAACTAAATATAAAAATGTATTTAACATGACTAATTTGAGAGTAAAGCGAAGTCTCCTATGACCTGTGTTTGTGTCTTCTAACACATAACATGAACATCAAACATAATATGGGCGTGGCCTAACAGCTTTGTGAGTTTATAATCCACGACAGATGTTTGAAGCATGTCTAATTTATAAGGATGATTGGTACCATAATTGGTATATTTTCCCATGGTTCCCTAGTTATTTTTTTTAATAATTTTTGACGTCTATGATTTACAACAATAAAACTGTAAATTCAAGGATTTGTTCATGGCATCGCCTTAAAAAAAATCAAAAAGGTCTGATACCTACGGCTTAACGACTGTTGTGTAACAAACAGTCTGGTACAGCAGTATCTTATTATACAATTCTGATTAATAATACACGATATCAAATATATATATTTTTTACATTTATTTATAACCAACATAATGATCATATAAAACACTCAACTAAAACTTAACCTGGGCAAAGGCCTCCACAGCATGGGTGCCAAACACTACCAGACCTCGAGGAAGACCCAGGAAACGGTGGCGCGACGATCTGTGTAAATTTGATAAGGACTGGGCCACCAAAGCCGAAGACCAGGCTGACTGGAAGGAGAGAAGGGAGGCCTTTGCCCAGCAGTGGGACACAACAGGCTTTTTGATAATAATAATAAAACTTAACCTATAAAAGTCCATGGGTAGAGAAAAAGGTGCCCAAAATGATGGCAGCATTGCCACGTTATTTATTTTTTAATAAGGAAGAACTACTTACGCCTTTTCCTGTTCGTCCATTTCCTGTACAAGTCTATCTCTCTCGTTGACGGCTGTTAACAGTTCCTGAAAAATTAATACCACGGTTGACATTCATATAGAGGTGGTTATGAATGGTACAACTAAATATAATGTGAACATTTTAAGCTTCTTTCCGCTACTATACCGTTACTATACCGATATTGACCAAAAAATACGAAATAATAATAATAGTTAAAAAAAAAACTAAAAAACACGCTTTTTATAGAAAACCGTAATTATATCAAATTAGTGTATTGTCATCGGTCCTCAATAAATCTACAAAGTTTGAACGAAATCTGACCGTTTAAAGTGGGTCAAAATCGCGCCCAAAGAAGTCGGTTACAAACAAACATACAGGTGAAGCTAATAAAAAGCGTGTAAAAACGTTTCCATCTATGGAGACCACGTTGATGTTTTATTTATTGGTGTAGCGACTGCCTCTAATAATTAAGGAATCCAAATCGTTTTCTATCTTTAAGCTGAAACAAGGCACGCACAAAGCGTTTTGCCTCCACCTTTGTTGTCCGAACCGCCAAACTTTGGAATTCCTTGCCGAATTTCCTGTTCCCCAATGACTACAATCTAGCGATTTTCAAGGCGAGAGTGAACCGGTTCCTTTTAGGTAAGCGCGATCCACCGTAGACCTCAATATCACTTACCATCAGGTGAATTGTGGTCAAGCGCTGACCGGAATTCGGAGTAAAAAAAAAATCTACTTGACAAGGCCCACCATTCCCTAAAAGATTTTTTTAATGACAAATTGTGAGCTATTATTATTATATCCTGACCTATTTTTATTTGAATTATGAAACATCTAGCATAACATGGGCGTTATATAAACCATAGATAATATACTTACAATAGTGTTAGATCATATAAAAAATTTGCACACCCTAGCGGGTATAGTATAGAGTACATTAATTTTTACAATGTGCCACAAACGGCAGCCTTATCGCTAACAGCGATCTCTACCAGGCAACCTTTATCCCGTTTCCGATGACGACCTCGTTGGCGTAAAGGTTACCATGCCGGACTGCCAATCAGAAGGTTCCGGGTTCGATTCCCAGCACGGCCAACATCTTTGTGCTTAAAAAAAATTGTTTTCTGTCGGTCTGGGCGTTAAATATGTATCTATACTAGCTGACCCGGCAAACGTTGTTTTGCCTTAGTAAAAAAAAAAAACTGAATATGCAGTAGCCGATTCTCAGACCTACTGAATACGCATATAAAATTTGGAAAAAATCGGTCAAGCCGTTTCGGAGGAGTACGGTAACAAACACTGTGACACGGAAATTTTATATATAAGATAAAAATATGTATGTATGTATTTATCATAAATAAATCTTATGAAGAAGGAATATTTCCTGATAAACTTAAATTAACTATCGTGAAGCCGTTGTATAAAAAAGGTCAGCGTGTATCATTAGAAAACTACCGACCGATAGCTCTGATACCTATATTGTCTAAAATATTTGAGAAACTTATGCATACCCGACTTACAACCTTTTTTGAAACAAATGCGGTCCTCACAAAAGAACAGTGTGGATTTCGAAAAAATATGTCAACAACAATTGCAGCTTATGACTTAATAAAAACAATCAATGAATGCCTTAATGATAAAGTGTGTGCGAGTGCTCTTTTTATGGATATGACTAAGGCCTTTGATCTGGTATCACATAAAATACTACTTCAAAAATTATATCAATGTGGCATCCGTGGAAATGCGTATTCGTGGCTTAAATCATATTTAGTGAATAGAAGGCAATATGTTGAATTATGCACCACTAATTATAGAACAAAAACTATTAATACTATTAAATCGAAAACTAGAATTGTTAACGCCGGAGTTCCCCAGGGGAGCATTCTAGGTCCTCTATTGTTCTTAATATATATCAATGACCTCCCACAGAGCACTCCCCACAAAATGGTACTTTTTGCGGATGACAGCACGGTGCTCATTCATGCAAAAGATAGGTCAGTCGTGAAACGTGAAATTGAGGAGACTCTTCTAAATATTAATGCGTGGATGTATAAAAACGAACTTGTTTTGAATTTAGATAAAACTAAAATTGTAAGTTTTCATTTTCCTCAAAAATCAATTACCCCTTTGGATGTCTATATTAACAATATAAAAATAGATGAAGTTAGAGAACATAAATTTCTTGGTCTGGTAGTCGATAGTCATTGTGAGTGGAAAGCTCACATAGATCAATTAAACGGTAAAATTAGTAGTTTTGTATTCGCTTTAAGGAAATTAAGACAGATATCTTCAGCTCAAACAGCAATATGTGCATATCATGCATTCGTTCATTCTAATCTGAGGTATGGCTTGATTTTTTGGGGCAACTCCACGGATCGAAAAAAGACCTTTATGTTTCAAAAACGGTGTATAAGAGCCATAGCAGGAATCAAAATGAGAGTAAGTTGTCGTCCATATTTTATTAAGTATAGGATAATGACATTGTGCGCGCTTTACATCTACGAGTGTTGTATGTTTATAAAACAACATCCCGAATATTATGGTACAAATTTAATGTCAGTCCGAACGGGAAGAATTATTTGCAAAAAGAAAGTTAGAACGGCATATTATGTTAATAGTTGCTCGTATAATCCCATAAAAATATATAATCATCTACCCAATTTAATTAAACAAGAAAGCATAAATGTATTTAAAAGGAAATTATCAATATTATTGACTAAAAATTGTTTTTATAAATTAAGAGAATTTTATACCTTTAAATTTACCTGACATGTTATTGTTTATTTGATGTAATTAACTTTTCTTTAATGATTCTAATGTATCACTATGTATAACGTACGAGTATGTGTTTTTAAGAAAACCAGACAGATGTATTTTGCACGCCCTAGTGGTAGGTTTCAGTTAGGACATTTAAATTAATTGTACAACATGAACACTCTGAAACCGCAATAAATTATTTGACTTTGACTTTGACTTTGTATATGTAGTATATCAGTTGTGTTAGCTACCATAACACGAACTAGAATTGGTTCTGTATGAGGTTAACTAGCCGTATGTGTAATGTGTCTTTATGGTGGCGATTCAGCGGTACACACGACTAAACTAAATTTAAAGAAGCCCCGTCTCTTTTCATCTTAGGTAGCCAGAAAGGGACGGCACGTTGTGCACCACAGTCAAACGAACTAAACCACGTCAAATGTAGAAAATATAGGCGACTTTAAACCGCACCCATTTGTATCACCTCTAAAACTGCCTGCACATTCCATATTTGACGTGATTTTTGTTGCTTTGTCTGTGGTTCAGAACGTCCCGTCTCTTTCTGGCCACCTAAGATGAAAAGAGACGGGGCTTCTTTAAATTTAGTTTAGTCGTGTGTACCTTACAATAGTGTTAGATCATATAAAAATTTGCACACCCTTACGGGTATAGTATAGAGTACATTAATGTAACACCTCTCGACCTATACTTTGCAAATCAAAATATTTGATTTGATTTAATACATAATTCGTGAACAATTCAGCTTTCGACTCGTAGCCATCAGGGTTTATGAGATACAGCTTGGTGACAGACAGACGACGGAGGCTTAGTAATAGGATCCCGTTTCTACCATTTGGGTGCGTATCTGTAAAGAACGGACCTGCAATAAGAGTCTCTCGCGGCGCTTCTGTCCGGGTGTTTTCCTCCACTCGTCCACTCCCAGGGAGAGACGCAGCTCCCGCGCCAGCAGCTCGCACCGCCGGCTCAGGTCCTCCTCTTGTTCACTGCAACGTTTATTAAAACAACAAGTATTCATAAAAAATCTCGATATTTTTTACTTACTTATTATTAAAAGTTGGAATGAGTCCAACAGTTTCGGTGCTTTCCGAACACCATCTTAATTTTTTGTAGCTGCACTAGGAGAACCCTGTTTCGCAAAAGCCAGTTCAGTAGTTTCGGAGCCTATTCGCATCAAACAAACAAAAAAAACAAAAATTTTCTCTTTATAATATTGGTATAGATAACCGGCTATCACTTACGTTGATTTTGTAGATAATAATAAGTCAGGTGCCTCCGGGCAGATTGAAAACTTTAGACACCAGAGCTCGGCCGCTTAGCTCATAAGAAGAACTAGAATATATTGCACACTTACAGAATGTTGAGTTGCATCTGGCGGCGAAGCAGCGCGTTCTTTTTGTTCACCAAGTTAAACCACTGAGACAGCAGATGTGCCTCCTCCTGAACAAATTACATCAAACATTTGACATCATTCTTTTTTTTTGCAGGACAAATAAACAGCTATGTTAAATAAAGTTAAATAGATGATATAAATAACACTGAACCTAAAAGTTGATCAATTTTGGTTACATAATATACGTTTGTTTACACACATATGAAATATATAATGAAATTAACAAACAAAAACCTAATTTACATGTATAATGTTTTTAATATAGGAATGAACAATGACTTATTTACTTTTTTGCTATTCAGTTTTTTTGTGGAATTTAAAATATATCTAATAGATTTTAAAGGTAATAATACAAGAAAACTATGACAAATAATACAAAACTACTATTTACAACATCATACTGAAGGCTTATATTACTAGATTGAAAAACTTTATTTTATATATATTTTTTTTAAATATGGTGTTTCTTAATAAAGAAATGGGGTTGGATGTTTTCTATTTAAAGTTTAAGACAATTATTTCTGCTAAAACATATTCTATTTAAGCACAAAAACAAGGAATTAATTGCGTCTTATTGGGCCTTATGAAGAACTAATTTATGTTATATTTGTTGACATTAAATTTAACGTGCATAGGTTAAAAAAACATATCAACTTACTCGTACATAATACTTTCATAAGTTGAATACTACTTGGTTTGCTATTAAGTAAGTAGTAACAAATATGCTTATATGTAATTATTATGTACTTTTGCATACAATTAAAACTATTTTCCTGAAATATTTAATATACTTACGAGTTTTTTTTACCATATACACAAAAAGAATACGAACATACAAAGTAATACTATTAGAAATATGATAAATAATATATCCCGTCCCAATAAAGGAAAGGATTGAGAACTCGTTTCCTCTCTATCACACAATCACACATCTACGCGAGTGCAAGCGAGAGATCACGAAGTTTGGATCATTTTCTTTATTGAACAGGGTTATATGTAAAAATAACATACAGGTTAGATACAGCATGCGTGAAAGAAAAGATGTCCAGAAGATTACCATGCTAGCGGGAGGACGGACACAGGCAAACATTTTTCTCCGCCATTTCTTCTAGAAATTATAAGTTATTTCACTTTTATGGTTGAAAAAAAAAACTAAAGGGTTACTAGCTGTTGTGAGGTAATGAAAGAAGCGAGTGCAGACAACAATTGATATATTTATGTACTACCAGCGAACTAGAATTAACGGAAGAGTAACTCCATACAATTGCTGCTTAGAATTTGGATCCATCTACGCACACAATTATACTGCTATCCCAACGAAACACACACACTCACAAAGCTCGTAAGCGATTGGTCGCATCAAGGTCACGCCACCGATAGGTACTAGCCGTGCAGGTAGCTGGTTTGCCCCGCCCACCGCGGTATTTTACGCGTGGACGGTAGAACCATTTTATCGGCCAAGTTACTATTCTAATTACTCTAGTTCGCTGTGTACTACCCGCATTCACGGACCGTACAATAATGATTTACTATAATCTACCACAACATTAGAAATTAACGCAAAGCTTTTAAGGATTGATTTAATAGATTTAAACAAAAACTGTTAGGATAAAAGTTTTTGTCTTTGATTTTTGAAAGTTCACAAAAAAAATCTTCTTTATATAATTTTTACAAAAACCAATGATAACATCCCAGTTGATAGCGTAAAGCTTCACTCCTCTTTCGAAACATGTAAGTGATTCATCACTAACGCTTTCCGCGCAGTACACTATGCACTGATTTAGGATTTAATTAATTAAACTTACTACAGACAAAGGAATTTTTTTGAGTAACCCATAAACGAACAAACTATTTAAACGATTAAAACACGACACCCCGTTAAACAGTTTAGTCTGTCCTGCTCTACCGCACTGATTCATGATAGCTCCGTCCTTTGCTAGCATTTGGTCAAAGTCAAAGTCAAACATTTATTGCATAATTTAATGTTATGTAACAAAATCTATGTTTAAATAACACTTAACATACCCCCTTAGGGTGTAGCAATTTAAGTTTGGAGCAAGCCAATTTATATTATATACATTAGTTTTAATTAATTATTCTAAGTTTACGTCATTCAAATTTTTAACATTAAAATATTCTTGTACGTCATAATATCATTTATATAATTATAGACTTTTTAGATATTTATCGAATGTGTTATCATTTTCTATATTTTTTAATCTGTCTGGTAATTTATTAAATATTTTGATTGCCATAGCATTTGGGCCCGATCCTTGAATTACTAGACCCCCGCGACTACAGCAGTGAACAGTGCTAATATGAGACATTGCTTCCATAGGCCATCAACTGGGACATTACCAATAACATAATCCATACCATGTGTTAAAGAAAAAACAATGCATATTTTCCGATCTGCACACCAAAATATGAAAGGTTTTTTTTTACAAATTTTGTATTTAAATGTTTATTAAGTTTTATAAAAAGGACCACCTGATTATATGATACATGTTACTATAAGTTAAATAACATCGATAACTTGTGTACATACTCTGCTATGGAAATAAATAAATAAAAGAATTTAATAATCAGTTTCGGTGTGCATAACGGAAATTCATTTCTATGTACAAACATCACCCTGACAACATGCTATTGAAAGTGCAGTGGATACTAGTATATTCCTGCCTGTGCCCCAAAATATTCACTGTACATACACCCTGTTTATTTTGGTGTACAAACTGTACTCGTTTAAGTGTTCAAATTAGAGCTAGTTAGGAGTACAAACTGAAAATGTTTAACTGTTCAAAACCAGGTCCCAGCTGTTAGTCTTAGTACAAGCAGTCGTTAAACCAAGTCAGAGGCCTACGGGCGCCTTGAATACTCTCAACACCAGCATTTGCCACTCATCTCACACGAAGAAGAAGAAAGTTCAAACATATTCTGGTCAGTGTACAAACTGAACATATTTAAATGTTCAAACAAGATCTAGCCCAAACAGGAACTTTTGAGGTGTACAAACTGTAACTTTTGAGGTATAAAACGGAAACTTTTGAGGTGTACATACGGTTACTATTTAGGTGTACAAACGGGAACTATAGAGGTGTACAAACGGGAACTGCTAAGGTGTACAAACAGGAACTATTGAGGTGTACAAACAGGAACTATTCAGGTGTACAAACAGGAACTATTGAGATGTACAAACAGGAACTATTGAGATGTACAAACAGGAACTATTGAGATGTACAAACAGGAACTATTGAGATGTACAAACAGGAACTACTGAGGTGTACAAACAGGAATAAAGTGTGCATTCCGGAATTCGCAAGTAAAAAAGGCGTGCAGGTAGGAAATCTCACCTCGGTGTTATCCGCCTTATCCATGACAGCGCGTAGCAGCTTCTCTAGCGCGGCGGCTCGCTCGTCGATAGCGCGTTGCTCGCGCTCCAGCGCCTCCAGCTCTGATTGGATGTACGAGCCCGACTCGGCCTTCTGGGGAATAAACACGTGTCATAAAATATTTATTCAAAACTCGCGAGATTTTAGACAGATTGTCCTTATTTTTTTATTTATTTATAATTATTTACTTTTCGACAAAGCCCCTATACAGCTGCTATTCTTTTAATTTAATTTATTGATTATTATTGAATGAAATACTGACGAGTCCATATTGATGATAGTTATGATTATGTTTATATAATGTAATAATTATTTAACAATATGACAATAAAGACATTCTATTCTATTCTATTCTTAAAAAACAAAAATATACTTAACTTATATTAAAAAACAGCAAGACGTTTGTTGTATGGGAGGTCCCCCATATTTTATTAGTTTTCTAATGTTTTCGTAAAGGAGGTAATATAAACTTTGGTGTTCTCAATAAAGTAACTTTGGTATTATCAATAAAGTAACTTTGGTGTTATCAATAAATGATTTGTATTTGTATAAAATTAAAAAATCTACTACAACTTTAAGCGTCTGCCGTCCGTCGTACCTTGAAGGCATGGGACAGTAAAAAGTTACTTAGACACATAATGCATTACAATTCTAGACTAAGAGAAAGAGAAGTTTGCAAAGTCACATTTCTGTGAAATTCGTACTCAAAACTGACGTAAAACATGTTTTAAACGCGTTGTAACAATCGTTAATACTTGTTTGAGAAATTGTAGTCAATTTAGAGTAATAGAAAGAGACAGGTATATACCTCGTCGCTGTCCTTGTCTGGCGTGAGTCGGTCGACGAGAGCAGAGAAGGAATGCAGCGGCGAGCGTCGCTCCTCCGCGGCGCCGCTACTTGCACTCTTCACACTCTTACACTCGTCGCTGTTACGACCTTCTGTTACATGAGAATAAGGTTCAAATTAGTTCAATACGTCAAGGGATGTGGGAAATACTTGGAGGCACCGTCTTAAGGAAAGCGAAGTAATTGCTTTCGTTTGTGACTAGCCGAAGTCATTTGGTGCCGTTTATTTGATGAATATTTTTTTTTATTATTAACACAAACAGAATACATACTTCATTTTTTTTAATTACCTAAAAATGTTGGGTTTATCCTAGGTAAAAGGGTCTCACTAATTAATAAAAACAAATAAAAGGCGCGTTGCATATCATTTCATTTCATGATTCATTTTCTTGAATAAAGTTATTTTTATGTTTATGTTATGTTATTAAAGCTGAAAATTGCACCGGCGCATGCAGGGATTAGTAAACAACGCATTGTTCTAATAGTGTTGTACGACTACTTTCCGTAACGCCATAAAATGCAGTCTCTTCAGATTCGTATTTTTTTTTTTACATTAAATGGGTTTGCGCTTGATCACAATTCACCTGATGGCAAGCGACATTATGATAGAATAGAATAGAATTTTCACTGTAGTATTTTTATCATTTCATATTTTGATTGCCTTTCAGCGCGGGAACGCTGCAAGTCTGACCACCGGGCACCTTTGCACCGGGAACTATTCGGGGCGGGTTATTTATTTAGATTTAAGTTATTTGTAATAAATTTAAATTAATTTTGACACATTAACTATATATTGTGACATTTCATATTTATATTTTTAAAACACTTCAATGCATGGAATTCCATGGTTGATATCCATTCCATTTCATGTCCTTCCTAAAAGAAGGACAATAGGACTTATAGACCAATTTAACCCTTTTATCGCAATTATTTAACCCAATATTTTTATCATAATAGCTTTTATCGTAATTTGCAAGCTAACATTCTTCCTCAACTCTCCACATACCTGAGCGGTCGGGGCTGAGCGAGCTCCTGGAGTTAGGAGTGGAGCTGTCCCGCGCCAGCAGCGCGTCCAGCTGTTCCATACCACCTGCTGTATAATAGCACAATTACAATAATGTATAGATTTTTTATGTTTTTTCTAAGTACATGAAGTAAACTCTTCGATTCTACTTATATACTCTTGATTTGAAGTAGGCATAAAATTATTTTTCCCTTTTTAGTTATGGTTTTGAAGTCGGTTGTTTGTTGACGTGACAACGTCTTAAATTAGGTTGCGGCTGGGAGTCACTTATGAAAAAGTGTAACGCCCGGTAACGTTACGATGAGTCACCGAACGAGAGAGAGGCCCGCCGAATGCCTTGCGTCTCTCTCCCACTCAACTATGATCGGTCTGCCGTAAAATCTTCGCCCGTAAAACCGACTTTACAGGCAACCATTTTTTTTTAAAAACAATTTTTTACCTTTAGAAAGTACGATATATACATTTTTGAATTAGTCTTATTTTTCAGCTTAGCTCAAATGAGACTCAGTTATATGCCTAACTTGACTTACATTAAAGTAAAAAATCCTGTTAGTTTTGAAATTTACCAATACAGTACGTATTTTGAATTTCTAAGTGAAACCTGCCATAAATATAATCGTTATTAATAATAATAATATAATAATAAATCTTTTTTGTTGATAGTATTTAGTTTTCTTTTTTTATAGATAGTAAATGCCTATCTATGCATAGTAAATGTATGACCTAACTTACAAGTATATTGATAGAATTACATATTAAAATAATGCCATTTATTGTTAACAATTCTGCTATTCATACGACTAGACTAAAGTAAAAGTAGTCCTCTCTCTTTTCATCATAAGTGACTAGAAAGAGATGGCACGATTTAAACCAATCATACACAAAAACAAAAATCACGTCAAATATGGAAAATGATGGTGATTCTGATATACACTCGACTATAAGTAATAAAATTTAGTCCTCTCTCTTTTAATCGTAAGTGACTTCACGATTCAAGAAATTGATGAAAGAGACGTCACGATTCAAACGATAGACTTAACAACAAAAACCACGTCAAATTCCATATTTGATGGCGATACTGGTGTGAATAAACTAAATTAAAAGCAGTGATCTCTATTTTCATCACAAGTGACTAGAAAGAGACGGCACGATCTGAACCATAGACAAAACAACAAAAATATCAAAAATCACGTCAAATATGAAAAATAAGTAGGTAGTATTGGAGCTTATATAAATTAATGCGTTCTAAACGCCTATTTAAACACAGAGACCCTTGAAATAGAGACATTAGAAATTATAGACTTGATCTTATAATTACATCGTATATATAAAATTTCCGTGTCACAGTGTTTGTTACCGTACTCCTCCGAAACGGCTTGACCGATTTTTTCCAAATTTTATATGCGTATTCAGTAGGTCTGAGAATCGGCTACTGTATATTTAGAAATAATTATTAAGGCAAAACAATGTTTGCCGGGTCAGCTAGTAAATGTCTAAATATACAGAGTTTTCTTTTATCAGCAGGCCCAACCTAGGCATTACCGGTATCAAAACGAGAACCAAAACATAAAATAGGACATCAATTTACCGGCCGCTAGTTCTTCCATGACAGAGCTCCTCGATATGATCTCGAGCGTGGGCCGCGGGGCGCGCGACGGGGACAGCGGGGACGTGGGGCTGGAACAAAACATTTATTTATTTATGACTACGAGTCACATGTAGATGATGCCACTATCCTCATGGTAGACACATCGCCGTATTTAATAGCCACATTTAAATATGGTCAACACATAACAATATAATCGATAGTTCGTGTTGTGGAAATACAACACTAACATTATAATTATTTTATTTCAAATTCTAATAATAATGAATTTTTAAATAATATTAATAAGGCGAAAAAATAAATATTTTAAATCAAGTAAATTACAGTGTATGTACTTAAGAGTTAATTTTTCACCAAATTTTAGAATCTTTTTTTTGATAAGGATATAAATAAAAACCAAATACTTGGTTTTTTTAATTTTCATCTAAATTTTGAGGTTATTTGACAAAATTGCGAAAACCAAAGTTGCCATTTATTTATTTTCCATAGGACTAATAGTTTTTCCGGAACACAAGATAAACCATTTTTTACCCTTAAAAACTTACCCCCTTCCACTTCCCGAACTAAGATCGACCGTTATTTATTTTTCCTTTCATATTGATCATATTCCCCTCCTTTTCTAATGGTTTTCATCCCACTGTAATTTTTTTTTGGTTTCAAAAATTATCGACCCTGGTCTATAATGCCTTCTAATATAGCATATTTACCTGACAATGCCGGCTCGCGCGTCTGCAATTAGCTTTCTCGCTCTCTCGCGGAGCATCGCCTGTCTCTCTTCCTCCGACATCGGCTGCAAATATCATCAATATTTTGAATTAAAGAATATATTTTTTCAAAACATTTATTACTACACTAGCAGCCAGTCCCGGCTTCGCACGGGTTATTAAATAATCCAAGTTGTAAAAAGATACAAAATATAGTCTATGTCTATGAAAAAAAAAATCACATCAGTCCAGTAATTTCGGAGCCTTGACAAGAGTCAAACAAACAATCGAAATTGTCCTATCCTATTCCTATAATATTGGTAAAGATTATACATATACACCCGAAACTATATGTTCATAGACTCCTGAATTCTCCTGATCCATATTGCAAAAATATCTATTAATCATTTAAAAGTTTTGCGTGGTCACATGAAAGTTATAAATTAATTACTGTTTTTCTACGATTTCTAACTAAGTTGACGATACACTAAAGGCGATAAACTAAACTGACGACCTGACTGCCAGTCAAGGGAACCCAGGTTCAATTCTCGGCATGGCCAACATCTTTGTGATGAACTAAATTTGTTGGTTGTCGGTCTGCGTGTTAAATATGTATAGACATACACATATTTATAGACTACATACACATATTTATATATGTGTATGTAGTGTATCAGTTGTGTTAGCAACCATAATACAAACTAGAAATGGTTTAGTATGGAGCTAACCAGCCGTGTGTTAAATGGGTCCTAGTATTTATATTAAATTTTTCAGAGTTCTGCAAACTTTACATTCCATACAAAATATGTAATGAATATAATATCAACGATGCAAAAAAAATATATGAGGCTATAAACATACCTTTTTAGGACTCATGTCTCCATTCCTGAGTCCATTTTCCTTTTCCTCCTGTTCCTTAGAATTCTGCCGTTTAATTCTATCCTTTTCCCTCGCCTCTCGTTTGGTGGCCTCGAGAAGCTGTCTCGCTCTTTCTTTCAACTCGTCATGACGAGATAATAATTGCTAATCGACCAATGAGATCATAGCACGAATTCAAATCAACCAATGAGAGAGCACGATCGATTCAAAAACCAATGGGCGCAAAAATTCGGCCAACCAGAGCCAAGCGTGGTAACAGCGGTCCAATAGCAAGCGGGTTGTTATAGCGTCGTCCAATGAGAAGCGTTGACGTCACACGACAAGCCATGTTTTGGAGCGTCAAATGGAAAGAAAACAATTTGTCATATAGATACAGTCGCTAAATGGTATTACAAAAATGATCATGATTTTCTAGATTATTCTACAGAACAGAAAACGCCAACATTTTCAAATCTTATGATTGAATACTTTCCGAACTAAAATAATAACTTGTGTAAACCCAAAAAGATAACTAAAAAGATAGACTAATTCAGTATCAGTATTATATTTCTAGGTTTACAAAGGCTAACATCAGCACTATAAATATTCTAATGTAACTATTTATCACAAGTTCTAATACTTTTGTAACTTAGGTAGCTATATTTCTTTCTTAATTTCACTTGAAACTAATTTGATTTGAAATAAGTAGTGGCGACTGACGTTCACACGGCTAAGCTAATTTTAAAGAAGCGTTGTCTCTTTTTTATCATAAATGACTAGAAAAAGAAGGCACGATTTGAACATAGACAAAAAACACAATTCAAATATGGAAAATGAAGGTAGTTTTAGCGCTGGTACATGTATCAGCTCTGTAAAAAAATGCTCATATAAGCATTTTTTTTACTCTGACGAAAACTAACTCATCGATACCAGAGAGTTCCGGTTCGATCCCCGGCACAGCCAATGTGATGAACTAAATTTGTTGGCTGTCGGTCTGGGTGTTAAATATGTATCGATATAAAGTATATAGATATGTATATCTAGTATATCAGTTGTGTTAGCAACCATAATACTAACTAGAAATGGTTTAGTATGGAGCTAGCCAGCTGTGTGTGAAATGTATCCTAATAATAAGTCTACATTTTTCACATTTGTCGTGGTTTTAGTTGTTTAGTCTATGGTTCAGATCGTACCGTCTCTTTCTAGCCACTTATGATGAAAAGAGACAGGGCTACTTTAAATTTAGTTTAGTAGTATGACTTTAAAATCGCCACCATCGATCTAAACTAATAACTAAAATTAGTCTGGTGATTTGGCTATGAAACACTACAAAATCAATTTAAAGTTTTTTACAGAACATTTCAAACTAACATTCACAACACAACTCCAGAATGAATCTGTATGTACTCACCGGAGTAGGTTTGGGTAGTTCCGGAGTCGCAGGTTTCTGTGGTTGCTGATTATTGAGTGCTTGGTTTTTGGTTTCCATTGGTTGTGGGTCACCTGGTTATTAAGAAATACGCTTAGAACTGACAGAACATCGGCGGCCATCTTTGATTTCAATTGTGTCATAAACCGGCTGGGGCCGGGTTTGTGCCATGTAAATGTTTTCTTTTATGTTTCTTGTGTATTGATTTTTTTTGTTATTCATGTCAAAATATTAATGTTTCTTTCTTTCTTTCATAATGGATGTATGTACTTAGTAAAAAAGCGAGTGTGGCTCGGTGGCAAAACGTCTGCTTTTCAATCAGACGGCCCCTGGTTCGATCCCGGCCAATGACTTGTTATTCAAGTTGTGTGTGGGTTTGCACTCGCTTTGTGGTGTCATTACAAAAAAACCGAGTGAAAGTTTCAGCTTTCTAGCTATCACGGCTTCTGAGATACAGCCTGGATACAGACAGACAGACAGCGGAGTCTTATTAATAGGGTCCCGTTTGTAACTTTCAGGTAAGGAACCCTAAAAAGCGAATGAGGCTACCGAGCCATACTCGCTTTGCTTTGCTGAGTGGCCAAGCTCTGGGGTCGAGAGTTTTTAAGTCGCTAGAAGACATCTATCTTGGCTTGGTCACAGAATAATAACTAGTACTTCGTACAGAAGCTTCACTTCGCAATGGTTTTCAATGAAATATGAACTCAATCTGATAAACAATATGATTTAATTTAGCTCGCGGTCCAGTCGAGCACATGTTCATTTACGTACCAACCAATTTCTTTTCGAAAGAATATGGGCCTTAATTCACTTTATTACCTATTTATTTAGTCTTTAGGTAACCAAAAAAAAATTAAATTTCGATCACCATCCGTATTTAAACAATTAAATACTGCACAGTATCTTTTTGCTTTTTTTCGTTTTGTGTCCATCTTGCAATTATATAATGAATCAATCAAATAATTAAGTTGAACGTGGTCGAACATATAGCGCGCACGCGTGTGTTTTCGTTCGCTTGTGGCAGCCTACTAGATTGGCCCTTGCGCAGTGGCCGCCGCCCGTAGGTATGTTTTTAACACCTACACGCGGAGTGACACAGGCCTGGCTTGGTCTTCTTAGTAAATATTACTATGGCTATTCAGAGTAAAAAAATATGAAACTCACTCAGTTGCCTTTCCAGTATCTTGCCGTCGTCTTGATCTCCCGGCATCAGGTGTGGTGGTCCGTCGGCTGGCGCGCGAGGCGGCTGGTTGCCGGCGTCTGGTTGCAGAGCGGACAGCGGGTCGTTGGTTGCTGTTTCTATTGTCGGCGGTTTCGACTCGGTTTTCACTGGAACGGACAATTGCATGTTTTTTCACACACAATATTTACTAGTAATTGCGTTGTGGCTGCTCGAATTGATTGCCCGATACAATACAATACAATAATTTATTGATAACTCCATGTTACATGTCAAAGTTAAAATTAAATTGATATATAATTATTACAATACAAAAATAAAATTAGATATTCATCAATAATCTTTATAATCCAAGAATTCATCTATGTCATAGAATAATTTATCAAGCAACCAAGCTTTAAGTTTAATTTTGAATCGCGCGATGGAAGCTGCATCTCGGACGGTAGCGGGTATGCGGTTGTATACTGATGCATGCTGCCCGGTTACATGTATTTAAATAGTTATCCTCGATATCTGTGTCTTTTTATATTGATTGTGTTTATATAAATACCTGAATTATTATTATTTAATTATTCCGTTTGACATTTAATTTTGTTTTTTTATGACCCTGATTTATTGTTTTTATGATTTTGATTTTTTATTTTTATGATTTTTATTATGTGTAATATGGACTATGTCTGAAATAAATCATTTGAATTGTATTGAATATATAAGTATTGATTGGCACAGGACCGAGAAAGATGGCATAACGAGGCCTATACGTATGATGATGATGATATAAGTATTGTGGCTTTAGTCTACTTTAGTATAACAGCGTAAATTATAACATAATTTAACTTGCTAATAAAGTATCTTATATAGTCTTACTAGCTGACCCGGCAAACGTTGTTTTACCTTGATAAAAAAAACTAAATATACAGTAGCCGATTCTCAGACCTTCTGAATACGCAAATAAAATTTGGAAAAAATCGGTCAAGCCGTTTCGGAGGAGTACGGTAACAAACACTGTGACACGGAAATTTTATATATAAGATAGTACTTTATCATAAGTTTACTGTTACCGTAGAATAAGCTTGGGAGATGCCATTGGCTCCCATAACACAGTTTTAAAAACTACTCTGGGAGCCTTTGGATTCCTATTACTTTTATTCATATTATGTAACCTTTGCCCAAATAAACGTTTTGATTTTTTTTTTTACAATACAATATAATTTTATTGCACACAAAAAAAATACAAATTCATATTACATTAAACGAAAAAAAAAACAAACAGTGGTAGTTCATTAGGCGGCCTCTTATCTCCTAAAGCTATTTCTGCCATTTAATTCTGCTGTCTTTTATTTTTTTTTGTACGTCTCATTTTAATTGCATTCTCACCCTGAGTCACTGAACTGTGTATGTTACTAGACATAGATGAAATGACAACGAAGAATGTGTATGTGTGTGTGTGAATGTGTAAGAGAGAGAGAGGGAAGGAGAGAAAAAGAGATAATTACCATTGTTAGTATCATTTCCATTGAGAGGTGGTGGTGGATTCTTTTCTTCGTCTTCTTCATCAGAGCCAAATGGATCCGTCAACTCTTTGCGAGTCATCAACTTCTCGGGACGCGCTGGGATTTGCTGCGAAATTACATCAATACGATAATCTACATTTACATAACTTAATGACATGTAATTAATCCTACTAATAGAATATAAAAAAAACCCAAGAGGATTTATTTTTCACATCTTATAGGCTTGCGCTTGACCACAGTTTGCCTGGTGTTAAACAATACTATGGTCTACAATGTTACACGCTTACCTAGAAAATATCCATTAACTCTAGATTTGAAGACCCCCAGGTGGTACTTCTCAGGAAACAGAGAGTCAGGAAGAGAATTCCAAAGTTTTGCTCCTCACAAGAAAGATCGAAGCGAATCGACTTGTAATATATCTTCTTCTTATCTTATATATAAAATGTCCATGTCACAATGTTAGTTACCATACTCCTCCGAAACGGCTTGACTTATTTTTACAAAATTTTATATGGGTACTCAGTAGGTCTGGATAAGGGTTGTTCACCCTTAATTTTTTGACGATTTTTTTTATTTTATTAAATTATAATGCGGCATGAAATTTTCACTTTTTATCACCAACCTCAATTTTTTAATGGCCATCTTAGATTAAATTAAATAATTGTTCATCCCGCTCGATTAACAAATGAATTGTTTTATTTTTGTAGGAGCTCCATATCATATACCATATATTTATTATATTTCAATTTATTTATACTATACATATCACATAATATAAATTATCCATTTACAATAACGTATTTATAGTATTACACTCCACATACATTACTCACATATATCCGACATTCATTCATCACTCTTAACAAATAAAAATATTAATTATATTATCTACACAGGCATAGCCGCGCGAAAACACTTGTTTCATTATTCTATTATTCGCGCGGCTGGCCGACCGACGTCATCACGCCATCCATGCGCCTGCGCCGGCCGCCGCCGTTCAGTGCCAAACTAACTTCGTCGCGCACGGCTGCGTCACTCGCTCCCGCGCTCCGGCCATTTTACATTACGCATCTGGATGTACTTAATTAACGTGTTAAAAAAAATAGACTTTTAATTTCGTACCAAGTGGTTTGACTTTCTTGTCTCAGTCCTCGATCAAACTATAGTGACATACATGCCATAATTTTTTTATCGTACTTAAGGCAAAACAACGTTTGCCGGGTCAGCTAGTATACATATAGAAGTATTACCTGGTTGTGAGTGAAGGGCGGGTGTGCGGGCGGCATGACCCGCGTGAGGATCCCGCGCAGCGCGCCCTCTGGCGTGTGGGCGCGCGCGGGGAGCCGCGCCGGGGCCGCCGTGCTCTGGGACTCCATCGACCTGCCGGGGGAGACGTTTTGTTACAATTCTTCTTCATCTTGACCAGGCCTGTGTCACTCCGCGTGTAGGTGTTAAAAACATACCTACGGGCGGCGGCCACTGCGCAAAGGGCCAATCTATGTGGCTCTTTCAATACCACAGAATAATAACTAGTACTACGTATTATGAACCGTAGCATAGTGAATTAAGGCCCATATTCCTTTGAAAAGAAATTGGTAGGTAACGAAATGATCACGAGCTCGACTGGACCGCGAGCTAAATTAAATCATATTGTTTATCAGATTGAGTTCATATTTCTTTGAAAACCATTGCGAAGTGAAGCTTCTGTACGAAGTACAAGTTATTATTCTGTGTCTTGACTTAAATATTTCGGAGTAGCGTTTGCGGAGTACAGTTACGGTTGATGCAAATCATCTACTCTGATCTGAACACGAGTCATATAAGCAGATTTGACGACCTCGTTGGCGTAAAGGTTACCATGCCGGTCTGCTAATCAGAAGGTTCCGGATTCGATTCCCGGCCCGGCCAACATCTTTGTGCTAACTGAATTTGTTGGCTGTGGGTCTGGGTGTTAAATATGTATTTATATATAATATGTATGTATGTATATGTAGTATATCAGTTGTGTTAGCAACCATAATACGAGCTAGAAATGGTTCAGTATGGGGCTAACCAGCTGTGTGTGAAAGTGCAAAAAAAAAAGGTGTAAAAATTGCGTATGAGTGGGGCTCTCCTAGCGGGGTATATACCACGTGACCGCCCGTGACAAATCACAGCGCTAAGCGTATTTCGTTTAGTGTGCGTTAGTTCTCTGTGTGCTGTACTCGCGTTTGCTAGCTCCACCCACCGAGTACTTACTAACGTATTATCGCCAGGTTGTATATATACTTCAGTAACATTCGATAGGAATCTAGAACAATACGTCGTTATGCACTCTTGCCCGGTATTTACGTTACACGCGTGAGCGCCTTTATTGCTGATACTGCGTCTCGCTCGCCGCGCCAGGGCGCATTCCTTAGATAAGAGCGCCGATCGAGGCACTAGTTTTAAATTAGAATAGACAGATTAGTTTTAACCAGTGCATCGAGCACACCTAGATTTAAATTAGAATTAAGCCTGTGCATCGAGTCACACTTAGTATTAACTTTTACATTTAAATAAAAAAATACTTTTTAAAAAGGTGTTTTCGGTCTCCCGATACTTGTCTACGTACCTAATTTGTTTACTCAAAATAATACAATAAATAAACAAATATTGTTGCACTTGACTGTACCGGCGCCGACCGCATTGATGCAACTTCAGATCGGACTAGAAGTTTAGCGATTACTGTAACCTCCAATTTTTTTAACTATAATAACTCGAAAACTTCTCGCCTCCGGCAGGCGACGCGAGGCGGCTCCTCTCTCTATCTCTCTCTCTCTCTCTCTCTCTTCCTTCTCTATCTTTTTCATGAACCTTGATTCTAAATATTTACCACTTAGTACTTAACCTCAAAATGTTTATTCCTTAATAACTCGAAAACTTCTTGTCTCCGGCAGATGGGGTTTGCAGCGAGAGCGTTCCTTCCCCCCCCTCCCCTCTCTCCCCTATACCTCCTCCCCTTCGATTCTTAAGCCAACCTCTTAATTTGACAAAAGTGTGTTAGGGTTTGTAATTTTTTGTAATCATTTTCGTTTAAAACTATCTTTTAATTATCGGTTTTCATGTTTCGTTCAAAAATATTAATCGATTATCGGTTTTATAACTTTATTAAGTCCTAATATCTGGTATCACCAAGGTATTCAAAAAAGGCATCATGATGGTTGGCAGATCACGGGAGAGGCATTCGGCTTCCAGCTTCGGTACTAGTCGGTTCTGCTTATAAGTGCATAGTCTGTTTAGAAAGTAATAAAAGTAAATTGATTTAAAGTCGTCCTTCGTTTAGCTCTCTTCGGAGGCTGTTCACTTATAAGTGTAACATCAGCATAGACTCACAGCGGCCGCGGGCGGTCGATCGCGTTCCGCGAGCGCCTGGCGGAGACCTCCCGCGAGAAGAGATCGCGGGGCAGCGCGCCGTCCGTGTCGTGCCGACCCACCATGTACGACGACTCCGTCTCGTCGTTACCTGCGACCACACACCACATTCATTCAATAAAATCTTATATATATGTTACCAACATAGTACATACATTAATTAATTTTGTCATTTTGAATTTATATCTATATTATAAGTAGGTCAAATGACTATTTATTGACTGCCAGTTTGAAGGGACGGTCGTTTGATTTCCGCCTTCAAACTGACAGTTATTAGCGAAATATATTCACAGACGCTCATTTGACTCAAGTTGTGGTGTAACGAGACTTAGTTCGGTCGGGCATTCGCTTGCTAGAGTCCGACCATAACGGTGATTCTATCAATAAAAATTGATTGACAAAGTAAAGTGTTTCTTTTACGGTTATCCTCAGTATCGTGCTAAGTGTCCGTTGAGAGGCCAAATAATTAATTGTACGTGTCGCTGCGAGACATTGCGAGAGGGTCGCAACATATACAATTTCCGTGTCACAGTGTTTGTTACCGTACTCCTCCAAAACGGCTTGACCGATTTTTACCAAATTTGATATGCGTATTCAATAAGTCTGAGAATCGGCTACTGTATATTTAGAAATAATTATTAAGGCAAAACAACGTTTGCCGGGTCAGCTAGTCTTATATATAAAATTTCCGTGTCACAGTGTTAGTTACCGTACTCCTCCGAAACGGCTGTACCGATTTTTAACAAATTTTATATGCGTATTCAGTAGGTCTGAGAATCGGCTACTGTATATTTAGAAATAATTATTAAGGCAAAACAACGTTTGCCGGGTCAGCTAGTCTTTCTTATATATAAAATTTCCGTGTCACAGTGTTTGTTACCGTACTCCTCCGAAACGGCTTGACCAATTTTTTCAAATTTTATATGCGTATTCAGTAGGTCTGAGAATCGGCTACTGTATATTTAGAAATAATTATTGAGGCAAAACAACGTTTGCCGGGTCAGCTAGTCTTATATATAAAATTTCCGTGTCACAGTGTTTGTTACCGTACTCCTCCAAAACGGCTTGACCGATTTTTACCAAATTTTATATGCGTATTCAGTAGGTCTGAGAATCGGCTACTGTATATTTAGAAATAATTATTGAGGCAAAACAACGTTTGCCGGGTCAGCTAGTAAAATATATATTAGTACACATTTCACACGCGGCTCGCACAAACAATCAAAATCAATGAACTAAATAGTTAGAAACAACAGACTGGTCTAAAATCAATCTATCAAACAAACTATGCTACTCACCCAACTGTTCAACTTGTAGTTCGCTGCCCGTGAAGTGTGCCCGCAGTTGAAACAAATATGTCATAATCTGAAAACAAAACCGAATAAAGATAAAGATATATACTACGATTAAAGTTATATACTGCTCTCACTCAAGTTCGTTCATTTACTTTCATATTATTATAAGTGAAAAAGTTTGATAGTGTGTGTGAGTGCGAATGAATGATTAATAATCCTACTTGTTGAGGGATATTGTGATCTAAGGTGGAACATGCTTGTCCAGAAGAAACCGGTTTACTTTTTTTTTATAACTTATAGCTTTGCGTTTGCCCAGTTTGCCTGGTGTTAAAACTATGGTCTACGATGTTACCTAGAAAATACCTATTAACTCTAGATTTGACGACCCCCAGGTGGTACTTCTCAGGAAACAGAGACTTAGGAAGAGAATTCCAAAGTTTTGCAAACCGCTAGATTACAATTTTCGGGAAACAGGGCGCTTGGCAAAGAATCCATGGTATAACGAAGCCATCTTGGTGTTGCCCTGCTCGTCCAATGGTTTAAGGGGGTAGGGGGGAATTAAGTCATGTAATGCCGTCGAATGAAAGCGTACCGGTTAAAACAAGTGCTAATATGTGTAGTATTTAATGGGGTAGAATATTTATTTAATGAAATTTGTAAGTTTATTTAATTTAATTTTATCTAACTAATGTTTTTAAGTATTAAGTAATTATTGTAGCATGACTTGCCTTTAACGTATGTTATTTAGGGCTAATAAAGTTCTGTATTTCTGTATTTCCATCTAGGTAGGCGCGATCACCGTAGACCTCAATATCACTTACCATTAGGTGAATCGTGGTCAAGCGCTGAACTATTCGGTATAAAAAAAAAAATGATGTACACTCACTGCCAGTCTATCCGGAGTGGGCGGCGCGCAGACATCGGCGACGGTGAGCACCTGCGAGATGCCGAGCGACGCGCTCGCCTCCAGGGCGCAGCGCACGTTCCTCTCCGCTGACTCCGGCTGCAGCCCGGAGAAGTCACTAAACAAATACAAAATAAAATAGATTATTATTTACCTCATAGTACGGGAGCTAGCACCATTTGAAAAGTAAGAGTGTGGGCAGTCTGGCCGGCGGTAGCGGTTGCGTTCATTAGTGCGCATCCTACCTGTCCAGGTAATAAAGCAGGATTCGCAGGGCGCATACACTTGGTGCCATTGAGGGAACACAGACCCTCCAATACAAGTAGTTTACTTAGTGCAGGGTCTGTATACCTAGTATTAGAAATATAAAAAAGGATGACATTTCTTTTTGCAAGAGTTGCGTATGTTTTACAGAGTCCCCTTAGTTTTATCATTATACTAAAGTTTTTCATTATACTAAAGTTATTAAAATATAGACTCATAAGCAAACATGTATAATATGCAACACTAATGATTAAGTTTTTTCAGTGGTAAATAAATATTTTTATTATTTATTATTATTTAAAAACATTTTAGAAGGCGTACTTTTTGATTTTGTGTTTAAAAAACAAAAAAATTATAATAATATAACAAATATACAAAATGATATAACTAGAAGACAAAATTAAATATTAGTTTTGTCTTCTATTCACAATGGATTTCCGCAAAGTAACGCACTGAGTCAATAAAATAAAATAACCTTTGTCATACTAATAATGTTTGTATAACCGGCTATCACTTACGTTTATTTACAAAATAATAATTATTTATTTACGAAATAAAAATAAGTGATAGCCGGTTATACAAACATTATTCAAATATGCCTTACGAAAGTTTTAATACTTTGTCATACTGTTAAGTATCAAAAATGCAACTATTCAAATTCAAATTATATATTTCTTGCAAAATAGGTACAATTGGTGTTATTACAGTAAGTTGGCCCTCTATTTTGACCGTCAGGCATGCAAGATTACAATGTCAGTAAGAAAATTGATTAATTAAAACATACATTTTGTCAAATAGATACAGGCTATTAAAAAGTTATTACATATTATTTTTTCTTTAATCTGATGGCATTTGGTTCTATTCCAGCCCATCACCAAACTTATTTTTCAAGTTATATGTGTGACAACCTCTTTGGCGCAACGGTTACCATGCCGGACTGCTAACCAGAAGGTTCCGGGTTCGATTCCCGGCCCGGTCAACATCTTTGTGCTTAACTAAATTTGTTGGCTGTGGGTCTGGGTGTTAAATATGTATTTATTTATAATATAATATGTATGTATGTATATGTAGTATATCAGTTGTGTTAGCAACCATAATACGAACTAGAAATGGTTCAGTATGGGGCCAACCAGCCGTGTGTGAAATGTGTCCTGATATTTATTTATTAAAAAAATAATAATAATAATGCACTCGCTTTGAGGTGACGGAAAAATGTTTGAGGGCCAAAAAATGCCAAGGACATGTGTCTTTCGTGGCAGGAACAGGACGACGTCCATCATGTACTTGCTCAAGAAACTCCTCTAATAAATATATTCGACTCTTAGTAATGAAGAATACGGCTATAATATATTTATCTATCTATCTAATACGACTAAGGATACAATTAAGGTAACATAAATGTAATCTGGAATGACTGTCAAAACAATTTGAATCAATCGTCAAATAAATGTGAATTAATAAACAAAACAATCGAAATCAATAATAATCTGATTAAGCCAATAAAATCTGTTTTTCTGAATAATTCGGCTAATCTAAATAAATCTACCAAATGTTGGTATGTCATAATAATCTTTTATTGGACGACCTTGTTGGCGTAATGGTTTAGCATGCCGGACTGCCAATCAGAAAGTTTCGGGGGTCAATTTCTGGCACAGCCAAAATTTTGGTGCTGAACTAAATTTGTTGGCTGTTGGTATATATATTTTATTGATTGGATTTTTTGAATATACGTATACTGACATGAGATCAGGCCGTAGTAGTGGTGTATGTATGGTATACTGACATGAGATCAGGCCGGTAGTGGTGTATGGTATACTGACATGAGATCAGGCCGGTAGTGGTGTATGGTATACTGACATGAGATCAGGCCGGTAGTGGTGTATGGTATACTGACATGAGATCAGGCCGGTAGTGGTGTATGGTATACTGACATGAGATCAGGCCGGTAGTGGTGTATGGTATACTGACATGAGATCAGGCCGGTAGTGGTGTATGTATGGTATACTGACATGAGATCAGGCCGGTAGTGGTGTATGGTATACTGACATGAGATCAGGCCGGTAGTGGTGTATGTATGGTATACTGACATGAGATCAGGCCGGTAGTGGTGTATGTATGGTATACTGACATGAGATCAGGCCGGTAGTGGTGTATGGTATACTGACATGAGATCAGGCCGGTAGTGGTGTATGGTATACTGACATGAGATCAGGCCGGTAGTGGTGTATGGTATACTGACATGAGATCAGGCCGGTAGTGGTGTATGGTATACTGACATGAGATCAGGCCGGTAGTGGTGTATGGTATACTGACATGAGATCAGGCCGGTAGTGGTGTATGATGGTATACTGACATGAGATCAGGCCGGTAGTGGTGTATAGTATACCTACTGACATGAGATCAGGCCGGTAGTGGTGTATGGTATACTGACATGAGATCAGGCCGGTAGTGGTGTATGGTATACTGACATGAGATCAGGCCGGTAGTGGTGTATGATGGTATACTGACATGAGATCAGGCCGGTAGTGGTGTATGATGGTATACTGACACGAGATCAGGCCAGTAGTGGTGTATGGTATACTGACATGAGATCAGGCCGGTAGTGTATGTATGGTATACTGACATGAGATCAGGCCGGTAGTGGTGTATGTATGTATACTGACATGAGATCAGGCCGGTAGTGGTGTATGGTATACTGACATGAGATCAGGCCGGTAGTGGTGTATGGTATACTGACATGAGATCAGGCCGGTAGTGGTGTATGGTATACTGACATGAGATCAGGCCGGTAGTGGTGTATGTATGTATACTGACATGAGATCAGGCCGGTAGTGGTGTATGGTATACTGACATGAGATCAAGCCGGTAGTGGTGTATGATGGTATACTGACATGAGATCAGGCCGGTAGTGGTGTATGGTATACTGACATGAGATCAGGCCGGTAGTGGTGTATGGTATACTGACATGAGATCAGGCCGGTAGTGGTGTATGGTATACTGACATGAGATCAGGCCGGTAGTGGTGTATGTATGTATACTGACATGAGATCAGGCCGGTAGTGGTGTATGGTATACTGACATGAGATCAGGCCGGTAGTGGTGTATGGTATACTGACATGAGATCAGGCCGGTAGTGGTGTATGGTATACTGACATGAGATCAGGCCGGTAGTGGTGTATGGTATACTGGCATGAGATCAGGCCGGTAGTGGTGTATGGTATACTGACATGAGATCAGGCCGGTAGTGGTGTATGTATGGTATACTGACATGAGATCAGGCCGGTAGTGGTGTATGTATGTATACTGACATGAGATCAGGCCGGTAGTGGTGTATGTATACTGACATGAGATCAGGCCGGTAGTGGTGTATGGTATACTGACATGAGATCAGGCCGGTAGTGGTGTATGTATGGTATACTGACATGAGATCAGGCCGGTAGTGGTGTATGTATGTATACTGACATGAGATCAGGCCGGTAGTGGTGTATGTATACTGACATGAGATCAGGCCGGTAGTGGTGTATGGTATACTGACATGAGATCAGGCCGGTAGTGGTGTATGGTATACTGACATGAGATCAGGCCGGTAGTGGTGTATGGTATACTGACATGAGATCAGGCCGGTAGTGGTGTATGGTATACTGACATGAGATCAGGCCGGTAGTGGTGTATGGTATACTGACATGAGATCAGGCCGGTAGTGGTGTATGATGGCGCAGAAGGCGAGCCCGCTGCGGAAGCTTGTGGTGAGGTTGGTCACCTTGCACGACTTGTACTCGCGCGTCACGAACTGACACCACTCCAGCAGGTCCTGCACCTGGGTACAGTGAAACTTATTCGTTACATCAAACTAAAATAGTTTTTTTTTTTACTTATAGGTTTGCGTTTGAGCACAGCTTGCCTGGTGTTAAACAATACCATGGTCTACGATGTTACACGCTTACCTAGATAATGCCTTTTAACTCTAGATTTGAAGATTGCATGTGGTACTTCTCAGGAAACAGACGCAGAAAGAATTAAAAAAAAAAACGAAATTCCAAAGTTTTGCTCCTCACAAAGAAGGTCGAAGCGAATCGGCTTGTGCGATACTTAGGGATAATAATATATTATTATAAACAAGTAAAATCAAAAAAGTTTTAATTTACATAATTCGATTGAAGAATTATGTAAAAAGGTGAATGATAGAAAACACTGCCACCATGCTGTGGTTTACTTACAATGTTTTCCTTCACAAAAGCTCACGTTCTTAAGCTTTTTTTAAATTCTTGACATAGAAAATACTTACCGGCGTCTTATCCTTATCAAACTTCCCCGGGAACAGTCTCTCCATATCAGCTGTAGGCGTTTTATCCAAATCTTCCTCCTTCTCATTGTCATTTCTATCCAAAAGAATGCTATTTAAATTAGTCTTTAACTCCAACGGTTTAAGGTTGCATTTCGCATGCGTCTTTGGTTTAAACACTTTAGTTTCCTTTAGATTGTCAATCTTGTCTATTGGTGTTGACGTTTTTTGCTCGACCTTTTTAATATCGAATTTTGGTGTGTTGTTAATCTGAAAACAAATAAATATTCATGAGTGGACTACATCGCATCTGTTACAGAACAATCGAATAACAATCAATTAATCCTTATTTTTTGCAGAATATATTAACTTTGATCTACGTTTACAATTGATAGTCAGATTATTGAGTGGATGGATAAATTTATTTTATTATTTTAATCAAATAATTTGATTTATTAGATTTATTTCATCCAATTATAAGTGAACCAAATCAAAGACCAATTCTTTCGTACTTTGTTTGATTTCGTACTGGTTGATTGCTTGTTTAATAAACAGATTGACTATTAACAAATTCAAATCAATGAGTGCAATCTGAATCAATCGAAAAATCAATCTGAATGATTATAGTTTGATAGACTTATTGATTGTTAATTTGAAAAACTGGTTGATAGTTAATTTGATTGATTTTATTTTCTTTTTTGATAGACTGATTGATTCCTAGTCCCATAGACTGATTAGTTGCTAGTTTTATAGACTTCTTGACAAACTGACAATTTGATATTCTATTATTACTGATTTGATAGACAGATTGATTACTAAATTATATTTGCTGGATTGATTGATATCCGATTTGGAAGACAGATTGATTACTAATTTTGTAGTTGATAGCTTGATTGATTGACAAACTGATTGATTGGCCCTACCTCCTCCACGGGCGGCGTATCTTTCGGCGTAGGGGTGGTGGGTGTAATAGACGCGTTAGGCGTGCGCGACGTGTCGAAGTTGAGACTCTGCACGCTGTTCGGAGTGCAAGCCATGTCGCTGTTCGTCAGACTCTGTGTCATCTCTTCCATTTGTTGGCGGAGGTCGAACATCTGCAGGCAAACAGATCTTTTTTATTAATTTGATCAATAATAAATATTTTATTGAATGACGGCTCAGGAGCGCATGATTGCAGCAATAATTTTGCTAATCTTATCCTCGCCGTCTAACCAATAGTTATTCTTCTTCTTCTTCTTCTTCTTCCTTGCCTTATCACACTAGGTGAGGTCGGCAGCAAATTTTCCTCTTCCACTCTCCTCTATCAGCCGTCGTCTCTACACTCACACCTTTCACTCTCATGTCCTCATTCACACACTCCATCTATGTCTTCTTCGGTCGGCCTCTTGCCCTTCTTCCTTGTACTTCCATTTCCATACATCTCCTACTAACATGCATCTCTTCTCTACGCACCACATGCCCATATCACGCTAACAAGCCATTATAGTTGCTAAATCTTGAACATTTTAGGATTTGTACAAATATGGTACACAAGCTTAGCTTCACAAAAGAAATTTAACGTAGTAATCTGCGAAGGTTAGAATCTAGAAGTAAAGACCACCTGATAGTACCTGTAACCAGACTTGTGAAAACCGAAAAAGCATTTGTAACTAACAGTGTCAAATTGTATAATTTAATTCCTGAATGGATACAAAAATTAAGTGAAATTAAATTTAAGACAAAGGTTAAGTCTCTGCTAATTAAGAAAGCATTACTCTGTTGACGAATTTATTGATGACAAGGGTTTTCCGCTATTTGCTACTTTATGTAATTCATTTTTATTTTTGTTAATTTTATCTTCTTTTGTTTATAAGTTTTGAATGTAAATTTTGACATTCATAATTAAACTATATGTACCTATATTTGAATAAATGAATTGAATTGTCTGATAGAATTGTAATAAAGCGACGTATACGTGTCTGATACAATGATAATAAAGCGACATATACCTGTCTGGTAGAATGATAATAAAGCGACGTATACCTGTCTGGTAGAAAGATAATAAAGCGACGTATACCTGTCTGGTAGAATGATAATAAAGCGACGTATACCTGTCTGGTAGAAAGATAATAAAGCGACGTATACCTGTCTGGTAGAATAATAATAAAGCGACGTATACCTGTCTGGTAGAATGATAATAAAGCGACATATACCTGTCTGGTAGAAAGATAATAAAGCGACGTATACCTGTCTGGTAGAATAATAATAAAGCGACGTATACCTGTCTGGTAGAATAATAATAAAGCGACGTATACCTGTCTGGTAGAATAATAATAAAGCGACGTATACCTGTCTGGTAGAATAATAATAAAGCGACGTATACCTGTCTGGTAGAATAATAATAAAGCGACGTATACCTGTCTGGTAGAATGATAATAAAGCGACGTATACCTGTCTGGTAGAATAATAATAAAGCGACGTATACCTGTCTGGTAGAATAATAATAAAGCGACGTATACCTGTCTGGTAGAATGATAATAAAGCGACGTATACCTGTCTGGTAGAATAATAATAAAGCGACGTATACCTGTCTGGTAGAATAATAATAAAGCGACGTATACCTGTCTGGTAGAATAATAATAAAGCGACGTATACCTGTCTGGTAGAATGATAATAAAGCGACGTATACCTGTCTGGTAGAATAATAATAAAGCGACGTATACCTGTCTGGTAGAATAATAATAAAGCGACGTATACCTGTCTGGTAGAATGGTCGGAGAGCGTGTAAGTATCGTCCTCGTCGAGGTCCCCCAGCACGGCGATGTCCGAGTTGTTGTTCACGGAGAGGAGCGACGCCAGGGACTGCATGTCCTCGTCTCTAAAGGAAGATTCAATTAATTTCATGTTTAGGCATCAATTATCGAACTACACATGAATACGAGTAAATTAAAAATGTTGAAATCCCTAAACATATTGTTAGCAGCCATATTGGAATGGAAACATACTTTATATATTTTACTAGGCAAACTTTTTAATACACATATTGTGGTAATTATGATTACGCCATTTTCTTGCGGCGACCATCTTGGACAGATTTTCATCAAACATACTTGTAGCAATGTTTCGAGATATATTATTAAGAAAGCTCACCACTACACTTTTCAAACACAGACATGTATTTTTTATTCTAATTCGAAATATGTCGGTGAATGTAGTGGCGCTATCTATTATTTATAAATCGTCGCAAACATTGTAGCATGGCTGGCAAAAAGTTACTGGGACTAAAATTTTCTTTGTCGCCAAAGCACAAGAGTGTGGCACGCAGAAGAACGCATGTTCGATCCCCATCAGCGGCAATTACTTTTGCCTATTTATTATCTTATCTTAATATATATAAATCTCGTGTCACAATGTTTGTCCTTAATGGACTCCTAAACCACTTAACCGATTATAATAAAATTCGCACACCATGTGCAGTTCGATCCAACTTGAGAGATAGGATAGTTTAAATCTCAAATTATAGTCGAAATTTTAATTTATTGCTAATTATTGTCTGTTATTATTTGACAGTCACAATTTTCACAACAGATGTTGATACCTTTCGACTGGATTGAGTAAGTAATCAATAGATGGCGCTGTACCCTAAGTGAGGCAAAACAACGTTTGCCGGGTCAGCTAGTTTTTTTTATTATATTCATTTCAAACGATTGACGAACCCCCGAAACGGGGGGGTGAAAGCTGCTCGCGTCCGTAGGATTTACCATCTCTTCCTATTCACGGCCTTACCACCCTACACGTGCCCCCCGGGTGGTGCTAAACGAGCAGCAACGCCGAGCCACGGGCGGCGGTCAAATAACCCGACACTGGCCACCACGGGCCTTAAGGGTCTAAATCCCCTTAGAAAGTGTGGTCTTGGAGCCTTGGGAAAGCGACAAGAAGTCTTCCCAAAAACCAATTATGAAAATGTCAGATAAACGAGAATGCGATTTGTCATGCGATCCGGCTAACCCCCGGCGCCTGCAGGTACCCGGGCCTGCGGGTGTGAAATCTGTTACCGAAGACTGCACTGGGGCGGGCGACCAGGTCCCAGTGTTAGTGAATGCTACTGGCAGCGGTTCGAGCAGCGGCACCAGCGGCACAAAAAAGTTTGTGCAACAAGCATTCCACCCTAGCTTGTTCAATACAAAACCGAGGATGGTTTCTAGCGAAAAAAACAAAATCTCCTCAAACAACAACAGAGCCTCAGTCACTATAAACCAAAACCCTAATCAGCCAGAAAGTCGTGAAACTATGTTAGAAAGAAACCCTAAACGCCCAAGAAAAGGTGACAGTCCTCCACATGACTGCATCCAAACTCAAAACATGTTCTCTGATCTACCAATAGACTGCAACGACAATGTAGGAGCCAACTCTCATAATAAAACTAAAAAGATTATGAAGCCTCCCCCAATAATACTTTACGGTATCGACAATGTCCAGAAGCTCACAACTCTCCTAACAGAAAGTGTAGCGAGAGAAAAATTCACCTACAAGTTGGTAAACAGAACTCAGCTGAGAGTAAGTAGTCAGGATGCTGAAACCCATAAAGCACTACTTCAACTGGTTCGAAAAAATGGCCTCATTGGGTATACGTTCAAAAAGAAAGACGAACGAAATTATAGAATAGTAATCCGTAACCTCCATCACACTACACCGATAGAAATCATTAAACAAGAAATCGAAGCAACTGGAAACACGGTTACTGGAGAAATCATCAATGCTAGATACGGGCCAGATAAAAAACCTACATCTACATTTTTTGTTACACTAATCCAAAGTGCAAACAACACAGATGTAAAAAAGCTGAAGTACATCTATAATCAAAGTATTAAAATTGAAGACCCAAAAAAGAAAACCACAATTGTTCAATGCCAGAGGTGCCAGCAATACGGACATTCAAAGAACTACTGCATGCGCCCTTACAAGTGTGTCAAATGTGGTGAACAACACAAAACTTCAGACTGCACCAAAAAAGACCGGTCCACACCTGCACACTGCGCGTTATGTCAAGGAGATCATCCGGCTAATTACAAAGGCTGCAAAGTATACAAAGAGATACTGGCAAGACGGTCAACTAACAACAAGCAAAGAGAGCAACTCACAAATAAACAGCTTGTAGGATGCAAATCTCAAACGCCTGACTTCAGAAAAAAGATTGAGCAACCAAGTTACCCAGGAACACCATCAGTAGTAAAAGAAACCTGTCAACTCAGTAGTCAAAGTCCAATTGAGAAAGTTAAAAAAATAACAACATCGTATAACAACCAAAGACAAACATATAGCAGTATTGTTAAAGATAACACAAGGCAAAAAGAATATCAACCACTTAATCAACCTCAAAATACATTCCCACAACAAAATCACAGCCCAATTGAGCATATACTTAATAAACAAGCTGAAAAATTTGACCTCATCCTCCAACAAATGAGCACTCTGATGAGTCTCATAGTAAAGCTAATTGACAAACTTACCCAATGATTACAGTCAGGACAGCCACTTGGAACATAAACGGACTATCTCCTAATACGAAAGACCTGCAACTATTGATCAAAACCCACCAGCTTGATATCATCCTTATTTCTGAAGCACATGGCACCACCAAGACTAGTGTTAAAATAGAAGGCTTTGACACATACCTCACAAATCACCCTGATGGCACTGCTCATGCAGGGGCTGCGCTACTGATAAAGAAAACTTTGAACTACCATCCCATACCGGCATATAAAACCGAACAGATACAAGCCTGCTCAGTATGTGTGATGGAAGAAGCAGGTCCCATTGTCTTCTCAGCTGTGTACTGCCCACCAAGACACACCACAATAAAAGAAGATAACTTTACAGCCTTTATCAAGACACTCGGCACGCGGTTTATAGCAGGCGGAGACTGGAACTCTAAACATGTCAGTTGGGGATGCCGAACTACGAGTACAAGAGGAAGACAGTTAAAATTATGTATTGACAAAAACCACCTTACTGTACATACTACTGGAGAACCTACATACTGGCCTAAAGATCTTAAAAAGAAACCCGATTTACTTGACTTCTTCATATGTAAAGGTCTGCCAGGGCACTACTTCTAAGCTGAATCATGTCTTGATGGAGACTCAGACCATACGCCTGTTATTCTGATTTGTAGTAACCTTATAATAGAGCACAATGAACACGAAACCCTCTACAACAAAAACACTGACTGGATGTCGTTTCGTGATCATATAGAAAGAAAGATACAACTCAAAATAGCACTAAAGACTGAAGACGACATAGAAAATGCTACAAAATACATAACAAACCTGATTCAAGACGCGTGCTGGCAGTCAACGCCTCCTATACATCGTGTCGAAAGAGTCAACGTTCCGATGCACATAAAGAGTTTGGTCCTAAAGAAAAGAAGGCTTCGAAGAACATGGCAAACGAGCAGGCGAGAAGAGGACAAGAGGCAGCTGAATGAAGCAGCTCGTATACTGAAAAAATCCATACAGGAGTGGCATGATGCAACTCTCAGTTCTAAATTGGAATCGCTTACAGCGACTGCAGCCTCTAACTATTCTCTGTGGAAATTCACCAGAAACCTGAACCAACCCCAAACTATGAAACCACCTCTTAAGACTAACTCATGGGCTAGAACTGCGCAGGAAAAAGCTGATGTGTTTGCGGCCCATTTGGCGCAAGTGTTCACTCCAAATGAATGTGCAGACACAAATGCAACAAAATCTATTGAAGAGATCCTAACCCAAGACCTTCAATTAGATCTCCCACCAAGACCAGTGTCAGTCCGTGAAGTTTGGAGAACAATCCGGGAACTCAAAGACAAAAAAGCTCCTGGGTTCGATCTTATTACCAAGGAAATACTTCGAAACCTCCCGCGAAAAGCTACAGTCTTCTTGACAATGCTATTTAATGGAATGCTAAGAGTACAGTATTTCCCACAAATATGGAAGGTATCAATCATACAAATGATCCACAAACCAGGAAAACCCCCACATGAAGTTGGCTCATACAGACCAATTAGTCTCTTACCTACAATGTCCAAACTCTTTGAAAAATTACTGTTACGCAGAATTAATCCTATATTGGAAGAGAATAGAGTGATTCCTGACCACCAGTTTGGCTTTAGGCAACGTCATTCAACCGTTGAACAAGTCCATAGAGTGTACGAGCATATAAGAATGGCCCTTGAACAAAAGGAATACTGCTCGTCAGCATTTCTGGATATTCAACAAGCATTTGACAGGGTTTGGCATGAAGGACTACTATGCAAGATTAAAACCTTTCTACCACATAGCTACTTCCTAGTCCTGAAATCTTACCTGTCAGACAGACTGTTCCTTGTGCGCGAAAGCAATGCGATGTCGCAGTTCTACAACATACTAGCTGGAGTACCACAGGGGTCAGTCCTAGGCCCTGTACTCTACACAATTTACACGGCAGACCTTCCTCAAGTTGAGAATACGACCATAGCCACATTTGCTGACGACACAGCCATCCTCTCCAATAGTGTCAATCCAAAAGAAGCATCTACAGCTCTCCAAAAAGGATTAGATGAAATAACTGCCTGGCTCAGTAAATGGCGGATAAAGGCGAGTACAACTAAGTCGGTCCAGGTGACCTTCACCCTTAGAAAAGGTAAATGTCCGCCAGTGAAACTGGAAGGTATTACTCTCCCACACAGAGACAAAGTGAAGTACCTGGGTGTACACCTGGATCGTCGCCTCACTTGGAAAGATCACATCTGCGCAAAAAGAGACGAGCTCAAAATTAAATTCCACACTTACTCTTGGCTACTAAGCAGAAACAGTAAATTGTCAATAGACAACAAACTGCTAATCTACAAAAGCGTTCTGAAACCTGTATGGACATATGGGATACAACTATGGGGCACTGCCTCAAAATCAAACATCTCAATTATACAGAGGATGCAAAATACGATACTTAGAACTATTAGTGCAGTGTCATGGTATACAACTAATGCAGAAATTCACGAACACCTAAAAGTAGAAACAGTGGGCCAAGAAATAAAGAAACACAAGGAAGCATACAGGACCCGCCTGGCAATACACTCAAACCAACTTGCCCTAAGTCTGCAAACAGCACTATACAAGCCAAGACTAAAGAGAAAATTGGTAGCCAGTGAGTGATCTCTAGGCACCATTAAAAAGCATAAGGAGATGTACCCGTTGGGGTGCACACTGTACGACGACAACTACACTGACCACATCTGCTTATAGCAATATAAGAGCTGATCGCAGATAGAGATATATTAAAAAAAAAAAAAAAAAAAAAATTTCAAACGATTACTCACGTGGCCTGTCCTTCCCTGAGCAAGACGCAGTGTAAAGTTAGGTGCAGCGAAGCCGCGGTTACTTTATTCGTAGTAGGGTCGAGTTGCACCGAGACTGTTCGCGCTGAGGGCTCTAGGGAGGCGTAGTGGCGCATGTTGATTGAAGCCACGGCGAGCCGACGACGCTTGCCCGTCACTGATACCTAGAAGAGAGAAAAATTAATGTTATTTATGTTATATGCGAAAAGATTAAAGTAAATTTACATCTTTATTTTCTGTGAATTTTGTAGTGTCTACCTGTTACCAATATAAAAATACGAAAAATCCTCGTTTATTGTATACAGGGGACACCTTAATATTTCCATTTTTATTTTTAGTATTTGCTGCTATAATAGCACGGGAAATACATAAAACATTGTAAACTGTTCACGTAAGGCATCTTAATATTTTCGCGTAGAAAACGGTCACACTTACTTATTATTAAAAGTGTGAATGAGTCCAACAGTTTCGGTGCTTTCCGAGCACCATCTTCAGGGGCGAGTGTTACACGGACCCGCCGTCCAAATCTCGTCGGCGACGGTCCGTGTAACACTCGCCCCTGAAGATGGTGCTCGGAAAGCACCGAAACTGTTGGACTCATTCACACTTTTAATAATTAGTAAGTGTGACCGTTTTCTACGCGGAAATACATAACTTTATAACGGTTTCTGAGATACACCCTGGTGACAAAGGAATGGAACCTTAAAAATAACAAGCCCCTTTCCATTACTGAACGAGCAGGGAGACTGCTAGGAGACACCGTTATACAGTGGAAATGTCGAAAATGCGTACTAAACGATTCGCTTCCACGTTTATAGTACGGACGGCTAAACTGTAAAACTCATTTCCGGAAACCCTGTTCCCACTCAACTACAACCTTACTGTCTTCAAGGCAAGAGTGAACCGGTTATAGGCAAGCGCGCTTCATCTTAGACTGCAATGTCACTTAACATCAGGTGAGTTGTGGTCAAGCGCAAGCTTCTTAAGCGTTTAAAAAAATCGAGTGGAAACAGTGAACACTAAACAATACTAGGGCACCCACATCTTTCCCCACTTGCTTCCTGGGGCATTGGACTCGGGGATATCTAGTGCTTCACACCAGGTATAAGGGCCTCCCGAGGAGACGATGCCTTTGGTTGTCCCAGGGCATCGCTCGCGCCGTATGGGAGGGCGTCGCTCCCCTTGAGGCGGGTCCGCTCTGACTGCGGACAGCGGCCTGGGCGGGGAGAACAGCGGCAATGCGCTGTGCGGTCCAGCATCCCTGCCCCCGTCGTGAGATGGGACACCGTGAGGTTGTAGTCGGTAGTGACGGACCCTCCGGCCCTCGAGCACGACATACCCCACATACCCGTCCAGGCTTGTGGCGGAAGATGCGTGAATGCATTTCCTCACGAAAAAAAAGAAAAAAGGGTACTCACATCCTCGAGCACAAAGTTCCAGTCTTTATCCTCGAGATCGTTGGTGCGGGAGTCCTTGAACAGCGTCACCGTCACCGACTGGTTCTCCGGCACCGAGTACATCACCGACCCTCTGCAACACACACACGTGTTATAGGTACAGTGTAAACTCCATGTAACGTCCACTTGATTTAACGACAAACTCTCTAAAGCGTCGAAATCAATTGGTTTTATTTGGTTTAGCTTGTGTTCCATACAATACATTCTATCTCTATACATTCTCTTCTTTTAACGACCACTCTCTATAACGCCATAATAAGCACAGTCCCTTCAGTGTCGTTATGTAGAGTTTTTTTGGTGCCAATAAATATATATAATTTTTTTTAATTTAATTTGAAGATGAATTAAGTTGCATAAGGAGCAGACGATACGTTCTTACTGCTGGGACTCGGGGCCTTCTCTCACGAGGAGATTTCCTCACGGTGTTTTCCTTCACCGTAAAGCGAGTGCAATTCCATACATAACGAGAAAAACAAGTCATTGGTGTAGGGCCGGGATCAAACCAGAGGTCGTCTGATTGAAATGCAGACGTTTTCTCACCGAATCACACTCGCTTTTTCAACAGTAAAGTAATTTAACTTTCGAGTAATTAAACAATCACGAATCGTGACGTTGGTTGAAACACTTAATTACCATGGAAACTAATTAAACAATTGCAAAAAATTGTGATACAGTTTTTGGGAATTAAACGAAATAACGCTAATTATGTGACATGCTGATGAGTTACATCTTTAATTTTTACACTCTGACGATAAATCGTCGAGGTGCCAAGCAGAAAATTCTGGGTTCGATTCCCGGCACGGCCAACATCTTTGTGCTGAACGAAATTTGTTGGCTGGCGGTCTGGATGTTAAATAGGCATCGATATAAAGTATTTACGCATGTGTATGTAGTAGTATATCAGTTGTGTTAGTAACCACAATACAAACTAGAAGTGGTTTAGTATAGGGCTAACCCAGCCGTATGAAATATGTCCTAATATCCCACTAATATTATAAATGCGAAAGTTTGTGTGTATGTTTGTTACTTTCTTCACGCTTAACGACTGAACCGATTATGATTAAATTTGGTGTGAAGTTAGGTTAGACCTTGGATTAACACAAAGGTTACTTTTAATCCCGAAAACGATTGTCGCTCTTGTGGGATACGCAAATAACTTTAAAATTTATGTTACTCCTTCATGCTCCAACGGCTTGACCAATTTTGATAAGATTTACTATAAAGATAGGTACTAACCTATATTCTTCATCCTTGGATTAACTCGTAAGCTACTTTTTATCCCGGATTTACTTATTTTTCTCAAAGACAAACAATTTAGTGCAATATTATGTCACTTTACAGTTACATAATTATCCTCTTCTGCAACACCGAAGGGCACAACTATTTTATTTATACAGTGTTAACTCCATGTAACGTCACTCGATTTAACGACAAACTCTCTAAAGTGTCGAAACCAATTGGCTTTAGTTGGTTTAGCTTGTATTCCATACAATAATTAATACATTATTTTTATTTAACAACCACTCTCTCTCTATAATGCCATAAAAAGCAGTCCTGATGACCTCATTGGAGTAAAGTTTACCATGCCTGTCTGCTAATCAGAAGGTTCCGGGTTCGATTCCCTGCCTGGTCAACATCTTTGTGCTTAACAAAATTTGTTGGCTGTGGGTCTGGGTGTTAAATATGTATTTATATATAATATGTATACATGTATGTATATGTAGTATATCAGCTGTGTTAGCAACCATAATACGAGCTAGATGCTGAGTTGGTTCAGTATGGGGCTAACTAGCCGTGTGTGAATGTGTCCTAATATTTATTTTATTTATTTATTTTATTTTTTCAGTGTTGTTATATAGAGTTAAGACTGTATTATGTCACTTTACAGTTACATAATTATCCTCTTCTGTAACACTGCGGGGTACAACTGTTTTATTTTTATATTTACTAGCTGACCCGGCAAACTTTGTTTTGCCTTGAGTAAAAATTTAAGGGTGAACAACGCTTAACACTTGAGGGTATGAAAAATAGATAGTAACCGATTCTCAGACCTACTGAATATGCATATAAAATTTAGTAAAAATTGGTCAAGCCATTTCGGAAGAGTACAGTAACATTGTGACATAGAAATTTTATAAATTAGAAAATAACAGGCTGAAAATGATGATGATGATGATAAAGTACTAACTTGAGTGGATCCTTGAGGCTGGGCTCCCATTCCAGGGGCTCGGTGATGACGCGTCGCGACCGCCGGGTCCAAACCACGCTCAACTTGTTGGGCTTCCTGGAATCGCACATAATAGGGTATATGCATATAAATAGAAGACAAAATTAAATATTCAGTGTATTTCCGCTGTGATATGTGTTGACTCTTCGAACGACAGATTGAAGAGTCAACACCTCCTGATGATGCCTTGTGGAAAGCCGAAACACATGTTGAGTAAGAATTTCCAAATTGAGATCAAATCAAATCATTTATTTACAGAATCCTACTAATATTATAAAGGCGAAAGTTTGTATGTATGGATGTGTGGATGTATGGATGTATGTTTGTTACTCTTTCACGTAAAAATTACTGAATGGATTTGAATGAAACTTTACCACAATATAGCTTATACATCAGAATAACACATAGGCTATAGCTTATACATCAGAATAACACATAGGCTACAATTTTTGAGGTTTTTAATGTGAGGTCGTAAAAAAAACACATTTTTTGCGCTTACATTGCAAACGCTGACTGAATCCTACAAGATAGATCAAAACAATTTACTACAGTATTGTACAACTTAAAAAGGTCTACAAAAAAGTCCGTGATGGTATATGTTTATCTCTTAGGAATAACCCACAATAACCATTTTTTATCCTTTACTTTGTACGAGAAATAATGGCTTATTTACGAAGCGATTTTAAGCAATACAGTATAAATCCTTATCCAATTAAGTATCTTAAATACATTGTGCATTTAATAAAGATCAATATAGCTTTTTGCAGCATGTAAATTAAATAAATATTTTCGAAGATATCACAGATTTAAAATGCAGCGGCGCCAGGCGAACGGGGCGTGGGGTGGGGAAGAAGCGGCTAATAGCTGAGTGCGCGACCCGAACGCGGGCAGACGCGTGAGGGCAGACGTCGTTGACGGTTGTGTCCGTTTTGCGAATTTTCAAGGCACTAGCGATGTGATAAAAACGTATGGTCACCTACTTTAAGTAATATAGGCCTAAGGTTAGTTATTGCCAGGTTTCTTTTTGGTTAGGAGTAACACGTACAAAAAGATACTTCATTTTTACAAATTACTTCATTGATAATTCAATTACTATATAGATAGGTTACTTACAGTTAATTATAACAAATTATATTAGCAATAAATTAAAATTGCGACTATAATTTGAGATTTAAACTATCCTATCTCTCAAGTTGGATCGAACTGCACATGGTGTGCGAATTTTATTATAATCGGTTAAGTGGTTTAGGAGTCCATTGAGGACAAACATTGTGACACGAGATTATATAAATTAAGATAAGATTATTAATATTATATGTATGTTTTTTATTATTCTTTATTGTACACTACGTCCTTCTTTAGTCGTTTATAAATTCCTTTCCATCCAAAGGTTGCCTGGAAGAGATCGCTTTAAGCGATAAGGCCGCCAATTGTGGTACACTAATTTTAAGTTAATTGTCTTTTACTGTGCCTTTTTTATTTATGTGTCCAATAAAGAATTATAAAATTTCCATGACACAATGTTAGTTACCGTACTCCTCCAAAACGGCTTGACCGATTTTTACCAAATTTCATATGCGTATTCAGTAGGTCTGAGAATCTTCTACTATATATTTTTAAGGCAAAACAACGTTTGCCGGGTCAGCTAGTTTAAAATATTTTACATGTGATTAAAATATATAAAGTCAGCTATACAACTAACCTGATTGCCTCGAGAAGCTCGTGGTAGTTGGCCAAGTTGACGGAAAAAGATCACGAGGTCGCTCACCTACCCGCTGGTCAGACCTCGTAAAGACGCTCACTGGTCTACCTATTGCCGAAGCTTTTAAGACCGCCGAGGACAGGAAACAGTGGAAGACTATCGTTAACCGAGTGATCGACACTCCGTATTAGACACGACCTTCAGTAATGAAGCTACGACTAAGAAGAAGATACAACTAACAACTAACTAGCTACAACCGCGTACCCACAACTGTCTGGGATGCACCTTTCACCGCCACTTTTAAGACTAGACTCACTATTAGATAAAACTTTTTATAATATTAATGAATATCTAAAATTGAAAATTGACATTTGATTCATATCATGTACTATTTATTGTAATGATATTATATTACTAGAATTAGATGTGACAATTGACATTTGATTAATATCATATTATACTATTGTAATGATATAATAGATATAATATTATTAGAATTAGAATTGAAAATTGACATGGATACATATCATATGCTTTTGTATTGATATCATATTATTTGACTTGTAACTTTGGTGTTATCAATAAATGATTTGTATATTCTTACCCATAAGGCGCGTGAAATTAAAAATCAATCTAAGTTAAAATGCTTAGTTACTAATACTATACAATACAACATGTCACTATTTCTATGTCAATATTTAAATAATTATTATATGTCCACCAGATTATATGTTTTATTATGTATTTCTTTATCATCAAAAAATTCTGATATACTATAATATGACTTGCTAATATAAGAAAATGTTTCAGCCTAAATTTAAAAATGTCAAAACTGTTCGTCGTTTGATACATTTAGGTATATACCTAAATGTAAACTTTGTGTTGCATCACAAAAGTGCTGTTTCCGTACCGAGCTGTTAGATAGAGATGGCAACGTTAATATTAGAATTACATGTTTCAGATTGTTCCGGTGTATTGTAACGTGGCACGTTACTTACCAACTGCATCCCTTATTCCGCTGGAAATAGTAAATACGTCGTAATTTGTGTCCGGCATTTCCGACTGGAGTTTTGACCACAGTTGCGGACACTGCGTGTTATTGATGCGTGGGAGTTTCGTCTCTATAAACTGAATCATTCCACTATCATATTCTGATTAGAACACTATTTCCACTATCGTATTTTGCTTAGAATATTGTTACAATAAACAAATATAACATGTAATGTTTTCATTATTTGATTTTTTCTGAGATTTGACAGTGTCAATGAAATTCTGACACTGACAGATAAAATGATGAGATGAGGTGCGTAGTTTCATATTGCTTTGTAAAAACGATCGATTCTCGGCGGAGAAATCGACTACATATTATGTTTAAGGGTCGTACAATGAGAAAGTATGTAGGTTTGAAAAGAAAAAAAAGAGAGTTCTTGTCAATAGCGTAAAAAATGGCATTTCGACACGAGGCTCGCTTCCTAAGAAGGATTTTAGACGTCCCGTTACGGCTCATTTTTTTTTTTATAAACTGTACTACCTCAATATAATGCTTCTATTAATATTTTCAAATATAATTTCCTTAAAATAACCTATTAACTTCGGCGTCATTTTGCGGAAATCCATTGTAGATAGAAATATATGTATATAGTCTTCGATCAAAAATCTACTAGATTTAAGATGATATTTCTAAAAACGGCAAGGAAAATAAGACCACCAGTAAGAATGTGGTATTATTTGAGTTTTAGGAATTTAAGCGTTATTAATATAGTTACAGCAACAGTAGAATGTATTGCTACTAACTAAAGCGTACATAAACTTATCTAATGACGATGTGCTTGCCTCACAATAAATCTGATGCTCGTGTACCTTAACTAAATAAAATGTCATAAGTTTTTAAATGGGCTTGTAGCTCGTAAAACATTAGTAACTCGTATGATGTAACACGTTAGGATTAATTTACACTAATATTGTTACTGTATATTTTTATATTGAAATAAAGACTTTTTGAAACTGAATATAGTTACAGTTTAATTTTTTCAACGCTCACGGCGTACGGTCATACAATTTTATAGCTGTTATATCGCGGAGCAAGATAGCTTATGTTTATTACGGCACGAGTCGAAACTCAACCTTAAGATACAGTGGTAAGGTTGACTTGAATTGGAATATTTTTTGTGACGTAGTAGTATAGTAAACTCATGTCATTTTTTGTGCTGTATTTGTATGCAACACTAAATCTGGTATATATTTGATCGAAGTATATTGTGGACCTCTGCTGTGATCATAGTTTATCAATTCCAATCAAGTACCAACACAGTCCGCATCGACCGTTGCTTAACCTCGATGATCGCATCGGACCACCCTAGTTTGCTGAGCTACAGCCGCTACGTTAATAATAACAAATAAGTAATATGCTAATTATTTATTATTATACAACTTTTTTTTACCTTGGCATTTGACAAGCAGGGCGCGTAAGTAGTAACCACACGAGTTAAAGATATTCCGGTCTAAGGTGGAGCATGCCTAGTTTAGAATAACTGGCTCCTAAGGAGGCTACCGGTACTCGGCGACAGATTTTTCTACTTGCGGATGGTTGTTAGTCAAGCCAGCACAAGAAAATCTATAGTTTTCTCACGCTAGTTTTCTTAACCGAGCTCATTGGCGGGCATCGAATGTACGACTTTTCCAACGCGAGGCGGCCACACGCCCGACTAAGCTGTCGCCGCTTAGACAAGTTAGATTACACAAATACATAATTAGCTGTATTGTGTGTAAGCGCTTACCATTTAGGCGAAGTCTGCAGGTCGACGCGATGGTAAGACGCAGTGTACTGGAATTTGGCCGCGCGTTTGTTGACACGCTGCAACCTCTTCCAGACAGACGCCATGATGGCTGCCGCTCTGTAACCATTCCGACAATAAAATGAACATTTACTTCATTCAAACAACGAAATCGCAATGAAGATCCAAAAATAAGCTTCGTGCGTTTTGCTTGCATATTTATTCAAGCTTCCGTGCTTAGTTTGGAGTAGCGATGCGCGACTGTGAATGATTCCAGTCGAATTATTCGACTTTATAAATCATTCGACTCATTCGAATGATCTCCGAAAATAAGTAACTTACATAATACCCACTCTAAATTAACCGGACTGAATGAATACTACATTAGTTACTACTTGAGCCGACTCCACTCCAACGATTCATTCATATTTCTTTCATTTGAAACTAACAAGTGACATTGACAAGATTCGCTAACAATCGAGTCAAAACGCCATTAGTAACTAATTAGTAGTCATCATTCGATTATTAATATCAGTATATTACTAATATTCAAGTCGAACGTGTATATTAGTAGTTGTAGATAATTCGACTGGTCAGATTATTCGCAGTCGCGCATCTCTAGTTTGGAGGCTCATCTACTGTAGTACGATTTTCAACAAAAGGTTGAGATCTTTTATATTTATAAGTCTATGATAACACTTCTTCTTCTTCTTTAACTGAGCTAAGTGGCCAAGCTCTGGCGTCGAGAGATTTTCAAGCCGCCCGAAGGCCTCAGTTTTGGCTTAATGACTGCTTGTACTAAGACTAACAGCCGGGACCTACAATTTGACGTGTCATCCGACCCACGGTAGTGCCCAGACGTAAAAGTGCCACTTGAAAAACGACAGTCTTGTGCATGGTCACCCGTCCACCGTCCGCATCAACCATTGCTTAGCTTCGATGATCGCGTCAGATCACCTTAGCTAGCCGAGCTACAGGCGCTAATACAGTGTAAACTCTATATAACGACACTGAAGGGACTGTGCCTTTTATAGCGTTACAGGGAGTGGTCGTTAAACGGAGAGAACGTATCATTGTATGGAATACAAGCTAAACCAACTAAAAGCATTTGATTTAGACGCTTTGTCTATCGTTCGCAATGACAGTGGAACAGGTATGCCAGCGACCCAAGACCATGCTCCGCTACTTTAAGGAGCTTGGATGGCTTGTGTAGGCTGGTAGGGGAAATGCACAATACGCCTCCTGCGGGTTGTCAGTGCAGGTCTGATCGCCCCCATCATAGAATAAGAATAAGAGTCGGTCGTTAAATCCCCTTCGTCCACTTTCGTAACTAAAAACACCTTATCTGATTCGTTACACGGAGTTTACACTGTATAATAAATACATATAACACTTAACACATAATATACATCTTTTATCTCGGATAATACTTACAATGTAGTAGTGTATGTGGACGACTATCACTCCCGCATTATCAGTGGCTCCTGCAACAGAGGAAACAGTGCTCATTGCCACGCATCTGTTCTTATCTAACACTAGCACCCCGCCCCGGCTTCGCGAGGGCTCTAAAATGGGTTCGTATCAAAAGGACATTTAAGCAGAACGTCCTATTAGCAGATCGTCCTAAAAGCAAAACGACATATAAGCATAACGTCCTACTAGCAAAACGGCCTAATATCAAAATGACACCTTAGCTGAATGGCCTAGTACAATTCAATACAAATTATTTTTAAACAAATATAAATTCATGAACTTAAATCTTGAATAACAGGTTTTTCCGTAATACAAATGTTACCTATTTGCAATCAATAATCATCGAATTTAGTTGCAAAGAGAAACAAAATATAGCCTACTAGCTGCGGCCCGCGGTGTTACGTGCGTCAATCCGGGATAAAAAGTAGCCTATGTGTTGATCCAGCGCCTTAGCTATCTGCGCACAAAATTTCATCGGAATCGGTTTAGCCGTTTGAGCGTGAACAAACATACACACAAACTTTAGCATATATAATATTAGTAGGATGTTGCTCGGTAATGTCCTATAATAAATGCGAAAGTAAATGTGTGTAACGATTTCGACGAAATTTCGGTATGGAGATAGGTAAGACCATAGATAATGTAGCTTCCTAACGGCGAAAAAATTTTTCAAATCGGGTCCAGTAGTTTCGGAACCTATTTAAGTCAAACAAATAAACTTTTCCTCTTTATAATATTGGTATAGTTTTAGTATCCTACTGTACCACTTCAATTAATAGATTTTACATAATTATTTTATTGTATATACAGTGTAAACTTCATGTAACGTCACTAGATTTAACGACAAACTCTAAGCGTCGAAACCAATTGGCTTTACTTGGTTTAGCTTTTATTCCAAATACAAATACAAATACAAATACAAATCATTTATTGATAACACCAAAGTTACAAGTCAAATAATATGATATCATTACAAAAGTATATGATATGTATCCATGTCAATTTTCAATTATATTCTAGTACTATAATATCATTACAATAGTATATGATATTAATCATAATGTCAATTTTCACTACTAATTCTAGTATCTAATATAATATCAATACAAAAGTATATGATATGAATCAAATGTCAAATTGTCAATTTAAATGTCAATTTTCAAATTTAGATAATCATTTATATTGTACAAAGTTTTATCTAATAGCCAAACCCTGAGTCTAGTCTTAAAGCTGGCGGTGGAAGGTGCATCCCGGACAGTCGCAGGTACGCGGTTGTAGATCGCGGGCCCCAACACGTAAACGGACCTCTCCAATTTCACAAGTCGATGAACCGGCGTTTTCAGTTGCATCTTCTTCGCGTTGCTACGTAGATCCCACGTTTTATTAGCACCCCTGCGTTGAAATAATTCAAGGTGCGTGTGTGTGAAAAGTGCAACTTGATATATGAATTCACATGGTAGAGGCAATATATCAAGGTCTCGAAAGAGTTCAACGCAGGAGACGTCGCTCTGAACCCCGCAAATGGCACGTATGGCGCGTTTCTGCATGCGAAAAACTCTATCTCTATCGGCAGCGCTGCCCCACAACTCTAACCCGTACGTGATTACGCTATGGACAGTCGCGAAGTAGCAGGAGCGCACGACGCTGCGGGTGGCGGTGCTCGCGAGCCGCCGAAGCGCGAAGCATGAGCTCGACAGCTTCCCGCACACTTCGTGTATGTGCGTCTCCCACGTTAGCCCACTATCGAGATAAAACCCGAGAAGCTTTGTACAGGACACCTGCTGGAGTGTAGTTTGGCCTACTACTACCGAATAGGATTTTGTTGCGTGACCATTTAAATTGAAGCTCAGAAAACAAGTTTTATCTTTATTTAATGCCAAGCCGTTCGATCTAAACCACCCGTCAAGATCATTCGCCACCGAGTTAAGCTTCTGTTCTAGCTGCGTGTGTGTCGGCGCCGTAACTACAGCCGCGACGTCGTCTGCATACAAGAAAATCTCAGCACCGCCTATTGCGCCAGGCAAGTCGTTAAGAAGAAGGCTGAACAGGGTATTGGATAAGCAGGAGCCTTGGGGAACGCCCATTGCATTCTCTAGCTCGGATGATATAGCGCGGCCTCTATCACCTACGACCATCTGCGTACGTTTGGACATGAAGGAAGTCAGTATGGACAGCGCCGGACCACGGATACCGTAGTGTTTCAGCTTGTTTGCAATGAGGCCGTGATCTGCAGTGTCAAATGCGCGCGACAAGTCGCAACACAGCAGCGCTACCTGCAGTCTCGACTCGCGCGCACTCAGCACTCTCCACAGCACCTCGCGCACCAAGTCGGTAGTCGCGCGCCCGGCTCTGTACGCATACTGTCTTTCCGACAAAATGTTTCGGTCCATTACGAAGTTCAGAAGCCTCCTATTCAGACCAACTTCAAACACTTTACTAATCGCAGGGACGAGCGAAATAGGCCGATACGATTTGGGCTCCGATTTTTTGCCCTTTCCTTTATACAAAGGGCTTATCTTCACCTTCTTTAAGGCTGCCGGATAAACTCCCTCGCGCACGCAAAGATTAAATAAATAGCATAAACTTGGCGCTACCGGTCCTATAGCTGTTTTGAGTATGTTCGCGGATAGGCCGTATATATCAGTACTCTTCTTGGGAGCGACACGTTTTGTCACTATCGTGTATACCTCAAGCGGAGAGAACGGCTCTAGTCTAACTGACACGTCGCTATCGGTAACTACACCTCCAAGCGCGGAGAGCGCGCTAGCGGTATTAGCGGCTGGCGCTCCGCAATTACTAGCCGCGGTTATGAACTCATTGTTCAGTGCGTCAACAGCCTGTTTTTTCGTCGCGAAAGACTGGCCGTTTGTGTCTTTTAATTGGTCGGTAAAGTCAACTCTCTCGCGTGTCCCGCGGCCTAACTCGGTATTAATCACGCGCCACATATTACTCGGGTTATTTTGTATAATTTTACAATAGTAGCCAACTCGCTTTTCTTTAAGTAGAGAATGGTATTTAATTGTAAGCTCGTCGCACTTAGCGCGCAGTACGTCGTCTGAAGGACATCTCTTTTTTAGACTTATAGTCTCCTGTAATAGGTACTTAAAGTTGTGCACTTCCGCGTCGACCCAATGTTTTTTGCGTAAATATTTGTATATACGTGATCGAGTAGTGATTTCCGACCACCTGTGTCTTCCCGTGTGTACTCTTCAACAAGTTGCACAAATTTGAAACTTTCAAGCAAATCTAATAGTTGTTTTTGCGCGGTAGAGCTCTCTAGGAAATCAATATTTACATCTCCCATAATTACGCAATCTATGCCCTCGTCAGTGATCTTACACAAGAGCTCTTCGAATAAGTCTAAGTACTCGGCGACGCTCGTGGCATTGGAGTGGTATACCGCTACAACGAGGATGTTATCGTCTAATAAATGCACGGCGCATACATCAAAAATTTGTTCTTTAGTCAATTCGCAATAGTCTGGTCTATTAACGGCCAACATACCCGACCGCACGTAGATGCAGCTTCCACCGTGAGCTATTTGATCTCTACAGCTAAAAGACAATAAATCAAAGTTACATAGTGTAACGGAAATCAATTCATGTTTACGTAACCAGTGTTCGGTCAAAATAATTACATCGCAGGAAAGTTCCTTTGTCATTAACACCTCTAACGATTTCGTCTTATTCATTATACAACGAATATTTTGGTGACAGAGGGTCAAAGAGGGCGGTTTAATTTGTCGCGGGGGAAGTAGCGCGGGTAGCGCTGGCGTACGACGCTGGTCTCGATATCCCGCTGGTCCCGAAGAGGCTGGCGGCGGAGTGCGGGCCAGCGGCGGGGCGCGGGCCGGCGCTGGCGGCGACAGTGATGCTCGCGGCAGCTGGTCCGAGGGCGGCGCCACGCAGCGGGCCCGGCTGACGGTGTGGCGCGGAGAAACGGCGGGGCGCACCTCCTGCGCGCCCGCCGCCCGCCCGAAACCACTCGCTGACTTGTGTGCTTTTGGGCCAGGTTTCAGCAGACATAAAAAAGTCAAATTTGCTAGCGGGTACTGAGATGCAGAACGACGAGTAGTAACTGTGCGTAAGTCTCAGTTTTTCGACAACGTAACAGTCACCTGGTTTCTTCTTTCTCATATACTCTCTTATCGTTTCAGTAGTGGTGTCCGGTGTGAAGAAACATGCGTGAATTTTACGCGCCCTCTCCACGGTTTTCAGCTCATCGTCGTTAGCTCCGCTTCCCTGTACCACTGTCCGCCGGTGTAGAGTTTTGTTCTTGTGCCTCACGACCCTCTCCCATCCATCATCTTTGGTGCTTACCTCTCCTATTTCCGGGACGAGCTGGTGTTCATTAGGCGTCACTGGAGCGGTCTGATGCATAGGGGTGGTGCTTTGCCTTGACTCGAAAGTAGAAGGCTCGATAGATAGAAGCCCCAGAGACTCCGCTTCAACAGAACTTGTCTGGGAGGTTGGCACTACAATTTTATTGCGTGGTCTCATGCGTTTGCGTTGTTGATGATACGGAGCTCTGGGTGGTGCCGACGCTGCAGTACTCACGACTGGTGTCTCGGGTGTTGGTAAAGGCAGCGAAACATCTTGTACACGGCATACAGCGTTCACGTGTTCACGCTTACTCAACATGTCTAGGACCAACTCATTCTGCGTCGCATACTTCTCAAGCTTTGCTTCATAAACTGCTATAACACTCACAGCCTCACTTAGCTTTGATTCGCAGTTTTCGATCGCGACTGTAGACTGCTTTAACTTAGCCTCATAGCATGCCACTTCTAAGCTAAATTGTTCTCGCATCGTTTTCATTTCGAGGCATAAGTTTTGCATCAAAGTAACGAACTGCGCAGTATTATCGTTGCTCATCGTGTCGTCCAAGTTTTTTGTTACTTTTTTCGACCTCAGCGTGACATACTGATCTCTCGGTGTCACACAATGCTCTCGCGGTTTTTTATTAGCACCTACAGGAGTTGAGGTGTTGTCGCCGCCTTTTTTTAACGAGCAACGGCATTCCGGACAGACCCAGCTTTCAAATAACTCTGTACTTATATTTTTTGCTCCACCACATATTAAGTGGTATGTTTTACCACAGTTCAGAAGGCTACACTTTACAAGTTCGTCGCTTCCATTAATGTTACCGAAACATGCAGAGCAATTCATTTTTAGTAAGGCGTTATCGGGCGGCGGAGGTGATTCACGCAGCTATCTGCAGACGTAGTATAGTGGTAGCAGGCGGCGGGTCCAGGCTCTCAAAATTTCTCGTGCAAAAATATTTCGGCACCTTGAGATTCGAATCCGCGATCTCTGCTATACGGCGTACTGAAAGCGACTATCAATACCGCCGCGCCACCAAGTCGTTAGCCAATGTTGCGAAATCAGCTATCGTATGCAACTTATGTTCGTGGTGATTCTTTTCACACGTTGAAATAGTACTGTCTCTTTTTAATTACGTCACTTGTTTTGACGGTTTTGACCGTTTAACTCGCGGGGTCAAAGTCCATTTATTTCAAAGTGACGCGTAGCTGTTTTGCTTTTGTTGTTTTTGCAAAATATAACTAATTTAGCACTGTTTTCACTGTTTTAGCCACACGTTTATATCACTGTTCCGTTTACACGGGATATTTTCTAGTTTATTTAGAACTTGCAACCCGAAACATTGCAACAGTTATCAACGTAAATATCTTTGTAATTCACGATTATTTTACAGAGATAACACTGTCCTTTGTGTAATTTTTGTTGTTATCCACAAATAAACACTTTTAGTTCACTTTTGAGCACTAATTTATTATTAAACAATAAATTCACACGGAGCCGATGTTTACACCTGAACGCCAGGGTTGCCACTACTGACTGATGAAATGATTCCATACAATGATACATTCTTTACATTTAACGACTGGTCTTTTTAACGCCATAAAATGCACAGTCCCTTCAGTGTCGTTATATGGAGTTTACACTGTATGTCAAAAGAGGAATAAATAATCTATCTATGTATATATTTAAGCAGCTCCAATGATGTCATAGAGGATGTAAGAAGCAGCTGATGCATCACCGCCGCTTTGGGATACACTTGAACTCATTATATCTCAAGTGTGGGATGGAAGCTATTTACTACGTAAATGGAGTAGTTTAGATTAAAAATACAGTGTAATACTCTATTACACCATCGGACGAGTAGGGAGACACCAAGGCGGCACTGTTATAATGTAGAGGTGCCTAAGTCGCGTACTAAGCGGTTTGCCTCCACCTTCATTGTGCGTACCGCCAAGGTGTGGAATTCTTTGCCAAATTCCCTGTTTCCCGATAACTAACGGTTTGTTCTAGGCAAGCGCGCTCCACCTTAGATCGCAATATCGCTTGCGATCAAGCGCAAGCCCATTAAGAGTGAAAAAAAAATTGTACGAGATAAGGGGCGAGACCCGCGCGGGCTGGGGAATGTTTGCGGCACCAAATTTCTATAGCGATTCAGCGTGGAAATGCTGTCAACGTAGTCTTTTATGCTGAATTTTATTATTTTTGACACGTGAAACAATAAACATTTTGGAGTAGTTTAGATTACTTTACTTCGATTACATATTTGAGAGGTTATCTAAAAGAGATCTCTTTTAGTGATTAGGCTGCCGTTTGTATCACGATGAACTAATAAGTGCTGTTGCTTTTTATATCGCAACTCACCTGATGGTAAGTGATGTTGCGGTTGCCCCGCGGTATTACCGGCGTTTATCCGGGATAAGAATAGCCTATGTGTTAATCCAGGATTTAACTTATTTCCATACAAAGTTTGATTAAAATCGGTTTAGCCGTTAGAACGTGAAGAAGAAACAAACATCACTTTTAAAAACTAGTTTAGCTGAATCTAAAAGTATTCTATTTTTTATGATCTTCATCATAAATAGCCCACTGCTGGGACTCGGGGCCTTCTCTCACAAGGAGAGAGAAATAGGCCATAAACCACCACGCTGGCCAAGTGCGGGTTGGCGGTTGACACACGTCTTCGGGTATGGTGGTCCTCAAACATGCCGGTTTCCTCTTTTTCCGTCACCGTAAAGCGAGTGCAAATCCACACATAACTTGAAAAACAAGTCATTGGTGTAGGGCCGGGATCGAACCAGGGGCCGTCTGATTGAAAAGCAGACGTTATTACCACCGAGCCACACTCGCTTTTTATGATCTTAATATGTATTTAATATAAATATCGTTCTATAAATTCAATCATCATTTTCCAACTCTACTTTCTCTGTTCTAATTCTCTACTCTTCGCTCAATACTCTCATCAAATAACAACAAAGATAGCTTTATCTATAGAGTTATAACCCTAATGGTAAACAAATGGAGATTTATAGCACATTTAATTAATTGGAAAGAAAACCCAACTCTATTCTAAAGGTCAAAAGATCTATTTTGCTCCAATAACTGCTTTATCACATATGGGGTTAGTCTTGATAAAGAAATTTGACCTTTAGCCGATAATAGAAAGGGTTGGATTTTGTAGGTGATGCTTTTATAAACTACGGAGTCCATAAAATCCTTTCCTGTACTCTCAGTTCCTTGATAAATAAAATCTATAATAGTGTTTTTAAAATCTTGCACTCCGTCATAGATCCATGTTCCAACCATCAAACTTTGGAATTCCTTGCTAAATTCCCTGTAACTGACAATAACCTAGCGATTTTCAAGGCAAGAGTGAACCGGTTCCTTCTAGGTAAGCGCGCTCTACCGTACACCTCAATATCACATACCATCAGGTGTATTATGGTCAAAATCTGACTTATTTAGAGTAAAAAAAAACCATCAGAAAGTGGTAAAATATACTGAAGTATGTGTTTTAAATGTAATAAAAATATAGGAATATGTTAAATGATGTACTGTCTTATATTAGGAATTAAACCAAACGGGTGGTACTTTTGTGTATAAGCTGATTTAGCCAATCGTACATAAAGATTACAATCTATGTTTTGTTCTCAGAAACTCATTTATTAAACAAGCTAGTTCTAATCTTTAATCCTAAGATACAAAAGTCGAAATTGGTCTAATATAGTGTTAATGTTTTTGTATTTCAATTGTGCTAATTTGGCTCAATCATAGACCACGGTTTTTCCTGATATACCATATTTTTTAATGTTATCTGTGATTTAAATAATCTAGCTAATAGATTAATGAATGGCAAAAAATAATAAGATGCAACTTAAATAGATCTGCTTGGATTTTTAGATAAAAATGCTGCATTAAAAGATAATTAGCTGAGTCATGAGGATATCAGGATAATCATTATAATATCTTTGTTTATTTCAAACAGATATAATCTATTACATACATATCTAGATGCTACATATGTTATCTATTCTTATCTATATAGATAACTGGGTGATTAAATCAAAGTGAAAATAAGATTAAGGCAAAGCAATAAATAGGGATAAAGCAAATAGTTTATGAATGTAACTTTATTACTTTAAATAGTAGTCCAGATAATTGAAGGAGGTAAATTAATAAGACAATACAATTATAAGAAATAATTAAATATGTAACAGTATTTTTTTTTGTTTTGTTAACAAGGGGGATATCTTCGACAAGATACCTAGCTACAATGGGGAACAGCCAGGTTATGTGGGATTTGTACACACTAAATCTTCCTTTTTTTTGGAGATATCACACAAATCACACTTTATTTATATGTATTTCATAGAAATTTAGTAAAAATAATTAGTATGAAGATTAGAACCTGGATTAACATATAGCCTACTTTTCACCCCGGATTAACGTGGGTAGTCCGCTGTGACTTTAAAAGGTAACATTGGTTTGCACAAGCACACAAACAACCTTAAACAACAAACACATTGACCAGTCTCTGTTCCACATAAGCAGCCCACTACTCATTCCCACTTCTGGGACTCGGAGCCTACTTTCACGAGGACAGAGATATAGGTCATAAGCCACTAAATACACTGGCCAACTGCAGGTTGGCAAATGACACACATCTTCGTATATTGTGGTCTGGTTAGGTATCAAACATGTTGGTTTCCTCACAATCTTTTCCTTCACTGTTAAGTCTCCGTTCCGGTATGGGCAAAAATCAGCTGTGAATCTTGTCAAATCTGGTTGAGAAAGCCCAACTGGCAATAAACTATCTAGAGGTCAATAACAACAAATGAATCACCATCTTGTTTATAAAAAGTTTAACAACCCACAATTACTTATTGCGGAGTTAAAACCTGATATGAAGAGGTCAGGGAAGGTTACTCTCAATGGCTTTATGTTGCTGTAAAGTATAGAATATGAGGATAAACATATTTATAGTTTTACTTCCTGTCTCATTCAATATTCATGTGTTATATTTGAGTGTGTGGGCTTATGTTAGTGTTCAAGATTTTAAACACATTAAAAGATTTGTGTAGATGGTTACATGAGATACGAGTATATACAGATTAATCTAATAATTAGAAAAAAGTATTTAGAATAGATAAAAAAAAAAATTATGTTATTAATGCTACAGCTACTATACCATGGTTAAATTATCAATTTTTGACGTGACAACGTCCTAAATTAGGTTGCGGCTGGGAGTCACTTATGAAAAAGTGTAACGCCCGGTAACGTTACGATGAGTCACCGAACGAGAGAGAGGCCCGCCGAATGCCTTGCGTCTCTCTCCCACTCAACTATGATCGGTCGGCAGACGTTGTCACGTAAAATCTTCGCCCGTAAAACCGACTTTACAGGCAACCATTTATTTTTTATTTTTTAAGAGTACTTAACAAAATAATTACTAGAAATGTTGTATGATATATCATCTTTAATCAATCAAAGAAATACATACCATTAAATTTTTTAACCAACTCCATACTTTCGTATTTAAATACTCTTTCAAGTGCAAAACATATACATATACAGCAAGTTCTTTAGAAGCTTCTTTAGAAAATTAGTGTGGTACTCATCCGGTTGATCAGAACCATATTGTTTTTAGTATCTAGTTAGCAAATAATGCTAGAATTTATAAGAAACCACAGTAAAATGAACCAATATAAGTATAATAATTAATTTTAATGCTAGCCTGTAAAATAATGTATGAGTATGTATATATACTAGCAAACCTGGCGAACTCCATTACACACAAAGTTGACATTTTCCCTGAATTTTGTTTGGTGCAAACCTCACAGAGCCTGAGATCTTTCCAACAAATGCAAAACCTTGGAAATTGGTTCGTGCGTTCTGGAGTTATAGCATCAGGAAGGAAAACCTAACTTATTTTTATATATAAGATTAACTTTTTAATAACATGCAACAGGAAATTTGAATAATTTGCATTAAGACAAATTTAAATTGAATCAAATACATATATGAGTAAGTCTACACCAATATTATAAAGAGGAATAAGTTAGACTTTTTGTTTGTTTGACGCAAATAGGCTCCGAAACTACTAGATCAATTTGAAAATTTTTTCACTGTTGGGAAGCTACATTAGCCTTGAGTAACCTAGGCTTTATTTTGTTTCTCTTTGCAACTTAGATTATTTTATAGCCCGTGCGAAACCAAGACTATCTGCTAGTATGTTATAACTTCGAAACTACTCAATAAATTTGGATGCAGTATTCACAAGTAGATTACATATAATTAGGAGTCTTGTAAAAAATTGGTTTGTTCAAAATCGGTTAAGGAAAATAGAAGTTATGGTTACTTTATGTATGCAAGTAATTATATATATATAATTTGCCTTGACTACAATTGGTAGTGAAACATGATAAGGGAGCTGATAAAGCTGTGCTACTGACCACAAATGTGTAATAGTGGATAAATTATACTTGTGCCATTTATTTTTACATACCTATTCATTATTTCTACTTTGTTTGGTCTGGGCGGTTTTAGAAGGTTTTTTTAGCTTTAGTCTTGTGCTTTATCACAATTCACCTGATGGTTAGGGATAATGTAATCTAAGGTGGAACATGCTTGCCAAGAAGAAACTGCTTCACTCTTGCTTTGAAAACTACTACATTATAGTAAGTATATTTATATTAAAATTCTCGCTCATTAGTGCTCTACTTACTTTTATGTAATTCAATAATTATTTGTATACTTTAGCTACAAAAACAAGATTTAATAAAAGTACTTTGTAATATTTTTTTAGTGTTTTCATATTTTTTTCCATACATATAATATAAAATTATATTCAAATGTCATAATGTATATTACATTAAAACATAAAATACATAAATTAAACTAATATAAACCTGAAAAAGACCAAGGGTAGAGGCAAAGGTAGGAACCTAAAATGCTAGCAGCATTGCCATGATGGATGACAATAGAATTTGTTTTAATAAAGGCTTTCTATTATGCCTGTAAATAATAAACTAAGATCAAAACATTTGTTTTCATTAACATATTTAGGATTTTACTACTTTATATATTTATTATTTTTTATATTTGGCCTCAGTGGCTAGGCAATTATGTTAAGGGTAAAAACGCTACACACCAAAGAATTCAAATTTGCCATCTACTTGACTTTTAGTGAAGGAAATTATCCAAATAATAGAACCAGCTCATTGTTTCAATCATTTTCACAGCCTTCAGGATGGTTAGTTAAAACTGACTGAACAATAGATACATTATTTTTTACATTTAGCTTCTGATGTCTGACCTTTGAAACCAATAAATTAACTCTATATTTTAATAGGTACTTATAACTGATTATATTGGCAGAGAACAATATTTTTTTGAATTAACAGTTTATTAATAATATCACCAGTTTTAAAATAGATATCTATAAAATTCAACTGTGACTCATTATCATATCTTAAGTTACTATAAAATTGTGATTTAGAATTTTGACTCATCTATATGACAGGAAAATCAGAATTTCAAGCTAGATATTTGTTTTATTGTATAAAAATATATTACGTAAAACTTATTCAGAATGTCTCAAGGATTTAAACAAGCCTCTCCAATTAAGTCAAGAAATGAGCTCTGTTTTATTCAGAACCATTATAAAATGACCTCAACGTAAACAGAGCGGTATTTTCGCCGAGCCTTGAACCGAGCGAGCCCGCACAAACATTCAGCCAGTACTCAGTACACAGACAAACAAACAGACATGCGCGTACTTGACTCTAAAAATAACATCAAGTAGGTACTTGCAAGGAAGCCCCACAACCGTGCGACCTGATTACCTCACTGCACAACGACCTGATATTCTGATGTCATCGCTTCCTCGTCCAAATGTTAATTAATCTGTTCCAATACGGGCAATGACAAAAAATACTCACTCGGAAGTCCTCAAGAATATCGATGTAAGAATCTTAATTTATCATTAAGAAAACGGGCATTGCTCTCTGTCCACACTAGTTATTTATCACTAAACACGATTGAAACTTGTTGTTTAATTCACTGTGGTGGATATTTTGCCAGGAGATAAGCTTTTTTGTTTAAATATTTTATAAAATTGCATTGGTCTTTCAGGGTAAATTGACCATTTTTGACGTTTTACTAATTTTGACATTGACGTTTATTTTTTTTCTGAGATGTTCCTCATCTTTTTTTTTACTATATCCGGAAAATACCGGTAATCAGTAGCAGCGCCAGTTGCGCAAGTGTAAAAGTATTCAAATATCAATGAAGAAATGATGACTGACGAACGGAACGTAGAAATTAGAAAAAAAAAACAATGATGGCGAATCTGTGACTTAAAACTGAATTTGTCAAAAAATTACGAAAATGGGAGAAGAAACTGAGTTAATTTAGATTAATTTACAAGTTAATTGTGTACTTATTTCTTTGTAATTTGACGTGGTCTAGCGAATTGTTATTGAAGAAAAAAACAAACTAGATTTCGCAGACCGGTAGAGGTTATGTTATATTTTTTTCCCGTGTTTATATTTCACGGAAGTCATCGCTGTTGGTTATGAAATACTTGTTAAATTGAAGAAATTACGTAAACAATGTCGAGAATACTACGTAACCGTATGAGGTGAGCTCTTCCTCGTACACAAATATGACTCAAGATACACATGACAAAAACTCTCAGACTTTGTTCTAACATTTTGTGCTGTTCGTCCAGACCACTTATTTCTTGGCGATTCTGAGATATTTTACTCTCCTGAATGCCCTACGTAGTTGTAAGCTATCGCTAAAATCCATTTAAAACTATACAATATGTGACCTTGACCATATCATGGTGTTAAAAAATATATTGATTTTAAAGGCTTCTTACTTACAAAACTAAAATTCCAGTCAGAATTGCAATACCAAATTCTGCTACGCTTTTTGTATGAGCAAAGTACTATGTATTAAATCTAGTTCTCCCTTTTACAAATGAAAAGAAAGAGAACATATGCATATTTTTTTTACATATGAAATTAATTACCATACTAAAAGTAGTTTTTAATGCTGTCCTTCCCAGTTCCACCAGTAAGATTGGTGGGAAACTACACTAGTTGATACAAAAGAGAGGATTCCTTATTAAATCTCTTTGTAACCAAAGAGTTTGAACTTTAATGTCAAGAGTTTCTAAGATGCTTCAAATGCCTTTAACTTTTCATATATAATGGGAATAATTATGCATAATGTAAAATAACAATCTTTTGTAGCAATTTTTAATGTAAGATCAGAACATTTCTTACTTTGTATGTGCTTTTATTGTCAAATGAAGTCTATAGAATTTATTTATTTATTTATCATCAATTAATTATTACGGTTAGCACCAATTACAATAATTAATAAACTTAAAACATATATGTTAGCCAAAAATTATAGTATATAATTATAGTATATAATTAGAAAGTAAGAAAGAAAGTTTGTTGATTACCTGATACCTGATGTATGAAAGTCTTATTATTTTTTCATATATTAGTGAGGTAAAATATCTATACATAAACTTCGATAATTCCTACCTCTGTAATATAAAAAAACGCCTATATAATTTATGAGTAATATGTTCCCTTCCCATCAGAGCTCAAAACCTCTATAACATAAAATATTATGTATGCCTCTAACTTATTGAGGTTCTACTGTAATTTTGTATTTATTTGATTTATAGGCGAGCAGCATTATGCTGCTGTGCCTATAGAGTTGAAATTATTATTTTAATAGTTCACATAATGTCCACTGTTCCATGTCAATGTTTAAAGTTCACTAGTGCACTGATCACAGGTTAGCAAGAGATTTTTTTGTTTTCTTCAACCAGCTATCAAGCCGGGTTTTTAAAGTTGTTCACTGATGTAGCACTGACCACTTCCTCGGGCAACTTATTCCAATTATGAACCACTCTGTTGCTGAGTATATGATGCCCAGTATTAGTGTTGGCAAGATCACACTGGATTTTTTTACTATGGCCTCTGCTATGCTCATAACGATTACAGTTTTTAAAGCAATCTGCTAAATTAGGAAGGTTGTAGAACTCATTAATAATTTTGAAAGTCTCCATTAGATCCCCACGCAACCTCCTTTCTTCCAGAGTTGTGAGGCGCAGGGCTGCCAATTGTTGCTCATAAGTATTGTGGCATAAGGCTGGAGGAATCTTAGTAGCTCTTCTTTGAACACTTTCTAGGAGGTCAATGTCCTTTCGGAAGTATGGGCTCCAAACTTGAATCCCATATTCTAATAGCTGTCTGATGTAGGTCTTATAAATCTTAGTGAAAATTTGAATGGTCATTGCAGTAAAAGCTTTGCGGATAACATACATTAAAGAATTTGCCTTTTTAGCAATCATGCTCATTCAGCAAGAATTAAGAACCAACAATGCTTATTATATTCTAATATTTGTTTGATTTATAGGCGAGTAGCAATATACTGATGTGCCTATATCACACAGAGTTGAAATTTAACTGACACCAGAGCTTGGCCACTTAGCTCATATGTTGAAGAAGAAGATTTAACAGTTCACAAAATGTCCACTGTTCAATGTCAATCAATGTTTAATTTCCAGAACATCATTCAAACGTATATCATGGTCAGTAGTGGAGACGCGGGCGGTTGCATTCTCCATGTACAGTGGTCGCAGCATGTTGCTGCACCGGCCGGACCCGCGCTGGGTGCACAAGCGGCAGTACGGGATGCTGGTGGCGCGCGCCGTGCGGGGCGTGCTGAAGATACGGTACTTACTGCTCGGAGGGGCTGTTGGAGGTGGCATGACACTTAATAAGGTGAGGTTTGCGATTTTCAAGGTGAGAGTGAACCGGTTTCTTCTAGGTAAGCGCGCTTCACCGTAGACCTCAATGCCACTTACCATCAGGTGAATTGTGGTTAAGCGCTGACCTATAGTATAGAGTAAAAAAAAAAACTTTTACTAAACAGCAATGCTTTTAAAGGGGAACTTGTATGGCTCTAATCATTCACGATAGACGTGTTCTCCTGGCTAGCAACCACCCTCAATATCACCTTGATAGAACAATGAAGAAATATCCCCGGTTCTCCAAAGTAGAGCGTCTGTTAGGCGGTTTCCGCAGTTACGCCTTTTACGCGTAGGCTTTCCCTGCGTCCAGAGGGGCAGGGTGTATGTACACCAACCATCCAGTCTCCTCCAGAAAAGCAAGCAGCTAGCTGACGCCGAAGAAACATCCTCGGAGAACCGAGGATATTTCTTTCCAAGGATTTCGAGTTTTTTCGATCAATGATGATGTTTAACTGCAGTTACACTGGTGTCTAATGTTCTAAACTGCTAATTTAGTGATAGCATAGACTAATAAATATAAAAGACGCTCAACCTCTTGCTGAAATATTACGTGTCATGTATCATTCGGTATATGTAGTGCCATCTATTCGTATTTTCTTAAAACGACTTCATTCAGGTCACGCAAGCCAACTAAGAATAGGACTGTCAAAACCGCCATCTTGCTCAATCATACGCGCAAACTTCATAACCAAAGTGTATGGTGTGCAAAAAATGTTATGAACAAATTATATTCATGTTTAATGTACGCTGTTTTGCTATTTCTTAACTCTTTAAGGCCAATTATTTAAATTCAAATCCTATTTATTATAAAAATATAATTTCTTTTTCATTGTTGTCACTTCTTTTTGTACCAAGTAAAAATAGTTTATTATACTGCTTACAGCACTTAAGTCGAAACTATCCAAAACCAATGTCTCGTCACATGATTTTTTTAGGTGTTGTTAATTTGCCTTGGGTACTTCTTACCTGTAGAATTAATTAATTTAAAATTATCCAGAAATAAAATCAAGAATAATTAAATAGTAATTAAATGTATATCTATGAACCAAAAAAATAATTATTAAATTTCTTTTTTACGCTTTCTTTGCTAGCAGTACTCTTTTGACAGTTATCGTGTGAAGTTGAAGCAAGCGCGATCCTATTCTTAGTTGGCACGCATAGTACTATCGTTATATCACTATGCTACTGCAACACGTTGCGGATATTAGCGCCAGCTAGAGTGTACGCTCGATTTGCAGCGCCATCTAGGTTTCATCGGTAATTATGGCAAATTTCCGAGCCACGCTTTTTTTATACGCTAGCACAAACGCACACTAGTATTCTGATCCCTGGCATTAGTAAGCTATAACAATATATCTTGATGTGTTTTTTCAGAAATACATAGAATGGAAGGATGGCCTCCCAGACATGGGGTGGGTGAACGACCTGCTTCCAGATAATGATCAATGGAGCAAGTTCACCGCCACTCTACTGGACGCTAAGGATAAGATCAGTGATCAGTTGCAGATGGGTCAGTAATCATAATCTTCTTGTATCTTGGCTTTTTAATATACAGCTAGACATTTCACCAGCAAAGAGTGTGGCTAGTGACACACTGGCCTAAGGATTACCATGCCTAGTTTGGAATAACTAGTGCTTAAAGAGCTGCAATACACCATTAGGTGCATGGCAACAGATTTCTTTCTTTTTTGTTAATTGTTCTGCAAAGCAAGTAAAATTATGGACTCAATAAATTTTTGCTAATCTAAAGACTGATTTCAATATGTTATATAGCAGCTAGACCTTTGCCGACCCCCAGGGTAGTTGTGACCCCTTTTGCTAGATTTATGACCTAATCAACAACCCTTTTTGACTCATCTGTATAGCCGGATCATCGTCATCAATTAGTCCTTCTGTTAGTTACTTTGCGACAGATTTCTCAACTTGAGGGTAGTTTCTAGCCAGACAAACTCTAGACAATGCTCTTGCTATGGTTTCCTCACGACGTTTTCCTTCACCTAAAGCTCAAGCTCATAGGCGGGGATCAAACCAGCGATTTACGGAATGTGGGGGGATCGCGTGCCCAACTGAGTTGTCATCCATTCAAAGCTAGATCATCATGAATTTTGGCCGACCACTGCTGTGTATAGGCCTCCCTTCTTGTATACTGCTATAGTACATCCCTCTCCCCGCTAGACCCTCGTCTGAAGGAGGCGGGCGTGGCGCGCGCGTTGGAACTGCGCGAGTGGCTACAGCAGAGATATGAAGACGCCGTGGCTGCTGCAGCGGCCAACAACCAGGCCGTTGGTAAGTGTTCTTTTCAACCCCTGAGCAGGCCTGTGTCACTCCGCGTGTAGGTGTTAAAAACATACCTACGGGCGGCGGCCACTCCGGAGTGGCCAATCTAGTAGGCTGCCACAAGCGAACGAAAACACACGCGTGCGCGCTATATGTTCGACCACGTTCAACTTAATTATTTGATTGATTCATTATATAATTGCAAGATGGACACAAAACGAAAAAAAGCAAAAAGATACTGAGAAGAAATTGGTAGGCAACAAAATGATCACGTGATCGACTGGACCGCGAGCTAAATTAAATCATATTGTTTATCAGATTGAGTTCATATTTCATTGAAAACCATTGCGAAGTGAAGCTTCTGTACGAAGTACAAGTTATTATTCTGTGCCCTGAGGCAAAAGTAATAATAAGCACTTGTTTATACAGTGTAAACTCTATATGACCACACTGAAGGAACTGCGTGGTTGTTAAATGTTCAGAAAAATTCAGAAGTTCTGAAAGGGATAATTTGAGCCGCCAGGATAAAGTTTTCTCTATCCTGGCAAAAAGTATGTTTTCATACTTATGAAAATTTAACACCATCTAGCGGTATATGAGGGTTGTAGCATACTATCGAACACTAAGCACTAAGATGTTGGCCGTGCCGGGAATCGAAACTGGAACCTTTTGATTGGCAGGCCGGCATGGTCACCATTACCAGCCAACGAGGCCGTTGAATATTAGTAAGATACAGTGTAAACTCTTTGTAACGACACTGAAAGGACTGTGCATTTTATGGCGTTATTGATAGTGGTTGTTAAATGGAGAGAATGTATCATTGTATGGAATACGAGCTTAACCAACTAAAGCCAATCGATATCGACGCTTTAGAGAGTTTGCTGTTAAATCGAGTGATGTTACATGGAGTTTACACTGTATGTATTTTTGTATGTGCAATTTTTTTTTTTTCTTTCGTTCAAAACGACGGGGTGTTATAAGTTTCAAGTCAATATATTTTTATTGATCTACTAGTTGACCCGGCAAACGTTGTTTTGCCTTAATAATTATTTCTAAATACACAGTAGCCTATTCTCAGACCTACTGAATACGCATATAAAATTTGGTAAAGATTAGTCAAGCCGTTTCGGAGGAGTATGGTAACAAACACTGTGACACGGAAATTTTATATATAAGATGAGCTTTAGGCATAGACGAATTATATAATAGACCAGCAGTTGCGAACAAAAAATAGTACATCGAAAAAAGCTTGAAGTTTCGTATTATTGCCAGATGGCACTGTTAAATAGCCTGGGGAATGTATATTTCTCCATGAATACTATGATAAAACTAAATATTTTTTTAGATATATTATTACATTCATTACAGATTTACAATAATGTGTCATCTAATCTTATCTTATATATTAAATTTCCATGTCACAATGCTAGTTACCGTACCGTACTCCTTCGAAACAACGATTTTTACCAAATTTTATATGCATATTCAGTAGGTCCGAGAATCAGCTACTATCTATTTTCTTACTCCTAAGTGAGGCAAAACAACGTTGGCCGGGTAGTTTGCCTTCAGATAGTAATTATATCTTATTACATATTCCAATCGATGCAGAAACGAAGAGGTTTCTTAAGTTTAACATGTCTGTGTGTTATTTTTTCCTTTTTTATTTACAACTGATGTATGTGTAGTAAGGTTAGGATTAAATGTAATAACGAATGAAGAGATACGTTACCGTAACAATATCAGTGCACTGCGCAGAGTCGTCGGCGCCCATCGTCAACAACCTGCAGAGCAAGCCGCAGCCCAAGCCCGACCGCCCGCCCAGAGAGGACACTTCTACAATCTATGGTGAGTACTCACAGGGACCAGACATTCACAATACTAGAGACTTCGATATATACCAGATTCAGTGTTGCATACAGCACAAAAAATGGATGGATTAACACATATGACGCAAGGTTGCTAGTTTGTCGGTTTTTTATCGGATACATTTCGGGGAGTGTGCTATGGAACTTCATAATTTGATTCCACCATCTCCGTTCTAATACAGAACGAGCAGAGAGACAGTGAAGAGACACCGATACAGAGTTGAAGTTCTAAACTTTCGTACAAAACGCTTTGCGTCGACCTTTATTGTTAGGACTGCGAAGCTTTGGAACTCACTACCTGAGTCTCTGTTTCCTGAGAGGTATCATCCGGGGGCCTTCAAAAGTAGAGTTAATAGGTATCTTCTAGGTAAGCGTGCCACACCGTAGACTGCAGTGCAGCTTAACATCAGGCTAGCTGTAGTCAAACGCTAACCTATCAAGGATAAAAAAAAAAAATATGAAAATGAAATGTATATGAAAAATATTTATTTACTTACTTATTACTAGATTACATATTCTCTTGTGACTACTTAACTAGGCAGGGCCTGAATCTAAGTGATTCAATTCAACCTGTTTGCAATTTAAAATAAACTTAACCTCTTAAACATTGTAAACTCTTCACGTAAGGCATCGTAATATTTTCACAGTTTCGGAGCTCGGCTCGGTAAGTGTGACCGTTTTCTACGCGAAAACTTAACCTCGCGAAAACTTATATATTATTTAATAATTTTAAGAAGATTTTCTGTAGCCACGTATGACAGTGTTATCAACCAAGACTGTATTAATACTTTGGCATCCAGCATTTTTTTATTTGTTAGGTCACAAGCTTTGATAACGTTACTGTATACGAAGGCATTAATAAAGTCACCAAACCGTTGAGCGAAACATGTGTTGACGGACGGTGAGAGTATTCTAAAAGTTCGACGGCTAGCCATCAAATCGTTATCAGGTTTAGATATCACTGCTTTGTGAGCCTTGAGAGCGATTCTAAGAATGAACAATTGACGGACACTGCAAACACCTGCTTCTTCGTACAGGTTTACTGCAGGGTAACTGAAGGGTTTCCGAAGCATCACCTGTACCGCTCTTTGCCCTTTCAATTTGAATTAAGTGTGATTTGGCCACACTACCCCAGCAAGAGATGCAGTACATTAAGAGCGACTGGCATAAGGCTAATTCTAATTCTAATTTGAAGTGGGGGTGATGAGACCTGCACTGACATCCCGCTAGGGGCGTATTGTGCATTCCCCTCTTACCAGCCTACCCAAGCCAACCGAGCTCCTTGAAATAACGGAGCACAGCCCTGGCTCGCTGGCATACCTGTTCCACCCCTGTTGCGTCAGATGGTCTGTTTGTGATGATGACAAACAGACCATAAGGCTAAGTAAACCCCGAAAAGGGTATCCCTGCACGCCTCATCGCGAAGATTCCGCCTTATGCTAATGACCTACCCAACTCGCCCAGACAGTATATGAATGTGTGAATATAATGACGAACATTCCAGAGAAGCGCGTGCACGCCCTGCAGGAGGAGGTGTTGGCTCTGCAAGCGCGCTACCAGCGCGAGCTGCAGCGCCTGGAGCAGGAGAACAGAGAGCTGCGCCAGCAGAACATGCTGCTGCGCCAGGGTCGCACGCCGCCCTCCAGGAAAGTCAAGGTAGTGTACTCTTCAAAACAAAATATATATATGGTATATGTGCCTTGAATAAATAAGTCGACAATGGTGGTAATTCTAGTGAACACACGACTAAACTAAATTTAAAGTAGTCCTGTCACTTTTCATCTTTAGTGAACAGAAAGAGACAGCACGATTCGAACCATATATAGAACAACTAAAATCATGTCAAATGTCATCTCTAAAACTACCTCAATTTCCCATATTTGACGTGGTTTTAGTTGTTTTGTCTGTGGATTAGATCGTACCGTCTCTTTCTTTTTACTAATGTTGAAAAAAGACAGAGTTACTACATTTAGTTTAGACGTGTGTGCCGCTGAATCGCCACCAATAAATATTTTTTCTCTACTTCAGACGATCCTAACTCTCTCTCTCCCTCTCTTTTCCAGAGATCCCTTATCGACATGTACAGCTCTGTGCTGGACGAGCTGTCCGGGTGGGACGCGGGGGAGACGGACCGGCTCCCCCGCGTCGTGGTGGTGGGGGACCAGTCCGCCGGCAAGACCTCCGTGCTCGAGATGATCGCGCAGGCGAGGATCTTCCCGAGGGGAGCGGGCGAGATGTGCACCAGGTCAGTGCTCACTCCCCCCCAAGGCTAACGGGGGACCTACTCTCAAATCCCTAGGGGGGATTGGTACGGTTTTGGCTGTGGGACCTAAAGTGGGGTGAAAGTGAACTCTTAATTTCAAAATTATTTTATTCCATAATTAGATTGGTCCATAATAGCGCTAGATAGGGACAAATGGAAAGATGGTAAGGAAACCTTTGACCAAAAATGGGATTAGAGAGACTTTTAATTCGACGACCTCGTTGGCGTAAAGGTAACCATGCCGGACTGCCAATCAGAAGGTTTTTTTTTCACGACCAACAACTTTGTGCTGAACTAAATTTGTTGGCTGTCGGTCTGGGTGTTAAATATGTATCTACATAAAATATGTATGTGTGTATATGTAGTATATCAGTTGTGTTAGCAACCTTAATACTAACTAGAAATGGTTCAGTATGGGGCTAACCAGCCGTGTGTGAAATGTGTCCTAATATTTACTTATTTTAGTAACATAGGCTATATTTTGTTTTTCTTTGCGACTTAAATTATTATTTCATAGCCCGTGTGAAGCTGGGACAATCTCCTAGTATTATATAAATAGGATGAATATGTCACCTTGTGCAACATATTTCCCTTGCCATCCAATGAAGCTATATAGTGGCTTATAATTTTGTCTTAAATTTTTGTTTTGTTTTTTTTTTTCTGTTCACAAAATTTTCGTTTTTACTATGCATTGGTAAATATTATTCGTAAGTTATGTTCAGATTTATATTTATCATTACTTTTAGTTTTGTCAATAAAATATTAATGAAGAGGTCCCCATACAAAAAAAATATATCTTTTAATATTTTAGACTGTATATTATTAATATACAATATATTAAGTTTCCGTGTGTGTGTGTCCGCAGGGCCCCGGTGAAGGTGACGCTATCGGAAGGTCCGTACCACGTGGCGCAGTTCAGAGACTCGTCCAGGGAGTTTGATCTCAACAAGGAGTCTGACCTCGCCGATTTGAGGAAGTAAGTTGTTTGTGCTCTTTTTTTACTTGGGAAGGGAATTTGGCGCGATGGTAAAAACGTCTGCTTTTCAATCAGACTGCACGTGGTTCGATGCCGGCTCTAGACCAATGACTTACATGAAAGACTTGATACAGCACATCTTGCGGCCAAAACTCTTCCTTGAGAAAAGTCGCCACATATTGAGACGGAACGCGCACCACAAACGAACTAAAATTGGGTTTATATCGCGCCTCCAACTTCTCCACCCTCAAGGTCTTGCCGGTCTTCACCCGTATGTACTCGACGATGTCCTCCGTCTTCGTAGAGCAGTGTAAACGGGACACGTACAAAAGCGTAGTCGTTACTGCAGGACGTAGGAGCATGTTAGGTCCCGCCATAGCTGTTCCGCACTGGTTTCGATAAGTAGGATTCTTCTTCTTTCTCTCCACCATGATGAAGTCCTCATCGCATGTGTGCTTCGGTGTTCGCTGCTGTCTGTGGTCCACTACAGTACCTTTAGTTGCGCTCAATACTGAGCTACTCTGCTAAATTTTAATGTTTATTTGTGTTGTCGCAGGGAGGTAGAGATGCGCATGCGCAACAGTGTGCGCGGCGGACGCACCGTGTCCACCGACGTCATCTCCATGTCGGTGAAGGGCCCCGGTCTGCATCGCATGGTGCTCGTCGACCTGCCCGGCGTCATATCGGTCAGTATTGTGTGTGCTGTGGTCAGCACTGCTGATAGTTCTGACAACACTGGCTGATAGTTCTGATAACACCGGTTGATAATTCTGACAACAGCTTCTGATAGTTCCGACAACAGCTTCTGATAGTTCCGACAACACCTGCGGATAGATTTGACAACACCATTAGATAGTTCTGACAACAACGGTTGATAATTCTGACAACAGCTTCTGATAGGTCCGACAACACTTGCTGATAGATTTAACAACACCATTAGACCAAAAAAAAAACTTATTATATAAATAAAAACACACACACACAAAAACTTACAAATAGTTAATTAGTCAGCGCCTAAAATGCTGGCGGCATTACCTCGCTGAACACCATTAGATAGTACTGACAACACCGGATGATGGCTCTCACAAAACCTGCTGAAAGTCCTGATAACACTGCCTGATAGTTCCCATAACACCTGCTGATAGATTTGACAACACCATTAGATAGTTCTGACAACATCGCCTGATAGTTCTGACAACACCACCTGAGATTAAGATGTTATTGTTATTTCCAGACTCAAACCGTGGACATGGCTGCGGACACGCGCGAGGCCATCAAGCAGATGACCAAGCAGTACATGGACAACCCTAACGCTATCATACTCTGCATACAGGTAATGCTACTATTTCGTTATATACTTAACCGAGTGTACTGACAACCTGCTTTAGAACCAGTTATATTGGTATTACAAACAGATAATAATTTTATTAATAACTAGCTATTGCCCGCGGCTCCGCCCGCGTGTAAGTCGCTTTTTGCGTAACCTCTCCATACAATAGGCCTAAGAATTAAAGTCTAACAATGTGTACTAAATCATAAGCCACTGCCCTAGTGCGTTGTTGAAGTCACAGAAACATATGACTCGTGGAATCGACTGAAGTTAATTCCACGAAAACTGCGATCGTCCCATCCGCTCTTTTAAATCCTCGCTCTTTTAAATAAGAATTAAAGTCTAACAATGTGTACTAATATTGTATATTATAGTATAACTAACTGACTCGGCAAACGTTTTTATGCCTTTTAAAAATTCAAAGGTCAACAACCCTTAACACTTAGGGGCATAAAAATAGATAGTTGCCGATTCACAGATCTACTGAATACGCATATAAATTTGGTGAAAATCGGTCAAGCCGTTTCGGAGGAGTACGGTAACTAACATTGTGACATGGAGATTTTATGTATAAGAAGAACATAGTACTAATATTATATATTTAGTATTATATTTCTGATTTTAATAGGTACATATTTATATTATGTTACAATTATAATACATAATAAAACTAATTATATAATTAAAAACACACACACACACACAAAAACCTTACAAATAGAATATTATATTGTTATTAACATACGGTGTTTCACAGGACGGGTCAGTGGACGCCGAGAGAAGCAACGTGACGGACCTAGTGTCGTCGTGCGACCCGCAAGGCAAGCGGACGATCTTCGTGCTCACCAAAGTCGACCTGGCTGAGGAGAACCTGGCCAACCCTAACAGGGTAACTTTACCTTTTATATATATACTATTTACTTGACGACCTCGTTGGCGTAATGGTTACCAAGCCGGACTACCAACCAGAAGATTCCGGGTTCGATTCCCACGGCCAACATCTTTGTGCTGAACTAAATTTGTTGGCTGTCGGTCTGAGTGTTAAATATGTATCTGTATATGGGCACAGCTAGTGAAATAAAAAAACTTATTGCACTACATATACAGTCATATTCGACGACCTTGTTGGCGTAATGGTTACCATGCCGGTCTGCTAATCAGAAGGTTCCGGGTTCGATTCCCGGCCCGGTCAACATCTTTGTGCTTAAATAAATTTGTTGGCTGTGGGTCTGGGTGTTACATATGTATTTATATATAATATATATGTATGTATATGTAGTATATCAGTTGTGTTAGTAACCATAATACGAGCTAGAAATGGTTCAGTATGGGGCTAACCAGCCGTGTGTGAATGTGTAAAAAAAAATACGCCAACGTGGTCGTCGAATATTAGTAAGATATTGTCGTCTGTTGCTTAATTTGTCACAATAAATCATTTTCTTTCTTTGTTTCCTTGTAAATTAAAAATGCTCGTATAATATTGTCGTTGGCGGACACAGATCCGGCGCATCCTGGAAGGCAAGCTGTTCCCGATGCGCGCGCTGGGGTACTACGCCGTGGTGACCGGCCGCAGCCGGCGCGACGACTCCATCCCCGCCATCCGCGAGTACGAGGAGCGCTTCTTCCGCTCCTCCAAGCTCTTCAAGTCAGTACCGCTTGCCACCTCTCACCTTACCTTACACAAACCTCGCGTTACCTTACACAAACATCACATTAACTTACACAAACATCACCTTACCTTACACAAACCTTGCCATACACAAACCTCGCTTTACCTTACACAAACATCACCTTACCTTACACAAACCACGCCTTACACAAACCTTACCTTACACAAACTTCGCCTTACACAAACATCATCTTATCTTACACAAACCTCGCCTTACACAAATACCACCTTACCTTACACAAACCTTGCCTAACACAAGCATCACTTTACCTTACACAAACATCACATTACCTTATTGACTCAGGCGCTACTTTGCGGAAATCCATTGTAAATAGAAGACAAAATTAAATATTTAGTGTACTTCCGCTGTGATCCGAAATCCAAATTAAGACAAGTAAAGAAAAATCAACTAAGATCAATTAACAAAGCTTATTTAACTAAGATTAATTAAGATTAACGTTACCTATCACAATTCGGAATTTTTAACTCTACACGTGTTTCGCCTAACCACAAGGCATCATCAGGAGATGCTGACTTTTCGAACGACAAGTCGAGACTCTCGACTTGTCGAATCTTAGTTAATTGATCTTAGTTAATTAATCTTAGTTAATTAAGCTTGGTTAATTGATCTTAGTTGATTTTTCCTTTACTTGTCTTAATTTGGATTTCGGATCACAGCGGAAGTACACTAAATATTTAATTTTGTCTTCTATCACATTACCTTACAAAAAACTCGCCTTACCTTAGTCAAATAGTATGTTTTAAATATTACTTAGCCTACATTTTTTTCTGTAAACGACTGGATTATGTGTACAGGGATGGGCTGGTGACTCCGTCCCAGGTGACGACGCGGAACCTCTCCCTGGCGGTGGCGGACTGCTTCTGGAAGATGGTGCGCGCCTCGGTGGAGCAGCAGGCGGACGCCTTCAAGGCCATGCGCTTCAACCTCGAGACCGAGTGGAAGAACTCCTTCCCCAGGTAACCTGACCATATTTACTGTACTTCCGCTGTGATATGAAATAGTTTACATAAAAATCTTTTTTTTTTTTACTTGAGGTAATGCATTTACGCATGCCCACCACACCCGGGGAGGTGGGTGGGGTATGTCGGACTCGATGCCAGAAGGGCATCACTACCGACTAAAACCTCACCGGAATGAGTGTGAGAACCTTTTTTACCTTTGATAAATCCAGGTTTTTTAGGTAAAGATATTTACTGTACTTCCGCTGTGTTATGAAATAGTTTACCTAAAAAACTTTTTTTTTTACTTGAGGTATTACGCATGCCCACCACACCCGGGGAGGTGGGTGGGGTATGTCGGACTCGATGCCAGAAGGACATCACTACCGACTAAAACCTCACCGGAATGAGTGTGAGAACCTTTTACCTTGGATAAACCTAGGTTTTTTAGGTAAAGATCAGATAGACCCGGCAAACGTTGGTTTGCCTTAAGTACAGTTAAAAACACTATAATTGATCAGTTATCGAGCGGGATGAAAAATGATTAAATTACTAAAATGGCACTAAAAAATAGAGGTTGGTGATAAAAAAGTAAAAAATTAGGGTTGTATATATTTTTAATCCTACATTATAAAAAAATAATAACAAAAAATCGTCAAATAATAAAAATAAATATTTAAGGTTGAACAACCCTTATCACCTTGGGGTACGGAAAATAGATATTAGCTGATTCTCAGACCTAATGAATACGCATATATAATTTGTTAAAAATCGGTCAAGCCGTTTCGGAGGAGTACGGTAACTAACATTGTGACATAGACATTTTATATATAAAAACATAAAGACACGTTAGATAGTCTCATCGAAAATCTTTCAATTCGTCGTTCGAAGAGTCAACTCTTCCTGAAGATGCCTTGTGGGAAGGCAAAACACGTGTTTAGTGAGTGCTAGCGAGTCGATATAAGCAAAGTTCTTCTTCGTATGAGCTAAGTGGCCAAGCTCTGGTGTTGAATTTTTCAAGCTGCCCGAAGGCCTCTGACTTGGCTTAACGACTGCTTGTACCAAGACTAACTGCCGGGACCTACAATTTAACGTTTCATCCGACCCACGGTAGCACCCAGATGAGAATGCCACTTTAAAAACGACAGTGCAAGAAAGACTGTACGCATGGACCGTTGCTTAGCTTCGATGATCGCGTCAGATCACCTTAGCTAGCCGAGCTACAGGCGCTACATAAGCAACGTTAAAATTACGATGATTTTGTTCTTGATCCCCCACAAAATCAACTATGAATTAGAGTAGTAACAGTGTTTCTCTCTCTCTCTCTCTCTCAGACAGCGCGAGTTAGACAGAGACGAAGTGTTCGAGCGAGCGCGTGCCGAGCTGCTCGACCAGTCGGCTGAGCTGTCCGCAGTGCCCGCGCCCGTCTGGGAGCAACGACTTAACAAGGTCTGTATATCTCTCTCTTTCACACAGGGTGAGTTAGACAGGGACAAGGTGATTGAGCGTCCGCGTCTGAAAACAAGTAATGTAGGTACAGTTTTAAAGTTATAAATGTATTACTGTTAATGTATAGTTGTAGGTCTCGGCTGTTAGTATTAGTACAAGCAATCTTTAGGCCAAGTCAGAGGCCTTCGGGCGGCTTGAAAACTCTCGACACCAGAGCTTGGCCACTTAGCTCATACGAAGAAGAAGATTGCAACTTTATATCTCTGTGTGAAAAAACACTCAGAGATATAAAGTAATATAAAGCTCAGTGGTAAAAAGTCCGCTTTTCAATCTGATGGTCCCTGGTTCGATACACCAATTACTTCATTTTCAAGTCATATGTGGATTTGCACTCGCTTTACGGTGAAGTAAAACACAGTGAGGAAACCGCCATGTTCGAGGACTGCCATAACCGAAGACGTGTGTCATCCTCCAACCCGTACTTGACCAGCGTGGTAGATTACCACCTGTATCTCTCTACACGTGAGTGTAGGCCCCGAATCCCAGCAGTGGGAACGTATAGTGGGCTACTTATGCTTATGCTACCGTGGGTCAAATGACACGTTTAATTGTGAACCGGTTGTTAATCTTCGTACAAGCAGTCCCTAGGTCAAGTCCTTCAGGCGACTTGAAACTCAACACCAGAACTTGACCACTTAGCTCATACGAAGAAGAAGAAGATTACAACTTTATAACTCTGTGTACTGATGTGATGTATCTGCTTAGGCGCTGTGGAACGCGGCCGCGGACGAGGTGTTTGAGAAGATATACCTGCCAGCTGCAGCCAATGCCCAAGAGGATGTTGGTGAGTGACATACTGTACCCGGTTGATGTGCGATACATATTTTATTTTTATTTGTTCCTTTATTTCAGGCAACTAGAGGCCCATAAAATACAAAACATATAAATAAATATAACTCTATATTGCATCGACCTTTGGAATGAGACAATCGACGTTCAATTCAATATATCAAAATAAATTTTATATTTATTGTTGTACTAGTTGCGCCCACACACATGATTTGTTTTTCAAGTTATGTGTGGATTTGCACTCGCTTTACGGTGAAGGAAAACATCGTGAGAAAACCGGCATGAAGACCACAATATCCGAAAACGCATGTCATCAGCCAACCCGCACTTGGCCAGCGTGGTGGATTATGGCCTACATCTCTCTCCTCGTGAGAGAAGGCCCCGAGTCCCAGCAGTGGGAACGTATAGTGGGCTGCTTATGCTAATTAGTTTTACAATATAGACCACAACAACACTGCGGGGCGTAGTTAGTGTCTTTTTATCTTTCCCCATTGATCTTCTCACCCTTTCCAGCGTCCGTTATACCCCGTCAAGTGCGAGTGAGAAAGCAGGAGGCGGGAACAGTGCAAGCAGCTACTATATGGCTAGATCCTTACGATATTAACTATAGTTAGTTCATAATTCATTTATCTATACCAATATAAAGAAGAAAACGTTTATTTTTTTTAGTTGTTTGACGCGAATGGGCTCCAAAACTATTGGACCGATTTGACCGAACCCTGAGTTTTGGCTATATTTTGTTTCTTTAAGCCGGGACGGGATGATAGTTGATAATAATAATAACTTATACCGTGGGTCGGATGACACGTTAAATTGTAGGTCCCGGGTGTTAGTCTCAGTACAAGCCAAGTCAGAGGCCTTGAAACCTCTCGACACCGGAGCTTGGTCACTTAGCTCATATGAAGAAAGAAGAAGAAAGTATTTTGCGGGCCGTAATATTTGATTTAAAAATGTATCTAGTTAGATTTTAGATATTGTGTAATGAAATTAAATTACTTAGCATCTATTAGGTGAAACAGCTACGTTACACGATATATAGTTAAGTTTAAACTGCAGTTTCCGTAGTTCCCAAACGTACTTTTTTACTGTAGATGTATCGTTGCAGTTTGAACTGTACTATTAATCGTTAGAGGATAATGTAGCGGCCATTATAGAATAGATTATTAGTTAATTATCAAGTTCAATCAGACACACTATCTCAATCGTACAAAAACGCTATCTGAGAATTATTTTTTTTTCTCAATCTTACAGACATGCTATTTCTATCTTAGAGACAAATTATCTAATATTACAGACAATTTACCTAATCTTACAAACACAATATCTATTCTTATAAAAAATATGTAGTCATACAAACAGATTTTCTTATCTTACAGACAAATCATCTAATCTTGCATTCAAATTATCTAAATTATCTTACAGATATAATATCAAATCTTAAAAACAAATTATTTTATCTTACAGACAAATTATCTATCTAATCTTGTATACAAATTATATTATCTTACAGACATATTATATAATCTTACAAACAAATTATCATATCTTACTTATCTCATATTATCTAATACTACAAATTCACTACTCATACAGACAGATTCACTAATCTTACAGACCAATTATCCTATCTTACAGACATACTATCTTCTATTAGAGACAAATTATCTAATCATAAATTCTTATAGACCAATTATCTTATCTTATAAACAAATTATCTAATCTTACACATAAATTATTCCAATCTTACAGACAAGTTCAACACGCTAGTGGACATAAAGCTGCGCGAGTGGGCGGAGTCTCAGCTTCCCACCGCGTCCATCCGCGCCGGCCGCGAGGCTCTCAGGGAAGAGTTCACTGACCTCATGGAGAAGGCGAAAGACTCTGACGTCATATACGAGCCTGTCAAGAGGGATGCCGTGGAAGAGGCTCTCAACAGGCACCAGTGGGAGGAACGTGCACAGGATGTAAGTATTATGCGTCCACCATCGGACGAGTAGGAAAACACCAAGACGGCACCGTTATACTTTGGAGGTGCCTAAGTCGCGTACTAAGCGGTTTGCCTCCACCTTCATTGTGCGTACTGCCAAGGTGTGGAATTCTTTGCCAAATTCCTTGTTCCCCGATAACTTATAATCTAGCGGTTTTCAAGGCAAGAGTGAACCGGTTTCTTCTGGGCAAGCGCGCTCCACCTTAGATCGCAATTTCGCTTACCATCAGGTGAATTGCGATCAAGCGCAAGCCCATTATGAGTAAAAAAAAACTAAGAATAGGACTGTCAAGCCGCCATTTTGCTCAATAATACGCGCTAACGTCATTACCAAAGTGTATGGTGTGCCTATAAATTAGTAAACAAATTATGTTCAGTTTATATGTTTAAGATAATTTGTACGCTCTTTTGGTTTTTTTTTTTCTTACTTTTCACACCAAATTAATTATAAATGAGTAGTAGTAGTTCATAGGCACGATTTTTTTTCATTTAGTACTTGTGCACATTAAAAACGATTTCTCGTGGTCTCCAATGGAGCACCGCACCTCTCTTCGAACTCAAAATGAGTTGTCAAAATGTACATTAGTACAGTAATTAAATCTATATCTATGAAGAAAAAAAATATGAAAATTCTTTTTTGAGCTTTTTTGTTGGCAGTACTATTTTGACAGTTATCGCGTGAAGTTGGTAGCAAGCGCGATCCTATTCTTAGTTAGCACGCATAATAACGTGTCTTTGACTTGACTTTGACTTTCATTCGACATGGTAAGAGAGAGAAGACATTGCTTACTCTGCCTCGTCCCACTGCCATCTCCGAACTCACCCTTCGCAATTTACTATATTTTGCGATTTTCAAGGCGAGAGTGAACCGGTTCCTTATAGGTAAGCGAGCTCCACCATAGATCTCAATATCACTTCTAAAAGGTCCTAAAAAGTAAAAACCCCAGGGTCCTATTTTACTAAGCTTCCTCTGTCTGTGACCATGCAGGCTGTATCCCAGAAACCATGATAGCTAGCTAAAATCTAATAATTTTCACAAGTTATGTTTTTCCCATGCCCGCTATAACAACAAAAACTAAAAATTGAAAAAAAAAATGGGAGTCCCCATACAGGAAACATAACAGTAACAGGGAGACACTTAAAATTTACACAGAATATATAAATGTATTTATCCAATTGAAATAAATAATTACATTTAAGGAGATAAAATGAAATTAATAATTACATTTAATAATAATTATATTTAAGGGGGCTCCCATTCAACAAACATGTTTTTTCGCCTTTTTTTAAGATAATGGTACGGTACCCTTTCACATGCGAGTTCGACTCGCACTTGGCCAATTATTATTAACCCCTCGTGTCTATTATATGCAGGTGCTCAGAGTTCTCCAGCTGAACGCCCTCCAAGACCGCTGCGTGGGCTCGCGAGCCGACTGGGACGCCGCCGTGTCTCTCATGGAGACCGCGCTTAAGGACAAGCTGGATCTCACACAGCAGGAGCTCAAACAACTTACTGGTGAGTCGCTGAGCGAAGCGAGCGCCTGACGTTAAATAACTATAACTTGGATACTAATGGTCCGATCGTGATAAAATTTGACGCAAATGTAGTTTAACACTCTGGGAAAAGCTAGTATAAATATAAATAGAACTGGCCAAGTAGTGGTCAAGATATGAGTTTCGATTTTTCCCAATTTTCCAAATAAAATTGTTATATTGGACTACATTGGCTTGGACCGAAACAGATAGCAAGCTATATATCTAGCATTTTTTAGCTCATTTATAAACAGTTCCTGGCTAAACAAGCTTTGTTCGGTTTTTTTTCATATGACATTTCCTAAAAATGATTCCTAGCTAGATCGATTTATCACCCCCGAAACCCCCTATATAACTAAATTTCATCAAAATCGTAAGAGCCGAATTCGATATTCCAATTATATATATACAAGAATTGCTATTTGAATATATAAGATATAGAGTTCTAGGAAATAATAAGTCTACTACAAACTAAACTGCTATCTAAACAATGGATCGTTAAAACATATAAAGGTGATACAGTTGAACAAGTAGTAGCATTGGAGTATAATCGGCTGTGGATGATGATGTTGGTGATATGAATCGAATCCTTCGTTGAAGATTGGGGCACCGAGTAAACGAAATGTCTCACTAGATAAGATTTTTTTTATTAGCAGCCAAACTGTCAAAATTCCGGCTAATTAATTCTCTAGAAGATGCATCTGTGATATCATTAACGAAAAGTTGATGATATGAATATGTGGAGACGTGCGCGATGTTTCCTGCAAAGCATCGACGGACATGCGCGCGCGCCAGCGCCCCGGCGCAGACTGAAGGCGCGCGGCGCCGAAATGTTTATTTGTAGGAACGGCGCCAACCAATAGCAAGCGCGCACGACAAGCGCGCATTTAGTTAGTAATAAGGCTAGGATATTAAGTAGTACATAAGTAGAATAATTATTGAATAAACTTACGGGATTTGGATCCTGCCTTTCATTCGCAACTTAGACCTCACACACGCTTAGTAGAAGACCATCCTACAAATATAATATTCCCCCAGGTCCAGGGCTGAAGGAGCGCTGGCTGTACTGGCAGAGCACGAGCGACGAGCAGCTCCGCCGGTGGGAAGTGAGAGCCGAACTGGAAAGACTCGGCGCCACCAGGCCTAACCTCATGTACGACGAGGTGAGGCTCCCATACACATATCAACTCCATGTAACGTCACTCGATTTAATGACAAACTCTCTAAAGCGTCGAAATCAATTGGCTTTAATTGGTTTAGCTTTTATTTTAATATTAGGACACATTCACACACGGCTAGTTAACCCCATACTGAACCATTTTTAGCTCGTATTATGGTTGCTAACACAACTGATATACTACATATACATACATACATACATATTATATACAAATACATATTTAACACCCAGACCCACAGCCAACAAATTTAGTTAAGCACAAAGATGTTGACCGGGCCGGGAATCGAACCCGGAACGTTCTGATTAGCAGACCGGCATGGTAACCTTTACGCCAACGAGGTTGTCTGTTGCTTGTATTCCATACAATTATATCTCCATTTAACAACCACTGTCTATAACGCCATAAAAAGCAGTCCTCTCAGTGTCAATACATACGAGCTTACACTGTATCTCACTAATATTCGACGACCTCGTTGGCGTAATGGTTACCATGCCACACTGCCAATCAGAAGGTTCCGGGTGCAATTCCCGGCATGGCCAACAATTTGTGCTCAACGTTTATTTGTTGTCTGTAGATCTAGGTGTTAGTCAAACACTACGAAACCATTAAAGGTTTCGTCGTTAGATTCTAGGTTTTATTATCTAGATACTAAAATCTAGACTTTTTATAAGTAAAGCAAAGCTATAAATCTAATTAAAACATTATTACATGTACCACAATCGAATGTACTGCGGAAGTCCATTGTAGACGGAAGAAAATGTTTAATATTTAGTGTACTTCCGCTGTGTTATTAAACAAAATAGAGATAAACAAAAAACCATCAAAATATTATTAGCCATATTTTAGATATTATGATATTTGTTATATTTTTTTTTATTTAGGAGTAGATTCACACTTAAGGCTTTCCGAGCCCCATACTAAATGCTTCTCAGACTGGCAACCATTTCCTCTAAGATTTTTAAATAGTAATCACTTAACATAAACTTAAAATGGTCTAATTGGGGCGCGAAATAGGTAATATTATACATTTTTTATCGCAAAACAGATATATCAGCGTGATTTTTTCCAGCAAAATACACATGTATGAGTGCAGTGCAACAACTTAGCTGTTCAGTTGACAGTGTCGCTAGTGGAGATTTGTTGCCACCTAAGAGTGCTGTCGAACTTGTAATTCCAATTTTGGCCACCTGAACAGCTAAGTTGGTGACATGTATACGTATACATTGTTAGTTTCCGTTTCCGTTAGTGTCATTCTCTCTGCCAAACATGAACCCAAGCTTACCATCCGTAGTAATAAATCAACAAAATTCCGATAGATGGCAGGATCAAAAAAAGTATTGTTAAAGAGTTTGATGAAATTTATTTATTATTTTTAAATAAATTATTGCTATTTTTATATTAAGTATCGTAATAGAATTAAAAATTTAAAATATGTATAATTTTGTTTGATTATTTGAATGAAATTTAGTTATGTCAATGTCAGTTTGTCATATTTGACATACTTTTTAATAAAAAAACGTATTTATATTGCAGCAATAATTTTTAGGGTTAGGTACCCTAAGAATGAAATTAATATACTAATGCGATCTTTTCTGTACTTAAAAGATAAAAACGAATGCCTTTTACAAAATATTCGTTGTCTGTCTTTCTGTCACCAGCTGTTTCTTATACACTGTGATAGCTGAAAATTTCACAAATTATTTGTTTCCGTTGCCGCTATAACCCAAGAGTATACAAGTACTAGATACGCTATAACAACAAATACTAAAAACAGAAAATATCAAAGGGTGGATGACACGTTTTTAAAGTGTACCTTAAAATACGTGTTATATTTTGTATTTTTGCTTAATATCAATAACGATAACAGGACACTAAAGAATTCTAAAGAATATTAAGCTACATATTACCTCTTTTTACTCTATCTTTACAATGACACTTGGTAGATTCTTTAATGATTTCTCTCTTTCTTTCTTTCTTTCAAAATAAAACGAATGTTTGATATGGGGCAAAAAACATGTTTTTTGTATAAACATGTTTTTTTGCCATATTTTTATAATGGTACGGAACCCTTCACGCGCGAGCCCGGTTCGTACTTGGCCAATTATATACATTTTTTATACTTACGTCTTTTGTTTACCTATCAATATCTTTATCAATTTCATAATTACAAAAGGCTTGTTTGTTTGTTTGTTTGGATGTTTTTATGTTTGTTTGACGCAAATAGGCTCCGAAACTATTGGACTAAAATTAAAAATTCTTACACCGTTAGGAAGCTACATTATCCCCAAATGACATAAGCATTATATTTTGTTGCAAAGGGTAATAAATTCTTATAATACTCCAGTAATGTAACACAAGGTATAAAAAAGAGTAAAAAAATTGTTTCATGGCATGCGCTATGAAAAGTTAGTTGTGGCGGGTGTCGTTTAGTATGTCTTGAGAGCAGCGGAACCCATAAATACAAAAAAAAACTTTAATCTATGTCAAAATTATAATGCGATAAAATTTAAATGTTTGTTTGTAACGAATAAGAACGACTTTCAAACATATCTCCTAGAATTAAATTTTTTTTATGCCCGTGCTAAGCCGGGACGGGCCACTAGTGTATAATTATATCAACGATACAATATGTAAACTGCCAGATGTACATTTATTATAACTAAGATTTCGACAGGCCTCTTACCTTAGAATAATAATAACAGTTTTTTTTATTTCAAATGTAGCTAAAATTGTATCTATAGTCTAATAAATATAAATTCCCTGATAATATGTAATTATTTACTTTTCTGATCATTAGACTTGAAGCTGATAAGATAGAGTAAAAATTAGATTTTATCAATAAAAGGTCTCTGGATACGTAGCTTTATCAGATTTTGGCATCCCACGCACGCACTGTATGTAGAAGGTACATATGTGTCTAGCTCCGGTTTTGATGTTCTTAGCTATGTTTGATGGTATTCGGATGTCCGCGAATACAAAATATTGGATATGATATTATTCGCAACTTTCCCAAATGAAAGGGCTTACATTTTGGAATTATGCGAAAAATACAACTGTTTCATGCAATATGTTAGATGATTCGTGAGAAAAGTTTTTTCTTGTTACTAATATCATGTACCCTATAGATTTTTACTTTTCTAATTTCGTTTGAGGTTTGAAGGTATGCGCTATGAATATTAACATACACGAAAACGAAACCTATTGAAAATATTCTCTTTCTCATAATTTTCCTTCAAAAAAAAAGAGTTTCAAACAAAATAAAATAGCAAGAACAATTCATGAGATTCGAACCATGGTCAATTCAAATCATAAAAATATTTCATGTTCCAAAAATGCTTCCTCTACGAACGAGCTAATATAATCGACAATTGAGCGTTCGAAATTGGCATCCATATTCAAATATGCTGAAGTTCAAGTGATAAAAAAAAATTGACAATGCTAGTGTGAGTGTAGCCGCATCGTCACAGAATAGATGATAGTAGATATGGGTTTTATATGGCTTTTTGTAAATTTTTGCTATTAACGCTTAATATATGTTGTTTTGTGATGAGCCTTAAAAATAATACATTAACAGTAGATTTCGCGAACCGATTCTGAAGTTACAAAAGAAATTACTTGGGCTGCTGGGATGAATATAACTAACTTATACCTATTTAACGCCATCTAGCGGCATATGAGCACTTGCAGCATGCTAGCGAACAACCTTAATATAACAGTTTTTCTTCCAATATTAAGGTTTATACTATGTATTTTATCTTTGTATTTCAGGTTGTAGCAGTGCGAGACAATTTAAGACGGAAAGGCATAGAAGTGGACAACGATTATATTAGAGAAACTTGGAAACCCGTATATCTCAAGTGAGTACACAAATCTTCTATCTCGCCTTTGTCTCTTATTTGACCCACAGGTTCATAGCTTATAGACTTTATTACATTTCGTCACGTCACGTTTTACACAAATAAAAATAAAATAAAATAGCCCTTATTTCTGCTTTTTCCTTTATAATTCGTATATACATGCCTACTTACTAAACACTTAACCACTTGTATGTTGAAACGCCGGCTCCCGGTATAAACACATTTTCGCCGCAACTGTTGACATACCGGGAGCCGGTGTGGGTCAAACTAAAACTTGGAAAGAACTGTGACTTTTTTTAACAGATTACAAAATGGGCTAATGTCATTCAACAAACGAACGATTAATTGATTTAATCTATTCTATTATACGAACTATCTTCAACTGGATGTTCGTCTGTCAACAAAGGCCTCCTCTAAAGATTTCTACATATTCCTGTCGCTTGCTAAACGGGTCCATACCGGACCAGCAACTTTCTTGAGATCTTGCCATCTTTTGCTTTGTCTGCCTCTATTACTATTGCAAGTATGCAAAAAATATGAAAATACGGGCACATTGAGAACTTTCAACATATTCCTAATGTCTGCAGTAGAAAACGTAAAAATTTTAGATGATAACTAACCATCCGTCAAGTTGAAAAATGTGTCACCAAGCACCTAACAGTGTGTTCCGGAATCCTTACTAAGAGCCAGTAATTTAAGACTAGGTATGCTCCGCCTTAGGCTAGAGTGTCAACTAACTTGTGTTTTTATGCGACTTGCTGGACAAATCCCTAGCAGTGTTATTTTTTTTTATTTTATTCATATGCGAGACTCATAATCCGATGTTGTATTCCAGAAACTTCCTCCAGAGGGCGTTGACCCGCGCGCGGGATTGCAGGAAGAGCTTTTACTTGTACAGCCAACAGAATGGAAACGGGGTAAGGCTGTATTCACAATGACGACCTTTGGCGTAATGGTTACCATGCCGGACTGCCAATCAGATGGTTCCGGGTTCGATTGCGGCATGGTCAACATCTTTGTGCTGAACTAAATTTTTGTGAATCTGAGTCGGGTTCGATTGCGGCATGGTCAACATCTTTGTGCTGAACTAAATTTTTGTGAATCTGAGTGTATGTATATAGATACATTAAATATGTATCTAAAATATTTATGTATGTATATGTATTATATCAGTTGTGATAGCAACCATAACACAAACTAGAAATGGTTCAGTATCCCATACTAACCAGCCATGTGTCAATATGGGTATCAAGTCAAACGGCCTAACTAGTAGAATGTTATTGGTTATTCGCAGCTAACTTCAATATCTGGTGGTTAATTGTACCTTCTACCCGCCACCCTGTGGACTGCTCCAATACGATGATGTCGTTGGCGTATTGGTTACCATGGCGTACTGCCAACCAGAAGGTCCCGGGTTCCCGGCACGGTCAACTTCTTTGTGATGAACTTAATTTGTTGGCTGTCGGTCTGGGAGTTCAATATGAAACCTAGTACTAGAAATGGTTTAGTAATTAACCAATCTATTAATTAATCTAATAAATTATTATTAAATAAATAAACATCAGGACACATTTCACACACGGCTGGTTAGCCCCATATAAAAATAAGTGGGGTTTTCCTTCCTGACGCTATAACTCCAGAACGCACGAACCGATTTCCACGGTACAGCATTCGTTGGAAAAGTCTCGGGTTACGTGAGGTTTGCAGCAAACACCTGAATTGTGTTTGCTGCAAACCTCACGTAACGAAAGTTGCAACTTTGGTGAAACGGAGTTAGCCGAGCAAGATAAGTCAAAGTTTTTTTATTCATAAAATTTAAATTTACATGTCAACCTTATATAAATAAAATAATTATATATCATTAAAATTAGTATACTGAAAAGTAATTTCTTTTTTGTCTTTATAAAAGCAATAAAACATATAGTTCTATACGATTCTTATAGCCGTCGACATTCATCTTTAGAATCGTCGAAGCTGTAGAAAGTTGGCTCGATAAGCCAGTTTTTAGTCTATTTTATATTTCGATACCCTAATATGCAAACCTACTAGCTAGTTTATTTATATTTCGATACCCTAATATGCAAACCTACTAGCTAGTTTATTTATATTTCGATACCCTAATATGCAAACCTACTAACTCCATTGTAGTTTTTTATACGGGAGAGGCTCAAAACGTCATTGTATTTTATTTAGATACATAAAAAGTAATATAATTTTATTTTTATTAGAATAATAAAAAAAATGTATATTAATAATATAAATATTTATAATATAAATATTTATTTAATTTTATTATAATAATAAAAATAAATCATAATTTTTCACGGGATTTTGGTCTTTCTTTATTAAATAGCGTAAAATAAAAAAAATACAATGAAGTTTCGAGCCTCTCCCGTGAAAAACCTGCAGAGTAGTTAGTAGCTTTTCAAATTAGGGTATCTAATCTATCATTGTGTTATAAAATCTATATTTGTGTTTTCCGCTGGTCGCAGAAGGAGTGTTGCGAGGTGGTGATGTTCTGGCGCGTGGCGGCGACGCTGCGCACCACGGCCAACGCGCTCCGCCAGCAGATCGGCAACCGGGAGGCCGCGCGCCTCGACCGCGACCTGCGGGAGGTGCTCGACGAGGTGACCTACCTTCCTCATTCTTCTTCTTCGTCTTCAACCTTTTCCCACTAGGATTTTGTTTTAATTGATGAATAGGCTTACGTTTGACCGCAGCTAGCCTGATGTTAAGCTTAACTGTGGTCTAAGATGTAACACGCTTGCCTAGAAGGAACCTATTTACTCTGGATTTGAAGACCCTCAAATTGGGGGTCTTCAATAATATTGAAATACTTCTCGGAAAAAAGAGACTCAGGAAGAGAGTTCCAAAGCTTAGCTGTTCTCACAATGAAGGTCGAAGTAAAACGCTTTGTGCGAATCCTCGGAACTTCGACAGTGAATCGGTGTCTCTTCGCTGTACCCCTGCTCGTTGTGTAGTGGAATGGAGAAGCGGGAATTAAATTATGCAGCTCCATTGCACACTCTCCAAAATGTATCCGATAAAATACACACAGACTGGCAACCTTGCGCCTATGTTCAAGGCTATATTCAAGGTGGAGTCGGCACAGCAAGATTTCCTCTTCCACACGATTTTGTCTGCCGTAATTTCTCCTTTCACTCTCTTTTCATTCATATCCTCATTTACACAATTCAGCCACGTCTTCCCAGGTCGGCCTCTACTTCCGCTACCTCGTACAACCATATCCATACATCTCCTAGTTACATGCATTTCCTCTCTAACTAAGCATCACATGCCCATACCAAGATAACCTTCCGCTCTTCACTTTCTCTGTCACTGGAGCTACTTTCAAACTTCCTCTAATATACTCATTTCTTACCTTGTCCATTCCCCATTCCTCAATCGAAAATAGTAGCGCCTGTAGCTCGGCTAGCTAAGGTGATCAGACGCGATCATCGAAGTTAAGCAACGGTGTTTGAATGGATGACCACGCACAAGATTGTCGTTTTAAAAGTGGCATTTTTATCAGGGCGCTATCGTGTGTCGGATTACACGTTAAATTGTAGGTCTCGGCTGTTAGCCTTAGTACAAGCAGTCGATAAGACAAGTCAAAGGCCTTCGGGCGGCTTGAAAAACTCTCGACACCAAAGCTTGGTCACTTAACTCATACGAAGCAATTGTACATATGTATTTTTGTGTGCACAATAAATAATTATCTTTATTTCTTTCTAATTTAAAATTATTGATAACTGTATGTGTGTCGACAGATGGCAGCGGACCCGGATCTCAAAAAGAAACTGTTGTCGGGGAGAAGAATAGAATTAGCCGAGGAACTGAGTAAGTATCACTTTCTCTAAAAAATACTTTAAAAAACTTATTGACTCAGGCGTTACTTTGCGGAAATCCATTGTAAATAGAAGACAAAATTAAATATTTAGTGTACTTCCGCTGTGATCCGAAATCCAAATTAAGACAAGTAAAGGAAAAATCAACTAAGATCAATTAACCAAGCTTAATTAACTAAGATTAATTAACTAAGATCAATGAACTAAGATTAATTAAGATTAACGTTACCTATCACAATTCGGAAATTCTTAACTCTACACGTGTTTCGGCTAACCACAAGGCATCATCAGGAGATGCTGACTCTTCGAACGACAAGTCGAGAGTTGTCGTTCGAAGAGTCAGCATTTTTCCTTTACTTGTCTTAATTTGGATTTCGGATCACAGCGGAAGTACACTAAATATTTAATTTTGTCTTCTATTTACTTTAAAAACATTATCACGCCAAAATTATTAGAATGCTAGCAGCGCCCAGCGATGTTACCCGCGTTAATTCGGGATAAAGGAGGTTAATCTGGGATAAAAAGTGACCTAAGTGTTAATACAGGGTCTAAGCTATCTCCACACCAAGATTCAAGCAAATCGAGTCTTTCTGAGAAAAAAGCAACACAACAACATATATAATAATAATACTCAATACTTTTTATTCCTTTCGCTGTTGAGACTATGGGCAGTTGGGGTGCAGATGCGAGGAGGCTAGTAGGAGAACTCGGACGAAGACTAGTGGATAGGACGGGGTATCCCCGTTCTCGATCGTACTTGGTGCAGAGGATAGCCATTGTTATTCAGCGTGGAAACGCAGCCAGTATTATGGGCACCTTTGCACCAGGTACGGTCATGGGCGGGTTTTCCTAGCATGAAAATTTTCTTGACATGTTTAATTTTTATTATATTAATAAAATATTGACAAATATAATACTTATAAAAAAAAACAAAAGAAAAATAAAGAAACTGATATATATTTGTATTTCCTGTATATATAGTTATTTTATATATTAATCATTTCACTATATGAGGTACCAAATTGACCGATCTTGACAAATACATTAAATGCGCAAGAAATTGTTCAACCCATATAACATCTTTGACTAAGTGTTAAGGGAGAACTGGCGGAACAAACGAAAAATAATAGTAGTTTAAAAAAACTAAAAAACACGCTTATCTGGCCGTTTTAAGTGGATCAAAATCGCGCCCAAAGAAGAAGTTACAAACAAACATACAAAAAAAAATATAATAATTTTATCAAATTAGTGTATTGTCATCGGTCCTTAATAAATCTACAAAGTTTCAACGAAATCTGGCCGTAAAGTGGGTCAAAATCGCACCCAAAGAAGTCAGTTACAAACAAACATACAGGTGAAGCTAATATAAAGCGTGTAGAAAACAATTCGAGTCAGTCGTTTGAGCGTGAAGAAGTAACGAACATACACAACAATACTAACTTTCGCCTTTATAATATTAGTATAGATTTTATATCATAAAAAAAAATGTTTTATTTTATTTCAGAGCGAGTGAGACAAGTGCAAGAGAGATTAGAAGAATTCATAGAAGCTTTGAACAAGGAAAAATAGTTATACGTCGCTTTATAATAAATACTCTATTCAGTACATGAAGACTCACTTCTCGACATACAGCACCTGTAGCTCGTCTAGCTAAGGTGATCTGACACGATCGTCGAAGTTAAGCAACGGTCGATCCGGACAGTCTTTGGATGGGTGACGATGCACAAGACTGTCGTTTAAAAAGTGATATTTTTAACTGGGCCCTGCCGTGGGTCGGATGACTCGTTAAATTGGAGTAGTTTTAATACAAGCAGTCCGTAAGTACGGCCTTTATGTTTTAAAATTCTTGACACCAGGGCTTGGTCACTTACCTCATAAGAAGATTTCTCGTAATCACTTACAGACACACATAATATTAACTTGAGACAGTCGAAAGTCTGTTCAAATATCTGTGGCGCAGCAGAAATCAAATACTGGGCCTCGAGCTTTGCAGTCTGAGTAACAGACCACTAGACTAACGAGGCATTCGTGAAACCTTACGGCGTGATGCCGTAAGCCTAATAAACGATTTTGTAATTCTCAAAGTACTACCACATACAAAGAAAATAACATCTATAGAGAATTTAAACTGTGTAAAAGACTATTCTTATCACAAATATGAACTGTAACGTTTTACCCGACACACGGAAGCGTCAATAGTGAAAAAAATGCGCTCATGTTGCGCAACAACTCCTTTTAAGTCCAAAGTCTAAGTCAGAAGTCGAAAATCTTTACCAATTGTTATAATATATTTAGGTTAGGATATTATGGTGTTATTTACACATGACAACTAGGCATTTGACCAACGGGCCATGTAACACGAGTTAAGACACTAAACTAAGGTAGAGCATGCCTAGTCTGGATTGACTTGCTCTTAAGGAGGCTGCCAAAACTCACCGCTAGATGTTTAGCGACAGATTTTTAAACTTGATGGTGGTAGCTGACCAGGCGAGTAGATACTAAAAAATACTTTACCACCACAAGAAAGTAGTATAATACATTATATTACAGAAGAAACATAATATCTTCTTATATTTAAAATTTCCATGTCACAGTGTTAGTTACCGTACTCCTCCGAAACAGCTTGACCGATTATTACCAAATTTTATATACGTATTCAGAAGGTTTGAGAATTGGCTACTATCTATTTTTCGTACCCCTAAGTGATAAGGGTGGTTCACCCCTATTTTTTTTATTATTAGAAATTATTTATGAGGCAAAACAACGTTTGCCGGGTCAGCTAGTAATATTTATAAAAGTGAGTGTTCATGTATTGAAGTGTCTGTAATTTTAATAGTTGTATAGTTAAATATATCGTTTACACTCAAACACTGTCGACATTGTACATTTGTATGTAAAATAATAAATAAACAACATATAGCTGTTTAAATTATGGAATTTGTGTAAGTTACGTTACAAAAAAAAATTGTATATAATAGTTTTTGGAACACTTATAACTTAAATGTTAACACATTTACCGTATGGAACTGTTCACACTTTGTCGGTTCCGATATTTTTAGTAGTATAAAAAAAATAGCGCCATTTAAATAAGGCTTTTACCAAGGCACATTGTAGGTCTGACCAGTCGCTTTTGTACTTTATGCTTTTATTTAAATTTAATAATTTTTCCTACATTGTATGTTTTTGTTAAGTTAGATTATCTACTACAGTGTTAACTCCATGGAACATCACTCGATTTAACGATAAACTCTCAAAAGCGTCGATATAGATTGGCTATAGCTGGTTTGCCTTGTATTCCATATAATGATACTTTAACTCCATTTAACGACCACTCTCTATAACGCCATAAAATGCACAGTCCCTTTAATGTCGTTATATTGAGTTTTCACTGTATTTGATTTGAAAAAATAAATTGTAAATTCCAGTCACTTTTCTAAATTGTCTTAAATGCATTCTTATGTACTATCAAAATTCATGACAAAATGATTTAAATAGCATTTAGATATTTAATGTTATTAAGATGTATAATTTATTATTAACTATAATCATCACTGGCCCATCAAACCATCTCTTGTAGTTGTAAAGGGGCAACGGTGATGATTTAATGTAATTAAGATGTATTTAGTGAATAAAGATTTAGCAATGAATTGTGTAAAGAATATAACTAAATAAACACTTTTATAAAAGTATACACCTACTCAATGCACTTATTTTGTTTACCGTGTGTGTGTGGATTAAAATGTATTCAAAGGGGAGAAGAATTATGCATTTATTTTTCTCCTTTGTTTTAGTTTGTGGTAATAAATCTGTATACAATAAGATGAGCAAAAGTGGATATATGGATTAGTTAAAGATATTACCTATGTTTGGATTAGTATTGACTTCCACAATTAAAGTTATTATTTTTCATATACATGTATCTGTTTACATCTATACATATTTGGTAAATGTATCATTACATATTATGTATGTATTTAGATTCCATGGCATAAAATGTCTGTGGGAATCTTTTCTCTTTTACAATGGCGACAGTGTACCCTATGTTGTATTTATTTTGTTAATAATTTAACTGCTTGAAATAAGTTATATTATAATAAAAAAAACTGTTAAAATTATTTAGTGTTTTATTTTAAATGTAACAAATATTAATAGACAACTCTTAGAAACTTCATAGGTCTTTTAAGTTCACAGACCATTGGTTGGTCTATGTTTAAGTTATAGATTTAGGAAAAGCACTGAATACTTTTATAAATAAATGTACAATAGCAATGAAAAAAAAAAAAAAATTACAGGGCCAATTGATTAATGGCAGTGAAAAAGCCACTTTATGATCAACTTGAAAATTAAATAAATTTCATAAGTTTGGAAGTACATGATATCCAAAATTAACTTATAAACTGTAGGGCATAGCTAGGCTAATAAAATAGCTAACAACTAATTATATACATGTAGGAATCAACATATATACAATAAATGCTAGCAGCCTGCCCTGGCTTGGCAAGGTGTGACACTATTGCCTTTTTGATAAGGATCTAGTTAATAACTTTATGGTATGTTACTCAGGAATAAAATAGCTTCCCAATGCAGAAAGAATTTTTAAAATAGCTCCAGTAGTTTCAGAGCTTATTTGGGTCAAATAACCTTTTCCTCTTAATAACATTAAATATAAATATAATTTATGCACAAATTAACTTTTTGGCAAAGTTATTGGAGTAAGTGCTAATGTTTCTTTTTTAAACAAAATTGTAAATATATTCAATCACTAATTTACGCTAGGGTCCGATTATCATCAGACAAGAATCAAGCTTGTATTGTCGCTGCAATAAAAAAAATCTTTACATCATTTTCAGTTTTTCACGATTATGAGGCACATCTGCTCGTCCCATGTAGAGCTTGTTAGATGGATCATGATGCTTCTTCATGTGATTCCTTAATATAATCTTTGTGACAAACTTCTTGGAACAAAAATCGCAGCTTAATGTTGGTCCAATATGTTTAAACTTTATATGATCGGACCGTGCGGATGCATTCACAAAAGTTTCACTACATTGATTGCACTGATATGGTTTTTCTCCCGTGTGCCTTCGTTTATGATACAATAACGCTTCTTTAGTAACAAATCTACGCTCGCATAGATCACATGGGAAGTTCTTCTCCTTCGTGTGAGTAACTTGATGAGCTTTCAGCAAACAAGGTGCGGTGAACTTCTTACCGCATTGCATACAGACATGAGGCTCAGCATTTCCATGGACAAACCTTTCGTGTACTCGCAAACCTCCTGGTGTGGTGTAACCTTTACCACATTCCTTGCAGGGAAATTTCTTTTCCACATTACTTCTGATGGGATGAGGGTCTATAGTGTTCTCTACGCATGCGGCTACATGTCTCTTGAAGAAATCTTTAGTGAGGTAGGTTTTACCACACTTGGGGCAGTTATTTTTAACAATGTGCTTTTCTTTGTGTGCTTCTAACTTGTCTAAGCCTTTAAAAGACTTGCCACATTCTGAACAGGTTTGTGCTTTATGAATATGTTCTACATGCTGTGCCAAACTATGCTCAGTACATAGATTGCGGCTGCAATATTCACACTGAAAAATTTCTGTACTTTCTCTGTGAAAATTAACTTTATATTCTTTGCTACTTGTGTACATACATTTTTCACATGTGTGCAAGTTATGTTGTAACAAATTGTGTGTTATCAAATCTTCAATATCAGGATATACTTCGTTACAGACTTTGCACTTGAGTGCTCTGCTGGAATGACTATCTTTGTCTGCCTTTTCTGTCAGGACTAGTTTACACTCACCCTCATTATATATTATGTACATAGAATGGTTTGATTCTATATCTATTGATAATGTTTCATTGAGATTGTCCAGTATGCATTCGAGTTTCATTGTATTTTGTTTACATTGTTGAATGAAGATGTATGTGTCCATAGTCTTGTTTAGACATTCCTTACATACTGCATCTATACCTGGAACCTTTACTGCCACCTGTAATAAGTAAGTCATTGGGTTTGCAAAGAAAAAAAACAAGTAAAAAAAAAACAAAAATCAAAATAGTTTATTTATGGATTTAACAGGGCTTACATACTACATACTATAATTACCATACAATTAATTGTCCTATGGCATGTACAGCTTCGGCCTTATTGTATAATTTGCATTTCTGTTTATATAGCTGATTAGTTTTGAGTAATCCTGCTGAGTTTACTCCATGGACCCCAACCTAGGCATGAGCCTGTGTCTTGGCGATCCATATTTCCTCAGGTACCTGATCTGAAGTTTGTGCGCTTGTTTCACAGAACTGTTTTATTACACCATGTATACCTATAATATTAGACTGATTTAGTATGTGAGCCTAGTGATCAATTGCATTGCTACTTATATGGCTAATGTGTGTGTGTATATGTGTGTGTGTACGTGTGTGTTTGTATGTGTGTGTGTGTGTATGTCGATCAAGCTGAGTACCTCCAGACAAAAATAGCTTAAGTTAATTTGAATCGTTTTTTAAAGTTATTTAACAAAATTGTATTGCCTTTCAATATGTAATTAAATAAATAAATAAACCTTTATTCAAAACTAATTTACAGCTGTTGTTCTTACTAACATTATGCAATAATGCAGCTGTTGCCGAACTAGGCTTTCCAGCCTGTGTTACAGCATACAGTTGCACTCCCTGGTTAGGTACCTACAACTATTATTCCTGGCAGTTAAGTTACTTTACAATAAATGTAGAAGAATAAGGTATACAAAAGTTAATAATAACAATTTATTTGGTTTGTAGGAAATTAATAAGGAAACAATCATTTGTTTACGACAAGTAGTTTGTAAAAAGAATACTTTTTTAGCGCTTGCTTTTAATGTGGCTGTTTTAAATTAGTTAACTACTACCGTACAGCGCTGTTCTAGTGGATAATATATTTAAAATACATACCTCGTCGCCGAAAACTTGGCGTAGAAGTACCTCAAGGTATATTACTTCGGCAGTCGAATAAGTTACCGTGTCTTCAAATCTGATGCCTTGGCGGTTTGGGATGAATTCTAAGCATAACCTACAATGGCTGTAATTATTTTCTTCAACAATATTAGAAATAAGTAACCCAATTTCAGAATCTTCAGCCATTTCGTAAATTAATCTAATTTACAAATTTGTGTCTAATACAGTTCTACTTTAGCGGCTTTTGAAATTTCGTTCAAGAATCTTATCACACGCAAAGCAAAACAATCCGCGCCATTTTGGAACAAATCTTTTCAACCACAGACTCCACACACTCCACAGAGTCCGGTTTTCAACCGAAGCTGAAGTTAACCGAACTCTTACTACGGTGACAAACCGCAGAAAACTGTAACATGACAAACCAATGTTCCGTATTACTCGTATCCGTAGAGAGCATTTTATTAAAATCTATAAGAAAAGGAAGATACCCGAAATCCGTGCCTTAAAATGATACTAAAAATGCGGTATATTTAAAAAACCGCATCTATCGCTGTACAAAACCTACATTGAACCTTACTTCATGATAGAACCTCTGATGAAAAAAATAATTGAACAACTTTTTAAGATACTTAAAATATATTTAGTAAATTGTCAAGTAAAATTTAAGTATTTTTCTTTGAAATTGCCTTGTTTTTTTATTACGCTCTTTTATTTCCTTATATAGATAATTTTATCATCCTATCAACTTAAAACTTTGTATTACATATGCATTAAGTTCTATATACACTTAAAATTGAACATTATTTTATTAATACAAAGACAGAAAGAAAGATATTTGTACGGATGTAAAGTAAATAAAAATCACGTTAATCTTACACCCTCTTTAATAATAAATACAAAAATACTTTACGAAATATAATGTGCGTAACAAACTTATTCACCAATACCACCCAGATTGAAGCAGCTTACCGAAGAAATCCGAAAATACGGCGCGAGCATCATTCAGTACTTGGTCTAGCCCGAACGGCCACCCTTCATCTGTAAAAATAGTATTAAAATATCGTAGTTGTTTTATCAAAAACCAAAAATAGTCAAGTGCGAGTCGGGCTCACGCATGAAAGGTTCCTATCCTAGGTATTATATATTTTTAAAATTCTTAAAATTTTATTTATGGGATGAAATATATTCATATATTTATATTTATAGTTATAGCAGCAACAGAAATGCATCGTCTGTGAAAATTTCAACTCTTTAGATATGACGATTCATAAAATACAGCCGTGACGGAAGGAAGATAGCGAAGTCTCAGTAATAGGGTCCCGTTAGTACGGAAACCTATAAATAACTAGTGGTTTTCCAAACAGTATCTCGCGATCACAATTTCTAGAACAATTTTTTTTCCTATATGTCACCACCGAGGGACAGATCAAAATTTTTGTCCGATCTGATAGCAAGAGAAAAAAACGAAATAGCACGTTAGTTGTATAGGGCCCTTCGCTAATTAGATATTTATAGTATTTGTTGTAATAGCGGCACGGGGAATATACTATGACATGTGAAAATTTCAGCTTTCTAGCTATCACGGTTTCTATGTTACAGCCTAGTGACAGACAGCGAAGGCTTAGTAAAAGAGTCCCGTTTTACCTTTCAGAAACTGATCCCTAAAAACTAGCAATCTATATAGCAGTAGCACTAAAATTAACTAACTTTCAGTCGGAGCCGGAGTCCCGTTTTACCTTTCAGAAACTGATCCCTAAAAACTAGCAATCTATATAGCAGAAGCACTAAAATTAACTAACTTTCAGTCGGAGCCGGAGGTTCAAGAATATCATCTTCGCATTTAGAATCTGCAACATAAATCTGAACTGGAATAAAACAAGAAATAAAAATGTCACAGCTTTGGTCATGTTACAACTTTATTCATCCATCTCTTAATGCTTACCAGAACTAGTAGCAAATAGAATATTTGATTCTTTAATAAATTATTCATAATTAAGTAAAGTATAAATAATAATATATATATTTATTACTAGAGTCTGTTATTTTTTAGTAATAAACAGCTCTGTGAAAATAAAATCGATTCTCCTCTCTCTCCAAAAAAAAACGTCAATGTCAAATTTGTCACTGTGAATGGTTACGTTCAAAAACATATATCTGTTGTGTCTAGAATCCCAAGAGATGTCGCTAAAGTTTATGACAATTTATTGTAAGCCGCTGTGATTGGTCGTAAAGTGAGAGAACATCTCTTTCTATTTCGACATCAGCCAAAATGGCCGAATTTCGTTGTGGTGCGATGGACGTCTCGTCTATTTTGTGTAATGTCGCGTGTTATTCGTTGTAAATAAACAAAAGTGCAGTAGTGCCGTGCTCCCGTAACCGTCCTGTACTAGTGCATTGAGTGTTAACATAAGTGTTAAAGTTGCTATCACACGTTTACAAAAAAAAGTGTTTAGTGTGTGTTTTTGTGTCGTGTTTTCGCCAACTTCTGTTTCGTGACTAGTTTTTTTGGATTTATGCACACTTAATTACGGTAAGTCGTCGTCCACGCTTCTGTTAGAGCCTAGTAAAATAGTTTTCAAACTTTTGTAGAGCGTGTTTGTGGTGTTCGTGAAGTTTTCACACATCTCTGTCTCTTTCCGTGTTGTAGTTTTGCCGTGCGTAAGACAGAGACGGTCGTTCATAGTTACGCTGATTTGTTTCTGTAGAAGCCAGAAAGTATGCCGCGATGTTTTGGTGATAGGTAAACGGTCACCCATTACGAAATTCGTGATTTCTAGACTAAATACCGAGCTGAGACGGCTCGGCTGGTGCTCGCTTCGATTACTCACGCGTAGGTTGCCTAGTGACATCATATTATTTCACATATTTGTCTAGTGTGCTCAATGTTTACCATTTGTGCATATGCATCAATATGGCTTTATCAAAGGAAGGGGGAAGTACAGGCCAGCTGTGCGGAATGGATTTTATTGCATTGATTTTTGTTACACTTTTTTCATACTCAGCAATAGCTTGCATTCAAGTGAACCACTTTAATTACCGAGAATAATCATCACAAAATACCTACAAATATACTTTTATATACAAAGAATTAAGTACTTTAATCATACTTTTGTTAATAAATATTAAGATGACGAGGCTAATCTTAATGATTAGAAACATAAGCAAAAAGTTTATTAGATAGAGTTCTTCTTCTTCGCATGAGCTAAGAGGCCATAAAATTAGATAGTGTTATAATATAGGTATACTCTGGAAATCAAACTTGGCTTCTTAGTTTAAACAAAATAAGTAAATATATTTAAGAGTATGTTGAGTCCAAAATATTATCTGATATAACTCTACTAGTGGCACCCGCAGTGATTCTCGCATTAATCCGACACAAAAGAAGTTAATCTGGGACAAAAAGTAGCCTATGTGTTAATCCAAGATCTAACCTACCTTTATAACAAATCTCATCAAAATCGGTCCAGACATTGGAGTGTGAATGAGTTAAATAGATTTTGAAGTTATTTGTGTATCCCACAAGAACCTAAAAAGAAACCTTTGTGTTAATCAAAGGTATAACCTATCTTCACACCAAATTTCATCAAAATTGATTCAGCCATTTGAGCTTTCAGAGGTAACAAACATACACACTTACACACAAACTTTTGCAATTATAATATTAGTCTTATATATAAAATTTCCATGTCACAATGTTAGTTACCATACTCCTCCGAAACGGCTTGACTGATTTTTACCAAATTTTATATTATGCATATTCAGTAGGTCTGAGAATTGACTACTATCTATTTTTCACTCCTTTGTGAGGTAAAATAACGGGTCAGCTAGTTATATATAAACATAATCACTGTACCTACAGCTTATATAATAATTAAAATAAGCTCATAACTATAAGGTCGCCAGTCAAAGCACTAGCTTAAAGTAAAGTACTAGTAAGTATTTTCTTTTTTTTTGTAAGCGTTTTAATAAAGTGTTTAATGTTTATCTATCTATGTATCTATATATCTAATAAATAAATTTGATTTGATATAAAAGTCACTGAGACGTTGTATTATAACTTATTGACTCAGGCGTTACTTTGCGGAAATCCATTGTAAATAGATGACAAAATTAAATATTTAGTGTACTTCCGCTGTGATCCGAAATCCAAATTAAGACAAGTAAAGGAAAAATCAACTAAGATCAATTAACCAAGCTTCATTAACTAAGATTAATTAACTAAGATTAATTTTGACCTAATTTTGCCAGCCAAACTTATCCTATTATAAATTACAAAACAGACTCACGTAATTTGTATAATAGGTAAACAAGGGTAATTACAAGTAATTACTACTGTCAGCGCATATTAATGAGTCAAAACAAAAATATTAATTATTTGCACAGAACATTAACAATGTAATTTTACTGTACATTAGTTGCGATGTATGGTGCTACCCATCTTAATCCGGGATAAAAATTCTGAGGCTTAAGCTAAGCTATAGCTAAACAAAATTTGAATGAATGAATGAATGATTAATAATTTGTCTATAAAACAAGATACATAGGTGGTATCATAAAATGTCATAAAAGTTATAACTATTTACTTACAACTAAAATGTATGTACTGATCCTCTAGTTTTTGCCCATAGGGCTTACAGACGTGAGTTTTTTTTTTCATTTGATCCAAATTAACTCAACCAACCCATTAATATTTTAAAATTAATGTTGTGTCATGTGTGTATGTTATTCTTTCACTCTTAAACGGCTGAAATGATGCTGATAAAATTACTTATCGAGATAACTTATATTTACTTGTAGTATGAGTACTTATTATTTTGTACTAGACTTTTTATCCTGGATTAACGTGTGTAACACCTGGGCTGTAAAGCTAGTTTCGGTACTAAAGACGGATGAAAAACCATTTATATACATATGCTCTTCCAACTTACAAACTATCGCAATTTTTATATTAATACTAGCTGACCCGGCAAACATTGTTTTGCCATAAGTAATAATTTAAGGGTGAACAACCCTTATCACTTAGGGATATAAAAATAGATAGTAACCGATTCTCAGACCTACTAAATACGCATATAAAATTTGGTAAAAATCGGTCTAGCTCTTTCGGAGGAGTACGGTAACTAACATTGTGACATGGAAATTTTATATATAAGATGAAATATATAATTGTACTAGCTGACCCCGCAAACGTTGTTTTGCCTCACTTAGGGGTATGGAAAATAGATAGTAGACAATTCTCAGACCTACTGAATATGTAGGTATATACAATTTGGTAAAAATAGGTCAAGCAGTTTCGGAGAAGTATGGTAACTAACATTGTGCCATGGAAATTTATTATATAACAGCTCCCTTCTGCTTGCCACAGTTTAAACAACACTAATTAGGGAATCATTTTACATAGAGTTCTAATATTGGTGCTTTGTTATGACACAAGTGCATTCATTCATTCATTAACCTCGCGAGTATGGTTTGCCTCTGACACTGGTCCCCTAATGTTTACAAGAGAGGGGTGGTTGACCACAGTTACTCAACCAAGTTTATCTGTGTTGTAACTGGGGGAGCCACTTGAACATTGTCGAAACAAATAATAATAGTTTAAAAAACTAAAAAACACGCTTATCTAGCCGTTTTAAGTGGGTCAAAATCGCGCCCAAAGAAGTCGGTTACAAACAAACATACAAAAAAATGTAATAATTTTATCAAATTAGTGTATTGTCATCGGTCCTCAATAAATCTACAAAGTTTCAACGAAATCTGGCCGTTTAAAGTGGGTCAAAATCGCGCCCAAAGAAGTCGGTTACAAACAAACATACAAACATACAGGTGAAGCTAATATAAAGCGTGTAAATATTAAGAGTTTTCATGATTCATGATAATTGATAACTCAACCATGTAACATGCATAGTAAAGTTTGATACTTCTTCACGCTCAAATAGCTGTACCAATTTCGATGAAATTTCGCATGGAAATATTCTGGATTATCATAATCGCATACGATGTCCTTTATCCCGGATTAACGAGAGTAAAACTGCGGGTCACAGGTTTTTTTTTACTCTGAATAGGTCAGCGCTTGACCACAATTCACCTGATGGTAAGTGATATTGAGGTTTACGGTGGAACGCGCTTACCTAAAAGTTACCGAGGTAGTGTTAACATGAATCTATGTTTTATATAATATCTTTCATCATAGAATTTATTGTCTCTAGCCATTAGCTCAGCGAAGTGGAATCAAACGTAATTACATTCAATGTCAAAAACATACCTAGTTACCAACAGTAGTAACTGTATTGAAAACATCCATTATAGCAGAAACGAAAGCTCAAACGTCAGACCTGGTACCAAGCCTCGAATACATAGAAACAAACTGGAATCAATTATCCACAGAAACAACACAAGATACATTCTCGTTGGAACTTGACCCAAAAATTGTTGTTCGATCAAACGACTCGCATTTAGCGTGGACGGTTGATTTCCACGTTCACTTGATGATTCTTGCTTCATTTACACAGATTACTCTTTCATAGATGCCTTGTTTAGCTATTTAAAGGTTTTTGAAAAGTTGTGCTTAAGAAAAGTGTTAATGTACACAGTTGAGGTTTTATTTTTTGACACATTTCACACACGGCTGGTTAACCCCATACTGAAGCATTTCTAGTTGGTATTAAGGTTGCTAACACAACTGATATACTACATATACATACATACATATTTTATATAGATACATACTATTTAAAAGTTTCTGTTACCGCTATATCAGTAAATACTAAGCACAGAATCAAATTTGACGACCCCGTTAGCGTAATGGTTACCACGCAGGACTGCCAACCAGAGAGTCCCGAGTTCGGTTCTTCAACATCTTTGTGATGAAATGAATTTGTTGTCTGTCGGACTGAGTGCCCAATATGTATTAATATAAACTGTTTAGTTAGCAACCATATTACAAAGTAGATATGGATTAGTATGGGGCTAACCAGCCGTATGTGAAATGTGTCCTAATATTTAAAAAAAAACATTTATCGTAGATCGCCCACTCGCGCTTGGCCTGTTTTATGGAATGCATTATATTACATACATTTTGAACTCAACATAACCCGTAACACACAGAAGTTTTATATACTTTTATTAGGTAGACAAATTAATGGTATATCTACAAATAGATTTAGCGGAGTAATCAGTATCAATGACAAACTTTTGACACATAATAGAAATCAGAGTAGAGTAAACCTATTTACGATTACGCGTAGTTGATGCATTAATATGAAACGAGTTACTGTTTCAGTTTAGTCTGTGTCTTTAGACAAACAAACAAAGCTAGTACAAAAGCCCACTGCCGGAGAGTAGCGTGTCTACGCTGGCAGCATTACCACGTTGAATGGCAATTGAGCTAGGAAGATTTTTGGTCACATTTGAAGACTTCAATCAGGCGCTCCGAAATAATAAATATAATTAATAAATATTAGGACACATTTCGCACACGGCTGGTTAACTCCACACTGAACCATTTCTAGTTCATATTATGGTTGCTAACACAACTGATATACTACATATACATACCTACATATTTTAAATAGATACATATTTAACACCCAGACCAACAGCCAAAAAATTTAATTCAGCACAAAGATGTTGGCCGTGCCGGGAATCGAACCCGGAACCTTCTGATTGGCAGTCCGGCGTGGTAACCATTACGCCAACGAGGTCGTCGACAATGTACATACATACATATTATTTTTTAGTTAACTAGCTGCGTCCCGCGGTGTTACCCGCGTGAATCCGGGATAAACTGTAGCCTATGGTACCATATATGTACCTATGATATATGAACCATAACGATTTCAATAGAATTCGGTATGGAGATAGCTCCACACTTTTTTTACACACTTACACTTTGACATTTATATATTAGTAAGATCTTTAATTTTTTTTAAAAGGCCACACACTGCTCATTGCAAGGAGGTCTCCGGAGTGTTTCCCGGAAAACCCGGAGTCCTCCATTAAGTACAGAGGCAGGTCACCGGGGGGGTTTTAGTGGGTACAAATCCCTCATAACCTGGCTGTGCCCCATTGTGGCCAGGTATTTTGAAGAATTCCGTCTCGTCAACAAAAAATAAATAAAAAGATTGTACACAGAGTACGTACCTTAGGTGTAATATGTTTAATAGATTAGTGCGCCTTATCGATACGGTCTGGTTCGCGGAAAGGGTTCAGATAAGCTGATTATACCGAACTGAACTTCGCTACCAAGTATTACAGGAACTGTAGATTATAGGGAATTTCATACCATAAGGGACAGAAATGACTCAATACTTTTGTCGAAATTGCAAAAAAAAAACTTTTATAAAAAGTGGTCTTTCTTAGATAATTCAATATTCGAGTACTTATTATCGTCGATACGGAAACGTTCTGTACCTAACGTTTTGTGTGTGAATCTGGTAAAGTGATCAGAAACATACAAAAAAATCATCAACATATTTATGATGATATTTTGGTTTTAAATGAAGTCTCTATTTTTATTGATTATCTGCAATGTATAAATAGAACATACTAGCATGCACGTACGCCTAATATTAGATAATGTCCGGTGTGAACTCTATATAACGACATTAAAGGGACTGCATTTTATGGCATTATAGATAGTGGTCGTTAACTGAAGAGAATGTATCATTGTATGGAATAATCAATTGATTTCGACGCTTTAGAGAGTTTGTCGTTAAATCGAGTGACGTTACATGGAGTTTACACTGTATTTCATCATGTACCTATTAATATTTACATCTATTACATTATTGAATGTATTACATATTGATTTTTTTTTTAATTTGACGTACAATTTAATGATTATCAATACTTAAATGTTTTATCTTGCTTATTTTTTAAAATGAAGAATTTCCCCAAGCAATGTTTTATCACTGTATTTCATTGTGTATTCATATTGACATCTATTAGATTATCGGTTGTATTACATATAGATTTTTTTATGACGTTTATTAATTTAATAATTATCAATAAATTAATTATTTATCTTGTTATCTTTAAACATGAAGAAATTCCCCAAGCAATGTTTAGGCGCTGTATGTATGAGCCCGATGTTTGTCCGTGAAAGCGTCGGCAGTATAAGCTGTGGAGTACGCGCGGTGATCTAATAAACCAGCTGGACCTGTACCGGTGTTGAGATGATGTCACTCAACGAACCAGTCTCAATGATCTAACCGACTGGCTTTAGGATTGCAGTTTTGAAGAACCTTTGTTTGAACTTAGTGGTCAGGCTTCGGTCTCGTGAGTCCTCAAATCATTTCCATTCATTCATTTTCAGACCTCTATCGCCCTCTGCTGAGCATAGGCCTATCTTCTGTACGCCATTCGCCTCGGTCTTGTGCTGCCGTCATCCAAATCCTGCCCTCGATGTTTCGTATGTCGTCGACCCGTGCGAGTGGTCGACCGACACTTCTCTTGCCTGACATTGGTCTCCAGTCCGTTAACGCCTTTTTTTCATTGCAAGGGTATTTTCTAATCCTCTGCTTTGTAATGCTTCTAAGGCTAGCAACCACACTCAAGTTGAAAAATCTGTCGCCTAACACCCAACAGTGTGTTCCGGCAGCCTCTTTGAGAGCCAGTTTTCCAGACTAGGCATGCTCCTCTTTAGGCCAGTGTCGCTAATTCGCACGTAAATAGAACGTAATAAATTACGCGCCCTGCTTGTTGAATGCCTAGATGTAAGGAGTAAGTAAAAAAAACTGACTTAAACTTTGGTGTTCGAGGTCAACTGTAACATAATTCATAACGTTATGGTAGTAACCGCGGGTTGTGGGTCGCCTATTCAGGTCAATTTGCCTTCAGCTGCATCCGTGCGTCGTGCTAATTACTAACTATATGTACAGCGGAGAGAAAGTCTTCCATCATCATCATCGTAATAAGTTCTTAAGGTCAAAGTCAGCAAGTATTTTGACTTAGGTCACGAGATTGCCGCCATGTAGGATGTTGGTCGTTGTCCAGTTACTTGTATCGGCAAACGGTCTCATAGTGAAGAGCCCCGACCAACATCTCGCGAGTCTCTTGCTAGATGGATGGATCAAGGGTCGGATACAGAAGGCAGTCATACTCGACACGGCGCGCATTGTCCGGAGGTTCCTGTCCCTGTAGCTCCTACCGCCGGTGGCTTGGGCCATGCCTCGCTGCCAGTGCCACGCTAGCTTTTAGGGTTTAATAATCATAATATTTTTTATATAAGTTTATTGTAAAAATCCTAAAAGTTAGAGGAATAAATGAAAACGTGAACAATAATTTCTTATAAGCTAAGTGGTCAAGCTCTAGTGTCTAATTTTTTGCCGGCAGATGGCCTCTGACTTGACTTAACCATTTCTTGTACCAAGACTGACTGGACCTACGATTTAACACACCATCCTATCCAAGGCGGCACCACCTATAATAAAACGACTATTTTAAAAGACAGTCTTGAGAGTCATTTGTCCAAAGACTGTCCGTCCGCATCGATCGTTGCTTACTTAAGAGTGGCATATGCACAGTACTGATTAATTTTGGGCTAACGATGATAATCTAAACAACTTCTAAACAACTACTTTGTAGAGAGAATAATTCTTTCAATACAACAAACAAAGAAATCAAGATAGAAGGAAGCGCTACACAAACCGAAGTAAGCCGGTGTCGATTAGCGATGCTCAGGTAGTTAACAGTCGAGTAAAAACTGACGTAAACCGTATTTGTTCATTCTTACGAGTAGGTAATGTGAGTAGGATATCCTGCTAATGTTATAATCTCGCTGGGAACCGAGGTGCTAACTGAGTTAGTCCATGATTAAAAATGTCATGGGCTAGTCCAGGGTCAACCCTATTTCTAGATTAAAATTATACCCGGTGGATTCAGCTCTGACGACCTCGTTGGCGTAATGCTTACCATGCCGGAATGCCAACATCTTTGTGCTTAACCAAGTTTGTTGGCTGTGGGTCTGGGTGTTAAATATTTAAGTCATATGTATGGATATATCAGTATTAAGTTTGTGTTATGCTAGTGTTAGCTAGCACATCACAAACTAAATACTGATATCATACATATACATACAGGCTAAATACTGATATAGGTACTACATATACTACACAGTCATGCCGGAATGCTAACATCTTTGCGGTTAACTAAATTTGTTGGCTGTGGGTCTGGAGTTAAATATGTATGTATGTAGGTATATGTTGTACATATCAGTATTAAGTTTGTGTTATGCTAGTGTTAGCTAGCACATCACAAACTAAATACTGATATACTACATTTATACTATACAGCCATGCCGGAATGCTAACATCTTTGCGCATAACTAAATTTGTTGGCTGTGGGTCTGGGTGTTAAATATGTATGTATGTAGGTATATGTTGTACATATCAGTATTAAGTTTGTGTTATGCTAGTGTTAGCTAGCACATCACAAACTAAATACTGATATACTACATATACTACACAGTCATGCCGGAATGCTAACATCTTTGTGCTTAACCAAATTTGTTGGCTGTGGGTCTGGGTGTTAAATATGTATGTATGTAGGTATATGTTGTACATATCAGTATTAAGTTTATGTTATGCTAGTGTTAGCTAGCACATCACAAACTAAATACTGATATACTACATATACTACACAGGCATGCCGGAATGCTAACATCTTTGTGCTCAACTAAATTTGTTGGCTGTGGGTCTGGGTGTTAAATATGTATGTATGTATATGTAGTATATCAGTATTAAGTTTGTGTTATGCTAGTGTTAGCTAGCACATCACAAACTAAATACTAAAACTAGATATGGTACAGTATGGGGTTAACGAGCCAGATTCATCCGTGTGTGAAATGAGTCCTAATATTTATTTATGTAGCTTTAAGAGTGTAAATGGTTAACACATTGAAAAGATTAAATTTAATTCAGATATTATAATTAAGATTAAATTTATAATTATATTACTCACTACCTGAGTCTCTGTTTCCTGAGAGGTATCATCCGGGGGCCTTCAAAAGTAGAGTTAATAGGTATCTTCTAGGTAAGCGTGCCACACCGTAGACTGCAGTGCAGCTTAACATCAGGCTAGCTGGAGTCAAACGCTAACCTATCAAGGTTAAAAAATAAAATAAAAAAAAAAAACATTAAATTGAACTCTGGTCTCTGGACTTTACGAAGTAAAAGAAACTACAGTACAGTTTCATTATCCCGATGAAGTCAGAACAGAATTCTGTGTGAAGACGTAAATTCTTGATTGCAGCTCTTCATTGTGGGCAATTATCTGGATGTACTGGCGAGAGATCGCTTGCAAATATCCTTAGAGGTCAACTTAATTGACTCGCATACTTGCAAGTAGACCGTAGACCTCAATATCACTTACCATCAGGTGAATTGTGGTCAAGCGCTGACCTATTCAGAGTAAAAAAAAAAAAAGTACATTATAGGTACACATAGTACAGTGCTAATTTCATGAAATGTCACTCGATTTAGCGACAAACTCTCTAAAGCGTCGAAATCAATTGGCTTTATTTGGTTTTGCTTGTATTCCATACAATCATACATTCTCTCCATTTAACGACCACTCTCTATAACGCCATAGGTTATGCCGCCATAGGTCTATGACGGCCTCATTAAATTTAAAATATATCACAGATCAAAGATTTTTTCATTTCATAACAGCCCATATTTAGGAAATTGTGAAAAAAATGATAATAATCATAATCATAATTATTTCATCATCTATAATTATTTCTATATCACTACTTAGTATTGTTTTTATGGGTCACATCTGGGTTCCTGTCAGATCAGATGATGTTGATTAAAAATTCAACAGAAGCTACTTAATGGAGTCGTTTAATACTAAAGTGAAATAAAATTATGATTGAAATATTATAAAATATTTATTAATTGTATCGTTTTGTAATTGAGAATCATGATGCAATAAAATACTAAGCGTATAAAGGAAGGAAAACGATCTGCTAAGAGTGATAATCGTAAACGGCTGGTTAGAGTTAGTATTTAGAATGTACAAGGACAGTGCAGTCTACCTTAGTTTTACTTACTAAGTACAAAGCAAAGCGACATTTGGGTATACGGCTTAACCATTCATGATAAACATTCTGAATTTATTTTAGTACCATTTAGTTTGATTGTTTACCACCATATAGCTTATAATTAAGTCTTATAGTTAACTAGCTGCGGCCTGTAGTGTTACCCGTATTAATCGAGGATAAAAACGTAACCTAATGTCTTTTTTCTACGGTCTAAGCTACATATCTCCGTAAATATCTTATATATATATTATGTCATATTTTAAGTTACTAGTTGTCGTGAATGTATGTGTATTATGTAAATGACATTTTAGTAGTAAATAATTGTAAATTGACTTGCCCAGTACGGTGCGATGCCGTAAGGTTAATAAACGTTAAGATTTTTGATTTTGAATAAAAAATATTCAAAGTATAAATAAATATGTATTAAGCGCGGTGTATCTGTTTTACATTATTATCTACATCATATTCTGGATTAATTATTTTTCGTACTGTAAGGAAATGCTATGCTATGTCGTTCTTCTTCCGAACCAAAAAAAAAACTTACAAATCGGTTCGGTGCGCTGCGGTGTTAGAATGAGAAGAAGTAGCAAACATACATACACAACCTATTCAAACATACAGATACCCTAACTTTCGCCTTTCTTGTGGTATAATTTTGCCACATACCTCAGTTTTTTGAATGAAACTCCCATGAACAATAAATCAAACGTCGATGATTGTTTTCAGAGAATTTGTCAGTCTGCCGCGCCTGTTATTTTTACCCCGTGACACTCAAACTTGCTATAATAAGCCCAAAATTATAATTGTATGCCGGCGGGGGCTACTACAAATTTTAGCCATCATGGTTTAATTCAAATTCAAAATTTTCTTTATTCAGACTACAAAAGGGGTTCATGGGTTAGTAATTACAACTTAAAAATAATGTTAGTATCTGATGAAAAAATAAAGAGTAGAAATGAGAGAACAAAATCTGTCCTGAACAAAAGCATCACTGAGGTGATTCTGAGTCACCGGAAGGATGCTTAAGTTACTCACGCGTCACTCTCAGATAATGCTTCTGCACAGGAGAGCTCAGCTCCTCCGCAACAACTTTCATGATGCTGTTGTGACTCCCCCGCACACGTCTCAACAGCGATGCGACCTTTTTATTTATGATAGATGCTCAAGCTCTTGTTGAAAATCTTACTACGAGTGATATTCGATACACATAGCGTCATCTATTCATATTTTTTTGAAACGACTTCACTCGGGTCTCGCAATCTACTATCGTTATATGCTACTGCAGCGCGTTGCGAAATATGGCGGTAGCTAGGCTGCACGCTCGATTTGCAGCGCCATCTAGGTTTCATCGGTAATTATGGCAAACTTCCGCGCCACGCTTTATTGTATAGGGATTAGCAATCCTCTCTAGTATTCTGATTCCTCGGTCTGGGTGTTAAATATGTACCTACCTATCGATATAATCTAATATATAAAATTTTCATGTCACTGTGTTAGTTAACGTACTCCTCCGAAACGGCTTGACTGATTTTTACCAAAGTTTATATGCGTATTCAGTAGGTCTGAGAATCGGCTACTATCTATTTTTCATACCCCTAAGTGAGGCAAAACAACGTTTACCGGGTCAGCTAGTGTATTTATGTAGGTATGTATCATATGTAGTATACAATTTGTGTTAGCAATCAAATAACACAAATTAGAAATGGATTAGTATGGGGCTCACCAGCCGTGTGTCAAATGTGTCCTAATATTTATTTATTTATTGTTTAATCAAAACCATATTGTTCAATTGAACTCTTGGTAACCCCCCGAAGTGTAATTGCTGGGCATTCGGTTTCTGGGAAACCGTGCAGTGGTTCGGTCAACTCTCGTTTCGCACTCGCGATGGGCCGAATTTTTCGGGACCAGTTTTTCGAAGGCGTGTTTTAGTTCGTTTCTGGCGAAACGATATCAAGGCGCGGAAATCTATGAATGAGGCTGCGATTTGGGAACGGGTTCAACTCACTTGGGAGCTTCGATTCTATTTTAGTATTTTAAAACGTCTAAACGGTACCAAAATCTTATATATAAAATTTCCGTGTCACAGTGTTTGTTACCGTACTCCTCCGAAACGGCTTGACCGATTTTTACCAAATTTTATATGCGTATTCAGTAGGTCTGAGAATCGGCTACTGTATATTTAGAAATAATTATTAGTGCAAAACAACGTTTGCCGGGTCAGCTAGTAAGTATATAAATATTCTTAGAGTGGTTCTCTAAACAGCCCTTAAGCTATTTTTTTATATATTTTTAACCGTTTACGACGTATGGCGAAAAACCTGTATAAAATAGAAGACTTTTTAAATGACAGAACATTAAAAAAAACAAATGAATTACCTAAGAGGGTTGCTCATCTCCAGTAAATAATTGCAATGCCTAATGGGTAATTATGTAACTGTAATGTGACATAATATTGCAATAAATTGTTTGACTTTGACTGTAAAATCAAGATTTGGCCCTAATCTTTGCCTTAAAATACTTTTGGCTCCTTTATATTATTTTGTACATTTTCCTTCGCGATGATCTCATATTGTGGTCGTATATCTGACATTCGCTATTCACTCGCACGTTTTATCGCCGGTTTACGAGTGACTTCAAATCAATTACAATAACTGAGCATTCCATTTCTAATGGCATTTTTTAAAGCTATCCTACTAGTGTTATAAATGCGAAAGTTTGTCTGTGAATTTGTATGTTGGTTACTTCTTTACGCTCAATCGGATAAACCCATTTAAATGAAGTTTGGTGTGGAGTTTTTTTTTTTTTTTACTTAATATTAGGACACATTCACACACGGCTGGTTAGCCCCATACTGAACCATTTATAGCTCGTATTATGGTTGCTAACACAGCTGATATACTACATATACATACATATTATACTATATAAATACATATTTATCACCCAGACCCACAGCCAACAAATTTAGTTAAGCACAAAGATGTTGACCAGGCCGGGAATCGAACCCGGAACCTTCTGATTAGCATGGTAACCTTTACGCCAACGAGGTCGTCATATGTAAGACTCCTAGGTCGTCATATGAAGTTCCGAACTTTCGTACAAAACGCTTTGCGTCGACCTTTATTGTTAGGACTGCGAAGCTTTGGAACTCACTACCTGAGTCTCTGTTTCCTGAGAGGTATCATCCGGGGGCCTTCAAAAGTAGAGTTAATAGGTATCTTCTAGGCAAGCGTGCCACACCGTAGACTGCAGTGCAGCTTAACATCAGGCTAGCTGTAGTCAAACGCTAACCTATCAAGGATAAAAAAAAAAAAAAAAGACCCTGGACTAAAACATAGGATACTTTTTATCCCGGATTAACGCGAGTAACACCGCGGGACGCAGCTAGTTGTTAATATGCAACTTTTTCTTTTTGTGAGCTACGTGGCCACTTTCTTAGATGAGAAACGTTCCCGGAGGCTATGACGTCATCTGGGCGCTACCGTGGGTCGGATGACACGTTAAATTGTAGGTCCCGGCTGTTAGTTTTACTACAAGCAGTCGTTACGCCAAGTCAGAGAGAGGCCTTCGGGCGGCTTGAAAACTCTCAACACCAGAGCTTGGCCACTTAGCTTATACGAAGAAGAAGAAAAAGAACCTTAGCTTGCCGAGCTTCAAGCGCTACAACCTGCTGGTAAATAGAATAGTAAACCGTTGTAGTATGTAGGTAACTATTTCAAAGTTCAGTATTGGTTTCACAACTGAGATCGTTTTGACACTCGCGGAGTAAATGTCGCGCTAAATATCAAACCTGCGGAGAGCGCGCCTTCGAGACCCAGTTAGCAGCTAGCCTTTAATTTGGAATATGTGCATACGTATTGTGTTGTCAGGTTTCTATGATGAATCGAACATGAAGAAAAGCTCCGACATTTTAATGTGGTGGCCATTTTGGATTTGAAATGTGTCATAATGTATGTATTGTTCTAGTCTAGCGTCAAGCCCAAGTGATATCTTCTAGGCGATCGTGTTACTTCTTAGACCACTGTAAAGCTTGACATCAGGCAAGCTGTGGCACAACGTGAGCCTATTCATCATTAAAAAAATGTGCCAAGTCTAGTACTCAAAGTGCTACCATGGCAACCATGGCCACCACAAAAGTTAAACATCTAACTTTATAACTATTTGTCAATAATGTCCATCTTATACATTACAATCAGGCTGCAAATGTATTGTAGCTATTGTAGCACCTCAACTAGTTACAATAGATCCGTTAAAAAACTTTTATTATAAATAAATCTTTATTTAAAACTAATTTACTTACAGCTATTGTTCTTACTAACATTGATGTTTTATACTAATGATTAATCATGTTAAAGCTGATTTATTCGAGGGTCAGCTGTTGCCGAACTAGACTTTCCAGCCTGTACAGCATACAGTTGCACTCCCTGGTTAGGTGCAATTATTGTTTCTGGCTGTTAAGTTGCTTTACAAAAAATTTAGAAAAAATAATAAAGTAGGTACCTTTACAAAAAAATATAATTGAATTATATAATTTACAGTGTAAACTCCATGTAACGTCACTCGATTAAGCGACAGAATACCTAAAGCGTCGAATTCAATTGGCTTTAGTTGGTTTAGCTTGTATTCCATACAATGATACATTCTCTCCATTTAACGACTACTACTACTATATAACGCCATAAAATTAAAATGCACAGTCCCTTCAGTGTCGTTCTATAGAGTTTACACTGTATTTACAAATTTAACTAATTGAAACGCCGCGATGCAGTGGCACTGCGACCCCGGATAGTAAACGTTATAAAACAATTACCCTCTTATGATGTTCTGGTTAAGTAGGCATCTAGTGCATAGTACTATGCGCTAGATCTAGAACCACAGAATATCTAGTAGTTAGTACTAGTCACAACGCAGTAGACTTGCGCCCGCGCAGATAAACAAACGATTTGTTTTTGTAACCTCAGAGGTTAAATAAGCGGTCCTCTTTTATGTCCCAGTAAACGACTTGGGACCTTCTTGATAAGGAGTAATAGAGTGCTGGCTGTCCTACCAGTGTTAAACTAGCATTAATATATTTTTTTACTCCGAATAGGTCAGCGTTTGACCACAATTCACCTAATGGTAAGTGATATTGAGGTCTACGGTGGTGCGCGCTTACTTAGAAGGAACCGGTTCACTCTCGCCTTGAAGATTACGCTATTAAAATGCTATGAGACTTGGTCCGTAACGTCACTAGTAACGTGTGGTACTATTTACTTATTTTTTTATGATAATAGGCTCACGTTAGACCGCAGCTTGCCTGATGTTAAGCTTTACTGTGGTTTAAGATGTAACACGATTGTCTAGAAGAAACCTATTCGAATATGTTATATTCGCTGAAATATAACATGTTTTGTATTAAATTGTGATAATAATTGTAGCTAATTAAATTAATTATTATTGGAAAATATAAAAATATAATATTTATATTTTCAATCAATTGAAAATACAAGTTAATAAAATAAACTGTGATTTACAACATGGATTTTAATAACGGCCCTCCTGCGTCGACAACTATTTTATTTTATACAATTTATAACATTTGCCATTCAGCGCGGGAACGCTGTTAGTCTGATGGGCACCTTTGCACCCGGAACTATTAGGGGCGGGCTATTTAGTTAGAATTAAATTTATAATTAATTTAATTTAATTTTTACATTTCATTTGTATATTTTGTAATATTTTATTTATAACAAATTTATCCTAGTGACGTCACAACCCAGGTCAAATGACAATTGAACCGGATTGTAGACTATGTGTTAATCCATAGTCTAACCTATCTCCGAGTAAAATATCTTCCCAAACGGTTCAGTAGTAGTCTTAGTACAAGCAGTCGTTAAGCCAAGTCTAAGGCCACGGTTTGAAAACACTCCAATCCAGAGTCTGGCCACAATTTACAAAGAATAAAATTCTGAAGCGCCTGTAGCTCGGCTAGCTAAGGTGATCGGACGCGATCATCGATGCCAAGCAACGGTCAATGCGGACGGTGTTTGGATGGGTGACCCCCATTGGCACACGACTGTTGTTTTTATTACACGCTTTATTTTAGCTTCACCTGTATGTTTGTTTGTTTGTATATTTGTTTGTAACCGACTTCTTTGGGCGCGATTTTGACCTACTTATAACGGCCAGATAAGCGTGTTTTTTAGTTTTTTTAAACTACTATTATTTAAGTGGCATTTTCATCTTAGCGCTACCGCGGGTCGGACGACACGTTAAATTTTAGGTCCCGGCTGTTAGTCTTAGTACAAACAGTCGTTAAGCCAAGTCAGAAGCCATTGGGCTGCCTGAAAACTCTCGACACCAGAGCTTGGCCACTTTGATCAAACGAAGAAGAAGAATACAATTCTAAAATTATTTGGTTACAAAGATTTAAAACTGGATATTACGTCAAATTTTATCGAACGTCCTTGCTATCACGAAAAAAGAAACAACTAAAATGATAAACATTGCTCTACGGATGTTCTCTCTGAGTAATATTTGTCATTCTTGCTTCATGACTCATCGGAGGTAGACGTCTTTGAAATCGCTTAGCATATATCTGTAAAATTGTCGAGGGCGCCACTGTACTACTGTTGTCTAAACAAAATCAAACGGTTAACTATAACTATATGTTGCTCTACAAAATACACTTTTTAGGGTTCCGTACCCAAAAGGTAAAACGGGACCCTATTAAGTACTAAGACTCCGCTGTCTGTCTCCAGGCTGTATCTCAGAAACCGTGATAACTTGGTTAGCTAGAAAGCTGAAACTTACACAAGATACACAATAACTTATTGACTCAGGCGTTACTTTGCGGAAATCCATTGTAAATATAAGACAAAATTAAATATTTCGTGTACTTCCGCTGTGATCCGAAATCCAAATTAAGACAAGTAAAGGAAAAATTAACTAATTAAGATTAACGTTACCTATCACAATTCGGAAATTCTTATATTTAATTTTGTCTTCTATTTACAAGATACACGTTTATGTATTTCCCGTGCCGCTACAACAACAAATACTAAAAATTAAAAAAAAATAAATATTAACTAAATAAATCCAAAATCATAATCATATAATCTAAGGCAACAAAACCACTGTGCATCAGTGTTTTGCTTGAATGTTTTTTGTTCCTTACTAAAACACTTGTGTGCAAAGTATTCGCAAGCAGTTTACGGGGTTATCAGGGTAATGATTTGTTTTTGTTTCTCACGGCTTTGTCGATGCCGCGGCCGCCCGGTAATTAACATAATGTGCGAGATAATGTTGAACTGTCTGTTGACATTGTACTCGTAACTGTAAATACAGTGTAAACTCCATGTAACGATACTCGATTTAACGACAAACTCTCTGAAGCCTCGAATTAAATTGGCTTTAGTTTGTTTAGCTTGTATTCCATACAATGATACATTCTCTCCATTTAACGACCACTCTCTATAACGCCATAAAATGCACAGTCCCTTCAGTGTCGTTATATAGAGTTTACACTGTATATCTAAAAATGATTCTGCCCCGAAAAGGCGGATGGTCTATGATTATTTTGTACAACATTTAATGATGCAATAAAAGTTTTGACTTTGACCCTTAACATGCATAACATAAGCAGCTCACTATACGTTCCCACTGCTGAGACTCGGGGCCTTCTGGCCAAGTGCGGGTTGGCGGATGAACACGTCTTCGGATATTGTGGTCCTCAAACATGTCGGTTTTCTCACGATGTTTTTCTTCATCGCTAACCGAGCGCAAATCCAAGCATAACTTGAAAAGCAAGTCATTAATGTTGGGACGGGATCGAACCCGGGGCCGTCAGATTGAAAGGCAGACGTTTTCCCACACTCGCTTTTATAGTGTGTATATATATAGTAGTAGATAGTAAGAGTCCGTTAATAAGTCAGTGTACGGTATTCATGATCGCGTATGTGTGAAAGTAAGCCCCATAAAGATGAGAGGAATGTATAATGCGAGACTAGTAGCGAGCCGCGTCTTCGCTCGCGCACTTTAAAACCTAGCGAGAACAGAACAAAATCTTGATTTTAGAGTTTTCTCACTATAAATCGTAAACGGTAAAAAATATTGAATAAATAGCTAAACGACCGTCTAAAGAACCACTCTTAGAATATTTATACATATTTTGGTACCAATCCGACTTATGAAAAATCTTTAGATTTTTTGAACCAGTTTTATTCTGATTTGTATAAAAATGGTAAAATAAGTATATTCTTAGAGTGGCCTTTAAGCTATTTTGTAAAGTAACAAATCAAATTGTTTACTTGCATAGAAATAAATATGGTACAAAGATATACTTAAATTTAAAAATATTGTGTACAAAAAAGAGTTAATCTATCTTCTTTCCTTCTAATCTTCTAATATAAAAAAAATCCATGTCACAATGCTAGTTACCGTACTCCGAAACGGTCTGTGAATCGGCTACTATCTAATTTTCATACCCCTAAGTAATAAGGGTTGTTCACCCTTAATTTTTTTAATGAATAGTAACAATTTATAAGGCAAAACAACTAATCCCTAAACGTTTGCCAGATCAGCTTGTGTATACATATATAAAGGAAACTGGTGTTAGTTAAACAACTTATGTTATGACTCAAGAACTGCTGAACTGATTTAGCTGAAAATTGTTGGGGAGGTAGCTTAGAACCAGGAGACGGACATAGGATACTTTTTTTGTCCCGGTTATCACGGGTAACACCGCGGGGCGCAGGTAGTTTGTATTAAATTAACATACATACAAACTGACGTTCGTATAGTATATGTTGATATAAAAATACAATGTGATAGCATGTCGATGTCGGGACAGTCGAGTGTGAGTCATGTACATACAGTTAATATTTTGTTTTGTTGTAAATAACTTGGAGCGATTGGCGAGCACAGCCTGCGGCGGGATACCGGAGTGACGTTATTATGTTTGTATGTTGATGTAAGTCATCGAAATATCCTACTTAAATTGTTTTCATAAATCAGTTATAAATTTAAATCAAAATTAAATATTTAGTGTATTTCCGCTGTGATCTGAAACCCAAATTAAGAGCAAAGGATAATTAAAAATATTTAAAAAAAAATAGGTGTGTTCCTCCGACCGACCACCACACCTCCAATACAACTCACGCCAGTAAAAGAGTAAAAAAAAGTCAGAAACATTTTCTCTTTCAACTAGGCATTTCATCCAGCAGCGCGCGTAACCGCACGAGTTACCGATACTCTAGTCTTAAGGTGGAGCATGCCTAGGCTGGATTGACTGGCTCTCAAGGAGGCTGCCTGAACACACTATTAGATGTTTGCCGACAGATTTTTAAACATGGGGGTGGTTGCTAGCCAGGCGAGCACTAGAAAATGCTCTACTGCCATGCTACCACACGATATTTTCCATCACCCGAAGCCAAGTTTCAAAACAATGCTGACAGAAGGAAAGACCTTGTACAGTAGAACCTCTATAAGTCGAATATCAAGGGAGACGCCATAAAATTCGAGTTACAGAGTTTTCAACTTATAGGTTTAAAATGTTTTCTAAGAAACAATAGTGTACTCACATTGTCGGCAAGTTCTTAAAGTCGGTAACTTATGGTTGTTCTAACAATAGAGGTAATAAATTCCAAATGATCAAGTTGTAAAGGTTGTAAAATTAAACGTTGCTATGTTTGAGATGCGGAGGTTAAATTTAACTTTTCGAGTTGTAGAGTGAGAATATGTACCAAAATGGCTTGGAGGGACTCGGCGATTATTTCGACTAAGAGAGGGTCAAGATTTCAAGTAATGGAAGTTTTGCTGTTTGAAGGGAAAGGAACAAAACATTTTCGACATTTGGAGGTTTTTGACTTATCGAGGTTCGACTTAACGAGGTTCTACTGTATTTTCCTCACGTACCAAATCCATTCTTTATCAGTTATCCGTGTTTTGTTATAACAAACTTTTCCCTTCAACTTACTTTCCGTCTCGGAACTTGCCGTATTGATCGAGTTATGAATAACTTACGAAACAATTGAAACAATGTCCTACTTCCCATAAGTGGAGGGTCATTGTCCTCTATCGGTTAACTGTTGTTTAATCTGTGGCTTACAGTCACTAGTTCACTTGTTAAGTGAGGTTCACATAGAAGCTAGAAAAATCTGTCGCCAAGCTCCTAACTGTATGTAGTCTGTAGTCTCCTTGAGAGCCAGTTATTCCAGACTAGGCATGCTCCACCCTAGGCCAGAGTGTCGCCAACTCGTTTGGTTATACGTCCTGCTGATCAAAAGCTGTAGGTACTACGTAATATTACTCAAGAATGTTTTAATAATCAGCGATTTTTCATTGGGGGAGAGGGGCCAGGGAGGAAGGTCGCAAGACTATTTACTAATTGATTTTAATTACATGTACCAGAGTGATTAATCTTAGACTTAAGTTTGTTGTTTTATCTTTATTACTTCAGAAGCTCAACATTGTTACATTTTAAAGCGACTATTTTTCAATAAATAAAACTTTATAATTTAGAAATTCATCTATGTTAAAGAAGTATTAACAAATACTATACTTACATACTTACTTTCACTCACACACACAAACTTTCGCGTTTATAATAATAAGAAACAACATAATATTGATAAATATTATACTGCTGTTCTAAATAAAATCGCCTACCCATATCTAAGTAACAACAACTGCATTCCTAATGTACTGTATTAGAAACTAAGTCAGCCTAGGTATCGAACCAAATTAAACAATTATTTACGATTTTCCTGCCACAACTGTCTTACCGAAAAAAGAAATCAAACTCTCGCTTAAAACTGAAACTCTTACGCAGTGGTCATAGAGTTCAAATTACCACAGTTGTTCTGTCACGATTGTGAAAATATTCTCGGTAAAACAGCCGCCGTCAATGATATCCCAATTGATAGCCCATATAAGCAATGTCTCATATTAGCGCTGTTCGCCTCTGCGTGAAAAAGCTAGCAAAGGACAGAGCTATAATGTGTCCGTTCGTTAGAGCAGGATGGACTAAAGAGTTCAACGAGGTTTCGATGATTTAATTTTCGCGTGTTTGTCATAATATCTCAAATTCCTGATTAAGTAATCTATACCAATATTAGAAAGATGAAAAGTTTGTTTGTTTGTTTGACGCGAATAGGCTCCGAAACTACTGGACCTGAAAAATTATTTCACCGTTGGAAAGCTACATTATGCCCGAGTAACATAGGCTTTATTTTGTTTCTCTTGGATTGTTTTAAAGCTCGTGCGAAGCCGGGACGGCTTGCTAATTTACAGATAAACGAAAAATTAAGCTTATCTGTAGAAATACATTCAAGCGTGTAACTACATGGATTGATTTTATTTATTTATAGTCAGTGAACTATAGAATAGAATAGCCTAACTTGGCCAATAAAATGGTTCCATGCGTCAAATACCGGACAAAACAGCTACCCGCGCGTCCGCGTGGCGTCACATGGTGTGGCACGGCAGCAATCGCGTGCGAGCTTTGTGTGTGTGAGTTTCGTTGGGATAGCAGTATAATTGTGTGCGTAGATGGATACAAATTCTAAGCGGCAATTGTATGGAGTTACTTTTCCGTTTATTCTAGTAAGCTGTTTATAAACAAGATAAACCATTTATTGATAATTTTACAATTATACGTCAAAAATTAAAAAAATGTCAATATGAATATAAGCAAATAAAAAAATGTCAATATGATATACAAATAAATTGTAATACATGTCATATGGAATAATGTCAATATTAATACCTAATAAAAATAATAATATTTAACAATTACATGTCACGACATGATTCACATAACATTTTTTCTGATATTAAAAAATTCGTCCAAAGAATAAAAAGCATATAGCACGCTGAGCGGAAAGAATTAGTGATTAATCACTTACTTGATTCGGAAGAGCTCGTATTGTTTACGCTATCAAGTGGGATATTATCATTAGCCACTGTTTACCATGGCGATTAGGAAACTATGATTTACAACTTCCACCGCAGTTTAATGTGTACTAACTAGTGTTTATTCTGTGCCGCTAGCGTCGAGCCGTGAAACGGCTAATGAATTTTGCATGAATCTTTCACTATTAGTACCATAGAGCGTACCGATTGCATTCTATAGTAGAGTGACGACATAGACTATGTTACGGGGATATAAAGAAACACCACAAACTGTTCTGTCTGTGCATCTGTTGGCGTAATGGATACCATACCAGACTGCTAACCGGAGGGTCCCGGGTTCGATTCCCGGCACGGCCAATAAGATATTGGCGGGAATTGAACCCGGCATAGTGATGAACTAGATTTGTTGGCTGTCGGTCTGGGTGTTAAATATGTATCGATATAAAGTATTTATGTATGTATTTGTAGTACCTATATCAGTTGTGCTAGCAACCATAATACAAATTAGAAATGGTTTAGTATCCTAACCAGCCGTGTGTGAAATGTGTCCTAGTAAATATCTATTTATTTATCAATGACAGTTTGTTCAGGCACAATATTGTTGTACAGATAATTATACATTTTAAAGAATAAAGTTAAAGCATGTTGTATTTGGAAATTATTACTTAGTTAGTAGTCATTCTATTAAATTTTTGATTAGGGCACCCAAAGCCGGGTGTAGGCACCTTCCTTGCAAGTTATTCCAGACTAGGTATGCTCTACCTTAGGCCAGAGTGTTACCAACTCGTGTCAACAACTCAAGGTTACGCACCCTGTATTAGTAAAAAAAAAGCCTGTAACACTCGTTTTTTTTTGCGTCGTAGGCTAAAAATAGTTAATTTAGAAGAAAGCGTGAAAAGCTATGACTTGTTATCTAAGAGTTTCTAGTTTAACGGTTCCTAATTACGGAGAACTTTTAATAAACCGATTAAAATCGTTGCGAAGTTTTGTTTTCGTTGTAATTTCTCTCTCCTATTGAAATGACGATATCTTTCTCGAAGTTAACATTGAGTTCAATAACTTCTTGCCCTACTGTTAAACTTCAGGTCAATTGTTCAATTTCAGGTTTACTATTATGTAAACCAACTATGTTTAAATGTTTTAAATTTTTTTTTATCAAAGCGGCTACGTAAATTATGAACAGACCATATTTATTTTTTCCTTCTTCTTCTTCTTCGTAAGAGCTAAGTGGCCAGGCTCTGGTGTCGAGTTTTTAATCCACCTGAAGGCTTAACGACTGCTTGTACTAAAACTAACAGCCGGGATCTACAATACAAAGTTATAACGCACTAGACAGACAGACACGCAACAATTCCATAAATATTTTTTTTTTGTTTCTGTTACTTATTTGCCCCCTATCAGTTGTCGGAAAAATATTCAAAGTGTAGATTTTTCATCATTTTAGCACTTACCACTGCTGAGCATAGGCCTCCCTTTTTTGTACTACTCGATTTTTACTAGTTAATAAATATTGATAACAAATTTAATAAAAATATTTAGAGAATCCACACATAACTTGAAATGATTAACCAAAGAGATTTAGTAAGGGAATGTGCCAACGTTTGGAACAATTCCTTGGTAGTTGTAGTTTCATTTAAGACAACAAACACGGTGAAAATGTTCCAAAACTTAGAACGCGCATGTTTTTAAACGTTTCATATCTGTAGTATTATAATCTATGCGAATAACTACATGTACGTTACATACAGACTTGAACTAGTGTATTATTCTGTTACTTAGTTAAGACTACCTAACGTTGGATTCACTTTTAGATTCACTCTCTCGTTTTCATTCATTACGAGTACAACTATGGCGATACGGATAAAAACAACAATGTGGGAAATGTTAACTAGACTATAATGCTAGTATGTATGAGGTATTCATGTGTATGTATGTAACATAGTTTGTATGGGAGATATGCAGTAAGTAAGTTGTAAGTTTTTGTATTGTACAGGTAAGCATTTAGCATTTACAAGCAGGGCGCGTAACCTAAGAAGTTAACCAAGCGCAATCCACCGTAGACTTCAATATTACTTACCATCAGGTGAATTGTGGTCAAGCGCTTACCTGTTCAGAGTAAAAAATAGTTAGCAGCGCTATGGTCTAAGATAGAGCATGCCTAGGCTGGAATATAAGGCTCTCAAGATACTTTTGAGCGTATGATATTTCAATTATTGATAATACATTGATGTCTGGGATTGTAAATTAATGTTGCTATAAATAAAAATAATATCTTTTAAATAGTAAAGTTTTATTTGAAAATCCTTGACAAAAGAAGACATTTTCAAGTAAAGATGCAGAAATGGGCAAAATCTCAAATATATGTATAGACTTCTTTAGATCCAACATCGCTCGTGACACAAGCAGCAAAGAAAAACAATACACAAGAAACAAAAAAAAAACATGTACATACTTACCACAAAAATGTGTCCTAATATTTTTTTTTATTTGAAATATAGTGCGGTCAAATGACCAAAAAAAAGAGTTACTTAAGTTACCTAAATTCCCACCAAGCTGAAAATCGGTAAGATTGTTTGAAATATTTTATGACGATTACGACTTTTACAACTTTTTGAATCGTTAATGTATCTCCAAAACGGTGGCTCGTAGAAAAAAAGTAGTACTTAAGTACTTAATGTTTTTTTTTTGATAATTTTATGGTCTACAATTTTTGTTTGAAATATTTTTGTGATAAAACTTACCGTTTTGCTGAAAATCGCATAAAAACTCTTCCTTTTACCTTGAATATTTTTTTTCCTTACAGGGGAAAGATGGGGAACTTTCAAATTGTGTTTTTAATGATATTTCAAACATCATCATCATTTTCAGCCCTCTATCGCCCACTGCTGAGCAAAGGCCTCCCTTCGTGTACAATTTTTTTATTGCAAACAATCTTACCGATTTTCAGCTTAGTAGGAATTTAGGTAACTTCGAATTTCTAAATTGACCGGACTAATACGTAACCTTGTTTAACGTAATCGTATAAGAGACATACAACACCCGCTCGAGTTATAAACATTGTCTAATTAATCCATTCTCCGCGCTAAGTGAATAAGCCGCGCCACTGTGCGCTGCATGACCGTTGATGAAAGCTATTGTGACGTCAGATCCTACCATCCCTCGCTTCCGGTCAATGGACTTGACTCTGTAGCGCCCGTAGCTCGGCTTACTAAGGTAATCTGACACGATCGCCGAAGTTAAGCAACAGTCGATACGGACAGTTTTTGGATGGAAGACCGTGCAAAAAATCTGACATTAATATAGGTAGTTAGTGTCTTTTTCTTCTGGGCGCTACTGTGTCGGTTGATACATTTAATTTGTAGGCTCCGTTGGTTAGTCAAAATCAACCATTATACTAAACTAGAAATGGTTTAGTATGGGCTAACAAGCCGTGTGTGAAATGTGTCAAAAAAAAATAGAAGCTTATAAAGTAGAAATTGAAAGTTAAAATTAGATACTTATTATGCCATCTTTATTTTAATTATAACTCAGCAGACATTTTGATGTAGGTATATCACATGGTGCATGAGCCATCATCTTGGAGTTCATACAGTCAGCAACAAAACCTTTAATCAAAAAAAAAAGAAAATAAAAAATAAAAATAAATATAATAAATAATCATATAATACATATGGTTAAATATTAAAATGTCAGATTACAATATAAAGTCAAATACAAATAACTTAAATCTAATTAAATAACCCGCCCCTAATAGTTCCCGGTGCAAAGGTGCCCATCAGACTTGCAGCGTTCCCGCGCTGAATGGCAATCGCTGTCCTTTGCACCTTGCACCAGGAAAGATCCGGAGCGGGAGTCACCGGTCGTTTTGTTAAGCCTTTGCCCAATTTCTTTGAGCAAAGCCCTAGCCCCCCATCCTTGCTCCAACAAATAATAAATAAATAAAAATATAAAAAATTAGAAAATTAGAAGCTTATAAAATGGCGTGGTACAGGCCCGTCGGTAAAAGCACCTGCCCACACGCAAGCTCGCTTGCCAACACACCGGATTATGTTTGTATGCGTAATCTCTGTGCGGAATCAAAATATGCTTTACGGCTTACGTGGCGAATTATTACGGCTTTATTTATTTAGGTAATGATTAAGATATACTCAGATGTATTATGAAGCAAGTGGAATATTTTGAAAACTTTTTTTTTCCTTCTGAGTGAACACACGATTTATTTACAAATAACTATTACAGAAATCATCAATTAAAATAGTTACTATATACAAACTTAAACACTACAATTTAAATATGGAATATGTATGTGGTGTAGGGTTTTGCAAACTAGGTTCCTGTGGTAAATTCTTACAATATTGTTGGACTAAATTTAAATTAGAATAAGTTTTAGTAATATATAATTTTTTGCATGCCTTAATAAGCTAAAACATGGTGAGACTTATCATCATAACATTATTTTCCATTATTAAGTATTACCCTTGTTTTGCAAAATAAATTATTTGAATTTGAATTGTAGCTCAGCCACGCCTTACGTATTTGAGTGAAGAGCCTGAACTGCGGTAGTCCGTAGTAGATAACAAGATATAAATGATGCACAGCATTTTTAAATTGTTAAATGACTATTTTTTCATAAAATATAACTCTCGAGCGAATTTTACGTAATCGTGTTTAAGAAATTAATTATAGATAATATGTACAATTGAAAAAACCGTAGACTTATCATTTACTTACGCAGGATTTTATAAGATTTTTTATAATTAGAGTATGCTTGCTAACATGCCGTCTCAACAATGAATGTACACCGAAATTATAATTGTATAACTCTTGTTATGTAGCAAAATTTAATCATTTATTTCTTTAACATTTACAAAAGCATTATAAACATGAACATTAATTTTATTATTATGGCGAACCAGCACTTACACTGAGAACTAGTCTCGTGCCGTAAGTGCTGTAAATACAGCTTGGCCTCTTAGTTCATACCAAGAAGAAGAAGATTGCGATCTCAACGCCTTCTCGTACTAAGACTAGCAACCTACAATTTAACGTGTCATTCGTCCCGCGGTAGCGTCCAGATGAATGCCACTTCAAAAACGACAGTCTTGTGCATGGTCACCCATCCAAAAACCGTCCGCATCGACCGTTGCTTAGCTTTAATGATCGCGTCAGATCTCCTTAGCTAGACGAGCTACGGGCGCTACAGTTTTGTTGTATATACATACGTTTAACAAATTAACCACGGCTTGCAGTAAAAGAGGTCACCGCACGTTAGCTAGTACGTGAAAGAATTCAAAATAATTTCGCCCATGCGTTCGCATTCTAATTCTTGACACACTATCGATCATACATACATACATACATACATAGTTGTACCTTTCATTCTATATTTATAATGTATGCTTGTTTGTATATGTACAGGGCTACTTGTAAATAGAGCTAAACCTTTTAAGGGCTTTAGTACGTCGAGATAATTAACTTTGGTTCTATGACAATCTTAATATATATAAATCTCGTGTCACAATGTTAGTTCTCAATGGACTCCTAAACCACTTAACCGATTATAATAAAATTCGCACACCATGTACAGTTCGATCCAACTTGAGAGATAGAACAGTTTAAATCTCAAATTACAGTCGCAACTTTAATTTATTGCCGTAGACAGATATGTCAATACCTTTCAACTGGGTTGAGTAAGTAATCAATAGATGGCGCTGCTATGGTAAATCTACGAACGTGTCATATAAGCTACACTATATATTTTTCATACCCCTAAGTGAGGCAAAACAACGTTTGCCGGGTCAGCTAGTAAAAATATAAAATCGCCTTTATTACAATTGATAGGTTTGCGTTTGACTACAACTAGCCTGATTGAAATAGAAATAGAAGACTGATTTAAATTTGCCTATAAAAACGTTTTCAGGGTTCCGTACACAAAAGGTAAAAACGGGACACTATTAGAATAGAATAGAATATAACTTTATTGTACAACCAAAAACAAGAAAAATGTAAATATATAAAATTAAACACTTAAAAGTAGAGTACAAGGGCGGCCTTATCACCTATGGTGATTTCTACCAGGCAACCGGGCAACTATTACTAAGCATCCGATGTCTGTCTGTCTGTCCGTCCATCTATCTATCTCACTGTCTGTTTGTGCCCAGGCTGTATCGCAGAAACCGTGATAGCTAGATAGCTTAAAGCGGACACATTTTACACTCAGCTGGTTTTAATAAGCTAACAAGCTAACAAGTTGTATCATGTACACATAAACTAGTGCATAGGAGAATCATATAACGGCGACGTAGGCACATATTGCTTTATCTCTTCTGAGAACCTTATTATCGTTGAAGCAAACTACTTTTGTCCCTATGTCTGATTATGCTTACTTTTACTTTGCTATTAAGAATCTTTAGATCTGAATGTAATAGTTAGCAGTATAGGTACATCCGTAGTGATCTGAAAAAAAAAACACTTTACTGATATTATAAATGCGAATATTTGTATGTGTGTGTGTACGTAATGTTAATGTACGTACAGTAATACCCCGACTTACGCTACCTCGACTTACGCGAATTCGGAGTTACACGATTTAATTTTCTCGTCTATTTTAACGTTTTTTGTTTGAAAGCCGCGCACTTCAGATTGTGACAATTTGATTTGTGACATTTTATTACTATAGTTTGTCATATTATCTAGAATTAAATTGAAATTTATTTCCTAAATTATTGTTTCATATTTCCCAAACTATAGTCTCCGGTCCCAATTAAACACACTTTGTATGACTATATAGGTATGTATATGCAAAATTGTACCCCGCCTTACGCGAATTCGACTTACGCGGATAGCGCTCGGTCCCACCGCGTAAGTCCGGGGTATTACTGTACATTAACATTACGTACAGACGTACGTACATAACGTAATGTTATTTCTGCACGTTAAGCCGAAAATATATATGGCTAAAATTGGCATGGAGTAACTTATGCATTGGATTTATGCATAAACTACTTTTTCTGTCGGATTAACGCGAGCAACAACGTAGGACGCAGCTAGTGTTGAGATAAAACAAAGTAATATATTTTTGTATTTGCCTTACGTTCGACCGTTGATAATACGTTGATAACTATAGACCTTTTTTTCTGATCCGTGGTACAGACATACTCACAAATTCGCCTTTATAATATTATAAGTATAGTTATGATTTATACACGGTCATAGCTATATTCTGTCGCCGATGTGTTGGCACAGCCTAGAGTTTGCCAAAAATCGTGGGCGAATATTATTTTCAATTATTATATCCCGCTAGATGGCGCAAGGCTGTACAGCTTTTCCGAAACATGTAAGTGATTCATCACTTACTGGTTTAACACTCGTTACGCTCAATGTGCTTCGTGCTTATTTTTTGTCTAAATAAACTATATAAATCTATGGGTACCAATAATATAAAGTGATTATAAAAATTGTGATTAAGTTCTTAAAAATTGTAAAGGTAATATTAATAAAATGTTATTTGTAAGTGACGTGCCGTGTATGACAAAAGTAGTCATAAGGTTAATAAATGATTTGATTTTGATTCTTAAAGAAGAAACGTTTGATTGTTTGTTTGACGCGAACAGGCTCTGAAACTACTGGACCGATTTGAAAAATTCTTTCACCGTTGGGAAGCTACACTACCCCCGAGTAACATAGGCTATTTTGTTTCTCTTTACAACTTGGATTATTTTATAGCACGCGAGAAGCCGGGCCTGGCTGCTAATCTGTGTGAAAGCTTGAATTTCTTTTTACAGGTAAACTAAATTTTTCTGTAATCCGTTAATTAGTTACTTAATCAGTCATTATGACGAAATCGCAAAAATAAAACACCAAAACACCCCTTAGCACAATCTTAGAGCGTCCTGCTCTACTGCACGGACGCATTATAGCTCTGTCCTTTGCTAGCACCGCGTCCCGCGACCGCAGAGGCGAACAGCGCTAATATGAGACATTGCTTACATCGCCCATCAAGTGGAATATCATCATTGATTATTTTCATCTGAGTTTTAATTTAACGCAATACAGGCTTCCGCGACTTTTCTTGTGCTTCGATGGAGCGGGGAGTGTGAGTAATAGGTATTTTAATTGATAATTAGGCTACTTCTAAATTTAAATAAAGTTTACGTCATTTGTCTATCGTAAGGCTGCCAATAGTTATTAAATAATAAATGTTTCATAATTTGTTCATCATTATTCACGGCTGGTCTTTAATCACTGCTGGGAATAAGCCTCTTTTAACTACATATTTTATAAATCTAGGTAAAAGAACGCCAAGAAATCGCCATTTGTTTGGGTAAGATTCGCCTGGGTCTTCCATTATTTAGGCTTATTTCCAATTACATTAAGAAGTATATTTACTAATTTAGGTGGCATTTCTTTAAAGGGTATCCAGGAGAACAACCTTAATATTACAGTTTTTGTGTTGTAAGTTCTAAACGGTTAAAATAATTGACTTAACTAGCTTAATACAAATAAAAACATACATAATATACCTACCTATATAGTGTATAATTAGTTACCTATGTAGTCTAATGAACTTAAATAAGCAAATTGGATATATCTGTAAGGCTTATTATAAGTGTACGGAATAAATAAATAAATTAAAATATCTAATACAAAAAGTATTGTTTGTTACCAATCGCAACAGAATACCAGCTACCGTACCAATTTGTTGACTTGCGACTGTGTTGCGGCAAACTATGCCCATTTTATTTTGATTAATATTTTAAGGGCTATATTACTCACAATCAAATTATTTCCACTCTTTCTTTCATTTCCGAAAAGGGCTGTAAGGTCGGTACAGCTTATTTCCTGTTTCCACTTTCTTCAGTCAGCTGTATGGTGTCAGACTATTTATAGACGCTACCCTCCCCCCCGTTCCCCCTACGTACACAAATCTAGCCGCTTACTGCAGTGCGGCCGGCGAGCACTGCGCCAGGCGGCCGATAACATCTTTATTGTTGCTGGTACCCTGGTACCGGTACACTGGACTGTTTACTATTTACAACGGCTGTGGTGGTTGAATTGTTGATTCTACCCTCGATATTGAAGTATAAAGATGAGATATCTGTGTAACGAACCTAAATATTCAAAACGGAACTCTGGTACAAAGCTATTATAACTAAGTGTAAGTTGTTGTTAAGCGTAAGTGTATTGTTATTATGAGTGAAAGGAATTAATAAATAGAAGCCTCCGCTGTCTGTCTGTCACCAGGCTATATCTCATAAACTGTGATAGCTAGAAAGCTGAAGTTTTCACAAGTTATATAGTTCGCAGAGGCGAACAGCGCTAATATGAGACATTGCTTACATCGCCCATCAAGTGGAATATCATCATTGATTATTTTCATCTGAGTTTTAATTTAACGCAATACAGGCTTCCGCGACTTTTCTTGTGCTTCGATGGAGCGGGGAGTGTGAGTAATAGGTATTTTAATTGATAATTAGGCTACTTCTAAATTTAAATAAAGTTTACGTCATTTGTCTATCGTAAGGCTGCCAATAGTTATTAAATAATAAATGTTTCATAATTTGTTCATCATTATTCACGGCTGGTCTTTAATCACTGCTGGGAATAAGCCTCTTTTAACTACATATTTTATAAATCTAGGTAAAAGAACGCCAAGAAATCGCCATTTGTTTGGGTAAGATTCGCCTGGGTCTTCCATTATTTAGGCTTATTTCCAATTACATTAAGAAGTATATTTACTAATTTAGGTGGCATTTCTTTAAAGGGTATCCAGGAGAACAACCTTAATATTACAGTTTTTGTGTTGTATTATTTGTGCTTATTTCCAATTACATTATTTCCTGTTTCCACTTTCTTCAGTCAGCTGTATGGTGTCAGACTATTTATAGACGCTACCCTCCCCCCCGTTCCCCCTACGTACACAAATCTAGCCGCTTACTGCAGTGCGGCCGACGAGCACTGCGCCAGGCGGCCGATAACATCTTTATTGTTGCTGGTACCCTGGTACCGGTACACTGGACTGTTTACTATTTACAACGGCTGTGGTGGTTGAATTGTTGATTCTACCCTCGATATTGAAGTATAAAGATGAGATATCTGTGTAACGAACCTAAATATTCAAAACGGAACTCTGGTACAAAGCTATTATAACTAAGTGTAAGTTGTTGTTAAGCGTAAGTGTATTGTTATTATGAGTGAAAGGAATTAATAAATAGAAGCCTCCGCTGTCTGTCTGTCACCAGGCTATATCTCATAAACTGTGATAGCTAGAAAGCTGAAGTTTTCACAAGTTATATAGTTTCGTTCCCGCTACAACAACAAATACAAAAGGAAAAGAAAATATTAATTAACGGCGCCATATGGACGCTCGAATTTTTGAGAGACTATTTGATTGTATATTACCAAATAAATAACTAAATAAAAATAGGGAAACTATTGAAGGGTAGGTCCCATACAATAAAAGTGCTTTTATAATGAATTTTATTATAATGATTGTACGGAACCCCTTATGCGGGAGCTTGACACGATTTTAATGAAAATGAAAAGAGTAAATATTAAAGGGACTCTCATACAACAAACATGTTTTTTTTAATAAACTTGACCCTTCGTATGCGAGTTCGACTCACACTTGGCCAATCTTCTTTCTCGACGTACCATATCCAGTTGTTTTATGTTATCCGTGGTCGCAGCGAACACAATAGTATGAAGTGCTTCGAACTCCAAAGCGGCGTCGGTCTGTCTGCCGCATCCAGTCGATGCACCGTCCGACACCCGCCGGAACATATCCGACCCGACTTGTATATACGAACGCATGCTTCGGTGCTTTTTTTTTTATGAAAGCGAAGGGCAAAATCTTGATTTTACAGTTTTTAATCGTAAACTGAAAAAAAATTGCAAAAATAGCTGAATGGCCGTTTTCAAGCCGCCCATAGGACTCTAACTTGGCTTAATGACTGCTTGTACTAAAACTAACAGCTGGGACTTAGAATTTAACGTGTCAACTGACCCACGGAAGTGCCTAGATTAAAATGCCACTTAAAAAACGACAGTCATGTTGCATAGTCACCCGTCCGCATCGACCGTTGCTTAGCTTTGATGATCGCGTCAGATCACTTTAGCAAGCCGAGCTACAAGCGCCAAAGAAGCTCTCTAAGAATATTTATACTTCTTTTGGTACTAATCAGGCTTATGATTTAGAAATTAAATTGGTTTCGTAAACCTAAATTAATGTTTTTTGAACCAGTTTTTTTTGTATTGACAAGTCTGATTGGTACCAAAGTGAGTATATTCTTAGAATGGTTCTTTAAGCGGTCTTTAAGATATTTTTTCGATGTTTTTTTTATCAAGATTTTGCCTTTTAACGCAATATGTATGTACATACATTTTATCAATATGCGAAAGAGTTTTTATTTTACGAGTTTGGGTGCGCCTGTTGAGCCCTCGCTTTCAATATAAGTACGTTCCGTATCGTGCGTTGTGTTATTATTATACTTTTATCATCTTTACGAGAACTGATATCGGCCGAGTGATTCATACGGATTTAATGGACGGGAATACTGGCCTAGTTTATTTTACTCGCATATGTGTATGTTCGTTAGAGGAAGTTTGAAAGTGGCGCCTGTTTCAGAGAAAGTGAAGAGTGGACGGTTAGCGTGGTACGGACATGTAATGCGTAGAGAGGAGATGCATGTGACTAGGAGAAGTATGGATATGATTGTAAGAAGTAGCGGAAGGAGAGGTAGACCAAAGAAGACGTGGATGAATTGTGTGAAGGGGGATATGAATGAGAAGGGAGTGAATGTGGAGATGACGGCTGATAGAGTGGCGTGGAAGAGAAAAACAGGCTTGTTTCTGGATTAACACATTGGCTACTCTTAATCCCTGTATTAAAGTTCGGTACTTATATGAGTCATGATAACAGCGTCGTATTTAGATAAAGAGTTAGACTCTGTAAATCAATTTTTCATCGAAATCGTAAAGAATCTGTTCTCGCCACGTTTTCGTAATAAATCACCGGGCGGCGAGTGAACGGTATTTCGCCGCGACAGATATACAGGGTTATCAGGAAAGGGTATGGTAAGCCGAAAACACGCTAAAGTACACATCATTCTGAACATCTTTTGTTCAAGCAGTTTCCCGAAAAGCCTCTTAGTTTTTGAAATAAAGCCTTCTAAAGTTTTCACAAAAAAACGTCATTTGCGCCCCTAATGTTCCGGTCAATCACCCGCGCACAGCTAATTGTGACCGTACAGAAATGAAAGCAGTAGCCTAACTTCTTGGCATACGTAACTAAGGTAACAAAACTAAATATGTGGTACGGCTGAAGAGAGTAAGGCACACATACAGTAGTAGTACTTTTCAATTTTTGTTTATTAATGCTTGTATTGTTTTTAATAACATTATTTTCTTCAGTCTTTTGTTTTTCGTTATAACACATGTTTTGTTTCGTTAGTAACGTAATGACAACCAGTTAGGTAGGTACCGATCTCCTATTTTAGTGATTAAATTAATTTCCGTGAATTTATTAAAGTTTCATGTAAGTTGCTGTACTGTATCTACGAACGCCCGCGCTCGCGCATTTATCAATGAACAACGCGGTTAGCGGGGTGCGGGGTGGGTGTGTGGGTGGGATAGCACGCGGTGCTCTGATTGGCGCTCCAATCGTTCCCTGCCCCGCGCACTCCTGTTGTACTATCACGATCACAAGTGAATTGCTGTTTTCGTTAATTGTTTATTGTTGTCGATTGTTATTATTTGTTGAGTTTGTTTGTTTAAGTTTGTCAGTTAAGTTTTTTTTGGTAATATTTAAAATTGATTTTAAAATGCGTACTAAAAACATTGTTTTAAAAGGAAATAAACATTTTGTATAAAATGTTTAAGAATAATAATTATAAATAGTTTTAATAAATGAAGAAGTTTAATCTATTTCGTATTATTTTCTAGCATAAGCACTGTACATGAATTTTGAACCACTCCCACTCAAATATCCAACCTGGTACATAAAAAAGGAAAAGTATTGTGTGCGTGACAGTACCCATGCGCAGTAATCCCCTCCACCCGAAGGTCATAGCCAAACTTTCGCCGCGCGATCTGTAGGTATCTACGAACGCCCGCGCTCGCGCATTTATCAATGAACAATAAGTCAACAAACTTTAGAGAGAGAGAGGGACAGACAGAAAAGAAGGAGACAAACATAGGACAATCCTGCCGGACGGTTTTAAGCCGACTACACACTGGAGTCAGATAACTCACGTAACATAATTACGAGTTACAACATTTTGGATAAAATAAATTTACTCAAACGGAAAGCAAGCAAGCATTAGATGTTGATGCTTAAACTAAATAATTAAATAATGACACAGACATGATAATATTTTTTTTACAAGGAATGGGTTTGCACTTGGCCGTAATTCGCCTGATGGTAAGCAATCATTACGGTCTAGGATAGAACGTGCTTAGTAACAGAAATTACAATTTCAAATTAGTACAGCTTATCGTAGCATGACTAAGATAAAGTGTAAGAGGCAAACAACTTACTTGAAATTTAATTTAGAATTTTAACAATCGGTACTCATTAATAAAATTGTTGATTTTCACGGAATAGGCCATCAACTCGTTTGATGAAAATTGTTAACCTAGTTAATGTTAATTCTAACATGTACAAATAAATTGTGTACTCGCCTTTATTTTTTACAACTATCTCGTAAGTTATGAAGTCCTGGTATTTCGCTCGAGCACGTAAAATAAATTATGAGAATTGTCGTCTGCTCGCTTAGCTGAGGAGTCTTTTATTACTACTTAAAACTTATGGAACCCTGGTATCGCGGCCAGTTGCCTACAAACTTTCGCGAAACAAAACAAAAAAAATCACTACAAAAAGACCGCGCGCGCGGCGTCTCTTATGTCGGTTCCTTTGTGTCATGGCGGCAATGCGATATAAATAGAATCTGACTGTACAGAAATGAAAGCAGTAGCCTAACTTCTTGTCATACGTAACTAAGGTAACAAAACTAAATATGTTGTACCGTGAGAGAAACGGCTGAAGAAAGTAAAGCACACATACAGTAGTAGGATATGAAAATACCAACCAAATAAATTGTTATAATAAAAAAATAATATTTATTTTGCTAGTTTTAACGAATAATCAGGAATTTATGTGTTGAAAGTAAGATACATAAAACTTTTCAATTTTTGTTTATTAATGCTTGTATTGTTTTTAATAACATTATTTTCTTCAGTCTTTTGTTTTTCGTTATAAAACATGTTTTGTTTCGTTAGTAACATAATGACAACCAGTTAGGTAGGTACCGATCTCCTATTTTAGTGATTAAATTAATTTCCGTGAATTTATTAAAGTTTCATGTAAGTTGCTGTACTGTATCTACGAACGCCCGCGCTCGCGCGGCTTCTCTTTTGTCGGCTCCTTTGCGCCGTGGCGGCAACGCGATATCAAAAGAATCGGTAGCTATCATAGAAAACTTAAAACACAAGACGCAGGGCGCAATGGAGTCGCTAATAATTTATTGTTTGCGGAACTAGGTAAAATGTTAATTTATTATTTAGTACTTTTTTATTCGGATAAAGGCTGATTGTTGTCAAATGGTATATTAATGGTAATATTGACACAATCATCATTAAATAATAAAATATTTTAGTAGGTAAATCGAAATCGATAAGTTAACAATGTTTTTTTTTTATTTGGTTAAAAATATTATAATATGCCACCACTTACCGATATAGTATACTAGCTGCGCTCCGCGGTGTTGCCCGCGGTTTTAAAGGATACTAATGCTGCCCTCCCAAACATAAAGTGCAGTAATAGGAAAAACGAATTACTGTTTGTGTTGTTACATTATTTTTGTTTTAAAATACAATAATTATAACCATTAAGTTTTTTTGGTCTCTCTTACTACAAGTAGTAAAAAACAAAAAAAATATAAAAAACTAGTTAAAATGTATTAAATTCTACTATTACTACACTTTTAAAAGTATACCTTTAATTTTACTTACTAAAGTGCAGTATTAATATAAAAAACTGCTGTTTAATAGATTTTTTAAATAAGATACTGAAGTTCTTTATTTACAGTGAACGAAAACTACCTTTAAATTTAATATAAAAATTATGCTTCTCCACTAATTAAAACCACTATTAAATTTAAATGCTACTTATAATACTAAAATAGTTTATGGAAACATCTTACATAGAGCAGTATAAAAATTAAACCCTAATACGTTTCAAATCTTTTTTTACCTTCATTCTATTTGGTTTTTCACAGGTTCAAAAAAATCTACACAAGTTAAAATGCAGTAATAGCAAATGTACTGAACTAATACTGCACTTTAATTAGGGATACAAATAAAAACTACATTTGCAGTAAAATCAACTTGTAAGGAGGCAAATAATACTGCACTTTAATAGGTTTTTTTATTTATTCTCCTAGATAAACTTACCACTTAAATTGTTGCAAAATATGTGAAAATACTGCAATTTCGCCGGAGAAATCAAATAATTCTTATGTACTTACTATGTTTTTACTGCAATTTAGCTGGGAAACACTGTATATTTTCAGCAGAATTGACATATTTTTGCAATTTCCGTAAAAGAAAAATATAAAAAAAACTTCTACAGTTGTTTTTAAAAAAAATATTAATTTCATTTATAGGCTTTTAAAATGCGGATTCAGAATATTATTTAGTATAAAACTAATAAAAAGTAAATACTGCGGTTTAGGCTCGGGTCAATTTCTCGCATACCAAATGTTATCAAAATTAATCATCATTATTACTCCACTGCTTTCTTTATTCGGTTTTATATTTAATACATTTTATTTTTTCAACTTGTTAGTCTGCTATTAGCTATCAGTTCGTGCGGATTACGAATTTTGAAAGCTACCGGATATTTTTGTTTTGTTTCCGTTAGTTGTATTGTTTTGTTACTTAGTTTATTTGTTGTTACTTGTTATTTAGTTCGTTTTGTGTGTTATTGTTGTGAGTGAGAATGGTGATGTACTCGAATGCAGAGTATTATCACATGATAATGTGCGTAGGTAAATGTGACGGTGTTCTTACGAGTGCGCGAGAACTGTACGCGGAACGGTATCCCAACTTGCCCCTACCGTCATACAATTGTTTTCGTAGTTTGACGAGCCGTCTTTATTCGACGGGGAGCGTGCGTTCATCGCAATCTGAAGGGCGGCCAGTTCCGGCTAGTCGGAGCCGAACTGATTTGGAAGAGCAAGTGCTGGAATACTTCAGAGAGGACCCGAGGCGCAGCACTACCCAAGCCGGTCTAGCTTTTAATTTAAGTCAGAGCGAAGCGTGGGCTATCGTTCACAATGACGACCAGTATCCGTACCACTTCCAGCCTACACAGGAACTTGTGGCGCCAGATTACCCTCAGCGAATTACTTTCTGTGAGTGGTACTTGGCCCAAGTCAGTGAGGACGAACATTTCGGCAGCAAAATATTGTGGTCGGATGAATCCTCCTTTACCAGGGGCGGGATTGGCAACATCCATAACGAACACTACTGGGCGCACGAGAATCCTCATGTATCGAAGGAAGATGCATTCCAGTTCAAGTGGCGGATTAATGTGTGGGCTGGGATGATTGGGTCGCGCCTTATTGGCCCAATATTTCTTCCCAGCAGTATGGGTGCTGCTCAGTATCTGGAGCTGCTGCAGACAGAGCTAGAGGACGCGCTAGACGAGCTGCCGCTGTCTGAGTACAGGAATGTCATATTCCAGCACGACGGCGCGCCAGCTCACTACGCCCGCTCTTGCAGGGCTCACCTTGACGAACGCTTCCCGCTGCAAGGGACCCACTTTGAACCGCTACTATGAAACTTGGGCAGGTATGTTCCTCCTATCATTTATTTATTCATCGCACAGATACAGAAATTAATTTGATTTGTGGTGTGTAAATTATTATTGCCTAAATATTTTGTTTTAAATAAGGTAAAACCAGTTTTGTAATTCAATAATTTAGCCCTGGCACCCGATTGTCTTCTTGCCAAAAGTAAAATAGGTAAAATAAACGTGTCTTGATTTCGGCGCGCGCCAGTCCGAGGCGGCGCGTAGGTACAGAACGAAAAATGTGAATGAATCTACTAGGCGCACAGATGCCACGCGCAGAGTTAACGTGTAGCCGAGAGGCCATCTTGTTTCTTTGATTGTTTTGAATGAATGGGTGATCGTAGTAATTTAGGGTTGTGCTATTTTTTTTATAAAAAATAATTTTCAACTTTTGTATGGAAACAAAAATTTGCTGGTTTCCCGCTGAAACTTTCAGAACACATTCTTTATAACGAGTACTTTTAGGGATTTTCGGCTTACCATACCCTTTCCTGATAACCCTGTAGATACAGATAAACCATATGTCTAATTATAATGACGACAATTTGGTCGGCGGTCGCATCATCGCCTCTATTATATCATTCACGGTTAAACATTGCGACTTGTTTACGTTACGTCGTTTTTAGGGTTCCGTACCTAAAAGGTAAAAACGGAACCCTATTACTAAGCCTCCGCTGTCTGTCTGTCTGTCTCCAGGCTGTATCTCAGAAATCATAATAGCTAGAAAGCTGAAAATTTCACAAAATATGTATTTCCCGTGCCGCTATAACAACAAATACTAAAAATAAATAAAAAATATCAAAGAGGAATCCCCATACAATAAACGTGCTTTTTTACTATTTATTTTTTTGCTATATATATCAATAACGGTAAATGCTAGACACTTAAAATTTACACAAAATAAATAAAAGTATATTGGCTATCAAATTAAATTGTACACTACTTTATACTTGTACCACCGCCTACTTTTGTATGTTTTATTTTTCCATTCTCGGTTGTCTGGTAGAAATCACCATAGGTGATAAGGCCGGCATTGTACTCTTCCAGGGTCTAACCTATTGCCGTACCTGATTGTCATCGCAAACGGTGCAACAGTTAAAGCGCGAAGGAGTATCAAACATACACATTTTTCGCTTTAATAATATATATGGGAATTCTTCCTAACCATTTTTCTTCTCTATCCATACATCTGTCATTTCTACAAAAAAATCTGTGACAGAATCTGGCCGCTGGTGTTCTGCCAAATGTTTTGGAACGGCGACATATTTGAAAATAATACGATCTCGAGACTCGGTAGGAAATTATATTTTATTATTTCACGCCAATAAATATGAAAGCGCGTTTGTGAAATTAGCACGTGGCCCACTTTGGCGATAGGATATTTGAAAAAAAAAAAAAGATTTAAAAAATATAAGAAAAGTATGGCGAAAATAAGGGCAAAATCTTGACAGTATTTTCACTGTAAACGATATAAATAAAAAAGTCTTGTGAATATGTCTTTTAAAAACTAAGTTAAATTGCATGCATTATACTGCCAGAAAATGTATAATAATGTCTAAAAGTCTGCCATAAACGTACGAGCTGGCACTGTCGTTGTACGTAATTACATTTAGATAATAGAATACTAGAAGCTAGTTGTTATATAATAAGATTTAATAAGAAATACTTTATAACCTAGAGTACCTAGACGTAAGTTTTTAAAAGGCCCTGTTAGCCTAGTAAAAACCTAGCATATTAAGTTAATGTTGTGTAGGATAAGAACGCTGTACATACATGTTATAATTATTATGTCAATAAAGCACTTACAAAATCAAATCAAAATCAATACATACAGTGTACACCTACTAATATTATAATTAAAAATGGGAAAATTTGTGAGTATTAATGGATGAAAAATGGATTAAAAATAATGGGAAAAGGCGAAGGCAAAGAAGAAGAAGACTTTTTATCCCGGATTAGTTAGTAAAGGAACGTTTGAGCGTAGCTAGTAATATAATAATACATTAGGCAGATATTTGTACCTCACCATCAAAATATCCGTACATCAGTTTTCATGTGCAGTTTGTCCATTTCCCGGTGGCGCGCTAACCTGTGTCCTCTGTACAATGCAAAGGAGGCGTGACTACACGCCTCGTCCCTGCCAAATACGCCGTGCGTTATGTAAACTGGTGCCATACATTATATACTGCTAGACTGGACGCGGTAGAAAATAATCTTAATGAATGAATGAATGATTTGTTGTCTATAAAGCTAGATAATTTTATATTCAATGTCATAAAAAGTTGAAACTACTTGTGACTAAAATACAGTAGGTAATGATTCTTTTTTTTTCTCTATTGTAATGATTATTCTTCTTCTAGTTTTTACCCATAGGGCTTACAAACATGAGTTTTAAGCGTGGAAATTAATATTTACAGACACTTAGTCATATTCATAGGCTTTTTACACAAAAAAAAACTCCCAGCGTTATCAATAGGTACACTCACTCTTTTCACCAAAATGGCCGCCACCATAAAATGTAATGACGGGGTTATTCTAAAATTTTATTCACACTTAGTTATTAATTAATTTAAAAAACGAGTGTGGCTCGGTGGAAAACGTCTACTTTTCCATCAGACGGCCCCTTGATCAATCCCGGCCCTACACGATTGACTTTATTTTCCAAGTTATGTGAGGATTTGTATTTACTTTACGCTAAATAAAAACGTTTGAGGACCACAATATCCGAAGATGTGTGTCATCCGCCAACCAGCGTGGTAGATAATGACCTATATCTCTCTCCTCGTGAGTACGTATACGTAACGTACATATACTAAGCTGCTTATATACATTAATTAATTAGACATGCACTCTCTATAATAGTATAGTCTATGTGATGTATGGTAGTTTGTTCTCCGTTGATGGGCCATATAACCAATACCCGTGGGCTTCCACCGCCGACCGCCAACAAGATTTATGTTTCACTAATTCTTGCCGCCATAAAACTTTACTCGGAAATTCGGTACAACCTTGTTGAATTGAATGGAATGTGCCGCCGCATTGTTTCATGTTTGCCGACGGTTTTATACGCTCGTTTCTCGTTGGGCTTGTTGTTTTTCAGTCACTCTAAAAGTTACGGGACTGTTCTACTCTAATAATAATTACGTATGAGCTAAGTGACACTATAAGTGGCTTATGAGCTCTGGTGTGGAGAGTTTTCATGCCATCCGAAGGTCTCTGACTTGACCTACCGGCTGCTTGTACTAAGACTAAATGCCGAGACTTACTATTAAACGTTTAGTGACCATCGAACCACGGTACTATAAATGGAAAATGCCACGTAATTAAAATTATAGTCTTTTGCATGATCACCCATCCAAAGAGTGTCCGCATAGACCGTTACTGTTCGCAACAGATCACCTTAGTTAGCCTAACTACAGGCGCTACATTCGAAGAATTAGTAGTTACTAGAAAATTAACAATTTTACATAACTTACGGTCAAGTTGTTTTCAATCAATTGCAATAAAAAAAATGTGTTTATGAATATAAAACATACCTATCTCATTCCTACTTTTATTTGAGGTAAGCTGGGAGTCGGAGTTACGTGTTTTGCCCAAATGTGTAGCGCCTGTAGCTCGGCTATCTAAGGTAATCCGTCGCGATCATCGAGGTTAGGCAATGGTCTATACCGACCTTTGGATGGATGGCCATGCACAAACTGTCTTTTAAAGTGACGTTTTCATCTGGGTGCTACCATGGGAGGATAGGATAAAACGTTAAATCGTTGTCCCCGGCTATCCTCAACACTAAAACCCTCAATACCACACCTAGGCTATACGAAGAAGATTAAGAACTAATCCCATACCTACTTATACTAAGGTACATGGGAGGGTGGGATATACTCGTTTAATCCAAAGGTTAAAAGCAAGGAAACGATCGAGATTGAGTGATATTTTATCAACATTTTATAGAGAATCGTAAACTGGAACCCGGAAGGAGCGTGAGTGCTGTGATGTAAACATTATTTTTATGAGGTTTGTTCGTACACATCATATTTCCATCCCTGCCAATGAGCTCGAGCTTCTTAGAAGGAAAATATCGTGAGGAAACTATAGCATGGTGGTAGACAGTTTTCTACTGCTCGCCTAGCTAGCTACTATCTTCAAATTGCGTAATCTGCCGCCAAGCACTTTTTTTTTATTTTTTGTTAACGAGGGGGAAATTTTGAACAAGATACCTACCTGGCTATGATGGGGCGCAGCCAGGTTATAGGTGGGATTTGTACCCACTAAAACCGTCCCGGTGACCTGCCTCTGTGCTTAACGGAGGTATCCGGGTTCTTCCTGGAGACACTCCGGAGACCTCATTGCACTGCGCTGTGGCCTGGATCTGGATTCTGGATTGTTTTCAAATCTGCCAACGACGGCGACGGTCACGCGACGCCGTTCACCCGTTCAGTAGTTCCAGACTAAGCATGCTTCATCGGCCAATGTGAAACTGACTTGTGTGGTTACGCGCCCTGTTAGTCAAATGTAACACAGCTATTTCGAGTAAAAAGTGTACCTAAATTAAAAATGTTGACAAGTCTGGCTCGAATTTTGTGTTGTTAGTCATCTTGATCACCTAGATTGATCACAGTGTATGTATTCTACTAATAAAGCCCTTACATTTGATGCGTCGGTGGTTCAAAATGAAGTAGCGCAAAGTGTTCCATTAATGGATTCAGGTCAAATGTAAATAATTCTGACTTTTCACTTCAGCGACCGATCTAGACTAAGTGGGGTAAATCTGTTTATAGTTCAGCTTAAAGGTCAACGCACATTGGCTTGAACCAAACGCAATAGGGAAGTGAGCTACTTTTTTTTTTAATATTAGCTAACCCTTAGGTTTATCTTAATGTATCTCTCTATATCTCTGTATATGTATGATAATGTTTGTATTCTATTAGGCAAGCCCTTTCATTTGATACTCATAATATGTATGTTGTGAATAAATATCTAATAGGCCATCTTGGACAGATATATTTATTTAATGAAATTTTTAAGTTTAATTTATCTAACTAGTCTTTTTAAGTATTTAAGTAATGCTTGTAGTGTGACTTCTTGCCTTTAACGTAATATGTTATTATGGGTAAGTTCTGTGTTTCATAACACCCGTCATTTTTGCGTCGGGGGTTCAAAAATCGTTCGCGTTCGGCTTGAGCTAGTGTGTCACCTTTATATGCTGAGTGCTAAGATGACATACACACACACACACAAAAAAACACATGCAGACACGCCAAACTTAACACCCTATCGTTTTTGCGACGGGGTTTTTTATTTTTGTATTCAAAAAGTACTTTTTGAATTTAAATCATCTTATATATAAAATTTCCATGTCACAATGTTAGTTACCGTACTCCTCCGAAACGGTTTAACAGATTTTTAACAAATTTTATATGCGTATTCAGTAGGTCTGAGATCGGCTACTATCTATTTTCCATACCTCTAAGTGATATAGGTAATATAGAAATGAAATAATATATATAAGGCAAAACAACGTTTTCCGGGTCAGCTAAAAGCTGCTAAATAATAACTAAATTAAATAATAAAGTACATATTTTTTGCTAAAAAATCGTTCGCGTTCGGCTTGAGCTAGTGTGCGGTCACCTTTATATGCTTCGCTTTCATGAATGGTCTGAACGTAAACATTCTTGTTATGTTTAAGATCATCGCTTCAATGGGAACACTTCACGAAATAATGAATGGAGAGTGTTATGATAATGTTATGAGTATTTAGTGTTTTATGTTTGTTCATCGATCGCGGGGCTATAGAATGAAATACCTATATGTTTTAGATGGATTATAGGGCTTTGTTTTATGACTTAAAAATTGTTTTAAAGGTTGGTCCTCAAAATCAGTGCTGCAAATATCAAGTCAAAAAATCAAAATAGTTTATTTATGGGCATTTAAAAGGGCTTACGTATCTAACTATAATTACTATACAATGAATCGTCCTGTATGGCATATAATTATTGTGCCGTTCTATTGAATTTACATTTCTGTTTGTATTAATAGTTAGTTTTGAGTAAGGCCGCTGAGTTTACTCCATGGACCCCGACCTAGGCGTGAGCCTGTGTCTTGGCGATCCATATTTCCTCAGGTACCTGATCTGAAGTTCGCGCGCTTGTTTAGCTGTTACACAGAATGGTTTTATTACACAATATTATATGTATATATATTATATACATATAATATTGACTGCTAAGTATGTGAGCCTAGTGATCAATTGCATATTAATATATTTGTAATGTTTATACTGAGGGCTGACCTTTTTCGGACGCTAGAGGACACATAGTCTTCTTTTTTTTTTTTCATGTTTGTTTTATGTAATTTGTAGTAAATACATATATACATATGTTTGTGTCTTCTGCGGCTGAAATTAATGTGATTTTCCTTTCCTTTTTCTTTCACTAATGTGAATTAAGCGTAATTTTCATCATCATCATCCGTAACCAATTTTGAACCCCCTACTCTATTCTGTAAGTCGATCGAGGCCGTGTTTGTGGTTAACCTTTCGTTTCGATATCATAAGAGGGATTATATCATGTTCTAACCACAGACGAAACTGTTTTTCAATTCAGGCAGAATTATACAAAATACAATACAATACAAATCCTCCTAAATGCGAAATGCGAAATTTTGTAACTGTAACTTGTAAATTTTTTAACGACAAGGATTTGATCATATTTGGTATGGAAATAAATTAGATCTTGGTTATATCACATATGTTACTTTTTATCATGAAAACATTATCGGTTCCCTTGGGATACGTAAATAACCTCAAAATCAGGCAAAATTACTCCTTCAGGCTTCAATGTCTGGACAGATTTTGATAAGATTTACTTTGAAGTTGGTATTTTTTTAAATTGAAATAGGTTTGAGTTTGACCACAGCTTGCCTGATATTGAGCACCGCTGTTGCCTACGAAGTGGCACGCTCACCTAGAAGGGACCTGTTCACTCTCGATTTGAAGATCTCAGACAGGTACTTCTCAGGAAACAGAGAGCGAATCTTCGGAATAACCACTGCGTAGCGGTGTCTCTTTCCCGTTGCCCTGCTCGTTCTATAGTGGAACGGTGGTTTAGACCTTGGATTAACACAGGCTACTTTTTATCCCGGATTAACGCGGGTAACACCACGGCGCGCAGCTAGAAACCGATATTTTTACTTTACTTTTGAAATGTAACCAATTCGCGCGCTGGGTTCACGAGTCAGTAAACACGGCTCGAGTAGGTGGTACCTGTTGTTGTGAGTGTGGATGACGCGACCCGGAGCCGGCGTCTCGTCACTGGAGCGGTGATATCACAGCGCCGGCCGCAGCTTCCTCCCGTTCATTAGATAACACTGTCACGGCCATTCACGCTCCTTATGACTACCTATTGTGCTTTTATGTGTAGCTGACTTTTTCCTTATAAATCGTAAACGGCAAGAAATAGCTTAAAGACCGTCTGAAGAATAAGTCTTGGAAAATTTATTCTTTATTTTGGTACAAATCAGACTTATGAATTAGGAAAATCCTGGTAAAAAAATCTTAAATAAATTTTATAGAGTATCAAAATGAGTATATATATATTTTTATACTTGTTCTATAGACTGTTTTTAATATTTTTTACCGTTTCTGATTTATAACGAAAAACTGTAAATTCAAAATTTTAACTGTCAAATTTTCAATTTCAAATCTTTATTTAACTTAATAATAATTAAATTGAACACATCTAGTGTATGTATATCCTAAGATTTTGTCTTTGTCATCGCCTAAAAAATGGTTGCCTGTAAAGTCGGTTTTACGGGCGAAGATTTTACGTGACAACGTCTGCCGCGTGCTGTGCGCGCGGCAGACCGATCATAGTTGAGTGGGAGAGAGACGCAAGGCATTCGGCGGGCCTCTCTCTCGTTCGGTGACTCATCGTAACGTTACCGGGCGTTACACTTTTTCATAAGTGACTCCCAGCCGCAACCTAATTTAAGACGTTGTCACGTCAAAACGTGTCTAGCAGAAGTGGAGTGAATAAAGATATATTTGTATGTGTGCAGGCGATGCTGGGCGCGGGCGGGGGCGGGGGCGGGGGCGGCGGGGAGGAGCTGCTCACCGTCACCGTGGTCCGCGACGAGCACGGCTACGGCATGAAGGTCTCCGGTACGTCACTCCCTCGCTCCGCCATCAGAGATAATGTAGTAGCGCCTGTAGCGAGGCTAGCTTAGGTGATCTGATGCGATCATCGCAGCTAACCAACGCTCGATGCGGACGGTGTTTGGATGGCATTTTTCATCTAGGCGCTGCCGTCGGTAGGATGACACGCTAAATTGTAGGTCCCGGCTGTTTGTCTCAGTACAAGCAGTCGTTAAGCCAAAACACAGGCCTTCGAGCGGCTTAATAACACTCGACTTGAAGACTAGAGATTGGCCACTAAGCTCATACTAAAAAGAAGAAGAATCGTCTGCATATTGCTACAGTGTTTCCAAGGCTCTTCTGTTTTAACACTGAATAGAGGGTCCCGGATTCCGATTCTCGGCACGGCCAACATCTTTGTTATGAACTAAATTTGTTGGCTGGGTGTTAAATATATGTATCGATATAACCTATTTATGTATGTCGATGTAGTATATCAGTTATGTTAGCATCCATAATACAACCTTTTCTTTTTTGACTTGGAGGAAATACAGTTAGGCATGCCCGCCAATCCTCGGGGGAGGTGGCGGGGTATGTCGGACTCGGTGCCAGAGTGGCGACCCATACCGACTAAAACCTCCAAGGTGTTCCCTCCTTGCGCCATGAGGCCGAGAGACTGGAACCCAACTAGTACTCCTCAGTCTCGCCGTCAGCATCCATAATACAACCTAGAAATTGTTTAGAGTCGAGCTAACCAGCCGTGTGTGAAATGTTTTAAAAACAAATGCAAATACAAATACAAATCATTTATTGATAACACCAAAGTTACAAGTCAAATAATATGATATCATTACAAAAGTATATGATATGTATCCATGTCAATTTTCAATTATATTCTAGTACTATAATATCATTACAATAGTATATGATATTAATCATAATGTAAATTTTCACTACTAATTCTAGTATCTAATATAATATCAATACAAAAGTATATGATATGAATCAAATGTCAAATTGTCAATTTAAATGTCAATTTTCAAATTTAGATAATCATTTATATTTTTAAAAGTTTTATCTAATAGCCAAACCCTGAGTCTAGTCTTAAAGCTGGCGGTGGAAGGTGCATCCCGGACAGTCGCAGGTACGCGGTTGTAGATCGCGGGCCCCAACACGTAAACGGACCTCTCCAATTTCACAAGTCGATGAACCGGCGTTTTCAGTTGCATCTTCTTCACGTTGCTACGTGTGTGATGGTTGCAGGCGACAACCCGGTGTACGTGCAGTCGGTGAAGGAGCACGGCGCGGCGTGGCGCGCGGGCCTGCGCTCCGGGGACCGCATCCTGCGCGTCGACAACGTGCCCGTGGAGCGCCACTCGCACCAGCAGGTCGTGCACATGATCAGAGGTGGGTACACTACGCGACAACCCGGTGTACGTGCAGTCGGTGAAGGAGCACGGCGCGGCGTGGCGCGCGGGGCTGCGCTCCGGGGACCGCATCCTGCGCGTCGACAACGTGCCCGTGGAGCGGCACTCGCACCAGCAGGTCGTGCACATGATCAGAGGTGGGTACACTACGCGACAACCCGGTGTACGTGCAGTCGGTGAAGGAGCACGGCGCGGCGTGGCGCGCGGGGCTGCGCTCCGGGGACCGCATCCTGCGCGTCGACAACGTGCCCGTGGAGCGGCACTCGCACCAGCAGGTCGTGCACATGATCAGAGGTGGGTACACTACGCGACAACCCGGTGTACGTGCAGTCGGTGAAGGAGCACGGCGCGGCGTGGCGCGCGGGGCTGCGCTCCGGGGACCGCATCCTGCGCGTCGACAACGTGCCCGTGGAGCGGCACTCGCACCAGCAGGTCGTGCACATGATCAGAGGTGGGTACACTACGCGACAACCCGGTGTACGTGCAGTCGGTGAAGGAGCACGGCGCGGCGTGGCGCGCGGGGCTGCGCTCCGGGGACCGCATCCTGCGCGTCGACAACGTGCCCGTGGAGCGGCACTCGCACCAGCAGGTCGTGCACATGATCAGAGGTGGGTACACTACGCGACAACCCGGTGTACGTGCAGTCGGTGAAGGAGCACGGCGCGGCGTGGCGCGCGGGGCTGCGCTCCGGGGACCGCATCCTGCGCGTCGACAACGTGCCCGTGGAGCGGCACTCGCACCAGCAGGTCGTGCACATGATCAGAGGTGGGTACACTACGCGACAACCCGGAGACCGGAGGTGGGTGACTTATGTCGGGCTCGATGCTAACAGGACATCACTACCGGCAAAAACCTCGCGATGGCCACCTCACCGGAAAGAGCGGGATGTGGTTCCGCTCCTCGCATTAATCCTCCACCCCGCCCACTTAAGCTAGCCTGCGAGGATCCTCCTCAGGGGATTTCTCCTCTTGCAGTGCACGTGGTGCATCGCATCCACCTCGGGAACTATGAGTCCAATGGACGCTAGAGAACCCCAGTCTGACGGCCTAGGTCCCCCGCAACGGGTCAGGTCCGTGGACCCGTCACCTGCCACTACGGCCGCAGAGAATTGGGAGAGTGGTAGTTTGTGGTACCACTCCCTGCGGCCCCACTGCATCTGCCATCATACGGTGACCCCCGTCAAGGCCGAGGCAGGTAGCCGCGTGCTGAACCCACCTAGTGGGATAAGGCAAAGAAGAAGAAGATCTAAGAACACCCTTATTTTTCTTCTACTAATGTTATTGTCATTATTTAATGTCTCTACACAAGTCAAAGTCAAAGTTCTTTATTGGTCAATTTTAAATTTACACGTCATAACACATATTAAATAATTTAAAATTTTATATAAAATAATATTATACCATATAATTTTACTATTAACAATAGTTAATTAGCCTTATATTATATAAGGTTTGTACAACCGTCAATTTTGATTTTTTTTAAATCCTCGAAACTGTAGAACGTTTGTTCGATAAGCCAGCTCTTTAGCCTGTTTTTAAAAAGTTTTCTAGGCGTATATTGAATGAGTTTGTTGTTGTACGTTCCAGCCACACCGACCACAGTGCTCACAGTGCAGCAGAACACCTCGCGGTTAAAAACGCCCATCACAGCACCCGTCCCCGCAAATGTAAGTTAACGTAAAAAAATACTTTTATTCAATTACACCAAATTGATGACCTAGACGAACATGACACAAACTGGGCCACCAAAGCTGAAGACCGGGCTGCCTGGAAGGAGGGAAGAGAGGCCTTTGCCCAGCAGTGGGACACAATAGGCTGAAAATAATAATAAAAATAATAACACCAAATTTACAGTATGAATGCACACATTTCAAGCAGTTGTCAGTTTCCTGAATTCATTTCCTATCGGGTAAAGGTCCTTTACCAAAAACAAAATAATGTGGACAACAATGATTAAATCCTTATATAACGTAACATCCATAGAGTTACTGAAATATTTTTATTAAGAGTTAAATTATTGAATTAAAGAAGATTTATTTCAGGAAAAGTAATCTTTGCGTACAATAATCCGAAACAAAATTTACAAAAAAAACTCACTTAAAAACTAGACTAGTACATTATGTACGCTTACAGGAGCCCTGAGCCTCACAGGAAGGCTCGTCGGCCCTGTGTTGTAGGGCGACAGATGCCTATAACATACTACATTAAATAATTTACAACTTAAATTTCTTACGATTAAACAGTATTTATCAACAACGTTTAGGACGGATTGCCTACTTTAGCAACTTCTACAAAATAATATAAGTAAATATTTTTAAAATATTTAAATTGAAAGGAAGGCTTAAGAATATCAATGAAAAATAGAAAGAAAAAACACTTACGTACAAAACAAGATGTGTAGTTTTTTTGTAAATTCATTCAACAGGCAACCCTCCTTAGAGTCGAAATAAACAAGGGTGGACAAGAAAGTAAACACATTTTCTCAGTGGTTTGTTTGTATACCAGTTTATATCACAGTCGACCAAGAACTACCCCCCACGTTTCCCCACATTTCTAAATCCGTCCAACACAAGAAGGGAGCTACAATGACCTACAGGGGTGGTCAGGTCGCCTGCGGTAAATAATAGTACTACTGGGTACCCTACTAACGCAGTGGAATGTGAAGAAATGCGAACTAGTTCGCAATGTCTCGCGTTTTCCATTAGAATTGGTACCCTACATGATCGGAAGTGGTTAGTGAACCAATACTTTAAGAAATATAGCATAAGCATTTTATCGCGCCCCGAATCTCAGCAATGGAAAATTATACTCATTCATAATTTGATTCCACCATCTCTGTTCTACTACAGAACGAGCAGAGAGTCAGTGAAGAGTCACCGATACAGTTACAAACTTTCGTACAAAACAACCTTTATTGTGAGGACAGCGAAGCTTTGGAAATCTCTACCTGAGTCTCTGTTTCCTGAGAGGTATCTTCCGGGGGCCTTCACAAGTAGAGTTAATAGGTATCTTCTACGTAAGGGTGCCACACCGTAGATTGCAGCGCAGCTTAACATCAGGCTAGCTGTAGTCAAACGCAAACCTATCAAGGATGAAAAAAAATTGCTTAGTATAGAGAGAGGAGAGAGACATAGAACATACATCCACCATCCTGGCCAAGTGCGGGCTGGCCCATGTCTCACGTCTTCAGATTTTGTGGTCCTCGAAGCATGTGTATTTCTTCCAGCGAACTAGGTTCTAGTTCGTTGATTTCTTCACGATGTTTTTTTTTTCCATCGTATAAGCGAGTGCGAATACCACACATAACTTGAAAACATGTCATTGGTATGTCATGCCTGGATTCGATTCGGCGTGTCTCGTTATTCAGTTCAATGTGCTCCAGGCGAGTCAAATTTGCTCTACTGATATGGATTATATTCTTAACTTTAATCATAATAATTTCGTATGCAGTCTACTGCCTTGCTCTAGAATCCAGAGTTCTCAGGGTCTCTGATTTGGGTTAAAACAGCCGGGACCTACAATCTAACGTATCATTCGACCCATGGTGGCTCGGCATGGTGACCGCTGGGCGAAGGAGGTATCTTGGATACAACTTGGATACCAAATTCTAGACGACCTTGGGCTCGACCCAGACAAAGATGGCGTCATGATCTCGATAATACATAAACATGATATAAACTGGGCCACTAATGCCAAGATCCGGTCTGTCAGGAACGATGGAAGGAAGACCTTTGTCCTACAGTTGGGTATACACAGTAGGATGTAAATAGTAAAAAAATACCCTGGTTAAAATCCGCACCGGTTTTGGAAAAACAAATTCTTTTATAATGATTTGGAAGTGACTTTTGCGAAACAGAAGCCACAAGAAAAATGTTATAGCGTAAATTAATAAGATTAATAAGACGACGGATTTTTGTACAACAAATTGTGAATTTACATGTGTTTTAGATAAATAAACTATTCTTATTCTTATATTATTATATAATATTATCGCTGGTATCACCACGAAGCTCAGCTAGTGTAAATATCCTATTTTACTAATGTAATAAATGTGAAAGTTTGTGTGTCTGTATATATTTGTTACTTCTTCACGCTCCAAGGGCTGGACTGATTTTGATGAGACTTAAGTATATAGATAGGTTAGACCTTAGATTAACACATAGGCTAATTTTTATCCGGGATTAACTTCTTATGTCCCGGATTAACCAATCTATATGTACTAATATTATAAAGTTTGATTTTTTGTTTGTTAATTTGTTTGACGCGAATAGGCTCCAAAACTACTGGACCGATTTGTAAAATTATTTCACCGTTGAGTAGTTACATTATCCCCGAGTAACATAGGCTATATATTTTGTTTCCAAAATATCAGAGATCCTTAGTAAAAATGTGTAACAAAAGCCTATATATAACCCGTGCGAGCGGTCTGCTAGTATATGAATATAATGATGTAACAAATCCACAACAAAGTGAATATGACAACAAGCAGCGACCTTAGCTCGCCGGCTCGGCTTGCACAGGTGCCGGCCTCGCCCAAGGCGACCGATTGTGACGCGCTCTATTCATTGTCTACGTAAAGGATCATGCAGTTTGTTGCTCGTCGATTTTGTTTGGAACTTTTTTGAGTAATTTGACCATTACTGGCTTTGAAGGAGGCTGCGATACCACCATGTTATGGTGGTAATGAGCAATATCAATAACTTATTGACTCAGGCGTTACTTTGCGGAAATCCATTGTAAATAGAAGACAACATTAAATATTTAGTGTACTTCCGCTGTGATCCGAAATCCAAATGAAGACAAGTAAAGGTAACATTTACTAAGATTAATAAACTAACATTAAGGAGATGCTGACTCTTCGACTTGTCGTTCGAAGTGTCAGCATCTCCTGATGATGTCTTGTGGTTAGGCGAAACACGTGTAGAGTTAAGAATTTCCGAATTGTGATAGGTAACGTTAATCTTAATTAATCTTAGTTAATTAATCTTAGTTGTTTTTTCCTTTACTTGTCTTAATTTGGATTTCGGATCACCGCGGAAGTACACTAAATATTTAATTTTGTCTTCTATTGAGCAATGTCAACTTACAAAAAAAATTAAACCTTGTGACTTTGGCTGTTAAGTCTGAAAGTATATTTTTAGTAACTATGTATTATTTATATTTTATTATTACTTGAATGTAGGAAATTTACTTCGTACACAATACCAATAAAAAAATAGAATAGCGTAGAAGAATTATAGGATAATGGTTCTTATATTGATTACAATAAGATCGTTAATTTAAGTATGTCGTCGTATCGTAAAAAATATCACACATATACTGAGACTAATTCAAATCTCTTGCATTACATCTTATCTACAAAAACATACTGCAATTGTGTATAATCACTGTTTCTTAGTAATTTTATTTATGCTAGTAGTTTAGTAGTCTTCTCTTTTTCCTTTTAGTACGATCTAAGTGACCAGGTTCTAGTGTCTAGAGTTTTCAAGTGGCTTAAACGCCTATAGCTTGTTTTAACTACTGCTTGAACTGAAACTTACTATATAACGTGTCATTTGACTTACGATAGAAATATCACTTTTTAAAAGATAGATTTTTGCATGGTCACTATCCGAAGATTGACTGCATTGACCGTTGCTTAACCTTGGTGATCGCTTCACACCACCTTAGTGAGCCGAGCTACAGGAGCTATTTACCTATCTGATATTATAGGTACCTATAGTGGATGTGATAGTAACATGACATTTTTAATTTAGTCTTAAAAACATTTTTGTGCTAAACCAAAATAGTCCTTATGTTAATGCCAACATGTTTGTTTTTTTCAGTTGGAGAAGCAGCGTCAGTTCGAGGCGTCCAAACTGAATATGATGCGGCAGATGCTGGAGCGGGAACAAAAATACATCAGGGAGTTGAAAAGTGGGTAGTTTTGAAAAATCCGTTATTTTTAATGTTTATAAAAATACCAAGTTTCAAATAAGCTAGGCAATTGACCAGATAAATAATCAAGTAACCACACGAATCATTGACACTGACGGTGGAGCATGCCCAGCTTGGAATAACTGGGTTTTAAGGAGGCTAACGGAACAAACCGTTAGATGCTTGGTGATAGAATTCCGACTTGATGGTGGAGCACTTGACATTGCAGTAATTTAAGCTTTGACATGATATGTAAATAGTAGTAATTAGGTCGGACATGACAGGATTAACAATAAATCAACTTCTTGACATTTTATATAAATTATATACATTTAGTTGTCACAAAATATAATTTTCATATTAATTTTATTCTTATTAGTTATGCAGTTTTATAATTAATTATTATTATTATTATATAATCATAATAAAATGTTATTTGTAAGTGACGTGCCGTGTATGACAAAAGTAGTCATAAGGTTAAAAAATGATTTGATTTTGATTTTGAATTCTTACCACCATGTTACGGTTTCCTCGCGATGTTCTGGGTGAACCCAAAGCTCGCAAAGATGGGGATAGAATCCATGACTTTTAGGACGTAAAGCGGCCGCACACCCGACTGAGCCGTCACTGTGTTATAATTCATATCTTATTAGTTAACTGATGAACTCTTCGCACAATTTCAGATGATCTCCTAAAAGTCCCGGACGTGAGGAAACAAGTAGAGTTGGAAGCAGCTGAACTGAGATGTTCCAATCTGCAACATCAAATCGATGGCATTCTGGCTGGACAGGTGAATATATGCCTTTATTGAGTAAGAATAAGGTCTATTTTACAATCTATGAAGAGTTGTAGGCAGCTCTCTATGTCGGCACATCGCTATTCGTCTTCGTGTTTCGGTTTATTTGACAAAATGATAACCTCACTCACTTGGTATAAGTGAGATATTCATGGCGCCTGATTAGTTAAAGATGATACGCACGTAGACAGCGTCGATGGCTGTGATTGGTGAGTCCTACCTATACGCGTCATCTCTGACCAATCAGACCCCAGGAATTGATCTCAGTACTATCTCGTCTCAACGAACAAAATATACTTGGATTTTCTTTTCCTAAAATACAAGAATGAATAGTTATTACGACATTGTGTGTTCACAGTATTGCCCTCATCAAGCACATAGTATTGATTTGCAATGCAGTTTTGTACTATGTTGCCAGTTTTTCTTTTTATTTAGTTTTATTGCCAATTTTATTAATTTAATGCGTTGTATTTCATTCACCGTATTTTGTATTATTAAGTTTTTGTTAGCTAAGGAAATGGGTAAAAATTAAGTATACAAAATTATATGAATTTGGCACATTATATAAACTTGTAATTGTGTTCTATTTTGTCGCAAGCTATGCCTCTACTTCCACAACCTAAGAATCGGTACGGTCTCGACAAGTACGTGGGTTCAAATCCCGTGTGACGCAATTATTTTTGCACCTCTTTTTGGGCAAGCTTTGTTAATGTAAATATATTAAATATATGTTCTGTATTTATAGTTTTACCCATTTTCATAGACTTTTATATTAATTAAGAGGCGAAAGTGGTATCATTTTGTTGCTGACCACATCAGTGTCCATTCTATTAAAACTGTTGTCACGTTAATTGAACTAACAGTCTAACGCGGGAACGATCGTGGGTATAACCTTGTACAGGGTTACTGGGAATGTGTTGGCAAACTCTTGGAACTGGCCTAGGTTATGTAAAGTGGCTTTACTAGGATAAGATATAGATCAGTAGTTCTCCAAACACTACTGTTTCCAAGATTCTTTTGTATCCAAGATTTTTTTTAGCGAAAAAACACACATACATCAAAAATAATAGTATCTGTACACCAAGTTTCGTCGAGTCTGGTTCAAAATAACGGCCATTACGTGAGAAACAACATACAAACATACTGACAGACGGAAGCAATATTGGCCAGATGCATCTCTGCATTATTGATCCTTAACGCGACAAAACAACTTGTTTTTAGATTGTTTTGAAGCAAGTTTTTTCAATACCTAAAACAGTTTATTCATATTAACGATAAAACTACAAGCTCAAAATTTTGTCTATGGCATAATCTTAAGTAAGGATTTAGATACCAATCTTAAACCAAGTGAGAGGCCTTCGTGCAGCCTTAGAACTCTCGACACGGGATTCGGCTGGCAACACCAGCTATGTTAACACGTACCGCGAACCTTTACTCGAAATTAAATAGAAATAGCTAAGTTTCTAGTGATTGAGGATATTAACCAACCTGGAAGAACCTGGAACATAACCAACAAACACTCAACGACATTTTTCTACCGGGTGAGATGAAGAAACACGATTTTTTTAAAATATTGCACCATTGAACATAGATTGGAAACGTACGTTAATTTGAAATAATCCTGGAACTTGATTAACAATATCTCTTTGGGCAACAATTAATTTAATTTTCACAAACCACAAAACAACTGTACTAAATCCAATTTGTGAGTTTGACATTTGACAGCCAGACAGCTGGCACTGACATATATTGACCACAGAGTCAACAAAATGAATGAGCTGAATTCATAAAGGTTACTACACAAGTTCCGATTTTCATTTAATCTGAATTTAGTAATCTGAATTTAGAAAGAAGATTAACGGCATCGTAATAATTATATTTATAATTTTTTCAATTTAAAATTTTAACTGACTAACTAATATGGAGCCAGAAAACAGACCGTTCCTGCAGTACAGAAAATCTAATTCTCTCAATGATTTATCTACCTCTACATTGTTCGAGGCTTCAATGCTAAGTGCCTCTATAGAAGACACTCAGAATCAAGTACAGATTAATAAAGACTTAGAAGAGCTTAACTTAAAACTCGCATCTGCTGACCATGAAATCGAAAATTTGTCAAGTGAGAACCAATGTCTTCGAAATGAAATCGCTAATCTCAAAGGTATTGTGGCAAGATATAAAAGAGTTGGGTTTGCTGACAGTCCTATTGTTACAAGGAAAAGGAAAAGACTGCGTCTGCTATTGAATGCTGAAAATAAGGATGAAATTATTGACCTTACACAAGCAGAGTTATCAAAAGATTTTATAAATCAATATGAAGAATCCTATATACAAAATTCTGAAAAGGATAATATGAAATCAAATACTGAAGAGAATAATAAACCGGAAATATTACATGACGAAAGGAGTAATGAACCTATATCACCTTGTAAAAATCATGAACCAACCCCAGCTGACCAACAAGGATTGCAGCATAATAAATTATTAGGTACACCAAACGAAGAAAATGAAGATTCACGTGTAAATCAGCACCATAAAGATGTATCTGAAAACAGTGCATTGAAAAAGGTACTCGTGTTAGCTGATGAACAAGGACAGCATGTTCGTCTTGTATTACAACAACTGTTAGGGGAAAAATATATAGTTAAAGCTTTGTGGAAACCGGGAGCCAAATTAAATGATGTAATTAATTCTGTAGAATCTGAAACAAGCACCTACACCAAAAATGATTGTATCATTCTCTTGTCAGGTTTGAATGATGACAGGCCGTATGATTTTCTGTTTAGCCTCCGTTGTTGGCTCAAAACTGTTAACCACACTAATGTCTTAATTCCAGAGGTTTTGTACAATAAAACACTTAGGGAACAAAAACTCAACTATGAAATTCAATTTATATGTAGACAATTCTGTCATTCTATATATATTGATATGAACTATTGTAACCAAAGGCCAAGTAGAGATCAATTCTGCATCAATATGTGTCGTATTATACGTAAAGAAATCTTGCACATCAGATACAACAATGAGTTGGATTGCTATCAATCTGAACATAAATTATCGTTCAATGAAACTAATAAAGGTACTCAAACTGCTGAATATTATGACACCAATGCTAATTTAAACTATGAACTGCTTTCTAAAACAGTTAATAAAATTGACAAGGGCACTCAAACTGAAAACAACATACGATTTAGTAAAGGTATTTCAAGAATCTCCAGAACTGCCGAGACTATTAACAATATTTCAGTCCCAACGTCCACCCAAAACACTACTCAAAATAAGAATTTATTTCGTGTATAATAAACTAAAAATCTTCCATCAAAATATAGATGGGCTTATAAGTAAAGCCAATGAACTCACAATACATGCTCACAATTGTAATATTAATCCAGACGTAATGTGTATCACGGAACATAATATGATAGATGAAGACGTAAAATACCTTGCAATTCCTAACTTTAAACTGGCTGATGTGTTTTGTAGAAGTAATAGAAGTGGTGGTTCATGTATACTAGTACGGAACCATTTAAAATTTAAAGTAATACGTGAGGCAAGACAACATAGTATATGCAAAGTAGTAGAATTTACAGCAGTGGAACTTCTTGAACATAAAATTATAATTCTTTGTGTTTACCGATCACCGAGACCCAAATTATCATTTATCGAATTATACATAGAGAAACTCAACAACCTACTTATGACTATAAACCCACGAGGAAAAAAGTTAGTTGTATGTGGTGACTTCAACATAAATCGATTGATAGCTACTTCTGCGTCTAAATTATTTGAAAGAGAGCTATCAAACTTTAATCTTAAATTAGCTATTAATGAACCAACGCGCCTCAGTAGTAAAACCTGTCTTGATAACTTTGCCCACAATATAAGAGGTGCATCTGCAGTAGTACATGAACTAGCTATGTCAGACCACACGGCTCAAATACTAGAATGCCCTGTGAAAAAAACTTACTCAATTAAATTTTGGTTTAAATTTGTAAGAGAGTATAGTACAGAAAATATTAATAAATTTATGGAATGTCTTGAAAGTCTCTCTTTTAATGACATTTATGAACAAGAGGATTCAGATACAGCATTTAAAGATTTTCATGAACTATTTACTCTTATTCATGATTTATGCTTTCCGTATATAAAGATAAAAATTCCCATATCTAAAAGCATAAAGTGGATGAGCAAAGGTATAAAAAGGTGTGCTGTAAGAAAAAGGCACCTACTTTGCAAATACAGATTTTCTAGGTCTAGTAATGATAAAGAGCTATTTAGAGATTATAATAGAAGATTCAAAAAAGTCATAAAACTGACACAAAAAGTTCAAAACAACTACCATATTCAAACAGCCACCAACAAATGCAAAGCCGTTTGGCAAATAATTAATAAATATACGCATAACATTCCTCCTGACGAAATAATTACAATTAGACACAACAATGAACTTGTTACGGACTCCATTCAAATAGCTAATATTTTTAATAATTTCTTTATTGATGACATTGCAACTAACAGTGACAATAATAATGTATATAATTTTAATCGCAATTCATTAACATTTAATCATTCTAATTCCTGTTTTATGACTCCAACCACCACACAAGACATATTAAAAATAATTGACTCTCTAAATAAGAGCAACAGCACTGGATATGATGGCATTTGCACTATGGTGATTAAACGTGTTGCTAATATTATAGCACCAGTACTAAGTAATTTAATTAACAAATGCTTAGAGAGTGGGACTTTTCCTACCTCTCTGAAATTAGCTATTGTCAAACCAATATTTAAGAAAGAAGATAAGCTAGATGTGAATTATTATAGACCCATAGCACTATTACCCATTTTTGCTAAGGTGTTTGAGAAGGTACTCTTTAATATAATTAGTGGCTATTTTGAAAAACACAACATTTTGACAGACAACCAATTTGGCTTTAGAAAAGGGAAATCGATAAATATGGCTATACATCAGTTTCTAAAAAATGTTTATACAGGATTGGATGACAAAAAACAAGTTACTGCTCTATTTATGGACTTGAAAAAGGCTTTCGATTACGTTAATCACGAGACCTTACTTTGCAAATTAGAACGGTATGGTATGCGTGGAATGGCTCTTAATATATTAAAAAGCTATCTCACGGACAGACAACAAATCACAGAAATTACTAAACTCTGCCATTCAACTTTGACGGAAACTAAAGTGTACTCAAATACAAGGACAGTGAGATATGGTGTACCACAAGGGAGTATACTTGGTCCTTTTCTTTTCTTGACATATATTAACGATCTCCCTCTAGCTATTCCTCATCCAATGGTCCTCTTTGCTGATGATAGCACAGCACTGTTTATAAGTAAAGAAAATGATCGGGAAATAGAAATAAATAGTTCTATATCTTGCATTATCGATTGGCTTAAAACCAATAATCTAAAAATAAATTTGTCCAAGACGGTGTATATGAATTTTAAGTTCAAAAACTCAAAGCCAAGTTCGCTTAATATAATGCATGAAGGAAGACTTATAACTGAAACAAATTGCACTAAATTTCTGGGTTTGCTAATAGATGCAAACTTAAGTTGGTCGTCACATACTGAACAAGTTTGCAACAAACTAAAGCAATACGCTTATGCCCTGTACATGTTAAGAAAGGTGGCGAACCTAGATACTCTACTAACAGCATACCATGCATATGCAGGGGCTACTCTAAGATATGGAGTGTTATATTGGGGTAACGTATCAGAAAAACAAACATTATGTATTTTTCGAGCACAAAAGAAATATATAAGAGCTATAAGTGGAATACAGCGTACAGATACATGTGTCCCTTATTTTAAAAATCTGAAAATTTTGACATTTTCTTCTCTTTACATTTTCGAAGCAGCCCTCTTGATAAGAACGAATTTAAAAGATTTCAAAACTGTTAATAGTACTAGACACATTGGGAAACTTTGCATAGCAACACACAGAACTGTTACATATGGTAATACGATTTTTAACATGGGTGTCCTAATATATAACAAATTGCCTCTGATTATTAAGGAATCCAACTCGTTTTCTATCTTTAAGCTGAGACTTAAGAAATTCCTACTTGATAAGGCCTACTATTCTATAAAAGATTTTTTTAATGACAAATTGTGATCTATTTTATAATATCCTGACCTAATTTTATTTGTATCATGACTAAGTTTTACTCACCACAGATAATGTGTAATGTTTGTGTAACCGGCTATTACTTACTTGCTTACTTTTATATTAGTGCTAGATCCAACATAAATTTGCACACCCTAACGGGTATAGTATAGAGTACATTAAATTTTAATACCTATGTAACACCTTTCGACCTATACTTCGCAAATAAAAACATTTGATTTGATTTGATTTGATTTGACACCAGAGTCTAGCACCCATCTCATACTAAGAAGAAGAAGGGCTAAATCTTTACATAATGATACCTTAGGTTACCATTGACTCTAATAGGTTAAAACGTACGGATTATTAATAGTATACTATAAGCCATTCTTAAAGTTTGTCCCATCATGAACAAGTAACCCTGTATAACATACATGAACATACGTTATCCCATCGTTTTGTGTCTGCTTCAGTGCATGTGTTCAGGATGCTGTTTAGTAAATCACTTTGCTGACTACTCACTTTTGACTGCGGTTATTCTGGTTGCATTACCGCGTTGGATAGCTTAGCTATTGCATCAATGACGATACAGAGCGGATGTTTAATTGATAAAATTTAAATTTTGCTACATAACAGACTCGATTCACTTCAAACTCGGTCGTTTCTTACTTTGCAAGTTCACTTACTTACTGATTTGAGAGTTATCATTTCGATAGCTCTCATGTGTCGTTCTACCTGACTAAGATATCTGAGATATGTCCAAATCTGGTAGATATAACCATTAGACTAATAAGTATAATAGACGCTCAACCTCTTGTTGTAAATCGTACTACGTGTGTCATTTGATACACGTAGCGCCATCCGTTATTAATTTCTTGAAACGTCTTCACTCCGGTCACGCATTCTAGTATCCTCATATCACTATGCGACTGCAGCGCAATGCAGGTTTTAGCGACAGCTAGGCAGTGCGCTCGATTTGTAGCGGCATTTAGGTTTCATCGGTAATGATGGCAAACTTCCGCGCCACGCTTTATTGTATGGGAATCAGCAATCCTCTCCTTAACTTACATCAATAAAGAAATTATTTAGAAATACTTTACCTCCTATTTTCAAAATTAAATGAGTGGAAGTAAGAGCAAACGAATTTTGAAATAATTATCTTTCTGACGCGAGTGATGAGTAAGGAAGTCGGTTTACTGTAACAGCATCCTTTTATGACGTCACTGTGGGTGTACATCGGTACTTCACATTCATTATCCATCGTCTTTTTTGTTTTCGTCCTTTTTTATGTGTGTCCATGTCAATTGGTGATTCTAATTATTTTTTTTGTCATTGTCAATTTATTTGTACAGTAATTTTTCATATTTTTGAAAACGTAAAATAAGCACACATTTTTCGTATATTTTGCACGTCAAATTGAAATATGGTACTAGCATCAAATGGTTCAGTTACTTAGCAACTCGAGGAAACTACATATCGTGGCTTGGACATAAAAAAAAAACCGTATAAAAACACCATCAATACCAAAATCACGGGAGCACCAATCAGTCATCCTACGCACACAAAACTTTGAAAGGTTGGTACAATAAAAATAAAAATGCGATGGATTCTTCAATTCCAAAACCCCAGAGCACGCATCGAACAGAAACAGGCACAAAACGCAAACTTTCGCCTCGGCCGGTGTCCGGTGTTGGCACGCTTCAAACACCACAAAATAACCCGCTTTTTAGCTCGTCGAACTGAGGCCGATGCCCTCAACGCCGGCCAGCGCGAGAACGAAAACCGTCATAGAGAAACCCTCGACACCGGCTGGCAACACTGGCTTCCTCAGCGGCCTCCCTCGCTCCTTGTCTAACCTTACCGGGCAGAGCTTGCGGAACCTGAGGCAAGCGAGACAGAAGAACCAGCAAGAGAACCAGCCCCCTCTAGTGAGACAGAACTCGGACGAATCCAACAACAAACGGCGTCACGTACACAATAACACTGTGCCGATGGTGCCGACCACCTGTTTAGACAATGTCTCTCCCCCACCTCTTCCACCGAGATCAATCGAGCGGCCCAAGCGAAATCCCCTTAGCCCAACATCCCCTTTAAATCCGTCCCCTCTAACGAGTCCAAGCATTCCTTTGAACAACAGTCCTCAGCACATGTGCAGTCCACCTTTTGCCTCCCAAATACCGACTCCGAGTAAATATTACCACAAGAGGTTGCCCGACACGCCGGGGATGATGCACCAATCGATGCCGATGAGTAAAGAGGAGAGACAGATGCGTCGTTCGTCTCACTCGCTCGACGGGGAGCTGGATGGGCCGCAGCCGAACTCGATAGCTCTACAGATGAGCTATCCGCTGGTCAATGCTCCTCCGCCACCGCTGCTGGTAAGTACGGGGTTGAGTGGTAACACAGATGTGTTCAGGGTAACCCCTGAAGTTGGGGAAAAAAGGTAATGGCAATTGCCCCTCTTTTTACCACTACAGTTATTGCTTTATCTAACGCCATTGATAGTAGTGGTTATTATCAATGTAAGTGACAGTTGCCATTGGCTTTTTACCTGACCTAAGGGGTTAGTAATTAGCGCAAAATGTTTTAAGTGTGGCTTTAGAAGAAGAGGAGTCGAAAGACTCTCGCCTTCGCCCAAAATCTTTTTTGCCGCGCCTCGATGATCCTTTCGTATAAATCGAGTTAATAAAGAAAAAAAAACAAAGTTCTTGTTCTCTCACTTGTTTAAACTAATGAGTGTGAGAAGGAGAAAGCGAACTTTCTAAAGTTTTCTTTGTATTGAATCGAGTTATAAGGAACAGCTGTTTTATTTCGCGTTTTTCTAAAAGTAGAACAACATTGACTAGTACCAACTAGTACTAAAGCCGACATTATAAGAGTTTTGCGCTTGTTACAAGTAACCCTGTAAAGATATAATTAGCTCAACCCAAAGAATATAGAAATACATAAGAATATAATCAACAAGCTCTTTTTAAAACACTGACTGCTTTGATCTCAAGTTTCGATATTTCAATACACTTTTCTCGTATATTTTTAATATCTTTAAACCATATTATGTTATTAAAATCTGGCTATCTCTAATTTGTTATTTATTCATATAGAAGAAATTAAATAAGTTGACACAGACGGTTGTTAGATAAACATAAAGATTGCATTGCCTGAAAAAAGCATCTCTAGACCAACTTCGATATTCAGAACATACCATCTGATGCAACAGGGGTGGAACTGGTATGTCAGCGAGCCAAGGCCGTGCTCCGTTTTTTCAGGGAGCTTGGTTGACTTGGTAGGCTGTTAACCCATCAACTGGCAAGCGGCCAGATACTGGTTCTTTTAAAAAACATTCATCTGGCAACCGGCCAGATACTGATTAGAATTAAAACACCAAAATCGATTGCGCTGAATTACAAGGCTAACAAATAAAAATTGTTAATGAATAAAAACACTATTTTTATATAAGTAATAGTGTTGTCAGCAAACATTCGTTAAAATTACATATTTAAAATAAGGAATTTATTTCTTCTTGAAAATATTAAAACTCAATTAAGGTGATTCATTACAACGTACATAGACTGTGTAAGAGGATATATAGACATAGCTACTTTAATCTTCTAATGATATTATATATAGAGATAGTAAGATTTTAATAATGTAATATAGTCCATTGAAATGTTACATTTTTTAGGCCTAACCTTGCGTTTTTTAGAGGACGCAATTTTATTTTTTTGATGTGTAGGGGGGGTCAGTGTAAAGCTAAAACCAAGTTTGTGGGGTCACCACCCTTGTCCCACGGCCGCCATCTTGAAAATAGGGGTTGAAACGGTTTTTATGATATATCTCTTAAACTATTTATTTGATAAAAAAAAATTGTTAGAATTTTTTGCTGCAAATTAAATTTTCTACAACTTTGGTCCCGTAACTTTTTATCGTAAAACTATAAATAAAAAAGTTATAAGCGAAAATCTTCAGAAATTCGAGGAAAAAAATTATATTTTTCGATATAACTTTTTTTTAATCATTTTACGAAAAAAGAATATCAGACCTTTTTTGTAGATCGTTTTTTGGGGAACAACTTTTATATACATCATTTTTTCATTAAGTTAATAGCTAAGGTTTTACAGCGCTCCGAAGTGAGTACTATTGTTTAGTACTCTTAACTATATCTATACGAGGGTGAATCAAAAAGATCTTAGAAGTGCATATATATGAAACTTTTTTGGATCAAGTTCGATATTAAAATTAAAGAGTGTCCATCACACTATATTTATGCAGACTGTCACTTGTTTTTGTCAGTTCGTTCGCATGTAATAATTTTTTTTGTGCAACGAGTTGCTAAAAAGTTAAAATTATGGATAAAAGTGAGTTACGTGCGGTGATAAAGTATCTCAGTTTGAAAAAAATGTCTACGAAGGAAATTTTTTTGGACATTCAGCAGACATTAGGGGGTGATGCTGTACCCTATTCTACGGTTGCGTACTGGGTGGCTGAATTTAAAAGAGGTAGATCAAGCTGTAAAGATGACCCGCGTTCTGGGCGGCCTTCAACCTCCGTTACAGAAGAAAATGTCAAAAAGGTTGAGAATCTGGTTTTGGAAGACAGAAGAATGACTATAAGACATATAGCTGAGATCCTAAAGATATCTTTTGGTAGCGTTCAATCCATTTTAATTGATTCACTGGGGTTCAAAAAAGTGTCTGCAAGATGGGTGCCACGAATGTTAACCGACGAAAACAAAAAGCGACGTTTGGAAATTTCCAAGCGTAATCTCGAAATGTTCCAGCGTGATTCGGATAATTTTTGCCGTCGTCTTGTCACCATGGATGAAACGTGGGTCCAATCCATTTTAATCCTGAAACTTAAAGACAAAGCATGTCTTGGAAACGACCATCCTCTCCATCCATTAAGAAATTTCGAATTGCTCCTATCGCTGGCAAAGTTATAGCCTCTGTGTTATGGCTTCTGGGATAGTGAAGGAATCCTTTTTATTGATTACATGCCAAAAGGCCAGACGATTACTGGACCCTAATATGCAAATTTAATCCCGAAAGTGCGTGAAGCGATTAAAGAAAAACGTCGTGGAAAACTGTCGTTGGGCGTGTTGTTCCTCCAAGATAACGCTCACGGCTCATCCATCGGAAGTTGCGCTCAACACAATCCGCTGTGCTGGCTTCAATCTGCTTGACCACCCACCATATTCTCCGGATTTAGCCCCAAGTGATTTTCACTTATTTCCAAAATTAAAAGAGGAAATTCGTGGAACAAAATTTCACGATAATGACACGGTTATAGCTGCCGTAGAGGACTTTTTCGAGAGTCAAGAAAATATTTTTTTTTCACAAGGAATAAGGAAGTAAGAAACGCGTATCTACATGCATTGCATTGGAGGGAGATTATGTAGAAAAATAAAATATTATTATTTAAATCTTTGCATTTTTTAATATTGATTCCAAGAATTTTTTGATTCACCCTCGTATTATATGTGTATACTAATAATATATTATCAGTTATTTTTTTTTTATTTTTATTTTTTTTATTTTGTTATTATAACTTTTTTATTTCAAATTTAGCAATTACCTGAACAGTATTCCCTGTAACGGCCATCAGATTTAAAATTATTTTAAAAATCAATAATTGTTAAATCCTGTTATGGAGTGAGAAAGAGTCAATAATTAATTATTAATAATATTGCTAAATTTGTATTTAAAAAAGTTATAATTACAAAATAAAAAATAAAAATAAAATAACTGATTATTAGTATTATACTACTATTAGTATACACATATAATATAGGTATAGTTAAGAGTACTAAACAATAGTACTCACTTCGGAGCGCTGTAAAACCTTAGCTATTAACTTAATGAAAAAATGATGTATATAAAAGTTGTTCCCCAAAAAACGATCTACAAAAAAGGTCTGATATTATTTTTTCGTAAAATGATTTAAAAAAAAGTTATATCGAAAAATATATTTTTTTTCTCGAATTTCTGAAGATTTTCGCTTATAACTTTTTTATTTATAGTTTTACGATAAAAAGTTACAGGACTAAAGTTGTAGAGAATTTTATTTGCAACAAAAAATGTCAACAATTTTTTTTTTATCAAATAAATAGTTTAAGAGATATATCATAAAAACCGTTTCAACCCCTATTTTCAAGATGGCGGCCGTGGGACAAGGGTGGCGACCCCACAAACTTGGTTTAAGCTTTACACTGACCCCCCCTACACATCAAAAAAATAAAATTGCGTCCTCTAAAAAACGCAACCCCAAATGTAACTTTTCAATGGACTAATACTAGCTTCAGCTTTTTAGATTAATTTAGTTAACATCATCGCTGTACCTTAGCGTATTATTTTATCATCTTGCTTCGGTATTGGTGTCTCAAATGTGTATAAGATGGTATATACTTACTATATACAAATTTATGTACTAAATAAAATTTATAGAAAGTCACCCAATAGGAATAAATGTCCACAATCAGGTTAGAAATTGTTTCCATTTAGCTGTTATATCCATTAAAAAAAATGCTATTTCAGGACAACCTCTAAGGCGGTGGTTTAGGCAATATCTTATATTTACAGATTTAAAGAATCAACAATGATTGGAATTATTGAAAAAAAAAAACTTATAGACCATCTAAACAATTGTAAAAATATTTATACCAATTTAGGTATCAATAAGATTTATAAATATGAAAATAATCTATTTTTTTTGTTGAGTAATTATTTTTTCTGATTCATAAGTAAATTAAAGATTTTGCCCATATTATTATTGCCTTCAAAAGTAGATTTATCTCTTATGATTAGGAATATTCTCATTATAATGTAAAGCAACTTATACTTTTACAAAAATACTTCAAAAATATAAATACAATACAGCAACTAAATTTTACTTCTGTATGAGTCAGGACAAAGATTCTTATAGTTTAGTAGATATAGATCGACAAATTACATAAATATATATTTTTTGTCTATTCTATGTGTTAACTTCTTGAGTAACTAACATTCTGTTTTTATGTGCTCATTATGCTCATACTGTATATATATTTCCCCTTTAGGCTATATAAGCAGGTTTACTGGTATAGTTTGTTTAGCTTGTATTCCATACATTCTCTACATATAACGACCACTCTCTATAACGCCACAAAATGCACAGTCCTTTTAGTGTCGTTATATAGAGTTTACACTGTATAAATATTTTTATATAAATATTTTTTTGTTATGATATGACAGCTTTAAAAAACTATATCTTTATATATGTATATTTTATTTATATGGTCGATATATGATTATGATATGACTTGCATCAATAAAAAAAATATTTAAAAGTTTTTTTCTTCTTCTTCGTAGTCATTTAGTTAGCAATAAAAGGATATCAACTTTTAAATGTTTTCTCTATTGACATTAGTTATATCTTACTTGGGTAAAACATATCTATATAATATAAATTTATATATAAATATATACAAATGTTGATATTGTATGTATGTACAGACAGATAATCGAACCGGCGTACCCGTGTTACACGTGAGAAGCAGGTCGTCTCCTGAACAACTGGACCATGATCTCTCCAAATGTGAGTATACATTATATAACACAAAAATATAAAGTTTAAATTGAAATGATTAAGTAATTAATAAAATTGCATTGAAATTTAAAATCCTACTTTTGTCAGTCAATTCGACTCGTAAATGCATAATTATTACAAAATGCATAATATATAAACTAATATACATACCTTTCAGAAAGAGGGAACTACTTTTAGTATTAAAAAAGGGCCTATTACATATTTCAAATAATCGCATAATAATATGACTATGAAAAAATGGGTAAGAAATGGTATTAGACAAACCTAACTTTTGACATAGACTACTCAACCTCTTGTTGAAAATCGAAAGATGCAAGTAGCGCCATCTATTGGTATTTTCTTCAAACGACTTCACTCAGGTCACGCGTCAAATGACTTCACTCATCTACTATCGTCAAATCATTATGCGACTGTAGCGCATTGAGGCGGCAGCTAGGCTGCACGCTCGATTTGCAGCGCCATCTAGGTTTCATTGGTATTTATGGCAAACTCCCTTGCCATGCTTTATTGTATGGAGATCAGCAACCCTCTCTTGAATTCTGATCCCTGCTTTTACTATTTATTTCTTTTTTTTTAAATTTAATTTAAACGGTACATAGACCAATTAAATTTATTAAATACATCTTATATTATAAAAATAGTTAATCATAGTTGTAGATAAATCATTAGTTCAATAAATTTATGACAATAATAATGACAATACATTAAATGATTTCTACATTTAGTTTATACATATACATACAATTATATATAGGTACATTTAAAGATACACATAGGGGGTAGAAGGTTAGCGTGGTATGGACATGTGATGCGTAGAGAGGAGATGCATGTCACTAGGAGATGTATTGAAATGGAAGTGCAAGGAAGAAGGGCAAGAGGCCGACCGAAAAAGACATGGATGGAGTGTGTGAATGAAGACATGAGAGAGAAAGGATTGAGTGTGGAGATGACGTCTGACAGAGGAGAGTGGAAGAAGAAGATTTGCTGTGCCGACCCCACCTAAATGGGATAAGGTGAAGAAGAAGAAGAAGACATTTATAGATACACACATAAATTAATCCAATTATTATTAAGATTTTTCGCGTAGAAAACAGTCACACTTACTTATTAAAAGTTGGAATGAGTCCAACACTCGCCCCTGAAGATGGTGCTCGGAAAGCACCGAAACTGTTGGACTCATTCCAACTTTTAATACTAAGTGAGTGTGACCGTTTTCTACGCGAAAATATTAAGATGCCTTATGTGAACAGTTCACAATGTTTATTATTAACTAATCCATTTTATTCTATAAAAGAATTCTTGAATATGCAACTTGATAAATCTTCATTTTCTTCTGACATAATTTTGCAATAACATCCCTAATTTTGAAATACCTACAATTTTAGTCTATGTTACAATAATTAAGTTTAGTTTAGTTAATATCATTCTGTGTTGCTTAAACTAAATGTAAATGACTTGCCAAATGCGATGAGATGTTGCAAGGTCAATAAATGTTTTTTTTTTATTTCATTTTATTTATTAAGATGTCGTGTGTTTATCTTAGTTAATTGATCTTAAAAATCTTATCTTTAATTAATCTTAGTTAATTAAGCTTGGTTAATTGATCTTAGTTGATTTTTCCTTTACTTGTCTTAATTTGGATTTCGGATCACAGCGGAAGTACACTAAATATTTAATTTTGTCATCTATTTACAATGGATTTCCGCAAAGTAACGCCTGAGTCAATAAGTTATATACTTTATTTTTGTTTATATTAGTTTGAGGCGAAGCTCTATCTATTATCAAGATGTCGTGTATTTCCAGCAACAAGCCTGCTGCCGCAGCCGGCGGCGCTGCACGGCGGCATGTCCGGTAGCGCGGCCCCGCTGGCGACGGAGTGGGGCGCGCGGCACACCCCCCCGCCCGGCACCCCGCCGCCGCCCTACCACACCAACACGCAGGTACCCACCGTGTACCTACCTACTATCTCCAGCGAGATCATTAGAGCTATTGAGCGAGCTTCAATAGATCCAAATTCTTTCTAATATCATAAATAATAATAAAATTTATCAATAAATCCTACTTCTTTCTAATATCATAAATAATAATAAAATTTATCAATAAATCCTACTTCTTTCTAATATCATAAATAATAATAAAATTTATCAATAAATTCTACTTCTATCAATAAAGTTTATGGTACTCGAGTTGGCTGAAATTTAGAATGGAAGTAGCCTTTATACATTTAAATATCAAAAATTAAAATACCTCACGTAAAAACATCTCCGTTCAAAATACCTGATGTTTTCAAATACATACAGCAAATAACACCTACACAAGAAACACCTAAAATTAAAATACCGAACGGACAAAATAGGTAACTTATGTTTGAAATGTATGACATTTTAAATACCAATTGGTCAGAATACCTAAAATTGTGCATCACTTGCTAGATATTTCTATGAAATAACAGATCGAGCGTAAAAGAAAAGATTGGTGGTTTAACGTGAGATACAAATCTTAATTTTAGTCATTTACATACCCCTTGTGGCACAAGCTACTTTTTAACCCCACGGGTAAAGCTGTGGGACGCATCTAGTGTTACATATAGTCCACGACCTGCTCATTTGTTTGCAAACATGTTACTAGTGATGTCATGGTCCAAGTCGCATAGCATTTGAACAGTGTTGATATGGGTCAGACTTTATATAGTAAGTTTAATAAGTTTATCGTTGTATTTATTCCAGCCGTGCGCGGACCCGCAGAGAGCTATCATATCGATGGAAGAAGATGACTCTCCAGCTTCTGTAAGTTTATTGCATTACTTACTTAATGCTCCGGCACGAAAACCCCAAAGTGGGTCTTGTCTTCCAACAGCAGAGGGCGCCACTCGTCACGACGTAGCGCCATTCCTCTCCAGTCAGCCACTTGAATCTCGCCCAGGTCCCTTTCGACGGCGTCACTCCAGCGGTACCGAGGGCGACCATTATTACTTTAATTTAAAGTAATCAAATAATGTATGTCTTTAATGTTACAACGCACGGTGACTAAGTATTTGACCAGTAAGGCGCGTATACCTCGTCTGCAATAACTTGCTTTCATGTAAGTTGCTGGAACATGCTTTTAGGTGCTTGGAGACATTTTTCAACTTGGGTGGTTGCTAGCTAGTCGAGCACTAGAAAATGTTCACCATGTAAAATCTTATATGCTTAAACTATCTCTCTTCCCTAAGTCCATTATATCTTAAGTTTCAAATAGAGAACAAGAGGATATTGCCAAAGAGTTAAATGCATAAGTACACTTGACAAGCGCATTTCCCCTCTTACCGTATATGTCAACGTCAGAATTATTATCTATGACTCTGATGGAAAATTATTCCTCCTATTCTGCCCAGAAATTACCAATTTCAGACTATATCTAATATTTTGGCAGCTGTAAGCTCAGGTAGTTTCAGCTTAAGCATTTCAAGGCCTAAAATTGGTCCTTCGAGCCGGACCTGAACCAGCCACATGTATAGATTTTTAAACTTTCACGATAAACGCGATAAGTGTTGGTGGTGCTAGTTCATACATGATATGGTTTATTTGCATTTTGGTTGCAGGATAATTCCACGTACTCTGGTCTGTTCTCAAACCTGCGGTCCGTTCGTGAGTCCAAAGCGAAAACCGCCGTGCTGCTCAACTGGTTAATTGGTGAACGACGGTTAGTATGCAGTTATCGTATTTCTTATATTTGTCTTGTGGCTGGAGTCGGGTGACTATAAGCCTCTGATTAGGCAATGAAATTCAAATATGTGACTGAGAGATGCCGCCTACCAAATTATGTATTAAAAGTATAAAAAAATAAATATAGTGACATTTTATCTGCATTCGGATACAACTTTGCTTACCATCAGGCAAATTGGTTGCCAAGCATCATATTTAAAAGTAGCCGTGTGTGTGTTAATCCTAGCTTTAACCTATCTTCAAACCAAATTTTACCGTACTCCTCCGAAACGGCTTGACCGCTTGATTTTTACCAAATTTTATATGCATATTCAGTAGGGCTGAGAATCGGCTACTATCTATTTTCCATACCCCTAAGTGATAAGGCAAAAAAAAAAAGTTTGCCTGGTCAGCTAATATACATATTTTAATAAAGAACTTTTAAACTGAAAAAATAAAACTATTAAGTATTATTTTGCACCAAATAATTAATAAGGCATATTATATATTTCCACGAAACAAACGGTCACACTTACAAGATCTGCGCGCGTATCTCGTCGGTGACAGTCCGTGTGAAGCTCGTCCCCGATGATGACCCTCGTAATGCGTCGAAACCCGTTGGACGAATTTCCAACGTTTTTTAAGTAAGTGTGACCGTTTGTTTCGTACAAACATGTGAATTTATAAACATAAATTGTATGCAAGTCATTGCATGACGTTGACATAATAGTAGGTATGACAGTGACAGCGTGATTCCATGACGTTGACATAATAGTAGGTATGACAGTGACAGCGTGATTCCAAGACGTTGACATAATAGTAGGTATGACAGTGACAGCGTGATCACATGACGTTGACATAATAATAGGTATGACAGTGACAGCGCGATCACATGACGTTGACAGAATAGTAGGTATGACAGTGACAGCGTTATCACATGACGTAGACAGAATACAATGTAATGTTGTGTGTGACAGATGACAGTGACAGCATGATTCCATGACGTTGACAGAATAGTAGGTATGACAGTGACAATGTGAATGTTGTTTGTGGCAGCTGCGCGTGCGCGTGCCTGCTGCTGGTGCTGACGGACGCGTACCGCGCGGCGAGCGGCGCGCCCACCGCCACGCTGCGCCGCTGGGCCTACGAGATACACTCCGCCTTCCTCATGCCGCACGCCGTATGTACTGCACCTGACCACTACTGCTCGCTACTGGGACTCGGGGCCCTCTCTCACTACGAGAATAGAATAAACTATTACACCTATATATATTCTAGAGAATAGAACCTATATACAGTGAAACTTGGTTAAGTGGGACCTGAATAAGTGAGAAACCTCCATAACTGGAACTCATGCTGAGGTCCCAACACTTTGGCACTGAATTACCTCTGTTACTGGGACGAGGTAAACCTCTATATCTGGGATTTGTTATTTCGATTTATCATCATAGTTACCTCTATAACTGAGACAGCGACTAAATTTTATATGCATACACCTCTGTAACTGAGATAACATTGTTTGTTTACTCATTCTTATTCTACCCACAAATTCCACACGTAATTCCAAGTACGTAAGTACAAATTTTGAGCTTCAATTATCTTCGAAAAACTGAAGGAGTAATGGAACCCTCTGTAAATGAGATAGATATTTATTTATACCTGTATATCTGAGACACTGAGTTAGTGGAATACCTCTATAAGTGAAACGATATTGCAGGTCCCTTAATGTCTCACTTAACCAGGTTTTACTGTATATTCTATAGATTATAATAAATTCGTTTTGGGATCTTAAAAAAAATATTTAAAAAACACGTTTATTGTATGGGGACTCACCCCCCATAATACAATAAACGTGTTTTTTTTCGCATTTTTTTGCTATAATATATCAATAACGGTAGCTTGTAGACACCTAAAATTTACACGGAATATACAAATGTACATTAATTTTCAAATTAAATTACAGATTTTTTTTAAACATCTTTTTTTTGTTGATTTTTTATTTCAGGTGTTACAACTGAACGGTGCCGACGAGAATATGGCCAACGAAATAGAACATGTTTTAGTTAATGGTAAGTGGTTTATTAGTACTAAATGCTGAAGATCGTCTATTTAAAGTAAAACAGACTTTTTGACTCAACTGATATCGCTTCACAATTCAATTTAGTTTATATTCCTCAATTCAATTGAAAATGTGAAAAATAAAGAAATAAATTTGATTATCTCACCTGATGTTGAGTGATAAATAACCTAATTTTTATTTTGAAATAAATTAGTTCAGTCGGGCGTGCGGCTGCCTATGTTTTATAATAATAATTTAAAGATAACCATGGTTACTCGTCGTTATACTGGTGTTTTGCCATCAGAACTAAACAATTCGTCAAATGAAAAGAAAGTTTGTTCGATAAGCCATTTCTTAAATTTATTGTTAGAGCCAGCTGAACTAGTCGTATTAATCACTAACTCGGGTAGATTATTAATTATTGATCAGATTGATGATTAATTACTAAATCATGTTGATTGTTTTCACTAACTCAGGTTAGATTATTAATCAGGTTGATTATTAATTACTAAATCAGATTGATAATTAATAACTAACTCGGGTAGATTATTAATCAGGTTGATTATTAATTACTAAATCAGGTTGATAATTAATAACTAACTCGGGTAGATTATTAATCAGGTTGATTATTAATTACTAAATCAGGTTGATAATTAGCAACTAACTCGGGTGGAAGGGTCAAATTGTTTGTTGTGAATGTGCTATTTTGTGTGTGAATGAAAATAATTTTGTAATGGATTATAATTTATTATTAGATTAGAATTTAAGTATTAGTAATTTTAGATGACATTTTTGTATATATTTTGTTAATATTGCATGCCTAAGGGCGAAGAGTGTGAGGGACATAAAATGTTAACATGTAATAACCTAAACTTACCCATTCTGCAATAAATGATTTGAATTTAGATTATTAATCACTAACTCGGGTAGATTATTACCACTAACTCTGGCTTGTCTTGGCTGACTTGTCGTGAGAGTGTTTGATGTGAATCATCTTCGCAGAGTTCGAGAAGGAGGAGCTGCTCCGCAACGTGTTCCGCAAGGCGCGGCAGAGGGCCAAGGAGGAGCTGGGCGCGCAGCTCGCCGAGTTCGAGGGCAAGCGGCGGCTCGGGCTGGCCACGCTCTACGGCCCGCCCGACACCGACATACACAAGTGTCAGCTCGACAAGCTGCAGGTATATATATATATGACGGGACGGCAGGGCGTTCTTCCTCGTCATCCATTTAAGTTGCAGATGTGGGTAGCGTGGGTATACAGGCGTGGAGAAATGAAAACGTGGCACTCAATTTATAATGAAGGTATATTACAATCGAATCACAAAATATAATCGCAGATAGGTAGATTGACAATTATTTCCGCTTATTAGATCGACACTCCAGCCAACACGTAGCGTTTACGCACGATGCGAACCGATCGCTGTCTCAAATCGAACTGGCGCTCCGCGTTCCGTGCTAGCGCTGGCTGTTGCGTCAGAGCGGGCCTCCGACGTTAGTCACAAGTCAGTGTCAGCTGACACTGACATCGCAACTCGCCCGCTCTTTAGATCGAACGCGCCGTCATATGTATATATTTTTGGCAATAAGGCCAAAATCTATTTAGAAAAAAGAAAACCAAATCTAACAGAATACAACTTGATTTTATTTAATTACAAACAAATTATTGAACAACAGCAAAGGTTTACACAATTATACAAACAATCAACTAATCAAAACAATTAAATGGAAAAGTGGGCAGAGTAACAGTGAGAAAGTGAGACGATGTTGTCGCTACGGTAGCCGAAAGCAAAGTGTGTCGATGTCCAGTCTGCTCGGCGTTTTATACTCGTCGCTGTGACGTCATCACGTGGTAGATGAGGGTAGTTTCTCTCCAACACGGCCTCTCCTGACGGAGATCCGTCCTCGGATCTCTATGTGAACTCCTCGACTTTGTCATCAGAACCTGAGAACAGTACAACAAAAATGCTCAAATCATGTTTAAGAGTTAAAACAGACTTGTTTCTAACAATTTGTCGGTGTCATATTGATAGAAGCAAAATAGGCACAAATTAATAAGCTCATGTTCAGACATGCTGCAGTCATGACAAAACATGTTCATATTAAACAGAAAATCAACGCGATACTGACGGATCCTTATGGGAACCGCTATGTAGCCCCACCATAACCGTGTTATGATGTCGAAATACACGATGCTGACGGATCCTTATGGGAACCGCTATACAGCCCCACCATAACCGTGTTATGATGTCGAAATACACGATGCTGACGGATCCTTATGGGAACCGCTATACAGCCCCACCATGACCGGGTCATGATGTCGAAATGCTGACGGAACATTTTCCGATATACAGCCCACAATGCTGACGGAACATTCTCCGATATACAGCCCACAATGCTGACGGAACATTCTCCGATATACAGCCCACAATGCTGACGGAACATTCTCCGATATACAGCCCACAATGCTGACGGAGCATTCTCCGATATACAGCCCACAATGCTGACGGAGCATTCTCCGATATACAGCCCACAATGCTGACGGAACATTCTCCGATATACAGCCCACAATGCTGACGGAACATTCTCCGATATACAGCCCACAATGCTGACGGAGCATTCTCCGATATACAGCCCACAATGCTGACGGAACATTCTCCGATATACAGCCCACAATGCTGACGGAACATTCTCCGATATACAGCCCACAATGCTGACGGAACCTTTTCCGATATACAGCCCCACCATAGTTCCCCTTAAGGCAGAACTATGATGTCGAAACAATGCTGCAACCGCCAACCCCGCTCGGCACGGTGCTCGGCAGGCCGCTGCCGCCGCTGCTCGGCTGCCGACGGTGCTCGGCTGCCGACGGTGCTCGGCTGCCGACGGTGCTCGGCTGCCGACGGTCTCCGACGGTGCTCGGCTGCCGACGGTGCTCGGCTGCCAACGGTGCTCGGCTGCCAACGGTGCTCGGCTGCCGACGGTGCTCGGCTGCCCACGGAGCTCGGCTGGTCGCCACCTGCACATATTTGTCGGCATAGCCGCAGCCAAAGTGCTGCAGTCTACGCCGCCGCAGTCACCGCTTCCGCGTTCTCGGCTGCCGTTGCCGATGCTGCACAGCAGGCCGCTGCCGACGCTGCCCGGTAGGCCGCTGCCGACGCTGCTCGGTAGGCTGCTGCCGACGCTGCTTGGCAGGCCGCTGCCGACGATGCCGATCCGCACGCCGTTACCTGCACATATTTGTCGGCATAGCCGCAGCCAAAGTGCTGCAGTCTACGCCGCAATACAGACAGTTTTTAAACAAAATTGGCAATATACCACTGAAAATAATTCTACAGGCCCAACAATTGACGCATTAACTTATCATTCTTGGGATCAGTAATTCAGTCCCTTCCCGCTCCAGCCCGCGCACGGAGCGCACGCGTTCACTGCGATGGTCCGCGTTCCGCGCGTTTAAAACCGGTCTTGCAACCGTAGGGCGGTGAAGTTTCGATACTATCGATATCGATAGTTATCTCACTATGGAGAAATTCCTCACAAGATCTTCCTCAACCGAGAGCCTTCCGAATAAGAGGACGGCTGAAGAACCTCTCTGGAGAATACCCAAGAAGTTCTCAAGAAATCCTAAGAAGACTTCAGTTCCAGGGACTATCAATACTTTCAACCGTTTTGGTGGTTTACCAGATGACTCCGACAGCCAAGGTGAAGCTTATCAAAATAGATACAAAGGTAAACAAACCACTTCTCGAATTCCACCAATTATATTGGATGTCAAAGATTGGTCTCATATGGCTATAACTGCTTTGGTAAATAAATATACCAAGGAGTTTTACCTCCGCTACAGAACAGCTGGTAAAGTAACAATCCATTGCTACTCTAATGAAAGTCACAAATTGCTTGTTGAAGGACTGCGTTCTGAGAAGCTACCCTTTCACACCTTTGCTCGGAAGGAAGAACGTAAATACAAGGTCGTAGTACGAGGCATTCCTGACGATGCTACAGACATGGTAACTAAAGACTTAGAAACACATGGTTTTAAAGATATTACTGTAACTAAGCTAAAAAGCGCTAAACCTAGTAAATCTTTATGCTCACCGCTACTGGTACAGCTACCTGCAGGGTCTGATATTGTGAAGTTCAAACAAATTAAATACCTCTGTAATTGCGTAATACAAACTGAGAGGTACAAACCAAATAACAGCCACGGAACGCAGTGCTATCGCTGTCAGAGATTTGGGCATGCGTCCAGAAATTGCAACCTTCCCGAAAGGTGCGTCAAGTGTACTGGAAGCCATGCAACTAAGGATTGCCCTAAAGAGGACAAAGACAGTCCAGCGCATTGTTGCAATTGTAACGAGGACCACCCTGCGAACTTCCGGAAATGCCCAGCTCGGATAAGTTACTTGAAAAGACTTCAGTATATGACTAGCGCAGTCAATCCTGGAAACCCGAGAGTCCAAGCAGAAGCAAGAGTACCGACAAAGCCCGTTGAAGTAAAACCTATATCTCGCCCTCGCTACGAAAACAAAGCTGTTGGACAGCAACAACAGGAGCGTTCCTGGGCCGACATAGCTGCATCTACAACCGGTCATCGAGTAACTACGTCAGCAACTGCCGTTTTTCATGCTAACTCCGACACGTCTACTTCCGAAATGCTACAAATTTTGGATGTTATAAGGCTCATCAAAACACAATTCAAATCGTGCACAACTATGATGGACAAGGTTATACTTGTACTTAGTCATCTAGGCCAATATGTTTAATGCAGCCAGCGAGTTCCGAATAATTTATTGGAATGCGGACGGTATTCGCGAAAAACTACCGAAACTTATAGATCTAGCTGTTTGTGATTTATCAACGGACATAATTGCGTTATGTGAGACAAGAATTAATGTACAAGTGCCACTTCATATTTCCGGGTACAAATGCTATCGTCAAGATAAGCGCCATGATAATAGAGGCCAAGGCGTGGCTATCCTAGTAAGATCAAATATTCCTCACCGCTTTGTTGATACTCCTAAGTTAGGGAACATGGAAGCTGTTGGCGTTGAAATCACTATCTCTTCTCATAAGGTACATATTTTTTCAATCTATCAGTCTCCTAATCTACCACTCTTGACAACTGACCTAGACCTTATTTTAAGATCTAATAGTCGTGTCTTATTATTAGGTGACTTTAATGCTCGCCATCCACAATGGTGCAAAGTGTGCGTAAGCCCAAACTCTCGCGGCGTATCTCTTTACAATCATATGATTAATAATGATTACTGTATTTATGCTCCTTCTGAGCCCACCCTAGTTCATTATTGTACAGACTATCAAAGGTCTACGCCAGATATAGTTATAGCTTCTAATGTTTCATCCATTAAAACTGTGGATGCAATTACCGCTCTATCTTCCAACCACTTACCAGTGCTAGTTAGGATGGCTGGCTACATCGAACGTCAAATTTACGAACAATTTAACTACAAAAAAGCAGATTGGAATAAATTTCGTTTATACTTGAATGACAATATTTCTTTAACTAGTAAAGCCTTTAGCTGTAGGGAATCTATAGACAAAGAAGTTAATAACCTTGCAACTCTTGTAACCATAGCAAGAGACCTTTCGATACCCAAAATTAAAATTGATCCAAAACCTAAACGACTACCTAAGTTTATCAAGAAGTTAATTAAAAGGAAGAATAATTTAAAATATCGTGAAAATAGAACTACAGATAGAAACCAAAGAAAGCTTCTTAGGTCCGAAATTAACATACTACAAAGCAGAATTAAAATATTAGTACAAGTTAACAATGATAAAATATGGGACTCTAAACTTAACAAAATAGATAACTCATCTACTGAATTGTGGCGTATAAGCAAATCGTTAAAAAAACAGGCTTATATAATACCACCCCTTACTAAAGATAATGATGAACTAGTTACCTCAACTGTTGAGCAATGCAATGAACTCGCGGACGCTTTCAGCAAAAATATGAGTTTAACGTTTGACTGGGAAGACAAGGAAGTTCTGCCACGTGTGTTGGCCTCTATTAAAACTTTGAATAATTTTAATGAAGAGTCAAGTCCTATACACCTAATTCGTCCCCGCGATGTAACTAGGTATATTCGCAATCTCAAAAATAAGAAATCACCAGGAGACGATAACATTCATAATATATTACTAAAAAATTTACCTAGAAAATGCATAGTTTATCTATTAAAAGTATTTAACGCATGCCTGACACTGCAGTATTTCCCTACAGCTTGGAAGTCAGCTAAAGTAATAGCTCTCCCTAAGCCTGGCAAAGATCACAAAAAAGCTATTAATTACCGGCCGATTAGCCTCTTGCCAACATTAGCTAAGGTGTTCGAACGCATCATTTACGAGTTATTGCTTAAATGCTTAGATGGTCGTTTTTTAAATGAGCAGTTTGGATTTCGTCAGGCTCACTCGACTATTCAACAACTGGCACGTGTAAGTGAACATGTCTCGCATAACTTGAACATGAGACTGTCTACTGGAATGTTCTTACTTGACATTGAAAAGGCATTTGATTGCGTTTGGCATGAAGGCCTTTTCCATAAGCTACTATTGTGCGATATACCTATTTCATTAATTAAACTGATACAATCATACCTTTCACAGCGTACGTTTAAAGTATTTATTGGAAATATTTCCTCGAATCCTCATGTAGTACCTGCAGGTGTGCCACAAGGCTCTGTATTAGGCCCTTTACTGTTTTTAGTATATCTAAATGATATACCTAAACAGCCTCGCACAAGTCTTGCATGTTTCGCTGACGACACCTCTTCATACACATCATCCGTCGATGAAGATTTAATAATTAGCCGGCTCCAGCTCTCAATCGAACGTTTAGCAGACTATTTTAGAAAATGGAAACTGAAACTCAATGAGTCCAAAACAGAAGCTATAATGTTTTCTAGAAAACGCAAACCACCTGATCGCGTTCTCGTTATTAACGGACACCAAATTCCTTGGTCTCCGTCAGTCAAGTATCTGGGTGTGCATTTAGACAACAAATTGAACTGGACCACTCATGTTGATAAAATAAGAATAAAAGCAGTTAAAGCTTTCGGTGCACTTAGCCCAATATTAAACAGAAAAGCAAACTTAAGTTGGAGAACTAAACTTAAAATGTACACAACACTCATTCGACCATGCTTCACATATGCAGCGCCCGTATGGAGTAGCACCTGTCAATCCAATTATAACAAACTTCAAGTATTGCAAAATAAAGCCCTTAAAATTGCATTTAATACAAAATACCGAACCAATTTAAAAAAGCTTCACATAACAATTATGTTTCCAACAGTAAAAGAGTACACATTATTACAAACTCTCAAGTTCTATAAATATTCAGTAGTTAATCATCACAATAAACTGGTATCTTCAATAGGACAATCACGATTATCACAACTACCTTATGTCGATACATATAAAAGATATCGCTTGCCCCATCACTATGTCCTTGGCGACAGCGATAACGCACTTGAGAATGACAGCTCAATCACAAACAGCTAGTTCGTAAGTTTAAAATAATAAAGGTAGTTCATAAATACTTCGCGAATTTCGTTCGTAACCTAAACTAATTTCTTAGATTATCTTTTTAAAAATGAACTTGGTACAATAAGTTCATTAATTTATTTTTAGAATTATGTATGCTGCTTAGTTTTGTATAAATATAAGAAGTAATCGAATTTTATAACTAACATTAAGTTATTAAAAACTTTAAAGAGGTGTTTAGCCTGAAAAGTATTATAGAAATTATGTTTGTACAAATTGTAGGCTATGCTTAAATTTGTATGTTATGTTTATTATTATTACGTAAATAAAGAACTTTTAAAATCAAAATCAAAATCATTAACTTATCATTCTTGGGATCAGTAATTCAGTCAACGCTTTAAGTTTACCAAAGCTCGGTCGTACCTGACCTTGACTAATAGTTCGACTTAAGCATTCAATTTCTGTGGCCAAGAATGTACACTTATGGAAAAGCCTGTCTTAGTTAATACTGACAACACTTGGTTCAATAAAACAAATCTGCTATCTAATGTCGTACACTTAAGAGCAGAAAATCATCAATGTAAACAAGGACCTCAGCGGCCACATCCTTAACATCAGCAGTTACTCTTTCGCGACAAAAATTACGTTTTTGAATGTTACGAGACTGTTTTCGTTTTGGCAAAGCAAGATTCAACCGTATGTCCAGGCTTTTTGCAAAAGGTACAAGAAAACAGAGATGTAATAAGATTGGTTAGATCTCACCACGCTTCCTATTGACCGGATCGCCTCGACAATGCGGTCGGTACCCGAAGACAGCGTGGAGCTCGCAGATGCCCCGATGACCTCCTGCTGCGCCGATGTCGTTGCACCCAGCTCAGCATCAGCACGCGATGCCCGCTGCGTCGGCATGCTGAACTCCAACATGGTGTCCGGTGACTCCTTAGGTCCCGCTGGCACGGTGCGCGCCAGCTCAGTAGGCGGCGCTGCGACTGAACTAGTCGGCCGTGGTGTTGATGTCGGTACAACGGCGTGTACCAACACTGGCGGTGACCCGCCCGACGACGCCGCAGCCGGAGAAGCGCCCACGCGACGCCGTCGTGATGGCGAAGTTGACCGACGTGGACTGCGATGCACTCGTTGCTCAGGAGACCGGCTGGGTCGCCGCGCTGACCGCTCTTCTAATGCTGTGAGACGTGACAAGATCGCCTCCATGGCGCTGCGAAAAGCACTATCAGGCGTACGCTCTCGGCGTCTATTAGAACGATGCTCACGGCTACCATGTCGACTGCCATGACGGCTGTGACGATATTCGCGGTCAAACATTTAATTTAAATCCCGTATGCGACAAAAAACACGAAAATAATTTAAGTCAGTGATAGGTTATACGTTGAATTCGAATCCCACTTCTGATTTTGGCAATAAGGCCAAAATCTATTTAGAAAAAAGAAAACCAAATCTAACAGAATACAACTTGGTTTTATTTAATTACAAACAAATTATTGAACAACAGCAAAGGTTTACACAATTATACAAACAATCAACTAATCAAAACAATTAAATGGAAAAGTGGGCAGAGTAACAGTGAGAAAGTGAGACGATGTTGTCGCTACGGTAGCCGAAAGCAAAGTGTGTCGATGTCCAGTCTGCTCGGCGTTTTATACTCGTCGCTGTGACGTCATCACGTGGTAGATGAGGGTAGTTTCTCTCCAACAATATATATATATTTTATATATTAGGACACTTTCATGGTACGTTTACACGCTTGCCAAGACTTGGCAAGGATCAACAATCGCAAGCATGTAAATGGGGCGTTTGGCTTGGCTTGCGTGGGCTTGTGCCTGCTTGCTTCTGATCCAGTAGAGTGTCGGTTTTTTACGCAGATCAAAGGGAAGGGCCCATGCTTGGATGTATATTGCAGACTGACGTATTCACAAGCGTATTCGGCTTTCAAACGATTTGTGGAGATTTGTGGAGGCTTGGTACTGTTTACAGTTTGCCAAGGCTTGGCAAGCTTGTAAACGTACCATCACACACGGCTGGTTAGCCCCATACTGAACCATTTCTAACACAACTGATATAATACATACATACATACATATTATATATAAATACATATTTAACACCCAGACCCACAGCCAACAAATTTAGTTAAGTACAAAGATGTAGACCGGGCCGGGAATCGAACCTGGAACCTTCTGATTAGCAGACCGGCTTGGTAAACTTTACGCCAACGAGGTCGTAAACAATAATAGTCGGTTCTTTTTTAGAAGTCTGGACAGATTTTGAGAAACTCCGTCGAGTCTTCACGTCATCCGTACCGCAAAGCCTGAAGACACGAGTTTTCAACCAGTGCGTCCTATACCAGTCATGACTTACGGAGCCGAAACGTGGACACTTACGGCAGGTTTGGTCCGAAGGTTCAAAGTCGCTCATCGAGCTATGGAAAGAGCTATGCTCGGTGTTTCTCTACGGGATCGTATCCGGAACGAAGTAATTCGAAAGAGAACGACAGACATAACTCAACGAATAAGCAAGCTGAAGTGGCAATGGGCTGGACATATCTGCCGAAGAACCGACGACCGTTATGGTAGACGAGTTCTAGAGTGGAGACCGCGTCTCGGCAAACGTAGTGTAGGACGCCCTACAACCAGGTGGATGATCTGAAGAAGATAGCGGGTAGTTGATGGCGGAGAGAAGCACAGGATAGGGCTAAGTGGCGTACTTTGGGAGAGGCCTATGTACAGCAGTGGACGAGCATAGGCTGATGATGATGATGACTTTTTTTTAATTGACACTTGTAATCTTATCTTAATATATATAAATCTCGTGTCACAATGTTTCTTCTCAATGGACTCCTAAACCACTTAACCGATTATAATAAAATTTGCACACCATGTGCAGTTCGATCCAACTTGAGAGATAGGATAGTTTAAATCTCAAATTATAGCCGCAATTTTAATTTATTGCTAATTATTGTCTGTTATTATTTGACAGTCACAATTATCTGTGAACTCCAAATGATTCTAACAGATGTCGATGCCTTTCGACTGGGTTGAGTAAGTAATCAATAGATGGCGCTGCTAAGGTAAATCTACGAACGTGTCATATATAAGCTACACTATCTATTTTTCATACCCCTAAGTGAGGCAAAACAACGTTTGCCGGGTCAGCTAGTTTTAACATATAAATGTGTATCCCCCAGGAGCAAATGGTGGTGGAGCGCGTGATGTGCGAGCTGCTGAAGAGCACGAGCGCGGGCGGCGCGGGGGGCGCGCGGTGCGGGGGGAGCGACCCCTCCGCCACTCTGCTCGCCGCGCTCATCGCCGCCGCGCTCGCACTGCACTGCCGGTACGTACTCACACGGAGGGAGATATCGCCGCAAATATTTATTTAACTAATTGAAATCCATTGTAAATAGATGACAAAATTAAATATTTAGTGTACTTCCGCTGTGATCCGAAATCCAAATTAAGACAAGTAAAGGAAAAATTAACTAAGATCAATTAACCAAGCTTAATTTACTAAGATTAATTAACTAAGATCAATTAACTAAGCTTAATTTACTAAGATTAATTAACTAAGATCAATTAACTAAGCTTAATTTACTAAGATTAATTAACTAAGATCAATTAACTAAGATTAATTAAGATTAACGTTACCTATCACAATTCGGAAATTCTTAACTCTACACGTGTTTGAACTCTTCGACTCTGTCACTCTCGACTTGTCGTTCGAAGAGTCAGCATCTCCTGATGATGCCTTGTGGTTAGGCTGAAACGCCACCATTAGCTCATTTTGTATTATATGTTAAAAAAAGTCCAAGTTTTAGTTTGACCCACACCGGCTCCCGGTATGTCAACAGTTGCGGCGAAAATGTGTTTATACCGGGAGCCGGTGTTTCAACATACAGGATATGGCTATACAATTTGAAATTTAGTATGATAAGTGAAATAGAAAATACAGTGTAAGCTCCATGTGATGTCACTCGATTTAACGACAAACTCTCCATAGCTTCATAATCAATTGGCTTTAGTTGGTATAGATTGTATGCCATACAATGATAAATTCTCTCCATTTAACGACCACTCTCTATAACGCCACAAAATGCCCAGTCCCTTCAGTGTCGTTATATAGAGTTGAAAACTCTATATAACGACTGTATATGACATTCATTCAATACCGGTGATGAAAATCCAGGCCAAACTCGGTGATGCGGGTGATATCTGTACAACATCCTTCTATCAAATATATACCAGATTCAGTGTTGCATACAAACACAGCACAAAAAAAGGCATGAGTTTACTATACTACCTACTATGTCACTAAAAATATTTTAATTCAAGTCAACCTTACCACTGTATCTTGTAACGTAATGAATTTTGGATTGTGAAGTAATGAGTGAATTTAGTGGAGAATGTTACATATTTGTTATCTTAACTTACCGGGATATACAAAGCCGGAGCAACAAAGGACCTTTAGAGTCAAGGACCGTTCCTTATAGCAGACTGGTATTATATTGTGTGGTGAAAATAAAACAAGTCATGTTAAGTTTAATACAATACTATTTTATTTTGAACTATAATGATACATTTCAAACTACCTTGATTAATCTTATAAATAAAATTCTCGTCCTCTATAAAATTATTGGCAATACATATTTTAAATGAAAACATATTTATAGTGAAGCTATATAAATGGAAGTAAGCTTATTCTAGATTCTATTTGAAGTTTAAGCAAATTAAGCCGAGCGTCCTCGGGGCTATGAGCCTAGGTCATAAACTAAAGTTACCGCTTAGGTCAATAGAATATTCATCAAAACATAATAGTGGCGGAAGTCTTAAACTAATTATTGTGTTCATTAACAAACAAAGATACTAAGGATCTCCGATGTGACAATCCGTTCTATGGAAGTACCGGAGCACATGGGGTGGTGTGGTCATTCACAAAAGTCGAAGTTATGTCGTACCATTCTGATGGTGAAAGTTTCTCTAAATGTTAAATTTTAAATAAATGAAGAAAAAATACCGACAGTTCGGGTGCAGGTCCGTTCGTCACGCCGCAGGCGCAACGTGGCGATTCCTCGATCCCAACGCGAACCGGGTAGGTAGGAGCCAGCGGGTTTTCCACATGGAAACGAAATGTAGGACTGGGGTTCGTCGCGTGTAGCGGGGCAACGCCAAGGCGCGATCAGATCATCAGGGGAGGCAGCGAATGTCGTCAGGGCTCAAGATTCACGGGCATTATCAAAGCCGGAAGTAAGAGACCCGCTTTCTGTTCTTTAATTTGCGCGGAAAGAGTAAAATCCTTCCCATGAAGCGAGCCTCGTGTCAAATCGCCATTATTTTTACGCCATTGCCAAGAACTCTTTTTTTTTTTTTCTAACCTACATACGTTCTCATTGTACGACCCTTAAAAATAATTTTATCGATTTCTCCGCCGAGAATCGATCGTTTTTACAAAGCAATATGAACCTACGCACGTCATCTCTTCATTTTATCTGTCAGTGTCAGAATTTCATTGACACTGTCAAATCTCAGAAAAAATCAAAACAATGAAAAGTGAAAACATTGCATGTTACACGTTATATTTGTTTATTCTAACAATATTCTAAGCAAAATACGATAGTGGAAATAGTGTTCTAATCAGAATATGATAGTGGAACGATTCGTTTATAGAGACGAAACTCCCACGCATCAATAACACGCAGTGTCCGCAACTGTGGTCTAAAACTCCAGTCGGAAATGCCGGACACAAATTTACGATGTATTTACTATTTCCAGCGGAATAATAAGGAATGCAGTTGGTAAGTAACGTACCACGCTACAATCTTAAGGTTGAGTTTCGACTAGTGCCGTATTAAACATCAGCTCTTGCTCCGCGATAACAGCTAGTGCTCGTAAAATTGTATGACCGTACGCAGTGAGCATAAGAAAATTCAACTGTTACTGAAAATAACTGTACGAATAACGCTTAACTTCCTCGAACTCAAATAAGAGTGTGGTCTTACATGCGGTCTTATTTTACTTGCCGTTTTAAGAGACATCACCTTTTATCTAGAACATCTTTGATCGAAGACAACATTGTATCAATAAAGTAGTGCATACAGTCTTGTGCATGGTCACCCATCCTTAGACTGTCCGCAACGACCGTTGCTTAACCTCGATGATCGCGTCAGACCACCTTAGTTAGCCGAGCTACAGGAATAAATGATTTCAGTCAAGTTGAGACAAACTGATTTGTGTCACTTTTTTCCCCTTTTTGTTTCCTGTTATTTAATTATATTTATATACATTGCTTAGTCCAATTGATTAATGTAAGGTTTATTGTACACTGTCGGGTTATGATTTACTTGTTGAGTCTACTTCTTTATGATATTGTTGGTTACATATTATGTATCAGTATCTCTGTTTATGAAAATAAGATTGCAATACAATATGAGATACACAATAATAAGTATAATATAGTAGTATATCTAAATATAGTTTTTATTGGCTTACAGGGTCTTTAAAATAGGTAGGATAGTTTATTTAATATAAACAAAACATACATTTTAAAATGAATTATAAAATTAAAATCTTAATACAAAACAACTACCAAAACTAATTTAAAAAGCCACTCTGAACAGAACCTGAAAAGTACCCTTAATGGTCATATCATATCTTAAAATGTGGTAATAAATGTAAGAAAACGTTTACATACGCATTTTATGATATTTTCAATTTGTTTGTGTACTAAAAGGTTACCATTTCTTTGTATCTTAATAATAATCATTTATTATACAAAGTTAATGACACGGTAGTGTCATTAACATATCTCTGCGGGAGGTCAGTTTAGCAGATTGCAAACTTGTTAATCTAAAAATAAATTTAATTGTGCTCTAAAAATAGTCAGTGTGATATCGCCATTAGCATGATGAAGTCATTACAATATTCAAGGAAAATTGTAGTTATGCGGACGTGGTAGTGCCGGGGACTTTTGTTGTAGTGTTTGTTTTTTGTGAATTTATGTAAAAATGTTTAGTTTCTATTACTTATTTATTTCATATTTATTACATGGTGAAACAAAAACTACACACTAATTAAAGAATAAATAATCTTACAAATAGTAAATTAAACCTAAATCAGTGTCTAGGTACCTAAAATGCTAGCGGTGGATCGCCAAACTTAAATGTTGAAATAATATTATCTAATATTAATTCCTTGTTTCTATTCAAATAATTGTGTTATTGAGATCATTTTGACATACTTTGTAGGTAAACAGTGTTGATATTTGAACAGAATCAATTAGTGCCTTTCAAAATAAAAAAAAAACAAAATCAAATTATTTATTAGCCTTAGGGCATCACACCATACTGGGGAAGTCAATTTACAATTTACTTAATTTCTAAAATGTATATGCCTATAATTCTTATTTCTTAGACCTACAGAGTATGCATATAGAATTTGGTAAAAATCGGTCAAGCCGTTTCGGAGGAGTACGGTAACTAACATTGTGACATGAAAATTTTATATATTAGAAGATATTTTATATTGTTTTCTTGCTGAAGCCGCGAACTTTTCAATCCACCCTCGTAAATACAAGTGTAAAGATCGCTCTAGTAATCTGTTTAATAATTCTCAAACAAGTGTTATAAAAAGAAATGTCCTCAAACCTAACTGAACTGTGACAAACAATAAACTCCCTATTTTGCTGTGGTGTAACTCAAAGCTCAACAATGGTGGTGAATGTGATAGATAGTGAAAGCATAAGTGAGAGGGAGGCGCTAGAAGTTAGAAGGAGATGGTGGCAGTCACCCAAGTCTGGCAAGAAGAAGAAAGTGGAGAAAATTGAGCAGAAGAAGATTGCTAAGCCGCCAAAGTAAGGGAATGCAAACTAATGAGTTCGAGATTTTTGTGATGGAAAACATCAAATACAAATCAATTATTGATAACACCAAAGCTACAATCAAATAACATAGCATCATTACAAAAATATATCATAATATGATTCAAATGTCAGTTTTCGATTTTCGATTCTCTATTCGCCCTCATCTTGAGGAAAACGTAGTGTGGCAGAGCTCTCAAATAAAATAAATATGTTTGCACTGTAGAGGGGTGCCAGTCAAAAAAGTAAAATGTAAAATACAACAGCATATATATGCAGTTAACATTTTACTTTTGTCTGGCACCCCTCTACAGTGCCTACATTTTAATTTTTAGTTATTTGTATAAATCTGTTAATTTGTTTGCTATATGGGTCTCATAGCGGGCCACGATAAAGCTTGGTTGGGGGCTTTGGCTCAAAAGCGAGCACATAGACATAAAAATAGCATAGATGCCGCTAACTCGCCCACATTTTTATGCAACCGGTGCGGTCGCGGTTATGGCTCCCGGATAGGGTTGTTAAGCCACCAGCGAAGGTGCTCACCGACGGACGCTGTTTAAATCATCTGATGAAGATGTATAAAGGCCCATGATGATGGGTCTCACTAGCCTGAACTAAGGACTTTTTTACTGACTACCTGCTGCCCTCGGCTCCGCCCGCGTGTAAATTTTCCCTAAATTTTGTTTGCTTCAAATCTCACGGAGCCTGAGACCTTTCCAACGAATGCTGTACCGTGGAAATCGGTTCGTGCGTTCTGGAGTTATAGCGTCAGGAAGGAAAACCCGACTTATTTTTATTTTATATATTTTTGTTTATTTTATATTATTGGTTTTTATTTATTTGATACGTGTGTGTCAGGCCGGCGAGCGTGGCGGCGGCGGTGGGCGGGCAGCGCGCCGCCTTCCTGCAGCGAGACAAGCTGTACAAGCAACGCCTCAAGCAGATCACCAAGCAGCACCCGCAGCCGGTAACATATACCTACTAACCTCTTCTTCTCCTTTACCATTTCCCACTAGGTGGGGTCAGCACAGCCTGTTTTCGCTTCCACGCCACTCTATCAGCCGCCATCTCCACATTCACTCCCTTCTCATTCATATCCTCCTTCACACAATTCATCCACGTCTTCTTTGGTCTACCTCTCTTTCCGCTACTTCTTACAATCATATCCATACTTCTCCTAGCTATATATCGACGACCTCGTAAGCGTAATGGTTACCATGCCGGACTGCCAATCAGAAGGTTCCGGGTTCGATTCCCGGCACGGCCAACATCTTTGTGCTTAACTAAATTTGTTGGCTGTCGGTCTGAGTGTTAAACATGTATCTATATAAAGTATGTATGTATGTATATGTAGTATATCAGTTGTGTTAGCAACCATAATACGAACTAGAAATGGTTCAGTATGGGGTTAACCAGCAGTGTGTGAAATGTGTGAAAAAAAAATATAACCTATTGACTCAGGCGTTACTTTGCGCAAATCCAATGTAGTTACTAGAACAAAATATATATTTGTTCTTCTTCTTCGTATGAGCTAAGTGGACAAGCTCTGACGTCGCGAGTTTTCAAGCCGCCCGAAGGCCCTTGACTTGGCTTAACGCCTGCTTGTACTAACACTAACAGCCGCTACAATTTAACGTGTCATCCGACCCACAGTAGCGCCCAGATTAAAATGCCACTTGAAGAACGACAGTCTTGTGCATGGTTACCCATCCAAACAATGTCCGCATCAACCGTTGCTTAGCTTCGATGATCTCGTCAGATCACCTTAGCTAGCCGAGCTATAGCTGTATTTGGTACATTAATTTAATATATCTGAAAAAAATATATATATATTTGTTAAAATAATTTTATATATTTGCAAATATAGATTAATATATTTGTTGATTGTAAAAATTATATACTCGTATATTGTAATTCCGCTGTGATATGCAATATGGTTGTTAACACAACTGATACACTACATATTTGTACATAGGTACATAATATGATGTGTATCCAATTGCAAATGGACAAAATAAGCTACTGAGTGGATTCCTATAGGCGTAAGTTTTTGTAATTATGTTCTAAGAATTTTGTTCGCAATGTGTCACCGTTCGGAGAACTACTAGTATTAGTAAGATTTATTAGATATATAACATGGTTTACAGATTTTAACACTATATGGCATGTCCATAAGAGAAAGAAATAATAGTTGTAGGTTTATAGATTGATTGAGTGTTAGATATATAGATATACTCACTATTGCAACACAAAAAGATACATAAAGATACAAAACAGAGAGAAAAATAAATAATCAACTTATATGTAGTGTTACAAGTGGCGGTCTTATCACTGAAAGCGATCTCTTCCAGGCAACCAAAGTGTTAATGTATGTTGCAGTTCGTGGTCCGCGGTCACCACCTACAGCTGCAGGCGCTGACGTCGGTAGGGTGCTGCCACCGCTGCGAGAACGTCATCTGGGGACTCGCGCCGCAAGCATACGTCTGTGCCGGTAATACTACTACACACATATATACTACTAGCTGACCCGGCAAACGTTGTTTTGCCTCACTTAGGGGTATGAAAAATAGATAGTGTAGCTTATATGACACGTTCGTAGATTTACCATAGCAGCGCCATATATTGATTACATACTCAACCCAGTCGAAAGGTATCGACATCTGTTAGAATCATTTGGAGTTAACAGATAATTGTGACTGTCAAACAATAACAGACAATAATTAGCAATAAATTAAAATTGCGATTATAATTTGAGATTTAAACTATCATATCTCTCGAGTTAGATCGAACTGCACATGGTGTGTGAATTTTATTGTAATCGGTTTAGTGGTTTAGGAGTTCATTGAGGACAAACATTGTGACACGAGATTTATATATATTAAGATATAATCTGGCCCGGCGCTGTAGAGGCCCTTCAGGCCAACAGCAATGTCAATTAAAAAAAAAAACGATATATATTGTGTAAGTACATATTTATACTACTACCAAGCAGGTTCGTTAACATCGAAATGGATCCTGGTCTACGACGTCAAGAGACGCCACTCTTTATTATTTTGTCAGTCTGTGGAATGATGGTTGTCATTGGGTGAGTGTGAGGCTTGGACATTAACTGAAAAGGAAGAAAGCGGACTCCTAAGGAAGTTATTGACTCGGGAAAAATAAAGAAATGGAGGATCTAGTGGATCTATCTATCTATCTATCTAAATATAGCGTTAAGATAGGTTAGACTCTGGATTAACACAGGCTTTTTATCCGGGATAAACGCGGGTTATTCGCGGGGCGCAACAAGTTAATAGAAATACAGAAATAGAAATACAGAATTTTATTAACCCTAAATAACATACGTTAAAGGCAAGTCATACTACAATAATTATTTACTTAATACATTCGTAAGATAAAATTAAATAAACAAATAATTATAATAATAATCATTTTAATAATAATCATTTATTTGCCACAATAAATTAAATCTAGATTACACTGAGTGTTAAGGTTGAAAGTTTGCCCTGCCTACAATTAGTACCGAATTATAAACTAGATGGCGCCACATGTAAAATTAGCTCGCGGTGACACTTGTTTCATCGAATCACATACCACTTTGTGCCGCTGCTTAATTTTCAGAATATAACTGCTCTGTACGTTATACAAGGTGTTTCATTTAATACATATAGATTTTGAGTCTCCCGAATTTGGCCTAAATTTTGTTCATGGTCCTTCGAGCCGGATGTGTCAATTAGTGGAATTAGAACATGACATAAAAAAGATTAAGTGTCTCAACCCATTCAAAGATGATAAAGACATTTTGAGAGCAGGAGGACGCCTACAAAACTCACAACTCTCTGATGAAGCAAAACATCCAATCATTCTGCCTCATAATAGTCATTTCACTTATGTTAAGGTTGAAAGTTTGCCCTGCCTACAATTAGTACCGAATTATAAACTAGATGGCGCCACATGTAAAATTAGCTCGCGGTGACACTTGTTTCATCGAATCACATACCACTTTGTGCCGCTGCTTAATTTTCAGAATATAACTGCTCTGTACGTTATACAAGGTGTTTCATTTAATACATATAGATTTTGAGTCTCCCGAATTTGGCCTAAATTTTGTTCATGGTCCTTCGGAGTCGGAAGTGCGTAGCAGCGCTTCAAAGCACTAGAAACCAGTGGTGGTTTGCCTCTGAACGTTGTGCTCGTCGAGATCGATCTTTGGAGAAGATCGGGTTCCAGTTCGTCTCAGCGGCGTCACCGTGCCGGACAAGGGTGGAATGATCCAGTTCTGACGTCAGCGAACGAGTGAACGACGTAACCACACTTCAGTGGCGGGAAAGTGCAACACTTCAAAATTGAAATAGTGGTTGGTTTACCAGTGCAAAAATCGTGAGTACATTTTGTGATAATTAATAAGTGTCAATAATTCATCTGTCATCAATCAACAACAGCCAAAGTGTCAAGTGTCAATCTTCAACTTAGAATAAATTTCAAGAAATTGGGACTTGTAAAATTTTCAAGAATCATATTGGACTTAGAATAATTCACTTGGTGTCATAGACTTAGATTATTTTAATGCATGTTAGCCAGTAACTTAGAATAGTTTTGTTTAAAACGTTCAGACGGGGAATCCATGCCCAATTTTGCTTAGAACTATTTAAACTTTTAAACACTTAGAAAAATGGCAGCATTGATCAAATGTCTATTGAATTCTCAAAAGATTATAGAGAAAGGATATGAAAATTATAAAAAGTCCCCTAAGGAGAGGTTAGCCAAAGAAGCGTATTTGCAAACCCGGCTTGATACTTTAGAAAAACAATGGAACATTGTTAACGAAAATCATTTTAAGTTAATAGCTGATGCTAGCGAAGCTATTTTACATCATGATTACTTCGAGAACTCTGTATATGAAGAAATAGAAGAATGCTATATTAGTTACAAATCTGATATTTTAGATGGTTTATCTTCTGTTTCTAAAGTAAAACCCGCTGCCACGAATGATGTAGCAAGAGGCGATTGTAATGTTCGTTTACCAAAAATTACAATTCCAACTTTTTCCGGTCAATATGCAGAGTGGCCCACATTTCGTGATCTTTACATGTCTTTGATCCACAAAAACGATTCGATAGACGATGTACAAAAAATGCACTATTTGAAAGCCCATCTGTCGGGTGAGGCTGAACAACTTTTGCGTCATGTTCCAGTAACGGCAGCCAATTATTGTGAATCGTGGTCAATACTCAATAGTCGATACAATAATAAGAAACATCTTACAAATTGTCTATTGAAACGTTTTATGGGTCAACCTAGCATTGGAGTCGAGTCATGCAGTGCGATTAAGGATATTCTAGATGTAACTAACGACACTTTGAACGGTTTGAAAAATTTGGGAGTTAATGTGGAATCTTGGGATATTATAATAATTTACATAATATGTTCGAAACTAGATCACGAGACTCGTAAGCAATGGGAAGTAAAAATCAGCGATTCGGACAACTTACCCACTCTGAAACAAATGCGAGATTTTTTGGAATCTAGATTTCGATCTCTTGAATTTTTGGAAGACAAACCCAAAGTAAAGCCAACTATTTCCAACCCAAGGGCTAAAGCAATGCATGCCACAACCACTGATTCCAATAGTGATTTAATTCAATGTTTATACTGTAAAAATGGCGATCACAAAATGTGGAATTGTAAAGAATTTTCCAATGTTGATTATGACATCCGATACCAGTTCGTTCAAACCAACGGCTTATGTTTTAATTGTTTAGGTAAAAACCATTCAGCTAACGCGTGTAGGTCATCCAAATGTCGCGTTTGCAATCGCAATCACCACTCATTACTACACCCTAAACCAAATTCGGAGTCCAACACATCTTCTTTAGCCAAACAAGATGAATGTTTAAACAGCAACACCACAACCTCTAAACTCAGTTCAGCATCAGAGAACCCCAATTCAACCTTGAATGTAAGTGTACATTTTTCAAGACAGACCAACACCAGTGAATCTCTGTTGGCCACAGCTCTTGTAAATACACAAACAAGACAAGGTCATAAGCAAGTTTTGAGAGCTTTGTTAGATCCAGGCTCTCAACGCTCATTTGTCACAGAAGCCACTGTACAATTGCTTGGTCTAAGAAAGAAACACAACCCACTCACTACCTCAGGATTAGGTAGCATTAGCAGCTTAACTTCCCAGACCAGTGTCTTGATACCTATAGAATCTCGTCTTGATCCTAACTTCCAAATGGTAGTTGAAACTCATGTAGTCAGCGCTATTACTGGTTTGTTGCCTGAAAAAAGGATCGAATACATTGATTGGCCAGAATTGAGTGATATGATACTTGCGGACCCACAATTTACCACACCAAACAAGATAGATATCTTGATTGGAGCAGATTACTGCGGACTTCTTATGAGAGATGGACTGACTAGAAGCCCCAACGGGCTCTTGACAGCACAATGTACAGCCTTTGGGTGGATTATCACTGGACTACCAGATCATAGAAGACCAGATACAGCAAACTGCTTTCACGTCAATATACAGACACAAAATCACATAAATGATAATGAGCTGCTTAAACAATTTTGGCAAATCGAGTCAGAACTAGTCATTGAAAAAATGTTCACAGAAGAAGAACAGCAGTGTGAAGAGTTCTATAGCAAAACAACCCGAAGAGATACCACAGGACGGTACGTAGTGCGTCTTCCATTTAAGGATGAAGACCCGCAATGCAAATATGGTGACTCGAGGGAGATAGCAATAAAACGATTTCATCTTCTTGAACAGCGTTTTAAGAAGAATCCCGAGATTAAGGCTAGATACACCGAAGTGATGCAAGAATACCTCAATCTTGGTCATATGGAACGTGTAACTGCGACAGATGAGCAGTCTGAAAGTGTTTACTTGCCACATCACGCAGTTATACGGGACGATAAAACTACGACCAAGCTAAGAGTCGTGTTCGATGCGTCTAGTCGAGGAACTAATGGAGTTTCTCTCAACGACAACTTAATGGTCGGTCCTACACTTCAGCAAGATTTACGGCACATTATAATGAGATGGCGAACGCATCCTATATGTCTCAGTGCAGATATTGTAAAAATGTACCGCCAAGTCAAAGTTTCTCGAGAAGATACTGATTTTCAACGCCTCATTTGGAGAGACAACATGTGCTCCGAAATACAAGACTATCGACTTCTTCGAGTCACGTTTGGTACGGCGTCTGCCCCTTATCTGGCTGTTAAAACTCTTCAACAATTAGCAGTTGACGAAGGCGACAGCACTGAAATAACATCAAGAGTTAAAACAGATTTTTATGTAGACGACTTGTTAACTGGTTGTGAAACAGTTGAAGAAGGAACTAAAATTTATACAGAAATGAATAAGTTACTAGCCAAAGGTGGATTTGAATTACAAAAATGGGTCACAAACAACACAGAGTTAGAAAATATAATTACACCTGAAGTAAAAGAGAACCAAGAAAGAATAATAGACATGAAAACAAATGAAAATATGAAGGTTTTAGGACTTGCCTGGAACAAAGAGTCTGATTCCTTTCATTACACACTACAACTTCCAACTCTGCAACATCCAGTGACAAAAAGGCGAGTAATTTCCGACATTTCTCGCCTATTTGACCCACTAGGATGGGTTGCGCCTTGCATTGTTGCTGCTAAAATAATGATTCAGAAATTGTGGTTGTCTGGAATTGGATGGGATGACGAATTACCTGTAGAACTTCTTCGAGAATGGCTAACTTACCGGTCTCAACTTGAACGCGTCCGTGAAGTGTCTGTTCCTAGATGGATAAAATCCACTGCTGGCGACACAACTAGAGAACTCCATGGGTTTTGTGACGCAAGCAGCAACGCGTACGCTGGAGTAGTATACTTGAGGACGGTAGACGCGGAGGGTCATATTCATGTCAATCTTATTGCAGCTAAAACTAAAGTCGCACCAACAATGCAAGTATCTATACCTAGACTTGAGCTGATGGGGGCCGTCTTACTCGCAAAACTAATATCTGAAGTAGCGCGAGTACTGGCCATAGAGCCGACAAATATATATGGGTGGACAGATTCAACTGTAGTGCTAGCCTGGCTCAGTAACCATCCAAGTCGTTGGACTACCTTTGTAGCAAACAGAACTTCTGAGATTTTGACGAAATTAGACAACAGTCGTTGGCACCATGTTGAATCCACTCTCAATCCCGCTGATGTTGCATCTCGTGGATGTACTCCCGAACAACTAACTCTAGGCTCGATGTGGCTGCAAGGTCCATCATGGTTAGGAAATTCACTGATAGAGTTTACCCGGCCCAAATCAATTAAAACCGAATTAGAACAAAAACCAGTCAAGGTTCACGTGTCAGTTAACTTAACTGAAAGAGAGCAACCTATTTACACAAAATTTTCAACGTTACCAAGACTACTACGTGTCATAGCGCTATGTCGACGGTTTCTAAAGGTCAAAGAAGTCAGGAGAAATCAGCATAAATATCAACGCTTTATCGATACTTCAGAACTCAACCAAGCTCTGGATTGTTGTATTCGGATGTGTCAATTAGTGGAATTAGAACATGACATAAAAAAGATTAAGTGTCTCAACCCATTCAAAGATGATAAAGACATTTTGAGAGCAGGAGGACGCCTACAAAACTCACAACTCTCTGATGAAGCAAAACATCCAATCATTCTGCCTCATAATAGTCATTTCACTAATTTAATCATAGACGACACTCACAAGAAAACACTGCATGGTGGCCCTCTGCTGATGCTCGCTAATTTACGAACTAAATATTGGATAGTATCTGCCAAAACCTTGGTTAAGAAACATGTGCACAAGTGCGTCACCTGTGTGCGTCATGCAGCATCTACCAAAACACAACTAATGGGACAGTTACCACCAGCAAGAGTTGTTCCTGCTAGGCCATTTCTTCATTGTGGAGTGGATTTTGCCGGACCCATTAGCTTACGAGTGTCAAAAGGCCGAGGAAACCGCAGCTATAAAGGATATATTTGTTTGTACATATGCATGGTTTCAAAGGCTATTCACCTTGAAGCCATAAGTGACCTGACATCAGAAGGTTTTATTGCTGGGTTTAGAAGACTCGTAGCCCGCAGAGGTCACGTGAGTGACATATGGAGTGACAACGGCACGAATTTCGTTGGCGCGGCTAAGGAACTTCAACGAATTGTCGACACAGAACAGTCAACCACCGCCATTGATATTCGGGAGTGGCTTTGTAGCCAGAGCGTCACGTGGCATTTTATTCCTCCGCATGCTCCAAACTTTGGCGGATTATGGGAATCAGGCATAAAATCTACCAAGTTTCACCTCAAGCGGGTGATTGGAGACTCCACCCTCACATATGAAGAAATGGCCACTTTATTGTCGCAGATCGAAGCGTGTCTCAATTCACGACCTTTATCAGTACTACCTGATCAGCCAGACGTTTCGCCACTTACCCCTGGTCATTTTTTAATAGGAGAACCTTTGATTGCCATTCCCGATCGTAGTCAGGAACTCGATAACTTGAGCAGCTTGAGACGATGGCAACTAATTCAGCGAATGACCCAAAATTTTTGGAAGAGGTGGTCTAATGAGTATTTGGTGTATTGTCTGCAACGCTACAAATGGACTAAAATAAACCCGGAACCAAACGTAGGCGATGTCGTGCTCGTCAAGGAAGACAATCTTCCACCCACGCGGTGGTTGCTCGGTAAGGTTACCGACAAACACTCTGGTTCGGACGGACTTACTCGGGTGGTCTCTTTAAAGTGTAACAAATCTACAATTAAACGACCAACCTCAAAACTTTGCATATTACCGGTAACTGAGTGAGGTATTGAGTATTTTTTTTTGTTGTTTTATTGTACCTTATTTCTTATAATTTACTTTAATAAAATAAGTCAATGTAATATTAGCTTGTTGCAAGCAAAGTCTTAAGACTTTGTTACCCCCTTGACCTCATGGTGGGCGGTGCAAGGTACATTTGGCAATTTATCGAAGAACGTTCACCTACGTTCTTGGTGGGCGGTATGTTAAGGTTGAAAGTTTGCCCTGCCTACAATTAGTACCGAATTATAAACTAGATGGCGCCACATGTAAAATTAGCTCGCGGTGACACTTGTTTCATCGAATCACATACCACTTTGTGCCGCTGCTTAATTTTCAGAATATAACTGCTCTGTACGTTATACAAGGTGTTTCATTTAATACATATAGATTTTGAGTCTCCCGAATTTGGCCTAAATTTTGTTCACTGAGTTTAGAAATTATAACATAAGTATAGAATTTTATTGTTTGGTAAGCTCAGCGGACTCTGTGCTCCACACTAGGTTTCACCTGGGTCGTGGAGGACAGGCTCTTCCTTACATACAGAGGTAATTAATATACATATAAACATACAAAAGTTAATTAATATAGGTACATATAAAAGCTACTAAACTATACCATTTATACCAGCTTAAAGGTAACAAATTATTGTTAAGGAAGTAATTCATCAATTAGTGTATTTCAATAATATAATAGCAAAGTGTAAAGTAGATTGTGTAAGAAATGCATACACCACACTTGGGGGAGCTGCTCCTCAGAGATACAAGTTCGCTTAGTTCTGAGGAACACGCTCATTTTCTTTCAGGACATAAATATAAGGATACTTTGTAAATATTATAGATTAATTTAATCTGCTTTGTTTGTATATCCTATTGGTTCAAAATAAATGATTTATTATTATAATAATACTAGCTGACCCGGGAAACGTTGTTTGCCTTAATAAAAAAAAAAAAACTAAATATACAGTAGCCGATTCTCATACCTACTGAATACGCATATAAAATTTGGAAAAAATCGGTCAAGCCGTTTCGGAGGAGTACGGTAACAAACACTGTGACACGGAAATTTTATATATAAGATAATATGATGAAAAATGTGTATAATATGTTGCATGTGTGATGCAGACTGCAAGCTCCGCGTGCACCGCGGCTGCGCGCGCGGCATCGAGGAGGGTTGCTGCCTCGACGGGGAGCATCACAACAACCGGATCTCGCGCTTCATGGAGCGGATACACAGCAACCAGCTGCAAGGTACCGTTTACCCACACATTTCATAAGAGTGGAATAGGGCAGGGGGAATTGCCCCCGCCCCATTCCACTGGTGGCGAAAATCAAAATCAAATCATTTATTGACCTTAAGACTACGCTACTAAGCGCAAGCCCATTTCTTCTTCTTCCTTACCTTATCCCACTAGGTAGGGCCGCCAGCAAATTTTCCTCTTCCACTCTCCTCTATCAGCCGTCGTCTCTACACTCACTCCTTTCTCTCTCATGTCCTCATTCACACACTCCATCCATGTCTTCTTTGGTCGGCCTCTTGCCCTTCTTCCTTGCACTTCCATTTCCATACATCTCCTAACTATTTCCATACCACGCTAACCTCCCACTCTTTAGTTTCTCACTCAAGCGCAAGCCCATTTATTGTATGGAAATTATTTCAGAAAAAAAAACTAATATTATTGTAAAAAAAAACTCGGCCGTACGACCACAATCCTTCCGGCGAAGGAAAACATTGTGAGGAAACCATAGCATGGTGGTAGCAGTTTGTAGTGCTCGCCTGGCTAGCTATTACACTCAACCCCCATCACACTTCCCCTGTCTACCATACTACTAGCTATCACTCTACTTTATACCGGCTACTGCTCAGTTGCTCGTGCGGCTGCCTCCACAAGCTCGTGGGTTCGATCCCCGCCAATGAGAATACAGACATTTATGGATAAATAAATATTTACAAGTCAAGATAATAATATAAAAATATAATTAATTACCATATGCGGTACTTGTATCATTTTGAAATTCTCTAAGAGAATTATAAGCTTTGCCTACTATTTTTTTTTATTTAGCTTTAAATATAGAGACAGAAGCTGCATCCCTTATACTACTAGCGGCGAGTTCCATAGCATGATAGTAGAGCATTATCTAATACTCGCCTGACTAGCTAAAGAATAAGAATAAAGAATATTTATTACAAAAAGATAATTATGCGTTCAAATGACAAAAGAGAACAAAATACATACTTAAAAACTATACTTACAAATTTCATTTTAGTACACTTGGTTTAGCCCTATGGGGTATGGTCAAGGGTATGGTCATATTATGCGACGTGAGGAAGACCATATCACGAGGAAGACAATGAGTATGAGTGTGGACGGACAGATAGGAAGGGGCGGCCTAAGAAAGTATGGATGGATTGTGCAAATGACGATATGACCAGAAGGGGTGTGAATACAGAGATGACGAATGACAGAGATGTATGGAAGAAGCGTACATACTGTACCGACCCCACGTGAAGTGGGATAAGGTAAAGAAGAAGAAGACGCTTGGTTTAGCCCTGACTAGCCACTTACTTACTTAGCTACCACCATCAAGTTGAAAAGTCTGTTGCCAAGTACCTCACAGTGTGTTTCGGTAGCCTCCTTGAGAGCCAGTTATTCCAGACGAGGCATGCTCCAGCTAAGGACAGATTGTTGCTAACTCGTGTGGTTACGCGTTCTGCTGGGCAATTCTTACCTGTAAGGACTAAAAGAAGACATAAAAATATACAGTCGAATTGTGAGCCTCATACTTTTTTTAAGTCTGTCAAAAAGTTATATTGTTTTAATTCTTTGTATCTATCTATCTAACTGTATGGTCTTATTTCAGCTCAAGATTCCACAGAAAAGAAATCAAGAAAGGCGTCGGGTACGGCCCACTTTCTCAACAGTAAGTTTTTGCATTTCAGTTATAAATCGGTTCAGAAGTTAGAAAGAGAAAAAATATCACACTCGTATATTCACACATCATCTTGGGTTCTTATTAGTTTTTTTTTGTTTTTTTTTTTGACACATTCACACACGGCTGGTTAGCCCCATACTAAACCATTTCTAGCTCGTATTATGGTTGCTAACACAACTGATATACTACATATACATACATACATATTATATATAAATACATATTTAACACCCAGACCCAAAGCCAACAAATTTAGTTAAGCAGAAAGATGTTGAGCGGGTCGGGAATCGAACCCGGAACCTTCTGATTAGCAGTCCGGCATGGTAACCTTTACGCCAACGAGGTCGTCATGGTACGTCATTAGTACTAGCAGTTGTTAATGCAAGTCATGTTCAAGGGGTGACACACGGCGGGTTAGCCCCATACTGAACCATTTCTAGCTTGTATTATGGTTGCTAACACAATTGAAATACTAAATATACATACATACATATTTAACACCCAGACCCACAGCCAACACATTTAGTTAAGCACTAAGATGTTGACCGGACCGGGAATCGAACCCGGAACCTTCTGATTAGCAGTCCGGCATGGTAACCTTTACGCCAACGAGGTCGTCAAAATGGTATATCCTGAGCATATGGTCTCCATCTACTGACCGTTTTTAAGCGTCTATCATCGTTCTATCTAAAAACGTCCTCATTCGTTATAACCTGAGCGGTTGATGATGATAATAGATTTATGTAAATAAATACCTAATGTGTTTTCTTTCCAGTGGAGCGCAGTTTCCGTAAGAACGAGGACGAGGCTTGGGAGCACACTCTCAAACCTGACAACACCATAGGTGAGTGCTTACCACGTTTATATGCTTTTTAACGTTTTAGTAGCATACTATTTTTACCAAGTTAATTTTTATAGGTTATTTTTAACTGGTTTTTTTACTTCGTTCCTTTTTCCCCACGTTATTTTTAACGTGTTATTTTTAACCACTTTATTTTTCTTCGTTACTTTTTCCCACGTTATTTAACTTGTTATTTTTATTACGTAATTTTTATTGCGATGATTGGCTGTCGCAAGCACCCACGTGACTTCGGCAGCCAATCGCATCGAGAATTTCAAAGATCTCTCGTATTACTTTACTTTTCGAGTTGTCGATACAATTTGTGTTTGAGTAGCCTCATTTGCTACCGCATTTGCTAGGTACTCCGATTCTCTTCCAAATATATATTTAAGTTAAAATTAAACAGTTTTTATGTATTAAGAAAAATTTGCATATTTTAACTTCTACCATTGAAATCAATTCACTACAATTATTTTTGATAGAAGCGTTTTTTTAGGCAGATATTATTTTTCTCACAAAACACATTTTCTCAAAAACTTATCCATCAAAGAAATCTCGTTAAAAATCAACTTGACTGGTTCAGATGTTCAACAAATTGACATTAGGAGTTTTTTTTTTCAAGATTTGTATGATGTGTCTCTATTGGCAATGATATTGACATCAATAATTGGAATAATTTTGTAATAGTATATTTTACGACTACTTGTCCTAAGACTAACAGCCGGGACCTACAATTTAACGTGTCATCCTACCTACGGACGCTAGTCCAGATGCAAATGCCACTTGAAAAACGACAGTGTTGTGCATGGTCACCCATCCAAACACCGTCCGCATCGACCGTTGCTTAGCTTCGATGATCGCGTCAGATCACTTAAGCTAGCCGAGCTACAGGCGCTACATGACGTAATTCCCCGCCCCCTTGCACTATCGGACGAGCAGGGAAACGCCAAGGCGACATCGGTTCACAATTGAGGTCCCCAAGGCACGCACTAAGCGTTTCGCCTCCACCTTTGTTGTCCGAACCGCCAAACTTTGGAACTCCTTGCCGAATTCCCTGTTCCCCAATGACTATAATCTAGCGATTTTCAAGGCGAGAGTGAACCGGTTCCTTCTAGGTAAGCGCGTTTCACCGTAGACCTCAATGTCACTTACCATTAGGTGAATTGTTGTCAAGCGCTGACCTATTCAGAGTAAAAAAAAACCCGCTAATTGTTTTACGTAAACGAGCCACATTTATTTCCAACTCCAATTTCCGTTGTGTTTACGTCACTCGTTGAAGCGCGTAGCGTCCGTTTGGTTTCCAGTGTTTATATAACTGGAACGTTTTCTCTTACGCTACAATATTCTGTGACGTCAATCGGTTTGTGACGTCATTACGACTTGACGACCTCGTTGGCGTAAAGGTTACCATGCCGGACTGCTGATCAGAAGGTTCCGGGTTCGATTCCCGGCCCGGTCAACATCTTTGTGCTTTACAAAATTTGTTGGCTGTGGATCTGGGTGTTAAATATGTATGTATGTATATGTAGTATATCAGTTGTGTTAGCAACCATAATACGAGCTAGAAATGGTTCAGTATGGGGCTAACCAGCCGTGTGTGAATGTGTGCTAATATTTATTTATTACACTGGACCGTCACATCTTTGTCATAATGTTTTAAAAATATAATTGACGCTTTCGTAACCATACGACGATTTCGATGGCGTAAAGGTTTCCACCGAGAGGGTACCGGGCTCGATTCCTGGCACGGCCGACATTTTTGTGATAAACTAAATATGTTGGCTGTTGGTCTGAGAATTAAATATAAGTAGTATTTATGTATGTATATTAAGAATATCAGTTGTGTTAGTAACCATAATACTAACTAGAACTGGTTTAGTATGTGACTAACCAGCCGTGTGTGAAATGCGTCCTAATATTTTTTTATACAAAAATTACTAAAACGGTTGCGCTACGCTGTATTTTTCGAGTTAACAAACACATATACAAGCAGACACATATGCGTACTTAAAAACATTTGCATTTATAATTTTAATAGGACTATGTATCAACAGAAAGCCGTAAAGTTATTTTCCTTTTACAGGTGTCGGTACCCTAATATCCTGTTCCCGACTCCCCTCTCCTGAACATTCCCGATTTCTGAAGATTTGAAGATAAACAGATTTAATTGCCTATACTTATGTATTACTTCTATTTAATTTTGTTCGCAATTTGTGTACAAGACAAGGCGAGGAAGGCAAGTGAGAAACTAACAAAAGGAACGCAAGTCTGAGAATGCTGTCTCAGTAAGGATGAACTCAGACTAACACACACACACACACACACACACATACACATCTACACACACATTGACGTGCCTATTATTTCGGAATCTTCTTCTTCGTATGAGCTAAGTGGTCAAGCTCTGGTGTCGAGAGTTTTCAAGCCGCCCGAAGGCCTCTGACTTGGCTTGACGACTGCTTGTGCAAAGACAAACAGCCGGAACCTACAATTTAACGTGTCATCCAAGTCACGGTAGCGCCTAGATGAAACTGCCTAGGAAAACGACAGTCTTGTGCATGGTCACCCATCCAAACACAGTCCGCATCGACCGTTACTTTGCTTCGATGATCGCGTCAGATCACCTTAGCTAGCTGAGCTGCAGACGCTACGTACTTTCGAATTGTGATAAGACTAATAATAAAATGAATCCATAATCACACACCTACATTCAAACACGTAAAAGTTATTACAACCTTCGTTATTGCTTCGGCAGTTAAAATTGTTTAAACGCAGTGTTATTTTTTCAGTAAAGCTTTTTACAAATTTGAAGAATCTCAATTAATTTTTTCAAACGAATATTTTCATGAAATTCTCGGAAGGAACGTGAAAAGGTTCGCTTGTGTTATGTAGTACCTATATTAGGAATTAGTTGTTATAAAGGTTACGGATTTACATTTCTATGTTCTATGTTGGTCCGTTCGTATGTGAATTACAATCTTATATATAAAATTTCCGTGTCACAGTGTTTGTTACCGTACTCCTCCGAAACGCTTTGACCGATTTTTTCCAAATTGTATATGCGTATTTAGTAGGTCTGAGAATCGGCTACTGTATATTTAGTTTTTTTTTTATTAAGGCAAAACAACGTTTGCCGGGTCAGCTAGTTTTAATATAAAAAGATGGAAATTAGATTCGTTGTGAATATTGATTGCTTTTGAGCTTTTTTTATAACCTATAGTTAGGCATTTGCTGAGCAGGTTTTTTTTTATAACTTATAGGTTTGCGTTTGCCCACAGTTTGCCTGGTGTTAAACAATACTATGGTCTACGATGTTACACGCTTACCTAGACAATACCTATTAACTCTAGATTTGAAGACCCCCAGGTGGCCGCGTAACCTCACGAGTTAGCGCCACTCTGATTGGTGGAGCATGCCTAGTTGAGAATAGCTGGCTTTCATGGAGGCTGGCTAACGCACTGTTAGGTGATTGACTACAGATTATTCAACTTGAGGATGGTTGTTAGCCACAGGTGCACTAGAAAATTCTCTACCACTATGCTATGTATGCATAATACATTTCTTATAGTCTTATATTATTATTTAATATAGCATAAACATATTTAATATAACATAAAAATATTTAATACAAAAATATTATGTATTGTGTTTGTGTATGTATGTATTAATTTATTTTATGAATAATAGATATTTTTTCTTTCTATGGGTTCCTCACGATGTTTTCCTTTCACCGAACGCTCGAGATCTTTGGCGTGAATCGAACTCACGACCTTTAGAATGAGAGGTGGCAGCACGCCAGACTGAGCTGTCATAAAGTCAAAGTCAAAGAATTTATTACAATAATATGTCACTTTACAGTTACATAATTACCCATAAAGCATTGGAATTATTTACTGGATATGAGCAACCCTGTTAATTCATTTGATTTTTAGGGTTCCGTACCTAAAAACGGGACCCTATTACTAAGACTCCGCTGTCTGTCTGTCTGTCTGTCTGTCTCCAGGCTGTATCTCAGAAACCGTAATAGCTAGAAAGCTGAAACTTTCACAAGATATGTATTTCCCGTGCCGCTATAACAACAAATACTAAAAAAAATTAAGGACCCCATACAATAAACATATTTATTTTCGTATTTTTTTTGCTAAATATCAATAACGGTAGCTGCTAGACACATACAATTTTCACAAAATATATAAATGCATATTAGCTATAAAATCAAATTATAAAATTAAAAAAAATATATATTTAAGAGGGGCTCCCATACAACAATGGTACGGAACCCTTTATGTGCGAGCCCAACTCGCACTTGGCCAATTTTTTAGTGTTCCGTCATTTGAATAATATTTTCTTTTATTATAGTAGCTTTTTATGATCAGTATATTTTTAAGTTCACATGTTTTTCATAGTTTCAAAATACATATATCTCTATAGGTACGTTAAATATAAATGATCGAGTAAGTACATAGTACCTACAGAATTCGGTCCTTATCTAGTTATTAAGGTCAAATTGTGCGGCAAAGTGCTCCTTCCGACTGACGGAACGATTACACCCCCGTTAGCAACCCTTCAACCTAATATATATAGTAGTAATATCATAGAAGGAAAGATAGAAGCCAGGAGAGGAAGAGGAAGACCTAGAAGATCATTTTAGACCAAATAAAAGAGAAGGCGAAAGTCATGTCGTATAGGGAGGTCAAGGATTTGGCCGAAGATAGAACTACCTGGAAAAAACTCCACAGACAAGAGCCCAACTCTTAAGTATTGAATGAATGAATGAAAACGTCAATTTTTCAATCAGACAACCCCTGGTTCGATTCTCGCCCCACACCAATGACTTGTGTTTCTTACGTATTGAATTTTTTTAATTGTTCGTGTCAAATAAATGTTTATTGTGTTATTGTTGCCTTTCATTGTTTTGAACTTTACACAAAAAAAAAACGTGGTTAAAAGCCACCGTTAAAATAAGACAATAAATAAAATATATATCGAGTTCAAGTGCACTAAATAATCGTAAACAATTCGCCGAAATTGATTCGGAATGAAACAAACAAGTCGTAACTCAAACCTCGTCAGATAATTAGTGCCGCCAGCGATACCTCTGTATTCACTCACACGAATATGAAAATAAAATTGGCAATCTGTCTGTTTCTTGTCTTTTTATTTACGGCACTGTTGTACCTACAGGGCTGAGCTGCGCCATAATAAGCAAAGCCCCTATATCGCGACAGTGCGTTTTTAACTAAACAAATTCATATAATATAATTGTTTATTAGAGCATATAACTTCAATACTGTTAATTGTTAATATTATTAAAATTGCTATTCAAGGTAGTAATATCATTATCACAAACGAAAAAAATAAGATTTGTTAATTTTTTTTATGTGATACACGTGGACTCCCGCTCCGGGTCGTTCTTGGTGCAGAGGTTGGCCATAGCTATTCAGCGCGGTAATGCAGCGAGCGTGATGGGCACCTTTGCACCGGGAGCGACCAAGGGCGGGTTATTTGATTAGTATTAGTTTTGGTTTTTAGTGTGTGACATTTATATTGGACGTAATTTTATATAATTTTATTGTTTCTTGTGTATTATTTTTTCTTTTTTGTTCGTGTCACAAAATAAATGATTTTTTTATTACTTACAGCATTTTTCAAAACATGTTTCGTGAATTTTAGGTTAACGTGCTTTAGAGCTCTAACTTTTCTTAACACTGACTTAAAGATAATAAAGCTGTAAAAACCGAAGCTAAATGTACATAGGATTTTATAAGATGCTTCAAAAAATGTTATTTTGCTCCCATACGCCTTATATCTCTGAAATCTATCTATCTACATACATATATGTATCTAATCAACATGATCTCATGTTTGAGTTTACATGTTTTTATGCCTTATGTTTAGAAATGTTTCTATAATCGTATCTATAACAACTAGGATATTGCATACACTGGCATTGTTAATTATTTTATTAATCATATATCAATAAAGATTTTTTGAAATTTATTCACAGGAAAACATATTTACATAACAGACACAATATAATAAAATCCGGGAATCGAACCCGGAATCTTCTTATTGGCAGTCCGGCATGGTAACCTTTACGTCAACGAGGTCGTCAAATTAATTATACAGTGTTGATTTTTGTAAAATTTATATGTATGTGTAATTGAATAAATGACTTTTTTTATTTTAAAAAATATAATAAAATAAATTACAGCTAAAAGATTAAATTACTATGTACAAACTTAAAAATAAAAATAATTCTATCTTTCAAGTCAACACGAAGTTAGGCTAGGTTTCATAATTAACTCCGTGCTACAAGCGAAGCCGAGTGGCGCGTATAGTTAGCTATATGCCGCAGTAGCGCCCCTGAAAAGCTGAAAGCTCAAGTGTAGGCGGGTTCCCGCCACGCGCGGACGTTTCCCGCGCTTTCGTTCCTAACTCGCGTTCCAAATTCGAATTCTCGAGTGAAAATACGTACAAAGAACTGGCACAATAGAAAAAAAGGTTTACTTATCGAATAGACAACTTTAATCGGTGTTTGTGGCCGTCAGTTAATGTGTTCGAATTTCAATTTCAAAGTGCTTTCAGTTGTGTTTGTGTTGCACTATTTTTGTTCGAGTTTTGTTGTATCGGTGTTTTGGTTTTGATTCGATTTGTGCAGTGTTTTGTTTTTTTTCGAATAATTGGTGGAGTTTTAAATTATTGAGGTGGAAAAAGGTTTGATGTTATTAATGTTGGGTTTTACTCTGTGATCATATTTGGAAGTATTTTCTGTTAGGTTAGGAATTACATTATTAATACAATAATTTTGAAAATTTTTAATCAAATCATGTTTAGAAGGTAGGTTTTTAGGAATATATTTTAATAAATCGTTCTAAATAATATTTTATTAACGCTTATTTTAATAACTTAATGTATATTTTCAGATTAGTCAGATTAGGTATCTGCCAGTTAATTTATTTTCTTCGTAAAATAAATAGACACTACTACCTAGAAAACTACTTTCAAACAAGAGCTATATTTCGTTATTTGCACAGGGACAGGAAAAAACAGGCTGAATGTGAAGAAAAACAGTAAACATAACTAACTTCCCAAGTTTCTCATACCTTTGTAAGTTGAACCACGAATATACTTTGATAACTTTATTTGTTTTTCTATTTTTGTAGTGGTTTACTTACGACTCTTAGGAAACACAATAAATGTATTATTGTATTATATTTTGTCTTGTAGGTATTCTGAAGGTCAAGGTTAGAGAATCGTAGTTGGTCGTTTTCGTATTTTTTGTTATAATATAACGGACGTAATAGTTATCATGCCGGACTGCCAAACAGAGCGTCCCGGGTTCGATTTCCGGCACTTTCAGCAACTTTGTGATGAACTAAATTTGTTGGTTGTCGGTTTGGGTGTTAAATATGTATCGATATACATGATTTATGTATGTATTTTTATATAACACATCAGTTGTGTTAGCAACCATAATACAAACTAGAATTGTTTTAGTATGGGGCTAACCAACCGTGTGTGAAATGTGTCCTAATATTTTGTTTAAATCTATTGTATAATGGGAATTAAAATATTTGGTATCATTAAGTAACTTCCCGAATAGCCGCCTTTTTATGATAGTTAGGCTAGCGCTTGATCGCAACTCACCTGATGTTAAGTGATGTTGCGATCTAGGGTGGAGCGCGCTTGCCTAGAAGAAACCGATTCACTCTCGCCTTGAAGACAGTGAGGTTATAGTTCAAAAGGAACAGGGATTTCGGCAGAGTTCCACAGTTAGCATATATTCTGTTTAAACATATCGATAAATCTCCTGGATACAATCGGCGGCATATCAAATGGAAGTGCAATAAAATCCCCATCCTACTCCCTAACGTAAACAGTCGTAGGGGGAATAGGGGAAACATTGTCAATGTCAAGATGGCGGCGGCGCGGGAGGGTAGTCGTGAAATACACATGTACATATTAGGAAGTATTATTGTATATATATTTGACGACCTCGTTGGCTTTGGCAGCCAACGAGGTTCAGAAGGTTCCGGGTTCGATTCCCGGCACGACCATCATCTTTGTGCTTAGCTAAATTTGTTGGCTGTGGGTCTGGGTGTTAAATATGTATCTATATAAAAAATATTTATGTATGTATATGTAGTATATCAGTTGTGTTAGCAACCATAATACGAACTAGAAATGGTTAAGAATGGGGTTAACCTGCCGTGTGTGAAAAAAAGTATGGATATATGTGTAGCTACGATACAATTATTTTATTGAATGAGGCTTGACTAAAGCAAATACAATTATGCTTGCATGTATTAAATACGAGTAGATAGTTAATTTTTTTTTACGCACAATAGGCTTGCGCTTGAACACAACTCACCTGATGTTAAGTGACATTACAGTCTAAGATGAAGCGCGCTTGCCTAGAAGAAACCGGTTCACTCTCGCCTTGAAGACAGTAAGGTTCATTAGGACACATTTCACACACGACTGGTTAGCCCCATACTAAACTATTTCTAGTTTGTATTATGGTTCCTATCACAACTGATATACTACATATATGTACATGCATACATACTTTATATCGCTACGTATTTAACACCCAGAACGACAGCCAACAAATTTAGTTCAGCGCAAAGATGTTGACTGTGCCTGGCCACTTAATATTTAATTCTATAACGAAATAATCATAAAAGAAGCGAACTCAAAAAAATATATATTGGTCAATATGAGATGAGAAACGACTTGTTAGCAATTTGTCGATATTTTTTCCTTTTACTTTTTATTGCGAAAATCTCATCTGAAATCAAGATTTTGCCTTAATCTTCGGCTAATCCACTTGTTTATTTCGCATCAGATGTTCTGTTACACTATTTCAATCTTCTAAGTCAAAGTCAAAGTCTTTTTTCTAATAACAATACTGGTACAGTTCTCTGATGTTTTCTTCCACCATGAAAGTTTCGTTGTTCTCTTAGAAAGAAATTTTGAGCAGTTCAACAAAGATTTGTTTTTTATTAAAAATTTTACAGTAAAACTTTGCTGTGTGGCGTCTCTGTCGCACTTCATCGCCCGCGACCAATCAGAGCGCTTGTCCTGAATCGCGCAAACGGTATTTACAGCGCGCGTACGACGGGTTCAAGCTACAATGCATGACCGTCGGACGGCCGTCTCCGGACACAACATCTGTCCGGGGGGATATCCCTTTGCTAAATGGAGGCAGACCGTCGTCGCTCCATATTGGTGACCCCGACGTGATCCGATTATCCACTGTTGGTCTCTTGGGTCCCGACTCACTGTGGACACCAGCTACCCAGTCTCGACTCACTGAGGCATTGGGAGCGCTAGACCTTCACCTCGGAACTCTGATCGGCGCACGTCATACAAAACACCTTCAGGGCTCCTTTCTCCTTGGGGGAGTGGTGTGGCGTCTCTGTCGCACTTCATCGCCCGCGACCAATCAGAGCGCTTGTCCTGAATCGCGCAAACGGTATTTACAGCGCGCGTACGACGGGTTCAAGCTACAATGCATGACCGTCGGACGGCCGTCTCCGGACACAACATCTGTCCGGGGGGATATCCCTTTGCTAAATGGAGGCAGACCGTCGTCGCTCCATAGCTGGACAGGAAAAATACTCCACCTTGAATTCCAAACACGAGTTTTGACTTTTCTGAAAGTTTAAAAGTAAAACCTTCAGAAAGCCTCTAGAACTAAAAGATCCAAAGAAAAATACAGACATAAAAATAACACTGCCCTAGAACGAAAAACCTTTTTTTGTTCCCCTGGATTTCATCGCTAATAATAACGTTTTCTTATTCCAACAGTATCAAGCACATTTCTCTGGTGTTATATATCTATAGAACTATAACCTACAACCTTCAAGGAATCAGGAAGAAAGACCTTTCTTCTTTTATGAAGTAATTTCGAACCGTTCATCAAAGATTTGTTTTTTAAATCTAAAACAGAAGAAAAATACTCGACCTTTTATTCCAAACATGAATTTCGAGTTTGTAAAAGTTTAAATGTAAAACCTTCAGAAAGTTTCTAAGACTAAAAGATTCCAAGAAAAATACAGACATAAAAAATAATGTTCTAAGCGCTATTTCCATTTGGAGAGCTTACGTAACTGGGAATCTCCCATACAAAGGTAGCAACTATTTTTGGGAAGATCGCAAGTATTTCTATTAGACCGGCATTTTACGAGGCACAGTGCAGTGTCGGCCAGAATTTAAGACACGTCTAACAAAAAATAAATAGCATTTTTATGTCAATTAAACGACATAGGGTAACCTCCTTGTTCCCTTGTTCTACTTAAGAGTTTATAAGTTTAATATTTATCTTTGTGCCAGCAGTATATAAGCCAAGTCAGAGAGGCCATCGGGCGGCTTGATATTTCTCGACAAAGTTTAATATGTGGAAAATTATTCAGTGAAATAAATAAACAAACCTAAATTATCTTTCTTTATTTTAGTAATAGTTCAAAAGGCTTGCTACATATTCATTTAAATAAATAAGATTAAAAAAAATCTAATCTCGCCAAACACCTAACGGTTTGTTCCAGTAGCCTAGAGAGCCAGTTATTCCAAACTAGACATGTTCCTACCTTAGATCAGAGTGTCGCTAACTCTTGTGATTACGCTCCCTACAAGTCAAATGCCTGGTTGTAATGAGTGAAAAAAAAATACCTATAATATATCTGGTGTTTAATATTTTATTTATGTCAATATTGGTTTATACATGTCACATCTTAAATACTAATACTAATCAAATAACCCGCCCCTGCTTGCCCCCGGTGCCAAGGTGCCCATCACGCTCGCTGCATTACCGCGCTGAATAGGTATGGCCAACCTCTGCACCAAGAACGACCCGGAGCGGGTGTGTTTAATTAAACACGTCTGCTACATGTCTATTTGTGTTATAAATAAATAATTAGCGAGTAACAATTCGAGCACAGGCGCGCGGTTGAGGCTGCAGATGACAGCAATCTACAGAGTGGAAATTCACGTGTTTATTTTCCGGACCCAATCACGCAGTTGTTCATATTTATCACTATATGTAGCGCCTGTAGCTCGGCTAGATAAGGTGATCTGACGCGATCATCGAAGCTACGCAACGGTCGATGCGGACGTAGTTTAGATGGGTGACCACGCAGACTGTTTTCAAGTGGCTTTTTTATCTGGTCGTCACCGTTGGTCCCGGCTGTTAGTCTTAGTACAAGCAGTCGTTAAGCCAAGTCAGAGGCCTTTGGGCGGCTTGAAAACTCGCGGCACCAGAGTTTGGCCACTTAGCACATACGAAGAAGAACCCCCTAGTCCTAGCTTAATCCAGATCTAAACTATCTCCACACAATTCTTTACCTAAATAGATTCAGCCGTTTGAACGTGAAGAAGTAACAAACACAAAAACTTTCGTATCCTACTAATATAATAAATGCGAAAGTTTGTGTATAAGTGTGTATGTTTGTTACTTCTTCACGCTCTAACGGCTGAATCGGTTTTGATGAAAGTTGGCGTGAAGATAGCTTAGACCTTGGATTAACACATAGGCTACTTTTATCCCAGACTAACGCGGGTAAGACCACGGGGCGAAGCTAGTATATATTATAAGTAGGTTTTTTTTACCTGATCTAAAGCTACGCTGTATACAGGATAGGCCAAAATTGTTATATAACTTTATTTTTTTAGATGTGCTATTGTAGGTCCTGCAAATGTATCTAAGCTTCTTTGCCATTGACCTACGAAAGAAACAGGACAGTAATGTATGCCACGATTTGTAGAAACTACTTTTATGTCACTCTGGGATGTGAGTTAAGGTTCTCTTCTGTAAGAGAAGGGCCTGTAGCTAATTAAACTAATCGTCCGTGAACTTCTGACGCCTCCTAACTTACGGTTGAGAATTTGAAAACTTAAAATTCTTAACTTCCGTCCAATAAAGAAACGCTCAAAATAATAGTTATTTTGCAACATCAGTATCATTAAGCATTTAAAAAATGACCAAGTGTTTTATTTTTTTATTTTTTCAATAGTCTTCACGGTGGCTAAATAAATCAATTCATTGTTCCTCTTGTAAAATGTGCGCATAATCAGATAGGAGATCTCAGAAGTTCACAGACGTAATGGTTTCTATGCCTAGTATACTAGGTACGTGATTTAGAAGGATACTAGCTGCGCCCGCAGTGTTACCCGAGTTAATACGGGACAAAACAAGTTATTCCGGGATAAAGAGCAACCTATGTGTTAAACCACAAACTAACATTTTTTCATACCAAATTTCATTATAATTGGTTAAGCCGCTTGAGCGTGAAGAAATAACGAACATACACACTTACACAAACTTTCGCATTTATTATTAGTAGGATATTTAGAAGAATATTCAATATAAATTTTAGTCTTTATAAAATAAAAAAAAAAAACAAAAAAAATGTTAATTACTATTTTTTAATTTCGTCTGACGTTGTTTTTTAATACGAATTGTGATTATTAATTATTTTTCTATGTATCCATATATCTATCAATTATTCCACATTGAAGTGATAACAGCTCAGTCGGACGCGCGGCCGTCTTATGTCCCGCAGGTCGTAGGCTCGATTCCCAGCAATAAGCTCGAGATTTAGCGGTGAAAGTCTAGGTTCACTTTGTAAAACAAATTCTAGTTAAAGTTAGTCTAGTCTAAGCTATCTTCATACGAAATATTTTATTTAAATCGGTTCAGCTGTTTGAGATATACGAGTAAAAAACATACACAGACAAACTTTTACCTTTATTTTATCAGTGTGTAGACTAATTGTTACAAAATCGGCGTTTTATTTTTATTTTCGTAGATAACATGAGGGCACAATACAGTATTTATTCATAAATACAGTTTATACGCCTTAGGTTTTAAGTTTTGCCACTCAATAAAGTGTATGAAATCGATCGAGCATTGTTCGCTTGAAATTGAGGAGAAACCTAACAAAAATTAATTAACATATTTCGCAAGGGAGAATATTCTGAATTACTCTCAAGAGTTACAAAATACAGCCTTCGTATTGAAAACCCTTCTGTTGTTTTTGAAAAGCACCCCACACTTTTTTTAAATAAAATATATATATTTTTCACAATATTATTAATTTATATTCATTGAAATTTTTGACACAATTATCTTAATTTAAATTTAGAGGTTTTCTATAAAAAGCGTGTTTTTTTAGTTTTTTTTAACTATTATTTATTTTCTATCTGTACTGTCCCTCTCCATTCCTGGTTGCCTGGTAGAGATCTCTCCATTCCTCGTGATAAGACCGCCTTAGTACTCTAGGTGTAACTATTTTATTTCCTTAATTTATGGTGTTTTTATGTGGTTGTACAATAAAGTAATATTCTATTCTATTCTAACTCAGTAATATAAATGTAAACGAAATTTTCTACTTGAAGAACATCATACATATGAATAAACATTTATTATATCAGTAGCTGCGTCCCGCGATGTTCCCGTCGTTAATCCGAGATAAAAAGTAGCTTATGTGCTACAAACTACAGTGCAAACTCTATATAACGACACTGAAGGGACTGTGCATTTTATGGCGTTATAGAGAGTGGTCGTTAAATGGAAAGAATGTGTCAGTGTATGGAATACAAGCTAAACTAACTAAAGCCAATTGATTTCGACACCTTAGAGAGTTTGTCGTTAAATCGAGTGACGTTACATGGAGTAATACATATACAATGACCGGACTGCCAATCAGAAGGTTCCGGTTTCGATTCCCGGCACGGCCAACATCCTTGTGTGTTCTGTGTTTTGAACATTAGTTTTTGTTAATCATTAGTTCATTGTTTGATATTTACATATACTGATAGGTAATACAACGTAATAGAAATTTTAGTCGTCGGTAATTTTGACTATGAGGATGGTCTGGACCACAAAAATGCCTGTGAAAAAAGAACATTTGATTTCATGTTTCACGAAATCTTACGATGTCTACTGTTCGTAGTAGTAAGTACTAGTATTACATAAAACAGTCACGTATAGTGGAATAGCTGTAGAGCGATTACATCAGCGCAAAGTGCCTCCAAGTTCAATGTCGAATGAAATGAGAAAACCGGGGAGCGGGACGTTCCCTGACCGCGGAGTGGGGTGCCTTGCGTGGGGGCTGCAGAGTGGCCGGTTGCGGGAGTAGGAACTTATGTATGAGCAATTTTATTGAGTTTTTATATGTAATACTTATGGTAAATATGTGAATTCATCCCCTTTATTGCAACATAAATAAAAAACAACATAAAACAGAGAAAAAAAATGACAACATTATCACCAAAAGCAATCTGCTCCAGGCAAACATAATGGTATGAAAGAGAATCAAGTCTAGAAATGACGACTGACAAAGAAGTGTGGTAGAGGAAATTGTGCTGTGTCGACTCCAAATTGTGAAATTAAGTATTTAATGAGAAGAAAATTGTTTCTTTTATAATCAGCCATAAATATTATACCTAAAATAACAACTAATGACTATAAATTGTCTTCTTCTTTTTCTTAACATTATTATCATTCTTAATTATCTTTCTTATCCTTTTTAAGATATTTCGTGGATATTAACTACTAATCCCCATTAGTGGGGTTTTCTGGCATAACTCCTTTCAACAGCGTAAGCTGATTTACTTATACTTACTTTATGAATATTTCTTAGGAGTTAGTTATTTACATAAAATGTAGTCATTTTACAGTTTTTGCTGCCGAAAGCTTCCCAATTTAATACAAAAGACAAATAATTGCCAAAAAATTAAATATTGATAAAATGTTATTTTGGACCTTATATAATTACTAGCTGACCCGGCAAACGTTTTTTTACCTTAATAAAAAAATAAAATCTAAATATACAGTAGCCGATTCTCAGACCTTCTGAATACGCATATAAAATTTGGAAAAAATCGGTCAAGCCGTTTCGGAGGAGTACGGTAACAAACACTGTGACACGGAAATTTTATATATAAGATACGTATCTGACGAAGGTGTGGAATTCTTTGCCAAGCTCCCTGTTCCCTGAAAGCTACAATCTGGCGGTTTTCAAAGCAAGAGTGAACTAGTTTTTATCTGGGTAAGCGCGCTCCACCTTAGATCATAATGTCGCTTGCCATCAGGTGAATTGTGATCGAGCGCAAGCCCATGTATTGTAAAAAAAAAGTTCTTGAAACCGATCTATGGGTGCCTGAAAAAGGAAATCTTTGGTTTGAAAATAAATTGCCCAGAAGTTTGTCCACAGTGAGTTTATGAGTGACACAAATAACGACTTTTTGTCCTACTTAACGAGTTGACGAGTTACTGTTGGTTTTGTTCGTTCTAGCGAGTTTGTGGCGCGAATTTTTCATGTTTTTCGCACTTGATTGAGTGTTGAATGTTGAAACGGTAATATTAAAGTTGAGCTTCTTGAAGTTTTTTTTACTGCCGTTTTGCTTTTTACTGGGAAAGCAAGTGTGTTTTTGACATGTTTTACATACATACATACATACATAAACGTAGCTTCAGGTTTAGTTTTCATCCTGTATCCTACTTATATTATAAATGCGGAAGTTTGCGTGTAAGTATTTCTGTTTGTCACTCTTTCACGCTCCAACGGCTGGATCGGTTTTGATGAGATTCACTATGAAGATAGTATAGATCTTAGATTAAAACATAGGCTACTTTTTATCCCGGATTAACTTATTTTTGTCCTGGATTAACGCAGGTAACAACACAGGAGGCAGCAAGTCTTGTATACACTTAGATTTTTTATTTTATTTGCCTTACACATTACTATAACACTGATTAAATAAAGAAAGCATTTGGAAGTTGAGGCCATCTTTCTCGCACACATTTAGTTACAAAAGCGAGAGAACATTAATATAAATGTTTTTTCAATGACGCGTGAGTACCAAATTCAAGACCAGGATTTAAATCTAGAGATTTTCGACAGATTAGCGTGAATGGTCTGGTTCCTACTAGGTAAGCGCGCTCCACAGTAGACCATAATGACATCATTACGTGAATTGTGGTCAAACGCTGACCTACTTGGTTCGGGCAAAACTAAAAATGCTGCAAGAAAAAAGACATCTTTAAGTAAAACAATAATATTAGTGTGTTTTCTTCTATCTGTTCTTAAGCGGTCTATTTAGTTTATAAAAGTCCTTTGATCATAATTCCTTCAGCTTTAAGCGGAAGTTGCGAAGTTTTTATTCAGTTTGTGTAAATAAATATCTATCGGTTGCCTAATAGCCGTCTTTAGCGACGCGGTAGTTAAAAAAAACTAGTTTTTTAAATATCATAAGCAGCTCAATGAATTACGTAGTCGTGTTGTGAAACTTTAACTATTCATAACCCTGAACCAAATATAATAAATCTGAAGAAATAGTAGCCTTGTCCTTTACGCGGGATTTTATGGATTTTCAAATTAAATTATTTATTGCATCATTAAATGTTATACAATATTATTTTATTATAAAACAAGAAATGTACCCTGGTATTAGGGAGTAGCAATGCTGGTTTGAAACGAGACAAAGCGAGCTTTTACTAAAAAAAAGATTCCTAAACTTAAGTTAAAGATAATAGATTAGAAAAATCGTAGACTCGCCATTTACGCACGATTTTGTAGGGTTTTCTAATTTAATTGGTGACCTCGTTGACGTAATAGTTACCATGCCGGAATGCCAATCTGAAGGTTCCGGTTTCGATTGCCGACACGGCCAACATCTTTGTGCTGAATTAAATTTGTTGGCTGTCGGTCTGTGTGTTAAATATGTATCTATATAAAATATGTATGTATGTATATGTGTTGGCAACCATAATACGAACTAGAAATGGTTCAGTATGGGGTTAACCAGCCGTGTGTGAAATGTGTCCTAGTATTTATATTTATTTTAAAAAAAAATTGCTGCCACGCTGCCTAAAGACTAAAAAAACAAGTTTCTTAACTTTAATTAGTTTACTTTAGTTAAGGAGTTTTTTAAACCGTTTTTAAGACTCGATAGGGCGTGACGATGGTGCCCTCGAACAAACTAACAAACCTTACCTAACTATTAGTGATGAGGAGAACAGTTAACTGTAACGATTGTTTTTATCTACGTTCTGGCTAAATGCCAAAACATTTCGCAGCCAAACAAAAAACGTAACATCTGTTTTGTTTGTTAAGAGACTTATTTTTTGACATCTTGTTTTTTTTTTTGTTTGTTTTCTAAATTCTTTATACGTACAAATATTAACATAGTAAAAGATGGACACTGTCCGCACTTTAACTTATCCTAATTATTATTGCTACTTACAGACTACTTATCTTTATTAGTTTTTAAAAACAAAGTTTGAAAAATAAATCTTATATATAAAATTTCCGTGTCACAGTGTTTGTTACCGTACTCCTCCGAAACGGCTTGACTGATCTTTACCAAATTTTATATGCGTATTCAGTAGGTCTGAGAATCGGCTACTGTGAATTTTTTATACCCCTAAGTGATAAGGGTTGTTCACCCTTAAATTTTTACTTAAGGCAAAACAACGTTTGACGGGTTAGCTAGTTGCATATAAATACGCTAAAGACTTAACACTAACCTACTTTACGAGGTATCAACGCGAGTTGATTTGTCAACCTACCGTGCTAGGTTCACATTTTAAACCATAATGAATTTTTGCTTATGCCACTAATCACAAAAATACTCTTAAATTAACACTCAAACAGAATAGTGAACTATAACAATATTTATATAGTCATGACATTCGCGACAATATTTTATTTGACTGTGGTGTCTTGATATTAAATGTGGTGTCTTGATTTTTGGTGTTTACATAAAGTAATATTTATCTCACTTCCCATTAATATTATAAAAGCGAAAGTTTGTCTGTCTGTATGTTTGTTTTCTTCACGTTCAAACGGCTTAACCGATTGCAATGAAATATGGCATGTACTTGGAGATAGCTTTGCCTTCGATTGACGCATTGGCTACTTTTAATCAATACAATACAATCATTTATTAATAACACCTTGTTACACGTCAAAAATACAATTCAATAATTATGAAAATTAATGTCAAAATTTTACACATTACATTATGTAATACTAATAATAATTATAAATAAATTAATAATCCTTTAATTTCATAAAATCGACAATTTCGTAAAATAATACGTCAAGCAACCAAGTTTTAAGCTTTTTTTTTAAAGCGCGCGATGGAAAGTGCATCTTTGACGGTATGCGGTTGTATACCGCGGGACCTACAATATACACCGACCTCTCTGACTTGGCAAGACGATGCAACGGTGTATCCCGGATTAACACGTGTTTATATATTTATTTGCTTTTTATGTTTCTTTAAAAGTAGACTAATATCCTTTGCGAAATTACTAAGGAATGAGATAGATGAGATATTTATGATATGTCAAAGTCACTTTGACATATTAAAAAAAACTGAATCTCAAATAGGTCAGCGCAGTGAGATACTTACCATTAGGCTGACTACTGTCAGGTCTTTGCAAGTTTTGTAAAAAATATATTTATTTCACTAAATAAGTTTCAGATGTATACTTGAAGGCTCTTCCTGCTGCTTTAGCGGGAGATGTGTTGCAACAGTTAGTTTAAACAAAAAATATAATACTTGATGTTAGTTGACTGTGAATCAAATATAATATGTTTATATATTTTGCAAGTATTTGATATAGACTCGCATCTCTACCATTTCGGAGTAGCAGTGTTGTGGTAAACACTCAATTATTATCAGTAATGAGTTTGCCTGTTTACAATATTCAGTTTGAAACAGGGGCGGAGTAAGGATTTACTTCCACATTTTTTGGGGTGAGCCCATTTTTTTTTAAATATTTTAATGTTTCCTTTGCTTATCTCAATTTGATTTCAGAAGTACACTAAACATTTTTTTTTTCTAGTAGTGTAACCGATATTTTATCCATATTATACTTAATTTACCTTACCTTATTTATTTATCTTACTTCTTTGACTGAAATTAAAGAAAATATGTTTATTGGTGGATTTCTAGTGGGCAGTTTTCTTTTTGGATTACTATTGATTTCTTAATTATCCATTAACCTTGTATCCTTCCAGTAACCTTACATGCTTGTAATATCGATAAAACTATACTTTAATATAAGCAACGTATCTAATGAGATTTTTACACACATAATTCAGCACTTTTTAATTTGGTTTTAGCTGGTTAAGATGCTAATAATTATTTTAAATGCTAGCTGTACCCCCGCCCCTTAATCCTTAATACGTCCCCTCTCATCAGCCGTTTTCGTAACGAAATCAGAAGCATGTTATTGTTGTATGTTTACATCATATATTATGTACAGACATTTTGTACGTGTGTATATATGTTTAAACATATATACTACTTGTATATTTACTGTTACTGCTCGCTTCGTGTTATTTCAAATTTCTGGAATTTATTTTGATAATATTAAGGAATTAATGAAACAAAAATAAATTACGGAAAAACATTGTTTCAACTATCTTTTCTACCTAGATGAAAGTTAAAAATAAATTATATAAATATATATAAATCTCGTGTCACAATGTTTGTCCTCAATGGACTCCTAAACCACTTAACCGATTATAATAAAATTCGCACACCATGTGCAGTTCGATCCAACTTGAGAGATAGGATAGTTTAAATCTCAAATTATAGTCGCAATTTTAATTTATTGCTAATTATTGTCTGTTATTATTTGACAGTCACAATTATCTGTTAACTCCAAATTATTCTAACTGATGTCGATACCTTTCGACTGGGTTGAGTAAGTAATCAATAGATGGCGCTGCTATGGTAAATCTACGAACGTGTCATATAAGCTACACTATCTTTTTTTTCATACCCCTAAGTGAGGCAAAACAACGTTTGCCGGGTCAGCTAGTAAATTATTATATTGAAATGGCTTATATTCATTGAATTGCATTAAAACTGCAAACACTTATTATGCTATTACATCTTCTTACTAACACCTGAAGATATCAGAAATTATAGTTTTTCTCATAGAGTGGATTGAATGAGTGTACGACTCGGGTGCAAATTAATATAATTGCCTCGAGCCGCGTTGAATCCCTCGCTACGCTCCAGATTTTTCTTTGTAATCTTTGAGCGGCATTAGCGGTTCATATCATAATAAACGTGTAGCTGTGAGAAAAGTTATTTCTAGTTACTTTAGCAAATCTAAAAAATCTGCTTCTGTGGAAAATAAGAAATAATTTTTTGATTGAAAATATTATTTTCCTGCCTCGTTAAACAATCTGCTACTGTTTCTTGCTTGGATCAATATTTTCCTTGCCGTTTTTAGAGACATCACCTTATATCTAGTACTATATTCAAATATAGTAATAGTAGTATTTTGATCGAAGGTTTCTGGTGTACAATTCATTCACATATACATTTTGCCTACATACACGCACAATACCTAATTTATGATATCAGTATATATCACATCCTGCTTTGATATAAAATATCATTCAATGTTATACTAATGTTTAAACATAGGTCATTTAGTATTTGGGATTTTGAAACTATTTATAGCATTATTTTGCGGTTTTTCCGCGTATTGTAATTTTATTGTTTTTTAGTATCCGCTATAGATTATAGTGCTATAATATAACATTTTTAACTAGGGTTCTGACTAGGGTTAACTTAGGGTTCTCAAGACTATGTAAGTTGTCCGTCCGTCTTTCTGTCACCAGGCTGTATATCACGAATCGTGATAGCTACACAGTTGAAATTTTCACAGCTGATTTCTATTGCCGCTTGCTCTAAATACAGAATAAATAAAAGGGGGGCTTCCATTTAAAAAACGCGGTTCTTTTGTTTCTTTTCACGATCTTTATAACGGCTAATGGAAAAACTAATAGGCAAAATAAATACATTTTTCAAAGTCAAAATCAAATAATTTATTGCGGTTTCAAAGTGTTCATGTTGTACAATTAATTAAATGTCCTAACCGAAACCTACCACTAGGGCGTGCGAAATATATAAAGAAATCTGGCTGGTTTCTTACAACATTATATACTGTACGTTATACATTATGATACTTTAAGATTGCTTACATTAGATTAATTAAATTAGTTAAAAAAAGTTAATTACATCAAAGAAACAATAACATGTCAGGTAAATTTAAAGGTATAAAATTCTCTTAATGTATAAAAACAATTTTCAGTCAATAATAGTGATAATTTCCTCTTAAATACATTTATGCTTTCTTGTTTAATTAAATTGGGGGATGATTTTATATTTTTATGGGATTATACGAGCAACTATTAACATAATATGCCGTTGTAACTTTCTTTTTGCAAATAATTCTCCCCGTTCGGACTGACATTAAATTTGTACCATAATATTCGGGATATTGTTTTATAAACATACAACACTCGTAGATGTAAAATGATGTCTTGAATATTAGGCTTGCGCTTGGCCGCAACTCACTTGATGTTAAGTGTTGTTGCGGTGTAGAATGGATCGCGCTTGCCTAGAGCAAACCAACTCACTCTCGCCTGGAAGACAGTGAGGTTATAGTTCAATATGGGCTATAATGGAAGCTACTAACTATCTGTAGTAAAACTGCATGGTCGGTGGCTTTCCGGCCAATTACCGCCGACCTTGACACTCGGTTACATAACGATAGTGTACGCTCTTTGCAGTACCCTATGTTTCCTTTCTATGATTCATACCGGGTGCCGTACTCAAAACTTTTCTATAGATATCTCGTATATACGTATATCTTCTCACACGACATCTAGTTATGAATATGAATTGGCTCGTTTAATAAATAAATGCTATGCAGATTTAAATCAAATCAAATCGTTTATTAACCTTAAGGTATCGCACCGTACTGGGCAAGTCAATTTACAATTATTTATTACTAAAATTTAATTTACTCGTATTTAATATTAAATAACTTAAAATATGACAATCTTAATTTATATAAATCTCGTGCCAATGTTTGTCCTCAATGGACTCCTAAACCACTTAACCGATTATAATAAAATTCGCACACCATGTGCAGTTCGATCCAACTTGAGAGATATGATAAATCTCATTATAGTCGCAATTTTAATTTATTGCTAATTATTGTCTGTTATAATTTGACAGTCACAATTATCTGTTAACTCCAAATGATTCTAACAGATGTCGATACCTTTCGACAGGGTTGAGTAAGTAACCGATAGATGGCGCTGTACCCCTAAGTGAGGCAAAACAACGTTTGCCGGGTCAGCTAGTATATATATAAGATACACACATATGATAATAATAATAATAACGCTATCTATATCACCCATTGGAATCGTTCAAAATTATAATAAAAAATTATGAGACTTTGCTACGAGAAGGAAGATTCTGTAATTGTTTGCGACATAAATTCATTAAGTGAGTAAAAAGGGTGCTTCTTAAAAAAGTGTTTAATTTTGCGTTTAAAATCTCTATATGGCCGTTCAGAAAGGCTTCGTGGCAACTTATTGAACATACAAATTTAACGTTTAGTACTTAAAGACTTTCCTGAGTGAAAAACATAGACTGGTAGTTTGTTGTACGATTGGCTAGTACAGAAAAGTAGTTAGTACTCTACCCAGTAGGAATGTTATGTCTTCTACGTAACTTCGTAGAGCACTGGCGTAGCACGTAGCTGACCTGTAGCACAGAATAATAACTTGTACTTCGTACCTGTAGACAAAAACTGTAGCTAAGATTTCCGTAGCAACTATTCGTAACGAGCCTTACAAGCCTCCTAATACTAAGCCTATATTTAATCTTATACATATAGTAGTCCATAGACTTCTTCTTCGTGGTCACCCTACTCTCGTGCGCGTACTAAGGGCCGCCATCTTGACACAAACAAAGCGCTTGCAGCGCCTCTACCGGTAGTCAATGAAACAATTTCACGATATGATCGATTAAGATTGATTATTTCATGAAATAGCAGTGCGTCCAGCTGGCCCTATCGTCAAACGATTTCTTATCATTGATCTGGCCTGGGCACATCATGATATGGCCAATGTACAGTGACATATTTCATGAAATACGCAATTCTACGATGCGGCCACGACATATACATCAATAACTTAGTATGATGGAAGAGCATTTTCTAGTGCTCGCCTGGTTAGCAACCATCAGTTTAACAATCTAATAGTGTGTTCGGGCCTCTTTGAGTGTTAGTTATTTCAGACTAGGCATGCTCCACATTAGGTCAGAGTGTCGCTGGCTCGTGTGGTTTCGCCGCCCTGATGATCACATGCCTAGCTGCATTGAAAAGAAGCGTTTATTAGCAAAGCTTAAGTACTGATATGATCAGTAGAGTGAGTAAGGCGCGGCGCGGGAGAATGGCAGACACCCGGAGTATTCGCCTTGTGGTGCCTTGTGCACAGAATATTCACCAACGAAAGGGTAAATTCAATTTTAATTTGATCTTTTTCAAAGATGCAATGCGGCACGCCTGATGGGCACATTTGGGCGTGGGTGGCTTAATTTATGAAATTATTAAAAATGTTTGCGTATCTATACCATTATTAATTAATTAAATATATTAAAATATATTTAATGTTAAATAAGTTGATGTAGAGATGAGAATGGTTTGATATTGAAATATGCGCTTTTTCGTATTCTTAAATTCAAGCATGAATAAATCTTTGGAATACTTATATCGAAATGCAAAAATTAACATAACTTTTCAAAATGACTCATGTTAGTTAGATCTGTACTTTTAGGTTTGACTTAAATATGTGTAAATAATTTAATGTTATATAATTATTAATCTTCTTCTTCTTCTTTACCTTTTCCCACTTCATGTGGGGTCGGTACAGTATGTACGCTTCTTCCATACCTCTCTGTCATTCGTCATCTCTGTATTCACACCCTTCCTGGTCATATCGTCATTCACACAATCCATCCACACTTTCTTAGGCCGTCCCCTTCCTATCTGTCCGTCCACACTCATACTCATTGTCTTCCTCGTGATATGGTCTTCCTCACGTCGCATAATATGACCATACCACGACAGTCTATTACTCATTAGTTTGTCAGTAATAGGTGCTACTTTCAGGCTTCCTCTAACATACTCATTCCTAATTTTATCCATTCGCGTCACACCACACATCCATCTTAGCATTCGCATTTCCGCTACATGCAACCTTCTTTCATCCGACCCTTTCATTGCCCAACACTCTGAACCATACAACACAACAGGCCTTATTACCGATTTGTAAATCTGCCCCTTAAGCTTAAGGGGCATGTGCGGATCGCAAGTTGTTGCTGTGACCAGTCGCCATTTCATCCATCCCACATTCATTCTATTACTTACATCCCTTTCAATGCCACCATCGCTTTGTATTAGTGAGCCCAGATACTTAAAATCTGAGCAGTTCGGTAATTGTGCTCCATCTAGTAGTATAGGGGAGAAGTTGGTCGGACCACCGAAGTCGCAGAACAAATGTTCTGTTTTGGTCCTACTGATCTTGAGACCAACATTCTCCAACCTGTCAAGCCATTTCAACAGTCTGAATTGTACATCCGGGCCGTCTTCTCCGACAAGTACGATGTCGTCTGCGAATAGCATGCACCAAGGTGCCTCCTCCTGGATATCCGCAGTCAATGCGTCCATCACCAGGAGGAAAAGGTATGGGCTTAAGGCTGACCCTTGGTGCAGACCTACAGACACACCAAACTTTGCAGTCTCACCTGCCGCGGATCGGACGAATGTATTTGCCTGGTTGTACATTGCTCGGATGATTTTAATATATTTTTGTGGTACGCCCTTTTTTGTCAACGCCCACCATAAAACCTCTCTGGGAACCCTGTCGTAGGCCTTTTCTAGATCGACGAACACCATATGCAGGTTTTTATGGCATATTTTTATGTTATATAATTATTAATGTCTTAATTAAATCAAACTAATGATTTATCTACGAGTATGAAACTATTGTTATAAGATGTATGCTATTAATATTTAATAAATATAATTGGTCTATAAAAATAAATAAAACGACGTCACTGGCTTAAGGAGTATGCCTAGTCAGGAATAACTATCTGTCTGTCAAAGAGGCTGCCGGAACACAATGCTAGGTGTTCTGCAATATATTTTTCCACTTGAAGGAAGTAAGTCGTTCCAAAATGTTATACCACCTGCTCTGGAGGGCCTTTGATGCATAGATTATTTATCAAAGGCTCTTTTTCATTCATAGCGTGTAGTGCCTGTAGCTCGGCTTTCTAAGGTGATCTGACGCGATCATCGAAGCTATCTCAGAGGCTTTCGGACGGCTTGAAAACTCACGACACCAGAGCTAGGCCACTAAGCTCATACAGAGAAGAAGATGCATAGAGTTTTTATTAATGTACTCCTCTGTTAAAATATAATCTGTATTAGGGTCGGTCGTCAGACAAAGTAAGTGGTTGACACGGTTGGGTTTAGTTCGTTATGCGATATATAAATATTTATAGATAGGTCTTTATTCTTGTAACATGAATATACATCATTCTAAGCTTTTACTGCCTTATGCAATTAAAAAATTACTGTCATTTCTTCAATTATTTGTCTCTAGCACTGGTATATTTTATCAATGTGGCATTTTCTTTCAACATTAATTATTTATCGTGACTTTTCTTCTTATACTCGTAGTTAAAGCAAATTTCTGATGCTTCGAACTTTTCAGTCGCCATAAAGTCTTAAAATGTTATAGTCTATTTTATTTTCCAGAATTCGCTATCTTACTAATTTTAGAGACAAAATAAATTGTTTCGTGGCACGTAAATGTTTCTTTCTTTCAAATATAGACATATTATAGTTACTCCTTGTTTTACAGAAACGTGTAAATATTACTCGATAAGCTATGTATATGCCGTTATATATACTTATACAACGAAGTTTAATAGTATAATATCTAATCTATTCATTTAAAATAGAGTACAGTAAATAAAAAAGGCGTTTTAAATTAACATTGTATGAATGAATTAATATTATTTATTATCCAATAGGTCACTAAGGTAATATTATACATTCCGCTTATAATACTTAACTTCAGATAGGAATCGAATGCAATACAATAATGATGAGGTTATTGAAATTCCATAGCTTTTCTAGTCCTGATACCCTTTCCCCTCGATCCGAATGCCTGCACCAGTGGTATTGACCGGTGTAGGGTCATCCGTGACATTCCCCCTACCGCCCGCCCTAGCGGCTAAATGAGATTCCAAGGGCGGCGGGAAGGCCGCCCCTGATCACACTTTACAGCTGATAGATGAGTGACCAGCGGTTTTATTAACTGCCGATTACAGTTTTATATTTAACCAGATGTATATTAATCAAAATAAAAATAAATAATTATACAAGTGTTTTTGAAAGGTGTAATACTATACCTAGATATATAAATACAATAACGGTAAAAAATATCAAAAATAAAATGGACCAGCTATAGAACAACTGTAAGAATATTTATACTTTTTGTACCATTAGATTTATCAATAGAAAAAAACTGGCTAAAAAATCGCACATTCATTTCCTTAACGTCACTAAGCAAAATATACACATTTTCAGAACAAGCGTTTAAAGTTTAGAATTTTTTAAAAAGGGAAAATAAAAGTAGAGTAACTATGTTGGTAATATTTTTAGTTTTTATTATGGAATAACAACTACAGTACTTTTTAAATAAAATTAAAAACCAAAAAACCTTTATATGGTAACAAAAAAACTGATCAAAATTAATCATTTTTGTTTAGTGACGTTAAGGAAATGAATGTGCGAAATATTTTTAGATTAATATACTAGTTTTTTTTTTAATTAATAAGTCTTTATGGTGCGAAAATAAGTATACCTATTCTTAGTGTTGTTCTTTGATAGACGGTCTTAAGCAATATTTTACCGTTAATGGTTTATAATAAAAAAAACTGTAATTTTTTTCAAGATTTTGCCATTGTCATCGTCTACAGAACTGTATAAGCTCCAAGAACCTTTTCATTGAAGTGAAAAGCCATTTCTCGTGTCCGATGTTTTCATCTTGTATTGCAATCAGTGTGTGTATTAAAGCGTGCAGTACACGCGACCGCCGGATACCAGAGTTACTGGTGAAGCTATAACTGTACTATTCCCGGCCTTCCTCGAACGCTCTCGGACTATTATGCTACGGACTTAGGACGCGATATGCAATACAACAATCATCATCATCATCATCCACAGCCGATTCTCTCCCACTGCTGGGAATAGGCCTCTCTTTTGATAAGCCATTCATCTCGGTCCTGCGCCAATCGTGTCCAATACAACAAAACAATACAAAAACTCATTATTGCACACCACACACAGTAATAATAAATTTATAAATAAATAAAAAAACATACAAAAATGTTGCACAATAGGCGGCCTTATCGCCTGTAGCGATTTCTTCCAGGCAACCTTTGTATGGAAAAGCGATATGTTGATACTTAAGTACTTAAGGCGCTATTGTGCCGAGTTTTGCCACGCCATATACTTGGAGCAAAGTGCCAGCCGCGCGGCAATGGATTTTACACGAAATAATCTTCTTATATATAAAATTTCCATGTCAGAATGTTAGTTACCGTACTCCTCCGAAACGGCTTGACCGGTTTTTAACAAATTTTATATCCGTATGCAGTAGGTCTGAGAATCGGCTACTATCTATTTTCCTTACCCCCAAATTTTTCAAAGTTGAAAACTGGTTTCTAGCCAGGCGAACGTTTGAAAATGCATTACCATGAAGTTATAGTTTCCTAATTATGTTTTTCTTCACAAAAAGCTCGTTGGCGGTGATTCAACCTACGACCTTGGGTATGTGAGGCGGTCGCACACTCGCCTGAGCTGTCATCGCGTCCTCTAGTGGGACACATAAAAAAATAATACGAAAATAAACAATAGTTTAAAAAAACTAAAAAACACGCTTAGTGTATTGTCATCGGTCCGCAATAAATCTACAAAGTTTGAACGAAATCTGGCCGTTTAAAGTGGGTCAAAATCGCGCCCAAAGAAGTCGGTTACAAACAAACATACCTACAGGTGAAGCTAATAGAAAGCGTGTAAAAAAACAAAGAAATTCTAAAATTAAATCAAGCTTTAAATACTAAAATCTAGAGAAAGTTTCATACGATTACATTCCGGAAAGTTAGTATACGCGTATTATGTGAATAAGTCTGGACAATTTTACGACCTGTACGTATAAATAAACGACCGCGTTGGCGTAATGGTTACCATACTGGCCAATCAGAATCCAATCAGAAGGTTCTGGGTTCGATTCCCGGCCTGGCCAACATCTTTGTGCCTAACGAAATTTGTTGGCTGTGGGTCTGGGTGGTAAATATGTATCTATATAAAATATGTATGTATATGTAGTATATCAGTTGTGTTAGCTACCATAACACAAACTAGAAATGGTTCAGTATGGGGTTAACCAATCGTGTGTGAATTGTGTCCTGATATATAAAAAAACTAGCTGACCCGGCAAACGTTGTTTTGCCTTACTTAGGGGTATGAAAAATAGATAGTGTAGCTTATATGACACGTTCGTAGATTTACCATAGCAGCGCCATCTTTTGATTACTTACTCAACCCAGTCGAAAGGTATCGACATCTATTAGAATCATTTGGAGTTAACAGATAATTGTGCCTGTCAAATAATAACACACAATAATTAGCAATAAATTAAAATTGCGACTATAATTTGAGATTTAAACTATCCTATCTCTCAAGTTGGATCGAACTGCACATGGTGTGCGAATTTTATTATAATCGGTTAAGTGGTTTAGGAGTCCATTGAGGACAAACATTGTGACACGAGATTTATATATATTAAGATATACACTGTATAGACTGCAAAAGAATGTTGCAGTTTTCTATTTCGGACGTGCATTTCGGATGTGTCACTAACTCACCAGATACAGGGTATGAGTCAACGCATAATATTTTTATAACGACGCTCGTTAACTTGTGTTGAATCATTCTTGTAATAATGGATCTAGCTAGTCAGCTATTAATGGTGTGGCGTCTCTGTCGCACTTCATCGCCCGCCACCAATCAGAGCGCTCGTTCTGAATCGCGCGCGCGGTATTTACAACGCGCGTACGACTGCTCCTAGCTACAATGTATGACCTGTGGACGGCCGTCTCCGGACACAACATCTGTCCGAGGGGATATCCCTTTACTGGATGGAGGCAGACCGTCGTCGCTTCATAATGTTTTTCAGAGTTACGTTATGAAGAACCCCTTATAATTTCGCTTTGTTATCTTGAGAATTATGAAAAAAAAATTATGAATTGGTTTAAAAACATTCTGAAAAAGGCTTTGTTATTTATTATTATTGTAATCATGTTTTAGATGTGGAACCTTCTTAAGTATAACTCTTTGAATGCCGGCTGGATGCACAAAAAGTCATGTATCGTTGTCACGTTCCATATTAATCAGGTGTGTAAGCGAGAGAGAAACACAGGCGCTATGGGAGCAAAATGGCATATTTTGAAAAATCCTAAAAAAACCTATCTATCTCTTTTCCACTCCATTTTTGTAAAGTTTATATGTATTGTTTAATGTAATTGTCTAAAAATCGACTTAACATGTAATCAAACTTGACGATTTTAAATAGACACAAATTCAAATAACATCACAAATAATTACCAATCAAAAATGAAAATTAAAAACGTCAAAAGCTAATACAGTGTGAATGAACACCATGTAACGTCACTCGATTTAACGACAAACTCTCTAAAGCGTCCAAATTTGGCTTTATTTGGTTTATCTTGTATTCCATACAATGATACATATTCTCTATTTAACAACCACTCTCTATAGCGCTATAAAATGCACAGTCCCTTCAGTGTCGTTATTATAGAGTTTACACTGTATTTATAATTTTGCTATCGTTCTATCTAAACTTTCATTTCATTTCAAAGTAGGTTGTAAAGCGTACCTTTACGAGAATAGATAACACAGCTAAATAGAGATACAATAAACGTGGAAAGTTTCCGTCCATTCAACATAAACACAGACCAGATTCCTCGCTCATACACTACGGAGCAGAGACTTTTTACGTCTGTATCATAAAAATGCAATAAAATTGCGAATACTTGTTATACACAGGCGTAGATGTAAATCTATAGACTGCGCGTATGATTATAATCTTGTTTTATTCCTTATTAAATTGTCTTGAATGTGTGAACTAATTTAGAAATTAAATTCAATTAATATAATATTTTTTTTTGTTACTCCGTCTTATGATATAAAAAAAAATAAACAATACGGAATTAATAAATATTATACACATATTTTTTCTGTGTCTTACTCTATTAGATTATTTTCATCTATTTTCTCTGTCGTAGTTTATTTTCATTCTTTTTGTGTATTTCTTTCTTCTTTCTTGTAATGTAAGTCTTTAATAAGTGTTAGTAAGTGTGTATTGGCAAATTGTTTGGCGCCAGCGAACTAGAGTATTCTAGTTCTCTGTTCGCCGCGGATAAAACTGTAGCCCCGCAGCACAGGATCGCAAGATACTTAGCGCGGGGCACAGCGTCCCAAGAACGTACCACAAAATTTACTTACCCCACTCTTAGCACATAATTATTATACGTATACAACCTCATCGTAAATAAAAAATATTTGTATTTGTATTTATTTGTGTCTGGTAGCGAGAGTATAATGCTGGCTGCATTACCCCGTTGTATATATAATTATGTTCATGAAAATAAAATGTACCAATATAAAAAAAGATGCCATTCCATATTGTTTACTTGGAAAGATAGGTAAAGTTCTACCAGCAAATAGACTAGCTAAAGTACAGAAACAGGGATGTTGTACAAAAATATTATATGATGCAACAAGTTGCCAGAGAAAATAACAAATCTTAATAGAAGTATGTTTAAACAGATAATAAAGAGTTTTTGTGAAAAAAAATATTTATATAATTTAAGCGAATATATGAATATGGAGCTTGCAGAATCGTTATTCACGTGTAAAAATATTAGTATTTTAAATTCAATAGAAATGAAAAACAAGTGCTATTGTGTGAAGTATTTAATGGGGTAGAATATTTATTTAATGAAATTTGTAACTTTATTTAATTTAATCTAACTAGTATTTTTAGTATTAAGTTATGATTGTAGTGTGACTTGCCTTTAATGTTATACTATATGGCCAATAAAGTTCTGTATTTCTGTTTTTTATCAACCAGTTCTCATGTCTATTCTTGACCACTATATCATCTATGGCAATAATTACGTTTTGTAAAAATAGCCCCGTGTATACGCGAGTACATATTATACGTGTTCTGAAATATATCTGAGGTGTGTAAACAGGTCATTATGATGTGTAACATAACGCTCATACGTTTATACATATTTCGCCGTATTTTGTTCAGGCCCTTTTGGAGAGATTTAAACATTGTAGGTTTTTTTTTAACATTTGGTGGTGTAAATTAATTCCTGGAAATTGTTAGTATAAAAAAAACATGAGCAAGCAAATTGGTTGTTATTTTAGATTCTATCTTAAATAACTATTCCCTAGTTTTGAAATAGGTTTTTATTAAGGTGCTATTGTAATGATTTTAGCTGCGCCATACTATATAGACACTTCACGAAATAAATTAATAAAAAAATAACAATATTGAAATTATAAGCTTTCACTATTTTGGATAGTACCATTACCTAAATAATTTTACTCTAAGTAGGTCAGCGCTTGCTCACAATTCATCTGATGTTAAGTGACATTGAGGTCTATTGAAGCGCGCTTACCTAGATAGAACCGGTTCACTCTCGCGATTAAAATCGCTAGATTATAGATATTATATTATTTTTATCACTTGATTTCTTTCTAACCTTTGATAGCATAAAAAATCCACACATAACTTGAAAAACAAGTCATTAGTGTAGAGCCGTCAGATTGAAAAGTTGTCATTTTCACACGACACGTATTTTTTCCATACTCGCTATTTTTCGTAAGTTCTATAAGTAAATTCAACAAATAACAAATAAGATCCCTTCTCTTTGACCTTGCTCACTCCTCATTGGCTCCCATAAACTGAATTCCGCCGATCGGAAGCGTTCCACCGGAAGCTGCGTATTGGTGTATATACAAGGTCTCGTCAATAACAGTAACAGTATTGCCAACACAATAACACATACACTTGGCATACTTCCGCTCGCTTCCAGACAGACTTAGTCACGATAATATCGATGGGAATAAGACAAAAATGTCTACTTCCAAGAAAAGTACCTAAGATTCAATTCGATAATATTAATTTCGCATTTTACTCAAAGATTTATAATAATTCAATATTTCGCCTCTAGTGGTCGGTTGACACGTTAAATTGTAGGTCCCGACTGTTAGTCATAGTAAAAGCAGTCGTTAAACCAAGTTACAGCCCCCTTACTTCGACCATCCACGGTTAAATCGCTGATAAGTCGCTGATAATTCGCTGGGATTAGAGATGTGAAATACCAATAAATATTATTTGTGTCACTTATTTTTTTTTTATTTGAATAACCTCTTTTTCCGCTTTTTTGTTTTCAGGCTATCTAGACCAAATAAAACTCAGTAATAACAAGCGCTAAATTATTTATAAAGTTTAGACTTTTTCCCATGATTAATTTTATTGTTTATTGTACACTGTTCGACAACTTCTGTGAAAAACAAACCAACCTCTTTCATTTATGCTACAAATGTAATTTACTAAAACACCAAACTGGAAGTGGAACATAATTAAAAAGTCTGCAGCTGCTGTCAAAATTTCAAACACATGTCAACTGTGTTTATTATTAAAGTTACTTTACATACGTAGTTTCTAAAAAATAATAAAATTACTTCAATACCTACCTAAGTATTGAATAATATGAAGGATACAAGCAGACAATCAAAGTAAAACAGAGAAGGATACAGAGAAAAAAATCAATGATTTTGTTATTGTGATTTCATGTATGTACGAAGCCATCTTCGACTACCATAGCATGTGACTGGAATAATTTGTAAATAAATATAATTGTATTACATACATACTTAAGTCGAATTGAAATTATATAAATTAACGAAAATTGAGTTCAGTTATTTCGCTCCTAATTGAAACCTTTTTATTTCGCCATACAACCTTTTAGACAGAGCGTTTTATTGTTTCAAAAAGTAAGTAAAAGTAACTAGGTAGGTACCTATTAGTTATCTAAATATTGGTGAAGCAGCGGCACTAGTAATACTTTATTGGACACAAACTTAAAACTAAAGATAAAATAATAACTAAGAACAAAAAAATAGTGTGCCCCGATTGGGGTACTCAGTATGTAACATAAAAGATGATTATTTATATTCAGTACTCTATTGTGACGCCGCTGCCACGTAACCACCTTTTACTAGTAATTACAATACTCATTTCACGAAGTTTTCAACGCACTTGCGATCGCTCCAAGATATGCACTCAGACTACAGGAAAAAGGCTTTATTCCTGTAGTCTGACAATATGCATTGTCCATCCTCGGGCACATTTGTCCCTTGCTAAGTAGAGGCAGACCTGTTCCAACTAGATCTTCACCTTCCACTTGATCTGGTGTCTTCTATCTTTCTAGACTGCAGGAAATAGTAAATGAAATACAAAAATAGAAAATGTTTTATTTATCACTTCCAATATATCCAATACATATTGCCAAAGACAAATTAATATTACTAACAATGGTTTTAAGCTAAGATTACAAACCTAACAGATATATTATGATGTAACAAGTACTAGTAGAATATATCTATATTATTTAAATGGCACAATTTTTTACAAATTATTTAATACTCAACATTATTAGGTAGGTATATGTTGTAATACAATAAATAAATTGATATTGGTGCAATTAGAAAGAGAGAAAGAAAAATTGTTTATTGTGCACAGACTTCTGAGTTTGACATACAAAATGACTTGTGTATTGTGTATGTGCACTAAAGGAGCAGGTTCAGCATGTGCTGAAAGTACACTTGGTACTCCAACGCTGGTTTTCAACCTGCTCCTTTATACCCATTAATTAGTCACATAAATATAGGTAGTACACTATTATGTAAGCACATGGTAATAACTTCAAAACTAAGCAAAATCAGTAGAGACCATCTTATATTAAGTTCTGAATAAAGATAAATAAAATATTTCAACATCATAATTACAATGTAAAATAAGGCAATGAGATTTAACAAAAGATTTACACATTTAAATATACATTTTTATTATATACATATTTTCTTTAGTTCTATTATATTAGTACAGAAACCACATGGTTAATCAATACAGCAGTAGAAATAACTAATCAACAGTTTTAATAATAAAATGATAACAATTTTATTATTATAGCAAATAACGGCACGGATAACATACATTTGTCATTGCTAGGCTGCAGTGAGTGCAAGCACACAGCTTACACCCGCCATTCAATCCTTAATAGTTAAAAATTATTCTATATTAAATGTCAGGTATCTATAGACAAATATATATTAAAAATATGTTAAATAGCTACTTTAATCGGTTGGTAATAAGTATAAAATAAAAACTAGGCTTAATTTCTTGTGTAGGATCTAGGTCCTAAACATTATAATTAAAGTGTTAATTTATAAGCACAACGAGTTAGTATGTATGTCTGAAAATTTATAATATTAATTAAAAACATGAAGAATATCATTGTCCCGTCTTACATGAAAAACTTTTCCACTTTCATTTTTTCTTAATAGTAATTTGCCATGTTGTGTCCATATATATTTATAATTTAGTCTTATTTTTTTCCTGTTTGGCCTTATAAAAAGTTGTTTGTTGTATTTGGTCAGCCTTTCATTAAAATAGACCCGCTTAGCCACTGTCTCGGGCGGGAGGCCCAGGTCGCCGGCGCCAAGCGGCTGCCAACAGCCTCACATTTCAATTGATCGAGACTCGCCAGGACAGCATCACTACATGTATGTCTTACAGATTCTTCAATATCGCTCAATCTTTTTTCTAATTCATTGGCTTGATCGTCTTAAGAAATTTACATTGTAGACACAAGTTTCAAGCTCTGGTTGCATTGATTTTTGATTAGATCGAAGTTTATCAAATTCCATACGGAATTCATCTCTGCACTAAATTTTTGCATACAGGTTCGAAATGATCTCATCACATTGATAAGTTGGTGTACCGTTGAATCTGACAAAACCGAGGTGGCAGATGGTAACTAAAGTGAAGACCCACAGGAAGTGCCAGGCATTGGTTCGGGATCAATGTATGTCGGAGATTTATCATTTGTTTCAATATTTTTCGCTACGCACTTCTCGCATCTCCACAGGCTTGTAATTGTGTTCTTGACCTTGAGGAAATGTTTATGATAAACACATTCACAATCGTTGCACTTTACGAGTCCCGTTGAAGACACAAACTTGGCACAAGCACTACATTTCGCTATAGTTACTTTTTAAAATAACACTGCCGATGAAATTATATATGTATAATTATGACGTATTTGTTGTAACTTGAGCTTCAAGCGTTGAAAACCACAACAAGGCCAACTTTATTGTCGAAAAAAGCACTTCCATGTAAGAATTATTGCGTTTTATACAAGTTAAGAGCAATTTCTTGGTATGAATTGCGGATTTACTAAAGATATCGAATTCAAATACGGAACAAAACAAACAATTATATGCACGATTGACATTCCAAGAGTTTGGTACAGGGTTGCCAGATGACAATAATTTTTACTGTTACCAAGGTTGCTAAAATATCTTGTAATTTCAACGGATAATCTCGTAAATGCATACATTTCAAGAAACTCTAATAAAATCAATGCTATTTATTTACTGTACTAAGTAACTTGTGTAGTCATATTCTTTGCTTAGGGTTGTTCAATTGAAAGAAAACAATTAAAATTCATATTATATAATAATTTTTATTAATTATATTCGATATCAGGGATGTTAGTAAAATAATCTTTATTTTTAGAGTATATTATTTCAGCTGTTATTCTGACGTACATTTCTATTGATGGTTCGAAATGTACGCAATTGCCTAAGCGATTTGGGCCTATAGCGCTTTCGGAAGCTAATAATGTACCATTTACTGTATCTGTGATAAAGGTATGCGAAAGAAGTCGTCATTGTAAAATCTCATAAAAAAAGTGTAGGGATTTTTGTTAATCTTGAATCTCGTACTGACTACTAATTTTAATTTAATTTTAACTAATTTTGTAATTTCTCGTACTTCTGGCAACTCTGATTTGACACAATATTATTTTTTAGAGTTGAGAAAATCATAATAAATTATTTATTACATGCAAAAAGGTTGCACACACTGAATGCTCAATAACTTATAAAATTTATTATAAATCTGGAACGTACGACTCACTCGCCTCCAATTCAACCACCAACTCGCTCCAATTTAGCTACCAAGTCGCTCCAATACGCCAACATCAAATCCCTTTGTTGTCACCATAGAATGTTGGCGCTTATTGGAGCGACTTGGTCGGCGTGTTAGTTCGCTTGTTAGGTCGAAGTAAGGGGGCAGGCCTTCGGTTGAAAACTTCAGACCCCAAAGCTTTTGCCATTTGCCTGGTACGACGAAGAACCTCTGATAAAGTTTATGTCATAGGCTTATATACGAAAGAAAGAAAGAAAGAAAATCGTTTATTGTGCACACATTATAAATAAGCGAGACCAACGAACAGCAATTAATTTTTATATGTATAGATAGATTTGATAATAAATTAGATTAGATAATACCGCGGGGCAAAGCTATGTTATACAGTAAATAATCAGTATTTATTTATTATAATCAGTTAATGTTTAGTAAACTCCCTGCCCCGCGGAATGAGGTCAGGGTGACCATAAACTGGTGTTTACCGCAGGGCGGAGTAAACCGGCCATTCTGGTTCATTTCAATCAGGGGAGTCGGTACTGGTCAGTGTCGTTCCGATGCTTTACAGCCCCATTGATTTGGGGCCTTAGGGTGTGTGTCCACAGGGCAAGGAGGCGAGAAAATAATAATAGTTTAAAAAAACTAAAAAACACGCTTTTTATAGAAAACCGTAATTTTTTCAAATTAGTGTATTGTCATCGGTCCTCAATAAATCTACAAAGTTTTAACGAAATCTGGCCGTTTAAAGTAGGTCAAAATCGCGCCCAAAGAAGTCGGTTACAAACAAACATACAGGTGAAGCTAATAGAAAGCGTGTAAAAAAACTATAGGATTTTCAGAATTTTCGTTCGCCGAATTTCGAAGATCTCGGATTAATTAAATGCAATTCTATAGATTACAAGCTGACCCGGCAAACGTTGTTTTGCCTTAAAAGATAGATAGTAGCCGACTCTCAGACCTACTGAATACGCATATAAAATTTGGTAAAAATCGGTCGAGCCGTTTCGGAGGAGTACGGTAACTAACGTTGTGACATGGAAATTTTATATTAGAAGATTAAAATGTATATGATAGAACTTGACATACAAGTGCAGCTAGCTTATTTTAATTTTAGTTTAAGAGAAAATTAATGTTTTTCAATTTAAATTTTATCTTTCTTTCTTCTTTCCTCTCTTCTATTTCTAATTATTCTTCTATTCTTAAGTCTAACTAATACTGGAATAAAACGATTATTATTATGTTTCTCCGTTTCTTCGCTACGGTACTTCGCTTAACAGAATATTCCAGATTGACATTTCCGGTGGACATTTCTAAGTGTTAATCTGGAATATTTTGGAATTGGAGGCTATCAAACTTTTCCTCTTCGTAATATTGGTATAGAACAAAAATATTTGGCCAAGCGCGAAGTGGGCTTGTGCATGAAGGGTTCCGTACCATTGTTGTATGGGAGCTACTAATACGAACTAGATTTATCTACTCCTCCATAGAGTATCGATGGCGGTTGAAAGCTAGACCAAAAATAGTGATGCTTGTAATCGGACAGTCGCCTCGACTCGATTGTGAAACCTATGTTGATGTAGAGCAACAAAAAGTACGGTCAGCCAGTAAATTAATGTAGTTGTTCCGAAAAAAAAAACGTATATTTTTTATTAGATTCGTAATGAATTTGATTTATAAATTATTTTTTATTTGATTTAATTTGTTTTTAAAAAGAACACGTGTATACGTCTAATTGGTACCAGAATTAATGGTTAGTCGAGATTGCTGCTTTTTAGATGTATCTAAATACTTACCTTATCCTATTTACCTTATCCTATTTTCCTATTACCTTTATAATATGACATTACTTTATAACTTACTTATATCATTTACTATTTAAACTTCTAAACTATTCAAAAATTACGTTGCACCGAGACTTTATGACCAACCAAATTAAATTATTATAAAAAAATATTGTGCTTAGTTTTAGCTTTTATAATTCTAATTCATATTAGTTAGTTACGTTATTTTACCTGAAATAAAGTTTATTATTATTAATTTATCCGTAATCGCACTTCGCAGGCAGAATATGGTATTGTCTTAATACTTAGACTTGTCTGTATACTTATGTTTCTATGTTCGCAATTATTGGATTTAAATTAGAATTTTACCGTGGTATTTAATTTACAGAAAATGGTTTGCACAAAAAAAAAACAAATTGGTTTGAAGAAAAAAAATAGGTTTGAATCAATTTGCATACAATACTATTTCATTTGAATCAACCAACAAACATCAGTTATTTAGGCTACAAAAAGATTTACCGCCCCAGAAAGCTTGTTCTGCTATCTGTACATCTGTAAAAGGTTGTATTAATTCACATAAAAATACTATTTGATTGTGCGTTAAAACACTAATTTGAACAAAGCATCAAACATCATTATTCAGGCCACAAAAAGATTTACCGCCCCCAAAAAGCTTGTTCTGCTATCTGTACATCTGTAAAAGGTACACAGAAACACGTGGCCGTACATTATTTACGGTAGATATAAAAGAGAATGAAGACATAGCGGTGTGTTTCTACTATAAATATCTTCATATTCGGGTTACTATCCGACGTAGCTATCGAATGTAGGTGAAACAATCACGTGGAGGGATTGATTATAAACTATATACCGTGTAAACTCCATGTAACGTCACTCCATTTAACGACAAACTCTCTTAAGCGTTGAAATCAATTGGCTTTAGTTGGTTTAGCCTGTATTCGATTGAATGATACATTCTCTCCATTTAACGACTACCCTCTATAGCGCCATAAAATGCACAGTCCCTTCAGTGTCGTTATATAGAGTTTACTCTGTATAGCATAAGCATCCTACCATACGTTCCCACTGCTGGGACTCGGGGCCGCCGCTCACTAGGATAGAGATATAGGCCATAATCCACCACGCTGGCCAAGTGCACGTTCGCAGACACACGTCTTCGGATATTGTGGTCCTCAAACATGCCGGTTTCCTCACGATGTTTTCTTTCACCGTAAAGCGAGTGCAAATCCACACATTTTTTTTTTTTTTTTTACTCATAATGGGCTTGCGCTTGATCGCAGTTCACCTGATGGTAAGCGAAATTGCGATCTAAGGTGGAGCACGCTTGCCCAGAAGAAACCGGTTCACTCTTGCCTTGAAAACTGCTAGATTATAGTTATCAGGGAACAGGGAATTTGGCAAAGAATTCCACACCTTGGCAGTACGCACAATGAAGGTGGAGGCAAACCGCTTAGTACGCGACTTAGGCACCTCCACAGTATAACGGTGCCGCTTTGGTGTTGCCCTACTCGTCCGATGGTGGAATGGGGCGGGGGGGATCAAATCATGCAATCCCGTTGCACACTCTCCGAAATGTAACCTATAAAAAACCGAAAGACTGGCCACCATGCGGCGATGCTCAAGGCTCTGCAGCTTCGCCGTGCAAAGAGTATTATTGCCAATTAGCCTCTTCGCTCGCCGCTCTATTGCCTCCAACGCCTCAAGCTGGTATTTAGCCGATCCATCCCAAAGGTTCGAGCAGTACTCCATGCACGACCGATGCACATAACTTGAAAAACAAGTCATTGGTGTAGGGCTGGGATCGAACCAGGGGCCGTGTGATGGAAAAACAGACGCTACTACGTAGTTACTCTCGCTCTATTCTCCCACTAGCTGTATGTGTGTCTTTCACACCATAGAGTAGGGGAGGCTGTATACCCCAGACATGGTAAACATAGCGCTTTGTGGTCCACCCTGTAGGTTCTATACAATCGTGATATAAGTTGACATTTATGTGAGCATGATAAAAACACCCTCCTTGATGACATTATTTTCACTTGAACGCGAAATAGGATTGTTATTTATGTCTATATATAAAATATCTTCTTGCTAATTTAGGGAAATAAGCGAATTAAATTAGCCTAAGTATTACATTGTTGGCTAACACGAAAATATATTAATACAAGTTATATAGTATATCAAATATATAACAAACTATATATTAACAAAAAAAAATATACATATTAATTCAATTATTTTTAATGTGATATTATAAGATGATGTAAATACTAATTGGACATTTTGAAATAATTAATTCAATATTATAACAAGTTTTTTTAACTATATACAATGTCATTATAGGACAACAAACAAGACTAGTAGTAATGATAAAAATAAATTAAAACATAACTTAAGAATAATAAGGTGAATATTATTTACAAAAGATAGTAAAAACGAAAATTTGGTAAACAAAAAAATAACATAACAAAAATTGAAAAGACAAGACTAAATGAATTTCTTTCTTTTTTTGTCAAATTGATCCAACCACATCCCATACACGGATTGGTCTCTGACATGCGCATACGCATCGAAACAACGTAATGCGAGTGGCGCCACCTGGCGGCGAGCCAGGCGAGCAAGGTCACGCTTAATGTGCTGCACACAATAACTGCACTTTCATAAATACAGTGTAAACTCTAAAAGACACTAAAGGAACTGTGCATTTATAGTATATAGTTCAACTGTAAAACCCAGTCAGGGGCATTAAAATATTTATTAATTACAAGTATTTTGTAAATTAGTTAAGTTAATATAAGAACCCTATGTTTAAATGGCAATGAATTTATCTTTATCTTTATTTAATGGCGTTATAGAGAGTGGTCGCTAAATGGAGATAATATATCACTGTGTGGAATAAAAGCTAAACCAACTAAAGCCAATTGATTTCGAGGCTTTTGAGAGTTTGTCGTTAAATCGAGTGACGTTCGTTACATGGAGTTTACACTGTACTCTTTGGACATTGTAGACATATTGGAAAACAATTGTTCCTCGCTTCTGAAGACCCAAGAGCTGGCAGCTGATTGCTAAGACGCGTTTGACTTATTCAGCGGAGTAGTGCTGCCAGCATCTTAGGAACTGCGTCGGTGTGCTTACTTCAATTTAAAATGTTTTGTGTGTTCCTTCATAATATTATAATTCTTCAATTTAACATACAAAGAATATACTAAACACAAATAAATGTGTCAGATTTTACCTTTTCACTTTCAAACGACTGGACGTGTTTTGACGATGAAATTTCTTATGGATGTAGTTAACATGCTGGATTATCACATAAGCTTTTTATCCTGGATTAAAACGCGAGTACACCGTGGGGCGGGCTAGTACGAGTAAACAATGAATTCTTCTTCTTCGCATGAGCTAAGTGGCCAAGCTCTGGTGTCCAGAGTTTTCAAGCTGCCCGATGGTCACTGACTTGGCCTAACGGCTGCTTATACTGAGACTTACAGCCGGGACCTACAATTCAACTTATCATTCGACCCACGCTATCTATCACCCAGATGATAATGGCCCTTTTTTTAAATCGACAGTCGTGCATGGTTACCCATCCAAACACCGTCCGCATCGACCGTTGCTTAGCTGCTTAGCTTCGATGATCGCGTCAGATCACCTTAGCTAGCCGAGCTACAGGCGCTACAATGATCGAAAACTAACATACGGGAATGCTACCACAGCTAAAACGGCAAACAAACTCAACAATAATCTACCTTAACTCATAATCAATAGTGCCGACAAAAAGCCGGCTGAGTAGTAGATTTAATACTTAATACATCCGGGTGGAATAAACACACCCGGGTGGAATGGAGCTGGCTTGTAGCCAGCGGAAGTGCAGATCTATGAATATGTAGTTAGTGGGATATACGGATCGGAATTAATGGTTTCATCTACTTTGTATCTCAATGATTGATGTATTTATCTCGAATGAAGGTTTCGTACACTAAAATTTATCCTTAGTTGAAGATAAGTAACTAGAATAATAATATGACGACCTCGTTGGCGTAAAGGTTACCATGCTGGACTGCCGATCAGAAGGTTCCGGGATCGATTCCCGGCACTGCCAACTTTGTGCTTAACTAAATTTGTTGGCTGTGGGTCTGGGTGTTAAATATGTGTCTATGTAAAATATGTATGTATGTATATCAGTTGTGTTAGCTATCATAATACAATCTAGAAATGGTTCATGGTATGGGGTTAACCAGCTGTGTGTGAATTGTGTCCTTATATTTATTTATTTATTACTATCCAGTGAACCGTGCAAATTATTTGAAGTTTGAAAGACGCACCTGTGTCAGAGAAAGTGAAGGACGGTTTTTTTTGTCACCATTTCCACACACGGCTGGTTAGCTCCATACTTAACAATTTCTAGTGTGTAGAAATGGTTAGAATGTGTAGAAAAGTATTAATTAGTACCAAGTAAATAAATAAATTGTCTAGGATATGCGTTTTAACAAATAATACCCAAATTCATATTATTATATATTATCATGATCGCTACAAAAAAATTTAACAAATTTTAATTTCAACTGTAGGTAAGCATAATATGACAAAAATGAAATGAAATATATTTTATTTGCGTAGCCACAGGTTATATAAAAACATGGAAAATAATATAAAATGTCCCTTGTAGGCTACCGCATATGCGGTGTGCAAAATGTCAATTATTTAGTAAATTTATAAGTTAATTTCCCAATATAAGGCAATAATTTTTAATTTAAATATTCCATTTAAGAAATTTTCCTCGAAACCATTTTTTTTAGTTACCCATTGAATAAAAATTTGCGTAGGTTTTATCATAATAATAATTCCTGAAAAAGTTATTAACGAACTCTCCTTAATATAACGAAGAGCAAATAAAACCTCTCAGTTCATTGTTTTATTACAAAAGTTTGTTTCTAAATTAAATTAGATTCGTCCTTATTTTACACCGAGGTCGGGGTTCCTATTTTAGAACGACCATCGAAGTTTTTTATCTACTTCAAAAAAGGTGGAGGTTGTCTATTGTCTGTATGTATTTTTATGTGTTTAGTAATTTTCTGAATTATAAATAAAATAAATAAGGTAAAAATGTCGATATAAAATATATTTTTCTTGGAAAATCCACAAAGTATATAAATACACAAATAATTGTAACAGAAAAAATCTGCTGATCCACACACAAAAGAACTGTTATGATTTAGAACAAAAGTTGTTTTTCTTTACGATTTTAACGTACTTTGCTACCAAATTAGCGTTTGTATCAAATTTCGGCATAGTTAACTTTGAGGAAACCTACCTAATGGTATCTTCTTTTATTTCTTTATTTGATCGAACAAACGGTCACACTGACTTAAAAAGATATACATGTAAGCTTTGTTTATGGTATGTTAAAGGATGACACTGCATACGAGCAGGACAGCCAATGTCAAAGTCAAATCAAATGGATGTCATGTCAAATGAATTAATGAAAATTTAAAAAGTAAACTTAATTGATGCGATACAGAGTTGATCTACAAATAAATTGAAGTAAAAACCTTTAATTGTCGATTTTTCTGTTTTAGGTTTGTACATTGTACGTTTAAATATCAAGTTTTCATTCAATTGTAATATTTAATTTTTCTCCCGTACCATCCAACATTATATACATACATCCAATGGCATTTGACGCATTAAGAACCTCATCATTGGGTTTGAGCATCACACAGACTGTCTGTGACTTTTATTTTCTTTCTCTATGGTTTAGACCTAGTAAAGCCCTTTAAATGGATTTTTCATATTTAACCAGTAGCTCTGTATACATACAACTGAATGTTTATGTATGCTAATAGTTTGTAGACGCAGGAGGGCCGTTATTAAAATCCATGTTGTAAATCACAGCTTCTTTTATTACAATTCACACAGTTTGGTACGCAATCACAAAACTCAGATAGGTGTTTAAATTAAGTGCTTTCTAGGGATTGTAACGATATATAGCGATTCGTCGAAGACGTGGTGCGCTGACGGTTGCCCATCAAAAAGTAATGGTCGATAGCCGCCCCGCTGCCATCGACACGACGCTCCGCTAGAACGACTCATTGACCAATCATAGTCGTTCTTCGTTACGTTGACATTTACAAGATTGTCGATGGTCGGTCTGCTACCATCGACACAGCGCTCCTCCAATCATAGTCAGTCGTTCTTAATAATGTTGCCATTTACAAGATGGTCGTTCTGCTACCATTGACACAGCGCTCCTCTAGTGTTTTTGTCTATGACACGGCTGCGCCGTCACGGCCAGACTGACATACGACCGTCCTCGGGCGTGAAAGTGTTCCTGAAACAATGCAATTCACATCAGGGATACATCCGCTCGTTCATCCTGATCAAATCGAATTAAGGATTATATCTACAGGACTATGTAGTAACAACCATTTAGGTTATGTAGGGGCAGTAGACTGATGCGACGACATCACTTGATACGATTGCATAATTGGATCAGTTACTATAATCTACTAATATCACTCATGTTCTAGACTGCCTGAGCTTCTAGATTTCTAGACGCCACTTCGACTTTTTTTTTAAACAAGGTCAACAACTAGCTCCATCCGTACCGGACGCGCGCGTCCTGCCCTCAATGTTCCGGCCCGAACAGTATTCTTCGACCAAGATCGTCATTACAAACCGTCTGAGCCGAACGAGCGTGTCCCTTCAACCCACCCCCGCAAGGGTCAGAGGCCCGGACTGCACTCTCCGGACAGGATCGACAACACACATCTGAGCCAGACGAGCATGTCCCTTCAACCTACCCGTAAGGGTCAGGCCCGGACTGCACTCTCTGGACAGGATCGACCGTCTGAACTGGACGAGTATGTCCCTTCAACCTACCCACAAGGGGTCAGGCCCGGACTGTACTCTCCGGCCAGGATTGACACTACCCATCATCCAAAGTATCGCTATCAACCGACATAGTGTCACTTGAAGCTGAGAGAGTATCACTTCCAACATCATCGTTGTTAGTCACCGCCGTCACAGGCCCATAAACGTATTCAAAATTTGTTAAAATTGCCGAAACTTCCGCTAAGCCAGCATAGCCGGGTTCAGTGTTAGAATTAAGTTCTCTATAATCAACGCACATCATACAGCTTCCATCATTCTTTTTAACAAGTAAAATTGGGCTAGCAAACGGGGACCTACTTTCGCGAATAACACGCATCTATAAGTGATTGAACGTTTTCTTGTACAACTTCTTTTTCAGAGGGCGATAGTCTATAGGGTTGTCTTTGCACTTTCTTTTTGGGATCTATCAAACTAATGCTCATTTCCCCCGTATTAACACGACGAACAGGTATACCATCGGTAAAATAATCTTTGTACTTAGAAAGAATCCTGAGCAATTCATTTTTATGTTTTCCCTCAAGGTCAGTATCGATGTCAGAAGGTTTTTTTTTTTTTTTGTAGTACTAAAATTGATATTGCCATCGCTAATTTGGACGTTTACTACATGTTGGAAAATACCTCTACCCAGGATAACGGAATCTGAAATGCTATCAGATGGGACAACGTGAAACAAAACTCTAAAACTCTAAGCTCAATACCTTGGACCTTAATATCGCTGAGAACTTGAGATTCCCATAATATATTCCCCTGACCTATCCCTGACAGAAATACTTTCTCGTTTCGTGCAGTACCGGAAAACTTCGAGACCGAATTTGATTTGACTAAAGAGCATTCAGAACCACTATCAAATAAAAATTGGACGATCTCACCCGATGATGTTGCCAGCGCACTCCTCGCAGTTTGATGGTTGCAGACGTGGACCTCTTTGACCACCTTCTCCGGACAGGCTGAAGAGATGTGCCCTGGTGTGATGTAGAAGCCGCAAGCCCGATGCCAGATGGCGTTGCACACTCGCCGACACGGCCATTCTAACGCACCACACGTCCTCGAGTGGGAGATCTGAAGGAAAGAAAGTCTTGGCAGTAAAAAGATATCGCTTCGGCCAGCCCTGACCCACAGTGTTGAAATGAGAACTTCAATTGCAATCATTTCTTTCAATTACGTGTCAAAATAAGAACCGGCTACAGAGAAATTGCTTTGCTTTAATTTTCGGGAAACTTGCAAAAATCGTAAATTTTTAAGCAATCACTACCATCGCTTCCATCTAGCGGATACACACAAATCATTGCCTCCATGTAGCGAATACACACAAAAATCATCGTTTCCACCTTATAGTAAAATTACGGAAGCTAAAGTTTACCGAACAAAATTCAATGCCATAAAAAAATAAACTGGTCTCAACGCTTAAGATCAAAACAATAAAACCACCATAGAGCATCCACATAAAGTCATCTCAAAAATCATCAACGAGTTAGCTACCTCCATCTGGTAACTCCAGGGAACCTCCATCCGGAACCCTTACATCACACATTCAAGATAGTCAAGCTGCCTCCATCCGGCCACCCATGGAAGTTTTTATCTTCAACCAAACTTTCAACTAATCAGAAGCAGCAAATGAGTTTTATTTGGCATCTGTGCGCAATTACTACCACGCTTGCAGAATACGTCAAAGCACAAAATTAAATGCGTACCCGTAGGATAAATTTGAATTTACGCACGTCTTTGTAATCTCTAAAGTAACGCAAAAATCTTTATGAAACAAAGCTCTGTTGTCTTCACATCGAACCATAATTAAAATTTCGTCATCTATTATGACGTCACTCCACAATTAAGCGACAAATATGGTAACTAAAAAAAAACTATCTTGGCAAGAAAGGTTGATCAAGACAAATCTAAATCTATTCTGTACTGAATACTCGCACTCACTCGTTATTGTCACAACTTTACTACATAGTTTGCCATTCTTCAAATAACGAGTATTCCGCGCCAAAAAAACCAAATAAAACGATTACATTCACCTTAACATCCCAACGTGTCCAATGAGGGTTGCATAACGCAGTCATCCACGTATCGCTCGCCATGCGATGCAGCTTGCGCTCACTGTGCGCTGGAGCCGCTACCATCCGGCTGCTTGCCGCTTGCGCACACTATACACTGCAGCCGCTGTCACCCGGCTGCTGGTTCTGTAATGTAACATCAGCTTACGAGAGACGCTTTCTTTAGTTAGAGAACAATCCGCCCCGCAATCATACCAAATCGAAAACTTCTCACCAAATTGCATAATTAGTCCGGCAACAGGTTTCATACCGCATACGTCCACTCGCTTTACGACGCTGGGTGCGGTGGTGACGGGCTGTGTACTGCTACTCGCAACTGGCCGTGTATTGGAGCTCCGCGATGCCACGTGACCCTCAATACCATACTTCAAGACACAGGGGCCCGCGCAGTAACTGCCGTGTTGGAGTGCTGTGAACTTGGATTAACTTGCTGCGTCTTATGCGGTCGACTGAAACATTCAAACAATTTGTGATCAAATTTTCAATTTTCCGCAACTATCTTTTTGTCGAAAAATAATCTAATGGAAAACGCTTATTATCACACAATAAATCTGCAGCGCTCTTTGAAATCTCCTGGTAATATCGTTAACAATAAGAAAAAGTCATCAATCCACACTGTATTTAACTACGAGCAATTTTTCTTCACAAAAATATCGCGTTGAAACCGTGGCTTGGTTTGTCTACTTAAGCCGCCCTGAACAGAAGGACTCTAACTCGGCTCAACGACTGCTTGTACCAAAACTAAAAGTCGGGACCTACAATTTAACGTGTCATCCGACCAACGGTAGCACCCAGATGAAAATGCATTGTGCATGGTCACCCATCCAAACGCCGTCCGCATCGACCGCTTCTTAACTTCGACGATCGCGTCGGATCACCTTAGCTAGCCGAACTACAGGCCCGTAGTGCCTGCTTTGCTAATAAGCGTTGTTAATATAGCCACCAAATGCTTTAGCCTCATCAAGAAAGAAAATTTATTTTAAGTTCTACTCACTTCAAATTTAAAAAAAAAACAATCTATTTGAGAAAACTACTAAACGTATTAGAATCAATTTACTTCCCTGTAGTCCACAATCCGTCAAGCACACGTCCGCCGTAGCCAGCCAGGCCGTCCGTGTCCGCATCCTGTGGTTCAAATGTCCAGATGGTCCGGGCGTCCGTGTCCGCATCCTCTGGTTTAAACGTAGGTAGCTCGATGATCTTAGCTGCGGTATTTGGCGGGTTGGTCAGCGCCTCCACGAGCAGCCTCATGTTCTCACGCCTCACACGCCGGCACCGTCCGTCGTATGCAGTTGTCTGCGTTGCGTCTGTGGACTCAGTGAAATAGCTTGTGCTCTCACAGTGATCATCTCACGCTCGTCTGAGTTTTCTTTTCGACGTATGTAGGTAGTCAGGATTGCATCTTCCTCAAATGGGTGCTCGGTTTACGTCATGTGTGTCTTCTTCACGTGGGCCTTTGAGTTTTCATCCCAGTTCTGATGTAGACGCAGGAGGGCCGTTATTAAAATCCATGTTGTAAATCACAGCTTCTTTTATTACAATTCACACAGTTTGGTACGCAATCACAAAACTCAGATAGGTGTTTAAATTAAGTGCTTTCTAGGGATTGTAACGATATATAGCGATTCGTCGAAGACGTGGTGCGCTGACGGTTGCCCATCAAAAAGTAATGGTCGATAGCCGCCCCGCTGCCATCGACACGACGCTCCGCTAGAACGACTCATTGACCAATCATAGTCGTTCTTCGTTACGTTGACATTTACAAGATTGTCGATGGTCGGTCTGCTACCATCGACACAGCGCTCCTCCAATCATAGTCAGTCGTTCTTAATAATGTTGCCATTTACAAGATGGTCGTTCTGCTACCATTGACACAGCGCTCCTCTAGTGTTTTTGTCTATGACACGGCTGCGCCGTCAAGTTTATTGACTCGATAAAGTACAGTTCAGGTCGTAAAGCTGTTGACAAATGTCTTGATTCGCCGCGCGATGCCAAATATCTGAAATACTTTACAGCTCTTGTGTTATTCCGCGTTCTCGCCCACGTGGAGTGCGTATTATCAGCTCTGTATGTATATAAGCTGATAAATAAATAAATAAATATTAGGACACTATCACACACGGCTGGTTAGCCCCATACTGAACCATTTCTAGCTCGTATTATGGTTGCTAACACAACTGATATACTACATATACATACATTATATATAAATACATATTTAACAACCACAGCCAACAAATTTAGTTAAGCACAAAGATGTTGACCGGGCCGGGAATCGAACCCGGAACCTTCTGATTAGCAGACCGGCATGGTAACCTTTACGTCAACGAGGTCGTCATATATCAACACTGTATCAAATTTAACTAACTATTAATCTCAGTTGGAAAGTTTGTATGTTTGTCCGTAAATTCACGTCATCCGATTCTTCTTCTTCGTATGAGCTAAGTGGCCAAGCTCTGGTGTCGAAAGAGTTAAGCCGCCCGAAGGCCTCTGACATAAATAAATAAACACGCAGACCCACAGCCAACAAATTTAGTCCAACACAAAGGTGTTGGACGTGCCGAGAATCGAACCCGGAACCTTCTGATTGGCAGTCCGGTATGGTAACCATTGCGCCAACGATTATGGTCGTGTCATGGACGTCGGACCTAACATTTTACGTGTCACCCGCCCACGGTAGCGCCCAGATTAAAATAGCGGGTAGCTGTTTTGCCCCGCCCACCGCGGTATTTACGCGTGGACGGTGGAATCATTTTATCGGCCAAGTTACTATTCTATTTATTCTCAAGTCCCCGATTATGTCAGGAGTTAAGAATACTACTAATAAAAAAATAATAGAGAATTGGCTATTTTCCTGGCAGAATTGCGGGGCGCAACTAGTATGTCATAACTATAAACAACTTTATGAACAAAGGAACATTTTATGATGTTACGACGATAAATTATGAAAGTAAACTTTTTGACGTTGATTTGAATTTCCTTTCGTCTTTTTTGCGTTTTGATAAATATTTACTCTTGGGGAAGTAACTCGCGAATACCTTCCTCGTTGTCGTAGAGGTAAGTGGCTTAGATCTGTAGTTCGGAGTTTTGTAAGCTGTTATATGATTCTCACCTAAAATAATTATGATACGAGTAAACATTGGTCGTAGAAAAATAATTAACTTTCAGTTTTATCACAATTTTCAAGGTTTTTTTAACTACACACTAAATAATTATTCTGTGTCCAAAACATTTTATTTTCTCACTAGAATTTTTTTTTCACACATGACAGGTTAGGCCCATATTAAGAAAAAACTAGTTCGTATTATGGTTGCTTACACAACTGATATACTACATATACATTTCGGGGAGTGTGCTATGGAACTTAATAACTTGACTCCACCATCACCGTTCTACTACAGAACGAGCAGAGAGACAGTGAAGAGACACCGATACAGAGTTGAAGTTCCAAACTTTCGTACAAAACGCTTTGCGTCGACCTTTATTGTGAAGACTGCGAAACTTTGGAACTCACCTGAGTCTCTGTTTCCTGAGAGGTATCATCCAGGGGCCTTCAAAAGTAGAGTTAATAGGTATCTTCTAGGTAAGCGTGCCACACCGTAGACTGCAGTGCAGCTTAACATCAGGCTAGCTGTAGTCAAACGCTAACCTATCAAGGATAGAAAAAATAAAAATAATATGTACTTAAATATTTTATACCGATACCTACATAACACCCAGACCGACAGTCAACCAATTTAGTTCATCACAAAGATGTTTGCCGTGTCGGGAATCGAACCCGGGTTCCTTTGGTTGGCATAACGAAATTGTAAAAATTACGCCATCGAAGTCATCATCATACATGTCTTTCTTAAATTTCACCAAACTCTTGCTTTGCTTAAGTATAATAAATAAATATACCCTCGGGAATCGAACCCGGGGTCCTTTGATTGGCATTCCGGAAATATAAAAATTATGCCAACGAAGTCATCATCTTACATGTCTTTCTTAAATCACACCAAACTCTTGCTTTAAGTATAATCTTATATATAAAATTTCCATGTCACAGTGTTTGTTACCGTACTCCTCCGAAACGGCTTGACCGATTTTTTCCAAATTTTATACGCGTATTCAGTAGGTCTGAGAATCGGCTACTGTATATTTAGAAATAATTATTAAGGCAAAACAACGTTTGCCGGGTCAGCTAGTAAATAAATATACTCTAGCAATAACTATAAAGACCTGTACCTAGGTCCCTATATCCGCTAGAAGGGAGGTCAGTGAACTGGGCAGACTGGGAGCACATCAAAGGTGCCGCCCGGGGCTATCTACTCACCTGTACTCGCAACACTCGCTTACTTTTCTATATAGATATATAAGTAATATATAAAAAAATGCCAATAATGGTGGCGATTCAGCGGCACACACGACTAAACTAAATTTAAAGAAGCCCCGTCTCTTTTCATCTTAGGTGGCCAGAAAGAGACGGTCTGCACCATAGCCAAAACAACTAAAATCACGTCAAATGTAGAAAATATAGGCGACTTTATTCCGCACTCACTTGTATCAACTCTAAAACTGCCTGCACATTCCATATTTGACGTGATTTTAGTTGTTTTGTGTGTGGTTCAGAACGTGCCGTCTCTTTCTGGCCACCTAAGATGAAAAGAGACGGGGCTTCTTTAAATTTAGTTTAGTTGTGTGTGCCGCTGAATCGCCACCAATGTTAAGGTATACACTGAAATTGTTACTCGTACTCGTACATATCTTACCACTTTTATTTCGGTCAGAAACTAAGCATTGCCATCCAACGTGGCAATGCTGCCAGCATTTTCAACACCTTTTCTTCTACCCCTGGTCATTTTTAGGTTAAGTTTTAGTTAATGATGTTTTAATTATTCTTATATTTAATAAATGTGTCTCTAATCACTAATAAGGTATATACGGAAATATGTCAATGAAAAACCACGAAATAAATTGGATGCTAAAAGTATTTATTGGCACAGGACCGAAACATATGGCATGACAGGAGAGAGGCCTATACACAGCAGTGGGATAGAATCGGCTGTGGATGATGATGATGATGAAAGTATTTAAAGTAAAAAACTTTTAAAAAGGTCCAGTAGCGCCCGTAACTCGGCTAACTTAGGTTTTCTGACGCGATCATCGAGGTTAAGCAACGGTCGATGCGGAGACTTTGGATAAACAAGACTGTCAATTAAAAAGTTTTTTTTTTCATCTGGACGCTGCCGTGGGTCGAATAACGCGTTAAATTATAGGTTCCGGCTATTCGTTTCAGTATAAGCTATCGTTAAGCCAGAGGCTTTTGGGTGGCTTTAAAACTCTTCACGCCAGCGTTTGGCCACTTAGCAACTCAATTCAATTCATTTTATTTTTTTTACATAGGAATGTATAACAACAGGTTATAAGACACTTGTAAAAAGTCAACATCTAAATTAGGTCCTCCATCTCTCCATCTTAGCTCCTACGAAAAGTCTTTTAAGCATTTTAATTTTATTAAAACCATTATCCTACGTAATCTAATATAACGGACCAATAAGTATTGCCTATAACCGTACAAAATGTCCCGGCCTCATTCTAAAAATGGCGACACAACCTTTCTTTGACATTTACCGAATTGCTATTATATTTTTATGTCCGCATAATCCCACTTTTGCTGTATCAAATAACGAATAAACAATAGTATTGCGAAACGAGAGAAGTGGTTAATCTATTTATTTCTTTCTTAAAATATATTATAACTGCCTGGCTGTTCGGTTGTATTAAACTTGTTTTACGATATATTCTACGAAATTATTCGACGCCTAAGAGGTATTCTAGACAAAATATCTAAAACACTTTAATATGTTTTTTTTGACAAAGTTTTTCATAAAGTTATTTCCTTCATAAAGCTGGATAAATAGCTAAATAGTAAATAAATACTTAATAATATTATTCATTATTTGTTTATTTTATATTAGCCCTAAAATAGTTTTAATTTAGTTACCTTTTTTACGCATAATAGGCTTGCGCTTGACCACAACTCACCTAATTTTAAGAGACATTGCAGTCTAAGATGAAGCGCGCTTGCCTAGAAGAAACCAGTTCACTCTCGCCTTGAAGACAGTAAAGTTATAGTGGGAACAGGGATTAAATTAAATTCTTTATGAACATTAGGCGTTATAAGTTGAGCAATCCAGCATACCTTAATACATATTTTGAGTCGATAAAGAAGACATTTGGAGGAATCGAACTTTTCCTCTTGCTCACTGTCATTTGGTTCAAGTGAGATGACATGAACTTTCAAATGTTCCCTTTATATAGTTAAAGTAAAAGTATATTTATTTACCTTGGGCTAATTACAAGCACTTGGTTTCGTCAGTCAGTACAATATAAAAAAAAACAAATTATACAATCTATGTATAAAATTAGAATTGTAAAAAAAAAAACAAATTACAATAGAATTACTTGTCATTCTTACATGCTAGTACATTTAAGTCATTAAATATATGTCTGTCTTCTAAAGCCTCCGCTAGTTTATAGTAAGCCTTACTTCTATAAGTACATATATTTGTTTATATACCTATACATTAACGTTGAATCCCTGCCTACCTGACCAAAGCTACCATCCCCTAAGCCCACGTAGGGGTAACCCTAACGACAGACCCTAGGGGCTGTATAATCCCCCGTGATTGATATCCCAGGGATGCAATTTTAAGGGCTAAACCTACGAAACGTGAGGGTCAAAGGTCGCGCTATGAAGTACGATTCTGTTTAGGAATTTATACGATTTTTAAGTTAGGTATTTTCCAGCGTTTTGGTAGATTTTTCTTTATGGTCATAGGAGACAAAACAAGTCGGTCGATTGTTAGAGAGCTTTTCTTATTTAGAACAGAGATGCAGTAACATAAAATAATAATAGTATTCTCAAAATATTTCCTGTACATTAATATAATTGGTCAAATTATAGTTGAGATGTGAAGTGGAAAAGTTTAGGTAATAAAAAACGATGTTCAAAGAAATTTGGTTCGTAAAGACTAGGTTTTTAGAACTACTAGTTCTAGTATTATGAAGACCATAATTTCTACTGCGGACTTCCAAATATGATCACGACAAAAAACACTAAAAATGGCCAGTTAGCTATGAGCATAGATAATATTCCACTTGATGGGCGATGTAAGCAATGTCTAATAATAGCGCTATCCGCCTCTGCGGTCGCGGGACGCGGTGCTAGCAAAGAACAGAGCTATATTGTGTCCGCGCGGTAGAGCAGGACGGACTATAGAGCTCAACGGGGTGTCACTGTTTTAATTTTCGCGTGTTCGTCATAAGTTCTGTAATTTCTGATTTGATCATTTACAGATTACTGAAAAACTTACGGCGTAATACCGTAAGGCTAATAAAGAATTTGTTTTGATTTGAAAACTTAAGGTTATCTGTAATAAAGACATTCAAGCTTTCAGAGGACGTACTATTTTATGTGTAATTAAATAAAAACAATTTAGTATCAATTTATTTATTTACATATAATTAGTACGTAGCACACTGCTCGGAAAGAGCTAGTGATGAATCACTTATTTGTTTCGGTAGAGGTAAAGCTACGATCCATCAAGTGGGATATCGTCCATTACAAACACAAAGTGTCATCTAGAACAGTGTCGCGTGAACTTGACGAGTAAAGTGAATTTAAAAAAGCAAGTGTTGATGATGATGATGATGATAGAGAGATGAGCGGCGAGGAGTCGTGCGGCGTGCGCCGGCGCCGCAGCATCAAGCGCCTGCTGCGGAGTCTCACTGCGGACAAGCTACAGACAGGTACTGACTCATAAAACTATACAGGATTATATTTGCACGAAACAAACGGTCACACTTACTTAAAAAACGTTAGATATACGTCCAACGGGTTTGGACGCGTTACGAGCGTCATCATCGGGGACGAGCTTCACACGGACTGTCACCGACGAGATCCAAGATGTCTTAGCACACACGTACTAAGACATAAATACAATTTGCAAGTACCAAGGTTTAAACTAGAAATGCAGAGATCGGGCCACATTCTATGGCTATTAAAATATTTAACAAATTACCAGACGACCTAAAGCGTATCGATAATATTAAAACTTTCCTAAGAAACTTAAAAAACTTACTCATAACAAAAAGTTATTATAAAATAGAAGACTTTTTAAATGACAGAACATTAAAAAAATGCAATAAATTGTTTGACTTTGACTTTAACCCGGCTTAAGACCTCTCCCCCTAGGTCCGGAGCGGCTTGAGACCCTATGCCCCCCTAGATCCGGGGCTGTGTGCTAGTTTCAAGTAACCCTGTACTGTCTGAGAGTAGCGGATGGCACTCAATGAGCGCGTGAAGACCGCGAGATGTGAAGTAAACAGTCCATTCACTAGTCTCGCTGATATTTATTGTAAACTACGTGAACCGAACATTCTGCCAAGGTCTGGATTTAGATTTACACTGACTGAAACTAGCTGCGCTATGTTTCTCGCGTTGAAATGAAATGAAATGAAATGAAATAATTTTATTTGCGTAGCCACAGGTAATATAAAAACATGGAAAATAATATAAAATGTCCCTTGTAGGCTACCGCGCGGTGTGCAAAAGGTCAATTAATTAGTTAGGTAATTTATAAGTTAATTGTACTCCACTATTATTTTACAGCTAAGCAATATTATTTAAGAGAAATGTCAAAAGATTATAAGTATACAATATCAAAAAAAAAAAAAAATGTAAATACAATATCTAAAAAAAAACTAGCTAACTGGGTTGGCACGTCGACCCGAATCGGATCTTGGCCTCCGATACTAATAGACGCCACTGTTCTCGGTCCTGTGCCTTCTCCTGCCACTGTGTGACCTGAAGATTGCGCAGGTCTTCCTCCACTTGGTCTATCCAGCGATTGATCTCGGATAAGAAGACGCTTATTCGTATGTGTTACGATAGACCATGTTATCTTTGTACTGAATTTCATGCAAATAATTTCAGTCGTCTGATTGTGAAGAAGTATCTGACACAGAGATACAAAGAAATACTCCCTTGAAATAAGTATGAAACCATAATATAGAATCAAGAATTCTCCCCTGAAATTAGTAAGATGCTAATTTCATGCAAATAGTTTCAGCCTTTTGTGTGTGAAGAAGTCAAACACAAATACTCAAATTCTCTCTTGAAATTGGTATGATAATAGATCGACTAAATAAGCAAAATGTGTAATTTGCGGTGGGGATTTCGATGTGTAAACTTGATAAGAATCTGATTGTACCGCGTGCCGCTTCCCAATGTTAATTCCATTCGAATCTACATGCACACCGATACATGGTTTACAATCGATCAGAGGGGATTACTATAGTCATTCACACCATTCACACACATCTTCTTTGGTCGACATCTACTTCCGATACTTCTTACAATCACATCCATACTTCTCTTAAATAACTTATTGACTCAGGCGTCCAATAATAAATCAATCCATTGTAAATAGAAGACAAAATTAAATGTTTAGTGTACTTCCGCTGTGATCCGAAACCCAAATTTAGATAAGTAAAGGAAAAATTAACTAAGATTAATTAAGATTAACGTTACCTATCACAATCCGGAAATTCTTAACTCAACACAAGGCATCATCTCCTGATGATGCCTTGTGGAAGATTTGTCTTCTATTTATACTTCTCTTAGTCACATGCATCTCCTCTCTTCTTAGCCTAATATTTAGTAACCGGTTTCTTCTGGGCAAGCGCGCTCCACCTTAGATCGCAATATCGCTTACCACCAGGTGAATTGCGATCAAGCGCAAAACCATTAAAAGTTAAAAAAGGACAATAAGGAAAAATTGGTTTTGCCAAGTGTATATGATGATTTTTCCATGTTTATTCTCGTAGTTAGTAACCCCTACGTTGTTTCGCTTCACTACATTTTAATTAACGCTTCCCTTCTTTTCATTTCATCTAGGGTAGAACCTATTGTTAGACAACTAAGGGTAGTCTCGATAACTAAAAATGACTTTACAATCCGTCTTTTAGATAAAATATTTAACCCGTTGTTTTATTTCTTTAACAAAACAATAACTGAGGCGAAGATATGAGAACAACGCTTTTTGATTTTACGTTACGTCACTTTTCAATACAAATTTTACTGAAGCGTGTTATTGATAATAATTATACTTAGTACGAATACAAATATAGATATTTATTGATACACCATTAGTTACATGTCAATGGAGGCGGACTTCTTATAATTATTAAAGTTTATTTCATTATTACTATTAGACACAGAATTGATTCACTGGAACATGATGTAGGTCGGATTATACATAAAATTCTAGGTTCCGACTTCAAACCAAAAATATAAATAGAGTAAAAAAAAGAAGTGCCACTTTTAATGTAATAGTTTTGCACGGTCACCTATTAAAAACAGACTGCATCGACGTTGCCTAACTTCGGTGATCGCTCCTGATCGTCTTAGTCGAGCTAAAAGCGCTTCTTTTAGTCATTTATATTCACCAAAAAGTAAAACAAATATCTCAGAACTATCTGCTAAAACAAAGGTAACACGTCTTTTCTATTCTTAGATCTCAACAACTTTTCCTTTGACATTGTTTTTGTCATTTTATTCATAGATTCCAGCTTGACCCAAACCCTCTAAGATTTTCATTCAACGGATAACAAAATAGTACACGACTAACCATAGATAATATGAGGCTATGGAGGCTACGGACAAGCTTTTTGAGTATCCTAGAAAATAAAAACAGCATTTTTTAAATCAACAATCACTTTTCAGAATACATGCTTTTTATAACTTTTATGTTTTATTTGACCTATTAATGTTCCAATTTAGGCGACTCTGGTTCTATGAAAATGATGAATTTGAAATGGAAAAAATCATAAACTCAATATTGTAAAAAAATTGTAAGGCAACTATGGTTCTCATGGCCTCTATAATATCCCACTTGATGTTGGATGTAAGCAATGTCTCATATTAGCGCTGTTCATTGCTGCGGTCGCGGGACGCGGTGCTAGCAAAGGACAGAGCTATAATGTGTCCGTGCGGTAGAGCAGGACGGGCTAAAGAGTTGAACAAGATATCGGTGTTCATGATTAATGTATTTCCTCATTAAGTAATATACGAATTGCTGAAAAGTTAAGCTTACCTGCTGGAATAAAGTAATTATGTAAAAGTGTTGTCCAGTCTGTATGTAAGTAGTTTTTTTTAATGATTGACTTAATTTTTTTATTGCACGCCGAATGGCAGAATATGGTGTACTATTGGCCGAAAACCTGTCTTCTTCTCCCATATCTATACCGATATTATAAAAAGGAAAAGTTTGATTGTTTGTTTGACGCGAATAGGCTACGAAACTACTGGACCGATTTGTAAAAATCTTTCACCGTCGGAAAGCTACATTATCCCCGAGTAACATAGGCTATATTTACTCGTAGTTTCTCCTTACAACTTGGATTATTTTATAGCCTTTGCGAAGCCGGGACTGGCTGCTAATTCGTTATAAATTGAATTGATTTGAATTAATTTAAGCTTTCAGGTGGATTAATTTTATTTATTTAAAAATCAAAATCAAATTATTTATTGGCCTTACGGCATCACGCCGTACTGGGCAAGTCAATTTACAATCACTTAATTTCTTACATGTACTATGCCTATAATACGAGTACACTCTTAATATTATTACATAGATATCTATATATCTACTAGCTGACCCCGCAAACGTTGTTTTGCCTTAGTAAAAAAATAATAATCTAAATATACAGTAGCCGATTCTCAGACCTACTGAATACGCATATAAAATTTGGAAAAAATCGGTCAAGCCGTTTCGAAGGAGTACGGTAACAAACACTGTGACACGGAAATTTTATATATAAGATATTTTTTCATCCACCTGGAATCGTTTGAAAGCTTTATAACTACATATAATATTTATACATACAATAAAAGCGTAAAGCTTCGCAGAAAGAGTTAGTTATGAATCACTTATTTCGGATTCTTATTTATTATTAATGGTCCACCTATGCACCATCAATGGAATATTATCAATGCGTCTAACAAAGAAATAGCCTTCGTACAAATAACACTTGATTCTGAACTCAAAGGAAACCTTTAGCGCCTATTCCATTTCCCTTCACGCCTACACACATTCTCTTGTACAATAGAAAGCCTTCAATGTATGGCGCGCATTGTCAAGTCGTCAGACACCATTGTCGGAAAGCCGTGTTGAGAACTGATTGTGTGGTTTCTGTCCCTTTGTCTTCTCGCTTGTTTTATCTATTCCACTCTCTTTGATTTAGAACATGAATGGGAAAGTAATTTGCTTATTTTCCCTCGGAAATTAAATGGATATTTTGTAAAGGTACCTGGAGTATTATTAAATGAATTGAGCTATATTGTGCAACCCCTCTTTTTCTCGCCCTTTTCAACTCCTTTCCATCCAAAGGTTGCCTGGAAGAGATCGCTGTTAGCGATAAGGCCGCCGTTTGAGGCATAATTTTGTGTTGTTACTTTTTATTTTGACTTGTACCCAAGTTGTTGTTGTTTGTTTAATTTGCCCAATAAAGAGTTTATCTATCTATCTATCTGAGTTCCCTAATTTTGCGTTATAAGTTATTCGGTCATAAGCTATGAGAACGACCGTCTTCTTCGTCTTCTTCATATAAGCTAAGTGTCCTCTGGTGTTGAGTTTTCAAGCCGCCCGAAGGTCTCTGACTTACAATTTAAGCCGGGACCTACAATTTAACGTGTCATCCGGTAGAAATTACACTTTTTAAACGACTTCTGCATGGTCACCCACCCAAAATTGGCCGCATCGACCGTTGCTAAATAGATAAATAGATTAATTCTTTATTGGGCAGATTATAGGTACAAGTCAAAATAAAATTACAACACAAAATTATTTACAACGTGCCACAAACGCGGCCTTATCGCTAACAGCGATCTCTTCCAGGCAACCTTTGGATGGATAGGAGTTGAAAGGAGGAGAATAAAAGGGGTTGCACAATAAAGAATATAAATACTTAATCTCGGTGATCGACAGACCGCTATTTTGTATTTTATCTATTATATGTGTCTGGTGTTAATTTGAAATATTTTTGTTTCAGGTAAGTGGCTTCAATCGTCTGGCAATCATCGAGATAATTCGGGTAATTTTGATAAGTATTTTAATTAGAGTCAAAATGTTTAATAAAATATAAGCGCCATCTGTCATCTCTACGTTGTACTAACCTTACAATAGTTCGTTGACTTTGTAAAGGTCTTAGTTCCGGTACTCGCCGCTAGATGGCGAGCAAGGCGACAAATATAAATATTCCTCAATTCAATTTTATTTATATTGAGAAATAGGTAAGAAGTTAACCATATTACTTAATTTTAACTTTAATAATAAATTACCACTCTCTATGATAAACTTAAGTTAATTAAAAACTTTAGTTAATTTTCTAAACATCGCGAGCTTCATCGTTCCACTATTCGACACTAGATGGCGTAGTGCAAAAACTATTTACCATAGTAAAGTCAAAGTCAAATTAATTTATTGTATCATTATGGTATACATAAGGTCTTAAAAGTTATTTATTTGGTACCACATAATGGACCCTTCTCGGGTATCGCAAAAACATATAATATTGAGGAGTGAGCCGACTTATTTTATTATAATATAAATAGTAATCGTTCATCGTCGTATAGTTTTATCCATTGGTTTTATCATTTAGAAAATCATTAATTTTATAGTAACATTTCTGACATAAGAAACTTTTTAATTTCATTTGGAAGGCATTATCTAAACTAACTTTAACTCATTGAATTGGACGGGATATATATTAGTACTAAAGGAACCGGGATAAATACAGAGATGCTTGTGTTTATAATTGAATGAGAATGACATAATTTCTGCATTGTTTCCGTAGAATATTGTTCAAACCACGATGTCTCATCCAATTATCACAAAAGACGTATATTAGAAACCCGTGACGCACATAAATATGTTTATACGTGTACATAAAAGTACCTGGTTGAGCTTTGCTCGGTATTTTTTTTTTACTATGACTGTGGTGCTACAAGATATATAGATAAACACTTAATTAAAACACTCACAATAAAAAAAAATACAGAGAACACACAAAGAGCTTACAAGCTAGTGCTTCAACTGACGACCATTACGCTTAAAGCGATCTCTTCTAGGCAACCAATTTTAAGAAATTACAAAAATAAAGAATTTAAGATGACTGCTAAAAAGTATTTTCGCAGTGTGAATGGATTGCACACCCATCCGACCAGCCAGATGTCGCTCCCAACATAATATGCAACTCTCTAAATATACCTCGCACCTGCTACCTACTGATTTGTACGATACCAGTAGCCTTGCACTGATTATAATAATATGCAGAGACCCAACTTTAGCATTCATTCATTCATTCAATATTTAAAAGCTGGGCTCTTGTCTGTGGAGATTTTTCCAGGTAGTTCTATCTTCGGCCAAATCCTTGACCTCCCTTTACGACATGACTTTCGCTTTCTCCTTAATTTGGTCTAAATATGATCTTCCAAGTCTTCCTCTTCCCCTCATGGCTTCTATCTTTCTTCCTTCTACGATATTTTTAATGAAATTGTCATGCCGTATAAGGTGGCCTACCATCTTTCCTCTTCTGTTGTCTATTGTATTTAATATGGTTCTTGGTTCTTGTACTATGCTTATTGGCATGCAGAGTACAAATACATTTTAATTCTGCATAAAAAATAAATATTTTTTGTATAAAATACTAAAACTGTTATTTAGATGCCAATATAAATACTATTTATTTTATTTACTAGTTTCTTTAGTTACTAGCATCTTTTACAAATCTGTTTGATGGGAGTTGTCCCTCTGTTCGTTCTTCTATCTGTTCCGGATGTCGATAACATATTGAGGTTTTTGCATTTAGGAGGTAGGCCAGTGACCCGGGAGTCTGCCTTCCTTAAGGAAACTCTAGTTGTTTGCGACTGTAGAGGTAACTTCTTGAATTTTAAACATACACAAGAAAAATAACAAGATTTGGTAAATTTTATCCTTATTTGGGTGATGGAATTTACGAGTTTGGTAATCAGGGAGTTAGTTGAGTTTTTGATGATTTAAGATTTATACTAATTAATAACAAAAGTGTTTATCAATACTAATTTATTTATTAAACAAATTTGTTAGTGCTTAAGTAAGCAATGCTCAGTCATCTATGAACAATCTCTGACAATGTGGCTTGAAAACAATACATGTAAATGTCAGAAGTAACACCAGTTTTAAATTACAGAACTACTTTTTTCGAAAACAACTATAGAGCTAATTTTACGTAATTGTGTTTTGTCGTCCTAACGATTCTTAACACTGAATTACAGATAAAAAACACAAGAAATCATATCAATCGTTTACGAAGGAGTTTATTTAAACTGTGACCGGGACAAAAGAAGTTAATTCGAGATAAAAAGTAGCGTGTTAATCTAGTAAAATAATAATCCAAGGTATAAAATAATAATCCATCCTGATAGTAAATCCCATCAAAATTGGTCCCGCCGATAGAGCGTGAAAGAGCAACATAGATTTTGAACGGTTGTACGGATAAAAAGTAGCCTATGTGTATTCAAAGCCCAACCTATCTTCACATCAAAATTCCGTTTGAGCGTGAAGAAGTAACAAACATACACACGCACAAACTTTTGCATTGCATTAAAAGCAAAAGCATTACTTTAGGATTGCATTTGCAATTAGTAGGATTTGGCTTCCAATATCGCCTTAGTACCTAAACCAAACAAAGGAAGCTAGCGTTGTATGAAACTACATAACTCTAGTACATAATGTACACCGAATATAAAGTGTCCAAATATAGTGTGTATTGTTCGCACCACGCTGTGCCGGCAGTACATCTCGCTATGACGTCACTGGCTCCCTTCCAAATACTGTACTTATGTAGGGAGCGGGTACTAATATTAGGTAATACTAGCTCAGCCCCGCGGTGTTACCCGCTAATCCAGCTTGTCTTAGTTTTTTTTTACTCAAAAAAGGTCAGTGCTTGACCACAATTCACCTGATGGTAAGTGACATTGAGGTCTACGGTGAAGCGCGCTCACCTTGAAGGAACCGGTTCACTTGCCTTGAAAATCGCTAGATTATAGTTTTTTTCTTTGTTTTTTTTTTGTTTTTTACACATTTCACACACGGCTGGTTTACCCCGTACTGAACCATTTCTAGTTCGTGTTATGGTAGCTAACACAACTGATATACTAAATATCGTACATACATATTTTATATAGATACATATTAAACACCCAGACCCAAAGCCAACAAATTTAGTTAAGCACAAAGATGTTGGCTGTGCCGGGAATCGAACCCGGAACCTTCTGATTGCGATTCCGGCATGGTTACCTTTACGCCAACGAGGTCGTCAAAGTCATTGGGAAACAGGGAATTCGGCAAGGAGTTCCAAAGTTAGGAGGTTTGGACAACAAAGGTGGAGGCGAAACGCTTAGTGCGTGCCTTGGGCACCTCAACCGTAAACCAATGCCGCCTTGGCGTTTCCCTGCTCGTCCGATAGTGAAAGGGGGCGGGGGAATTACTTCATACTTAGTTCAAGGTATAAGCTCTATACCAAATTTCTTTGGCATTGTTTGGTCGTGAAATCTCACAGACTCTCGTAAAATTCATTGTTTTTTTTAGGTTTCTATACCTTAAAGGTAAAAACGGGAGCCTATTACTAAGCCTCCGTTGTCTGGTTGTATCCAGGCTGTATCTTAGAAACGGTAATAGCTAGAAAGCTGAAACTTTCACAAGATATGTATATCCCGTGCCGCTATAACAACAAATACAAAAAAAAATATTAAGTGGTAAGGGATAAGTAATTATTAGGTTCCCATAGAATAAATGTGTTTTTTTTTTGTATTTTTTTGCCATAAATAACGGTAGCTTGCAGACATCTAACATTTTCACGGAATTTTTAAATGTACTTTAAATTTTTTTTTGTTATTTATTGATCACTACTAAATAGATGTGACATTATTAAACATTTTAACCCTTTACTGTACGTAAACTAAGCCTAGAAGAATTTGCTCCAAGCAACAAGATACTCAATTATGACGCCCTTTTAGTAACTTTTTTTATGTGGCAGATGAAGAATTCATATATTTATAAAAACCCATCCCTAAAATTATAAGAACACATCAAGCAGCCCTGTTTGTTCTACCTTGCCCTATTCCGCTAGGTGGGGTCGGCAGCAAATTTTCTTCTTCCACTCTCCTCTATCAGCCGTCGTCTCCACACTCAATCCTTTCTATCTCATGTCCTCATTCACACACTCCATCCATGTCTTCTTCGGGCGGCCTCTTGCCCTTCTTCCTTGCACTACCATTTCCATACATCTCCTAGTGACATGCATCTCCTCTCTACGCATCACATGCTCATACCACGCTAACCTTCCACTCTTTATTTTCTCACTCATTGGGGCTTTCAGACTTCCTCTAATGTATTCAGTGTTTGTATGTAGTTCTAGTATCATATTGAAATAAATATTTCGCTTCAAAATAATGTTCTTCCATTATAAATATGAAAACATCTATTTCCGTTTTTTTATTGGGTTAATTATGTGTATTTTAGTAATTCTTAGCGCCAGTGTAAGTGTAGTAATATCTGCCGGCCTGGATTGTTGATGTATTTATAATTTGGTATTCAGTATTTTTGTTCTGAATATGAGAACGAAATGATTTATTGACTTATGTATATATATGTACTAGCCGTATATACGTACTAGCAAAACAACGTTTGCCGGTAGACAAACGTTGTACCTTAAGTACAGTTTAAAACACTATAATTGATCAGTTATCGAGCAGGTTGAAAAATGATTGAATTACTAAAATGGCCATAAAAATTAGGGGTTGGTGATAAAAAAAGGAAAAATGTAGGGCTGTATTTACTTTTTAATGCCACATTATAAAAATAGTTAAACAAATAAGTTGCCAAAAAAAATTAAAGGTGAACAATCCTTATCACTTAAATATAGATAGGTATGTAAAATATAGATAGAAGCCGATTCTCAGACCTAGTGAATACGCATATAAAATTTGGTAAAAATCGGCCAAGCCGTTTCGGAGCAGTACGGTAACAAACATTGTGACATGGAAATTTTATATAAGAAGAAGATATTTTCATGTGATCATCTATTCTATATGTTAATATAGAATAGATGATCTAGACTACTTTTTATCATGATCTATGACTGGTAAAACTGTAGGGGCGTAGTTAGTATCATATAAAAAAATTGCTTATTATGATCTCAATGTTTGTTTAACAACAAAATAAGAATAGTCTGTTACTCTGTAGGCTAAACAAAACGAGCGACGTCACAGGGCGAGCCTAGTTTATCAACACTGCATTGTCGCTTTGTACGAGACAATGTACATATGTATGTATAATGCATATTGTTTAATATTTCTTGGTATTTTGTCTTTATAAGTGTGCGGATTGTTTCGGCCGTTTAGGAAACCGAAGTGAGGAAACCGGTTTCCTAAAAGGATTTGTTATCCTACGTATACTAATACTAGCTAACGTTGTTTTGCCTTAAAAATATATAGTAGAAGATTCTCAGACCTACTGAATACGCATATGAAATTTGGTAAAAATCGGTCAAGCCGTTTTGGAGGAGTACGGTAACTAACATTGTGTCATGGAAATTTTATAATTCTTTATTGGACACATAAATAAAAAAGGCACAGTAAAAGACAATTAACTTAAAATTTGTGTACCACAATTGGCGGCCTTATCGCTTAAAGCGATCTCTTCCAGGCAACCTTTGGATGGAAAGGAATTTATAAACGACTAAAGAAGGACGTAGTGTACAATAAAGAATAATAAAAAACATACATATAATATTAATAATCTTATCTTAATTTATATAATCTCGTGTCACAATGTTTGTCCTCAATGGATTCCTAAACCACTTAACCGATTATAATAAAATTCGCACACCATGTGCAGTTCGATCCAACTTGAGAGATAGGATAGTTTAAATCTCAAATTATAGTCGCAATTTTAATTTATTGCTAATATAATTTGTTATAATTAACTGTAAGTAACCTATCTATATAGTAATTGAATTATCAATGAAGTAATTTGTAAAAATGAAGTATCTTTTTGTACGTGTTACTCCTAACCAAAAAGAAACCTGGCAATAACTAACCTTAGGCCTATATTACTTAAAGTAGGCGACCATACGTTTTTATCAAATCGCTAGTGCCTTGAAAATTCGCAAAACGGACACAACCGTCAACGACGTCTGCCCTCACGCGTCTGCCCGCGTTCGGGTCGCGCACTCAGCTATTAGCCACTTTTTCCCCACCCCACGCCCCGTTCGCCTGGCGCCGCTGCATTTTAAATCTGTGATATCTTCGAAAATATTTATTTAATTTACATGCTGCAAAAAGCCATATTGATCTTTATTAAATGCACAATGTATTTAAGATACTTAATTGGATAAGGATTTATACTGTATTGCTTAAAATCGCTTCGTAAATAAGCCATTATTTCTCGTACAAAGTAAAGGATAAAAAATGGTTATTGTGGGTTATTCCTAAGAGATAAACATATACCATCACGGACTTTTTTGTAGACCTTTTTAAGTTGTACAATACTGTAGTAAATTGTTTTGATCTATCTTGTAGGATACAGTCAGCGTTTGCAATGTAAGCGCAAAAAATGTGTTTTTTTTACGACCTCACATTAAAAACCTCAAAAATTGTAGCCTATGTGTTATTCTGATGTATAAGCTATATTGTGGTAAAGTTTCATTCAAATCCATCCAGTAGTTTTTACGTGAAAGAGTAACAAACATACATCCATACATCCATACATCCACACATCCATACATACAAACTTTCGCCTTTATAATATTAGTAGGATAGTAGGATATACCCACATAGATAGTCGACTATTTTCTAAGTGCGAAGATTCCGTCAGTTAGGTAAATATCTGACTAACGTTAATCTTGCTAAACCCAAGCTCCTCGAGTTACGTAGGATAATTTAAACTGTTTGTATTATATGTTATGTATGTAAATAATGGTAGAATTCCATACAAATATACTCGTAACAGATTATAAATAGATAAAGAAGGTTACTGTACTAAACCTTACGTCATTTTTATACGTATTAGTTTAACTTATGAGTTTTCTATACCAATATTAAAAAGAGAAAAAGTTTGTTTGTTTTTTGACGCGAATAGGCTCCAAAACTACTGAACCGATTTGAAAAATTCTTTCACCGCTAGAAAGCTACATGGTCCCTAAGTAACATAGGCTATATTTTTTTTTCTCTTTACAACTTAGATTATTTTGTAGCCTGTGCGAAACCGGGACAATCTGCTAGTATATTTAAAAAAAAGTGGCATAATTCTTATTTTTTTTATAATGCTTTTATTTATTACGCAAATAATATAATATTGTTATCGCACTGTAAATTGCTTGATATTTTTTATTCAAAAACGTTATTATATTGCTTTTATTTATTACGATGCAATAAAGTACTATACAAAGTTGCATAAGGCATATAAATATAAATTATATGTTTTGTCTGTCTGTAAGTAGATTTCCTTCGCCAGAGGTCAAGGGATATTTTTTATTGTGCTCTCTTCTGAGAATCGATGTAAGTTTTATTTATTTTATCCTCATTTCTTAGTATTTAAATATTTACTGATTCGCAAAGCGCAAAGCAACAAGGGCTATATATCTTGAATTTACGGTGTTTTCGTTAAAACCCATTAACGGTTAAAATATTGGAAAAATAGCTTAAAAACCGCCCAAATAACAATTTGAAAGAAAATTTATATAAATTTTTGTATCAATCCGACTTATGGATTAATTCAATAAAAACAAAATAAATACTCAAGGGAGAGCCCATACTACAAAAAAAAAATACTAAGCAATTTTTTTAACACATAGGATACTTTTTATTTTAAGGATACTTTTAAATTTGTTGCCTGTCGGTCTATATAAAGTATGTATGTATGTAATATTTTTTATTTATTCCGAAAACAATTGTTGTTCGCTACGCAAACAACTTCAAAATCTATGTTACTCCTTCACGCTCTAACGGCTGGATCAGTTTTTATGAGATTTACTATGACGATAGGTTAGACATTGGATTTACACATAAGCTACTTTTTATTCCGAAAAAAGCGAGTGTGGCTCGGTGGTAATAACGTCTGCTTTTCAATCAGACGGCCCCTGGTTCGATCCCGGCCCTACACCTATGACTTGTTTTTCAAGTTATGTGTGGATTTGCACTCGCTTTACGGTGTAGGAAAACATCGTGAAGAAACCGGCACGTTTGAGGACCACAATATCCGCAGACGTGTGTCATCCGCCAACCCGCACTTGGCCAGCGTGGTGGATTATGGCCTGTATCTCTCTCCTCGTGAGAGAAGGCCCCGAGTCCCAGCAGTGGGAACGAATAGTAGTCCCGGATTAAAGCGCGTAACTCCGCGAGGCGCAACTAGTAATAAATAAATAATTAATAAATATTAGGACACATTCACACACGGCTGGTTAGCCCCATACTGAACCATTTCTAGTTCGTGTTATGGTTGCTAACACAACTGATATACTACATATACATACATACATATTATATATAAATACATATTTAACACCCAGACCCACAGCCAACAAATTTAGTTAAGCACAAACATGTTGACCGGGCCGGGAATCGAACCCGGAACCTTCTGATTAGCAGACCGGCATGGTAACCTTTACGCCAACGAGGTCGTCAATTGCGAGGTATCGTGTAAAAATCCTCTAATTTTAGCTTCGTGCCGCGTTGGATGCGCGTGCGCTTATTTTTGGACCATTTTTATTGTTTCGGGCTCACGGCGTGAGGTTTGGTGTTCTGTTTACCGCCATGATTGATTTCGTTGGTTTATTACAATGGGTGATAATAATCATAATAATCATAATCATAATCATAATCATATTTATTGGTAAAAAATAATATTTTACAGGTCAATTCATAAGTCACTTAAAAAAAATAAAACAAAAAAAAATATATAAATATACATGTGTACATTTAAGAATTTCAATATGTCATAATTATGTATTAATAAAAAATAAAACAATGTCAACATACGAGTACTAATATTTTCTTATTTTATAATTTTTAGAAAGTCATTTATATCATAGAGAGTTTCCTCGATAAGCCAGCGTTTAAGTCGAGCTTTAAAGCCACCTAAACTCGTTGCATCGGTCACATTTTCAGGTAATTTATTGTAAATGGTTGGGCCCATAATATGTGTAATCTTAGTGGATTTGTGCAGCGTTCTGCTCACGTCCCTGAGTCGGTCCCTGTACCGAGTGTTCCAGGTGTGGTCAGCGCCGCGGGTTGAGTACGAGTCTAGGTTCATCCTCACATATACCGCCACCTGGAAGATCACAAGCGATGGCAATGTGAGGATGCCTAACCTCTTAAAGTGTGGACGGGCGGAGTGGTCGCGAGGGATCCTGGCGATCGCGCGGACTGCGCGTTTCTGCATACGGAATGCTCGCTCCCAGTCCGCGGCGCGCCCCCACAGCTCCGCGCCGTACTGCAGCACTGAGTGCACTGTCGCAAAATAGCAACAGCGCACCACATCCGGTGGAACAACTCTTGCCAGACGATTCAGTGCGAAACATGCACCTCCAAGTTTGCCACACACTTTGTCGATATGAGTCTCCCAACTCAAACCCCTATCCAGCTGGAAGCCCAGAAATGTGGTGGATGAAACCTGCTCTATCCTCACCTTGTCAACATACACTGCTAGGGGCCTAGGTGCCCGCCCTGACAAATAGAAGTGTATGTAGTGTGTTTTGTCTAGGTTGAGCGCGAGGCCATTTATTTTGAACCAGGTGGCTAGTTGCGAGGAAACCAGATTCAGCTTGCGTTCTAGTAAGTCCACTGATGGTGCCGTGGTCACTGCAGCTACATCATCAGCGAACAAATAAATATCAGCTGCAGGCACCGCGTTCGGCAAGTCATTGAGGAGCAGGGAGAACAAGATATTCGACACTGAAGATCCCTGGGCCACACCCATCGTCGTCTCCAGCGGGTCCGACTTCACCGCGCCACCCTCACCTACAACTACCTGGCTTCTATTGTGCAGGAGATCTACTAGCAAGGCGTGTGACGTCCCGCCCACGCCGTAGTGACGCAATTTAGCGTCCATCACAGCATGGTCGGAAACATCAAACGCCTTCGACAGATCGCAGCAAAGAAGAGCTACGTGCTGCTTCGGTCTGCTGTCCCTTGCCGCCATCACCTTTCTAATAACTTCGCGAGTGAGCGAAGTGGTAGACCTGCCTTCGCGATACGCGTACTGGCGGTCTGAGAGCGCGTCCGACTCCGCGAGAAAATTACTCAGGCGAGTACTGAGGCCGTTTTCAAAAATTTTTGCAACTGCAGGGATTATGGACACAGGCCTATAATTATCCATAGACTCCCTTTTCCCCTTTCCTTTAAAAAGAGGAGAAATTTTAGCTGCGTGCGGCGCGCCGCGTGACGTCAGCGCGCGGCGCGCCGCACGCAGCCGCCGCGCCGAGGAAGCGGGCGTTCATTGCGTTTACCGCGTCACTCTTACACGCGAACTGAGAACCGTCCGCCGCCTTTATAACCTGAGTGAAATCTACGTGCGGGCTATTGTACTTTCCTCTCTCATTATTTACAATAGACCACATCATTTTTGAGGAGCTGCAGGTGCTTCTCATTTTATTCGAGTAAAACTGCGACTTAGCGCTTCTTATTATTGTGTTGTAATAATTGTTCATCTCGTTAATAATGTCATTCAATTCAATTATGTCAGGAAATAATTTACTAATTTTTAATATGTCAATAAGTAATAATTTATATTCTATAACATCAGGCGTCACCCAGGATGAGTCACGTTTTTTACAGTTTGTTTTTCTAAGCGGAAAGCAAACGTCAAATTTGTTATATAAAATATTTACAATAGCTGTAGCGGTGTCAGAAGAAGACCGATTACGAATAACCTCTCCCCAGTCAATGCTATCAATGGATAATTCAAAATTAATTTTATTATGAGTAGAAAAGGCACGCGCATAGCGCACAGGCTGGCGGGCAGCGCGCCTGGCGCGGCGCAGCTCGGCGCGCACGGCGAGGTGGTCGGTGATGGCGCCGGGGTGCACGGGCTCGGCGCGCACGCAGCCCGCCGCCAGGCTCGAGTACACGTGGTCCAGGCACGACGCCTTACTCGCCGAGATCCTAGTCGGGAAATCCACGTGATTACACATATTACGGGCGCTCAACATATCCGCGAGGCGCTTCACATCCTTGTCGATGTGCAGCGTGTCCACGTTTAGGTCGCCTACCAGTACGAAGTCAACGCTCGACTCGACTAGCTTATCGAGGAAACTCTCTAACTCGTCAAGGAAACTACTCGTACTGATTAAATTAGTCCTATAAATACAAATAATTGTGATGTCATAATCAATCAAGTCAACGGCAGATATTTCTAGGTATTGCTCTATAGATAACGCAGCTATATCTACATTTTCTACGCATCTCATATGATCGTGTACGTAGATACAAGACCCGCCGTGTTGCACAGTTTGTCTACAATAGCTCGACGCTAACTTAAACCCGGCTATGTTTACACTTTGTAGTTTATCCTGTGCTAACCAGTGCTCGGTTAACGCGAGAACGTTACATTTAAGTTCATTTTCTAGCAACACTTCTATTGAATGGGTTTTACCGGGCACACTTATGCAACGAATATTAAGTTGACACACAACAATTTTATCGGCACTACTACATGACCTAAGGCTGCTAGACGCGTTTGGAGGATCGGTAGGCATTCTACTGTGATCGCTGAGTCCAGCGTGCGGGTCATTCCTGTGCGTGCGGCGGTGCGCGGGCGCAGGCGGCGCGAGGCTCGCAGCTACTGCGGCCCGCCGCCGGTCGAGGCTCTCGCTCGAAAAATCCAGTCGCTCACTCGCACACCGGGGGGCCACGAACTTGGCTCGCTGAACAGCTCGTGGACACTTTCCGGGACGCCTATTATAAATACGGCGTGCCAGTCTGCTTTTGTTTGTCGTTTTTCAACAAAATATTTTCCAAATTTATGTATCTTGTTTAAGTAGTTTATTATATTTTGTACCGTCGTCTCAGGACTGAATTGCCATGCTTGTAAATATTTTAATCGCTCCACTACTTGGAGTTCGTTATTCGTTGGTCCCGTGCCAGTTATCACATTACGTTTACGAGAAGATTTTTTCACCACCTTAGTCCAACCTGTGTTGGCAAGATCGTCACCTTTCTTCACGTCGCTTGTAACTCCGCCCGTGGGTTTCGTGGCCGCACGTAAGCTGTCAGCTACAGTCGGCGCATGCGCAGGCGCAGCGTTCGGAGTTGTCAATTTTTTACTCACTCCTTGTGGATGTAGGGTGGGTTTAAAAAATCTGGCGGGCTCACCTAGTGATTGACGCGGCTTCCCAGCGACTTGTTTTGGAATGGTGTTCGTTTTATGGGCAGCCATAACACTGATGGCTTTCAGTTTAGCTTGCCGGTCTGGCCGTTGGCTCTGTGTGGATGCCGGAGTCGGGTGTTGCGGAGTGTGTGTGCTACCGGCCGGCGACTCACCGTCACTCGCGCGGCTCTCGAGCTGGCTCCGCTTCTCTTGAAACACTCCATGCTCAGTAAGTACGGCTTCTATCGCCGCCACTTTTACCACTAGCTCACTCAGCACTCTCATCACATCACCCAGAGTGGGTTCGGTGGGCTTTTTGGCCATTATTTAAATTTAAAATCACGTAAATACGGGAGCACTATTGTTGCGTGGACAGTCCCACGTGACGTAAAAATATTATTGATATTGCTCAGATATATGTTTTTCCTGTCACAAAAAAAAATATTTTTGATTTTGATTTGAGAATTTTGTTGTGAGTCGTGTACTACACTTGTATACCGATGTAATAGAAATTTGTGTTTTGTATATCCATAGACAAATTACTTTTTTTTAATTCTTAATTTTTTTATGTGAAATATTAAATCATTTATTCAATAAAATAGTAATCAATATATTCTTCAACATTCATAGATACAAATTAGTTAAATATCAATTACATGTCAAAAAATTTAATAAAATTAATTCTTTGACTATAAAGACAACGTCAAAGCCCCTCGAGTTTACTTCTCACAAATACAAAAAAAAATTATAAATTCAAAACAATACATACACACAAAATTTGCAAGTAAAAGCGAAGTTTTTACAGGTCTTAGAAGTTATGTGAAAATTATTTGTTTATTGAAATTCTTAGCATTTTCTTTAACGGATAAACATTTTATTCATAATTTGTCAAATTATAGGTCAGTTTAAATTAAAATTAAAATAGCATAAGCAGCCCACTATACGTTCCCACTGCTGGGACTCGGGGCCTTCTCTCACTAGGAGGGAGATATAGGACATAATTCACCACGCTGGCCAAGTGCGGGTTGGCAGATGACACACGTCTTCGGATATTGTGGTCCTCAAACATGTCGGTTTCCTCACGATGTTTTCCTTCACCGTAAAGCGAGTGCAAATCTACACATAACTTGAAAAACAAGTCATTGGTGTAGGGCCGGGATCGAACCAGGGGCCGTCTGATTGAGAAGCAGACGTTTATACCACCAAGTCACACTCGCTTTTTTCTTTTTATATTCGCAATAAAGTGTTTTGAATATGTAAACTACAAATTTGCCTTGAGTTTCTTAGTTTAATTCACAATTTTCCTGTATCCGTACTGAGAAGTGACTAGATTTAGACTTAGCAGAAATCTGTATTAGCTGAACTTAAACACTAATATTAGGATTAGGTCGATTAGTTAAAAAATACGAAAAAAAGACATGGTGGTAAAAGTTAAATGTGTCTGTTTATATGTCTGTCTGTCTATGGCATTATAGTTTCCAAGTGGATTGCCCAAATTCGATTATTTTTTTTGATTGAAAGGTGAGATAGGAAGTTTTCCCATTTATGAGAAATTTATTTAAAGATGGCCACTACCACAAAATGGCGTCCCGGGTTAGATTCCCGGCCCGGTCAACATCTTTGTGATGAACTATATTTGTTGGCTGTCGGTCTGGGTAATATATGTATCGATATAAAGTATGTATGTATATGTAGTATATCAGTTGTGTTAGCAACCATATTACGAACTAGAAATGGTTCAGTATGGGGCTAACCAGCCGTGTGTGAAATGTGACCTAATATATAAAAAAAATAGTTATATTCCAACCAGCTGCGCTTCGCGGTATTAACCGCGTTAATACCGATAAAAAGAAGTTAATCCGGGATGAAAAAGAGCCTATGTATTAATCAAAAGTATCATCTATCATAATAGAAAAACTTATCAATATCAGCCCAGTCGTTTGAGCGCGAAGGAGTAACATAGATTTTGAAATTATTTTAACCTATTTCCATACCAAATTTCATCAAAATTGATTAAACCGTTTGAGCGTGACGAAGTAACAAACACACCAAACCTAGGCCTTTTATAATATGAATAGGATACTCAAAGTTTTGATCGCGCCGTGTGTAGTTGCGTATACCGGAACGTAACACGCCCGTTCATTCACAAGAAGCGTGCCGACTCACGCAGAAATAACTGATTGTAAACATTTACGTCTGCTATTTCTTAGTGTAAAGATTTCAAAGGTACCGTTTGGCGCGAAATAAAAGCCACTTGGAATTTGGCATTGGTTTAGATTGAGAATAACTTCTATATTTATATCAATAAAGGAAAAAGTTTCCACACACACACACATGCATTAGAAAACATTTTATTACCGCTATTTTTAGGCTTCCGTACCTAATAGGTAAAAACGGGACCCTATTACTAATACATATTTGCGGGGGGTTCCCATACAACAAACATACGAGGGTGGATTAGAAAACTTCGCAGCCTAATCTTATCTTATCTTAATATATATAAATCTCGTGTCACAATGTTTGTCCTCAATGGACTCCTAAACCACTTAACCGATTATAATAAAATTCGCACACCATGTGCAGTTCGATCCAACTTGAGAGATAGGATAGTTTAAATCTCAAATTATAGTCGCAATTTTAATTTATTGCTAATTATTGTCTGTTATTATTTGACAGTCACAATTATCTGTTAACTCCAAATGATTCTAACAGATGTCGATACCTTTCGACTGGGTTCAGTAAGTAATCGATAGATGGCGCTGCTATGGTAAATCTACGAACGTGTCATATAAGCTACACTATCTATTTTTCATACCCCTAAGTGAGGCAGAACAACGTTTGCCGGGTCAGCTAGTACTCGTATTATATTCCATCGGTCATCGTAATAACTTTTTAATGGAGAAAGTGGCTTCACACCTTTAGTGTGATGACTTCCCGAGTTTTTTTTTTAATGGGTTCACACTTCGTGTATTTGCCAGTGTTGTTAAGTCTGTGGTATACATACATATTATTATGTACATATGTGTTTGAGTTTAGGGAGTTTATTTAATGGGGATTTAGAAATATTCTATGTCTTTATGCGTGGCTTGAGATATTTTTTTACACAATATAAATAGATTATGAGACGCAACCATGGGGGGGCTAATGATACAGGCCGATGTTAGAGTATACCTAGTCTGGAATTACGTATTACGTGTTATGTTCCTTACCAAATTTAACAAAAATCGATTCGATTGTGAGAAAGTAACAAATACATAAGCTTGTATTGTAGTTTGCTTGCTAACTAAGGTGATTTAACGCGATCACTTTGATTGAGCTACGGTGGTCGCGGACTGTTTTTGATCGTACAAAATAACTGGTATTGAAAGAGTGAAAATGTAAACAGAATTTCTATCTGTCTTAGTAGTCTAGTCAACAAGTTCAAAAACGTGTTAAATAGACATAAAGCTCCTAAAAATATGTGCCATAGCTCATTCGATGCGGAATAACGTCTAAAAAAATGTTCTGTACAAGCAGTCGTTCTTAGTACTTGGTTAGCTTCAAAATACTCGACACCAAAACGTAGCCTCTTAGCGATGAAAATTTATAATTTGACCCAATGTTCATAAAACCTTACCAAGAAAAGTGGTAAAATTAACCGACTTCCGTATTCTCCGATACACGCTTTCCAAGAAAACAGATTCTTAAAACTATTAATAGAGAAACAAAAAGTAAACCCAGCACTATATTAAGGTTTTGACATCATTTCTATAGGTCAAGATCGAAGCGTGATGACCAGGAAAATATTAATTCTTCTTCTTCTTCTTCGTATGAGTTAAGTGGCCAAGCTCTGGTGTCGAGAGTTTTCAAGCCGCCCGAAGGCCTCTGACTTGGCTTAACGACTGCTTGTACTAAGACTAACAGCCGGGACCTTCAATTTAACGTGTCATCCGACCAACGCTCGCGCCCAGAAGGAGATGGCATTTTAAAAGTGACAAACTTGTGCATGGTCACTCATCCAAACACCGTCCGCATCGACCGTTGCTTAGCTTCGATGATCGTGTCAGATCACCTTAGCTAGCCGAGCTACGGGCGCTACATACGCTTTCCATGAAAAAAGAAATAGCTTCTTAATAATAGACAAACAAAAAGTAATCCCAGACACTACATTAAGGTTTTGGCACCATTTCCATAGGTCAAGATCGAACCGTGAAATGACCAGGAAAATATTAATTGGTTTTCAGATGACGCTTGGCTATTCTTGTTACTGAAATGACGTATTCTATAACCAGCCAAGCGCGAGTCGAGCTCGCGTATGAAGGGTTCCGTACCAATAAAATAAAATAAAAATTGACTTGTGTTGTTTGTACATTTCATTTTAAATTTCAATTAGTATGCGACCTGAACCGTGACGTCACAAGAGATATTTAGTACATTTTGCAATGAAATACTAAAATTCTCAGAAATAAAATTAACATATTATGTAGGTACAAACACAAGATAAAAAGAAAAAGAACTAATACAAATGTATAATATTTTGATTTATGATATTTAATAAAAAATCCTAATATAAAATTATCAATCAACCCAAGGCTTGGCCTGGTGGATTATGGCCTATATATCTCACCTCGTGGAAGAAGGCCCCGAGTCCCAGCAGTGGGTACGTATATTGGTCTGCTTATGTATTTTATCATAAATTATACATTACAAAACATGTTATATTTATGTGCGTTTCCACACGTCAACAGTGACGTCATCGCCCAAGTCGCATAGCATTTGAACAGCGCTGTATGAGAGCCCTCCTTATTAAATTCTGTTATGTTTTTAAATAAGCATTAAGCCTGTCATTAAATATTTCATAATTATGTGATTTTTTTACTGTTTGGCTTTAAAGGTTCATGAGGTACAGCTTAGTGACAGACAGACAGACGGACAAAGGTGTCTTATCAAGGGTCCCGTTATATATACGCCATGGATAAGGAACCCTAAATCCTTCTTTCAACTAAGCTTGGCAGCTAGTAATTTTAAATCTAGCTCACTCTATAAAGAACAATTATTATTATTATTATAACCAGTCGTTATTTCAAACAATCGATATAAATCATGAAAACTTATTGTTTCTTCCACCATGGCTGCAGGAATTTGGCCAGAAGAAGCAGTCGTCGTTTTTGCCATATGTTGACCCTGGCAGTCGACCGCTTGACTCACTTCTACATCTTTGTCATACAAAACCTTACCTTATTGCTATAGTTTTAAAAACCAGTTTCGAATGTGTCGTCTTTAAAGTTATGACGTTACGGAACTGCGCCTCGGAAGGGTTCGACGGTGTTTTGTCTCTTTTTAATTAGTAGAATGTAACGTCTGTTTCGCTCGGCCGATCATTCAATTTGAAGTGCACAGGTGCAGGGTATCGCTGTCTCTGTCGCACGCATTGTTTATAGTTTTGTTCGCGGGTCAGTCATCGGGCCTTTGCCGCGCGGTCTTGACGCGTTCCAAGTTTGAAAAAAGTTTTTTTAGAAAGTTTTTTGACGTTTTAGTGTTTATTTTTCAATTGTTTTTTTTTTGTTTTGTGAGTGGTTTTGACAGTGTTAGTGTATTTTGTTATAGTGAAGTGACGTGTTTGGCATTTGGCATGATGGTTTGTTTCGGATTTTGTTTTGTTGGGATACACGACCGCTCGGTCCGGTGAAACATCGGTATGGATCATTCGTTCTTTTTGTTATGAATATACTAGATTGTCGCCCAAGTACATACTATAACTTTATTTATTAAAATACTATTAGTTATTTGTCAATCATCGTGATATACCCATATTTGTAATGGGTGTGGAATTTTCATTGATTTGTAACATTTATAAAATACATATACTTCATATCTGATTGGTTATAAAAGAACCGGTATTCATCATAAAAATGTATATACACGCATATATGTAGAATCCAATCCCAATGCTAAGCTACCTGGGTTATGACGTCATCCAGTGGAACGAGGCAAAGTTTAAAAAAAATGCTATAATTGTATACTTTCAGCCGCGTGTGAAATGTGTCCTAATGAGTCCTAATTTAAAATTGATTAAAAAAAATGAATTTTGAAATTCTAAAAAGAAAGAAAAGTATATAACATAATTAAGCCTAAGGTCAAACGTGTTCAAATAGTTAACATAACAATTTAATACGGAAATTAAAGAATGCAAAAAAACTAGTTATTCTAAGTAAAGGTACCAATATGATTTAAACAATAATTATAGCTTAAGTTTTCTTGAATCATTACTACGGAAAATTGTATATTTTAACGCATAGTTTAGCAAATATGTAGTATCAAATGCAACTAGTGACGTCATAGCCCTGATCGCTTACAATTTGAATCCGACTATCCTTATGTCCAATAGTAGGTACCTAAGCCCATAAAAACTTTTTCCTTGAACCTCTGAATACTATAACAAAACAAAAGCTAGGTCATTATCACTGTAATATTTCTATACCAATATTATAAAGAGGAAAAGTTTGATTATTTGTTTGTTTGTTTGACGCAAATAGGCTCCGAAACTACCGATGGACCGATTTGAAAAATTATTTCACTGTTGGGAAGCAAGAACCAAGAACCATAATAAATACAATAGGTAACAGAAGAGGAAAGATGGTTGGCCACCTTATACGACATGACAATTTCATTAAAAATATCGTAGAAGGAAAGATAGAAGCCAGGAGAGGAAGAGGAAGACTTAGAAGATCATATTTAGATCAAATTATGGAGAAGGCGAAAGTCATGTCGTATAGGGAGGTCAAGGATTTGGCCGAAGACAGAACTACCTGGAAAAAACTCCACAGACGCCCAGCTCTTAAATATTGAATGTATGAATGAATGGGAAGCTACATTATTCTTGAGTAACATAGGCTATATTTTGTTTCTCTTTGCAACTTAAATTATTGTATAGCCCGTGCGAAACCGGGACGAACTGCTAGTGAATAATATAAAAAAACAAAAGCAAGTTCATTATCATTGCAACTTTATGAGTATTATATTCACATATGTATATAAACATGTGACTATTTAATATTACAAGTTATATAAACTAAAGTAAAGAGCAAATAACATTTGTAAAACATATGTGCCAGAACAAAAGTGCTTTTGTACGGTGGTAATGTCACTCTTAAGGAATTTCCTATTATTATACTTCGTGTTAATATCCTTTTTATACAGAGTTACTAGCTAACCCGGCAAACGTTGTTTTGCCTCACTTAGGGGAACGAAAAAATAGATAGTGTAGCTTATATGACACGTTCGTAGATTTACCATAGCAGCGCCATCTATTGATTACTTACTCAACCCAGTCGAAAGGTATCGACATCTGTTAGAATCATTTGGAGTTAACAGATAATTGTGACTGTCAAATAATAACAGACAATAATTAGCAATAAATTAAAATTGCGACTATAATTTGAGATTTAAACTATCCTATATCTCAAGTTGGATCGAACTGCACTTGGTGTGCGAATTTTATTATAATCGGTTAAGTGGTTTAGGAGTCCATTGAGGACAAACATTGTGACACGAGATTTATATATATTAAGATAAGATTGGTAACTTCACGACCACGTTGGCTTAATGGTTATCATGACACCAGAGGGTCCCGGGTACGATTCCCGACACGGCCAACATCTTTGTAATGGGCTAATTTGTTGACTGTCATTCTTAATAAAGAACGTATTTTAAAGTTGATGTCAATAGTGTTAATTATGTGCATGGTCACCCATCCAATGACTATCTACATCGACGGTTTCCTAACCTAACTAATTATCTCACATAATTTATTATACACTAGCATCTCGTCCCGGCTTCACACGGGTTCTAAAATAATCTAACTTGCAAAGAGAAACAAAATATAAACCTATGTTACTCAGGCATAATGTAGCTTCCCAACGGTGAAAGAATTTTTCAAATCGGTCCAGTAGTTTCGGAGCCTATTCGCGTCAAACAAACTAACAAACCTTTTCTCTTTATAATATTGTTATTTACATCGCAGCGTGGTTACAAGGAAATCAAACGACCTCTCATAAATAAATAATAAATTGTAGGAAAATAAATTATGAACTGAACATTCGAGTCACGTTGCTTAGTCAGGTGACGCCATTTTGTGAGTACTAGCTAAATTAATCATCATCATCATCTTCCTTGCTATACGGCGTTGGGTATAGACCTCCCATTTATAACATTATGCCAAAACTAACTGAGCTGTGTAGCGCCCGTAGCTCGGCTAGCTAAAGCGATCTGACGCGATCATCGAGGTTGAGCAGCGGTCGTTGCGGATAGTCTTTGGATGGTGACCATGTACAAAACGCATATGAGCTAAGTGGCCAAAGTCTAGTGTTGAGTTTTCAAACCGCCCGATGGCCTCTGACTTAATGAGTGCTTATAAAACTAACAGCCGGGTCCTACAATTTAACTTAACTCGTTTAACCTCGTTGATTAAGTCAGATTACCTTAGTTGACCGAGCCACAGGCGCGACGATATTGGTAGGATTGTCATTGAAGTGGATATACCTATACATATACCTATCGAGCTTTAACCATCCAATGATAATTTGTGCGCTAAAGACATGTCCTTTGCAACTTGATTGTGTCATAGTTTTGTTCAGGGTGACTTGATGAATAATTGTATACATAAGTTTACAAGACAGGCATGGATAGAGTAATACAGAACTTTATTAGCCCTAAATAACATACGTTAAAGGCAAGCCATACTACAATAATTACTTAATACTTAAAAACATTCGTTAGATAAAATTAAATAAACTCACAAATTTCATAACATGAATATTCTACCCCAACAAATACTACACACATTAGCACTGTTTGTCATGTCTATTAAATTTAAAGTACCACTGTTTACACATGAATAACTACTCTGCAAGCTCCATATTCATATTTTCGCTTAAATTATAAAAGGAATTACTTTCACAAAAACTAATTTTCTGTTTAAACATACTACTATTAAGATTTGTTATTTTCTTTGGCAATTTGTTGTACATTAATATTTTTGTATAACATCCCTGTTTCCTGAGTATGGGAATGATGACATAAAAGACATAAAAGGAGTGCTAATTATGTTGATGATTGACAGAGGAGAGAGTAAAAAATAGCATATGTGTTATTCGACGGCTTAAGTTCTAAGCCCTGTCTATTTCAAATTCAATTAACATTGATCATGACGTTTAAGGGTCAAGAAACAAATACAAAGATATATATACACACACACACATATATAAACTTTCGTCATTTTAATACTAGTAGTTCTCAGAATAGTAGACTTTGCGAAACAGCGTTTCCTAAAACATCGTTTGTAATTACCGTAACTTTATTACTTCATAGATCAACAATTATTTGAATAGTTTTATTTATAATTAGAAAATTGTTTAGGAATATGGTAACTTCGTACTAACGTCTCAGACAAATATCATTAAAATCGATGTGTGACAATGCTGCAACAAGTTTTCCTCCTTTTTTATTTTGGAAACCGCTACCAAATTCTATTGAGTAGAAGTGTACTGTATACAAAGTTTCGTCGAGAATGGGTTAAAAATTACTGCCTCTAAAACAAAAGTAACATACAAATACACAGACAGACGAATTAATTAACTAATTATTAATTATTGGCCAGTTAACGTAAAGCCTTCGATCTCGCGGTCAATTTTAATTATCATTTTATTTTATTTTTTTGACATTTTATAATTGTATTGTTTTTACCTTGTAAGTATATTTTCTCTAACATGTATGAGTTTTTGTTACTTGAAAATGAAGTGTTTGTTATTATTATTTTTTTAGTTTAAATTAATTAGAATTTCAACCAGTCACCTTGTACAAACACATGATATAATGGCGACCTTGCAGATTATTCATATTAATACTACATACTAGTTTAATCACCCTACAGTCGTAAAACCCGGGATACAGGCATCTCTGTTTTGAACTATAATATGCCCTTTACATTAAATTACTATTTGTGTTATTCGCTTCAGTAGTTAACAGTTGTTATGGCACTTCAGAGGCCACGGGTGGTTTGAAAATTCCAAACACCAGAGTATAGTATTTAGAAAAGAGACAAATCAAATCATTTATTCACAGAATACAGCAATTAAAATATGTTACATGTAATTAAAATATATAAAGTCAGCTATATTCTTACCCGTAAGGCGCGTGAAATTTAAAATAAATCTAAATTAAAATCCTAAGTTACTAATAATATACAATACAAAATGTCATTATTTCTATGTCAATATTCAATTAAGATGACATAACAAAATTTGTTTCTTTTTTTATGATGGATAGGCAAGCGCTTGATCGAAACTCATCTGATGTTATGTGATGTTGCGATCTAGGGTGGAGCGCGCTTGCCTAGAAGAAACCGATTCACTCTCGCCTTGAATACAGTGGTATTATAGTTCAGAGGGAACAGGGACTCCTGCAATGAGTTCCATAGCTAATGGTCCTATATATATAAGTATAGCTTTGTAAAATTCTAATCATGTAATAAAAGTGAAAGTTTGTTTGTTTGTTACTTCTTCCCGATGATGTTGATGAAAATTGCGGGTAACATCGCGGGACGCAGCTAGTTAGTAAGTAAATAAAAAGATAACTATTAGGACATATTTCACACACGGCTGGTTAACCCCATACCTAAACCATTTCTAGTTTGTTGTTAGTAGTTAACAGGACAGTCTTCTTCTTCGTATGAGCTAAGTGGCCAAGCTCTGGTGTCGAGAGTTTTCAAGCCACCCGAAGGCCTCTGACATCGCTTGTACTTTATGTAGCCCATAGAATTTTTATTTTTAAATAATATTGACCATATCTTAATATATATAGATCTCGTGTCACAATGTTTGACCTCAATGGACTCCTAAACCACTTAACCGATTATAATAAAATTCGCACACCAGGTGCAGTTCGATCCAACTTGAGAGGTAGGATAGTTAAAATCTCATATGATAGTCGCAATTTTAATTTATTGCTAATTATTGTCTGTTATTATTTGACAGTCACATTTTTTCATACCCCTAAGTGAGGCAAAACAACGTTTGCCGGGTCAGCTAGTTTTATTATATAAGGATAAAATTGTATTCAATATTTAGCTCAAAAGTGTGCTTATGCAAATTTACAAGTGAACTTAGTATAGAAACAAACATTTCAGTCACTAGAGGAAAATAATAAAATAAAGACCTTGACAAAGAGGAAATAGCTATAATACGCACACTGAGATTTGAATTTAAATTCAAAATACACTTCATGTAGGTACATACATATACTAATATTTATAATATTATTCAACCTCGCAAATATTAAAATGATCAGTGTAAAACAAATAAGAATTCTTATAATAAAAATAAACATATAGCATAAGCAGCCCACTATACGTTCCCACTGTTGGGACTTGGGGTCTTCTCTCATGACGAGAGATATATATATGTAGGCCATAATCCACCACGCTGGCCGAGTGCGGGTTGGAGGATAATGGTGGCGATTCTGGCGTAAATACGACTAAACTAAATTTAAAGTAGCTTTGTCTCTTTTCGTCATAAATGACCAAAAAGAGATGGTACGATCTAAACCATAGACAAAACAACTAAAATCACGCCAAATACGTCAGATTTAGAGCTGATACAATTGGGTGCGCTAAACGCTAAAATCGCTTACATTTTTCATATTTGACGTGATTTTAGTTGATTTGTGTGTGGTTCAGATCGTGCTGTCTCTTTCTGTTCACTAATGATGAAAATTGACAGAGCATCTTTAAATTTAGTTTAATCGTGTGTACGCCAGAACTGCTACCATTATACATATAATGCAACCTGTCATGATATCCATTCATCTTATATTTGTTGACATAACACCTAAACATTGATTTGCCTAATCTTTATAAATAAAGCCACGTAACCTCACATTCGTAGTAAAAGAAACCTGTTATAGTAGCATCTAAATACTAAAACCAACACAGAAATTATATCCTAGCCGCTAAAAAACCGTTCAAATGACGCATTAATATTGAAATAAACCACAACGTCGGTTCCTAATAGTTCTGCATGTGCGGTCATTGGAACCTAACCGGTTGGCTAGTTTAGGAAGACCTCTGCCATGGTCATATGATATCAAAACAAACTTCATAATAGTCTAATCTTAATATATATAAATCTCGTGTCACAATGTTTGTCCTCAATGGACTCCTAAACCACTTAACCGTTTATAATAAAATTCGCACACCATGTGCAGTTCGATCCAACTTGAGAGATAGGATAGTTTAAATCTCAAATTATAGTCGCAATTTTAATTTATTGCTAATTATTGTCTGTTATTATTTGACAATCACAATTATCTGTACCTTTCGACTGGGTTGAGTAAGTAATCAATAGATGGCGCTGCTATGGTAAATCTACGAACGTGTCATATAAGCTACACTATCTATTTTTCATACCCCTAAGTGAGGCAAAACAACGTTTGCCGGGTCAGCTAGTACTAATATAATAATTGCGAAATTTTGTGTATGTATGTTTGTTACTTCTTCACGTTCAAACGGCTAAACCGGTTTTCATGAAACTTTGGTGTAAAGACCTAGGATAGGATAGGATATTTTTTATCCCGAAGACAATTAATTAGTAGTTCCCATGGGAAACGCAAATAACTTCAAATCTATTTTACTCTTTCACGGCTGGACTGATTTTGATTTGATTTACTATGAAGATAGGTTAGACCTTGGCACAACACAAAGGATTATTTTTAACCCGGATTAACTTATTTTGTCCCGGACTTTTCTTCTTCTTCGTATGAGCTAAGTGGCCAAGCTCCGGTGTCGAGAGTTTTCAATGAAGTTCTCTGACTTGGCTTAACGACTGCTTGTACTAAGACTAACAGCCGGGACCTACAATTTAACGTGTCATCCGACCTACGGTACCGCGCAGATGAAAATGCCACCTTAAAAACGAAAGTCTTGTGCATGGTCACCCATCCGAACACCGTCCGCAGCGTTGCTTAGCTTCGACGATCGCGTCAGATCGCCTTAGCTAGCCGAGCTACAGGCGCTACAGTCGCAATACATTGTTTATCTTGTTGAATGAATAGTAAAAAAGCTCCCAAACAAACAAGACACGTATATACGTGGATATAGTATGTGTGCGAGAGGTCAAGGCTCAGTGGTGTAGCGTCGCCATACACCGCCGCAGTGATCTCATACCTATTTATGTAGGATCCACACACGCTGGGAGGCGACATACTGTAACATATTAACGTACACTGTAGCGATTCCAATTTGAATTTTAGTATTATAAGTGAAATGTGGATTTGCAATCGCTTTACGGTGAAGGAAAACATCGTGAGGAAACCGGTATGTTTGAGGACCACAATATCCGAACACGTGTGTCATCCGCCAACCCGCACTTGGCCAGCGTGGTGGATTATGGCCTATATCTCTCTCCTAGTGATAGAAGAAGCAGTGGGAACGTATAGTGGGCTACTTATGCTTATGCTAAGCGAAATGTGAAATCTTAGAAACAATTTTCATTCATTCATAGAATGATTCCACTCTGCCACCTCAAGTTGGCCCATTGGTGGGACAGATTCCACTAGTCTAAAATCTTGGTGGATATTGTCCCACCAGGGCTGGCCCTTTAAAGATTTTTTTTTGTAAATCCTATAAAGAGACGATGTGTAGTTTTAAAGTAAAACAAAAGGTTGCATACTATGTGGATTTTTTTCACTACTTAGATATTTTTTTGCTTTCCTGTTTTTACAGTTTTTTAACTATAAGGTGAAAACGGGACCTTATTACTAAGCCTCCGCTGTCTGTCTGTCTCCATGTATCTCAGAAACTGTAATAGCTAGAAAGCTGAAATTTTCACAAGTTAACTATCCCGTGGCGCTATTACAACAAATAAAAATTAAGTTATTTAGGTGGCTTAACAAACGTGTTTTGACACCATTATTAAGATTAAGGTATGGAACCGTATTGATAACAATATAATAGATACAAACTAGAAATAATTATTTAAGAAAATATGGAATGCTGTTTTAGCACTTGGTGCCCTAGCTCCCACAGTAGGATACCCTGTGTTTGTGGGAGTTAGGTCTCTTCATGCGCGATTTTTTTTTGAGAATGATTTAGACCCTTATGTACAATTTGAGACTTCAGTACCATTGTCACGGGTGTTAAAATGATGGGCTAATTTGACCTTTCCCTTCCTCAAGGTCCTAGTATAGCGATGATTTCCGGCAGTCCCCGTGTGCCAGACACTCTGTTCTGGACAGAAAAGGCCAAAAAACAATACAACGCGTAAACACTCCCATACGCTCGCCGCTAGGGTTGCCACTTTCTGTTTTGACACCATCCATCCCACTAATATTGCTTTATATCGATGGGCAAACGCACGAAAAAGGTTGGAATTACTGGCAAATATGGCACACGTTATGGTAAAATGGTTAAGAAAATGGAAGTGACACAACACGCCAAGTACACCAAGCGCGCGCTCGTCCGCGCGCAGTCTTGTAGCTTGCCTTGATACTCCTATACTATGTAGACTTGAATATACTGCGTTTGTCACCTGTTCATTCTGCGGGAAGGATGCCATGAAACGTTTGTGCATAGGCATCTGGTCATGCAAGCGCTGTAAGAGGACCGTGGCTACCTGGGTGTTCTCCACCACTGCTGCGTCGTTCTGAAGTTCTGCTGTCAGGAGATTGCGTGAAGTCAAGTAAACATCTGACATTAGGCTAAGATAATAAACCACAAAAGGTGTCTTCTGTAGTGCTATTACTAGTATTGTGTGCACATTCAAGAGTGTAGTTTTTAAATCTAAAATAGTTAGCGCTTTGATGTAAAAACTGTTCTGGCTATTTAGTTGAATAAATGAATTATGAATTGTGAAAATGCGTATGTTGGTGTGTGTGTTTGTTGCTTCTTCATGCTCAAACGGCTAATCTGATTTAGATGAAATTTTGAATGGACAAAGTATATGCCATGGATTAAAACGTAAACTACTTTAATCACGGAATAACGCAGGTAAAAAAGCAGGGTGCATCTACGAATGAATGAATATTATTTATTTTCCAATAGATCACTACGATATTGCATTCTGCATATAATACATAACTTCAGATTGGAATAATTTAGTATTTTTGACACATTTCCCACACGGCTGGTTAGCCCCATACTGAACCATTTCTAGTTAGTATTATGGTTGCTGACACAACTGATATACTACATGAATACACCCAAACCGACAACCAACACATTAAGTTCATCACAAAGATGTCTTCCGTGCCGAGAATCGACTTGTCCAGTACGGCGTGATGCCGTAAGGCCAATAAATACGTGTAAACTCTTTATAACGACACTAAAGGGACTGTGCATATTACGTTATAGAGAGAGGTCGTTAAATGGAGTGACGTTACATGGAGTTTACACTGTACTTCATACACATAATAATCTTCTTATATATAAAATTTCCGTGTCACAGTGTTTGTTACCGTACTCCTCCGAAACGGCTTGACCGATTTTTTCCAAATTTTATATGCGTTTTCAGTAGGTCTGAGAATCGGCTACTGTATATTTAGAAATAATTATTAAGGCAAAACAACGTTTGCCGGGTCAGCTAGTCTTATATATAAAATTTCCGTGTCGCAGTGTTTGTTACCGTACTCCTCCGAAACGGCTTGACCGATTTTTACCAAATTTTATATGCGTATTCAGTAGGTCTGAGAATCGGCTGCTGCATTTCTATTTTTAAGGCAAAACAACGTTTGCCGGGTCAGCTAGTAATATAATAAATTAAATTAAAAGAATAGCAGCTGTATAGGGGCTTTGTCGAAAAGTAAATCTTATATATAAAATTTCCGTGTCACAGTGTTTGTTACCGTACTCCTCCGAAACGGCTTGACCGATTTTTACCACATTTTATATGCGTATTCAGTAGGTCTGAGAATCGGCTGCTGCATTTCTATTTTTAAGGCAAAACAACGTTTGCCGGGTCAGCTAGTAATATAATAAATTAAATTAAAAGAATAGCAGCTGTATAGGGGCTTTGTCGAAAAGTAAATCTTATATATAAAATTTCCGTGTCACAGTGTTTGTTACCGTACTCCTCCGAAACGGCTTGACCGATTTTTTCCAAATTTTATATGCGTATTCAGAAGGTCTGAGAATCGGCTACTGTATATTTAGATTTTATTTTTTTAGTAAGGTAAAAAAACGTTTGCCGGGTCAGCTAGTCTTATATATAAAATTTCCGTGTCACAGTGTTTGTTACCGTACTCCTCCGAATCGGCTTGACTGATCATTACCAAATTTCATATGCGAATTCAGTAGGTATGAGAGTCGGCTACTGTGCGTTTTTTATACCCTAAGTGATAAGGGTTGTTCACCCCAATTTATTTTATTATTTTACGAAAAAGCAAAACAACGTTTGCCGGGTCAGCTAGTAATTATATATAAAGCAAAAGTAAAATTATAAAATAATAACCTTATCCAATTTTTGAACGCATCATATGAGCGTGCTCATGGTGCGTGTGAACCCTACGGCCGCATGATGTTTCGCGGCGGGGGTGACCTCATCTCTGTATGACACAGCTTCTATTCACTCGCTCTGAGCTCTCTATAAATACGGGACATTTTGACGACCTCGTTGGCGTAATGGTTACCATGCCGGACTGCCAACCAGAGGGTGCCGGGTTCGATTCCTGACACGGCCAACAGCTTTGTGATGAACTGAATTTGTTGGGTGTGGGTCTGGTTGTTTAATATGTATCTATATAAAATATGTATGTATGTATATGTAGCATATCAGTTGTGAAATGAAATAATTTATTTGCGTAGCCACTGATACTCGTAATATAAAAAACATGAAAAATATTATAAAATGTCCCTTGTAGGCTATCGCATATGCGGTGTGCAAAATGTCAAATTAATTAATAGATTTATAAATTAATTTCCCACTATATTGACAGCTAGGCAATAATACTTAAAAAGAAATGTCAAAACGTAAATGTGTTAGCAACCATAATACAAACTAGAAATGATTCAGTATGGGGCTAACCAGCCGTGTGTGAAATGTTTCCTAGATAATAAAATAAAAAAAATCATCTCTGGTCTAAGGTAGAGCATGCCTAGTCTGGAATAACTGGTTCTCAAGGAGGCTGTCGGAACACACTTTAAGGTGGTTGGTGACAAATTTTACATTTGTCAAACTTGTAGGTTTGATGTATGTTTTTTTCAATAAGAAGCAAGTCAAGAAAACAAATACTAGAAAGTCTTTCTAGTAAATAAATACTTACAATATCGACCCCTCGATGCCATGCCGGACAGCCAACCTGAGGGTGCCGGGTTCGATTCCCGGCACGGCCAACATCTTTGTAATGAACTGTGCCGTGTGTGACATGTGTCTTTATAATTAAAAATATAATTAAAAATATATACTTTTCGTCACACAACAAACAAACTACAATTTTTTAACTAAATTTGTCGGTTGTGGGTCTGGGTGTTGAATATGTATCTATATAAAATATATATGTATGTATATGTAGTATATGAGTTGTGTTAGCTACCATAACACAAACTTAAAATGGTTCAGTATGGAGTTAACCAGCCGTGTGTGAAATGAGTCCTAATATTAAAATATATATATTTATATATATAGATATATATATATAGAGATACCTTTACGGTAAATGTTGATCCGACGCGACTTATAGCGAGTTATTTGTTGATCCAAAAACGTATGTTGATCCGCCGCCTTTTGTTGATCCAATATGCATTTCTGGGAACAAATGTGGCTCCGACTGGATCAACATCTACAATCACGTGACCTTTTACTAGCGCTTGCATATGTTGATCCGATATACAAATCCACCTTGCGATAGTTACGGTAAATGTTGATCCGATTCAAATGAGCCAATCAGAGCACTGCAAGCGCTCGGATTGGCTGAAAACAGCCAAGACCTACTACTTATTATTCTGTGCCAAGACCTTTTTGTTATTAACAGATTCATGGTATCAACATATTATTTTTAACCGACTTCAAAAGGAGGAGGTTATAAATTCGACTGTATGATTTTATTTTTGTTTTTTTGTGTTTACCGATTTCTCAGCCATTTGTGGACCGATTCTCAAAATTATTTTTTTACAGTGTCACTATCTCCCATTGGTAATATTTTAAGGGCAAAAGTTTGTGAGAGAGCGTGTGTGTGAGTGTATGTTTCTTACGTCTTTACTTTCAAACGGCTAGACCAATATAGATTAAATTTGGTAGAGATGTAGTTGGCAGTCTAATTAGTACGAGACATTTTTAGCCATAAAATATTCCAGCGGCCGAGGCTAACAAACGCTACGCGGAGTTAGCATAAAATGCATTAGTATAAATAATTGGCCAAAAGCGAGTTGGGCTTCCGCGTAAAGGGTTCCGTGCGGTTATCTATAAAAATCGGTCAAGTGTGACACGAAGTCGCGCATTATATTTATTCACAAAGTTGATATATTACTGATACTATTCCAAAAATCTATCAAAAGTCTTTATAAAGATTGAAGAAAATATGCATTTGTTTTATGGGATCCACTCTTAAATACCTATTTATTTTATTCTATTTAGTATTTGTTGCTGTAGCGGAACAAAAATACATCATCTGTAAAAAAATCATCTCCCTAGTTATCAAGGTTTATAAGGTACTGCCTGGTGGCAGACAGACAGCGGAGGCATAGATTAATAGGGCCCCGTTTTTACCTTTTAGGCACGGAACCCTAAAACGCTACTAAACATTTTGCATCCCTAGGGAGAATCGCTTTGCAGCTGACTGAAATTGAAATAACTTAAAGCTAAGTGTGTGTGTGTGTGTCAGTGTGAGTGTGTGTGTGTGTGTGTGTCAGTGTGTGTGTATGTGTGTCAGCGTGTGTGTGATCGCGCACACGCGTCGGTGAGTGTGTGAGCACGCGGTAGTGTGTGTGTGTGTGTCAGTGTGTGTGTGTGTGTGACAGTGTGTGTGTGTGTGTGTGTGTGTGAGTGCGCGCGCGCGCGTTTGTGTGTGTCTCAGCACGTGGGCGCGTGTGTGTGTGTGTGTTGTGAGCACGTGGGCGTGTGTGTGTGTGTGTTTGTGTTAGCATGCGGGCGCGTG